>OW818031.2:36392200-37718200 GCA_942486065.2 Calliphora vomitoria | reverse complement strand
GCTAAGCAGTTCTGAACTCTCTGAAGTAATGGCTTTCCACCCCATTAGGACAAGATCGAGCACAATTCCAAAATTTATCAATTTTTACCAAATTTTCATATAACCCTTTTAACAAAATGTGAAATTTCACTATTTTAAAATGAAAATTACTCCGATCTGAAATAAATTCTGAATATAAGCTAAGCAGTTCTGAACACTCTGAAGTAATGGTTTTCCACCCCCATTAGGACAAGATCGAGCACAATTCCAAAATTTATCAATTTTTTCGAAATTTTAATGTGCGCCTTTTAACAAAATATGAAATTTCACTATTTTAAAAGTTATATAACTCCGATCTGAAATAAATTCTGAATATAAGCTAAACTGTTCTGAACTCTCTGAGGTAATGGCTTTACACCCCATTAGGACTAGCTCGAGTACAATTCCAAAATTTAACCATTTTTACCAAATTTCCAAATGACCCTTTTAACAAAATGTGAAATTTCACTATTTTAAAAGTTATATAACTCCGATCTGAAATAAATTCTGAATATAAGCTAAGCAGTTCTGAACACTCTGAAGTAATGGCTTTCCACCCCATTAGGACAAGATCGAGCACAATTCCAAAATTTATCAATTTTTTCGAAATTTTAATGTGCGCCTTTTAACAAAATCTGAAATTTCACTATTTTAAAAGTTATATAACTCCGATCTGAAATAAATTCTGAATATAAGCTAAACTGTTCTGAACTCTCTGAAGTAATGGCTTTCCACCCCATTAGAAGTAGCTCGAGCACAATTCCAAAATTTAACCATTTTTCCCAATTTTCATATGACCCTTTTAACAAAATGTGAAATTTCACTATTTTAAAAGTTATATAACTCCGATCTGAAATAAATTCTGAATATAAGCTAAACTGTTCTGAACTCTCTGAAGTAATGGCTTTCCATTCATTAGGACAAGATCGAGCACAATTCCAAAATTTATCAATTTTTACCAAATTTTCATATAACCCTTTTAACAAAATGTGAAATTTCACTATTTTAAAATGAAAATTACTCCGATCTGAAATAAATTCTGAATATAAGCTAAGCAGTTCTGAACACTCTGAAGTAATGGCTTTCCACCCCATTAGGACAAGATCGAGCACAATTCCAAAATTTAAACGATTTTTCCAAATTTCCATATGACCCTTTTAACAAAATCTGAAATTTCACTATCTTAGAAGTTATATAACTCCGATCTGAAATAAATTCTGAATATAAGCTAAACTGTTCTGAACTGTCTGAAGTAATAGCTTTACACCCCATTAGGACTAGATCGAGCACAATTCCAAAATTTAACCGATTTTTCCAAATTTCCATATGACCCTTTTAACAAAATGTGAAATTTCACTATTTTAAAATGAAAATTACTCCGATCTGAAATAAATTCTGAATATAAGCTAAACTGTTCTGAACTCTCTGAAGTAATGGCTTTCCACCCCATTAGGACAAGATCGAGCACAATTCCAAAATTTATCAATTTTTACGAAATTTTAATGTGCGCCTTTTAACAAAATGTGAAATTTCACTATTTTAGAAGTTATATAACTCCGATCTGAAATAAATTCTGAATATAAGCTAAACTGTTCTGAACTCTCTGAAGTAATAGCTTTACACCCCATTAGGACTAGATCGAGCACAATTCCAAAATTTAATCATTTTTTCCAAATTTCCATCTGAGTCTTTTAACAAAATCTGAAATTTCACTATGCATTTCTGAAATCAAGGCTTTCCGCCCTGTTAGGACTATTTCTAATACAATTTAGAATACGCTAAAAGCAAAGACATCGACGATAGTTCATAAATAAATATTTTTTTTTTTTTTTTTATTTATTAAGTAATTTGTAAAAAAAATTTAGTTACTATATATTTAAACTGAATGATCGGTAAAACCATTTTTTTTTTTTTGGTTTTAAATCATAAAATGTTAACTGAGCTGAAAATAATGCACCTCTGTTAACCTAACAGTCTTTGAGTACGAGGTATGTTAGTTTACACATTAACATAGGTAATGTGAAAAAACGGAGCTAACTTTCGGAGCTAACTTCACACACATTTACTTAAAAATATTTTGATAACATTTTTAAAAATATTCATTTATTTTTTAGAAATTTCTGCATTTGACAAATTTTGGAACTTAGTACACAATTCTTAACATATATCTTATTAGCTTCCACAAAAACTGAAATAGGGTGGCAAAACAATAACGATTAAATTTTAATTATGTAAATTAGAAATCAAATTGATAGGTTATATGAAATTAAATGAATGGAATTAAAACCATTTATTTTTTAATTAAACATATAATACTTTTAGCTTTAACAAAATTGTCTATAAATTTAAAATGGTATTTTTCATATTAAATAAAAAATTAAAATAAAACCGGTTAACCGGTTTTTAGAATGACAAAACTGAAACCGGTTTTTTTAGAATGAGAAAACCGAAACCGGTTTTTTTTATAAAACACTATTTTCGGTTAAACCCGAAATCGGTTTTTTGAATTTGCCGGTTTTTTGGACACTCTAGTTTGTATGCTTTAATGCATTTTTCGATGTGGGACTTATATGGGTGTTATGGCCAATTATCGACCGATATTCATAAAATTTAGTAGTAAGATTTTTGTATAGAAATCACTGATTTGTGTATTATTTTGGTTCAACATAGATTTTTTGGAATTTTAATGTGTTTTTTGAAATTGGTCCCTATACGCTATGACGACCATTTATAAGCCGATCTTCATAAAATTCGATACATCGATATTTAGAGATATTTATAAGAGAGTTACGGGCATTTAACTGATTTTCGGAAGTGGACCTTATATGGGAGCTATGATCAAATATGGACCGATATTCACAAAATCTAATAGTATGATTTGTGAATAGAAATTACCATCAGTGAAATTACCTCAGTGAAATCTAAGTTCAATATCGATATTTTCGGATATAAAAAAGGTGATTCATCGTGAGGTTTAGTTTTCAATATGCTTCTCTGACTCATATCAAACAGCTATATCATTTTTGTAAAGTATCGTTAGGCAATTCATCATGGAAAGACTCACACCACAACAGCGTATCCAAATTGTTAGGCTGTGTTACGACAATCAGCGTTCTGTGAGAAATGATTTTCACAGATTTTAACGGTGCTGAAACCACTATTGCCAACACCATTCGTAAATCTGAGTCTCAGTTTACATTAGTGGGCTGATGAGCCACCCGAAGAGTACCAAGAGCTATCATTGCATCCATTAAAAACAATGGCATGGTGTGGTTTATGGGCTGTTGAAATCATTGGTCCATATTTCTTCAAAAATGAGGAAAATCAGAATGTCACCATCAATGGTAACTGTTATCGCACCATGCTATCAGATTATCTGCTTCCTGCAATTCAAGCTCATAGTCTCGGTGAGCTCTGGTTTCAACATGACGTCGTTACGAGCCATACAGCGCGTGAAGCAATGAACTTGTTGAGAAATCATTTTGGTGAGCACTTAATTTTACGTTTTGCTACGGTAAATTGGCCACCTAGATCGTTCCTTTGGACTATTTTCTCTGGGGATATGTAAATTCTGAGGTCTTAAGGAATAAGCCAGCTACAATTGATGCTTTGAAAGCCAACATTAATGGTATTATTCGCTAGATACCAGTCGCTATGCTCGAACGAGTCGCCCAAAATTTGACCTTCCGAATGGACCACCTCAGACGTAGTCATGGCTAGCATTTATATGATACCATTTTCAAACAGTAAATGCCATAAATTATTCATTTAACCGATAATAAAAATTTTAAGTTCACTTTCAAATTTATGTGTTTTATTTAACATCATAAATCAAACCTTACAATGAATCACTATATATGAAGATTAATATGATTTTCGGTAGTGATTATTATATGGGAGCTATAACCAATTATAGGATAGTCTTCATAAAAATTCTGTATAGCGATTTTTATGTATATGGGAATTATATATGTCGAATTTCAACCTGATGGGGACATTTATGTATATTCTAGTGATTTTCAGCACAAGACTTTATATTTGCGGCTATAGTTAAACATGGACCAATTTCTCTTCCAACGAAACTTATTTGTGCTGAATTTTGTATGGCTATTGCTATTCTATGGGCATTTATTACCATAGCACCGTATTTCAGGGAGAAATTTGTATGGTGGCTAAGAGAAGTCATGCAACGATTCCTAGCATTTTCAACAGAATTTATCCTTTTATTATAGGAATGGCGAATGAAAAATTTCATGGTATTATCTGCAATAAATTACAAAAAATATTGAAAATATGAGAATTTTTTTTTTTTAGGATTTCTCACATTTTGGTCCATAACTCAGGTTCTACTGTACCGATTTTCAAACCCAAACTGCTTAGGACAATAGTAAACATTGTTTAGAATCGAGCTAAGTTTTTTTTTTTTTTTTGGATGTGAAAGTATTTTACACAGACGGACATAGCTCTATCGACTTAGAATTTCAAGAAAATATATGCTTTGTTTGGTCTTAAATAAATATTTCTTAATATTATACACGGAATGACAAACTGATATAGAAGGGTACAAATAAGAAACCATTCATTTGTACACAAAAACAAACAAAAATATACATAAAGTAGAATAATATTAAGCAAGCAATACAAAATGTATATAAAATAGAAGGAGCTATATGTAATATGTATGTTAGCATATCAATAAGATTTCTTATTTTTTATTTTTTTCTAAACTTTTCTGCTGTAAAAGTAAAAAATACATAAAGAAAAGAATCTTATTATTCAGATGCTAAAAAAACTACATATATACGAACATAAATAAATAACAAATATACAACTTATGCAAATTATAAAATAAATAAATAAAATAAAAAATATCTACATATAATACATTTTTTTAATTTAACTGTTACGTGAAATAAAACATTATAAAATATGCTATTTTATATTAAAATTAAAATTTCTGCTCTGTTTCTATTTGTAAAATTTATTATTTATATACACGCATTCAATACTATACATTGCATGCATGTGCTCGCATGCATAGTACTTGTGATGGGAACCATGCATTTGGGTATTTATAATGTCATAAAGTAGTATTTTATATATGCATGTACTTGTTTCAAAAAGGAAATAAATAAAAACTAAAGAAATTAAATAAAGCTATACATTGGAAAATAAATTGTATGTCAATGTCCCCCAGAGAAATACTTACGTATGTATCAATATATGCAACGGTGTAAGTGCAACGATATGTACAACAATTTGCCGATATGGGTAGGAAAATTAAGCACACACATAAATACATATGTTTAAGAATGTTTAAGAGTGAAGGGTCAAAATTTCGACAAGTGCCTTGATAAGGCACCATTAGACTATCAAATATATCGGACGATATATTTGACGATTGATTATTGATTTTGCTGTATAATGGCTTGAATACCAGAGCAACGAATCACTTTTTTTCTATTCATACGCACTTATAAAATTATAAGTGAGTAGACATCATTGAAATTAAACTACCCAGCAGTTAAGCAGGTAGTCAATGTATCCCTTAAAGACAGTAATTGTCACAAATGTCTTATCACTTGGCTGACTCCAATTTATATATTTTGGCCATTTGACACGTATGTGCTCTTTGAAGGGCAGAGAGATGACACTTGGTTACTTTATACATCCCAAGTAATCTAACGTGAAGTCAATTGTCACTTATGTGTCTCTAAGTAATCTGGAATGTAGTCACTTAAATGTTTTGTGAGTAATACGTAAAAACTGGTTTTATACAAATTGTTTTGATATAATTCTAATACAGTTTATTTTTATTTTTGCTTAAGTATATTGATATTCCATGTAACATAGCAGGAAGTCAATATACACTTTAGTGTCTCGTAGTAACCTATATACTTTAAACGTTTATTTTGTACTGCACTTTAGAAAGCAATCCATTGGAGAGTTGTCGAAGAAAGGTTTGTCTACAAGCAATCGTTTATTGGGCTTTCTATGAGATGTGTTTTTAATCGAAGTCAATTAACACCGGTACATATTAAAATAATTAGTTATGTAGCTGATCAAGTTATCAGTTATGTAGCTATTAAAGCAACTGATGCTATTTAGCCAGTATGTGAATCCAATGCATTGACTACTTTGAACCAGCTATTAGACAATCTCATTATAATTAAAAAGGGTCAATTTACCCCCTGCTTAGGACATGCACGTGTTAAAATAACTAGTCACGTATGTAGCTATTGAAGTAACTAGTTCCCACCCTTAATGATGGGTAAAATCACTAGTTCGGGACTGTCTCCTAGAACTGCTGGGTACTCTAACGTACTCAAACTCACAATAACATTGATTTTAAGTATGCGTAGCATTAAATATGAATCCGGCGTCGGCATTATACTCATACGAACTCGATTCTCTTTGATTCACAAATAACTTCAGCCTGACTTATAATTTTAGGAAAATACTCACTAATGATTCAACTCATTCGACTCATGCATGTTTTTTGTGTAATTATACAGATTTCGGCAACACACAACCTCGTAATGAGTATTTTAATGTTCGTATTCGAATCATACTTATTTTGTATCATCTATACTAATTGAGTATGGTTGTGTCAAAATCAACAACGTCATAAATGTTGTTAAGTATGAGTATGATGATTATCACAAACGACTGAATATCAGTCTCGACAACATCGTAATAAATATGAATGCGTATAAGTACAATACATTTTGAGTCATGATTCAACTCTACTCAATTTTTCACTACTCATTGTTGATCTCTGTTGAATACGAAAATAACCGTATTAATCATTTAACGCACATGGAGTCAATATTGGACTTAAAATTTCCGGGTAAATTCCATATTTTTCCCTTACAATATAATATTATGCCAATTGGTAATCCGCACAAATCTACGAAACAAATATGCAGTTCTCACCGAATCCAGTCGATATCATAAAGCTCTTATAAAAGGTCATGTAGTCTCATTTGACCATATATTCACAGCTAATTCATTGCATATTCCTTATATAAGAGAGGTATGGTTGGTTGGTTGGTTTACATGGTAGTTCACTACGCGTAAACTCTCAAGTAGAATCGAAAGTACCCCGTTTTGACAGGATCACACCATTCGTCAGATGTAGTTGTTCGCTATAATGACAAAGATTGTTAGACCCAACCTGTAGCCATGAGATATAATTAAGTTTGGTTAAAGCTACCTCAGCAAGGTTGATCCGTGTGTAGTCGAGCAGGAATTTGTGTCTTTTGACACTCAGGGCTGGGCATTCGCAGAGAAGGTGGAAAATCGTTTCCTCTTTTTCCCCAAACTAGGAAAATGGTCGTTAAAAAGGAGTCCAAGGCAACGTGCATGCTTGCCTAGCATCCAGTGCCCCGTTATATATCCCTTCTATTACGGGTTATCAGTTGCATAGTTCGTTTTTCGTTAAATAAGGGCCACATTAACTTGGATACCCTACATGTATCTAAGTTGCGCGATCTGTTCTCAGCCTTTGTAAGAAAGTGTCTGAAGATAATATTTTTAATAGTCCCCAGTGGAATTGCTATTGAAACCGCGTTGGAGATATCCAAAGAAGATCCCATTTGGGCTAATTCGTCTAGCTGATCATTACCATAGTAGTCTCTATGCGCAAGGACCCAAACTAAGGTAATGTCAGATAGACGACCTAGCCTTGACAGGGCATTCTTACATTGCCTGACTAAATAAGATGAAAGGCATTCAGTGAAAGAAGTGTGCCTGACTGTCGACAAAAATACCAATATTGCGGCGAGTGTTATGATCAAATAGTGTATTACTAGTTGTCAAGATCGCAAAAATTTCAGCATGAAAAACAGAACATTCATTTGGAAGACGATATGAGATGTCAATCCCAAGTTCGTCGCAGAAAACACCATAGCCAACACCACAGCTCATTTTAGAACCGTCTGTATATATTCTGGCGTCACATTCGTACACGAGATTATCTCTACACTACTTACTGCTGGAGAGAATTAAGACCTTGAACCCCCTATCAAAATCTGTATATGGAGCAATATTCTCCGAAAGTTGGTATACGATCGAAGTAAGTAGGCCCAGAATCCCCGCGTGGCCAAATATTCTCGATCTCCAATAAGGGCCAGTATAGCGTTCAGTGCCTCTGAAAGACTAGTTCTTAGTGCGCCAGTTATACCAATTCAGGCTCATAATTGGACTTTATATAGTTGGTCTACAACATAGTTCATCTAGTTGCAATCCACCATACAAGAGATCCATTAGAAAGAATTAAACGTATTATAGTCTTCATTTTATACCAAACATCTTACGATAGGTATAATAGGCCGCCGTTGCCCTCTTAACCCTGAGTATATATAAGAAAGAGATAAATAACTGATTCGATATTGCTTGCGAAATATTTTCTTTCCTCTCACGTATATAAATGATATTGTTAAATGTATGCTCTAATGTGGTATACACTACAATCGGCGATTTAGTAGCAGCTTGACTATAAGATATACGATAGTACCTTATCCAGTTTGCTGCTCATTTAATCCCTGACACTTAAGTCTGAGGTATCATAGAATTTGAAAGTCAATCTTTTCAATAAAGATGTCATCACCAACTTTTTCATATATTCTGGAACCATCAGTGAAAATACACATGTTGTTTCTATTCGTGAAGAAGAGCTCTGAATATAGATAAGATCAACTATAATATATACTTTTTCTTAATTTTTAGCTGAATTTATTTTAACAATGATAAAATTAAAAATTTACCAATTAATTTTGCTGCAGTCTAGTATATTTACATTGGTACAGCAATTGTATTAAGGTCTGGCAAGAGTTCGTTATAAAAGTTTATATTTATAAGAAATGTATGCAAATTAATGCAACTGGGAACAGGAGTTGAAGTTACATACAACATTATCCACTTATACAATACTTTCACAAATATATAGTATACACACAAGAATATACCCACTACCAAGCATAAATATTCATGTACAAAATGTGTAAATAAATTTTCAATTTGTAAAAAGAATAAAGTTTTCATTTATTTTTTGTAACAATACTGAAAATGTTATAAATTTCATACAAATAAAAACGAATATAAGGAAAATGAAAACTGGTGGAAAAATGCAATAATTGATTTTATTAAGAAATGGAAATTCACCTGTACATTGACATTCAGCTGCCAAATATTTATGTAGGTTGATGTGTATAAAAATTTATTTAAGAAATTATAAATATTTACCTGGAAAGAAAGAAAATTTTATTAAATTTGATATGCATTTCAGATTTTTGTTTTGTAAACAAAATAAATAAAAATCAACATTACTGCATAATTGCATTAAGTTTTTAAAATAAAAATGAATTACTTTAATTAAACGTAAATTTATGTATTTTATTTGTTATCACAAATTCCACTTCAACTATTTCTAAGACACCCACCCATTTAACAAACTGCAAATCTTTGCAAAATTTTTGGTTTTTCTAAACCAAATTTTTTTGAACATTTACATAGTATGTAGTATTCTATTTTTTGTGTTTGCTTTATACACAATTTAACAAAATTAATCGTCTATGCTGTAAAATTGTCAATAATTTATATTTCTCTGGAGTAAAAAACTTCTAGTAGTGTAATAAAATTTTTGAAAAACACTAAAGAAGAAGCTTACACAGCTTATAAATATTTTAGCAGTTTTAACTCTTTATTGCCTTTTATTAGGGTGGCACTTATATTGGACTTTTTAGATTTTCTGTGTTCTCAAAGGCTAAAATTTATCTCCGTCAAACCAATAAAGTTTAGAATAAAATTCCAATTAAAAATTGTTTTTGGATTTGATTTTCTCCTAGTTTAAATACATATAAAATATACAAATTTTCTGACATCGTTAACTTGATAAATTTAAATTTTTTTTACCTAAAAAAATATTTAACTTTTTTTTAAAGAACAATTTTGTGAAGGGTTTATAAGATTCGGCACATCCGAATATAGCTCTGTTACTTGTTTTTATTTAATTTTAATCATGATAATTCTTTCGTTTCTGTTGCTCTTTTTAAAATAAACCAGCAACACTTAGCGATTAGTCATGAGCCTTGCTGATGGTTATGTTGCATGCCAGGTGCACTGGAAACTGTAACCGCTTGCAATCGAAGATATCGGCGCAACTTCCTTTACATTTGCCGCTGATGATTGTGGCTTAGATTAAATTTAGTTATAGTTTTTTAACAGGAAGCTAAGTGTTACTGGTTTGAACATAGAAAATGATTGTTTTTCGCACGGATAGTTGTATGCTGCTTGCTCCAGAGTTGAAACGCCGAAAAATCTTTATGTTTACGCACCTACTGAAAAAACTTAAAATATTGTTTACCGGCTAGCATTAAGATAAAAAGGTTAATAAATAAACAAAACTTTCCTTTTTTACAACAAATAAACAAAATGTGTTTTTAGCGCCGTAGCAAAAGTACCAAAAAGGGGAATCAAAAAAAGTGCCAAATTAATTTCAAATTTTTCAGAAGGACTACAACTCCATTTAAATTTAATTTCTGGGATATGGGATACAAAAAAGGACCAAAATTCGGTTTTTGACCTTTTTATCCTCTTAATAGAGCAAAAAAACCAAAAGTACATCACTACTGTTCACTTATTTTTTTTTGCATAAATTCAGATTAAGTTGAAGTTTTTGGTGTATTTTTTTTTTCTATCAATTTTACCCCCTTCAAATTGAAATTGTATCAAGCTAAACAAATTATAAAAAGTTGAAAATCGTAAACATTTTTGAATGGGAAAATTTGAAAATCGGCTTTACGAATGAACCGAATGGACCTAAATGTTTTAAGCGTCTAAAACCATCTTCACAAAATTGCCCTTTTTGCTGTCAGAGTCTATAACGGGCATATGTTCTTAGAAACATTTTTTGTAAAACAAGCTTAGTAAAAATGAGTTGAATCAACAGAAGTATTCAATGTATTTATTTTCACATAGTAACATTAAACTAAAGGGTTAAGTTTCACACTGCGCTCACATTTTGACATTGATGATCAGTATACTCATGAATAAATTGACACTTGATCAACGCTACCAAATTATCCAAATTTACTTTGCAAATAAGTCATCGATGATCGAAACTTATAACCGACTTCGTGATGTTTATGGCGCACATAATCGGCCATGTGACCAAGCCATCCGTCGAACTGTGGTTAGACTTCATACCACATACTATCTAAATGATGCAATATCACCAACTCGTCGAAGGAATGTGCGTACTGAAGAGAAAATCCAAATTTGTCGATTCGACATCGGTCGCAGGAATTGTGATTGTGTTCGTTCAGGACGTGGAAAATTTTGCGCAAAGCTCTTAGCCTGCACACATATAAGATCCAGCTGGTGCAAGAATTAAAGCCACAAGACCATCATATTCGTCGTCCTTTCGCCAATTAGGATCTGGAGCAGTTGGAAACTGACCCGATTTTCAATCGCAAAATTGTGTTCTGCGATAAGGCTCATTGTAGGCTTAACGGGTTTGTTTAAAAATAAAATTGCGACATATGGAATGAATCATCAGACCTTATTTCTTTAAAAATTAAGCCTTAGCTAGCTTTACGGTTAATGGAGATCATTACCTCACCATAATCAATGATTTTTTGTTTGAAAATGTCGATGATATTGATCCTTGTGAGACGTGGTTTCAACAGGATTGAGCTACACAGTCTTACAAAAGTTTGACATTTTTCTATTTTTTTTGGAAAATATATAATTTTATTAAGAGATGTAACTACATTTTTGTTTAATGCACTTAGAAAATATATTTCCATCATATTTTATAATATTTTGTTGGTATTTTAAATAAATAACAATAAAACATGAGTAATTGGTATCCTTTTAATATTACATAAATTTAAATACTCTGCAAAAAAATGTTGTACCGTTAAAATTTCCTCTACAATTTTTATGATGCTTTGTGTAAAATCAGTGGTAGAAAGTTTACTTTCACTAAAAGTGATCACACTGGCAAACTAAAATTAAAACGTATTTTTAGTGGAAGAAAATGGGCAAAGGCAAAGAAATTTCTGAGCCAATTTGAAAAACCGTCATTTTGCCAATTTGAAAAACCGTCATGGCAAATCTTTTAATGAAATTGGAATTTTATTAAATCTAAGTAAAACCACAGTCCAATCAATAATAAAAAATTTCAAAGCATATGGAAATTATGAAAGCGTAGTGGGCCTCCCCGCATTCTCGACAAACGAACAGAACGGTCTATTATACGTTCCATTCAGGAAAATCCTAAGCTAAGTACCGTCGAACTAAACCGGAAAATGAGAACAAATCTAGAAATTAACGTTTCTGATCAGACTATCCGCCGATGTATCAAGAGAAATGTGTACAATAGCAGAGTTGCCAGAAAAAAAAAAACCATTACTTAGATCTGTGAATATCCAGAAGCGCTTAGAATATGCCCAAAAGTATGAAAATGTAAATGACCCAACATTTTGGGAGAGGGTAATATTCACAGATGAATGTAAATTTATGGTTTTTGGAGGTGATGGACGAACAAAAGTTTAGCGAAAGCCTAATGCAGAGTTATTACCACAAAATGTTAATTGCACCGTAAAACATGGAGGGGGGTCAGTCATGGTCTGGGGACGTATGGCGGCAAATGGTGTCGGTAAGCTCAGGATCATCGATGGTACTATGGATAAGGGCATGAGTATCGATATTTTAAAGGATAGCTACCTGACAACGCAATATTTCTCAAGGACAACAATCCGAAGCATTCATCAAAGTTAGTTAAGGAATGGCTTCTATATAACGTTAAAAACAAATTGGAACATCCCCCGCAGTCCCCTGATCTTAATGTTATTGAACATTTATGGGATATTTTAAAATGAGGTCTAAAAAATCGACAAGTAACTTCAGTGCCAGCACTCACAGAAGCGTTGATGGAAGAATGGAGCGAAATTACTCCAGAAATAACAAAACTTTTGTAAGACTATGTATGTGCCATTAAACATCGATTTATTGAAATCAAAATTTGGCGATAACTTGATTTCGAGAAATGGACCTGTCAAATGGCTTCCAAGTTCGTGCGATTTCGATATTTTGTGCGGGTGTACGTAAAGTCAACGGTTGATGCTGTGTGCAACAATAGATGCCTTGGATTCCAAAATTTTTATCGGGCTAAAAAAACACCCTCGAATCAAAAACTATAATCTTCATTTTGGAAATTTTGGAATACTGGTAAATTAAGCAAAAAAAACTAATTTTAGTTGGATTTTTTCAACATTAAATATAAAATGTTCAACTTTTAAACCATAACCGATTTTGTTAAAATGTTTATAATTTGGGGAGAACATTTATAGACCTTGGGAGCACTGAAAATGCAAACATTTTAATTATTTATTTAAATGTTTTTAAAGTTTTGTTGAATACACTTATTTCAGCTAGTTCCCCAAACTGCAGGGTTAGTGTCTATCCTCAGCCGTAGCATAAAAACAAATATAAACATTTAACACATTTCTTAAGTAGTTGTTTTCTTTCTCATTTTCCTGTTAATTTGTTTGAAATGTGCCAGTGTTTATTATTCTCCTACTTCAATTTGTTTTTTGCATTTTATATGTTGTCATTAAATTTATGAAAGCCAACATGTGTTTCTTTAGTTGTTCCGGTAGTTGTATATGTAGTTTATTAGAAAACTTATAACAAAAAGAACGTCAAATTTTTATTATAAGTTTATCATGCACTTAAGAAATTTTTAAAAAGTCATAATTTCCCTTTACGGAAACATGTTTAAAACTGAATGTTAATAAATAAAGGGTAAAACAAATAATATCATTGTGAAATGAAAATCTTTTGTGTTGTATAGTAAATCATGATAGAAAATATACTTCAACATTTTGGCCAGTCATTACTTATTTTATAAAGACTTTAAGTCAAAGACTTTTTTGCAAAATGTGTGTTCTTTTGTTATGTATTCCTTTGCTAAACAATTTTAAATTTTAACCTTAATGAAATCTCTTCAAACTCATTGTAATATAAAACATGTAAGAAAAAACAGTTGGTCAAGCCAAACCATATGATACCCTACACCGAGACTATGATTATATTCAAATTTCTTTTAAAATTTATATTGGAGCTATGACGAGTTGTGGACCGATCGTTATAAGATTTGGTAACATGGCTTTTGTATACACATAACTTATTTGTATTGAATTTTATTGGAATACCATCCATGGACGCACAGACGGATGGAGGGACATCGCTTAATCGAGAAAATTATACCGATTAGATTGATATACTTTAGGGAGGTCATTGGAACAATATTTTACACGTTACAAACATCAGCACTAACCCAATATACCCTCCCCACTATGGTGGTGTAGGATATAAAATTACCCATATTATATGATCCCACACTTCCTGTTAAATATTTGACCTTTAAAATTCTAAGTAAAAAATCTCATAAAAAAAATGTTGTCCCAAGCACCATAAGTTATTAATACTCGTAAATTGTATTAAAAAAAAAGAAAGCAAATATTTTTATATTGAATTTGGTGAAAATGATGACAAGATTATCATAAAATATGAACACACACATTCAGTCTTACATACCCATACATACATACATTCATATACAAATATATATAACACGCATACAAATGAAGATTAAACCATAAAGCTTTAACAAGAAATTCCTTTTTAAACATAAAAATCCTAAATCCAATTTATCACCCACCAAACCATCAATCATCAAGTGTAAAAAATGTTTGTCAATAACTATGAATAAACATACAATATTTTCTCTCATTTTTTTAGTTTTGTTTTGTTCTCTCTGATTTTATTGTCTGCTTAGGGATGTTTGACCTTTTTCGGTTTTAAAGCATTAAAACCAAAATCAACAATACTGCTGCTAATACTCAGCCAACCAAAGACAATGAAAGAAGCAATTTTTAGCCATGACTAAATCATGGACATCAAACATGGTCAATACTTAGCAGAGATGGATGTGAAATGAAAATTTGAAATTGTACCAAACAAGTTTACCCACCACCAAAGATATAAATGATTTTGTCATGTCGTAGAAACAAAAAGTCGATCTACTAAGCTGCGTCCTGCCGTTTGTCCATCTGTCTGTTGAAGGAACGATAGGGACGGATATAGGCGATAAACATTTCTCCAAATAAACTTTGATGATTAGAAATGTTCTGTATTGAAAATTGGTTTAAGTAGAGCTAGAGTTATGGACTGAAACGTGAGACAACCTCCAACAAATTTATATATATCTAAAATGTTTTGCTATTTTCTTTAAATACATTGCAGATAATAATCAAATTTAACACAAGTTATTCTTTTGATAAAAGGAAAAACTCAGTAGAAAATGGTAAGAATTGGTTAACGATTTTTCCTAGCCCCCATACAAAGTTCTTTCCGGAATATGGCTGTATGGCACATAAATGCTTAAAGAAATTCATCTGAAATAAGTTGTATATGAAAAGAAATCACACAACAATATTTTGTTTTGATCGGTCTATATTTGACCAGAGGTACCATATAAAGTCCACTTCTAAAAATCACTTAAATTCGCATAAATCTTATTTAAATGTCCTTATCAGGATAAAATTCAACACAAGTAATACTCACAAGGAGTGAGATCGTAAAATTCTTGACACACGCTTTTCATTAAAACTTTTAACCCAAGTATTATTTGATTTTTTTTATCAAGTTACTTTTGTAAATCATGTCAGTTATTATGTTTAATGTCAATTATATTCATTTGTTATTAATCTGATTCAAATGAGTGACCAGAAAAATGTGCGTACTAAAATAAATTAAATATTTTCAACAAAACCCAACTTTGTCCTACAAAAAGTTGGCCAAGCATTCAATGGTCTGTTTCCGATATTATTCAACAGTACTGGGAGAATTTGTCCGTTGTTAGAAAACCTGGTTCAAGTAGAAGGAATGGTCCACATGATGTTCCTAAATCAAGAAAAAAAGAAAGCATCTTCAAAAGAGCTCCCAACACATACCGTAGGAAAACAGTCCGTGCTTGGACTATTTGGTACGAAAAGTTAATGCAGGTTTAAAAACATACAAGGCTCAAAAAGTTCTTGACAGGAACGCTGCTAAAAATTTAGAGGCCAAAAACAGAGCACGGATATTGAAGTCAAGTTTTATAAAAAATATTCTTGCTGCATTATGGATTACGAAATGTATGTTCTGGCAGATTTTTCGCTACTCCTGGTCAAAAAATTTATGCTGCTGATGCTGATGTTGATGTTGAAGAAAAGTTTAGGACACAAAAGCAGACAAAATTTCCCAAAAAGTTTCTGGTATGACAAGCAATATACAGTTGCGGCAAAATAGGCCAATCATTTGTTTTAAAACACCGAAATTTACATCAAGGAATGTTTACAAAAAAGGCTGCTTCCATTTATAAGACTTCTTAGTGTGTCCTCTTATTTTTGGCCTGATTTGGCATCTGTCACTACGGTAAACAAGCCCTTGAGTGGTACAAGAACAATAATGTGGTATTTGTACCAAGAGAAGCAAGTCCTCCAAACTACCCGGAGTTAAGGCCAGTGGAGAGATATTCGGCTCTTGTTAAAAGAGAATTGAAGAGCACAAAAAAAATGTCCAAAAGTGTGGTAGATTCGAAACGGGGATGGACTTTCTGTTTGAGCAAAGTGACGGAAAACACTATAAAAACATTAATGGAATGGTTTCCGAAAAAGGTTCAAGACTTCATCACTAGTGATTAAAACTATTAAAATATTTTTTTTTCTGTAAATTGTAATAATAATTTCAATCAAATGTAAGTTTAGTGGTTTCGTTTTTATTAACATATATGTATGTTAAGAATTTTTCGATCTCAGTCCTTATACATATAAAAAAATCGTAATACTGTCTTCTTTTAAAATCGAGCCAAAGCTGCTTATAAAGGGTGGTTTTTAAGACCGATAGAACTATCGAAATGGTTAACTGTAAAAGGAACTGTCAAACTGAGCTAACTTTTTACATTTATGATCAGTTTACTATTGCAAATGATCATGAATAGATTGACGCTTTAGCAACGCTACCAAATTATTCAAATTTACTTTGAAAATCAGTCATTGATTCGCGCAACTTATAGACAACTATTTTATTGCAAAATTGTGTTCAGCGATGAGGCTCATTTTTGGCTTATCAGGTTTGTTAATAAACAAAATTGCTACATATGAATGTAGCAAAAAATCATACTCCATTACCTCCAGAAAAATATACCCTTTGGTGTGGTTTATACGCTGGTGGCATCATCGAACCTTATTTCTTCAAAAATTAAACAGGAGCTCGTGTTACTGTCAATGCAGATCGTTACCGCGCCATGATCAATGATTTTTTGTTTGAAAATATGAATGACATTGATTAGGGCGAGATGTGGTTTCAAGAAGATGGCGCGTTGTGCCATACGGCGACCACAATCATCGATTTATTGAAATCATAGTTCGTGGTATTCGTGACAGACGACCAGCAATATTAAAAAAAGTGGTGTAAAATTGTACGTCCAAAATGCGCTTTGTCAAACACAGTCGCGGTGGACATGGTAGACGGTGGCAAGAAATCATTTTCAAATTAAGCAAAAAGCTCTTTTTATTAAAACTTACTTTTCTGTAATATTTTTTTTTACAATTTCAAGTTTTACCCAGCTTACAAAAAAAACCTTTAGCTTTCATATAAGGAAAATTTTTGAAAACACATTAACCTATATAAATTGTTTACAAATCTTGATATCAAACCCAAATTTTACACAGAGTTTGCATCCAAAAATTATATTACTGGATTTTGTGACGATTAGTCTATAAATATAGCTAACATATAAGATCGCCTTTCGATACTCATATTCCACTACAACACTCGTTAAAATCATTTAAAAAATTGCCCTTTAATAGCTCATAGTTCCCATTTAAGGCTCACATACGAAAACTATTAGCGTGTATTCACAAAACATGATTAACAAGGAGACCTAGAACAGATTTTATCACAATTGTAGCCTATAGCAATGTTCATAAATGAAAAAAATATGTTGAAATGGTAAAATGATTTTGGATATATCAAAAACTTAGTTTGTAGAGATATTTCCTAATAATAGAAAATATAAAATTAACCACATCGGCTGAACCAGTAAAATCGGTACCCATATTAAATTGGTGGTAGATATATAACATTCTGTACAGTCGAACTTAACGCTCTTTCTTGTTATAACTGCAAAACTAACTCCTAAACTCTTAATGAATACAAATTTTGAGTTCGATCGCTAACTAACTGTTTATATAAAATTTCTAAATGACTATAAATTAGTACTAAAAATAATACCAAAAAAAGTAGCAAGTTTTCTAATTTTCCATCCCTGCTACCAAAATACCCCCAATCGCTTCCATACACACGTACATACGGTCAGGGAAGCCATTGTTTTTATGAAAACAATCTCTGGTGTGAGAAATCTTAAATACTTGTGGGAGTTAAAAGGAATATAAAGGGATTTATAATGGAAGGTTTATTGTAAATAACGTATAACAAACTTAAATGATTTCATGATAAGCTTTTTCCTCGTATTCAATCATTAATATTTTACAGAGAAGTTGGTTAAAAAGTGTTATTATAAGGGTTGCTAATGGGGAAATAAAGTTTAATTGGACTAAAGTGTGGTTTTTTAGGATTTAAGATTAATTAATATAAAATTTTGTTATTTAAGAGGTTTTTAGCAAAAGGTGGCGTAATACCATTATTTGGTTAAAACAACAACTTTTAGGTTTTACCAACATTTTATATTAAGAGAAAATTCGAAAAGTTATATATTTGTAACTGGGGAGAACATTCTTGAATTTGGAAGCTCTCAAGGTTTAAAATTGTTCTCCGTAATCTAACAACAGAACAACGTAACAAAAAAAACAGAAATATTCCATTACGACAACGCTAGGCCATATATTGCTACAGCTGTTAAAAAGTATTTAGAATGAAGTGGTTCGGAAGTTTTGCCTTACCCGCCTGCTATTTTTTTCGAGCGATGCAGAAAACTTTCCCTGGAATACGCCTCACTTTGGAACAGAGTATCTGATATTGGCTTGATTCGTTTTTGACCTCAGAAGATGAGCAGCTTTTTTGGCTCGGAAATCATCTTTTGCCAGAACGATGGGAAAAGGTGTCAAAACACTCTTGTTCGTTTAAATGAGTTTTATTCAGTGACCGTAACGGTTATAAATGATATCAAAAAAGTTACTTTATGACTTTAAAAATAAAAATCCATTTAAAACAGTTATTTTTCAACGTCAAAATAAAAGTTCGCATGAAACTCTTAAAAAAAGAGTTTTAATAACCGTCACAATAAAACTCATTTAGGGAGTTTTATTTTTCCCGTCAGAAAAAGCACAATTGAGGAGTTTTATTTTTTCCATCATAAAATTAGTCATTTGAGGAGCTTTATTTTTCTCGTCAGAAAATAAAACTCATTTTATGTAAATTGACACCTAAAGCTTACCTCTGGTCAGATCATTACAATTTGTAAAGCACCTTGCATTGCAATTGAATAAATTGTCATTAAAATAGAATCAAGCAGGATTTGAATATGTTATTGTTTGATTCCTATTATCAAATTGTTGTTCCTTTCCTGTCGGAAAAGATATTTTCATAATTCAAACAATAATAACAAAATAGGCATTTTTGAAAAGGTACACAGACTTACAAAAGTTTAAATACGTTTGAAATTTTTCTATTTTTTTTGGAAAATATATAATTTTATTAAGAGTTGTAACTACATTGTTTAATGCACTTAAAAAAAAATATTGTGTTGGTATTTTAAATAAACAACAATAAAACACTAGTAATTGGTATCCTTTTAATGTTACATAAGCGGTATTCACAATGTAGAGTACTTGGCCTGGTAATGTAGCAAAAGAGCCCAATATCAAAAAACTAAAAACAAAATACATTAGAAATTGAAATGTTTGTCAATAAATAGCCTTTCTGCTTTTCTACTAGGCCAAGTACTCTACATTGTGAATACCGCTATAGGTTTACGTACTCTGCTCAAAAAAATGTTGTACCGTTAAAATTTCCGCTACAATTTATATGATGCTTTGTGTAAAATCAGTGGTAGAAAGTTTACTTTCACTAAAAGTGATCACACTGGCAAAATAAAATCAAAAAGTATTTTTAGTTGAAGAAAATGGACAAATGCAAAGAAGTTTCTGAGCCAATTCGAAAAACCGTCATTAAGTTGAGAAGTTTTAATGAAATTAGAATTTTATTAAATCTAAGTAAATGCACAGTCCAAACAATAATAAAAAATTTCAAAGAAAATGGAAATTATGAAAGCAAAGCTCGTAGTGGGCTTCCCCGCATTCTCGACAAACGAACAGAACGGTCTATTATACGTTCCATTCAAGAAAGTCCTAAGCTAAGTGCCGTCGAACTAAACCGGAAAATGAGAACAAATCTAGAAATTAACGTTTCTAATCAGACTGTTCGCCGATGTATCAAGAGAAATGGGTACAATAATAGCAGAGTTGCCAGAAAAAAAACATTACTTACATCTGTGAATATCCAGAACCGCTTAGAATGTGCTAAAAAGTACGAAAATGCTCATGTATATGACCTTACATTTTGGGAGAGGGTAATATTCACAGATGAATGTAGATTTATGGTTTTTGGAGGTGATGGACGAACAAAAGTTTGGCGAAAGCCTAATGCAGAGTTATTACCACAAAATGTTAATTGCACCGTAAAACATGAAGGCGGGTCAGTCATGATCTGCGGATGTATGGCGGCAAATGGTGTCGGTAAGTTCAAGCTCATGGGTAAGGCCATGAATATCGATATTTTAAAGGATAGCTACCTTCCCAGCGTCCAACTTCTAGATCTGGAGGACAACGCAATATTTCTCCAGGACAACGATCCGAAGTATTCATCAAAGTTAGTTAAGGAATGGCTTCTATATAAAGTTAAAAACAAATAGGAACATCCACCGCAGTCCCCCGATCTTAATGTTATTGAACATTTATGGGATATTTTAAAACGAGGTCTAAAAAAATCGACAAGTATCACCAGTTCCAGCACTCTTTGAGCGTTGATGGAAGAATGGAACAAAATTACTCCAGAAATAACAAAAAAATTGGCTATGTCCATGCCAAATAGATTATCTGCTGTAATTAAAGCCAAAGGAGGCCACACAAAATATTAATTTAATTTGTTTAAAGTTTTTTTTATGCCGTATGTAAACTTATGTAAATTAGCTTTATGCCAAAAAATGAATTATTTTAAGTTTTTTAGTAGAATTTAATGAAAATAAATTAGTTTTGTGTTCAATAAATCCGAAATAGCATAAAAAAAGTAATTAAAGAATTGTTCACTAAATATTTATTAACAAAGATGAAATATATTAGAGGTATGTTAACTTTTGTAAGACTGTTGGGTCGATTATGGAAGGCAACCGAACTTTAGTTGCGTTGCCAGAGGGCAACTAAAAATTTCTGGTTGCCAATTCGGCAACAGAAAAGATAGCTGCCAGTTGCCATCTGTAATACCATTTAGGCAACTGACAACGCAACTAAAGTTCGGTTGCCATCCATAATCGACTCATGTGTATGTACTTCACACTATCACAGAACACAAATTGACCCCCCGATCGTATACTTGTTAAACATGGGAGTTAATCACTCATACGACCCGTAAGAGTTTTTAATACATATTGTTACCGTTTTATACCCATCATCAAAAACATTTGATTTTGCCATTCCGTTTGTAACACATCAAAATATTTGTCACAGACCGATATTGTTATATACATTATAACAATAATGGTAAGACGACCTAGCTATGTCCGTCCATCGCATAATGTGGGAAATTAAAATAAATATGTAACTTGTAAATAGCTCATTCGATTTTAATGAAATTTCCCACGACTATAAAGGAGGTGAACTGAGTTTAAGTTTTGAATTTGGTGACTAAGTACTAAGGGTGGTGGCCCACAAAGTAGATACTCCACTTTTGTATGAGCGGTTATATGAAAAATTAAAAACGATGCCAAATACCACATTATAGTTCTAGTACCACTCAAGATCTTTCTTACCATAGTGACAGGGTGCCAAGTCAGGCCAAAAATAAGTGGACACACTAAGAAGTCTTATGAGTGGAAACATCCTCTTTTGTTAACATTCCTTGACGTAAATTTCGGTATTTATAGAGCTCTTTGCAACAAATGTTTGACTTTTTTGCCGCAACTGCTTGCCATACCAAGAACTTTTTGGGAAATTTTGTCTGCTTTTGGGTCCAGAACTTTTCTTCAATATTCCATCGAGCATCGGCAACATAAAAAATTGACCCATGTACATTTCTTCATTCATTATGCAGCAGGTATATTTTTTGCATAAAATTTGACTTCAATTTCCGTACTCTGTCTTTGGCCTCTAAATTTTTAGCAGCGTTCCTGTCAGGAACTTTTTGAGCCTTGTATGCTTCTAAACCTTCATTTGCTTTAACTTTTCGTACCAAATAGTCCGAGTGCTGACCTATCCGGGCTCCTTTCCTACCGAAGGTGTTGCGAGATCTTTTGAAATTACTTTCTATATTTTTTGGCTTTAGAAACATCATGTGGACCATTCCTTCTGCTTGAACCAGGTTTTATAGCAATGGACAAGTTCTCCCGGTACTGTTGAATAACATTGGAAACAGTTTGACAGCAGACCTTGGAATGCTTGGCCAACTTTTTGTAGGACCAAGTTGGGTTTTTTTGAAAATATTTAATAATTTTAGTAAGCACTTTTTCCTGGTCACTCATTTTAATCAGATTAACAACAAATGAATATAATTGACATTAAACATAATAACTGATATGTTTTACAAAGAAAAATCAAATAATACTTGGGTTAAAAGTTTTAATGAAAAACGTGTGTTAAGAATTTTATGATCTCACTCCTTATAACAGTATGGGTCTCCGTTAACCCTAACATAGAGAGTTTTAGGATAACCGTTATTTACGGTCCCTGGTTTTATTATACATATTTTTCAACTTTGGGAAATCTTAACTAATAAAGATATATACCTGGGATTCTGAAATTTTGATATTTTTGTTGCTAGTATTGTCATTGACATAAAATTATTTGAACGGTTTCATAGACTTCAGAAAAAAAGTGTTTTTGTCCATATAAAAGAAAATCAAAATTTCCTACACAATTGAGGGTTAACGTTATTTTCCAGCTGAAGTACAACAGTAAATCTACTCCAAACAGGAAAACATATTTGTTAAAACTCTTAGGTTTACCTATGTAACACTCACTCTTACAGATTTCTATTGCATTTGATTGAGATAAAATAAATAATCTGACAGCTTTCATGTAGAAATCATTGAAATTTAAAAATCACACACATAAAAACATCGACCACCATACTTTCTGAATTCACCTTATCGCCAAAGGACATAAATCTATAAAACCACATATTTAAGCCTGCAGTCAATGTCCAATACATTGAATACTATTTATAACGAGCTGTTAAAAATTGGTGTTTTCTGCAACAAATTAGTCAGGACAAAACGAAAGAGGATTCATCAAAACCACATTTAGGTGTAAACATAAAACCAAAAACATAAAAAGTAATACCTACTTGTTGGGAGAGGTAGGAGAGGTATCTATATATCGTGTGTATGGAATAAATTCAAACATTGAAAGAAGGTATTTCAACACGCAACGTCTGTTTTGTTATTTTCATTTTTTTATAGTTATTGAATTTCGTTTTTTTTTTTATTCCTTTTTTTTTTTTTTTTTTTTTTGCAATACTGAACCCAATTTGTAAAAATAGCCATGATATGATGATGTTGGTTGGTCTATTGGCATTGTGATAAACGAGAGGTTTTTCCTCCGGTATTTGTTTTTTTTTTCTTTTTGGAGTACAAAAAGGCTTCTCTTTTGCCTTTGCCACATATTAAAAAGTAAGTAAGAAGAGGGAGCACAAATACAAAAATACCAATGACAGTATACTTATACACACAAATACACACAAACTCTATTACAAAAGGTATGAAATATGAAGTGGCATCTACCACCAATATCAATTTTTATTGTCAGACATTTATAGAGTGGTTTGCACGTGATGCATGTTGTATTATTATTTGTGTTTTCTTTTTTCTTGCCTTCTTAGCACTGACAACGATGAGGCTGCTTGCTACTTTTCTACTTCCTTCTTATATTATATTTATTTTTTTAAGGTTTTATTTTTATTTTCCTTCAAATATGTACGAGTAAATATGAGAAAAGTAGAAACCATTTGCAGTTACGTATTTAATTTTAATAAATAAACATGAGCTTTTTAATGGAATTTATTTTTGACAAAATCCTAGGTATTTTTATACCTACTTCAAAGAATTTATATATGCATGTACTCCACATTTTTTTATTATTGGTTTGTTGCAAATAAAAAAGTTCACAATTCAGTGAAGTTGATAAAAAGTATATAGATCTACAAAAATAAATTAATTAAAGTTTTAAACAAAATTTTTGGCAGCTGAATATTTTGTATATATAATTCTAATTGAATCCAAATACACAATTATGATTTGAGCATGAAAAATATTTGAAAAAATAAAATTTGTGCAAACTAGAAAAATTCTATGGATTTTGCTATTACTGTAAAGTGTTATACCAGAAAATATAATTTAATAGCTTGATAAAAGAATCCAAGCTGGAACTATTGGTCTCTTGAACACGGTTTTGGTTTTCAGTAGCTTATATGTTATTTTGAAAGGTACATATCTGTCATTTATTTTCACTTAGTTATTGAGCAAAGTTGTTTCAAAAACACTTTGTGTTATTTTTAAAGTCATGGAAAAATAACCATATACGAACACCACCACGTGATAAAAGACCAAAAAAGACTCCCAGTTTTGCCCAGTCATAATTTTCTCAGACTCATATCTTGCAAAAAGTTTGGAATTTCGATTTACTCTCTGAGCCAAAGTTGTAGCCCTTGTCATTAAGAACAAAAATTGTAAACTTATATTGACCTACCTAAACGGTCTTAAGAATCATTCCTAGGAAGTTCATATGTTCTAGAAAGTTGTTTATTGAAATCTTGTGTACATTTCTGTAATTAATTGTTTCCTTGAATTTTGAACAGTTTGCTACCTATGGACCTGAACAGGGGAAAAAAGGTAACAAAATCGAACTTTTTCAAGTTTTTTGCGAATTTGGACTTGAAGATGAAGTTTTTTTGATTATATATGTTTACAATTTTTGTTCTTTATGACAAGGGCTACAACTTTTCTTCAGTAAGTCAAAATTCCAAACTATTTGCAAGATAAGAGCATGAGAAAATTATCACTTTTTTACAAAAATTACAGGCGAGGCCCCAAATCATTGGGGGCCCATAAAAAAAGTGCATGACTTTGGGCAAAACTGAGAAACACTGGAAATTTTTTTGGTATTTTATCACGGGGTGAACGTATATATGTTTATTTTGTGTGTTGCGCTGTGTAACTGGCGGGAAGTTTTCTTTAATTTGAAAAAAATCCGTTGAAGCATGAGTGAATGTTATGCATCTATTTAAACGTGGGAGAGATGGTTTGAGCGGTTCAAAAGTGGTGATTTTGACACGGAAGACAAAGATCGCCAAGGCCAGTAAAAAAAATTTGTAGACCATGAATTGCAGGCACTACTCCAAGGAGATTGTTGTACAACTCAACAGGAGCTTGCAAATTCATTGGGAACTATTTAACCAGCAATTTCAAGATATTTTCTAGCAGCAGCATTCATCCAAATGCAGGGAATTTTGGTACCATACGAATTGAAACTGACTGAACTTGCAAGATGAATTTGCATGTCCGAAATCATAATTGAGCGCTTTAAAAGAAAATAATTTTTACACCTCATCATAACTTGCGATGAAAAATGGATTCATTGTGATAATCCTAAGTGTAAGAGATCGCCGAATCGACACAAAAGCCAAATATCCATGGCTCTAAGGTAATGCTCTGTAGTTGATAGGACTGAAGGAATCATGTCTATTATGAGCTGCTGAAATCTGGCCAAACCATCACAGGGAACCTAAATCGAAAGCAACTGATTCGCTTGAAGCGAGCATTGGCCACCGAAACCATAATATTCCATCACGACATCCCTTGGCCACATATTGCAATACCAATTAAAAAGTATTTAGAAAGAAGTGGTTGGGATGTTTTGCCTCACCCGCTTTATAGTCCAATAACAACAAGGAAGAGAGCTATATTCGGCTGCGCCGAATCCAATATACCCTTCACCAAATTATACTTTAAAATATAAATTTTAAATATTTTTAAGTAAACAAAATTAAATTTTTTTTTGGTTTTCAAAATTAAAATTTTTTTTTTTTTTTTCAAAAAAATATCAAAAAAATATTTTGTTTTTAATTTTTTTGAAATTTTTTATACAAAATTTTATTCAATTTATTAATGAAAAAAAATTATAAAAAAAAATTGTTTGTGGTAAAAAAAAAATATTCGGTTTAAAAAATAATTTTCCCGATTTTGACCCATTGTAGGTCCAAATCACTATAGCCTTATGTAAATCGTTGCAATGGACTTTGAAATATCTAGCATTATATATCCATATTGTCTATATTAATGACTTAGTAATCCAGATATAGATCAAAAATAGGCAAAAAATCGAGGTTGTCCCGGTTTTTGCATTATATCTCAGCCATCTTATATCCGGTTTTCTCGATTTAAAACAGCGGCAAGCCGGAAAAATTTCCGATATATTGGTGTATCAAATATGTTTGTAAGTTATTTGGGGACTACAGAAAGTTTATTTCAACATACAGATGGACATGGCTATATCGACTTCGCTATATATAACGATCCAGAATATATATACTTTGTGGGGTCGCAAACGAAAAATGTAGAAATTAGAAACGAAATGGCAAACTTATATATACCCTTGCCACTCATGGTGAAGGGTATAAAAATCGTGATATGAGAACATAGTAAAATATTTGACAAATATAGTCGTGAAAAAATATCGTATGAAAAAAGATATAATTTTTTTTGATTCGCATTTTTATACCCTACACCCCCCATAGTGGGGAGGGTATAATGCGTTTGTGTAGATGATATTAGTTATTTGAACATTAGTCTAACATCCACCTTAAAGTATACCGATCAACTCAGAATCACTTACTGAGTCGATTAAACGATGTCCGTCCGTACGTCCGTCTGACTGGATGTCCATGAAAACCTTGTGGGCAAAGTACAGAACGCTATTTTGAAGATATTTCAATAAAATTTGGTACATAAAATATTTTCCACCAAACGACAAAGGCAGTTGAAACTGGCAGAAATCGGTCCATTATTTCACCTAGCCCCCATACAAATGTCCTCCCGAAATTGTTTATCGATCATAAATGTTCAAATTATATAGGTATCTATACAAATTACGCTCCAAATAAGTTTTGTATATACAGAATTCATGTCACCAAATTTTATTATCATCGGTTCATAATTAGTCATATCTCCCATATAAGACCGCTTCCATAAATCACTTTAACGTGCATAAATCTCTTAAAAATGTTGGTATGTCATAAATTTCAAAATAAATAACTTTTATATAGACATAAATCACACGTCATAATTTCAGGGTGATCGGTCCATAATTAGTCATAGCTCCCATATAAGGCACACTTCCGAAAATCACTCACGAAT
The DNA here is from genome assembly GCA_942486065.2 of Calliphora vomitoria. NCBI lineage: Eukaryota > Metazoa > Arthropoda > Insecta > Diptera > Calliphoridae > Calliphora > Calliphora vomitoria. The sequence goes on along the minus strand of OW818031.2, from coordinate 37,690,485 downwards.
ATTAATTATTAAAATTTTAAAAGAAAAGTGTTTTTGTTCATTTACTTAGTGTAGGGTATTATATGGTAGGGCTTAACCGACCATACTTTCTTACATATTTTAGATGGTTATGATCATATTGGGTTATAATATGATATAAGTATAACGACTAGTTTTGATCATAATATTATGTTTTATAATACTAATAATGATCATAATACATTTGAAGTACAATCTTAAATCTTATCTTAGATAATATTTACCTCAACCATGTTTTTTCGCCACATGCAGCCACTGACTTGACTTCCTATCCTCAACGGTAGTAAATGAAAAATAAAATTTGCATAAATGGAAAAAACAGTTTTCAGCTTAATCAATAAATCTCAAGTGTCAAAATGACCCTTTTAATTACACGAATATTAAGCAAATTTATGTAAGTATTTACGAGCGGTATAATATTTGCATTTTTTGTTTATGCAAAACTCTGGGATTATTTAAGTAGTGGCAAAAAATCTCTCTTGTCTTCTTTAGATGCCAACATGTTTTAGGATTGTCTATGAAAATGCCTGAAGGACATTTTCAGCTACGTCTTGTTATATTTGTGCTAAGCCTTTTGAGGAAAGACTGCTAAATTGTATTGATTGTTTTATTTTGTTGTGTTTAAACAAAAATATGAATTTGAATTCATTAAAGACCGTCTCGAAGTTTTAGTGGCAATAGAGTAGAGGATTTATGTTTAATATGTCTATTTGAGATTTTCTTAATCGTTTTTGTTTTTCTTTGTTTATGTCTATATAATTTAATCTTGTTGTTCGTTATTTGTCCAATAAACTTACAAATGTTAAACGAAAGTGTATTTTTGTGAGGGGAGAAACATCCCTTAAATGGAAATTGCTAAAATTTTATTTTTACCTCCTGCTCAATCAAGCACACAAAGTACCCATTTCAAATTTTAAAGCTCAAGCTAAAATATATTTGAAATAACCATTGTTAAAGAGCTATTAATGATTTGTTGTTGCAGGGTTTCTTTAAACAAAGGAAACCCGTAGAGCTTTAAATAAGAACAGTGGTTCAAATTAAAAGAAAAATGTATGATAAAATTCTATAAATTAAATGTCATTTCTAAATTATACAATAGAAAGTGGAGTAAATATGGTTGGATATATTCTGATTCGTTTGCTTATAATTCCTGATATTTTGAGATCTTTTTGGTTTTATTAAAACAGAAGTAATCTTTTATGTGTCCGCTTTTAACAATTTATAATCAAATAAACTTTTTAACATAACTAAGAAGTACCAAAATAAAGTCATAAAGTTTAATGGTTGCAATTTAAAAAATACAATAAATTTTAAAGAACATTTTCAAGATGCAAAGTATCAAAAATTAATGGTCTTTGAAACTTATTATTTATCTGTACATAATTTATATTGCTCTAATTTAAATAAGTTGAAAATACTTCCTACTTCCAATACAAAACATAATGTCATATATTGCTTAATGGCAATCGAAACTCACTTAAATAAACATTATACTATAATTATGTATGTATTTATGGCAGCAGTTCTTTATCGAAAATATTAAATGTATTTTTCCAACCATAAAATAGCAACACTCAAAAAACTAACTACTGTTCATATACAGTTTAGTGCCACAAACCCACAACCCCACAAACAAAAAATAAGTAAGTTTGTATATGTCTGAAACCATAGATACGAATACATATATTCGTTTATGTACATATGTATATGTCTATATGAAATAAATGTTTCCATATATGTATGCTTGTATATAAGAGTATTATTAAGCATAAGTGCGTGTATCTGTCTTCCTATTTGTGAGCATATTTGTGATAGCTATCAAAGATTAATGTTGTTCCAGATAAAATTAATTGGCAGTATTTTCATTTAATTTAATGCACCTTAATAAGGAGTTATAGAAGTCAGAATATGTTGTCATGTTTAGCCATCCGCAGAATTTGAAAAGTGTCTCTCAAGTGTGTGATAAAAAATAGGGTTCTTTTTTGGTTAGGAAATGTATATAAAAATATAAAGGTAGATTAATTTGGACAGATCTAAAAACACAATATTTTAATTATTACAATGACTATTTCGGTTACACAATTTTAATGTTTAAGCTAAACAGGTAATAAAAATAGCAGCAAATGTCTTTATAAATTAGCATTGGAATTTGACCCAAAACAATTTCAAGGCTTATTTCTAAATTTTGGTGGTATTTTCCAAACACAATTTTAGCAGTGTGCTTGTTTAAGAACTCATGTAATTTTTATGACAAAATATGGATTCCGTGCCAAAAGATCTACTTCTTTTGAGGCCAAGAACGAATAAAGCCAATATCGCATACTCTGTTTCAAAGTGAAGCGTATCCCAGAGAGAGCGTTCTGCATGGTGTTCTGCAAGGTCTGAACTATAAAGCGGATGAGGCGAAACTTCCAACCACTTCATTCTAAATAGCTTTAAACAGGTAAGGAATGCGATCGAAACATTTTTAAATAAATATATGTTAATAAAAATTAAACCACTAAACTTACAGTTTTTAATCTTTTTCTATTTGATTGAAATTATTGTTGCAATTTCCAAAAATATATATCTTTATAGTTCTAATCACTAATTATGAAATTTTGAACCTTTTTCGAAAAGCCTTCCATTGTGGTTTTTATAGTGCTTTATGTCACTTTGTTCGAACAGGTTGTCCATCTCCGTTTAAAATCTACCACACTTTTGGACACCTTTTTTGTGATCTTCAATTCTTTTTTAACAAGAGCACAATATCGTTTTCATAGATTCACTATATATGAAGATTATGTTGTGTGAATTTAAATTAATAACTCTAATCAATTCAAATTAAAACTTAAAAAATATTAAATGTTTGCATGATACATATTTATAAAAATTCGGATATAATTTCATGATCATATCATTCGATGGGCCTTTCAATGACCTTTCAAATCAATGAAATCAAAACTACTTTGAAACAAATATTAGAGAATTTTTTTTTTTTTTTGAGATATGTTATTTTAAAATTAAGTAAACTTTAATTTCAATTGTATCCATACAAAACTTGGCCAACCTAGCGTATACTTATTATAACTATCACATATTAAACATACGCATACATGATCAATGCAAAAAGTGTAAAGGCAAATATGGTATGTATAGAGGGTTGTCAGATCTTACAAGATTGTCAGAAAAATGTTCAAAAATTATCTAACAAACGTTTGAACTTACAATTTCTGTCCAGCAACGTTGTCAGAAATAGCATTGTCAGTACATTGTAAGACAATAATATTTCCTGACATTTGAAAATCGTGTATGATAATTGTCAAACAATTTTGATTGTCAGATGTGCGAAGTTTATGCATCTGACAATGGCACCACTGCCAGTCCACTTAAAAATAAAAAAAATTCATAATAATAATGAGGGTATTCATTTCACAAAAAATCGAAAATTACATTCTGATTTTTTTACAGATATTTTTAACAAACTATAGCCAAGTGTAACCAAATCAGAGTGTAATTTTCCATTTTTTTTTTAATGAATACCCTCAATATTAAAAAGCAAAATTGGAAAACAAATTAAATAAACATTTATAGCAACATTAATGAAACCTGTGTCATAGGTTGCAGGTATGAGCCAATTGATTTCACTTTTCTTATCCACTCACCTGAATAAGAAAAATGACCCAAACAAAAATCCTTCCGCTAAAATATTGGAAGTTGAGGCAGGGTGAAGTTTATGGGATGCTGATTGCGCTGAATATAAAATTCTCGAAGGACGCAGACGCCATCAAGGGAAATTTGAATTGCAAATGAAATGGGCAAATCCCCGCAAATCTCCGCACATCTTTCACTTGTAATTTAGAACAATGCTGAAGAAAAAAATCAGGCCTAGGAACTGATGAACAATCTCAAATTATTTGTTTCAAATGATTTGACAGTTCTGGCAATGTCTAACAGCGGATCTGGCAATTTTTGCCATACAACTATATGACAACCGTGTGAACTGACAATTTTTGTTGGCTGATAAATTTATTGTCTTACAAATGTCTGGCAATGAAATTCTTAGGTTTTTCTACAATTCTCTGAACTGACAAGTTGCCTTTCGCTAACTTTTGTACATTATCAGCCATTGCAAGCACGTTGCTAGATCTGACAAGATTGTAAGATACATAGCGTAACTGATTTATATTATTTTGAAAACCAAAATTACTTAGAACAATTGTTATAAGATAATTATGAATGCTCAAGTCATTTCCTAAGGGGAACCTTGTTTGGGGAGTAGGCACAAATGTTACCCGATTTTCGCCATAATTTTGCAGTATAATACGAGAGTACTTAAAACTAAGGATTGCCGCATAATCATCATGTTTATAACTGCTCAAACAGTATTCCGGGGAGACATTTGTTTGGGGGCTAGATAAAATCATAGACCGATATTTTACATTTTCAATACAGTTGTTTGGTTCCACGACCACTATTTCGATATATTACAAACGGAATGACAAAATAATTTACCACAATCTTTTTTTAATGATGGGTATAAGAAGATTTTGGTTATAATGTGAAACTAATATGGGCTTATTTAGGGCGTCTAAATAACTTCCAAACTTATGAGATATTAAAGTAAGAAATATTAAAAAATATTAAAATTGGAACAAAAATAAAAATAAAAATGATTTCTGTGTTTATAAATACTATCATTTCTCTCCTTAAAGACACTCCAACTCAATAGTCTCAAAAACCTGCAAATGCCGTTAAAATCCAACACAGTATGGTCGGTTGCTAAAAAAGTGGTAATAAATATGTTTATTCTAAATTGTAAAACAAATCACACAGGAGAACATAAACATTCAGAAACTTAAATACGCGAATAAAGGTAAGGTACAGGATATAGAAGCGTTACTGAAAGACAAAAAACCTAAGTCTTGCAACAACAAAATACCTGTTAGTCAATGTATTTTGTTGTTGTGTCAGCCATAAAATTTCGGAGAGAGTAATTATTTTTACTGCTTCTCTAGTTCTACTCTATGGTACAGGGTGTCAAAGTTAACCACCTATAGTTTGCAAGGCTTTACTGATCTCGTAACTTGTACAAATACGAACAGATATTAGATGAGTTTTTGTTATAAAGCAAATAGGAAAATAAAATAGTCCTACTTATTTCAATACGCTATCTCTTATACTTTAAAAGATATTTTGGTTTCAATCTGGAAATTTTCGTTTTTTACCTTAATTTTATTTCTCAAATATCTTTCGTAATAGTTGTAACAATTCTTTTCCAAAAATATTATTTTATATCTAACTAGCTTGACCCGGTGCGCTTCGCTACCCCTGTCGATGTAAAAATCGTTTCAGCCGTTTAGTAATTATTGTTTAAAAACTAAAGGTACCAATTTTACCCGTTTTCCCCCTTTTTATCCCTTTCTGGTCCAAAAAAAATTTATAGCCTATTGACGCTTCCAAGTAAGGATCTATCTACGTTCCAAATTTCAATAAAATCGGTTCAGCCGTTTAGGCGTGATGCTCAAACAAACAAACAAACAAACAAACAAACAAACAAACAAACAAATAAACAAACAAACTTACAAAGACATTTATATATTTATATAGATTAGAAAGTTGTTTACTGAGATCTTAGGTACATTTTTATAGTTTCCATGAATTCTGAACGGTTTGTTACCTGTGGAACTGAACAGGTGAAAATTGGTAAAAAAATTTCATTTTTTTTAAGTTTTTTGATCTTGAAGATGAAGCGCTACGGTGTTAAGAATCATTCCTAAGAAGTTCATATGTTTTTGACAGTTGTTTATTGAGATCTTAAGTACAATTTTGTAGTTGATTGTTTCCTTGAATTTTGAACCGTTTGCTACCTGTGGAACTGAATAGGGGAAAAAAAAGTAAACAAATCTAATTTTTTAAAGTGTTTTGCGATTCTGATCTTGAAGATGAAGTTTTTTATTTTATATCTTTACAATTTTTGTTCTTTCTGACAAGAGCTACAACTTTTCCTCAGAGATTAAATCAAAATTCCGGTTTGCAAGATATGAGCCTGAGATAATTATCACTTTTTTCCAAAAACGACATCGAGGTTCCAAATCTTTGGAAGACCATAAAAAAGTGCATGACTTTGGGCAAAACTAAGAGACACGGTCTTTGTTTTTGGTGTTTTATCACATAGTGGCATCCGTATATGGTTATATAAACTTCAAACTAATCGTAAAATCTTTTCTTCCAAATTCTCAATACGCCAATCGTGAAAAATAATCAAATTCAAAATTGTGAAATGAGTATGAAAACTGTGTACATTTCGAAATTTGTATACCCTACACTACTATAGTGGAGAGGGTATATTGGATTTGTGCAGATGTTTGTAACGCCCATAAATATTAGTCTAACACCCATCTTAAAGTATACCGATCGACTCAGAATCACTTTCTGAGTCGATTAAACAATGTCCGTCCCTCCGTCTGGCTGGCTGTCCATGTAAACCTTGTGCGCAAATTACAGGTCGCAGGTTTTACGATATTTCAATAAAATTCGGTATCTACACAAGCTTTTATCCATAATTGGTTCCCATTTAGGGCCCACTTTCGAAAATCACTCACGAATATAAATTATTGAAATTTTGAAAGAAAATTTGTTTACTCATTTACTTAGTGTACTTAGTGTTGACCGACCATACTTTCTTACTTGTTTTTTTAAATTTTTCTCTAAGTTCTGTCACTTCTTCAAAATAAATCGATTAGAATAAAACAACTGTCTTCATTACTAATTCCAAAAGAGTCAAATTCCAATTCCAAGGCGGCCAATTAACATAACTTTGAAAACTAATAACACGGAATATTTATTATTTATAATATATTGAAATTTCAGTTTTGTTCAATTTATATCATTTTAAAAATATAGTTGTTAGATTGGTAGCAAATTTAAATCTATTAAAACTTTAGATAGTTAAAACTTTATGCACTTTCACTTTAAGTCAATTTAAAAATCCATAAAAAACCAAACTTATTTTATTACTAATTTCAGTCAACAAACATGTTTCAATTAAACGATTTAAAAAAAATAAATGAATAAAATTTTAACACAAATTTTCAATTAAATATATGGCAAAACTGTAGAAAATGTGCTGTCTTGCTGATTTATAAAATATTTAACACTTACACGTCTATTTACTTAATTTCTGTAAAACATGAACAATTTTCATGCAACAATTTGGCCAATGTGAAATGTGGTTGATTTAAAAGGTTTTTGCTATGACACTTACACAAACCCTAGCAGGCGGGTGGTTTCATTCACATTTATTTTAAAGGATATTTTTATTAACAATTTTAAACTTACAATGTAATTATTACACAAATGCAAAAACACTAATTACTAAACTGAATTATTAGTTACACTAGCAATGGATTTCAATTATTCGCCTTTGTTTTGTTGCACAATTTAAAAAATTTATAATTGCCACTATAATTTTTGCTTATTTCCAAATGCTCTAGCTAATTTTGTATGATCTTCTATTTTAATTGAATTTTCACAAACTTTTGTAACATGTTTTCAATTTTAAATTCAATTATTTATTTATTAGTTTGCAACACAATTAGATAATTTTATTTCGCTAATTGTATTTTGATAATTTGTAATTTATATGTATTATATTGTAATATTTGCCAATAAACCTAATTAGCATTTATACAGAATTTATAATTTCATTTATTCAATTTTATATTTAACGTATTTTTATCTATTTTTGTTTTTAATTTATCCGCCACACTAAGCACTGGTATCCTTGTATTTACCGCAACTGTTGAACACTAAATGTTGGTTGTTGAAAAACAGGATATTTTATTTAACATCCTGTTCTATTTAACTACTCGTATGTTCAACATTTTCTCTCGAGACAGTTATTCTGCTATTTAACATTCTCTCAGTAACAAAAGCAGCAAAAGAGTTTTAAAGTAACGCAATACTTATACATATATAGAGAAATGTAGTCAATTTAGTATAGTCACTCTCTTCAAATGTTAACACTTATTGAGTGCTAACAAGTTATGAATGAAAAATATATTTTCCTCTACATACATACATACATAAACACTATAGGTCTAATGGTAGGTTTTACTAACCATGATTATTAAAGGTAAAATGTTTGTATAGTGTCCCAAAATTTGCGCAAAATTAGATGTTATATCAATTTGTAGTGTACCATTTTTAGAACCAAAAAACAGTTTAGGTTTGCACGAGAAAACAAGTAAGATAGTATATTCGGTTAAGCCCGACCATATAATACTCTACACTAAGTATGAGCTAATCATTATTCTATTAATATTTAAAAATAATTTTCGTGAGTGATTTTCCAAAATCGGTCTTATATGGGAACTATGTCCAATTAAAATTTAGTCCCGTGATTAATTTTATTATGAAATTTATTTGAGTTTAATTTTTTCTGGATACAAACATTTTTAAGAGTTTTATGCTCGTTAAAGTATTTTTCGGAAGAGAGCCTTACATTAGAGCGATGACATTTATGAATCGATCCGCTCAAAATGTTTTGGTGTGCTTTATCTGTATATGAAATTTATTTGTGGAAAAATTTGTCTATATAAATTATGCTTTTTTGGTCCTTTAAATTCCAATTTACGTAGGACATTTGTATGAGGACAGAATATAGTTACCTTAATACAGAAAAGCCCTAACTCGTGAAGATTGCTTATGTTACGCCAATTCCTAAAAGGGAGAAGCTAATAACCCTGAAAATTACCGTCCAATAGCAATTTGTTCTGCACTTTCCAAAGTTATGGAAGGTATGGTAAACCATTTGGTTAAATATTTAGAATCCAACAATTTGCTTAACGACCGCCAGTATGGCTTCCGTAGAAGACGCTCTACGGGAGACTTGATAGCCTTTCTATCGGAAAAATGGTGTCGTTCCATTCACCGTTTTGGCCAAAGTAAAATGGTGGCTCTAGATATTTCCAAGGCGTTCGATAGAGTGTGGCACGGTGCACTTTTATCGAAACTTATTGCTTTTGGTGTCGGTAATAACTTCTCTCAATTTATATCGAGCTTTCTCAGATATCGCACTATATGAGTTGTTATAGATGGGATATCATCAAATGAGTTCAAGATGAATTCAGGGATACCTTAAGGCTCCGTTCTTTCTCCTACTCTATTCCTTATTTTTCTAAATGACCTTCTACGTCAAACTTCCAAGCCTATCTATTCTTTTGCAGATGACAGCAACATTTGTCATTCATATTCAATCAGTTATAGACTAAGCCTGTCGGAGATTGGGGCAAACCTTGTGACAATCTCTGAATGGGGTCATGCGAATAGAGTCGCTTTCAATGCCCGCAAAATTCAGTGTTGCATGTTGACACAAAAACGAACGACAAACAATGTTGCTTCATCTGTATTTATGGATTGTGTAAATATTGTGGAATCAGACGCTCTTGATGTTCTGGGCATGAAAATACAATGTGATTTCCGCTGGTCTAAACACATTTTTCAAGTGTCGAAAGAAGCATTCAAGTGTCTCGGTTTTTTGAAACGGTGTAGGAATTACTTCACTCCATCTGATCACCTCACTATTTACAGCACATATATCCGACCGAAAATGGAATACAACTCCCATGTACCGCGTACAAGAGAGGACGAAGGTGATCATCGGTGACAGTAGGGTATCCAACTCTAGTGATTCGCTGGAGCACCGTCGCAATGTGGGCTGCGTTTCACTGTTCTATTGATACTACAATGGAATGTGTTCTGATGAAATTAGGGAGCTTGTTCCTGATTCCCGCAGATTTTTACGTAATACACGTTTTTCGTCAACAACACATCCCTTTGTGGTCGATTGTATAGTGGACCGCACAACAGTACGTACTGTACGTATGTGGAACAAATTTCCCGCCGAAATGTTTCCTGCCATTTCCAATGTGGGAAAGTTCAAATCGAATGTCCACAAACACTACTCCCTCTTTCCTCCCTCCCATAACCTATTTTCATAGTTCCAACACAATGGTTTGCATGAATAGGGGTCATCCCCTGAGTGCTGGTCGAAGAAGAAAAAAAAAATCTGCCCTTGTTACCGGGGCTAGGTTAGGTTTCCAGGCAGCCACCAATTGAAGAATAGAAGGACTGCTCACGTGGGTCCAAGCAATAGTCCCTGAATAGTCCATGTCTGAAAGTACTAGGTCAGAGAAAGAGGGACAGATAGAAATGAAAAGAGAGAAGGGGAAGATTGAAAAATTAAGATGTTCGAAGAAAGAGAGAAGGAGGAGATTTTCAAAATTACGTATCAATGAGTTAGCCCATGCCTGGTCTTTTTTAACCAAGACATTAATAAAGACATTAATGCCCTCAAGCCTCATATTCGCGAGCTCAGAAGGACTATTTATGGAACGATGTCCCAGAAACCGTAAGCGTAGATCTCCTAATGACGGGAAGTCACAAAGAAGATGAAAAATGGTCTCATCCTCCTCCTCATTTTGAAAACTTCTACAGAAGTCGTTGTAGGGTAAGCCATGTCTCCACGCGTGATTGCCAAAAGTGCAGTGTCCGGTAATGACCGCCACTCAATTTTGAGCGTGTGAAGCTAAGAAGATATGACGTTCGCTCACGATTCAGTTGGGACCATATCGTTCTGGTTATAGTGCATGTGGGTTCATAACCCCATCTTGGCTGAGCCAGTTCATAGTAGAAGTTACTAATTTGTAGCTTGCATTTGGATAACGGAATCCACATAGCAAATCTATGTTTCTGTCAGGTAACATGACGTATTTTTCGCCACATCATCAGCAACACAGTTGCCTAACATATTTAAAAAGGAAATTAAACACAAAATGCTCAAAAGGGCACTAACCTCAGATGTACTTTTTATCTAAAACCGATTAAAGATTTAAATCAAAGCCAGGTGAGAGATAGTTTGTGTTATACCAATTGAAGAGTAATTGCTCATTAAATATTTCGTTTATATAATAATTTTCGCTTATTAAAAGTCTATTAAAAATCTTTCTCAGCATGTCGCACACATACAAACCGATTTGTGTTATTTTTGAGTGAATTCGAATAAAGTTCATTTCAAATATTTCCATTTCCTTGATAACAGCAGATAAAACACTGAACCAAATTGGAAAACAGATCTCTTTTGCTGGTCTTATGGAAACAAATATTCATCTCCTTTGGTAAATTTTTGTTATTATTAAACTTAAAAATAATATTAAACATGATTCCAAGATATTTCAGACTTTCAACAAAAGGAATCTCTACACCCGCAAGAAAGAGGTTTAATCTTTTACTATCTGGAACAACATAATTTTAGCATTTTCCCGATGCATTGCAAAGACAAATTGCTTCACATTTAGAAGTATTAATTTTCATTCCACAATCATCATAAAAATGTTTATCAATTTAAACGTGGTTAGAGACTTGTCATAGAGCATTAATTGGTAATTCTCTATGGAAATACAAGAGGGAATTATCTGCATAAAGTAAGCCAATTAAATATGAATAATTGTCAGGAAAATCATACATGAAAATGTTGTAAAGGAGTAATAAATAAATTAAAAATGGTATTAAATTTTAAAATAAAAATTATTATTAGAAATTTTTTTCTTTTTTAACATATTGGGTGTATGACTTAAGAAAGCGTTGCAGTATCCTTTGAACATGGTTTTTGTAATAACTTATATGTAATTTTGAAGGGTACGTATCTCTCATTTATTCTCACTTAGTTACTGAACAACAAAGTTTAGTGCCAACATAGCGTCATATGTGGACAGTTTTCCTTTACTTTTTTAATTTTGAAAGTGCCGCTTAAGTACAATTCCTGAAGCTTATAATGAATGTATTCCATCGAAGGATCGCCCAGGCCAGCCAAAAAAGTTTGAAGACCAAGAATTGGAGGCATTAATCCATGAACATTGTTGTCAAACTCAACAAGAGCTTGCAAAATCATTGGGAGCTACTTAGTCAACAACTTCAAAACGAAGCAGCAGGCTTCATCCAAAATCCGGGAAATCGGGTAACGTATAAATTGAAGCCGAGAGACGTTGAAAGACGATTTTGCATTTCCTAAGTGCTGCTTGAACGCTACAAAAGAAAACAATTTTTGCATCATTACGTGCGACGAAAAATGGATCCATTACAATAACTCGAAGCGTAAGAGAGACCAAAAGGATCCTTTCTATTATGAGCTACTGACATCTGGCCGGACCATAACTTAGAACCTGTACCGAAAGCAAATGATTCGTTGGAAGAAAGCATTCGCCAAAAAACGACCAGAATATGCAGCCAGACATGAAACCATAATATTCCATCATGACAACGCTCGGCCACATTATGTAATATATGTCAAAAGCTATTTAGAATAAAGTGATTGGGAAGCTTTGTCTCACCCGTCTTATAGAACAGACATTGCCTCGTCCGACTACTATTTCTTTCGACCGATACGGAACACTTCACCTTAGAACAGAGTATCCGATATTGGCTGGATTCGTTCATGGTCTCAAAAGATGAGCAGTTCTTTTGGCTCAGAATCCATATGTTGCCAGAAAGACGGGCAATGGTTTTATAATACAAAAAATAATACAATTAGATCGTCGAAAATAAAAAATCAACTTACGGGCACTCTACTGTGTAATTTATGATTCAATAAATGAATAAAAACAATTAAAAGAGCTATATTCGGCTGCGCCGAATCTAATATACCCTTCTCCAAATTATTCTTTAAAATAAAAATTTTAAAATTAAAAAATATTTTTTTTTTAAATTTAAAAAAAAAAAAAATCAAAATTGTTCTCAAATTTTTTTTTTTATAAATTACTGAAAAAAAAATTTATAACAAAAAAAATTTGGGTTAAAAAATATTTTTTCCGATTTTGACCCATTGTAGGTCCAAATTACTATAGCCTTATATATCGTTGCAATGGACTTTGAAATATCTATCATTAGATATCTTTATTGTCTATATTAATGACTTAGTAATCCAGATATAGATCAAAAATAGGTAAAATCTCGGGTTTTTCCTAATATCTCGGCCATTTGTGGGCCGATTTTCTCGATTTTGAATAGCTACTGAGCCGGAAGAATTCCCGATATATTGATGTATGAATCAAGTTTGTAAGTTATTTGGGGTCTTCAGAAAATTGATTTCAACAGACAGACGGACACGGCTTAATCGACTTCGATATCTATAACTATCCAGAATATATATACTTTGTAGGGTCACAAATAAAAAATGTAGAAATTACAAATGGAATGACAAACTTATATATACGCTTGACACTCATGGTGAATGGTATAAAAACTGAGTCTCCAATAAGTATTTAATTCAAAACTTTCGTAAATTTAGGCAATGCATTTATTATTAATAGATACCTTAACACCATTACAAATGCTTTTAACAACTTTTAACAAGATTTCTCTAAAAGAGTTCTTTAATAATTGGAAACTTGTTACTGTTGTGTATTCGAAAGCAAAAAAAAAAAAAAAAAAAAACTGGATATTGTCTTATTTTTTATCCCAAATTAAATATAGCCTAGTTCGCTCTTTAAAAAACTTCTGCTGCATACAAACAATTTAAAAATAATGTTCCTTTATTTTTTCAAGTTTTAAAGGTATCACTATAGTTATATTTTACTAAAAGCATTTGAGGTTTTGCTTTTTTTAAAAAGAGACATGAAATAGAAACTAGAGATGCCTAAAGCTGTATCAAACTATTTTTCTTCGTTCTTAGTTTTCTTTTTCATAAAATTCACAGGAAATAAAGATTTCATGGAAAAGTAGCCTGCAACGTAGAAATATTTTTTAAACTGATTTGATATGTAAAGCATTTATTGTGTAGTTGCAGTAGACGTTATAGTTTGTATTACACACAGATACATACACACAAACAAGTATTAAAGCAGAGTTTGAATTTCCTAGATTTTTTTCCATTCAATAAATTTATCTCAATATCTTCTTATAGGATTTTTGTTTCTATGGAAATATTTTTGATGCAATTTAAATAACTCTGTTTACTTAGATATTTCATTTTTTTTTTTCAACTTCTTGTTTATTGAGACACTTGTATGCAATCAAGAGTTTTTTTGAAATTGTAGTAAAATTTAATTTACTTTTACAGAATAAAGTTAAAAATTGTAAAGTAAACATTTAGTTATATAGGAATAATATGAATTATAAACTAATAAAAGAATAGTTTTTAAATAGTTATTTTTTAAATTTATTTTGCTTAATGAGTTTTATAAATACCAGAATGCAGTTTAAATTATGTACAAATTATTTCCCAAACACACCCCAATTGAACCTCAGGCGTATGAGTGTTTTTTTTTTTTTTTTTTTTTTGTTTTTTGGTGTTGGCATAGGAAATAATTAAACATCCAAAAATTATAAAATATTTCGAAAGTTCACTCTTGTGTACCAAATAAAAGAAGAATGTTTTTATAGTTTTACACATTATTACTTTCGTGTAATTAAACTTTTCAAACTCATTTTACGAAGTCAGATCAAGAAGTATTTACATGTATACTATATAAAAGATTTTTACGAAAATTGTTTATTACATCCTTAAATAGTTTTCATACAAATTAAATATTTAAGGATTTTAAATTATTCATTTGATGTATGAAGACGTTTAAAAGCGTATAAACAATTTGTGTAATATTACAGGAGATCACATCTTTATTGAAGGGAGACAGTAAAAACGCCTACTTTTCTAGAATTTATAATTTCTTCTATTCTTGATAAAACTAATGCTTAAAAATGTGTTTGCCTAATTAATGTAAAATAGATTAATCTTAAAGTCTTGTGTCTATGCGGCATACTAAAGGGTCTTTCCATAAGGGCTTTCGAACTTTGACAGTTGATAACGGCTATATTGTTGCAATTGTCGAATTGGCTGCCATTTATTCAGTTTGAATTTCCAAATCACCAGGGACGGATAAATCTTTCAGCAACATGTGCAAATGATAAAATTGTTTTATCAAAATGGATGTTTTGTTCTATTCACTTTTTATCAACAAATCATCTTCAGCGATGATTCGCATTTTGGATAAAAAAGTAAGTCAACAAACAAAATTGTCGAATATACATATGACGAAACCAATCGACATGAGAATCAAAAGCCTCCAATGCTTCTCGAAAAAGTCACAGTTTGTCAAGGATCTTGAGCTGCGGTGTCATCGGTCCACAATTCTTGTCTTGTGCCAGGTCATCACTGTCAACGACGAGCACTATTGATCTATGATTACCAACTTCTTTTGCCCTAAATTAGATGATATGAACATCAACGATATATGGTTTAAAAAGGACTGCGCTACGTGTCACACAGTTCATGTTAATTTGGACACTTTGCACAAGCGATTTGAGGCCATGATCATCTCATGCGGAGGTGATGTGAACTGACCACTGAGATCAAAGCCAACATAACCCATGCCATCGGTCAAATTCAACCGGATTTATGCGCCAGAGTCATGGAACCAGCAAAGCCGCGACGGACATTTGCACGATTTTATATTCCATAAATAATGACAACATATGGCCTTTCAAACGAATAAAAAATTGCAATGATATCTCACAAACACTTTGTTTTAATTAAATTTAAAGATAGGAAACACCCTTTATAACCGATATCAAAATTAGCAATCTACATATCTAAAGAAGTCCATTATAGAAATCATAAGTACACAGAAAAAAAAAAAAAAAATCATAATTGGAATGAATTTTTTAATAAATATTATTAATCGAACATGACTTTTTTTTCCCAAACTTTTTTCATTGAAAATAAGTACATGTTCATAAATATTAAGAAAGTGTACATGACGGAAATTTTTGCATTTTTTACATAAATTTGTTGATATTTTACGATAAATTGCATTAAAATTGCATTATGTAATTATCTAGTTAAAGTATTTTTGTATATTATCCCTATATTGACCAATCATTCAAGAGGAATCAACATAATCTAAAACTTAAAAAAATATCATTAAACATAATTAAGCATGCATTAACATTAAAGCGTTTCATCTGGTACAGAAAATGCAGTCAATTCCGCGCATATTTTATCATTTTGTAGCTGAAAATCATAAAAAAATAAAAAATTTTCCAAGGAACATTTCAAACATTTTTGAACAACATAAAAACATAAATTAAATTGTAATAATATTTTCCAAGCATTCTAGATTTAATTTGAAAACATAAAATATGAAAAAAATCATACAATTTAAGAAATTATTTATAAATGTTATGAATTGAAATCAATGAAATCAAATCATACTATTTATGTTGAAACTTTTTTCTGTGTACTTTTTAAGCTAAAACAATTCAAAAATATAAAAATAAATACTTCTAATATTACTATAAAAACGAAACGAAAAATTTCGATAAATAAAATAAATTTTTGAACCTCTACTCTCCTGTAGCTCGTTTCTGTATTTCTCACATTAAGTGTCAAACAAAATATTCCATAGTTTCTCGATGTGTGAGAAAAAATTGTTTCTTACTTTGAATGCAAAAAAAAAAACAAAACACTGATTCTGTTCTTACTGTAATATTTCCAGTAATTTAATGTCAAATGAAAGTGAAACGTCAACAAAAAAAAAAATAATAATAAAACCAACAGTGAAAGGCTGAAAAAAATTAAATACCAAAAAATTAAAATACCACACACATGTAAAGAACTTGGAGAATCAGCTAGAAATACAAATTTTTATGGATTGAAAGAACAAGACATAAATGATCTCCTATTATACCACGAAGAGTTAAATTGTAACAAAATTTTGACTGCAATTCAGAGTAAAAATATGCTGGACGATGAAACACTTCCGCTTGAGGTCGAAGCAGAAGAAAAAAGATTACTGCTGCTAAAATATCTGAACCGTTGCAGTTGATAACGCAAGCAATTGATATTTTTGAAAACTATGGCCCGCATTTTAAAAGTGTAGAAATGTGACCAAAGCTATTAATTGTTATAAAAAAATGTATTTAAACAAAACTGTTACATTCCTACAAACTTTAGGTAATCTCAAAAAAATCAGCAAGATTGACAAATCCAACCGTAGAAATGATAATCGATTTAGATGACACAAGCGCAGAATAAAAAAAAACATAACTCAACGAAATAGACATTTGCTTTAATTCATAGAATAAAAGCAAATGTCTATTTCTATGAGTTAAGTTTTTTATTATTTTTAATAGTAATATTAATATGTTGTTCTCAGATTATGATATCCATAAGCCAAGAACAACATAATATGGTAAATCCTTCATCATAAAAATGGTTGCCACAAACATATACTTGTTAACTGCAACCATATATATAATTGACACAATAATTTGAATCGTAAGTTAACCGTATTATGGTTACCGCAATCATATAAAAAAATCCTGTGACTATAATATTGTTAAAAAAAAATTGTAAAAATGTTGAAATGGTTACATTAAACTTTCACAACTATGTTTTTTTCTCTGCGTGTGCAAAATAGTGAAAGCCAACCTATTAATAACTTAAGAACTGTAAGATTTTGTTTTTTTGATCTCATATTTAAGTAGATTTTAATTTTTTTTTCTAGAAATTCGTTTCTCATCAAAACAGGATATAGCTTAGAAAATCGTCCTTGAACAAAGTGTATCTCAAAAAAGTTTTTTTATATTTTCCAAAGTTCGAGCCATGCCATGATTAAAAACATTATACAATTCAGAATTTGAACATTGAAGTTCTCTAGATAATTAAAACGTTTTTGTATATATTTTCATAACTAATTGTTAAATTTTTATAAAATTAGTCATACATCAGAGATGCGCAAAAGTAAATTATCTCACGAATACACTTACTCTCACCAACACATTAAACTCTTTATTTTGTTCAGTGTACGTACCTACAAGCAAACAAAGGCAAAAACTTAAAAAATAAAGAAAAATTCATATACACGTGCTCATGCGCATTCGCAGTTGTCTCGTTTAGTGGACAATGTCTACTAAAATGAAAGAGCATAAGAATGTGTGTGATTTAATTTTGCACAATTGTGCTTTGGGCTGCGCACCATTGTCTTACATTAGTCCTTGTTATTTTAATCTGTTACTCAAAAACATTTTTAGCTGATAAGGTATTTTAAAGAAAGATATCTCGAAATGTTCTTCATCTGTGTATTTTGTTTCCACAAAAAATAGTTTATACACCTGTGAAGCTACTTTTAACAAAATTTGAATGGGTAAGTTAGGCCATGTTGAAATTTGTTTCCTTCCTATAACTAAAATTTTTTGGAGTACATATTTTCCAAATATCAACCACCACCTACAATTCACATAGCGATAAATTTGATAATGTAGCACAGTGTAATAATAAATTCTTGAAAATTGAATCCATTTTCGATGTAATGTTTGGTAAAATCCTAAATGTATTAAATTTAGTAAATAAAAAAGGCAGTAAAGGTGTTGATTTTTTAAATTTTATTTCAGAGTGTATTTATTTGGATCTTAAGAAACAAATTTTTTGTGTTTGCTCAAATCGAACAATTTTTTGATATTAATTATTTTCCGAATTTAGTTTTTGTTTTGAGAATAACTGAAATTTTACATTAGTAACATGAATGCATATGATTAATAAATGCTAATTATAAATAGTATAAACTTTGTGACATTTCTGTTAGAAAAAAGAATATTCTGAAAACTGCTACAAAACTTGCATGGAATATTCTTGCTACTGCCAATCAAACGTAGTTTTAAAATTGTTCTACTAAGTATTATGAAATCGAACTGAATTATTGAACCATAATGAATAGAAGAGAAGCCCAGGAAAAGTTTACGAAAATGCGATTATGATATTTTCTCGTTTTTTTTTTTTTTCTTTTTTGCCAAAGACTTATCGATCTGCTCTCGTACTCCGGTATAAACAAGTTCACATAAACTTTATTATAATACTTACAAAAAGAAACTGTATATGAAAATTTGCTGTTATATTTAATAAAGTATTAAATAAAAGTTCAACTTTCCATGAAATATTTTAATAAGGTGGTGCCAAAATTTGTAGCAGATTTTTATCAATATATATTAGTTAGAAATACTAAATTAAAAATAGACTTATATAAACGTGTATATCTTGACTGTTAAACTATAGTGAGTCCATGGGTTAGTCTATTTCTGGAGACTTTTAATTGTGGACAATGTTGTTTACCACCAGATTAACAGCAGTTAACATAACTGTGGATATTATTAACATAACTGTGAAACATACAACATTGAATAGAAGCTTTCAGTGGCAGCGCTTGCAGTCGGTGTGTTAGTTTATGATAGACGCTGTTAGTAACATCAACTGTATATACTTGTACATTATGAAATGTGTTTTTTAAAGTGTGTACATTTAAAGAAAGTGACTATTTAAATTGTTGTGTAAATTTGTATTAACAAAGAGTTTTTACAATTTTAAACTACCAAACTGATTTTATTTGCAATCAAAAGTATCCGGTTTATTTAAAAGAAATAAACCACCGTTTTAAAAGTGGTGAATTATGAAATAATTTATTTGGAAGGGCAATTGACAAAAGGCAGTTTGTCTGATTTTCCACAACATCAAAAGTTAGTACTACCCTATATCTGTATATATCTATGAAAACAAAGAACACATACATATTTTTACTTGCATAAATATGACTGCGTAGGAGTTTTATTAGCAAAATAAATTAAACCTGCCAGTTTCATAATTAAAATATGTACTATGTAGCAAAGATGTTCTCAGAAGTAGGTGCAGAGTCTTATTAACTTTAAACTAAACTATGTGTGTATGTATATGATGAAACTTTATTACAGAAGATCAGACATACATCAAAGGCAAACAATATTAATACAAACTTTACAAAATACAAAGAAAAAATCAACAAATTAAAAGAAAATTTTACACCAAATATTTGCAACTAATTGAAATTAATAACAAGTAAGTGTGTTGTATTCGGCTGTGCCGAATCTTGTATACCCACCATCAATACGTGACATAGGGATAAATGTTCGCCATACTTTACAGTATAATTTCAGAGTATGTACTTAAAACCAATTTGTCCAAAATTTGATCAGGATCGCGCATAATCAACATATTTATGACTGCTGAGACAGCATTCCCGTGGGGACATTTGTATTGCGACTCAGTGATGAAATCATGAACCGATATTACCCATGTTTTATACCAAAAAAATTTAATCTACATAGAGTATATGTGGAAAATTTAATTTTTCAACAGACAGACAGACGGATGGACATAGCTAGATCGTTCCAAATGTAATTTAATAATACTTAACATCATCACAATTATACTTTCTTGTCCTGTTTCAAAATTAGGTACGCATAAACTGACAATTGTCCTAAATTCAAATCTTTTATCAAAAATATGCAAGGTATATTTATATATTGTTATGTTTTTACCTTTTAAAAATCGTGGTTTATTTTCCTTAAATAACACTCTCCAACAGCAATTTTGGAACAGAATAGCGACCCTATAAGTCTGCAAGGGCAAGTTGAGTAGATAATTTTTGACTTTTTTTACAGTGGGTCAAAATTTTAATTTTTAGATCGAAAAGAACATTACACTAAATGAAAAAAAATTTTGAAAGTTAATGTCTGAAAGAATTCTTATTGTCAGTGTTATATTGTGGAATTGTATGGGTATCATTTTTGTGGAAGATCTTAACCCTATAGCTCCTCTTTTTATCCCTCGGAGGTATAGTGTTTTTTTTTTTGCGCTAAACGGTATAACCAGGTCTGTGCAGACATATATTGGATTCGTTGCCCTTTGCACCATGTGAGAGATCACCAGTTGTTCTGCCAGTTCCATAAGGAAGACACGTTTCTATCGTTTTGCTTGACATGCTCTAACTTTACATGAATGACAAATGCAGGCAATTCCGCAACTTCCAACATATTGAAAAACAAGGCTAACGGTCACCTGTTTGTGGTTCGTTTGCAAGACTAACCACCAACCATTTGATCTATGGTGTCCACTCCGGATTTTTACTTATTGTAATTCAATATTTGAAATGGCTTCTGCGCTGGCTTCGATGAGTTTATGGCGGAATTGTAATGCTCCGCCACTACTTTTTTCTTTTTTGGCACGTAAGGGCATAGTGCGACATTATTGTTGTGGTAACCGAATAAAGTGCTCAATACCTCTCTGTTAGGATCCAACATCTCCTTCGGTATGCAAGCTTGGTTTTATCGAATGATTCGTCTAGAACAACAATATTTTTGATTACCAATTTTAGAACAACGTTGTCGCCTAGATTTGCCGCACGTGCTTAGCTTGCTTGTTTACCAATATAAATTATTTCTTTCAGTGGGTAATTGGAATTGGAATTGGAGTCGCACACCCAACAGATTCTTATGCAGTATTTGGCTGATTTTTATGGAATATATTTGGTAAAGCGCTTAAGGCCTTGGTACGGAGTCAATTGCTCATTAACTGTAATCTGGCCACCGGGAACATATCGACACTCCAAGTTGTTCTTAGCATGTTCCAAACGTCGTCGATGGCAGCCGATTTACTTTCAACTAGTCGAGCATATCTTGTACTGCTATTATCATATCGAATGTACTTGAGAATCTGTTTATATCGGATAGCAGACATCGTCGCCTGGTAGATAGGGTTACCATTGTTGCCCCACAGCTCAGGAGCAGGCTGATAGATTGACCCAAATATGCTGACAAACAAAGTAAGGGCAATAAAAGCCACGTTAACGGAGTTTGCTCAGCATTCTGCTTCATAGGTCTGCGCAGACCTGGTTATGACGTTTGAACCAAAATATTTGAAAATCTGGATTAAGCCGAACCTGAATCCACAATCGGTTTGATTTTTTGCTCATTGTCTGCAAAAAGTCTGCACAGACCTGGTTGTACCTCCGAGGGTTAAGGGTCAATTTGACCCTTTTTTTGATAAAATCAAAAAAAGGTCCTTTCAAAACGAACATTTAAGGATTAAAATATTCGACGAAAATTTTTGCGGGAAAATTCCAGTGGGATATTCTAAAATTATCTACTTAACATGCCCTTTCAGAATTATAGGCTCGTTATTCTATTTCAATCATAAAGTGTTAATTTGTTGACTAGTGTAATTAATTTAAATTTACACAATAGTCACTCTCTTTTAATACACACACTCTACAGTTTACTAGAATACATTGGCAATACAGTTGATGCTAAATATAATAGCGGCTACTGCTCTGCAACTCTTTGTTGCTATTTATATACACAGCACCATCTTCTAGAAGTCTCATGAACAACCAAATGGAAAAAAACTCGAATGTTCCATTTCTACAATGATCACCTAGAGCTTCCAAAGCTGTTCCACACTCAATTCCGTCATACTAACGAACAATGTTAATAACAGTGTGCCGTTAGCATTGTTGATAATCAGAACATCATAATGGTAATCCACTACCACAAAATCACTTTCCGATTAATTTGAAGGTTTCGAAACTGTTGTAATCTTCTAGCAATCTATTGCTATTTAGTACATACTAGTTACACGTGCTCCAAAAAACCAAAATAATATTCCTTATTTTATTCATAAGACACTCTTATAACTAATTAATTCCAATGTGCTATAGTTAGAGACTCATCCTTAATAATGGTGCCATATTCAAAAATGAAATATAGTAAAAACAGGAGACTGGTTTGATTAAAGTGTGTAGTAATTATAGCAAAAATGTTTTTTTATGTTTCTATCTGTAAATGAATAAAAGTATGTAAAAATAAAACTAAAGTCCCTTTGCAATTTGTTTAAGTAAAAATAATAATAAAAAAAAAGAAACAGGAAACTAACTAGGTTAAGCGTTAATTTAATTAGTAAAAGGGTAGAAATGAAATGGTACAAGTATTCAGCTAATCCTGTAGACCTTAAAACTATGTAGTCCTGCATTTTAAAAAATTTTTAGTTACTTAAAAACACCACCAGTTAAACAACAGTAGGATTTTAGCTACAAAATAAAACAAATGAAAAGCAGTTCATTGAATTAGTTACTGGTAAAATTATTAGCTAATGGAGGGTATTTAGTGTATTAATGAAATTTTTTTTATTTATTTATGAATTGTTACTTAGCGATCTGTATTGACAAAGTTGGCAATTGCTACCTTTAAAACTGCTGGGCATGTGATGTAGTAAATGTTATTTGAATTTTTTTTTTTTGTATTTCAGATGTTGTGTACAATTTTACATGAACAATACCAAAGGGATTTTTGGTAGTTGACATTCTTTGTAGTTTCGTTTGTATGTGTTTTTATTATTGAGGCAGCAAAAAAGTATATTTTATGTGTATAAAAATAAATCTATGTACAATGCTGAATATTAATTTAACCAAATTTAAGTTTAATTATATTTAATACAACATAATCCGCAATGAAGTTGGAAAACTTGTGTTTGCTCTTTGGATTCTTTATATCATAAAATCAAATTAAGTTGATTTTTGGTTTGTATATAATGCGATTTTTTCGCTGTTTGAATTGCAAAAACTATGAAAAAACACATATAAATTATGGAATATAATAACATATAGGGCAACTTAGGGTTTCCCATATTGTGCACGTTTTGGGTTTTCGATGAATCAAATTTATCTCCGTCATTCAAATGCTGAAAATTTGAGCAGAATCAGATAATGTTTAAAAGTTTCACATTTGTTTGTTTCACAAAGTGTGTATCTTGTAAAACTAACCAGCAAAAACTTCTCTTACAAAGCTACAAGTAATGACTCTTTTAGTAACTTACCCTTCACCATGAGTGGCGTTTATAATTTCTACATTTTTCATTTGCGATCCCACAAAGTATATATATTCTGGATCGTTATAGATAGCCAAGTCGATATAGCCATGTCCCTCTGTCCGTCTGTATGTTGAAATCAACTTTCCGTAGCCCCCAAATAACATACAATATATATAATTGATACATCAATAAATCGGGAATTCTGTCAGCTCGGTCGGTATTTAAATTCGAGAAAATCGGCCCACAAGTGGCTGAGATATAAGGAAAAGACCGGGCCTATTTTTGATCCTTATCTGGATTACTAAGTCATTAATATAGAAAAACAGAAAATAGTATTACTGTGTGAAAACCAACGCAATAAAATAAATATGCAGTGGTGTGGTGAGTACAATAGTTGACTAGCAGTCGCACGGTTGTTGGTTCAACTCGTGGCTGCGGCTTTTTTTAAATGCATAATTCTATAAATATTTTTACTAACAAAACATCTTATTTCAAGCTAAAATATAAAGGATTACTTTTGGGACATCGGGATCAAAAATAAGTCAAATTCCTCTTATTTTTCAGCTTATATACTTATCTGTGTAAAATGTTCGATATTTGTAGGATGTTAACGCTTGTTAATACAGTGCAAGATCGGTATTCGCGACTACCCTTTATAATCGCGACAGTTTACGAAAAACGGGTTCTATTTTCGCGACCTTTTATCTGTTTTTGTAAATTTGATTACAATGTCTACTACGTGGTACCTTAAACGTTGTACTTTAAGGAAAGCAGAGTACACCTATCCCTCGATTTACACGATAGATGCGTTCCTGAAAAAATCGTATAAGTCGAAATGGAAAATGTTTGTATGAAAAATCGTGTAAATCGAAAAAACCCAAATACGAATAAATTCAAAATTTTGTATAGAAAATTCATTTATTTTAAAGTAAATTAAATTATTATTTATGTATGTATATCGTCACCTAAAGTGCAAAATTGCATATTATCACTTTTAAAATTTTACAGGATAGACAAAAAAAACCTAATAAAGTGAAAAGTGTTGTGGTTACAGATATGATTTTCTTTTCTTTAATAAATTCGTTATTTTTAAAAATGGAAAGCTACAAATTTGAATACTGTGAATACTGTTTTGCATCTGGGACAAATATATTATGAAATCTGTCACTAGAAACAACGGCCGTAACCAATGCCTTCTTATTGGCCATCCAATAATCGTACAAGTTGTCTTTATTTAATCCTTTAAATTAATTGTTAATAACAAATGGCTTCATATTGGCATCACCAGAAGAAGCATTGGAACTAAAAAGAATTGTTATGCGATATTTTGCAACTTTGTATCCACTTGCATTTTTATTAGCTTTTTATAGAAAAGTCCACTGTGAGGACATTATCCTCAAAGCTTTATTTGTAGTAGCATTGGTTTCAATTTGAATTCGCTATTGAGTTTGATCTTCTATCCAGATCATTAGTGACTTCTCCATATTTTCAATTGTAATGTCCCAAAGGTATGAAGTTGTACTCAAGCTCGTTTTTGTTTCAGCTGCTACACTTTTTCTGATTATGTTTTAATTTTTTTATGAAGAACTATTTTTGATATTTTTGCAAAAAATATTCAAAAGAAATCGTGTATATTGAGGTAATTTTCACATCGCTCGATGTAAAAGAACACCAAAAAAATCGTGTAAATCAAGGGATAGGTGTACCCAAGAATGGAAAAAATGCTTTATAAGTGGTTTGTAATACAAAGGGATAAAATGTTCCAATATCAGCAGCAATTTTATGATCAAAATCTATCAAACTAATTCAGGTTTCAAAGCCAGTGAAGGATGGTTGAAGAAATTTAAGTTTCGACATGGAATTATATTTTTACAAACTACGGGCGAGAAATTTTCATCGAAAGCTCATCTTATTGATTCATTTGTGAAAGAGTTTAAGGATTACGTTGATGAGCATGGGTTGACTCTTCATCAAATATACAATGCCGTCGAATTCCATTTTTATTATAGGATGCTTCTAAATCACACTCTTGTCACATGTAATTAGAAAACGGCTCCCGGAAGAAAAATATGTAGAGAGCGAATAACTGTTTGCCCTGTTCAAATGCGATTGGCACAGGCAAACTGAAATTGTTGGTTGTTGGAAAATCGCCTTTAAATGCGTTTTCAATAATCATGTAATATACAACTCCAATAAAAAAGCCTGAATGACATCATTTATATTCAAGGACTGGTTCCATCACGAATTTGTCTCCAGGTAAATTAATTTGCACTAATTAATAAAAGTAAGTTGTTCATAAGTAAAATTGTTTACGTCCGAGAATTTTTGGCTTCAAAAGGTCTGCCGCAAAAATCAGTTTTGCTTTAGATAACACGACATGTCACCCAGTTGAGGAACTAAAAAGTGATGAATCTACAGCAATGAGTCTACCATATATTTGCACTTCGCTTATTCAACCGTTATATCAAAACGTTATCCACTTGGTCAAATTGCTTGGTGAGAAGGGAACAAATTTGGAGATTAAACTAAAAAACTTCAATCTCAAAAATTTAGTCCTGGGATAAAATATCGAATTCTCTACTGAATGAATGGGTTCTGTTATCGCGAAAATTCGGTTTTCGCGACAGGTCTGGTTTATAATTAGTTGCGAATACCGAGCTTACACGTAGTTATGTACCATAAAGTCATATTCTGGAAAGATATTTGTATGGGGGATGGGATATATCATGGACCGATTATGTCATGAACTTTTAAACACAGAATAATAACTACACTCATAGACTTCATATTATACATTTATCCATTATATTTAAAAAAAATGTTAAACAAAATTTAATAAAATTATAAAGAATGTTTTTAATTCTAATAAATGCTTATAAATTATATAAATATTATGGGTTAGACCGATTTGAAATAAATGAATTTCGAGGAAATTTTTGAAATTATTTCTTAAATAAACATTACGTAGCTACTTTTCTTATATTTAGTTTCAGATTGTTCCCAATGCTTTTGCAAGCAATTGATGAGTTTTACAACAACCTTCATGGAGTAATGCCTTCAATTATTGGCCTTCAAACTTTTTTGGCTGACTTGGGCGATATTTGTCTTCCGTATCACGTTGAATCCGAATGAACACATTCTCCATAGTTTTGTTAAGCAATCGGTGAGCTTTTTTCAAATAAAAGAAGAAAAGCAAAACTTCCTGCATGTGACGCTTTGTTGGTACACATAAATTATCAAAATGATAACTGTGTCCTAATACAAGTCAGTGTTTTGAGATTTTTATAACAAAATTTTATATTTTATTCAAAGTTTTAGAATTGAATTAATCTAATGAAACCAAACAAATGTAGAATAGAACAATTGTTTTAAGAGGCTACTGGCGAGCGCACAATGCGGCCAAAGGCAAAAGTTCGGCCAAAAGTCGAAAAAATATGTTTTTAGTTGGTGGTTTTTTGTCATTGGGTTGGTTAAAGAAATGCTCTAGGAGATGAAAAATTATCATAGTAAGGTCCCTTGCCTCAAATGCCCTTCATAATTTCAGTTTGAAGTAGGCCTTCACGCGAACGGCACACTACCGTAGGAAAGATTGGCTAGTAAACGCTTTCGTTAAACAAGTGTCAAAGTTATTGTAATCAAGCAAATCAAACGAATCAAATGGGATTCTACAGCCGAAGGTAAGTATAATACGTAAAATTTAAATCTGAATGGTAATTTCTAATTAGCAAATTGTTAGAATGTGATATTTAAGGACTATTTTTTATTTTTTAAACAAAATGATGAAGTGATTGAAGGCATTTTTATTTGTTGCTAGCTATTGGTGGTAATAAGTAAAAGTATTATGTAACAAATAAAATACGCCCTACGTTGGGCAAAAAAAAAATGTTTTTTTGGTAACTAGAGGGTCGCCGTAAACCTTTTTTTTCCTTGTAAAGTGGCACGCTTTAATGTACATGAAAAAACATAAAATACAACGCCACATTTACATGTATACATAAATATACAGTAAACTCCCGAAAACGTGAACTAAAGTAGAGCTACACAAATACGTATGCATGTATAAAATATATATTCCGATACTGGGATTCCCCAAATTAAAAAAAGAATGCAATAAATGAAACGAAACAACTCAGAAAATTTAGTTGATGTTTTAGAGCTAAGGACTGAGATCGAAAAATTCTTAACTTACAGTTTTGATTTTTTTTATTTGATTAAAATTATTATTACAATTTACAAAAAAAAATATTCTTATAGTTCTTTTCACTAGTGATGAAATTTTGAATCTTTTTCGGAAACCCTTCCATTATGGTTTTTATAGTGATTTCTGTCACTTTGTTCGAAAATGTTGTCCATCTTTGTTGAAAATGTACCATACTTTTGGACACCTTTTTTATGCTCTTCAATTCTCTTTTAACAAGAGCCCTATATCTCTCCACTGGTCTTAGCTTCAGGTAGTTTGGAGAATTTGCCTCTCTTGGTACAAATACCACATTATTGTTCTTTTACCACTCAAGACCATTCTTACTATAGTAACAGGCTGCCAAATCAGAAGCCTTATGAATGGAAGCAGCCTTTTTTTGTAAACATTCCTTGATGTAAAATAGAGCCCTTTGTAACAAATGTTTGGCCTTTTTAACGCAACTGCATATTGCTTGCCATACCAAGAACTTTTTGGGAAATTTTGTCTGCTTTTGGGTCCTAAACTTTTCTTCAACATTCCCTCGAGCATCAACAACAGCTGCGAAAAATATGCCAGAGCATACGTTTCGTCATCCATTATGCAGCAGGAATATTTTTTTTATAAACTTTGACTTTAATTTTCGTGCTCTGTCTTTGGCCTCTTAATTTGTGGCAGATTTCCAGTCAGGATTTGTTTGAGCCGTGTATGTTTTTGAACCTGCATTGGCTTTAACATTTCGTACCAAATAGTCCTAGCACTGAGCTAACCGGGCTGCTTTACTACCGGATGTGTTGGGAGCTCTTTTGAAAATGCGTTCTATTTTATTGGCTTAATAAGCATCATGTGAACCATTACTTCTACCTGAACCAGGATTTATATCAACGGACAAGTTCTCCCGTTACTGCTGAATAACACTGGAAACAGTTTGACGGCAGACCAAGTTGGGTTTTGTTGAAAATATTTAATTATTTTAGTACGCCCTTTTTTCTGGTCACTCATTTTAATCAGATTAACAACAAATGAACATAATTGACATTAAACATAATAACTGACATGCTTTACAAAGGTAACTTGATCAAAAACAAAATCAAATAATACTTGGGTTAAAAGTTTTAATGAAAAATTTCCAGTTGTCACAAATTACCTCTGAAACCACTCAAATCTGTGTCAAAAGACTGAATTAATTTGCTAGCACCTCCACTTATAAATAATCAAGGAGAAGATGAACAACAATATTTTGACAGTTTTTCTGAGACAGAAACAGATGTAGACGATTGTGACTTTAATGAGATTGACAGTGAAAACATTTGCATGTTATTTTATTCGCTCATGTTCAATAAAAATATATTGTACCAATAATTTTTTGGATTATTTTAGTATGTAACATCGCCTTATTGCATTTCACTATTGCAAATTTGTTAATTTTTAATAAATATTCAATTATATACCCTAATAATATCAAAACAAAAGCTTTTAATCAATTAGCAAATTTATTTAATTTTTTACAAGTTTTTTTTCGTATCAAATGACGCCATATCAGGTCAACCATTTTGAATTTGCTAATTCTGATGAGGGATTCGTAATCAGTGACCCCAAAAACCCCATATACCAATTTGTGGATCATTTTGTGTATTTTTCGACTTTTGGCCGGACAAAGGTACTTTTGGTCGCACTGTGGAGCGGTGAGAAACCTGCTTCTTGTAATGCTATTTAAATGCTGATTTTTCAAGTTTTATTATCGAAACTTCACTAAAGTGTCTTAATAGTGTTAAATATATCCTTGAGGTACATTTTTTTACATTTTTGTTTGTTAGTAGGATCTAAATTTAGATGTCTCCGAGTGCAATAACATGAAATTACTGTTTAAAATTTAATTATTTTAATTTTTGTAAAAAAATTTAATTAAATGAACCAAAAATAAGCCATGAATATGTTATAAATATCTATGAAATATTGGATAAAACGTGCTTGGGTCGATTCTGTTTATGAACATATTAATTTTACGTACGACTTTTGAACACTTTAAGTGTATACATAGCACTTTGAAATTTCCACAATTTTCATTTAGCGAAGTCGATAGAGCAATGTCCGTATGTCTGTTTATATTCACATTCTAAAAACTAAAAATAACTAATAATAAGCGGTCCATTATTGCCGAAAATATATGCGAAAAACTATAAAAAGACCTTTTCATATTTTCTGGTGAGAAAATTAGCGTTCCAACTTGTTTTCTCTGTATTTTTATCAGTTTCAAATTCCTGGGACTCTTGACAAAAGCACGAGAATCGAGTAAATTTTTACCGGGAATTCCCCCCAAAAAAATTTGCAGTGTTTGGTTTTTAGATGGCGGAGCACAAAAACTGCAATACCCAAAAAGTTCAATATAAGTGCCACACTAATGTAAACTAACCAAAACTATTTAAAACATAGTGATGAAAGTTGTGAAAAAAAAACTGAACCTAAACCAAACCTAATTTACTTGAAGAGTATATTACATTTTGAACTTTTTTTAATTATTTTATTATATGTATAGTGTAATTATTATAGTCTTTGAGAATGAAACAATTTTTTCAACCAAAAGGAAATCATTTGACCTTATTCTAATGTTTCCTCTTACAACATTAATCTTGCTGTGGTAAAACTGTTACAATTTATCTGCTAAAAATATATCTTCACTGTCTTTGCCGATAAAAATACATATTTATGGATAATTATTACTCTACCAAACTACATAGTTCGTTTGTTCCATAATAAAATTCTAAAAATATTTCTCCCTTTATATATTTATCATATTCCATTTCTTATTCTATTTCTCATATTAATTTTCTTTTTTATACTTCTTTCTAGTTCATTAATCAAACAAAAAAAAAAGAAAGAAAAAAGATTTCTGGTTTAAAAAAAAATAAAAATTGCAAAATATGTTGAACAACTAAAGCTGCATAATAGTGTTGCTGCTATAGCTGTTGCTGCAGATATTAAAATTGCAAATTATTGTAGCATAAGTTAAGTATAGATAAGTAAAGTAAAATAGAGAAAAGTAGCAACATACCATTAGACTGCAAATGTACACTGCAAATAAAAGAGAAAATAAACAAAAATTATTTTCGGCGGGAAAAATGTTAAATAAAAATTTAAAACTATTATTTATAAATCCCTTCACTTAGAATATGCTTTAAAAGTAAAGTAATTTTTAAGTATTCAGTCTTGGAAAAAATTTAATTTTAATTTATGTACTCTATTGTTAAGACGCTAAGGGAATTTTACCCAAGGCAGTAATAAATTAAAACTTCCACTTACTTAACCCTTATTTTCCTTAAGTGTAAGATATGTACAACTGTAGGTTGTATGAAAAATATTGTAAAATAAATGCTGGTTCCTTTTTCTCTATTTCTTCCCTTTTAATTTTTTGTACTTTGTGCCATGTAGTGAAAAGAAAAGAGATAAAAAAATTACAAAAAAAAAAAATACGAACTAGACAAACTTTAAGTGATGCATACAACTTTAATTAGTGCAAAGGTATGCTGAGTTTATTGCAAATGAAGATAATTTTAAATGGAACAAGATGCAGCCCAACAGATACACAAAGTAAATGTATTGCAATGCACTGTACTGCATACTCACACTTACTCGTGTTTCTAAGTGAAAAATGATTAAGTATCTAATGAGTTTAAGGCAACGGATGAAGGACTAATGAATTTGAAACAAGAAACAAGTTTAATAAGTTTTTACTAAATTTACCATTAACTAATTCTTATGCTTGTAAAAAGGAAATAAAATAAGATCCCATCGTATGATACCCTACGTTAGTTTTCGTATGTGGTACTTACATAAAAACTGTGAACGATTTCTATTATGATAAATGTACATTTACAAAATTTATCTAGATAACAACCTTAATTAAAATTTTTTGTTTAACACATTTATATTATCAAATTTTTTCACATTTTTCAAGAAAGTACCTTAAAGGTACTTTTTTTGGTTTGATTTGCCTTTTCTAACAGTAGCAAACAAATACCTTTGGATACATTAAAATCACTTATTTTTAGCTTGAAAATATACCTCTATATCTAAGGCATGTAAGCCCATATTGGATCAGGTTTTTAAAAATCCGTTTTTATGGTCACCTGTAAAATTTTCTAAAACGTTTATATATAGAACTCTCTGAGTTGGAGGGGATCAAAATTTTACATTTCGGGCAAACAGGTGTTTTTTCTCATTCATGTAACTTATTACTCATTGTTCTTAGCAAAATTTGTTCCAAACAGTTTAGACAGCTATTTCATCAATCTTTCGGAAAAAAAAAATTTTTTTTTTAAAAAATCAAAAAAAATGTTGACTTTTTTTCCAAAATGGTACTTTTACCAATAGGACTAACCTTGGTGCAACTTTCATCCCGATCGGAAGACATCACTTTCAAAAGTTGTGCCACTTGATAGGAAAACGCTCATATATCAAAAAAAGTACCAAAAAAGGACTTTTTTAAAAAGTACCATATTTTTGTTCTAAAATATTTGGAATATTAAATTTTGAATTTTTTTTTATTTTCTTAAATTTTTTCAAAAAAATACCCAAAAGGTACCTTGTTTATATTATTCCAGAATTTTAGATTTCGATTTTTTTCACAAAACGTCAAAAATACCAGGAATTTCGTGTTCGATGTTGGTTTGTTGATCTTATTGGTTAGAGATCACCGATTTAATGTATGCGAGTGGGTCAATAAGTCACCGACTTTTCGAATTTCCCGGCTCTTACCTGAAAGTGCAACACTGCTCTTATCAACAAAAATCTATCAGTTTACTCCTGTCAAAATTTGAACAAGCTGCGACATTTAGTTAGTGTTTGATAGCCATTGCTAGCAAACTACATCGTAACTTGAGGATAAATTTGAAAATAGTGAATTTCGGCCCTTAGACTACTAAATGCTCTCACTTCCACCCTATTCTCCGGATGTAGCACCGAGTGACTTTTTCTTGTTTCCAAACCTGAAGAAACACAATAGTTTTTTTACAGAAAATTGTCGGTATAACAGTTCATTCTGCAGAAAATTGCGTGTTTTTCTACATATAGTTTATAACAGTATCTTCTATAAAAAAAGTGGAATATAACAGTTTTATTAAAGAAACTTTTATGTATAACAGTTTTTCTACAGTTTCTTCCATCATTACACTACCATGGCGAATTATAAAATAATATTTAAGATTTAATAAGTTACTCGTGCATATCAAATATATGAATTTCTATTCAATCTAAAACAATAGTTTATATAATTGAATTTCGCAGGCATTTAATAATAACAAAGAGCTACTATTGCGATATTCGCTTGATTTATTTACTATTACCATATTATGTTTATGGTCTTTATTGATTGTGACATTTCTAGTTTCAATCGTTAAACCGCCACATCACTTTAGAATTTCAAACATCAAATTAGCCATTCAACTCATCATACACATGAATTATCGCTGGTTTAAAATGCCACCCCTCACAAATGTATACATACTCTTTAAAATACATACAAATAATTGTATTTTCATAATAATTGCATTTATTTATTTATAAAAGAAATTCTCCTCTCTCCCTCCTGGTTTTTGCTTCTGAAAGACCAAACAAGAGTAGGAGCATATAAAATTTGATTATTTTGAAACGTTTTATGTTTGTAACTCAATTTTTGTATGTTTTTTTTTATTTTGTTTCATTATTAATTTGTTCTTAATGGTTGAGTGATGTGTATTAGGGTGGTACAAAATGATCAATGTTTGCTTATATAAATGTGAACTAAAATGTTATATCAAGATCAGAAAATGTCATTGGATTCACTGCGAAATTTCTCTCATCATGAGTATCATACATGGTCACACTGCCGCATTACTGATTATAGAAATTACTTTCATTTGCGTAAAAAACTACGAGTTTAGGGAACCAGTTCCCTAATTTCAGCAGAACACATACCATTGGTAGAACAGGTGTAGATAGTAAGGAGATCAGGTGGAGTGAAATATTTCTTACACCGTTGTAGAAAACCAAGTCACTTGAATGCTTATTTCGAGACTCGAAAAATGTGTTTTTTTCAGCGGACATGGCACTGAATATTCATGCCTAGAACATCGAGAGCTTCTTATTCCTCGATATTTACACCACCCATAAAAACAGATACAGCAACATGATCTGTTGTGCGTTTGTGTGTTAACATTGTGCATTGGAATCAACTGCATTGAAATCAACTCTATTCGCACAACCCCATTTATAGATTGTCACAAGATCTTGGTAAAGCGTATCATTCATGTTTTGCCTCAATCTCCAACAGGCTTGGTCTATAATTGAACGCATATGAATGGCAAATGTTGCTGTCATCTGCAAAAGAGTAGATAGGGTTGGATGTTTGACATAGAAGGTCGTTTATAAATATATAAAAAATAGAGTAGGAGATCTTGAACTCGTTTGATAAGATTTCATATATAAAAACTCGTATAATGCGATCTCTGAAAAAGCTCGATATAAATTGAATGAAGTTATTACCGACACCAAAAGCAATATGTTTTGCTAACAGCGTACCATACCATACTCTATCAAATGCTTTAGAAATATCTAGAGCCACCACTTTACTTTCGCCAAAACGTTGTATGGAACCATATCATTTTCCGATAGGAAGACTAGCAAGTCTCCCATAGAACGTTCTCTACGAAAGCCATACTGCCGATCGCTGAGTAAATTGTTGGACTCCAAATGTTCAACAAGATGGTAGTTAACCATACATGGGCACACTGCATTATATTTCTAATGCATTAAGCATTACAGTATTCACTAAATTTTTACTGGTAATGAAATTTAGATTGCATTACCAGTAAAATTTTACTGATTACTGGCAAAGAAAACAGTATTCAGTAAATTTTTACTGAATACTGATAAAAATCAGTATCATTAAATTGAAGTCTATTATGCATTACCGGTAAAATTTTTTTAATTACATGGTAGGATTTTGAAAACCATCACTATCAAAATCTGATAAATCACTCATATCTTCTTTTACACTTGGAATTTAACACTTCAAATAGACTTTTGCATGTGATTTAAGAATTTTTACTGAAATTTTACTGGTACCGCAAAGTGCTCATCTAACTTCCATAACTTTGGAAAGTGCTGAACAAATTGCTATTAGACGATAATTTTTAGGGTTGTTAGCCTCTCCTTTTTTAGGAATTGGCATGACATTAGCAACCTTCCACCATACAGGAAATTTACCGGCACGGTAGAAAGTGTTGAAAAAGTTAGCTAATGGACGAGCTAGCGTCGAAGAACACTGATTCAAGATCAGTGCTGGTATACCATCAGTCCCAGGAGAGCTATTTATGTTGAGATCTGCTAAAACCCTTTTAAGTGCGCGAGCGCGAAATAATATATTCGGCATACTGATACTCTTTCGAGCTCGGGTAGTGGTTGATTGCTTTAGTTTGGCTTAAAATGGGCGGCATTGGATTAGTGGGAGTGGCAGCTTCCATAGAAAGTAAATAGTTATTTTCGCATTACTGGAGAACTTCTGAATGACTTCAAACTTAATTCGAAACAGTTTCCTATCACTGCATGAAGTTTAACCAAAAATGGGAGGGATCGGCACAGAGGGTGAGTACATAGTCAATATTGAATATCTGGATAAATAAAATTTTGAGGTTCTGAGAATAGAAATTGTCAAATATCTGTTGAACTTTAGTGGAGACATCCGTAAAACTTTGAATTAGTTAGTTGGTACGTACGTTGCACAGTGGGGGAAATGAAAAAAAGTGGAAATAAATCTGTACATTCTAAATGAATAGCCCGATTTTAATAAAATGTCCCAAGGCTATAGAGGAGGTGTTGATAAGTTTAAGTTTTGAATTTGGACTTATAATACCCACGGGGAGCCGTCGATACATAATATGTATACCTTTTCTTTTCCCCTAGTCAAATTTATGGATTCAAAATCATCAACATATAGAAAATTATAAAATCTTGCCGTTTTGTAATATATTTGTTGCACTGCCTTGCCGACCGGAGAACACTACAAGATGAAGCTAATTACTGTGAGTTATGTGTTTTGAAGCCATTAATGAGATTAGCGGAAAAAAAAATATATACATATTATATAACAACGTGTTGGAATTTATGCACTCTTTTCAAAAATGTACAAAATTTTTAAAAATTAAAAAAATTATAAAATACTTTTTTCAAAAATATAGGAATAAAAAATGTTAGCTGATTTTTCTGGAAAATTTTAATTTTTAAAATGCAATAAATGTTTTGTTTATGAATCATTTTTAATGAAATTTTACACTTGTATAGAAACTTTTGATCGAAATACAAAAATTAGTGAATTGTTTTTGACAATCCCACAATTCCCAAAAAGCTTTTAAAAAATCCCAAAATTGTGTTTTTTTTGATTTTTGGATCTATTGAGAGCACCAAGCGCGGGGCTATGAAATCCCTTAGCACAATATTGAAGAACATATTGAGACATACAAAACTGGTCTTAATTTTTTGAAAGCAGCTATGTGATTTGAGAAAATGTTGTCTAAAGTTGAAATTTACATACAAAATAGGTCTAATTCGGAAGGCTATGGACCTCTAAGTAATATGAAATTTGACATTATTTTGCTTTTGTAAGACTTCACGTAATGCTATCTTTCAGAAAAATATAAATACATTAATAATGTTTTTCTTACTTTCTGTATAATTTAAAATTAATAAAAGTACTTTTTTTGAAAAAAAAATGCGAAAAAACGATTTTTTTTTTTTTAAGTTTGAATGCACATAAGTTTTGACTCAATAGAGGTTTTTAAAAAAACTATATAGCTAAAACAATGTTTTTTGCATATCTCGTTGAGTAGATTTTATATACATACAAATCTTTCAAATCGAATCGCAAACAAAAATTTTTAACTTTTGGGGTGCCCCACTTTGAGGCATTGTGGCTCGGTCCACCATTGGTGTTATCAGCCCAAATTCAAAACTTGAATATATACCTTCTCTATAGTCGTGGGAAATTTTATTAAAATCGGACTATTTCTTTAGAAGTTACAGATTTATTTCCACATTTTTTTCATTTCCCCCACTGTGCGTTGGCTGAACATATGCTGGTTGGCTGACCATAGGCCAGATTGGATCAGTTATTTTCGAATATTTGGAGATCAATAATTGTGAAAGTCTCAAAGCTTAGTAAGAATATCTGGAGAATCATAATAGTTAAAGTAAAGATTGAAATGAGTTATTTTTGTTAACATTAAACATATCATATTTATTGGATACTGAAATTTGTTCAACTAATTTTTACTGCAATTTTTCTGGTACTGCAAAGTGCCCATCTATATTGAGAGTATGTAAAATTGAGCTAAATTTCCATGTTTGCAGGGAACATAATAACCTTTTGTTGCTCCTAAAATGGGCCACCTTAGTGAGCATGCATGATGAACTACAAAAAAAAAAAAGAAAAAAAAAAACAAATAAAAAAACAACAACAGCAGTTCTAACAACAACAAACATCCATATTGTTTATTTATTATTTTTTTGCTGTTGTATTTTAACCACATCTATGTGGTTTATTGTATTTACGGCTATCAATCGATGTTTGTATGTTAGCTGCTGTTTTTGCATTTGTGCGTTTTTTTTATATTTCCAGTGTGTAAGTGAAGTACGAGCCAGTAGTACATTGGAGTGTGAATCGTTGGTTGGTTAAAATTTCCTATGTACAACTCCTGCCACTCACTCTACTCTGTGGCCTGAAACACATGAATAATGTTGTTTCTACGTGATTGTTTTAAAATTAGGTCAATCAAATGCTTGAGTGTAAAATGTGCATTCAGTATTTATTTAAAAATGTAAAGGAGAAAGTAGCACACAACAAAAAACACCGCATAATTATAATGATGATTTATGGCGCGCGAATGTTTTGGTCATGTATTCTATAGAAATGGAGTTTTTAGTTAAAGACTTTAAAACGGAGTTTTCTTTGCTCTAATTATACCACTGTGTATAGTAGTTTTCAACTATATACACAGTGGTACAGAATCAACATATTTGGAAATAAAACCAGCAATTTTTTACCAGTTGACTGAGACTAAATATCACATAGACGTAACAGAGTAGTATTCGTGTTTAAGTTTTAATGACAAACATTCGTGGAGTACCTTAGTAGGATATTTTATGTATTCAATTTCAAATGTTTGCGAAGTTTTAGCGGATCACCCAAAGTCAAAGATTTTACTTTATTCTTATAGCTTTCGTTAATGCTAATTAATTTCATATAGTTAGAAACAAACATAAGAACTGAGATCGAAAAGGATTAACCGTTAGTCGGTTAACCGATTAATTTTGCTCGATTAACTGTTCGAATAATTTAAAATTGCCGATTTTCAAATAAAAAAAAAATCGATTAATTTGTGTCGATTAACCGAAATGTATTTTGTTGGCACTTTATATAGAAATATATAATTTTAAACACACACATTTTATTTCTTAGCTCATGAACATTAACTGATCATATCCGTAATAATATGAAACAAATGACAGTTCTCAAAAAAGTAATATCGAACCTTTGAAAAGTGGTTTTCAGAGTGAAAGAAAAAATACAATTTTCTAGAGCCAACAACCATTTTGACATTTTCTTTTGTTTATTTTCTATTGCCATATTACTTGAACCAGCCGATTCATATCTGTGTAATTTGTGGTTTTCACAAAAATTTAAAGTAAGAATTTGTAAATGAACCTTTTTCTAGAATGTACTATGATTAACTTTGTCCTAATAAGTCGGAGAACGACATGATAATAGATGAAACTAAAGACATAACTGAAACGAGTCTTTAATCAGCAACTATTAAAAGTATTCCCAATCTAAAAACTCCAAAAAGGACTTCAATGCACAGTGGAGAATATAAGGTGTATGCATCTCATAATTGATTTTTGCAAATGTTTGAAATTAACCATAAAACAAATTCTATCGTAAAGCTAAGATGTCAAGCAATAATTATTTGCAGAAATTATAGTTATTATGTCAACATAAGTATTCGAAAATGCGGCCAGAGTTAAAATTATATCATATTCAAGGGCGTAGTTTTAATATTTATAATTATTTGTTTTAGGATTGTTTTACCTTGTTGGAAAGGGTATCTTGTCCAGATTCTATTTTCGTTTTGAGTTTTGTATATATTGTTAGCAGATTTGAAATTTATTCATTTAAAATGTATAATGTTTTTTGGCTTACCTACGCAACTTTGACTAGGATTTTAACTGTTGGCGCCGTTTGCCGCCGATCTAGTTTTAACATTAAAGTTTAACTTATTATCTAAAAGATATATCAAAACTAGCTTTTTTGTTTAAAAATTAGACTGTTTTTAATTTATTCGAAAAAGTTTAATAACTTTAGCAAATATAAACCGATTTTAACAAGTAATGTCTCGTTTTTTTCGCTATAAACTTGTCTTTAAAACAATGTGCACAAAAAGTATGTTTTCATAGAAAAAAATTAAAAAAAACTATTGTTGAATTTTAAAAATTACAAAAATAAATAAATAAAATGCTCAAGTTTTTATAAAAACTTAAATAATTTCTTAAAATATACATTTTATAAAAGATTAATTCCTTGCCTCTCCATAATTGTTT
This sequence comes from Calliphora vomitoria, assembly GCA_942486065.2. Taxonomy (NCBI): domain Eukaryota; kingdom Metazoa; phylum Arthropoda; class Insecta; order Diptera; family Calliphoridae; genus Calliphora; species Calliphora vomitoria. Next base: position 37,650,955 of record OW818031.2, on the reverse strand, counting down.
TAAAAATCTTTAAATCGGTCTAAAAATGTGTAAATTAGAGGTACTAAAGTACTACGCCCTACCCTAAAACAGGTGTTGAGGGTGTTTCATAATCTATGAAAACAGTATTAAACTTTAAACTCTTTAACTCTACTGTAGCTGAACATGTTTTTAAAAAAATGCAACCTTTGTGCCTTGTATACACTGGGGCTCAAAAGGTTGTATTTTTCCAAAAAAAAAAAAAAAAAAATTAAGCTAAACGGCTGTTAACAAACGTCAGTTGTTAATACTATTAAAACTAATGAAAAAGTACACAAAAACACCTCTTTTACTTGTCTTAACATATCACTTTTATACAAAAACTAAAAAAAAAAAGCAAAAATGTATTTTTGACCGTTCAATACTTATTTTTTATTATGATTCGATTTTTATGATTAAAAAAGCAAATTAAAGCATAAAGTTACACCTATTCAAAAAAAAAAATCTTACACAAATCCTCATCCATTCAAAAGTTACAGACTTTTGTTCCGAAAATTACCAAATTACCAATGGTATAATTGATAATTTTATATGAGAAATTAAATATTCTTTAATTTTGATTTCTCAAGTTTTATTAAATCTAATGAAAAAATCGTTTAAAAGGAAAACATTTCAATTATATTTTTTTAAGAGAAGATCTCACTAAAATCCTAATGAATCTCACATGTGTATAAGAAGAGATACCATATTTTTTTGTGCTATTCCTTTTTTTTTTTTATTGAATTGTTATGATTTCTTTTTTTTATGATCTTGTTGTTTTTATTAACAAAATGCTTTAATAAGTATACAAAATATGTGGTTCCATTTTCAATTTAAAATTAAAATAGAAATTATTCGGTTAATCGAATAATTTAAAATTAACCGATTATTAACCGATTAAATCTAAACCCCGATTAATTATTTGCTCGATTAACCGATTAATCCAGAAACCCAATTAATTGAATTCAAATGTTTGGTTTTTTTGCCGCAACTGCATATTGCTTGCCATACCAAGAACTTTTTGGAAAATTTTGTCTGCTTTTGGGACCTAAACTTTTCTTCAACATTTCCTCGAGCATAAGCTACATCAAAATTTTGAACCGTTTCGTCATCCATTATGCAATAGGACTATTTTTATGTATAAAATTTGAATTCAGTTTCCTTGCTCTGTTTTTGGCCTCTAAATTTTTAGAAGCGTTCCTATCAGGAACTTTTTGAGCCTTATATGTTTTTGCACCTGCATTGGCTTTAACTTTTAGTACCAAATAGTCCGAGCACTGAGCTAACCGGGGTGCTTTCCTAACGGATGTGTTGGGAGCTCTTTCGAAAATGGTTTCTTTTTTTTTAAACATCATGTGAACCATTCCTTGTAATGAACACGTGTAAAAGATTCACGTTAAAGTGCTAAAACCAGTAACACTGTGTTATATTTCGAACTGTCCTAGAACAAAAAAAACGCTCACAGGTAATTCGAATTCAAAATGAATGCAAAGGGATAGGACTGCGGGAGCCTTTGAATGCTAGCTTTCAGTGGTGTGGGGGGGTTCGGTCCTAACCTATACATCATCATCTTTATTACAAAATATTTTATTTTAGACTCCCTATTTTTCGAGATTTTGGTGTCAGGGCCAGAATGTCTAGAATCTAAAAACTATTTTGCCCCAATCTAGACATTGTTAACAAGAAAAAATAAATTACTACTTAATTATAAAGGTGTCAGCATTAAATCCCTATTTTTACATCTCTCTCAGATGGAATAGAGAGAATTAGCCTCAAAACCCGCGCCTACCATAGTTTCATAGGCCATACTGTGATTGAAACCCCAAATACAAACTAATTGCGTTTTACACTACTTTTCCATAGTTACCAAAAGAAAACACCCGAATAGTTTTATTTACAATTCCATATTGTTTTACAACACTTTTATTTAACTAACTTTTAATAGCAAAAGTAATTCAAATAATGTGTACACTTTATCATTATTTACAAAAAACAATAATATAAAAATCTTAACAAAATCTAGCAGTATCTCAAAAAAAAAAATTTTAAATTCTCACTTAATATAACTTATATGCAATATTAAATATTAATGTACTTTTGTTAAATTATAGTACGAACTTTCATGGGTTAATAAGAGTGTATTAATATTATTGTTTGGCAAAAGAAATTATATAAATAAGTAGAAGCAATAACCATAAAGAGAGATCGTAAACAGCAATGAAAGTTACAGATAAACTGAAGAGAACAGAATGTTATTTAACATCTTAGCTCAAATGTTAACATTATGTGTCAACATAGCTACATAAATTTATGGTGGTTGCTTCTCTTTATGTTTTATTAATGCAAGATTTTATAATAAATTAAAAAATTTGTGATTGAACTTACCGCATCATGCAGAACTGGTGAAGGCCTCCAACAGGATGATGTGGGTATTGTTGTTGAAAAGAGGTTTTAATGATTATCTTGCACTATACATGTTTTTGCCATATTAGTAAATAAATTTTAGATAAATAATGTAAAAATCTGTGATATTTAGTTAAATTTTGTTAATTTTGCATGTTTCAGTTTATATAATACCTATTTATTTTAATTGTAAGTATAGAATTTAGGGTTAAGTAAAAATTTCTGTGATATTAGGTTTAGACTTTGACATTAGGTTAATGCAATAGATAAATGAAGGAGAAATTTAAGATTTAGGCATTTTGATTTGCAAATTAGAAATATCTAAAAATAATTCTTATTATTCCTCCTACATTTATATTTATATGGAGATCTTATAGCTTTAAACTTGGTTAAAAGGTGAATTTAACGTTTAGAAATTAATTTTTTTATTAGAAATAGATAATAGTTAAATGTAGATATTAGGTTTTAAATTTCATAATTTTTTCACGTTACATATTTGGATTTAGGTTAGGTAGAATAAATTTGGGTTTTCAAATTTATATTTAGAGTATAATTTTTTTTTAGTTAGATAAATTTAGATTGTTTAGATTAATTTGCATATTGTAACAAAGATTATGAACATTTGTTAGATATTTGGGTTAATATTCGTAGTAAAGAATAGAATTTTAAATTAGGTTATATTGGATAGTTCAAAACTATATTGGCAATTTAATGTAAATGCTGATTACTGTCGATGGTTTTAATGCCGAAATGAGTTTAGCATTTGGTGTTGATTCAAGCAGTGTTTCTGAATTGTTGATCTGATGTTAGAATCGTGGAAAATAGTTATTTATGGTTATGTCTAATCCAAGACTTCTCCAATGCGATCAATTTAGGCTTCGATATTATTCAAATATTTGAAGAATATGGAGTGCTGGGGACAATAAATATGTCCAGCAGGGAGTAAGCATTAATCGACTCCCTAGATATTAAGAAAATTTATGTTTTTTTTTTTTAACCACAATATTTGAAAATATTATAAAAGTTAATACCTGCGTTTGTATGTTTCAGTGGATTGAATTAACTTATTGTTGACCATATAACTGCATTTATGTATAATAATTGTTACAGAAAATCTTTTATCCTCTTGTAGCACAACACCACATGTATTTTGAATATTTATTTGATTTTACTTAACTCTTAATTTTAAATCTTAACTTTCAATGTTTCTGGTTCAGATCGCAAGAATAAAAGAATTTATGGATATATGGTTTTTGCCATCAAACCTCGTGTCGTGAAATTTTTTTACAACTTTTAGAGTTGATCATTTTTTTCAGTTGTAACCAAAAAGTAGTAATTTGTAGTTAGCCGTAATCATGGGTTATTGGTTACTTTTGTCTTACTATTTCGTATTGCAACTGATATATATATAAAGTTTTATAATATTTGTAAAAATATTCTAAATCTGAATGAAAAAGTTTGGGAAAACAAATAATTTCACACCATAATTATCAAAAATTCAATTTATATAGAATTTGATTTCTTTTAGTGTAATTACAAATGTTCTTGATATTGATGATGTTGGTTTACAGCGTTTTTCTACGTTTTATCCCAGACATGAACCCTATGTTACGATATAAAAGTGAATTATCTATACAACTATGCAAATATAATTAAAAGAGAACAAAACAAAAACAATGTCAGCTGTCTTTCCAAAAAATACAAAAATAAAATTTGAAGCTGAATAAAAAATTAATAAAATTAATAATTTGCAACACAGCGTAGAATGTATACTCTAAATGAAGAGATTTATTTTATAAAGAAGTTCCTCTTTAGAATGGGATTCAGTGGCTGAATAAATTAACGAAGTTGAGTGTTTACTACTGGATGCTGCAGTCTCACCACGCAACGATAGTGTCAATGTGAAGTCTTTGTTTTCAGATTTTGGCGAATGTGATGCTATTAGCCTGCGCAAAATAGTATACAATTTGTAAATGAAAATATTTTTGTAATGAAAATGTGTTCTTTATTCAAAGGTGTATACAAATAAAGACGAGTGACGTAGATGGATTGCTTTTGCATTTTGTTTATAAAATTAAGCCAAATATTGCAATAGGGTAAAGTGTTTGTTTTTTTTTCTGTAATACATTTGAACAAATTCATGTTTGGGAATCAAAATTTTGAAATAAAGATTCGAACCAGAGAAAGCAAAAAAAGCAAACTTTAAAACTCAAAGGCATGTAGTTATTTATTTAATGATCATCAAAATAGTCTTTCGTCTTAAACGACCATTACATCCTTTTACCTGAACCAGGTTTTCTATCAACGGACAAGTTCTCCCGGTACTGTTTAATAACATTGGAAACAGTTTGACGGCAGACCTTTGAATGCTTGGCCAACTTTTTGTAGCTCCAAGTTGGGTTTTGTTGAAAATATTTAATAATTTTAGTACGCACTTTTTTCTAGTCACTCATTTTAATCAGATTAACAACAAATGAATATAAATGATATTAAACATAATAATTAACATGTTTTGCAAAGGTAACTTGATAAAAAAGAAAATTCAAATAATACTTGGGTCAAAAGTTTTAATGAAAAACGTGTGTTAAGAATTTTTCAATCTCAGTCCTTAGATGCTTTTGAAAATTCAAAATTTCAGCATACCTTGCCCGGTTTTTCACAATAAGTTAATGCTGGCTCAGTATTTTATTATTATTTTTTTAATCACTAAAAACATACTTTTTGAAAAAGTGTCATATTGTTTATTATAAAATATTAAACTTTCAATTTTAAGATATATTAGGGACGAAAAAGTTCAATAGTTTGGTTTTTATATATGCTCAAAGTTCATATTACTCAAAATTAAAACAGTTAATAACTTCAGAACTGTTAGTCAGATTTTTGTTCTCATATTAAAGCTAATGAATCATAGAAATCAGTTTCTCGTCAAAACCTCAAACGGTCTACCTCAATGTTGTCGTGATGAAATTTTACATGGAATTGAGTATTTGAAACACTGGGAGACCTGCCGTATGAATCTTTGAGGAGCATAGACATAACTAGACGAAATTTCTATGTATGAAGTGGTGGCATAAAGTAGCACTCAAAAGTGCAGACTTACAAAACACACACACACGCAATTTAACTAATAGACTTGTGTCAAACGTATTGTATTCTCTTTAATTTTCCCTAATAAATTTGTGTTAATACTAGCTAAACTTTAGCTTCGCAAATCCATTTTCATTTTTCATTTGTTTTCATGTGCATGTGGAATGGAGAGGGGTTGCGGGGAAATGATTCAACACATCAACATGACTTCACTTGTAGTAATTTTTCATTTCAAAACTCAGTTTTGCCTCACACTACTCACCTCGCAATTTCCGCTTGATTTTGGCTTGTTTTGTATTCAAGTATCACCGGATGTGTCGAAAGTAATTTATTTTTTGACGACACATTAACTTAATTGGTTGAGGAAATAACTAACGCTAAAGCAAAAGAAGACTTAATGACATTTCTGGCAACAACTACTAACTGCAGAATACAAGAATTGGAAAAACAAATAAATACCAAAAACTCCATATACACATACATACATACATTCATATGTAAAATAAAAGTTCATAAGAGTGTTTAAAAGAAATAAATTATTTTTGGTAGGTTTTTGTTTTTGCTGCCACTTACGAGGGGAGCAAATACCAAACACTTACCCAAACATCGGCAGCATGTCAAATTAAATGCTCTTCAAAAGTTGCAAAAGTTACAAATTATTTCTCATTGAAAGCAGTCCTCTGTCTGCTGGCAGGACAAGAATTGAAGACTAATGGTTGATGGTTCAAAGTTGTTTACTTCAAAGATGATTTACCAGCACAAGTTATTTAAATTACAACAAACCATAAACCTACAAACGAACATATGTAAGTACACCACTAACTTACATAGAATATACATAACAAAAATACTAATTGTTTTAAAACATTTGTATGTTCTTTCTTTTTTTTTTTTCCTTTACTTTGAAAGAAACCAATTGAAAAAGTTTAGTTTAACTTTCATTGCAAGACAAAAGATACATAAAATACCCATGAACAATTTTTAAATATATGTACAAAGATATTTAAATTTTTACTACAACTTTAGCCCTGCAGGAGAAACAATAAAACATGTTGGGCCATTTTGGCGTGTCTCAAAATACAACATTTATATGACCCTCATAAAACATGGTAATATATAATAAAATACCAAAGGAATGAAGAAAAAAAATACTGAGACACATACTTTAAGACTGAGAGATAAAGTAACATTAAACAGATTTGTAAAGATCCTACAACAATAGCACAACACATTTTGTTGAAGCTTTTAAATTGCAAAGGAAAAAGAAAAAAACACATTTAGTTGTTTCATGTCAGTTCAGTCAAGTGGCTTGAAGGCAGCAATCGCAACAATTTAAGAAAACTTTGAGAAACTAAAAATGTTGAGGAAATTTGAGAAGTAGAAAAAAAAAAAAATTAAATTGTTGTTTATTGTAATATGCATACGTACATACATGTTTATTAGGATTGTCCTTATATTAGACTTTGCACATTTTCTATGCTGCAAGGGTGTAAAACTGTTCTCCGCCAACAAAAAACCATAGGCTAAACATAGTTTAGTTTAAGTTTAGAGTTTTAAAAAATCCTATTAAAAATCGTTTTTGTATTTCATTTACCCATAGCTGTTAAAATATTAACAAACATTAGAAACTTTTTACTTTGGAAATTATTCGGTAGATCGTGAACGATTACACATATCTCAACCAAACTTCACACAGTCAGTCCTGAGGTGCTTTTATGTTCATCGTGTTTACATGGGCTCGTAGTTGGAATGGGGAATAGTGAACGCCCCCAACGTCAATCATCTAGTGCCTACAAAATTCTAAAAAATTCTAAAAAATCAGTTCTTATTCGAAAGAAATTTCTTAATTAGAGAACTTGAAAATATATACTAAAACCAAGGACGAGTCAATAAATCCGTTACTTTTTGAATGAAACACAGGTTTTTGGATAAAAAATGATTTTATTTTTCAACAAAGTCTCCTTTGAGCTCTACACACTTTGTCCAACGATTCTCGACTTGCTGTATCCTGTAAACTTGTTCTCCGCCAACAAAAAACCAAAGGCTAAACACAGTTTAGTTTTTGTATTTCATTTACCCAAAGATGATAAACAAAAATGATGACATCGCTCAGTAATTTATAATTTTTTTTACTTTGGAAATAATTTGATAGCTCGTGAACGAAATTTTACACACTCAGTGCTCAGGTGTTGCGGTGTTCATCTGTGTTTACCTGGGCTCGTAGTTGGAAAGTGTTTAATAAATCACAAAAAATTCAGTGCTTATTCGAATGTCAAGAAATTTCATAATTATATACCCAAAACGAGAGCGGGTCAATAAGTCAGCAACTTTTTGAATGAAACACAGGTTTTTGGATAAAAAAAAAATAATTTGATTTTTCAACATAGTCTCCTTTGAGCTCCACTTGTTGTATCCTTTCCAAAAAAATAATATTTGTTGAGGTCATCAAAATAGGCATTTATATGTGAGATGATTTCATCGTTGGAGTCAAATTTCTTTCCGCCCAGCCATTTTCAGGTTTTGAAACAATAATTTGCAGCTAAATTCATGAATTTTTGCCATAGAAACTGCACATGTATGCACCTTGGTGACAAAGAACTTATTTCTTGGCTAAATGCAGTAGTTTTTTTCAAATTCTCATTAAACTGACCTAATATGTTGGCATAATTTTCACCATTGATTGTTTTACCCTTTGGAATGTAGTCAATGTGAATTAGACCACGTGCATCCCAAAAAACCGTTGTCATGACTTTATTGGCTGACAAATCGACCTTGGCCTGGTGTATTGTGGTGGATCCTCGTTTTGTCCACGATTACGAAATGAACACAATGTGTTTGTGGTCGATTGTGAGCAAGCGTGGCACCCATCTTAGGGAATGCTTTCTTATACCCAAATGATTATTCAAAATTGAAACCACAGAGCCAAGTGAGATTTCTATGGCTTCCATAATCTCTCGCACTTTCAATCTGCCAACACCATATCGTCCAGAACGTACTGCATCTTCCGTGCTTGTACAGCCACAATGAAATTGATGGTGCAGAGTTCCCGTAGTATTTATCAAGGCTAGCCTTGGTTTGAGTGATGCTTAATAAGCACACGAAATTAACTTTTTTGCAATTAATCCTCAAGTAACGATGTAGTCTGCTATCAATGGCTGTCAAACACAAACCAAATGATGCAGCTTGTTAACCCTTCACCTTGAGTGGTAATATAAAAGTTTGTCATTCCATTTGTAATTTCTACAATTTTTCATTTGCGACCCACAAAGTATATCTATTCTGATAGCGAAGTCGATATAGCCATGTCCGTCTGTCCGTCTGTATGTTGAAATCAACTTTCCGTAGCCCCCAAATAACTTACAAACATGATTCATACGTCAATATATCGGGAATTCTTCCAGCACGGTCGCACAAATGGCTTTTAAAAAAAATTAGAAAAATCTTTTAAAAGAAATTAAAAAACAATTTCGAAAAAATAAAATTGGAAAAAAAAATTAAACTTTTGTTTACCTAAAAATATTTAAAATTTATGTTTTAAAGTATAATTTGGTGAAGCGTATATAAAATTCGGCACAGCCGAATAAAGCTCTCTTACTTGTTCAAATTTTGACTAGAGTCAACTGACAGATGCCTGCTGACAGAAGCAGTAATGCCACTTCAGTTAAGTTCAAAAAGTTTTTTAAATTTGTGGCCTTTTTTTATGATTTGACGGAGGGTCGGATTTTTTTCAAAAGTTCTTCATATTATTTATCATATAGAAAAAAATTATTAAGATATCTCATGGTAAATAACGGCAGATCGTCATCTTTTATGAAAAACAAAACATATAAAGCATTGTTCATATAAAATCAGGACGCACTGTAGAAGCTTTCTACATAAAACTAGTGGCAACATTTTTGTTTTCTTTTGGCATGACATTCAAAACAAACCAACCGTTATTCTGTCAAGATTTCAAATTATTATATTAATTTTTGTACAAGTGGCGAGCAATGGAAATCGAAATAGAATAAAAATTGTGCACAATTTTCTTCAAAATCCAACTTGGTCAGGAGCAATGATAGCAAAAAAACTGAAGCTTCCCAAAAGTACTATGAATGATGTTATAAAACGTTACAGAGGAACTTTAAGCAAGAAAAAAGAAACCAAAAAAGTTAGCAGACGAGACCAAGACCTTGCAACGAAAATAGTGCATTCTATTAAACAAAATCATGGTTTATCTGATAATGATGGCGCCAAAAAATATAAAACCTTTCGTAGTACAGCAAGAAGAATACGCCTGGATGCTGGCTTATGGTCATATCGTAGCATTAAGTATCCAAATCGTACTGAAAAGCAAAATATTACTACTGTAAAACGGTCTCGTTTACTTTACGAAAAAGTTTTGACAAAATTTAATAACTGCCTTATCATGGATGATGAAACTTATGTGAAAATGGACCTTCAACAGCTACCAGGACGTAAATTTTATGTTGCAGAGAATCGCGGGAATGTAAATCAAAAATATAAATATACAAAAATGGATAAATTTGGTAAGAAGGTAATGGTGTGGCAAGCTATTTGCAGTTGCGGTCTTAAGAGTGCTCCGTTTGTAACCTCTACAACTATGACTTCGGATATTTACATCAAAGAATGTCTTCAAAAATGTTTGCTACCCTTTATTAGACAACACCATTCTTCAGTAAAGTTTTGGCCTGATTTGGCCTCCTGCCACTATTCCAAAGCTGCCATGGCTTGGTATCGAAGCAACAAAGTGGATGTAATACCAAAACATATGAACCCACCCAATTGTCCACAGCTTCGGCAAATTGAAAAATATTGGGCTATTGTCAAAGCTAAATTAAAGAAAATGGAAGTGCTATTATCGACATTAAAAAAATGTTATCTGCTTGGAATAAATATGCAGCACAGGTGGAGCAAAAAGTTGTTCAAAACTAAAATTTTTATTAGAAATAAAGATATTGAAATAGTTTTTTTTTTGCATATTCATAATTTCTAATAAATAAATTTACATTTATGGTTGAAAATTATTAAATCGCATTTTTCTTTATGTAGATATTAAAGCTTAAGTGCGACCGGATTTTAAGTGAACAATGCTTTATATACCCGTTATATGAATTTCTCAATTTTTAAGTGCACACAATTGCAATCCGTTCGTATTTTACACTAAAATTATGAAACTACTGGTTTTTATGGTAAACTTTATTCCGAAAATTGATCGGAAACATTTTTATATTTAAAATGTTAATCCATTACTCATAAGGTTTTCGATAATGCCAAATACCTCTATACCGCCTATACACAATCTAATGAAAAAACTACTACGAGTCTACGAAGCTACAATTCAATTTTTATCGTTTTAGAACAGAGTATAAAAAAGGTACCAAAAAAGTACCTTTTCAATCGAACAATCGACTTATAGAACCCTAACATAGGGCGGGTCGATTTGTAGGAACGCAAAAAAATTGCAAGTGACAAGCAAAATCGTAATCTAGGGATTAAAATAAGAAACTTTGTTCAAGGAACCATGCCTCTAAAATGAATTCTGATGTTACTTATTTCGACCCAAAAGTCAAATTTTTAAAAATTTTAAGAATTTGACTAAGCTTATTTTTCCAAATTTGTTTATTATGACACGAACCCCATTTTGTGCTTATTGAATACTCCGCTACCTAAGCCCGCTAAAACTATTCGTGTTAATCATTTCGCTCATTGCGAGCAAAAGTTATGTTGCTTTAAAGTTTAAACTAAATCGTAAAAATAAAGCTATGCTGGTTCTCATAGACGTATGATTAATATTATTTATTACCTACATCACATTTATATATTTATCATACGCTCCATGAACAAAATTTATACACAATACATTCATCATGTAAGGTGCCAAATATGGTGATTTTTTTCAAATTTGTGTATGGGAACCCACCCAGGGGGTTCCCATGGTGGGGTCGTTCCAAAGTTAATGGGGGTTGGTCATACATTTAGACTCGATTGGGGCACTTTAAATGGGTCAAAGTGGAATTTTTCAAAATTTTACATTTGTGTCAAAATAAGGGACAACAGAATTCATTTTAGAGGTATAGTTCCTTGGGCAAAGTTTCTTATTTTGATCCCTATAGTATAATTTTCCTTGTCAGTTGGTCGATTTTTAAATCGACCCGACCCACAGTGGTCCAAATACTCAATCTAGCCGGAAAAAAGTAATTTTTTTAAATGTTTCAAAAGCTAATTTTTTGTATGGTAATATGTTGACAAGTGTCCATAGTACATAACGACATATTTTACAAGTAGTTGCTTCTTTGTTAAAAAATTAATATATCAAGTGATATTTGACAGTGCAAGTGAAATCGTCGTAAAAAAATAATAACAATTAAAAAAAAATTTGTTGGTGCAATTAATATAACAAAAGTAAGAGTAAAAATTACTGTTTAAATTTTTCAGAAAATATGTTTTGTTTAGAAAAATAATGCAATTATGTACATGTGTATTTTAAGTGTGAAATTTTTGTTCAATGTCCAAATTCTATTAGAATTTCAAGTGATAATTTAACAGAGTTAAGCTTTAATATTTATGTTGTCGTCATCTATATCGATGTAGATTTCTAATGCTTAAAAAATTAGCTGCCACTTTTTGCCCCAACGATTTTTATTCCATTTAGAGTTTAACATGTCCATTACAAGGAAGGAGGTGTGTTTTTACTTCAAATTTTTTAATGATAGGTAGCATTTAATTCCTTCCACACATACAGGAAGACGGTGTGAAATTTTCAGGAAAATCGGTTCAGCCGTTTCGCCATCTATAGGCTTCAAACAAACCCACAAAGAAAAAATTTACATACAAAAAAACACTTTCATGGTAAAAAAAAAAAAAAAAATTTCAGAATGTTTATATTGATGAAATCTATAAACGTACCAAGTTTCATGTCGCTACGGCTTTTCAAGAGCGAGTTATGACTTTTTTCCGGCTAGATTGAGCATTTGGACCACTGTGCGCCCTAACTTGTAAATTAAGATGAATACTTTCCAAAACAAGAAAAATAACTTTTAACTTTAAATTATGTTTTTAGGGTATCATCATTTTTTTTTAGGTTTCTGCATAAATAAAAGTAATGGAGGTCTTTTTTTGAGAAAATGTTCACTTTTTAAGGTTTAGACGCGGACTTTGAGCTCATTTTTATGTAGACCAAAATCGATTGAATATATTGCAAATCTGACAATGGAAGATGTCCATTGTATCAAATTTTTCAAATTTACTATAATATTGATGTATCAATCATAGCACCCTAAGCGCGACTATAGCGATACACATTGATGTATCAATCATTTTGTAAGTTAATAGTAAACTTCGAAAAGTTGATTTCAATATACAGAATTATAGAAAGACATGTTTATATCGACTCCGCTATTTATAATGATTCAGAGTAAATATACATTATGGATAAATGATTTTTTCTTTTTCAACTCTAAATTCAACAATTTTAAACATGAGAGCATCGAAAATCGCAAAAGTTCATAATAAGAGCCACTCTAATGCTTATAGTATATGCAACAACATTAGACGAGTACTTAACAAGTGTCTTAACATGTGGCAAATGTTTTTCTTTTTTAGTTTCTTTTTATTGAAAACTGTTTGCTAAAGTCTTGTAATGCAAAACCTTAATGCATTTTTTTGTTCCCTAGAAAATTTATATTATTCTTTTTTTTAAAAAACTTTACAATAAGCAATATGTTTGCTTAGAAAAATAGTTAATATTTTACGATATTTAAATCTAAAAACACATACATATTACACTCGTGTAAAATGTTTAAAACCAAACAAAAAAACTTTTTTAAATAAATTCTAATATTTGAATAACATATTAACTTTACATAAAAATCTACCATGTCTACCTTTCTATACATATTTACACAGCAATTAAGTAAATTTGTAAAAAAAAAAAAACTATTGTTTTGCAAAAAAGAAAGATTTCAAACAAACTAATTTCCCAACATTTACAACAGTTTGACAGTTTTGTTGTGCAACACTCCGCTAGTGACACCTGGTTTATTTGCTGTTGCCGCAACTGCTGCCGTCAACTACTTACTTACGTTTGTTGTCTCAATAACAGAAATCATAAAAACTTTGAAAACTTTGTAAAATAGTTTGTACTACTATTTAAAATTGTGTGTAAATTTATGTGAGCTTGTAAAATAGTTTTTTTTTTTTTTTGGGAAAAGGGAAGAACAGAAAAATCTGTCAGTCATTAAAATTGAATCATAAAATCATTTGGTATACACAACAAGCAACCTGTTTTTTCTATCTGAAATAAAATAGCTAAAGTTGTAAAAACTCACAGAATTTACACATAAAAAACAGGAAAGAATATATACTTTAAAGAAGGAAGCATTTGCAAATAAAAAACACAAAACCAAGGATTTATACAAATGTATAAATCCATTAGGGTGGCTCTAGTTTAAGGAGATGAAAATGAACTAGTATTATTAATACTATTGGGTTGAAACTAGTATTAGTTCTCAGTGGCTAATTAGACGTACCGGAACTAGTTCAATGAACTGCAGGAATGGTATAAAAAGAAATTATTCTCGATAAGACTTTTAAATACCTTTCATGTTATACTAAAATTGCTTAAGCTCATTTTGAAACAAATACAAGAAAAATTAGAAAAACATACAAAACTTTTCTTACATTTATACATTTGAGCGACGAAATATGATAAGAATATTTCAAAACATTATTTTAATTTCAGTGGTAACATTCTGAAATTTCAACATCCCTAATATACAGGTTTATTCATACTTTCACAACGTAAACAAATCTTTAAACAAACAAAAGCGAAAAATGTAAAAAAAATACACCCAAATTTAAATAGAAGGAAAATGTCAAAAACTATTTCGAATGCTATGTTCGGCGGTAACGAATCTTAAATACTCTTCAACTTAAAATAGAATTACACAAACTACATCTGTCTCACACATTTGCGGTATATTTTCAGCACTAACTATGTATTAGGACTTTGTACTTTTCTGGTAAGGTAAATAAGTGATGTAAAACTGCAGCATTCAAAATGTTTGCCAAAAAATAAAGATTTTGGTAAAGCGTTATTATTGGCAATAAATTTGCCAATAGGACAATTATGTTTACTCCGGCACAATTTGAATGAAATCATTTCAAAATATTATGATATAGATCAATGAATTAAATGCGAGAGTGGGTCAATAAGTCCGCGAATTTTTGCATTTCCTGGATCTTAACTGAAAGGGCAACACCACTACTCTCAACAAGCAACTGTCAGTTGACTCCTGTCAAAGTTTTAACAAGCTGTCTTATTTAGTTTGTGTTTGACAGCCATCGATAGCAGACTACCTCTTGACTTGAGGATAAATTGGAAAAAATTGAATTTCGTCTGCTAATTAAGCATTATTTTTTGCGGAAAATAAATTCTAAGCTTCATAAATACTATGGAAACTCTGCACCATAAATTACGATGGTTAAAAAGTTGTCTACTGAACTTCGTTGTGGCCGTACAAATACGGAAGATGCCAAACGGTCTGGCCGCCCAGTTGAGATTTCTGCACCTGAAACAATTGAACAAATCCCAAATGGTGTTGAACGATCGGAAATTGAATGTGCGAGAGATTTAGGAAGCTTTAGGCATCTCATATGGCTCAGAGCTTAAATTTTGAATAATTACTTGGGTATGAGAAAGCTCATAATCCGCTGCATAAAGGGGTACACACATGTGCAGTTTCCGTGGCAAAAATTCATGAATTAGGCTCCCTCTACCGACCTTTTCTCCGGATTTAGACGCGAGTGACTATTTCTTTTTTTCAATCCTGAAGAAATGTATCGGCGAAAAGATATTTGACTCCAACGATAAAATCATCTCACAAAAAAAACCTATTTTTATGACTTTTTTTGAAGAGATAAAAGCATTGGAGAAACGTTGGACAAAGTAAATGCAGAGAAAAAATATAATTTTTTAACAAATTTATAGTCACTGTAACTATTTAAATGATTATAGTAACCATAATACGGTTAACTTACGATTCACATGATTGTACCAATCATATATATGGTTACAGTAAACAAGTATATGTTTGTGACAACCATTGTTATGATGAATAATTTTATCATAATATGTTGTTCTCAGATTATGATACCAATTAGCCGAGAGCAACATAGTATGGTAAAACCTCAATCATAAAAATGGTTGTAACAAACATATACTTGTTTACTGTAACCACAATCACTATATTTTTTCTCTGCGTGTGCATAGATCTCAAAAATAAAATAATTTTGTATCGAAAAACCTGTGTTTCATTAAAAAAGGCACGAGCTTTCTGACCCACTCTCGTAGCTAATAACACTGGTCAACAAAATTTTGTAACAAGAAATGTTACAAAACTCATTTTGAATTACCTACCTACCATCATTCGAACACCATATTTATTTTGATTTAATCTGGTCTAGTTTTTGTCTTACAGCCAGTGCTGCAATATGTGAAGATTTTAAATTCTCCTACATGTAAAAGCAGTGGTGGCTAGACTTCAAATCTAGTCACAGTTAAAATTTTATATTTTTTAAAAATCAAAAGACTTCAAGCTTCAGCTTCTTTTATTAACCAATTCAATTGGTAGGGGTTTTATTAAGCCTCTGGCTTCTTAAACATCAAAAAATGTACTACTTAGAAAAAATATGTACAAAACTTAAACTACTCATAATTCATTGGTGTGGGGAATAAAAACAAAAAAAAAACTCAATACTTAAAACTAATTATTGGAAAGAGATCAACAAATTGGAACTTCATGTTCTCTTTAACTTAGAACTACATACAATAATAATGGAAATAAAAAGAAAAACAAAGAAAATAGACACTTTTGGCCGTTAAATTCAAAATTCATTACAAATAAACTAAAAACAAGAGTTCAAGTGGCGCTGAAGGCCTTCGAATTTAGAAAAAATTCTTTAAATAAAAATTGATAAAGGGAATCTGTTGAACTCGCTTCAACATACTCCCCCCGAAGTATGGCATGAACAGCCTTTCCAGGGGCCTGAGACTATCCATCCAAAGGTTGACATCTGAATTTGTGGCAGATCGGCATCTGGTTGTTCAACCTTATGCTTCAAAATTCTGTCTGCCACCTTTTGACCCAATACTCCATCGATCTCGCGGTATGAGTGAAAAAGAGGATGGGCCAACGGGGTATAACTGGCAAAATGGCGGCCCAGAGATTCATCCTTTAATGAGGTTGGTTCCACGAATCCTAGACGCTCACAAAGAGGCAAATACATCATGAATGCGTCTCGCTGATCGTGTTCAAACCAAGGCTCCAAGATGAATTTACCACACTTCTTCCCTTCACTGCTTGTAAGCGTGACAAACTCGGGTAGCATTTTAGCGGTTTCTTCAAGAATATAGGAGCGTCTGGCATTAATATCTAATACAAACGTCGTAAACATTTTTTGGCCGTTGTAATTAAGATTTACTCGGATAAGAGGCGGCAATATTGGCCAGGCTGATGCTTCATTGGGTATCCACGTTGGTATTGGAGGCTGTTGGGCAACTAATTCCTCAGCTCTTGCAGCAAGCTTTGCCTCTTTGGTGCTGGGTCGAACAACAGTGACTGCAGGATTTTTTAGATTTGGTGTCTGGGTACCTTGGTTGCTAAACATCTTGGGCTTGTGAACTGGAGTTTGGGTTGCTTTGTTAACAAATTCCTTTTTTGGTATTGTGGACGAAAGCTGAACAGATTGGTCGCGACGAGTGCTATCAACCAACTGAAGATTCTCAATCTTTGGCATCAAAATGTTGCTGTGACCGGATCTTACAGACTGTTGTTTAACAACAATTAGTTGATTTGTGGTGACACTGGAGGGTGATTCATCTGGGTGAAAGAGGCTATGGTGTTTGGCGCTGCAGGCCGTTCCGTTTACCATGACTTTGCATCGATTTTGTGATGGACATCGCTCCCGTTTGTGGCCATGGCAAAGGCAGTTGAGACAGTAGCCTTTCGCTTGCGCTGACTGCTGACGCAGTCCAGGAACCATGTTGCGAAATCTTCGGCAGTATTGAAGCGGATGATTACTGCGACATAGATGGCAAGGTGGTCGTCCACTCATCTTGGTTAAATAAAAGAGAAAAAATAATAAAATATATATACAGTGTGAAAAAATATTTAATGCGATCTCTATTTTTACTTCATTGTTGGGAAATTGGCAGATTAATTGGTAAAATTTTGAATGATTTTAGTCTGAGTGTTATTATTAGTTGGTAATACACACAATTTGACAACGGGGCGCAGAATAGTACCATTTTTCGTACGTACTTCAGCAACTCTTATTTTATTATCGCGACCATATATTACTTTAGTTACACGACCAAGTAGCCACTCAGTTGGTGGTAAAAAGTCTTCTTTGACTATAACAATATCGTTTGGTTTTAGGTTGTCACGTTCTTTTTGCCATTTAAACCGGCGTTGCAACTCGGTTATATACTCGGTTTTCCACCTACGTGCAAAAATATGTTGTAGTGACTTTAATCTTTCCCAACGTTTTAAATGCGCAACTTCCTCAAGTGGAGGTTCTGCTGGTGCTTCTGGTAGAGCAGTGAGCGGGGCTCCTCTAAGTAGATGACCGGGAGTCAGAGGTAAAATCTCATTTGGGTTTTCGGTTATAGGGGACAGTGGCCTCGAGTTTAATACGGCCTCAATACGAACAAGAAGTGTGGTGATTTCTTCAAATGTAAAAGACAAATTACACGTCACTTTTTTTAAATGGGACTTCATACTTTTTACTGCACTCTCCCAAAGTCCACCCATGTGGGGTGCATAAGGTGGTATAAATGACCAGGTAAAACCGAAAGTTGTATATTTTTCGATCATAGCTGCTTCTGCTGATTTGAGAAAAGCGTTGTGACTTTTAAGTAAGGAGTAATTTGCTCCAAGGAAATTTCTGCCGTTGTCGGAGAACATTGTCTTCGGAAGGCCTCTACGTCCAATAAATCGGTCGAAGCAGGCAAGAAAGGCTTCGGTTGAAAGATCTGAACATGTTTCTAAATGGATAGCTCGGGTAGAAAAGCAAACAAAAACGGCTGCATATCCTTTCAGCACTTTAGCGTTTCGCAATTTTGACGATTTTATGTTGAAAGGACCAGCGAAGTCCACTCCGGTGTACGTGAAGGGTAAGGAAAAGGTTACTCGTTCTGGTGGAAGAGCGGCCATAATCTGATGCTGGAACTTGTGTTTGTAGATCGTGCATGCCTTACATTCACGGATACATTTTCGGATTAAATTTCGTACACGGGGAATGTAGAATCCTTGCCGAATCGCTCGTAACATTGTGTGATGCTCAGAGTGTAGCAGAATGCGATGCGTAAAACTGACGAGAAGTTTTGCAAGTTGAGATCCTTCAGGAACAATAACTGGATGGCGTTCTTCGTAGCTTAAACCTGAGTGGTTGAGCCTACCACCAACCCGTAGAAGATCATTATTATCAATAAAAGGAGTCAATGTTAGCAATCTGCTTCTTCGATTTAAAGGCTTCTTTTCTTTTAAGCATTCGTATTCCTTGTTGTAATAGGATTTTTGAGCCAGTGAGATGAGTCGGTTCTTCATAGAGCTAATTTCTTGAGCCGTAATGAACTTTTCGGTAGAAAACGGTTTTTTAAGTAAACGATTGATGAATCGGAGCCGGTAGCTGAGGACTCGTAAAGCGCGTTCAAATGAAGAGAATTCTGCTAGTACATCAGTACATTTTACTTCAATGTGGAAGTTACTAGACCTTTTTGTTTCTAAGTCCGTAGGATCAAAAGTCCGCGGAAGCGGCCAAAGTGCTGTGTGAAGTTTCAACCAGTTGGGTCCATGCCACCAAAGATCATTATCTGAGAGTTCTTGTGGGCTGCAGCCTCGTGTGCCCAAATCTGCAGGATTTTCTTCGGTTTTCACATGCTTCCAATGTTTAGGACTGGCAATACTAATAATTTGCGTCACACGATTTGCGACAAATGTTTTCAAAGTGTTTGATGGTTTTTGTAACCAACCTAGTACTATTGCCGAATCTGTCCACAAAAACAACTCGTAGGTGAACTGACAGTTCGTTACTAAGCTTCGGATAAGTTTAGCAAGCAATAAAGCTCCGCACAATTCGAGTTTCGGAATTGTAGTCCGCTTGATAGGAGCTACTTTAGTTTTGGCGACTAACAAATTACTATTTAATTGACCTTCTGGACTTTCTGTTCTAATATATATAGAACCACAATATGCCTTCTCTGAGGCGTCACAAAAGCCATGTATCTGAATACGATAGTGTGGTGAGAAGTTTACCCATCTAGGAATTTTTATGTTGGAAATAAATGACAGATTCCCTAGGAATAAATTCCATTTAGACAATATGAGCTGGGGTACTCCTTCGTCCCAGCCAGATTTTTCTTCCCATA
The DNA here is from genome assembly GCA_942486065.2 of Calliphora vomitoria. NCBI lineage: Eukaryota > Metazoa > Arthropoda > Insecta > Diptera > Calliphoridae > Calliphora > Calliphora vomitoria. Next base: position 37,631,037 of record OW818031.2, on the reverse strand, counting down.
AGTCTTGCATAAGCATTTTGGCAACTATCACGACTGGGCCTAACCAACCAAGGGGATCAAATAATCTTGCTATCACTGACAAAATTCTTCGTTTTGTAGTGGAGGGGGCAATTTCGATGGGTTCAACCACATAGTAGAACAAATCCGATAACGCATTCCATCGGATTCCCAAAGTTTTCGTCGTACTGGAATCATCAAACTTTAAAAAATCTTCATCTAGAAGATCCTCCCGGGGCAAATTTTCAAGTAGAAACCTATTATTTGCTGTAATTTTTTTCAGTGGAAATCCAGCAGATCTTAAAGCTGTTGTAAGCTCACTCTGTTTGAGCCTCGCTTCTTCAAGCGTGTGTTCACCAGACAGTATGTCATCAACGTAGACTTCGTTTTTTAATATAGCAGATGCTTTCGGATATATATTTTTGCAATCTTCGCTTAACTGCAGTAGAGTTCTTATTGCTATGTAGGGGGCACAGTTTACGCCAAATGTTACAGTTTTTAATTGAAATGCATTCACGTAACCATCAACTTCGTTGCGAAACAGAATCTGTTGATATGGGCGATCTCCTTCATGGACTAAAATTTGTCGATACATTTTCTCTATATCTCCTGTGAACACGTATTTGTAGGTGCGCCATCGTAGCACGAGCTGCATCAAATCAGTTTGGAGCGTTGGACCTTGATGCAGTATATCGTTTAGCGAATACCCACTTCCTGTCTTTTTTGAGGCGTTGAAAACCACACGTACCTTTGTGGTTTTGCTTTCGGGTTTGATTACGGCGTGATGTGGGAGAAAACACGACGTTTGCTTTTCAGCCTTTTGCTTGTGTTTTCTTCTCCTTGTTTTCTTGTAGTAGTGTTATCTCTTTTGGATATATATGCAGTTGCATTAAGGGGAACGGGTGGAATTGAAATATTTTGTAAAGTGTGAAGAGTATGTCTAATGCAATTTTTCTTTACTGCGCATGCCAAAAAAAATACTGCTTATTTACAACAATGTGGCTATAGATGTGCTTTTTTGTTGTTTTTGTTTAGGGATTAATGCCGATTTGTAGGTTATGGTGGAAAATGTTATTGGATATGATTGTGGTTATGTTTAAATGATTTTTTACACTTTTTAATATAAAATTGTAATTGATCGCAATAAATATAATTAAACACTGTACATACCTAGTATTTTCCTTTCCCTTTTTTTAAACCCACTTGTGTTGATGCTTACTTGGTCTGACCTTGAGACAATTGTTCTTTGTAGGGACTGGCGAACAAATTTTCTTCTTATGTCAGGATGCACTTTCATCCTTCTTGGGGAAGTCTTCTTCAGTGGAACGGGATACACACTGAACTTTAGTACATTTTGCAGACCTCTTGCCTGCTGTTGAAGCTTTTTATTGTTGATGTTGCTGAAGTTGTTACGGGAGAACAACTAATGTAGACTATAAGTGGACAAGTTCCACTGGTTATATTAATCCTAGCCTCTCTAGGATCCGGTTCGAAGGACCAAATATGGTGGCTAGACTTCAAATCTAGTCACAGTTAAAATTTTATATTTTTTAAAAATCAAAAGACTTCAAGCTTCAGCTTCTTTTATTAACCAATTCAATTGGTAGGGGTTTTATTAAGCCTCTGGCTTCTTAAACATCAAAAAATGTACTACTTAGAAAAAATATGTACAAAACTTAAACTACTCATAATTCATTGGTGTGGGGAATAAAAACAAAAAAAAAACTCAATACTTAAAACTAATTATTGGAAAGAGATCAACAAATTGGAACTTCATGTTCTCTTTAACTTAGAACTACATACAATAATAATGGAAATAAAAAGAAAAACAAAGAAAATAGACACTTTTGGCCGTTAAATTCAAAATTCATTACAAATAAACTAAAAACAAGAGTTCAAGTGGCGCTGAAGGCCTTCGAATTTAGAAAAAATTCTTTAAATAAAAATTGATAAAGGGAATCTGTTGAACTCGCTTCAACAAGCAGAAAGAAAAGAATAAAAGCAAAAGCAAAGCCTGCTCTATACTCCGATCGATCAGCTATGCCAGAAGCAATCGAAAACGATTCATTAGACACTAATTTTCAAGAAACTTTCTCATTTAATGAGTCAAATCTGCTATTTCAAAAAGATGTCAATTATTTGATACGTGACTTAAATTTCTCCAAACAACAGGCAGAAATTTTGGCCTCTCGATTGAAGTAATGGAATTTATTACAACCCGAAACAATAATATGTTACTATCGCAATCGAGATGAAGAGCTAAAAAGTTTTTTTCACAAGATGATCAGTTAGTGTTTTGTAATAGTGATTATGGCGTAATGACTGCCTTGGGTATCTATACATATAAAAGTGAATGTGTGTTTGTATGTTTGTATGTTTGTATGTTTGTATGTATGTTTATTATTATTGGTTTGATCTCTATAGACGGCTAAACGGCTGAACCGATTTGAAATTACAGTATGTTTCTGTATGTCTAAAAGCAACTATAGGCTACTTTTTGTTTTGAAATTTCAAGTGGCCGTGGTACCTCCCATACAAAGTTAATTTTAAAAATCAAATATTTTGGAAACTTAAGCTACAGTCCTCAAATTTTTCGTGAGCAATTCCACCGTTTGTATAAACATTCGAAGCAAAATGGAAGAAGTAGTCACAGGGAAAGCTATAGCAGCTATCAATATTAATATTTAGGAGAGAAATGTGAGGACTACAAACAATATTAAATTAATGTAAAAATTTGTATACATTTGAAACCTTTATATATATAAAAGTGAATGTGTGTTTGTTTGTATGATTACAACTTCAGAAATGCCATTTTATTTTAATCGATTGCAGTTTCCTATTTACTTAGCATTTGCAATAACAATCGATAAAGCTCAAGGTCAATCTTTGCAAGTTTGCGGACTAAATCTAGAAAATCCATGTTTTTCACATGAACAGTTTTCTATCTATATATATAAAAATGGATGTTTGTATCTATGTTCCGATTGAACTCAAAAACGGTTGGTCCGATTTTGATGAAATTTTCAGGGAATCTGCAGAATAGCCTAAAGGGTAACACTTTAAGATTTTTGATTTTCGGTCTGTGGACCGATTTTGACGAAATTTTCTGGGAATCTTCAGAATAGCCTAGCGCCACAAATAAGATTTCGTTCCCGAACTTCTGTCAAATGTATATTCAAGCCGTTGTCGATAAGGTATTCCTAAGCCCTACAACCAACTACAAAAATTCGGATTGGCTGTGGGAACATGCAGTTTTGGCGCCAACAAATTATGATGTTAACAAGATCAATAAGCAAGAAACTGCCTGGCGAAACAATAAAATACTAATCGAACACATTAATGAACGAATAACAAGCCGCCAATTATCCTACTGAATTTTTGAATTCATTGAAACCAGCCGGACTGCCACAACATGTATTAACATTGAAGGTTGGATCACCGACTTTGTTCGACACTGTGTATTAAAATCGAGATCGTGATGCAATATAAAACAGTTGTTTTGTAAGGGCCAGCAACGCGGACCGGGTTCAGCTAGTATGAAATAAATAACATACTTTTTATTACATTAGAAACTAATTTTAGGTAGACTAAATATATGTATTGTAATTCATTACAGTACGGGTAGCGAAGCACACCGGGTTTTAGCTAGTAGAATATAAAGCAGAAGTGTGGCTTTTGTTTATCAATGGTTCGAAAGTAAGTTTAAAAGTTGTTCTTTTACTTACATAACGGCAATGAAGTTTCCTCTATACCATTAGTTGATGCTTCTAATATGAAAGATTCTTATGAAAATATTAAATTTATCTTGGATAAAATTCAATACAATGAACACAACCTGAAAGATTATTGTCCTAATTTTAGTGAGATCGGTAATATCATTATGTTCAGAAAACAAAAAAACCTTTTACACTAGGAAAAGCAAATATTGAAAATACTTCTTAGTCCACCATGATAATATATTTGTACCACATTTACATATAGCTAGGGCTTATGAAAAACTTTGCGAAAGCTTTAGATACTAGTGGTGATGGCTTTTTTACAGTTATTTGCAAGACAAATTTCGTAAACTGAGTGATGCCAAAGTTATAGAAGGCATATTTAAAGAAAAACTTTGTGATTGAGAAAAATCAGCCTAGGAGTCCTTAATAAAAGTGACTTTAATTTTTCTCGGAAATCACCGATCAAGCGACTATTAAAGTATTGTCGCGGTGTTGTTATCTACTTTTTTTCTCCACTACCCCTCTTGGGGGCTTCCACAAAGCATCTCCATCTTATACGATTTGTTGCAGTAGATTTTCGCGTATTTCCCATATGAGATTATATTGCAATGTCCTATTATTGGATTACTGTGCTTCTCCATGTTCGTTGTTGCCATTAGATCCAGTCTTTTTTTAGTTTTGTATCATTAGTTAAACGGTTCTTGTTCCAGCTGATAGGTCTGCTGTAGCAGCTCCTATGATACATGTACTAAGGACGGAGATCGTTAAATTCTTAACACACGTTTTTCATTACAACTTTTAACCCAAGTATTATTTTACTTTTTTTTTTTTTGATCAAGTTACCTTTGTAAAGCATGTTATGTTTAATGTTAATTATGTTCATTTGTTGTTAATCTGATTAAAATGAGTGATCAGAAAAAAGTGAATACTAAAGTTATTAAATATTTTCAACAAAACCCAACTTGGTCCTACAAAAAGTTGGCCAAACAATCAAAGGTCTGCTATCAAACGTTTTCCAATGTTATTAAACAGTACCGGGAGAACTTGTCCACAGGTTTCTAAAGCCAAAAAATAGAAAGCATTTGCAAAAGTGCTCCCAACACCTCCGGTAGAAATGCAGCCCGGTTAGGTCAGTCCTCGGACTTTTTGGTACGAAAAGTTAAAGCCAATGAAGGTTTAAAAGCATACAAGGCTCAAAAAGTTTCTGACAGGAACTCTGCTAAAAATTTAGAGGCCAAAGACAGAGCACGGAAATTTATGTCAAATTTTATACAAAAAATATACCTGCTGCATAATGGTTGACGAAATGTACGTATGGAAAATTTTTCGCAACTCGAGAAATGTTGAAGAAAAGATTAGGCCTCAAAAGCAGACAAAATTTCCCTAAAAAATCTTGGTATGGCAAGCAATAGCTGTTGGGGCAAAAATGCCAAACATTTGTTACAAAGGGCTCTATAAATACCGAAATTTACATCAAGGAATGTTTACAAAAAAGAATGTTTCCATTCATAAGACTTCCTAATGTGTCCACTTATTTTTGGCCTGATTTGGCATCTGTCACTATGGCAAGAAAGGTCTTGAGTGGTACAAGAACAATAATGTGGTATTTGTACCAAGAGAGGCATTTACTCCAAACTGCCTGGAGCTGAGTCCAGAGGAGAGATATTGGGCTCTTGTTAAAAGAGAATTGAAGAGCACAAGAAAGGTGTCCAAAAGTGTGGTAGATTTTAAACGGAGATGGACAACCTGTTCGAACAAAGTGACATAAAGCACTATAAAATCCGTAATGGAAGGGTTTTCGAAAAAGGTTCAAAATTTCATCATTACTGATTAGAACTATAAAAATATATTTTTTTTTTGTAAATTGTAACAATAATTGCAATCAAATAAAAAAAGCTTCAAAACTGTAAGTTTAGTGGTTTAATTTTTATTAACATATATGTATGTTAAACATTTTTCGATCTCAGTCCTTATTAAATATATAATTCAAAACAACGAACACAACTGGAAAGATTATTGTCCTAATTTTAGGGTTACAACTAGGGTATACAAAATACTGTTGTTTTCTTTGCAGAGATCGGAAATATCATTATGTTCAGAAATCAAGGAAATCTCTTACACTAGGACCAGAAAATATGGAAAATACTTCTTAGCCCAGCCCACAGCACACGCAAGCATGTTTTTTCAAGAACGTGCCGAAAAATGGCACGTGTTTAAACATTTTATATGTCGAAGGTTCCCTACTTTGAGCCCCATCGCGCTGCCCCTGGAGCATTTGTAGGGTCCTTTTTAATAACTTAAACTCGAATAGTTCATGGCTATGCTCAAAACGTAAATTTTATCCCAATCGGACCAGCCGTTTAGAAATTCCAGATTTATTTCCAAAAAATTTTGATTCTGCCCCACTGTACAGCCTGATAATATATTTTTACCACATTTACAAATAACACTACGGCTTATGAAAAACTTCGTGAAAGCTTTAGATAATAGTGGTGATGGCTTTTTATATTTGAAAGAAAAATGTCGTAAACTGAGTGATGCAAAAATTAAAGAAGGCATACTTGAAGAAAAACTTAGTGATTGAGAAAAATAAGCCTGGGAGTCCTTAATAAAAGTGACTTTAAATTTTCTCGGAAATCACCGATCAAGCGACGGTAAAAGTATTGTCGCGGTGTTGTTATCTACTTTTTTCCACAAAGCATCTCCTCCATCTTATACGATTTGCGTATTTCCCATGTGAGATTCGATTGCACTGTCCTATTATTGATGATGTACGATGTTGCCATTAGATCCAGTCTTTTTTATTTGTGTATCATTAGTTAAAAGATTGTTGTTCCACTTAAGTAGATGATTTTATTTACTTATCGTTACCTTAATATAGAAAGGTCCTACCTCCGCTGATATATCACATTTAGCCAACAAATCTCGACTGAAAAAAACGAACTACGGCCTTTATTTATTAAGGTTAGTAACTTTATAAGGATTTGGGCTGTAATATGTCGTTGAAAATACATTTCCTACATTCACATTTAGATTTCTTTCCTAATCATTTGGGAGCTGTCAGCGAAGAACACAGCGAAAGATTCTACAAATATATTTCTACGATGGAAAAACGATATCAGGGCCACTATATTACATGAATGCTGGCGGACTACTTATGGACACTACAAAGAGACATTCCTTAAGTAAAATACAGAAGAAAATCATAAAGATTCATTCACGTTTATATTACATTATAACAAAATAGTCAATAAAAAATATATTTCTGTTATCCTTATCCTTGTTCCAAGCATAACTATACAAACGTTTTCTTGTTACATGCAAAAACTGTTTTATTTTTTTTTTGTTGACAAGTGTAATAATTTAAAAAATATGTGAAGCCTACATAAAAAATTGTAAAATATGTATTTGTAGAAACGAGATTAAAATGTGAAAACATATATAAACTCACTAATGCTTTAATATTTAAAATTTTCAAGATTTTTGTCCTGTACACTTATCTCTCACGCATTGACGCTTTAATACTGCTACATAGAAACGATAAAGATATCTCATTGCAAACAAATTAAGCAGCAGTAGAGTGCTTAGTTCTTCATTAAACCCACAAAAGACATTCTACAATGATATAACTTCCCAACACACACACACACAAAAACCATAAAAGAAACAAACCCATTTAAACAACAGATGTGTTTTCTTACCTCAAAAATAACAAAATAAAACTAAGAAAAAGGTGAAACCTTAAAAAAACAACAAATGTATTTATAAAATACATATTTAATTTAAACAGCAAATTCCAAAGAAAGGTAAAACCATATTGTAGTTTCATTAAATTTTAAATGTTTTAAGGAGAAATTAAAAATAAAAAAAAAACTTGTTGGTCAATTTATAGAGACATTAAAGTAATTAAATTTATACTCTTAGATATTTATATATCTACTACAAACGAGAAACAACTATAAAAAAAAATTTAAAGTCCTTAACAGAAAATAATAATGTTTTTTAAAAAAAAAAAAAAAAACAAAGTAAAGTAAAGAATAAAAGTTTTTATATTTAATTTAAACTTTTGTTGTCGGTTCATTTTAGGGGAGTGTGTATTAGTAAAATGTAAACATCTGTGTGTATTTGCAGTTGAATTTATTCCATATTTTTTACTTTTGTTTAAAAAGGGTATTTAACTCAACAAAGTTGAAAATGTATATTTAGATTAGATGTGGAAAAATATTTCAATTTTTTTTTTTTCCTAAATTTTATTTATATTTTTATTCTTAAAAGACAACATATGAACGTGACATAAATCCGGAAAAAATGTATCAGTTAAACTTATGTAAATAGTAGGACTGCATAGACAAATGTTTGTATACAATTGTAAGTATGTATGTATGTATGTATGTACCTTGAATTCTTCAAAGTTAAATTTATTTTTTCTAGGAAAAACACAATTGTGTTTGATAAACTAACTAAGTAACTACCACAGACACAGAATAAATAAAACAATTTCACAAAAAAGAGATGAAATTTCTATGGCCAAGATAAATTGTAAATAGTTAAAAAGTTCTTGTGAAATCCAAATTAAATTCAACAAAATATATATGCAGACATAGTAGCCAAAGTGTGTTTATTTTCTTGATTTTGATTTAAATTTAAAACTTTTGGTAGAATTTTTAATAGGGAATGGTTAGGTTTAAGATATTACTTAGATAGTTAGTAACTAATTGAGATTAACAACAGATTTTAACAAAATCCTCATACATGCATGGGTGTACACAATTTATTTTCCGAAGGAAACAGACATTTTTTAAAACTTAAAACACAATTTATGGTCGTACAAATTTTTTTTCTTTTAAGTTATTAAAAATTTTAAACTCGCTTTGGTATGTGTTTTATAAGGTTCAAAGCTAAAATTTTTTGTAGGAATGATTTAAATCACTCAATTACAATTCTGAGTATATAACTTTTTCCAATATTAATCTCATAGAAATGACAATGTACCCTAGTTTCAATACATTTACCTAAAAGAAAAGAAAGGATATTGAACCAAAAAATTGTTTTTGAACAAACAATATTTTATAAAAGATATCTTCCACTTTCTAAAGATTTTCCTCAATTATAAGTCATTGTATGGTAAACAACTCGTAAGATATGCAGAGCAGGACCATGAATATATGAGCAAATTATGGATCTTAAAAATGTTAGTATCATGATTTCTTGGCATATACAACTTATTTGTGTAAAATTTTATAGCGATATTAATACTTATAAGTAGGGGGCAGATTTTCATGCATTTATTATTGGAAAATATGCGCCTAAAATATGATCCAAAAAAATCAAGATATGACCTTAAAATCTAAAAATATGCACTTATATTTTTGTGCAGAAATATAAAATAATTAACTAGGGATCACTCAATGTCCAAAAATTACACAAAAGAGTTTATAGCATATAGGAAAGACTCTTTAAATTATATGATCGTGCGGTCCATCCTTAATTTTCATCTCGTAATAAAACGAAATTACAATAAAAACAGATGCTAAAATTTTTGATATTTTAAAAAAAATCTCTAAACTTTTTTGAAGCTAAATGTTTTTTAGTTGATAATTTTCAATTGCTGAAAGATTTTTGCTAAAAATATGTATAATATGCATATAAAAATGCATTTTCACGTAAAATACAACAAAATGACCTAACAAATCGATGACATTTTACAGCAAAATGTGTGATTTAGATAGATAATTACTCTACATGTTAGTTGGACGTTCGAGAAAAAACATGCATTTGCATATAAATCCGTCCCTACTTATAAGTATAATTAATAAAATATTTGTCCATGTTAAAATCATTTCCGGAAGTCGGCCTTATATGAAGCTCTGAATTTGAACCGAGCGTCATACATTTAGACAACATGACTTCCGTATATATAAGACTTATTTGGAGCGAAATTTCTGTAGACACCTATATAAATGAAATATTTGTGATCTATAAAATAATATTTCAAGAGATCATTGGGGCAGATTTCATCTAATGGGCTTCATCCATGTACTAAAATAAATGCATGTATCAAATTTCTTTGAAATACTTTCAAAATGGATATGGACAAGCACCAACTAGACAGATGGACGGACATCGACTTAGAAAGTGATTCTCAGTCGCTCGGTATAATCTTTTGTGTGCATTAACTAATATTCTTGTGTAAAATCGACAATAATAAAAAAAAAAAAACTTCTAATATATTTTTAGGTATATCTTAGTAATTAGTTGTCTAATTTTTACAAACTTAATAATAAATAATAAATTTAAACAATATTCTCTGTGCAGGGATATTTTACAAAACTTATTCCTAAACTTTGAACATTATAATTTGAATAATAGACCATAATGTGAAAAAAATTCTTTAAAAATATCGTTTTATTCTGAATACATTTTTACCTAAATTTTCTATCAAAATAGAAATATTCTTCGGATTATTTATCATTTCACTCAGCGAATTTTTAACCCTTTCAGACATTATAGAGAAATAGTTAAGATACAGAACTGAAAATGTCAGTGTAAGTAAATTTGAGGCTGCTAATTAAGAATATGAAGTCAAATTACAGGCAAATCGTCACACCTGGCTGCCAGGTGATGTCAAATATTTTGGACAAAGTTTTTTAGTTGAGAAATTTCTTATAAAAAAATTTAAAAACATGAATGTAATCAATTGAGATAAATATACAATGCTGAACTAATATTTAAACGTTTTTTAGAGTTTAAAATAATGTAATTATCACTTCAAAAAAGCACTGAACAGTACTATGTCTCCTACACACTTATACAACGCTAACGAACTTATGATAATAACTTTAACAAAAAATTATGAAAAATTAGATGTTTAAATCACATATAAGGAGTGAGATCATAAAATTCTTAACACACGTTTTTCATTAAGTTACCTTTGTAAACCATGACAGTTATTATGTTTAATGTCAATTATATTCATTTGTTGTTAATCTGATTAAAATGAGTGACAAGAAAACAGTGCTTACTAAAATTATTAAATATTTTGAACAAAACCCAACTTGGTCCTACAAAAAGTTGGTCAAGCATACAAAGGTCTGCCGTCAAACTGTTTCCAATGTTATTTAATAGTATCGGGAGAACTTGTCCGTTGATAGAAAGCCTGGTTCAGGTAGAAGGAATGGTCCACATGATGTTTCTGAAGCCAATAAATAGAAAGCGCTTTCAAAAGAGCTTCCAACACATCCGGAAGTTAACCAGCCCGGTTAGCTCAGAACTCAAACTATTTGGTATGAAAAGTTAAAGCCAATGCAGGTTTAAAAACAAAAAGTTCCTGACGGGACCTTTGCTAAAAATTTAGAGGCCAAAGACGGAAGGAAATTGAAGTCAAATTCTATAAAAAAAATAATATACCTTCTGCATAATGGATGACAAAACGTACGTATGGAATATTTTTCGCAGCTTCCGGGTCAATATTTTTATGATGATGATGCTCGAGGAAAATTAGAAAAGTTTAGGATCTAAAAGCAGAAAATTTTCCCAAAATGTTCTTGGCATGGTAAGCAATATGCAGTTGCGGCAAAAGAACCCAAATATTTTTTACAAAGGGCTCTATAAATACCGAAATTTACATCAAGGAATGTTTACAAAAAAGAAAGCTTCCATTCATAAGATTTCTTATGTGTCCATTAATTTTTGGCCTGATTTGACATCATTGGCACTATAGCAAGCAAGATCTTGAGTGATTCAAGAACAATAAAGTGGTATTTGTACCAAGAGAGGCAAATCCTCCAAACTGCCTGGAGCTAAGGCCAGTGGGCTCTTATTAAAAGATAATTGAAGAGCACAAAAAAGGTGTCCAAAAGTGTGGTCGATTTTAAACAGAGATTGACTACTTGTTCGAACAAAGTGACAGAAATCACTATAAAAACCTTAAAAGAGGGCTTCCGGAAATTCATCACTATTGATTAGAACTATAAAACTAATATTTTATGTAGGTTCTAATAATAATTTCAATTAAATAAAAAACAATAAAAACTGCAGGTATAGTTTATTTTTTATTAACATTTATATATGTTAAGATTTTGTTGATCTCACTACTTATAAAAATATAACAAAAACGTATATACAATTTTTCAAATATATATGTTTCACTTGACTCATTCTAAACTTTATATTGGGTGTATGACTTAAAAAAAAAGGATTTTTTAAATTTTTAGATTTTATTTTGAAACATTTGTACAATATGAATTTGCTCAAAGTATTGGCCATTTTTGGCAACATATGGATTCCGCCAATTTTATATACTCTGTTCTAAAGTGAAACGTATCCAAGAGAAAGCGTTCTAGATCGATTGAAAGAAATAGTAGTAGGACAGAGCATGGCCTAGACCATAAGGAGGGTGAGGCAAAACTTCCCAACCACTTCACTGTAAATACTTTTTAACAGGTATAGCAACATGTGTCCGACGATTTTCATGATAGAATCATACGGTCTAATGTCTGGCCGCATATTCAAGGCGATTCTCGGCCAAAAATTTCCGCTCCTCATAGTAGATAGGACCCCTTCTCTCCCACTAAATACAGAGAATTACATTAGCGCCATGGATATTTAGCTTTTGTGTCGATTCAGCTGGTTGGCCGGGCTTAACATACGACATTTTACACTTCGAGTTATCGTAATGAATCCATTTTTCATCACAGGTAATGATTCAGTTCGCAAATTATTTTCTTACATAGCGTTCAAGCAGCATTTCAGATAAAATCGCATTTATAGGTCTCTCAGTTTCAATTCATATTGTACCCTATTTCTTTTAGTTGAATTGCAAATGTTTGAAATTGAAGATTACGGAGCTCCCAAAGATTTTGCATGCTGGCCTGGGCGATCGTTGTCTTCCGTGTCAAAATCACTACTTCTGAACCTTAAAAACCATCGCTCGCACTTTGGAACCGACGAAGCATATTCACTATGAGCTTCGGTGTGTTTTAGAGGTACTTTTTTCATATTAAAGAAGTAAAGAACAACTTCCCGCTTATGACGCTTTGTTGGTACAAAATTCAGCAGCTTTAGTTCAAATTTTATACTAAACAATGTTTATTTTATTTCCAATACTTCGCTACTTCATATAATATAAAAATCAAAGATGAAATTTATCAAATTAGTTTGATTTGTTGGTTGGTGTTCATTCTCAAAATCAACAGGATTTTAAATTTTCATAATACAATGTCTGCAAAACAAAAAAACATTTGGATAAGCGACAGCAGTACATGTTCATCGGGCAATTTAGGAAAAGAAATGATCAAAATGATAACTTTGTCCCAATACAAGTCAGTGTTTTGATATTTTTTTTAACATAATTTTGTATTTTATATTTAAGTTTTTGAATTAACCCAATGAAACCAAAAAAAATTCAAATATATCAATTATTAAAAGATGCTTCTACCAAGCGGTGAGAAACTTGCTCGAAATTTATACCATTTCTTCTTCAGTTATATTTTCAAAACATCACTAAAGTTTCTTAATATGAGTAAATATATCCTTGTGGAATCTAAAGAAAATTTATTCGCTAGTAGGATTCTAGTTAGATGTCCCCAAATTCTGTATTTCGTGTTCCCGTTTAATATTTATTGAAGTTCATTTACGTATAAAAAATTAATTTAAATGAACCACAAATACACCATTAATAAGTTCTAATATGTATGAAATTTTGGAAAAAAAAACGTACTTTCGATACATTCTGTATATAAAAATATTAGTTTTATGTATGACTTTTTTACCCTTAACCATGAATGGTAAGTGTAGTCATAGAACTTTGAAATTTCCCCAATTTTCATTTAGCGAAGTCGATAGAGCGATGTCACTATGTCTGTTAGTCCATATAACTAAGTAATAATAAGCGATTCATTATTGTCAAGAGTAAATGCGAAAAACTGTAAAAAAGACCTTTTAAATTTTTTTGGTGAGAAAACTTGTGTTCCAACTGATTTTCTCTGTGTTTTGTTCAGTTTTAAATTCCCGGGATTCCCGACAAAATATCCCGGAAATCGGTTGGTAAAGAATTAGTAAAATTCCCGGGAAATATGCACCTACAATTTCCGGAATAAAAACCCTACATATAAGTTATTATAAACAAAAACCGCGTTCAAAAGATACACCATCTATTGTATATCTCGTATTTTTAAGTCATACAGCCAATATTTTGCACGCATCTTTTAAACAAACATGAACGTTGAACCTATATAAAGCGAATCTGAAAATTTGGTATGGTCCCAAAAAATATGTATACCAAATATTATCAAATTCAGAAGAGTAAAATTTTTCATTTCGCCCTTTCAATACTTGATACATGTTTACTCAATTTCATTATAATTTCACCTGAGGCGTATGATTTATTTTTAATTAAATTTAATAATTCTTAGTTATACGCACTGTGACACCACTGAAGCGTTTGATTGCTAAAAATAGCATTTAATATTATTATGAAAGTGATGAAATATTAAATACATATTTAAAATTATATTTAATGATAGTTTCATTTTTAGCAATGCTAACAGATAATTTAATTTGCTGCCAATTTATTACCAATGTTCGATTGCAAGTTGTTGCTTTATAATAACCATTGTATGCTCATTAATAATTTTGCAAATATTTAAAATCATGTAATTCTCAAATGAAAAACTAATTAATAGTACTTACAATTATGAGCTATTCTTGGCAAAATATCATTTAATACCCTAAGGTGTTTGTGGTCACAACAATATGACAATATTATTTTATTGTTTATTTATAATTCAAGCAATTTCTATTTACATTTCAGACATTCATTGCTATAATCATACATTTTAGTTACATGTGAATGTATTGAACATTCTTAAACACATACTTAAGTACAAACAATAATAAGTAACATTTGCCAAGATATGACATAAAGTTTTTCTACTTAAATACATAAGTACTTACGGGTATATTGATTCATGTGTAATATGATTGTAGATTTGTGCTTATTTATAACTATGTAATACAAAGTAAATAATGTAGCCATTGTTTACATTGTTGACATTCGCATCAACATGTGTCAATCTTGTAATAATGTTGTATGCTTTTATTTAAAATAATATTGCGTTTTTAAAAAGGAAGTTATGAGTTTATTAAAGTATTAAATTTTAGTACTGATAAACAAAAATAATTGATCCACTTATTTTTGGAAACTATAGCATTTATCTTTTGACATTGAAATTTGTTGACAAGTGGGCGAGAGAAACACAGCAGTACCAGAATGCAGCATAGCTTTAATTTATAAAGATTTCTTGAAAAGGCTGTAGTACCTAAAAACAAGTAAGAGCTGTGAACAATATTAAGTATTATAAGACAATTATGAATGTTCAAGTCATTTTCTAAAGGGGAACTTGTAAGGGGAGTAGCACAAATGTTGCCTTTATACTCGTCATACTTTACAGTATAAGGAGTGATATCAATAAATTCTCAACATACATATACGTTAATAAAAACGAAATCAATAAACTTACAGTTTTAATTTTTACTTTAGTGATGAAATTTTGAACCTTTTTCGGAAACCCTTTCATTAACGTTCTTATATTGATTTCTGTAATTTTGCACGTTTTAAATCTACCACACTTTTGGCCACCTTTTTTACAAAATCTGTAGATTAAATATATTAATTTTTAAATTTGAACTTTTCAAGTTTTGTAACTCCTGAATAGTATCTTTTAAATCCACTTAACTCCTCAACATTTCTTATTTCATTTTAATTACTTATTTCTCTTTAAAAATTCATTAAAAACTTATAATTTGCAATTAAAACTTCGTTTAGAATTTTCAAACCGCAAACCGTACAGCCAGCCCTTTCAATGTCATCAAATAAATGATTAATTTGTATCAGTCACAATATGGCTTAAGGACTTATAAACACTTAGTTACACTCACAATGACAAACAAACACTTATTTAATAGATAAACCCTATGGCCAAAGTAGGCTCTTTAGTTTGAAATCGGTTACCTCAAGAAAGCTAAAGTTACAGATGGTTGATACAACAAGTTTGTTTTTCTAATTTCCCTCTCTCTATCTCTCTCTTTCTTTCCATCTATCTTAATAAAACTTATTTCTATTTTCGACTTGTTAACGTGATTCATGTCTTTAAAGCCTACACAACCGCAACTACAATATTTATACAAACTTATACACCTACCTCTATACATGTCTGCAAAATAATGGCTGACCTTCTGTGACAATTCATACTTTTCTAATGCCATTGGAAGCTTTTGATAAGAACTGACAACTGTTATGGTGTTAGAGACAATAACAACTAACTGAAACTACAACCATACATATGTATTTATGTGTGTAGAGAAAGCTAAAAGACATGAAGGTAAGAAATCATAAAAAAAGCAATGAATGACTAACTGATTGACAGGCCAAGAATGTTAAACACTTTCTCACTTTACGTTTACTCAGGCATGTGCCTGAGGAGATTGAATGAAAGCTGACGAAGAATGAAGGTCTGTGTGAAAGATTTCTCAAAACATTGGATACAGTGAATAGTTAGTTGTTGGATACAACAAAAGTAAACTTATCATGTCATATACACATAAATATTTACGGCAACGACAACAAAATGTATGTATATACATATCAATCAAAACTAAACTATAAAAGTTATTTTAACAGCTGTGTGTTAATATGTTTAGAGAGTGTTATACAGTGAGGTGGTTGGGTATTTGTCATTGTAATAAAAATATACAAAGTAAAAGCTGTACTTCCGTGCTATGGATTTAAAGCTGTCAAAGGAAGTATAATATCTTTTTTAAATTAGACTCATTAGAAATACTGAAAAAAATAGATGATATAAAACAATTGGATAACAATGCTTGGAAAAATGTTAATAGTTACGAGATGTTAACATGTGACCATCGATATATTTATAGTTATTTAAAAAAAAATCAAACCAAATAATCCAAAATTGATTTTAAATTTTTCAATCCGTCCAATTGAGGACTGAGATCGTAAAATTCTTAACACACGTTTTTCATTAAAACTTTTAAACCAAGTATTATTTTAATTTTGTTTTCGATCAAGTTACCTCTGTAAAGCAGTCAGTTATTATTTTTAGTGTCTATTTTGTTCATTTGTTGTTAATCTGATTAAAATGAGTGACCAGAAAGTATTGCGTACAAAAATTATTAAATATTTTCAACAAAACCCAACCTGGTTCTACAAAAAGTTAGCCAAACAATCAAATCTCTGCTATCAAACTTTTCCACATTTATTCCGAACTAATTTTTTTAGACAAGTTAATTTTTGGTCTTACAAAAAAAAATAACATTTTCAAAAAGTGAAGAACGAAGATTTAAAGTGGGATATTTTTGAATCTAATTTTTTTTTGTAAACCAAAAATTAACTTGTCTAAACAAAAAAATCAGTACGGAATAAATACGGATCAAATTGCTCCTAATATTTTCAATCCTATTAAAATTTTGATACAATTTTTAGTTTTAGAAACTAAGTAAATATGTAATATGCAATAAAAGCTTTTTTTATTGACAAAACTCAATGAAATTTTCAAAGTTTTTTAAACTTGTCATTCTAAATAACAAAATGTAAAAAAACTTGTCAAAAGGTCAAAGGGCATCCCGAAATTCCTAAAAATTGGAGCGAAATTCCCAAAAATGGTGCTTTTTACAATTTTGCCCATATGGTCCACATTTCCTTTGGGGCTGGGAAAATACTTTAAGTATAAATAGGGATCACATCAAGATTTTCAAATCTGCTTTCCGTTTTTAAATCCCAGCTTTGGGATTTTAGAACATGTGGCCCAAAGTCGATATTTTGATAAAAAAAATAGGACAAATTCCGAAGGGCGTACGGTCGACATATTTTAAAAACAAGACATATCTTTTATACCAAAATGTTCTCCGTAAAAATACCTTACGGAAACACATAAAATTGTTATATGCTCTTAAGTAAAGTTTTTTTTTTATAATTTTTTTTAAGTCATCTTTTCGACCAAAAAAGTGCAAAAATTTACTAGTTTTGGAATTTTTAAATTGAAAATCGTTTAGTTTTGGACTCATAATCGATATTGCCCTGAAATCTTTTGTATGTTATTGGTAATTTAGATGTATAACTAAAAAAAGAAATTCGAGTCCATTCGGTCCAAAAGTAAGCCCTATATTTTTAAAAAAGCGGACCAAGGTATGGCAAAATTTTAAAAGTTCAATTTTGAAATGCCTAGCACTTTCCAAAAATATACAAATCTTTAAAATTGGATGGGAAACCAAAAAATGGCACGTGTTTAAAAATTTTACATGTCGAAGGTACCCTAATTTGAGCTCCTATAGCGCCGCCCCTGGAGCATTTGTAGGGCCCATTTTAATAACTTAAACTCGAATACGCCTTTGCTACGCTCATATCAAATTTTATCCCAATAGGACCAGCTGTTTAGAAATGCCAGATTTATTTCCAAAAAAAATTTTGATTCTGCCCCACTGTGCTATGGTAAGAAAGGTTTTGAGTGGTACAAGAACAATAATGTGGTATTTGTACCAAAAGAGGCAATTCCACTAAATTGCCTGGAACTAAGGCCAGTGGAGAGATATTGGGCTCTTGTTAAAAGAGAATTGAAGACTCCAAAAAGGTGTCCAAAAGTGTGGTAGATTTTAAACGGAGTTGGACAACCTGTTCGAACAAAGTGACATAAATCACTATAAAAACCATAATGGAAGGGTTTTCGAAAAAGGTAAAAAATTTCATAATTAGTGATTAGAACTATAAAAGTATTTTTTTTTTTTTGTAAATTATAACAATAGTCTCAATCAAATAAAAAAAGATTCAAAACTGTAAGTTTAGTGGTTTCATTTTTATTAACATATCATCGTCCCGAAGTTATCTTCACGTAACTGCCAAAAATTTTTTTTTTGGGAATTCGAATTTAAAGTTTCTACGATTTATAAAAAAAAATTTTGTCGAAAAAAGTGGTTCGATATTTTTGTATAATGTAGTCCTTGAAATTCTACATTGATTAGTGTAAAAATTTCCAAAGTCATGGAGGACATTTTTCAAGTTATAAGCATTTTTAGCTCCAAACTAAATTTGCCATTTTGTTGTATACGCCACTTTTTACGAAATATTTGTTTAATTTATGACACATGCGTGAAAATGTACTGATAAAAACTGCGCTCATTTTTTTTTCCAAAATTATCTTCACGTATATGGGTTATAACAGGTGGCGCAAAAGTAATCCTCCTATCAGAAAATGCTATAAATTTTGCGAGGCCCCTAATGTCAGTTCTGTTTTGACATTTGTGTAGTAAACACATGCGAAATACACGTTAATAAACAATGTTATGCTACACTGCTCCAGAACGCGGAATATTGCTGACTATTTATTTGACCAATAATCGGCAAAATTTATAGCATTTTCTGATAGGAAAAATGTATTGCAAGATTTTATAATATTGAGCATATCATTCTTAGTAGCAACTACTGCGTGCCGAAAAACAGAAATAAAATTTCCTTGACATTTTGTATAGAAGTAACTTGAAAACAATTGTTCAAAAATGTTCAGAGCCGGGATATTAGCAAATTCAAGAGGTTTACACTATACATAGTGCAATAGACCGACTTCTAAAATTAAGTTTCGATAACAAAATTAATCCAAAAAGCTCACTTTAAAAATTCTATAAAATTGTATTAGTGAATTCGAATTTCAATCATCAAGTTTTAAAAAACGAGCTAGAAATGGAGTTTTCCCAAATTCAGATACAATTTTTGAAAAAGAATTAAGTACATGCACAAGAATAAATATTTATCAAGACAAAAATAAAGATATTAAACGCCTATATGTATACCTTCCAGATAATGATGTTAAATTCTTTTCTGATCTATTAATGTAAATTTGTAATATTCAGCTAAATTTTTACTACGAAATTTTAAACTCGAGTGATATATTTTGAGTTATTATGTTCTTGTTTCTATTTCTTAGTTTATTACAATAATATTGTTAATAACCATTATAGATTCTATGCTGTATAATTCATGAACATAGAACGAATCGAAATATAATAAAAATAGGATAATTTTTTTTTTATTTTTTTCTTTTTTAATTTGTCATATATTTTAATCACATACGTGAAGACAACACAAGATTTTTATATTTTAAAAATTTCATACACTTTTTATTGTATATCCACAAAAATTACACATACGGAATTATAAAACATTAATTTTTTAACAACAATGGATATACAACAAAATAGCTCCACAATATCTCAGAAATTATAAGAGATATAGACCTGGGGATCGAACAGATCTATAGATCTAAGAATTAACTCATTTTTTTTGGATTATGTGATATACGTGAAGATAACTTCGGGATGACGATATATGTATGTTAAAAATTTTTCGATCTCAGTCCTTAGTATTCACACGAGATTTTTATTCACTTTTTTGGCTGACAATTCCTAGTATTTCTAAGAGGACAGCTAAGAGTTTTTACATAAATAGTTTGTTTACCATTCCTATCTCAATATTAGAATGGCCCAGAGAACAATTTTGGAACTGAAATTCAATAGAGTCCAATATACGGGCCACCCTATTACACATACAACATCACGCATTTTCTATGAAAAATGTGCGTAGTATATCGTTGTTAACTTTAATAATAGTTTATGAATACGGCTGCAATTCAGTTAAGATTTCCTGGAAATTTACTACTTTAATAAGAAATCAACACGACCACTGGTATCTCAATAAAACCTGGTTATTTATAAATACGCATGTAGTAAATGTTTCTGATTTACTATTGCTTTATTGAAATAATATAATAAGAATTTAAGAAATAAAAAAAGAATTCTAAAGAAAAGCAGTAAAAGAAATAAATTGTTAACACTTTTGTTTAACTTAATATAGAAATCTCACTTCAAACGCAGAAATCTATTAAATTCATGTTGAACAAAAAGTACAACAAAACACATAAAAGCGACAGTAGCAGCAGCAGCAGCAACAACAACAACAGTAACACATTACCCTTAACTGTAATGTAACAAATAAGTGTCATTATTGAAATCCATTTTGTTTTTAAATGGGGTGTTGTCCCCAGCTTTTCCTTTCCTACTCCTAAACTTTTTTTCAGCTTGTGTTCTATACCAGTCTATAGAAAGTATTTCAGGAGGAGCTCACTTTTTTTGTCATTCCACAAGTTTGTGTAACATTTCAACTTTTCATAAACTCTCAAGTATGGCACACAAGTGTATGTGTAAGGAGAATAAGTATGAAGAAGGAAAGTTCCTTTTTTCTTAACAGTTAAGAATAAAGCAGGAAATAAAAAAAAGAAAAGGGCACATAAAATAATAGACCTTCATGCATATATATTTATATTTACTAAACTTATATATGTACATTTGTATGCATGTATAATATGGAGGATATTTAGTCAAGACAAATTTGCCAACAAGCCCATAAAATAACAACGACGATACCTACAACAACCTTAACAAAAAAAAATTGCAGTAATAACAGTTACTGTTTCTAAAACAGCCACGACAAAAGTACAATTTTATAAAAATAGTAATTGAGCAAATCTCACTGTCTCACATAAACACTCACACGCACGGGGAAGTAACGCAAAAATAAGTGTAATTTACGAGCACAGAAATGTAATAAGATGCTCTACACTTTAAGAAATAAAGGCTATTTCAAGCCTTTAACGATTTTTAATAAGCATCCTAGTTAAAACTTGGTAATTACTTACAATTAGTGGAAAACTTACTTACTTTTCAATGACTAACCAGCAAAAACTTTACTTACAAATAAGCTGAAAAAATAGGGGAACTTTACGATTAGGCTACTTATTATTCTACTTTTCGCGATATCCCAAAAGTAATTTTTTATATTTTGGCCGGAAACAAGTTGTTTTGTTAGTAGAATTATTTATAGAAAAAAAAAAAATAAGTCACAGCCACGAGTTGAACCAACTACCATCCGGCTGCTAGTCAACTGTTGTACTCACTACACCACTGCTTAGTTATTTTATTGGGCGTCAAATAATGGTTTTTACTTAGTAATACTATTTTCATTTCTGTTTTTCTAAAAATAAACATGCAAAATGGACAATTGAGAAAAAGTAATTTTTTTTTATTTTTTAGACTTTACTAATTACAAAGTCAATTCGCTTTGTAAGCGAAGTCTATGCTGGAAACTTCATTACCCAGAAGAAGTTTGGTAATGGCTGACATTTAATGTGATATATTTGGTGTATTAATTAAAAATGCGGGTTTTATTAAAAATTTTAGCTTTTATTTTGAAACTTTTGTACAATATAAATTTACTAGCTGAAGCCGGTCCGCGCTGCTGGCCATCTGTTTTATATTGCATCTGGATCTCGATTTTTATATACAATGTCGGACAAAGTCGATGATCTAACCTTCAATGTGGCAGTACGGCTGGTTCCAATGATTTCAAAAATTTAATAGGATAATCAACGGCTTGTTCTTCGTTCATTACTGTGTCAATCGATTTGTATTTTATTGTTTCTCAAGGCAGTTTCAATTGAATTTGCTTATTGGGGTTGTTAACATCATAATTTGTTGGTGCCAAAATTGCATGTGCAAATCAAAAATCTGACTTCACAGTGTTACGAGTTAGGCTTATCTGAAGATTCCGTGAAAATTTTATCCAAATCGATCACGCCGTTTTTGATTCCATACGGAACATACATACACATATCTGTTTTTATATACATATATATATGGCATTAGCGGTATAATGTAAAAATTTGACAGACTGAATATAAAAAATCTTACTTACGGTGTTTCCCACTGGGCTATTCTAAAGATTCCCTGAAAATTTCATCAAAATCGGTACAGCCGCTTTTTTTATATATATAGATGAAATTAGCGGTATAATATAAATATTTTATTTTGCCACGCCCCTCCGCCCACTGATCGAAAATCAAAAATCTGACTTTACAGTATTACCCGCTAGGCTATTCTGCAGATTCCCTAACCGTTTTTGAGTTCATTTGGAATACACATACATACAAACCTCCATTTTTATATACATAGATTCAAAGTATTGGCCATTGTTAGGCGGACGGTACTAGGTTTGGACTATAAGACGGGTGAGGCAAAACTTCTCAACCACTTCTTTCTAAATAGTTTTAAACATGTATTACAACATACAGCCGAGCGTTGTGATGATGGAATATTATGGTTTCATGTCGTCGCATATTCGACCAATGCTCCCTTCAAACGAATCAGTTACGTACAGTACAGTTTCCCTTTGATGATCTGGTCAGATTTCAGCAGCTCATAATATATTTGACCGTCCTGCTCCCACCAAATACAGATAATTATCTTAGCTTCATGGATTGGCTTTGATTTGGCTTTGATGTCAATTTGCCTGTTAGGCCGGGCTTCATGTACGATCTCTTACGGGTTATTGTAATGAATTCATTTTCCATTCGATGCTTAAATGATTTTCTTTTATAGCCTGTTCAAACATCATCTCGGACATACAAAATCGTCCTTCAAGGTCTCTCAGCTCTCGTATGGATCCCAATTTATCTGCTTTTAGCTGAATCCTGCTGCTCGCAAATGCTTTGAAATTGTTGCACGAGTAGCTCCCAATGATTTTGCAAGCTCTTGTTGAGTTTAACAACAATCTTCATGTAGTAATGCCGCCAATTCTTGGTCTTCAAGCTTTTTTGGCTGGCCTGAGCAATCTTTGTCTTCTGTGTCAAAATCACCACTTCTGAACAGCACAAGCCATCTCTCGCAAGTTGAAACCGATGGAACACATTCACCATATACTTTGGTGAGCAAACGGTGTATTCGGCGGCACTTTTAGAGTTAAAGCAAAACTTTTAGAATTAAAGCAAAACTTCCCGATATATCATGTTTTATTGGTACAAAATTGTATATTTTTGAAGCAAAAACCTTGTTCAAAATCTAAGATTAAATGAGATATATCGCTTTGGTTCCTTTACATATAGTCAACACAAAATTTAAAAATTTTCAGTAGAGGTAAAAAACTGGTATTTTAATACATTACAATTAAAGTTGAAGACAGATACCACTGTATTTTTTGGCGAAACAGTAGAGAAAATGATGTAAGATTTCTACCGTGGGTTGATATGACCACTGTACATCGATTTCTTGAAAAAAGTGAAAATTGAAAAATTTTGAGTGTATGTAAATTATTAAAAACAAAAACCACGTTTGGTATCAATGTTATTTAAATATAGGAGGCTATCAAATTCTAAATGTAATGTGAAATATTTTTGAGGTTAAAAAAGTATATTTCTCTAAAATATTTTACGCCCACAGATTCATACATCGCCGAAGTTGTCTGAAAACAAAAAGTGTAGAAGTTAAAGGAATGTTTTATAGATTTAAGGATTTGTTTATGGATTTAAAATCTATAGACTTAGACTCTCAGTCGAGTACCGTTTGTTAAAGCTGCTTACAGGATTGTGTAAAGAATTGCAGAATTTGTAACCAAGTATTATTTGATTTATTTATTATTTTTTTTTTTTTTTTTGTTCACTTACCTTTGTAAAGCATGTCAGTTATTATATTTAATGTCAACTATGTTCATTTGTTTGATTAAAATGAGTGACCAGAAAAAAGTACGTACTAAAATTATTAAATATTTTCAACAAAACCCAACTTGGTCCTACAAACAGTTGGCCAAACAATCAAAGGTCTGCTATCAAACCTTTTCCATTGTTACTAAATAGTACCGGGAGAACTTGTCCGTTGACATAAAACCTGTTCGTAGAAGGAATGGTCCACATGATGTTCATTAAGACAAAAAAATAGAAAGCATTTTCAAAAGAGCTCCCAACACATCAGGTAGGAAAGCAGCCCGGTTACCTCAGTTCTCGGATTATTTAGTACAAAAAGTTAAAGCCAATGAAGGTTTAAAAGCATAAAAGGCTCCAAAAGTTCCTGTGAGGAACGCTGCTAAATATTTAGCGGCCAAAGACAGAGCACGGAAATTGAAGTCAAATTTGACACAAAAAATATACCTACTGCATAATTGATGACGAAATGTACGTATGGACTATTTTTTCGTAGCTTCTGGGTAAATTTTTTTATGTTACAGATGCTCGAGGGAATGTTGAAGAAAAGTTTAGGATCCATAAGCAGACAAAATTTCCCAAAAAGTTCTTGGTATGGCAAGCAATATGCAGTTGCGACAAAAAATCCAAACATTTGTTTCAATAGGCTCTATAAATACCGAAATTTACATCAAGGAATATTTACAAAAAAAGGACGTCTCCATTCATAAGACTTCTTAATGTTTCCACATATTTTTGGCCTGATTTGGCATCTGTCACTATGGCAAGAAAGGTCTTGAGTGGTACAAGAACAATAATGTGGTATTTGTACCAAGAGAGGCAATTACTCCAAACTGCCTGAAGCTATGACCAGTGGAGAGATATTGGGCTTTTGTTAAAAGAGAATTGAAGCGCTCAAAAAAGGTTTCCAAAAGTGTGGTAGGTTTTAAACGGAGATGAACAACCTGTTCGAACAAAGTGACACTATAAAAACCATAATGGAAGGGTTTTCTAAAAAGGTTCAAATTTTCATTATTAGTGACTAGAACTATAAAAATATTTTTTATGTAAATTGTAACAATAATTTCAATCAAATAAAAAAAGATTAAAAACTGTAAATTTAGTGGTTTCATTTTTATTAACATATGTATGTTAAAAATTTTTCGATCTAAGTCCTTAATAAAGTTTTTGTTTAGTACTACAGAAAGTAGACAATTTTTGTCCAGAATTGCAAACAAGGGAAGAATATTGCTCAATTATAAAATAAACTTTAAAGTAACTAAAAATGTGGGTATCTACTAAAGAACAGTGCCGAATTTTTAGCTTACAATATTAAATGCTTTATTGGATATTTGATAAATGTTTATTTCAGCTATAATTTTATATATAGATTTTTTATACACCTTTAAGTATAACAATCTGCTCCGGATCACTTTTTGAGTCGATTAATCGATATCCGCGCATGTGAATTTTTAAATCAAACTACTGCTCGCAATTTCAAATGTAATTCGACAAAACTTGGCCCAAGGCCAAAGCCTGTTCAATTTGGTTAGAATCGGCCCGTTATTAGTCATAGCTCTCATATACATTTTTAAAGAAAACTATTTATATTTTCGGGCTTGACAGACTATATTTTCTTACTTGTTTTTTTCTTCAGTTTAGTGTACGGTCGTAGTTTACTCCTTAGACCTAGAATTCCATTAGAATCAAAAGTATATATTCTGTGTGGGGTCTCGCAATGAATAACAAATCTATGACTATATAACTACCCCTTTTCTCTTCTCTGTGGTGATGGCAGCTATAGAATGACATTTTTATAATTAATTATATATGAGTTTTAAACATTTTATAAAAAAAAAACCTTTTATACCCATTTTCCTCTTCGTGTAACTTATATTAAAGCTTTTAAAAAATACCACCTTAAAATATATATAAACGCGCAAATGTAATGTCTAATGTAAGTACTGGTATTTACAATGGCTATACCCAAGGTACTTAATGGTACAATAGCAGCTTCATTGTACAGTATTGAACAAAAAGAAATATAAAATTATATTCGTTATACATGAGAGAGAGAGAACGAAATAAAAACAAAATAATGAAAAAATTCAGGTCACGTAGTAAAAATTTCATAAACACTTACATATCCCTGCAAAATGTTAAACCAAACATAAACAAACTCTACAACAAAACAAACAAAAAAATGCACAACATTGGTTTCTTTCTTTTTTTTAACACTAATGTTTGTGAGAAAAATTCTAGTGGGAAAAAAACTCCAGAATATTGGTTTTAGTCAGGTTATGATGATAAATTCTATTTCACTATTTATACCCTACACCACCATAGTGGGGAGGGTATAATGGATTTGTGTAGATGTTTGTAACGCCCAAAAATATTAGTCTAACACCCACCTTAAAGTATACCGATCGACTCAGAATCACTTTCTTAGTCGATTAAACGATGTCCGTCCGTCCGTCCGTCCGTCCGTCCGTCTGGCTGGCTGGTTGGCTGGTTGTCCATGTAAAGCTTGTGCGCAGAGTACAGGTCGCAATTTTAAAGATATTTCGATAAAATTTGGTACATATCATTTTTTCTACCCAAGGACGATCCCTATTGAAACTGGCTGAAATCGGTCCATTATTTGACCTAGCCCCCATACAAATGTCCTCCCGAAAGTGGATTTTATCCGTCACAAATGTTTAATTTATATAGGTATCTACACAAGTTTTTGTCCAAATAAGTTTTATATATAGGGAATTCATGTCACCAAATGTTATTATGATCGGTCCATAATTAGTCATAGCTCCCATAAAAGGCCTGCTTCCGATAATCACTTTAACGAGCATAAATCACGTGACCAAATTTCGTGGTGATCGGTCCATAATTTGTCATAGCTCCCATATAAGGCCCACTTCCGAAAATCGCTCACGAACATAAATTATTGAAATTTTGAAAGAAAAATGTTTTTGCTCATTTACTTAGTGTAGGGTATTATCTGGTCGGGCTTGATCGACCATACTTTCTTACTTGTTTTTTTATTCCACTTTTGGGTTTCATTTTTGTGTTTTTCGTTATAAGCAGAAGTGGAAACCATATTTTTATTACAAAACAAGTAAGAAAGTATGGTTGATCTAGTGCGACCTTATAATACCCTACACTGAGTACATGAGCCAAAAGATTTTTCTTTTAAAATTTCATTAATTTATTTTCGTGAGGGATTTTCGGAAGTGGGCTTTATATGGGAGCCATGACTAATTATGAACCGATCATCATAAAATTATGTGATATGATTTAGCTATATGGGGGATTTCATGTCAAGCGAACAAACTTTTAATATCGATGTCTTCCGATTGGTAAAAGACCAAAAAGTCAAAAAAGTTTTTGATTTCGGAAAAAATTTTCAAAATTTTTTTTTTTTTTTTTTCAAAATATTGCAGAAATAGCTATCAAAACTATTAGGGACATATTATGCTAAGAACAATAGGTAAAAAGTTACATGGATGAGAAAAAACACCTGCTTGGCCAAAATGTAAAATTTTGACCCCCTCTAACAAAGAAAGTTCTAGACCGATCTTGTTGAAAAATTGTGTTTGAATTACTATCTATCGAAAGACATCGATTTCAAAAGTTGTTTCACATGACATGAAATGCCCCATATATATAACTTATTTGAAGCGAAATTTGTTTAGATATCTATCTAAATTAAACATTTATGACCGACAAAGTCCTATTTCAGGAGGCTACTTTCATGGCAGCTATGTGAAATAATGGAATTATTTCAGCCAGTTTCAATATGCTTTTTCCATGGGTTGCACAAAATGTATGAGCCAAATTTGATATCAAAATATCTTCAAAATTTCGACCTAAACTTTGAGCACAAAGTTTATATGGACAGCTAGCCAAACGCACGGACATCGTACAATCGACTCAGAAAGTGATTCCGAGTCGCTAGGTACACCTAATGGTGGGTGCTAGAATAATATTCTAAACGTTACAAATATCAGCACAAATGCCTGATACCATCCCCGCTATGATGGTGTAGGGTATAAAAAAAGGAATTTTTGTAAAATAAAACTTTTCAGTTGTGGTTGTTTAACACCAGTTTTATTAATAAAAAAAAAGAATTTCATTAAATTTATTATACACGCCAGCCAGCCAGCCACATCATCAGCTACATTTGTAGTTTTCAAATAAACCCTTTTACACAAAAACTCGTAAATACAACTTTATTAAATTATGATGAATTAGAAGGACTTGAATTAAAATGAGCATAACCAACCAACAAAAAAATTAGAAAAGTTTTTTTGTGTTAGAAAAGAAGCAAAAGCACATTGTTACATATATGGAAATATTCTTAATTAAATAAAAGGGTGGTCCAAATACGAGTAATTTTTTAAATCACACACAGTGGCGGCCATCTATTTAGAGACAAATATATGAATTCTTTATATCGACTGAATTTTAAGTGCGATAGTGTCATAAAAAAATGAACTAGTGGCATGAAATTAAGTATTACTATTTTTAGTTGCCCAAAAATGTTTGGAAAAATCAGTAGTATGGACAAAGATATGTGGAAATACGTTGACCCGCCTCAACGAACATCAGCTGTTAATAAAATGATATGGCCGAAACAAATTTGATCTGTATAAGTTATAATAATAGAAATATACTTATGTATATAAAAGTTAAAAAATAAGTTTATTTAAAAAAATGTTTGTCAGACTGTAGAAAAACCTTATGTGTTCATGGTGAATATGTATGAATTGGCACAGCTGAATAAAAAACACTTATGTGTTAAAACAATCCTTTTGCATATAGTTATATTTGAGCAGATATTTAAAAAACTACTTGAGAATCACATCGAATTTAGCAAAAAAATTGGGTTCCTAATTAGCTGACCTCCACTGTAAATGTTATTTTGACAAATTAATTTGTTTTATTACAAATATTGACTATCAGCCAGGACACTTTACGCTTTAACAACGTTGGGAAATATAACAAACTTATTTCCAAAGTGAGCTTTGTTGCCTAAACTGTGCGATTGTTGAAAAGAAATTCTTGGTCGAAATAAAGCACCTACATCAAGTACTGTTCGCTAGTTTATGCAAGCTTGCCTCATGAACTTTTTGTAATAACTTGCGTACAGCACCCACCGCGAGTTGGGTGAGTGTCAAAATAATACATGATTTAAAAAAAATACTTGTATTTGGACGACCCTTTACATACAAAGTCTGTCTAACATACAATTGTTTCTATTTATATGTTTGTATATGGGCATTTCCATGGTCCCGAATGCGACATTCGTATGCCTTTGAAATGAAAAAAAATAACATGTTTTGATTCCATATTTGTTTCCATTATATTAGCAATGAACATATTTTCTCGATTGGATAAAAACTAGAACTCCAGAAAATGCAAAAATCAGTGGAAAATACTTTATCAACCCTCTAATGCTTAAGCATGCCTCAAGGCACTCATCCCAAAAATGTCAATAAAAGCAAATATAACTGATTTATCATTTCAAAAATTCTTGTAGCAGTTTCTAAAAAACGTATTTGAATATTTCAATAAGCCTTGAAACATCTTAAAAGCTCACTTCTTTCTTATTTACTGCACTTTTTACAAACTAACTGCATTAACAACCAAACAGATATGGGAAGTCCATGTTGTGTTTTTAAATGTGGATTAAGGTGTTTTAAAGTTTTCCGATTGCAATCACATGTTTTTTCTTAAAAAGTTTTTTTCAAGATTTATGTAAAAAAAGGTAAGCAACTCTTTGAAACGTGATTAATTGATGAGTGCCTTCATGCACTCTTAGGTATTGTAGACATGTTTTGCGGCCTCAGTTTTCTCTCATATAGCAAAATGTAGTTTGGTTTTCTTTGCTTTGCTTTGTAATTTTTAACATGAAATTTTAAGAAATGGCTGGTCGAGTGAACAATCCTTTCAAATTACCTGATTTGAGTGATGAACAATTAGAAAAGTTGTTTTCAATAAAAATTGACAAACTATACTAATAAAAACCCGACTATGTTTCAATCTCTAAAGCCGCAAGGGTGCCTTAAGGCACTCATTCATTTTTTCCCACCTGGCAGCAAACCATTGATTGTAGAAACTTTCAAATGTTGTTTTTGAAATCAGATGCCCATATTTACCATGAAAAAAATTATTACCAACGTTTTTAGCCATTGTTTTAGAAAGTGGCATTAGAGGGTTAATGATATTGTTTTTAAATTTAAAAGTAAAAATAAGTAAAAATAAAGCTATCAATCCTCTCCGAGTTGTTAAGTTTTCCCTAATTAATTTGCCAAGTAAAAACTGGAAGATAGACATGTTATATAGCAACGAATAGGATTTTTTATTTGCTTTTCAAACATGTATATAACATTTGACATTTCATTGAATTCTTTTTTGAAAAATATGACAAAAAATGCTTTTTATTGAGTTTTTGCAAGAATACAAAATTTTTCAAATTGAAATTAATTTTTTATTTATGAATATTTCTAAATCAAATTTTACAGTAATATAGATTTTTCTATTGAAAATGGAAAAATGAAAATAAATTTTGAAATTTGTAATCAGGAATCCCACAATTCCCAAAAAAGTGTTGAAAAATCCCAAAAATGAGATTTTTTTGATTTTTTGGCTAATATATCAATACTAGAAACGGGATTATCGCAACCCTATACAATATAATTAAAAACATACTTGGTCATCTAAAATGGTTTACTGTATTTTGATATCGCCTAAATGATTTGAGAATTTTTGCCCTAAATTTGAATTTTACATAAAAAATATAAGTTTTTTGAATGAACCTGGTGCCCTCGGTATCAACAATTTTAAATTTTGTTTTCATTAAAAATATTTGCTATAAACTAAGCTTTTCAAAAAGTATAAATTCCTGATACATCTTCTTTGAAATTTTTTAGATAACTTAAAAAGAAAAAAGTAAATTTTTTCCCAAAAACTAGCGAAAAATCGCCTTTTTTATAAGTTTTAAATTCATATAACTTTAAAGTCAGTCACGATTTAAAAAAATCCTTTTTTGTTTGACATATACATTTGTTGCCATAGCAACAAAAGAGAAATGAAAAAAATCGGAAAATATTTGGACCCGCTGTTATCAAAAAAACTCTAGAGTGGGTAAAAATTTTGAAAATATAATTTTCAAATTTGTCGCATAGTGTTATAAAAGATAACACTATGCGACAGTGATACAATTTTTCTAGAAGGTGCTGTCGAGTTTAACAAGAATCTGTCTTTGAAATTTGCAAAACACCTCCAAAATCTTGAGTTACGTGTAAAAAAACAGTTTTTCTTACCTTTAAGTACTTATAAGCCATTAACTATGCTGATTCTCAACCGATTTTACTTTTTAAAACGGATTTAAAAAGAAGAAACTGTGGTCTTTCCAATGGTATATATATAATTTAAGTATTTTGCCACAATTTGTATGCATTTCTTCAGCAAACATATTTTTGTTTTTATTTTTTCACCATTTTACAACTTTGAGGAAGATTTTACGTAGTATTTTATAAAGGAATCGTACTATTTATGCCATGATTTAAAAGGTAAGTTTATTTATGCGTAAAACGCAATATTGCTTTTAAAAATCCATGAGCAATTGACAAAATTATTAAAGATTGTATTAAGACAACATTTTTGAAAAATAACATTTCTAGAAATTTTGCCGCTTTCTTTTTAACTCATTATCATCAGTTTGCCATGAAAGTGACCAGCAATATTCTGAAAGTAATTTCCTTATGTTTTATTTCGAAATTTTTTCCTATTGTGACCATTTGTTGGTGAAAATGTTCACCAATTATAATTGGTAACTACGACAAAGTTTTTTGTAGTGCTATATACGAAGTATTTTTGAAATCTGAGCGCAGTCGAAGAAATAGGATCGTTTTAAAAATTTAACATACCCGAGTTGTAATTACTTTGGGAACACCTGACTGCATCCTTGGTAGGACCATGTGGTCCAAATGCAAAACTTAAATTCGACAACACTTCTTCTTTACACATGCCAAAATTCGAACTAAGAGTTTAGAAGTTACAGATTTATTTCCCTCTTTTACTTCTATACCACTGTGCAGTGTGAAAGTGCTAATTTGAAGAATGGAGTACCTATGATTTGGCTTAAATTTTGATTTAGAGACTTTAATAGAACGCTGATTTATGTATCTAAATGCGACATTGGAACATTAACAAAATCAAAAATTTACTATTAAACGAGCTTTGTTCGGCCTCTCTTAATTTGTTTGTAATAGCATGTTGTTGATAGTAAAACAAATTCTGTGGAAATACCCATATATGTTTTAACATTTTTTTATCCAAATCGTTTAGTAATTGTTTTATTTATTACTGACTATAAATACTCGAAAACTTTTCTAATTTTAGTTTTGATTTAAGTATAAACTTTGTCGTAGTATGGACAAAAGAATCGGCATATTTGATTTGTTAAGGAACCCCCCAAAAAAGTTGAAGTTGTTCTAAACAAAGTAGACTAAACATATATGCATACTAAACAAATAATAAATAATAATTACTTTTAATGTACTTAATCAATGTTACTTTTTACCTCAAATATCAAAATTCAAAAGCAAGCTTTTTATAAACTATATATTGATAAATTTTTCAAATAAAAGTTGAACTTTGAACCATTTTTCTAGTGTATTAAAGCAATAAAAAATCTCTCCTTCCAATCAAAACCTCCCTTGCAATGGAAAACATTTATCATCATTTGTTGAAAAGCAAATTATTAATTATTTTTTTGACCATTATTTGTTTTCGTGTTTATTTAACTGGTGAACAAAATTTACACTTATATTTATATATATACAATATGCATGTCGTCTATCATTTAGTAAATTAAATTAGGATGGTCCTTTTTTTTAGAGTCAAAAATTGTTGTCGATGCACAGTGGGGTCAAATGCCCATTTTTACGGATTTATTAATATCTCGACAACAACAATAGCCACGCTCGCAAAATTTTACGTGGGTAGCTCTTAGACTTATTAACTGTGCTATATCTATAGAACTACCATAAGTATGCACACTAAATTTGCTGTGGGTAACTCTAAAAACAAACTACACGTTCCACCAAAATCGGAAGCATATACGAGGGTGAAATCGGGTTCTCCCCATAATGAAATTAATTATGAATTCTCCTATATCGATAGAACTACATCAGTGAGACACACTTAATTTATACATGTTATTGGTAAAAAAAAACTACCATATTGTTTTAAGATGATATCATTATATTAATGGGAGGGTGAATAATAGAGATCTTTCGCAAAACCTGCCACTAACAGACTTCGGATACGAATTTTTTTAGAACTGATTTTCAATAATTTTTTTAACTCATATAGACATAAATAACATAATTTCTTTGTATTTAATGGGTTTTTTACAAAAATAACGGGTTTGAGTTCAAAAATTTAAAAATATAAATATGCTAAAGGACTTAATTATTATCCATAATCAACATCAATCTCATCATCATTAAAATTATATACATCATTATCATCACCATCATCATGTCTAATTTAATCCATAGCCTCCTCTGGCAATGTATGTAACTTCTTTTTTAAATGTTTAAATGTTTGTTTATTACCTGCTTAATATATAAATGAAGATTGTGCTAAAAATAAATCACTGGCCGCATTTAACTGGCATAATTTTTTCGCAAATTTCATAAATAGTTTGGCAGCTCTTAATTTTGCTAGAAATACAGCCATCTTGCCGAAAACTTTCTCATACCCAAATGATCATTCTAAATTGAAATCATTGAGCCATGTGAGATGCCTATGGCTTCCACCATCTCTCGCAAAAAATAATGCATAATGACCAGACAAAATTCACTTTTTTCAATTTCTGTTCAAGAAACGATTAGTCTCCTAAAACTAGTTGTCAAACAAAACCTAAATTATGCAATTTATTAAAATTTGGATAGAAGCAGTGCACAGTGGTTTAGAGACATTTTTTTTTTTCTCAAAATAACTTGGTATATCGGGAACTATTAGAGATATTGTTACATACTTTCACATGGTTGGAGCTGAGGTGATTTCAAGTTGATTAACTTAAAAGAAAGTTTAGTGTAACACATTTGCATGAAATATATGAAAAAACGTACAAATTTGTCAAAAGGGGCAAGGTTTGTGGAATTTGTGAGGAGTAAATATAGTCTTTTTATACAAGTATTTTATATTGCTGAAAACTTAAGGACCTGAAGATTAATATTCTAGAAAAATTAAAAAAAATTATAGATATTTGGAACGTAATTTACCTTCAAAACTAAAAAATTATAATATGGTAATTTTCCTCGAAAAAAATATATAAAATTTGAAGTAATGCAAAATTTTAACGGTTAAAGATATCAAAACATAATTTTAAACTAAAATTGACCCAAATATCCTTAAATCTATAGCTTTATAATTTTTGAAATTTTTTATTTTTAAATACGAAATTCCTAAAACGGGGAAAATGTGTTCCTAAAACTGAGTTTTTTTTTAGAAAGTGCCTGCTGTGACGTTATTTACCGCATGATAGTAAAAATACTTTGTAATAATTTAAGAAACATATAGGGTTATACAAATATGTAGCTTTTACTAGGATCGGTGCTTCGCCTTTTTAGAATTTTTTACTCAAATCGAAATTTTTTTTTAAATTTGCCAAGTTCGGATAGTTCTAGGGGGTGGTATGTTTACGTAAGTCAGCTTAATTTAGCTTTACATGCTTTTGCATTAAGTTGTTTTTCCGGATCATATAAAAATTGTATAAAGTTCCGAAGAAAATTTTTTTCTACAAAAGAAAAAATATATGGGCCTTTTTTGGAAAAAAACGTAAAAAATACAAGCTTTTTACATGTCCCAAAGTTGGATGCGTATAACTTTTTACAGGGAAATATAACTGTTAGAAAGTTCTTTGATTTTATTAATATATAGCTATATAGCTGATATTTTTAAAATAAATTTCGACCTTTCGTTGTCCCGCCGTATCATAAAAACATCGACCAAAATTAAAAAAATAAATCAATAAATCTGAATTTCTCTTCAACTAATAGAGATAACCTACACATGTCAAGAACATGTCTCAAGGACTATTTATATTTTAAATTCCAGCTGATTCGGATCGTAAATGGATTTTTGGCAATTTTTTTTTTTTTTTTAAATTTGAGACCCGAGGTTATCAACTTTGAGAGACTATGCAATAGCCCCCATTTGCATTAGGAAGCTGAACAAACGTAAATCTACTCAAAAACACCTCAGCTCCAACCATGTGAAATTTTGTAACAATAAATTTAACAGTTAACAGATACCGAATTATTTCCAAAAAAAAAAAACGTTTCTAAACCACTGTGTAGACTTTTCAGTTAAAAGCCGAGAAATTAAAAAAGTTGGTTCATTCATACTAAGCCAACTTAAATCTATATATATAAAAATGGTAAAAAAAAAAAATTTATAGTAATTCATAAAATGAGAACGGCTGGGCCAATTTCTGTAAAATTTTTTGTCAGTTATTCGTATTTTCGAAGAGAAGGAGTTTACGGAAGAAAATTTTGGGGATTTTCCGGAAATATCGGACAAATTTAAAATCGAGTTTTACTTTAAAGTTTGTCTGCGAAGTTCGCCTGGTCCGCTAGTTTACTATATAACATAGTAGCAAATGTATTAGTTTTTTAAAATTTAAATATTTTCCACACTACGAGTACAAACATTTTGATACCCTTATGTCTAAAAAATCATCGTCTATACATTAAGATGCATATTAACAAATCTATACATGATTTTAATTTGTCACCAAAATAATAGATTTTTTAAGAGAAATATGAGTAATAATCCCATTTATTCACTTAAAGCATTTTAATGAGGCTATGTCCAATTTCAGATTTTCAATTGTTGATAATCGGTTTAAAAATATTTTTCCCGATTTTGACCTATCGTCGGTCCACATTACCATGGCGTCATATACGTCGAAAGGTCTTAGAAATGTCTATAATTAAATATCCAGATTGTATATATTAAAGACTTAGTACTCCTGATATTGATTAAAAAATTTGTCGAAATCGAAGTAGTCGTCTTTATTGGCTTACATCTCAGCCATTTGTTGGCCGATTTTCTCGAGGTTAGGTTACGTAGGTTGCTCGCAAGTTAGCGAGTTCACTCGGAGGCCTTATGCCCCATTGTAATACCCTTAAAATTAACATTCCCTTATGTTGAAAGGGGAATAGTTGTCCTCCCTAATTTCGTTGAATATGTGCTTCTTGTTCGTGAGAATCAGCCGGTACTTCTAATAAATCTGATCATATTTACCAGTGGCACATCTCTGAGACAGTCCAGACCATGGAAAAGAGCTCTACCAAGATATAGTAGTCTATGCTCTTGTAAGGCTGGGCAGTCACATAGAAGGTGTTGTACCGATTATTCCTCCTCCTAATCCAAACAACATCTACAATAGCTATAACATGGGTAACCCATACGTTCCGACATGCGTCCAATCATACAGTGCCCAGTGATTATACCCGTAAGAAGCCTGATGGAATTCCTACTAAGAGACAAAAGAGTCCTAGTCATATCCTCTGTCAGAGTGGGCCAGAGCAATTTGGATATTTTGCAAGTGATGATATTTGACCACCTAAGTTTCATCTTATTCAAAGCCCATTCATTTATGAATTTCGATACGGTCACCAATGGACTGTGAATATCCCTTTGCGCATGATATACGTCTAGGGACGACCCGTTCGATGCGCATTCATCAGATACTTCATTTCCCCGGATGCCATCATGTCCTGGGACCCATATCAACTCGACTTGATGTTGTGTTAGTTGTGCCAGTGATTGGATGCAGTTGAGAAGACATTTCGACTTAATAAAGTTGGAGTTAAGAGCCTTGATTGATGCAAGGCTGTCCAAATAGATACGTATAGTCGAATTTTCGAGATTCAGTTCCCGGATTCTTCTCGCGGCTGTATCGATGGCATATATCTCAGCCTGGAAAGCCGTGCAGGTATCGGGTAATAGAAGAGACAGCAAAAGGTCCAGTTCATCGGAGAAAATTCCTGAGCCCGTGCCTCTTTCTGTCTTTGAACCATCAGAGTAGACTGAGATCACGTCGTCCTTTAGGACAGTGTTCGTGGCCCAGTCATCCCTTGTCGGTATCTTGATCCTAAACGTCCTCAAAATTTCGTGTAGGTACTAAGTAATCCGTTTCTTGCCCAAGAATGGCCTGCCAATTTTTTGTGGGATGGTGCCGTGACCTTTACGATCATGCTTCAGTCCGCTCGACAGTTTGAGTCGTAGAGCAGACTTAGCAGAAATGCATTCGATGTATACTGCAAGGGGAGTTATATTTAGCATCGTCTCTAGACTGGCCTGAGGGGTGGAACTCATAGAGCCATAGTAATTGCAAGACATGCTAGTTATTAAGAGTAGAAAGGTGAGTCTTTGTGTACATCGCTTTCCACCAAACAAGAGCCCCATATGTTAAAATAGGTCTTATGACCACAACTTAAGTGGAACTATTGTGGATATATTAATGTATCAAACATGTATGTATGTTATTTGGGTTTTGATTGATTTGAACATACAATCTTTGGCTTTATCGACTCCTGTATCTACATATAACGATCCAGAATATACATATATACTTTATGGGGTCGCAAATGAAAAATATAGAAATTTAAGTTGACCACTTTTTTGGGAGCATGTCTTATATAAATATTTATATTATATTTTATTTAATTTTCATTTCGTAATTGACATCAACATTTTTTTGTAGTTTTATTGCATGTTTCTTATTTTAGAAGCAAATGTTTCATGTCGTAAAAAAAACAATAAATTTTGAAAGTTTAGTTTTTTTTATTTTTATTGAATGGGACATTTGGAAAATTTTGGTGACTTTTTGCTTTATTGAATTAAATTTTGTTAAAGTTTTATGGTCAACAGTTTAAAAGAAAAGAAGATAGAATGCTATTGTATAGATAATGGAAAATGAGAAATAAAATAGGAATTTCTTAAATTTAAAAAAAGAAAAACCAAAAACTAATTCAAATAGAATATATTATACAAATATCTGTTTGTTTTATTTAGAATTTGCAGTTTTTTTTATTTCTGTTTAGCATCCTAAATATTGTTAAAAAAAATGGCTTTCTTTTTCACCACAGCAAAATTGTTCTTTGAATTAATTTCATCGTTTACGCTTATTTCCACATAAACCACATCCCACAATATCCAATTTAACTCTACTACTTAACTATAAATAATATTTATAATATAACTATCTGGATCTAAATTTATAGTTAACACATTTGCAAATCTCATGTGTTCATGTGAAAAACTTTATTAACAAGACATTCAAAGATACAATTTATAGATAGACAGATACATATGGAAGTATGCATATGTTTTAATACATACTACATATTTATATACATACATATTTAGTTTATATAACAATTCTTCTAATCTTTTTAAAACACTTTTTTTCCACATTTTTTCAGCAACTTTATGAAAAAGTTATAAATTTTCAAATATAATCTCATATAAGTATAAGAGTGTCTAAGTATATGTGGATGTGCAAAGCTTTTGTTTAAAATCATTATTGATACACACTGGCATACATACATATACAGTGGTTGACAATACAATGGAAACTTTTCCAAATATTTAATTACTTAATAGGTCAAAATGCAAGCCAATTAAATAGCTGTAGCTTCAACAGTAACTCAGTGGCCAGTTCGCATCACTTATACCATGACCATGCCCTCAAATCGCTTGTGCTGTAGCTTCAACAATATGTCTGCTATCACTTGTCAAAGTTCCGAAGTCCCTATTGGAATATTAAAAAAAAATACAAAAGATTTTGTATTTTTTAGTATTCCAATTAGTTTTTCTAAAACCTTTTGGGAAAAGGTTGTCTGATGATCTGGCCTAAGCAACCAGCGAAATGCGCATAGCTTAGCCCCCAATAATAAATTTCAGTGAATTTATCAATAATTGGTAATTCAGCACACTAATTCTTACCAAAAGGTAACTACCACGTTAACCAGCTAATACCCTCTTCACTATGGTGGTGTATGTCATAAATATCAAATCATATCATAATGGTTTTTGCATCGTTTTCATATTTATTTTTTTGGTTGTGTATTCTTTATTGCGGAAGTTTATAAAATATTTATTGTCCATTACATTTTCAAAGAATGTATTTTTGCTAAACTTTAATGCAAAAAACTATATTATCATGAAAACTGTTATTACGGAATATCGTTTTCAAGAAAAGTTTCCATTTTATTGTCACTCACTGTAAATGTATGTAAGTATTTTCAATATTCCATTCCATCTACTTCATTTCAACAATAAAATTAGAAAGCAAGCAGCAACAACAAACTGCTTTTGTGTTTCTGTGCGAAACAGTGGCTTCATAATTTTCTTCTTCACGACATAATTTCTATTATATTTAATCGCTCAAACGATTAGGTAACATATTGCCAGACTCGCTGGCTGCCTGTTTGTTTAACTGTATGCCCCAGTGGGTTAAGTTTTTCCAAAAGAAACCATCACTTCATCACTTTCACTTTAAACAACAACTTTAAAGTAGAAGCATCATAGAAAATGATACATTTTATAGGCTAACATTTGAGTGTGTATAATATTTTTCTAATTTACGAAGCTATATATAAAGAAATTGTGAGCAGGAAAATAACAGGAAACTTATCGCAACGAAAAACACTTCCAGCCATTAACAACAACAATTTTTTATGGCCATTATTTATGGCCTGAAGAAACTGAAAATCAAAATTAAGTCTATAATTTTTGATAAAAGCAAATAGAATATTGTGAACTAAATCGTAAAATTTTTTGTGGGACCGGGTTATCGAAACATATATGTGTGTAATTATTTTATATTCTTTATATTGTATGTTAATGTTGTCTTAATATTAAAATAAAGTTAACTTAGATTTAAGTATACAATATAGACATATATATATGGGACCACCCTAATAAATATGAATTGAAAGTGATATTTTTAAGATTTATAGAAGTATGTATGTATGTATGTATGTATAGTATGTATGCGACTGTTTAAATATGTTTGTATATGAGGATATCACATACATGTAGACTTTTCAAAGTATCACAAGTGTGCGTAAATTGAGGCAATATACAACAAATAAGATTGTGTTAAGTTTAAAAAAAAAAAAAAAAAAATACAAACATATTTGTGATTTCCAAGACTCAAAGTTGGCATATTTGTGAAAAATAAAGCAAAATTGCTTTCAAAAAGGGGTGATAGCTTGTATTTATTTGACTTTTGCTTTACAGCCATTTTTCAAAGCACATAAATTGCAGACATATGCGCATTCATACAAACATACGTAAAAATAATAAAATAAAATACATAAATTTTGTTTATAACATTAAACTTTAAAATTGTAAGATATTTAAAGAAGTGATGAAGTCTGAATAACATTCAACAACTTTGTCTTTATAATTTTACTTATTAAAAAAATCTTACATACCCTTAATCTAAAATTAAACACATCACGATCTTCTAACAGATATATATGTTCAGTAGGTTGGCCCTTTTAATGGAGTTTATATATTTTCGATGCTCCCGAGATCTAGAATTTTACTCCCTCATATAAAAACCAAATATCGAATATTTTAGCAAACTCAGATAGCGTTTAAAGTTTGCTCATTTTATTTCGAGTTTTGGATCAAAGCAGCAATATTTTCAAATAAAATTAAATGTTGAAAACAAAAGTTTTAATTAAAACAAGTAATGAAGCATGGTCTGGCTTGATAATACCCTACACTAAGTAAATGAGCAAAAACATTTTCTTTTAAAATTTCAATAATTTATATTCGTGAGCGATTTTCGGAAGCGGGCTTTATATGGGAGCTATGACCAATTATGCACCGATCATCATGAAATTAGGTGATGTAATTAATATCTATATGAAAAATATTTATGTTGCATTTTATGTGTATATCAACATTTTTAGGAAATTTATGCTCGTTAAAGTGATTATCGGAAGCAGGCCTTATATGGTAGCTATGACTAATATGAACCGATCATAATAAAATTTGGTGACGTGAATTCCGTATATACAAAATTTATTTGGATTAAAACTGGTGTAGATATCTATATGAATTAAACATTT
This sequence comes from Calliphora vomitoria, assembly GCA_942486065.2. Classification (NCBI taxonomy): domain Eukaryota; kingdom Metazoa; phylum Arthropoda; class Insecta; order Diptera; family Calliphoridae; genus Calliphora; species Calliphora vomitoria. Next base: position 37,589,580 of record OW818031.2, on the reverse strand, counting down.
ATGACTGATAAAGTCCAATTTCGGCAGGACATTTATATGGGGGCTAGGTGAAATAATGAACCGATTTCAGCCAGTTTCAACAGACTTGGTGCTTGGGCAAAAATAATAATACGTACCTAATTTGATCGCAATATCTTGAAAATTGCGATCTGTACTCTGCGCACAAGGTTTACATGGACAGCCAGCCAGCCAGCCAGCCAGCCAGCCAGCCAGCCAGCCATCCAGACGGACGGACGAACATCGTTCAATCGACACAGAAAGTGATTCTGAGTCGATCGGTACTTTAAGATGGTTGTTAGACTATTATTTTTTGGCGTTACAAACATCTGCACAAATCCAATATACCCACCCCACTATGGGTGGATTTCTCAAATCCTGATATTTTTTTATTGAATGCGGGAAAGCTCCTTAGAAAAGTGACCACTAAACCGCAAAGAGTTAAACAATTTTTTTAAACAAAATTAAAAAAACTTTTATAAATTTCTTTTTGATTCTAATAAGTTACGTATTAGGAATAAAATTTAATATTTTAACGGCAGTATCTATTATTTATTAACGCAGTGACCGAAATTTAGATTTAATTCACAAAATTTTTAAAATTAACCAATTAAAATACAACCATACAAATTTGCACTACCAATGTTTGTACATTTTGTATAAAAGCATTAATTTTTTATCAGATTTACTAAATTTTTTATAGATACCACTATTCTTTAGATATTAGGGCAGGTCGATTTAATTTATTTTTAATCAATTTCAATGATACAAATAACGTATTTGAACCACCATCCACGCGAAGCATTCCGTACGATACATTCAATGCATATTTAAACCAAGATTTGTTCTACAAAAAAAAAAAATATAGGAACTCTTTTGGGAAAAAAACTCAAAAAATACGGCCCTTTTTATATGTCCCAATTTTGGATGCATGTAACTTTTTATAGGGACAAAATAACTGTTACCAAGTTATTCCTATTTTATTTAGAATTTTGTCACCAATATAGATGATATTTAAAAAATAAATTTCGACAATCCGTTGGCCCGTCATATCTAAAAAAAAACCATAAAAAGATCGAGCAAAATTAAAAAAAAAATATGTAAGTAAATTTTTTGTAGATCTTCTTAAGAACAATTTTTATTTTAAATTTCATCTCATTTGAGTCATAAATGGATGTTTGGCGATTTTTTTTTTAAATTTTGAGACCCGAGGTGACCAACTTTGAGGGGCCACCCACTGGCCCCCAGTAGCGCTAGGAAGCAGAACATATGCAAGTCAACTCAAGATCACCTCAGGTCTAACCATGTGAAATTTTGTAATAATATCTCCAATAGTTCCCGAGATACCGAATTATTTCCAAAAAAAAAAAACGTTTCTAAACCACTGTGTGTTGGTTTAAACTTTAAACTAAATCTTACAAATAAAGCTATGCTGTTTCTCATAGACGTATGATTAATATTATTTATTATCTACACCACATTTATATTTATCATACGCTCTATAAACAAAATTTATACACAATACATACATCATGTAAAGTGACAAAAATGGAGATTTTTTTTTAATTTTTATATGGGGACACCCCCAGGGTAGTTTCAGGGGGTTTACCAGTAGCATGGGTGGGTCGGCCCTCCAAAGTTAGTTGGGGTTGGTCATATATTTAGACTCGATTGGGGCACTTTAAATGGGTCAAAATTTTACTTTTGGGTCAAAATAAGGTTTCTTATTTTAATCCCTAGAATACGATTTTCCTTGTCACTTGAGCGATTTTTAAAGAGACCATGCCACATAATTTTATAACGATCGGTTTGTCGATCTTCCGGAAATCGCTATAAAATTAAACTCAAATAACACAGAAATCTCGCAGAACATGTTTCGACGATCGATTCATAATTAATCATATGTTGTTCCGATAAGTCTCTTGAAATTTCTGATAATGTTACAAAACTGGGCATAGATGAGTTTATTGGTATCTCAAATCGTACTAGAAAATTTGAAGGAAACCGCAACATCCTAATTGGTCATATCTACTACTTAAACACACACCTCCTAATAAAAAACTGTTACGATTGATCGATAACAGACTCATTGATCATAACCAGTAATACTTTAATCTATATATATAAAAAGAAGTGTACACTTTGATGTCATCACTAACTGTGAAAACGGCTCAACCGTTTTCATCCAAAGTTTCAGGGTACATTGGAGATGGCATGTAGGTGGTTTATATGAAATTTGCACTCCAGTGATTCCGGAGAAATGGCATTTACATTTTCCTATCTATGTATATAAAAATGGATGTTTGTATTTTTGAATGTATGTTCCGACTAAACTCAAAAACGGTTGGACCGATTTTGCTGAAATTTTCAGGGAATTTGCAGAAAAGCCTAAGTAGCAGGAAAACTGTATAGTCAGATTTTTGATTTTCTATCTGTGGGCGAAGAAGCATGGCAAAATAAAATTTTTACATTATATCCCTGATGCCATATATATACATAAAAAACGGCTGTACCGATTTTGATGAAATTTTCAGGAAATCTTCACAATAGCCCGTCTGTGGGCGGAGGAGGTGTGTAAAAATCAAGTTTTTACATTATACCGCTAATGCCAATAAGCAGTAAGATCGAAAAATTCTTAACATACATATATGTTAATAAAAACGAAACCACTAAACTTACAGTTTTAATTTTTTTTATTGATTTAAAGTATTATTATAACTTACAAAAAAAAAAATATTTTTATAGTTTTAATCACTAACAATGAAATTTTGAACATTTTTCGGAAACCCTTCCATTAACGTTTTTATTGTACTTTCTGTCACTTTGCTCGACCAGGTAGTCCATCGCCGTTTAAAATCTACCACACTTTTGGACATCTTTTTTGTGCTCTTCAATTCTCTTTTAACAAGAGCCCAATATCTCTCCACTGGCCTTAGCTCCAGGCTGTTTGGAGAATTTGTCTCTCTTGGTACAAATATATTGTTCTTTTACAACTCAAGACATTTCTAACCATAGTGACAGGGTGCCAAATCAGGCCAAAAATAAGTGGACACACTAAGAAGTTTTATGAATGGAAGCATCCATTTTTGTAAGCCTTTTGTAACAAATGTTTGGCTTTTTTGCCGCAATTGCATATTGCTACACATAACAAAAACTTTTTTGGAAGTTTTGTCTGCTTTTGGGTACTAAACTTTTCTTCAACATTCCCTCGAGCATCTGCAACATAAAAAAATTGACCCAGAATCTGCGAAAAATTTTCCATACATACATTTCGTCCTCCATTATGCAGCAGGTATATTCTTTGTATACAATTTCCGTGCTCTGTTTTTGGCCTCTAAATTTTTAGCAGAGTTCCTGTCAGGAACTTTTTGAGCCTTGTATGCTTTTAAACCTTTATTGGCTTTAACTCTTCGTACCAAATAGTCCGTGTACTGACCTAACCGTTCTGCTTTTCTACCGGGTGTGTTGGGAACTCTTTTGAAAATGCTTTCTATTTTTATTGGCTTTACAAACATCATGTGGACCATTCCTTCTACCTGAACTAGGTTTTATATCAACTGACAAGTTCTCCCGGTACTGTTTAATAACACTGGAATCAATTTGATAGCATACCTTTGATTGTTTGGCCAACTTTTTGTAGGACCAAGTTGGGTTTTGTTGGAAATATTTCATAATTTTAGTACGCACTTTTTACTGGTCACTCATTTTAATCAGATTAACAACAAATGAACATAATTGACATTAAACATAGTAACTGCTTTACACAGCTAACTTGATCAAAAATCAAATAATACTTGGGTTAAAAGTTTTTATAAAAAACGTGTGTTAAGAATTTTATGATCTCAGTCCTTACCATATAAGCATCATTCTCGAAAATTTCATTAATGTGCAGAAATCTCTGAAATTTGTTAGTATCCAAATAAAATGCAATACAAATATAAGTATTTCATATATACGGAAATCATACCACTAAATTTTGTGACGATCGGTCCACAATTAGTCATAGCTCTCACATAAGGCCCACTTCCTAAAATCACTTTATCGACATAAATATCTTAAAACAAGTAAGAGAGCTATATTCGGCAGTGCCGAATCTTATATACCCTTCACCAAATTATACTTGAAAATAAAATTTTAAAAATTTATTTTTTTTTTAAATTTATTAGTGAAAAAAATGTATGACAAAAAAATGTTATTGTGAAAAAAATTCGGGTTAAAAAATATTTTTCCCGATTTTTGTAGGTCCTTATAGACTTATATACATCGTTGCAATGGACTTTGAAATATCTATCATTAGATATCCATATTGTCTATATTTATGACTTAGTAATCGAAATATAGATCAAAAATTGGTCAAAAATTTATGTTGTCTCGGATTTTTGCTCATATCCCCGATATTTATGAACGAAGTTTGCTGATTTTAAATAGGAAACTTCTCGAAAGCATGTCTGACAGAATTATTGAAGATTTGGATCCCAACGATATCTGGGGTCTTTAGAAAATTGATTTCAACAGACAGATAGACGGACATGGCTAAATCGACTCAGCTATGTATAAGGATCCAGAATATACATACTTAATAGGGTAGGAAAATTATATTGTTGAAATTACAAACGGAATGACAAACTTCTCACGAAGGTGAAGGGTATAAATATTGATATTCAAAAAAAAAATCATATACTTTCAATTGGATTAAATCCATGAGCTAAAAACTGTTAGTACAGATACCAAATTAATGAAAAAACTCTTGTAAATTTCAAAGAAACTTTTTTCGAATTTTAAATTACCATAACTGTTAAAGGTGAAATATTAGTACACTAAGATTTTACGTTCACAGGTTTTTTCTATGGACACTATTATATCGAAACCCAATAGAAATACAAGCCATCTGATTACAGTTTTTACGATACTCCAAAAGTGTTTGATTTTCCTCACATATTCTGGGGTCTTAAATGAATGTAAAAAAACTGAATAAATAAATTTTAAAGACTTCATTAATTTCCTCACAATTACAATAATTATGTAGCAAGTATGTACTTAATAACAATGAATACATGTATGGCATGTCTCATACAAATCTTAAATCATGAAAAACATCTGTTGGGAATTCACACTACCAATGCCAACACCTGTGTTGAACGTTTATATACACCTACATTCCATATTTCATGCTTATTTGTTAAAAACACACTGTTTTGTCATTCAAATGTACAAAATATATTTATCATATTATTCTTTTCACTTCTTTTTTTTCATTTTTTTTTTCCTTTTTGGTAATCCTTAGCTGATGATTCATTAGGATAACAAATGAATTTGCTGTTGTAGCTGTTTATTCACCAGGATATAAATAATTTCAGGTTTGTTGGTTTGATAAAGTAAGTAAATAAAAGAAAATACCAGCAGCATAAACACCTAGACCAAAAAAGTACATACTCACCAACTACACCTCATTGGAGCAGAAATAAATAGCAACAACTATATGAAACAAAAAAAAAAAAAAGTACTAAAAAGTAAAAGAAGTTATGTAGACATGTGTTAAACATAAATATTGTACATTTCAGGGTGTGGCTTTCAGTGAAGTGAACTTAAGGAAAACTTCTGTTTCCTGCTTTAGGTGTGAAAAAAGATGTTAATTGGATATTAAAACTATAGTTATTAAAAAAAAACAATCATCAGTGAATACAGAATCCCTCAACTTATTCATTTTCATTATAATCATCTGAAATCAAAATATCGTATTGTGTGATTTATTTCACATTCTTTTTTACAATACCCTGTTCATACTTCCTTATAATTAACCGCATATTTATTACAATTTTAGATAATTTATACCATTTTCTCATTTTCTTTTAATAATTTCACCAACTTTATTTATAAGTTCTGGGAAAATAAACACTATTTATATTATTAAAAACTGTTATATTTCAAATCCCCGAAAATGTTTTTTTTTCTTCAGTAATTGGAAACCAAATAGTTGAAGTAGTTGAAGTGACCTTGTTCTTGTTTAAGCAACAAAAAAAAAAAAAATAACAAATTGTTGCCATCAGATACAAACTAATTTTCTAACTAACTGATTTATTCATGAATTAACACTTAAGGAGCAGTGAGAGGATATAAGAAATGTGTAAATGTATATTTAACTAAGTATATTTTTGGGGGTTTTTCAAATTGACTTATTATTTGTAGGCAGCAATCACTCACTGACACAAAAACTTTCACACATAAATAAACATTTCCTTTACTTATAGAAACACTAGGGTGGCTCACAAGGCACCAATTGTTGAGCATTTTGTATAAAGACTTTTATATGGTTTTTTTTTTTTTTTTTTTTTTTTTTTTTTTTTTTAATTCATATTTATTTATTTTTCATAAAGTTTAGTGCCTCTGCGTCTTGAAGACATTGTTGAGGCAAGTTGGCATTATAATTCAATGCAAATATATATACATTTTTGTAAATATAAAAAGTAATAATTTTATAATTTCAATTGATTATTTCTTCTACAAAAGGAGCATTTTTTACAAAAGAAGCATTTCAATATTTTCTAGTAAAAATTGTTTTAATTTTCTTTTAAAAACAGAAATTCGCTCTAAATTTCTTAGATCTTGTGGAAGATTATTAAATTCTACGCTACCCATGTGTTCAACTCGTTGTTTTGTAGTTTCCAATCTACATCTTGCTACTCGAAGATTCGAACTGTTCCTAGTGTTAAAAGCTATTTGGTTTCTTGTAAATATAATGGTATGATGACCAACATTATGTATTGCTTTATATACATATAGCAAAAGTTGAATTTTATATAAACCATGAACAGGCAAAATCGTTTTTGTAATATTATTATATAAATCTAAAGTTGAATATGTCAAAGGTTAATTAAAAACACACTTTAAGGCCTTATTCTGCACTCTTTGTAGAGATTTAAGTTCTGATGTTTTCCTGTAACCATATATCATTGGCAGATAATTCAGATGGCTGTGAATTAAAGCATAGTATATCAGTAACTTTGTATTTGTATCGAATTTGTTTTTGTATTTATACATTAATCCTATGGCAGACGTTATTTTTGATTTTAAATATTTTATATGAATATCCCAGGACAAATTATTCTGTAGATGTACTCCAAGATATTTTGTTGTATTAGTTTCTGTGACATTTTTGCCATCTACATGTATACTGAAGTTAAGATTTCCAGCTGGATACGGTTGAAATCTTATTAGTTTAGTTTTTTCAGTGTTTAAAATCAACTTATTCATTCTAATATATTCAGTTATTATTAGTTTTATATTTTCTATTACTAATATATCAATGCTAAATTTCAATAACATTTCAGGTTTCTAGATGCCCTCGTATTTGAATTGTTTTTATGGCAAATTCGTTGATGCAAAACAAGTGCCTCCCTAATACACACACATCACACCACTAAGAAATACCAAAACAATTTAACAAAATAAATTTTGATGGCAATGTAGGAAAAATGCTAGTTGTCTGGTCTTATCGAAAAGATTTAAAGACTTGACTCACACTTACTCTTGCTCACACCAGTGTTTAATAAATTATTCATAGAAATATTGAGCAAAAAAATATTTGCTTTAACAAATTGTTTTCATTCATTCAATTTCAAAAAATTTAAATTTAAATTTTTTTTATTATTAGTAGCAATAATGAATGAATCCCAACTGAAACGGAAGGAGATAAAGATAAGATTAAAAAATATTTTTATTTAGTATTTAATATAGAAAAATAGACTTAAGTCATTGGGGTGAAAATATGACATAAAAATCATTTTAAAATTTATTGTTAGTCTTATTAAGGCATCTTTTATTTTGAATTGCATTATTGTATATTTGTTTAATGCAGTTTATTTCAAAAGAATTATTATCGCATGTTTTAAAGTCAACTCTAAGTATTATTTGAATTTTAAAGTAGTTTACTTTATTAAACTTAGTAAACGATATATAATTTAAATCTTAGTTATCGAGTGCAGACACAGACAAAAATTTGGTTACAAATTTCTGAAATGCATTACAAAACATCTAGGAATTACATAGCGACATATATATTAAAATTCTAGCATTTTTCATTAACTAAAACCATACAAGTTAAGTTTCTTCCCTAATGAATTAAGTGTCAACAACAAGTAACAACATTTATTTTGCTCCAAAAGTTCCCAACCCAACAAAAAAACAGGTTGATTAAAAATTTGTTTTTGTTGTGTATACAAATTCTGAACAGAACAAACGCAACGAAATCCAAGCATTGATTTGCCTTTCATAATTTGAAAAATTTTTATATAAAACAAAAACAAATTTTAAAAATTTTTGAAAAATTTTGAAAAGTTTGAAAACATTAAGTCATTGCGCTTACTAAGTTCAACTGACACAGGACCAGGTTAGGTTTCCAGGCAGCCGCGAAGTGAAGAAGAAGTGCAGCTCACGTGGGTCCTTTGTGTTACCTGAAAGTATAGAGGCAAAATGAGAAGGACAGAGTAGATATGAAAAAAAAGAGAAGGGGACAGTAAAGATTTGGTTGAGATTGAAGAGTTAGAGAAGAGATACGAGAGAGAAAGAAAAGGGAGAGTAGATAATTATTTGGTCACTCCATGGAGCTCCCCATATTTGGTCTGGTTAGCCAATTACTGTTCCTTACAAAGGCATTAATGCACTCAAGCCTCAAATTCGAGAGCTCAGAGAGACTAGTTAGGGAACGATGTCTCAGAAACCTTAAGCGTAGATTTTTCAATGCCGGAAAATTGATGCAAAATTGTCTTATCCTCCTCCTCGTTTTGACAACTTCTGCAGAAGTCGTTGTAGGGCAAGCCAAGTCTCCTCGCGTGGTTGCCAAAAGTGCAGTGACCTGTAATGACCGCCACCACACCACTAAATTGTGAGCGTGTCAAGCCAAGAAGATATGTTTTTCGTCCGCAATTCAGTCGGGGCCATATCATTGTGGTAAGATTACATGTGGGTTCACAATCCCATCTTGCTTGAGCATGCTCATAGCAGAAGTTACTAATGTGAAGCTTGCATTTGGATAACGGAATCCCGCAGAATGGCGCCCATTTTCGCCAATTCATCAGCAACACAGTTACCTATAGTATCTCCGTGTCCACGTACCCGCTTGAGTATGACTGTTGAATGTCTCGCCATCCTGTTTTAAGATGCCCGGCATTCCTGGACCAAATTAGATGTTGTATATACACCTGTTAGAGATTTTATTGCGGCCTGACTGTCAGTATGTATACGAATATCCCTACTTGATATCTTGTTATAACTGAGCCAGTTAGCCGCCCTTTTTATGGCTGATATTTCAGCCTGGATAATGCTACATTAATTTGGAAGTCTAAAGGATAACTTAGTTTCGAATTCCTGAATGTAGACACCTACGCAAACTCGATCTCCCCTCCTAGAGCCGCCCGTATAGACTGAGAGACCCGTTGTGTTATGTCCACTGCTTCCGTATTATGCGGAATTGAGAAACCAAAATTTCTCAGCATGAAGGGCCTGGAAATGCAGTAATCGATATTTTCCGGAAGATTCCGAATGCTACCTATTATACTGGCGTGACCATATGGAGCATGTCTCCACGCCTCAATCGCTTTTAGCCTGAAGGCCGAATTGAATGCCATTTTTCTGGCCATTAGATCCACAGGATCCATGTGGATCTAATGGCCAGAAAAATGGCATTTAATTTTAATAAAGCACAGAGCGACTTTGTTGCGTTCGTTCTTAGAGTTCCTGTTATCAGGATTCCCATTCTTCTCAAAACCTTCTCGAATAGCATACAAATTGAGCCTTTTGCCAATGCCTTCCACCAGACAGAGACTCCATAGAATAGTGTCGGCTTAATGACCGCATCACATAGTTAACAAACTGGGGTTTAATACCCCATTGCGTACCTATAGCCTTCTTACAGACATACATAGCCGTTAAGGCTTTTGACGTCCTCGAAAGGGTATTGGATTTCCAGGATAGTTTGCTATCCAGAATGACTCCCAAGTATTTTGCATTGTCAGAAGAAGCTTAATGGGCATTAATCCGCATTTGGGGTACTGAAAAGCCACATATGATTGAATAACAATGCATCTACACCGTGTCACTGTTTAGAGCGAATTTTGAGCTGGTAAGGCAGCGACTATTACAACTCTGTTATCACGAAATGATAAACAAAGACGTTGCCACCTGCCAAACAGCCTGTAACATCATTCAGTTAATGTATGATATATTTCCTGATCGTGTACTATATCGTTTCGGTTCTCAGAATTTGGACCCACAGATTGTATGGTGTCACACCATTGAATTTCTTTAATGAGGTTTTTTGAAGTTAAATGTCTATGCTAACAAGTCCACATCGACTTGTATACTGAAAATCCACGCTGCATCAATAAATTTCATATTTATGCAAAATTGCAGTGTAGTCTAAGGAGACATAATTATCTTTCATCTAAATGCATCTTAAATGAATAAAATCCGACATCAGCTACATAACCTACATATAAAGTGTCATCCAATAGGGACTTCCAAACTTCGACAGTTGATAGTGGTTATATTGTTGAAGCGATATTTGTCGGATTGGATATCGTTTATTCAGTTTGTTTTGCCAAATCACCATGAACCATAGCGTGATCACCAGCACGTGTACATTATAAAATTGTTATATCAAAATGAGTGTTCCGTTTAGGCAACATTCCACGGACTTCGCGCATTTTACGGTGAGGCCCATTTATGGATTAATGGGAACGTCAATAAAGAAAATTGTAGAATTTTAAACATTACCAATCCACATCACATCCAAGAGCGTCCAATGCATCCCCAAAAAGTCACTGTTTGGTGTGGGTATTGGACTGTCAGCGTCATCGGTTCATATTTCCTTGAGAACGACATTGGCGTGGACAGGATTACCAACTTATTTTGAGCTGAATTGGATGATATGGACACCAATGGCATGTGGTTTCAACAAGATGTCGCTATGTGTCATAGCTCAGGTTGTACATTTTATCTGAAGCTTCGAGTTTTGGCTCAAAATAGCAATATATAAATAAATAATTAAAATAGTTTTAATGTGTCATTTATACACATTTATTTATAAATAAAATATCACAATACAGTATGTAAAATGATTCGAAGTTTTTTCGAAAATTAATCAATTTTTCGCAAAATATCATTGATATAGAATTAGATGTAATGTCGAGAATATGAGCATTTTCCTATGTAGAGTGCAGAGTGATGTGAACTGGCCACCGAGTTCGTTCGATTTGGTCCCATTATATATATTGATATATTATTGATTTTGTCATACCTGTTCCGCTGTTCCTGGAAAATTAGCAGGGTCTATTTTAATAACTTAAATTCGAATACTTCTTGGCTAGGCCTACGTCAAATTTTATTCCGATCGAACCGGCCGTTTGGAAATGCCAGATTTATTTCCAAAAAATTTTGATTCTGCCCATACTTAAAAACATCTGTTATTCCTGTGCTCTTTGGTGGAATTCATGATATACTTATTTCAAATACAAATATCCGAACACATGTATGCATGAATTAACTTTATAGTTAATGAAATCTAAGAATTAAATTAATTGTGTTTTATTTAAACAAACTTATATATTTTCCTTAATAATGTGGTCGTTTAAAAGAAATAATAATAATAAATACAAATACACATTTACATATAATGCCTTCTTCGTATTATTAAAGTACATAAATTAAGTATTCATGAATTTTTTACTTGAGTTTCTCCTCACTTCTAAAAACCAACGCCAACATTATAAACACTTATAGGAAAAAATAAGAATGAACAGGGAAAATAAGAGGGTTGTGATGAAATACCACAAATAGATATGTAAAAATAACATGTCTAGGAATTTGTTTAAAATATATACTAGTACCAATTAAAGTAAAACGTAACACGCAAGTAATGACAATAAAAAAGTACAATTATTATTTGTTTAAGAAATTGGTATTTTATAGATAAAGTTAACTCGAAGTGTAGTAAAATAAGGGTTTTAATAAGGAATGAAATTTTATAACAAGGCATTGAAAGTCTCCTAAAATCCACTATTTGTTACCATTCCAAACATTAAGCATTTCTCACTTTATTTAATAGCCTTTAGCAACACTTTCCGTTTTATATTCATTAAAATTCTGCAACATTTTATTACACAAAATTATTCATCATTTAATCAATATATTTGTAGTTAATTTTTATTGTATTCGTATTATAAATAAACAATTCAATATAGAATATATCAAACGTTTTTAAATACCCTTAGTTAGAGCATTTATTTGCTTAATGTCAACCTGCAGTATTTGTTCTTTTTTTAATATTTGTACTCTATTAAAAATGCAAATTTATGAAATAAGAAGAAAAATAGCAATATATTATTTTTACTTTGTCCATGGTCAGATGTAATATAAATTACTGGCATTATAAATTCTGTTCCACTTTTCATACACACACGCAATTATTTTGCATTTTCAAATGTAAAATAATGTTTTTTTTTCTGCGTTTAGATTAATATTAAAATATAAAACGTATTAAATTACTTTAAAAATTACAGGTCCCCAGATAAGTTAAAAGAGAAATATAACTGCACTTTAACATAATTAAAATTTTAGTTTTTGTGCATACATATGTAGGTCATTTAACTGTATGACCATCTGAAGTAAATTACATTTTTTTATAAGAGAAAAATATTCTTGCAAAGCAAATTTTACCAATTCAAGTTTTAGTGGAAAAATGGTTATGAAAAAATACTTACAAAACTTAATAGCACTTTATCCTAACCGCATGTACCATATTGAAATATTTGTCGTTTGTCTCCTCATAAGACTCTAATGGCTCCTCAAAAGATTCCAAGACGATCTAGCTGTGTCAGACCGCCTATTCATCTGTATGTCTGTTAAAAACACAAAAGGAGCTAGCTAACTGAAATTTTCCATAAATACTCTCTGTTAATAAGATGTAACGACACGTTTCCGCTGTAAGCTGGGGTAAGCTCAGTGGCATCCAGGGTCGATTAATAAAACATGTGTCTTAATACGTTACAAATTTTTATGTATACTTTAACACTAACTACTATATTTCAACAGGTTCGCTACTACGCCACGTATTGTGTAGTAGATTCACAACAAATTCTCATGAAAGAGCGGGGAAGCCTTACGGTGCAAATGAAACCACTCGCTATGTACGATCACCCTGTTCTCAACAGCATTCGTTCCTCGTATAGTCTCGCGACTAAGGAGCAGCACGCGGAAACCACACGCACTGACCACTATCTCTGAGAATCACCAAGAATTGTTAGTATCAGCAGAGAAGCCTGCAGCCAATACTCCCAATTCCTCCACAATAGTACTTTAGTAACCAGTAAGCTAAAATATACTGAAGATGTGAAACCACTGTCTTTAGTAGGTCATACCTTACTGGCCGCTACGAACCAACTGCCTGCGGTCGACTATAGGCTCCCCTTTTATACCTTTTATGTTGCGTGTACAACCATCTACACACATGTATTTTACATGCGATCATGATCGTGCATGCATTTAATATACACACATGTGTCGTACTCACAACCTGTTACCAGTATGTGTTTTGTACACGTCACCACCATTGCATGCGTTAGGTATACAAAAATTTACACACATATGATTCTTACAAACATCTGTTTTGCACACGGCACTACTAGATGGTTTGATGTAAATCATACTTGTAAAGTTAGCAATAAGTGGCGTTACTATTCACAAAATATACGTTATATTTAAACCATAAATAAATATAATTCTAAAAGAAAAATATGAAATAGTAGAATTATAAGGACTTAAACTACTAATAAAACAAAGCTTAACATTTCAGTCTAGCACTAAATAAACGGTACGTCCTATTAAAACAATATAAGAAAATAACAAAGACTAACAATAAGGACTGTTAAGAACAAAACGATGCCTGCAGACTTTGGTCGTCACAAAGGTGTATTGCACCTTGTCCCTAGTCCCAATACATGCTCCCCTGAGAAAATAATTTGAACATTCATAATTGGTGACAAACTAGTTTTATATAAACCTAAATTTTTCTACTAACTTTTGTGAGGATCGATATGTAATTGACCTATATTAGAAATATATTAAAACTGCTGGATTTATTCTCACTTTGTTATTCGAATTTTGTACCAGCTTTACTATTTTAATTTGAAAAAGAGTACCGCTGAAGCACACTGTTTGATCACCAAAGCTTATGATGAATGCGTTCCATCGGCTTCAAAGTGCGAGAGATAGTTTGTGCAGTTCAGAAGTGGTCACGGAAGACAAAGATGAAATAGCAACAAAAATTTGACACTGGCCAAAGAAAAAGTTCATGAGCTGTTATTGTTTTAGGACTTATTTTGAACTACGTTATATTTTGGCTTAATACCTTAAAACCACATTTGAAAATCTGGCTATTAGCCACATTTAGATTTCAGTTCAGTTTCATGTAAAAAATCGATTTTGGGTTGAAAATATAAGTGAACACAGATTATTGTCCTTTTCTCATTTGTACCACTATTTAACGACTTATAGCTATTTTTATGGTTTACGTGGTTTAAAAATAAAAGTGACTACTTTTTTCATTTGGACCACTTTTTATCTATTTACCACTACTTACCACTATTTACCACTTTTAACTATTTGAGCTTATGTAGAACTACCTTGAAAAAACATTAGTAATTTTTTACATAATTTATCTATTTTCATCGGGAACAATTTGTTATATTTTATATCAAGTGGTAGAGAAAGGTAGAGAAAAAAACTTTTTTGAAAGTAAAAAAATCTATTATTGATAAGATGAGCAAAGTAGAACAAAATATTTTTTCTAAAAAAAATATATATGGATCTTAATCAAACAGATGTAAATTGAAAATTTTGACTTTTTTGGAATTTGATTTGATCATCAATTCTGATTAATATATTATGAAATGTGTACACAAAATTAATCATTTCATAAAAAGAAACATCAGAGATTATTTTTTTTTTAAAGAAAGTTCTTAACTGTTCCATCATCCCACTGTCTCGCCCTGATGATTATGATGTTTTCCAACACCCTTCAAATTCCCGTCTTTCTAAAGTGAAGAAATTTCCCATTTTTTTTAATAATAAATAATTTTAGAATTTTTGGACCTTTTTAAATAGAAGTTTTTCTAGATTATTTAAAATAAAAATCGAGAAAAATAAGACCATGAAACTCAAAAAGGAGCTCAGAAAAGTGCAAACATCGATATTTTCAACAGCTGTATATAAATTGCTTCATAACAGCCACAAAAGTATGTGAATATAATAAAGTTTTTGCAATACAATGGGCTATTTTATAAAGGTTTTATATGTTATTTGTTTTAACGTTGGAAACAAATATAGCGTTTTCTGTTTTGTTGCAATTTCATTCCACATACGATATGTTGATAAGGTTTGTTTGGCATTGATTTTACCTAGCCTTCATACAACTGTCCCCCCAAAACACTGTTTGAGCACTCATTAAATATGTTGGTTATGCGACAAACTTGATGAAATTTTAATGTAAAGTATGACGAAAATCGACCAGCATTTGTCTCAAGTCCTCAATCCATGTCCCCCTCCCAGAATGTTACTTGAACACTCACAATCGTCTTATAATAATTAAAATCGTGATGAAATTGGACAATAGGTTCATTATTTCACTAGTTTTATAGGTTCATTATTGACCTATCCATCCATATTAACCCTATATCAGAAAAATATTTTAAAATATATTAATGGTGGGTATGCAAGATTCAGCATATAACACTCTTGCTTGTTATTAGCTAAAATATATATAAATCTAAATAAATAAATTTAATTATACAAATTCTTACTTTCTCATAGACATTTTTTTAAAAATTGTTTACTTTAAGAATAACAAAAAAAGATCTAAAATGGTTAAATATAGAAATTTTAACTTTACACTAAATTAATGTGTCCATAATTATAAAATCAATGAAATATGTAAAAAAAATTAACAAATAAAGAGTGGTAAAATTTTGGTACACTTTTAAACATTGTTATTTTTAAGCAAATGAAAATAGTTTCTTACAGCTGAGGTCATACATATGCGAAAAGTCAGATGGGCGGGCAATAAAAAATTGGTACTTTTTTCTGTTAATGGTACTTTATTGATTAATAAACATAAAATTACTAACTGACATACATATATATATATTACCTAAAAACCGGTAGCTATTTTCAATACATTATTTAAAGTATTTTAGCAAGCAACTATAGAAATAAATGAATAAATAAAATACTATATAATAAATTATTAATAATTATTGGTAAGATTTGCTACAACACAGTTTTTTTTGTTTTTACACAGCCACAAATTTCATTAACCTGTGATTAAATATATTGCATGCGGCACGCACTTCTTGTATTAGTATTATAGGTTTTTTTTTTTTTGTTTCTTATCTACCTCTAGTTCATATATTACATATAACAAGCTGAATTCCGACAACCTGTTATATTTTCATATGAAATCTTAAGCAATGAGTGACTATTAGGATGGCCCATATAATGGACTTTTTAAATTTTCAGCACTCCCAAAGAATTGTTCTCTAACGTCTAAAAATCAATTTAATCATTTAAAGTTTCGACTTTTGGGTCAAAATATTAAGTTTTAAAAATTTTAATTTTGTTTGAAAATATTTGTTTTTCCTTTCAAACACAAAATAATTTTTGAAAATCGGTTGGAAAATAGCTGTGATATTTTTAAACACTTTTGTCTCACTGTGTTGTTTCAATTAATTTTTATATGAAAAATAGATTTTTGGTTGAAATTGTAAGTGATCACAAATTTGCGTCCTTTATTCATTTCGATCACTATTTACCGTGCATTAGCCACATATAGGTTTCATTTTCATGTAAAAAATCGATTTTGTTTTCAAAATATGAGTGATCACAGATTACTATCTTTTTCTCATTTGTACCACTATTTAACGAATTATAGCTACTTTTATGGTTTACGTGATTTGAAAATAGAAGTGATCAGTTTTTTCATTTGGACCACTTTTAACCTATTTATAGCGACTTTTATATTTGAGCTTATGTTCATATGGAAAATCGATCTTTGGTTCAAAATACTGAAATTTTAAAAATATGTTTTGAAACATACAAGAGTATTTTCAATTAATTTGATATCTTTACTTAAAGTTCCACAGTTATAGATTAATGACCGTAGTTCAAGAAACGGATATCTACGGTGTAAAATGCCAAAGAGATATCTTAACCTACGCGCTAAATTTACAAGTATTTCAAATCAATATCTAGGGATTAAAATTACTAAATATTTTTAAACCATAGAAAACTAAACACTAATAAGTAGATACCTATTCGTTGAAACAACATATATAAATTCAACATAAATTAGAGTTACTAGATTTTAGACCTTTTTATAGCCTATAAATAATGATGGTAAAACCATTGCTGAAACCAAAATTTACCTAAGTTTTGAGAATATCTCGGTTATAGTATAAGGGCAGACACTTGCATCAAAGTAATTTACACAAACTTTTAAGAATCTCGCAATTACAATTATTTATATATGGGCAATTCCATGTCATCGTACGTGATATTTGTACGCCTATAGAGTGGAATAGATTTTCCAAAAATAAGAGTATCTGAAAAATAGTTTGGTCTGTATGTTTCATTCAGATGGTGCTATATTTTAAAAAAAATAATAAGTTCTTTCGAAACATTGTTATCCAAAATATCGAGCGAAATAAGGGTATATCGTACGTGACATAAAACGGAACTAATTTTGAGGTACATATAGAAATATGCGAAAATTTGCGAATCTTGAGAGGAGTTATGTTTTCTTTTAATTTCTTACACTAAACGAAATATTTTTGCTTTACAATCCGTCATATTTAAGTAAAAACAATCATTGGATGATTTTATAATAAATAAAATTTAATATCGTACGTGACAAACCGTACGTGACAGATTTTTCTCTTATAATAAAACAATATATATTCTGTAAATATATATATACAAAAACTAAAAAAAATGAATAGAAATTATACATTAGGTTTCAATAAACAATTTTGTAATAGCAAATAAACAATCAGAGTCAAATTCATTTTACACTATATGCTAATTGGGAGCTTAGTTTTGACCGCAATTTTAGCCTAAAACACGCCAATTAAATTAAAAAATTAAATATAGTCAGTTTAAACTATTATTTTTGCAAATAAAATGTTGTAATAAGCTTTAAATACTGACACATAGTAATATTTTAGTGTTTCCTCCTATTCAAATCATCTTGAAAAAAAGTTTCAAGGATTTTTGGGTTTTCAGTCGTGGTAGTCATTCTCGTGGAATTGCCCATATACTAAAATAACTAATTAATTAGTACAGAGCTGCTCCTATACATCCACTGTTTTTATCTCACCCGTTTTTATTTCATGCCAAGTTTAGAGGTTTTAATTATTATGGTTCTCCAGATATTCAGCAACAACTAAGGACTGAGATCAGAAAAATCTTAGCATACATAAATGTTAATAAAACAAGAAACCACTAAACCTACAGTTTTGATTTTTTTTATTTGATTGAAATAATTATTACAACTTACAAAAAATATATTTTTCATAGTTCTGATTACTAATGATGAATTTATAAATCTTTTCCGGAAACCCTTCCATTAAAGTTTTTATAGTGTTTTTATAGTCGCTTTTTAAGAACAGGTAGGTCATTATCTGTTGGAGTCCTTTTTTTGGTCTTCAATTCTTTTTCAACAAGAGCCCAATATCCCTCCACTGGCCATAGCACGACGAAATTTGGAGGATTTGCCTCTCATGGCACAAATACCACATTATTGTTCATGCGCCACTCAACCCCTTGCTCACCATAGTGGACACATTAGGAAGTTTTTTTTGTAAACATTCCTTGATATAAATTTCGGTATTTATAGAGTCCTTTGTAACAAATGTTTGGCTTCTTTTGCCGCGACTTCATATTGCTTGCATTACCAAGAACTTTTTTGGAAAATTTTTCTGCTTTTGGGTCCTAAACTTTTCTACAACATTCCCTCGAGCATCAGCAACATAAATATATTGACCCGGAAGTTGCTAAAAGTATGGACTAATCCTTCTACCTGAATCAGGTTTTCTATCAACGGATATTTTCAATTTGACAGCAGGCCTTTGATTGTTTGTCCAAATTTTTGTAGGACCAAGTTGGGTTATGTTGAAAATACTTAATAATTTTAGTACGCTCTTTTATCTCGTTACACATTTAAATCAGATTAACAACAAATGATCATAATTGATTTTTAGATGACGAACATCAAATTAATACAGAAAATCACAAAGGTCCAATATAAAGGCCACCTAAATTTATTTCACGCACAGCCACATACGTGCAAATTATATTGTCCCTTATTAAAAAGTACTATTAGAGGGACTAAAATGAAAATGGAGAAAATAAAACAAGTAATAAAGTATGTATAATACCCCACACTAAGTAAATGAGCAAAAACAATTTTCTTTCAAAATTTCAATAATTTATATTCGTGAGCGATTATCGGAAGTGGGTGGGCCTTATATGGGAGCTATGACCAATTATGTACCGATTACCACGAAATTAGATGGTGTGATTAATGTCTATATGAAAGTTATTTATGTTGCATTTTATGTGTATACCAACATTTTTAGGAGATTTATGCTCGCTAAAGTGATTATCGGAAGCAGGCCTTATATGGGGACTATGACTAATTATGGCCCGATCATCATAAAATTTTGTGACATGAATTCCGTTTATATAAAACTTATTTGGAGAAAAACTTGTGTAGATACCTATATAAATTAAACATTTATGACCGATAAAGTCCAATTTCGGGAGGACATTTGTATGGGGGCTAGGTGAAATAATGGACCGATTTCAGCCCGATAGGCTTGGTCCTTGGGCAGAAATGATATGTACAAAATTGCATCGAAATATCTTCAAAATTTAAAAAAAAAATTTTTTTAAAAAATTTTTTTTTTTCGAAATTGTTTTTTAAAAAGTTTTTCCAATATTTTTAATATTTTTTTTTTTTTAATTTATGACAAAAAAATGTTTTTTGTGAAAAAAAAAATCGGGTTAAAAAATATTTTTCACGATTTTGACCCATTGTAGGTTCAACTTACTATATCTTTGAAATATCTATCATTTGATTTCCATATTGTCTTTATTTATGACTTAGTAATCGATATATAGATCAGAAATAGGCCAAAAATAGAGGTTGTTTCGGATTTTTACTCATATCTCCGTTATTTATGGACGGATTTTGCAGATTTTAAATAGGAAATTTCTCGAAAGCATGTCTGACAGAATTATTGAAGATTTGGATCCCTAAGATGTTTGGGGTCTTCAGAAAATTGATTTCAATAGACAGACAGACGGACGGACATGGCTTAATCAACTCCGTTATCTATAAGGATCCAGAGTATATATAATTTATAGGGTCGAAAAATTATATTGTGGAAATTACAAACGGAATGACAAATTTATATATAACTTTCTCACGAAGGTGAAGGGTATATAATAGGTTATTCAATCGATTAACCGTTAATCGGTTAACCGATTAATTTTGGTCGGTTAACTGTTTGAATAATATAAAATTGCCGATTTTCAAATAAAAAATAATAAAATTTAATTTGTGTCGATTAACCGATTAACGAAAATTATTTTTTTTTTTCGCACTTTATATAGAAATATAGTTTTAAGCACACACATTTTATTTCTAAACTCATGAACCTAGACTTCTAGCAATAGTTTTCCATACAGATCATATCTGTAATAATATAAAACAAATGACAGTTCTCAAATAAGTAATATCCAACCTTTGAAAAGTGGTTTTCAGAGTGAAAGAAAAAATACAATTTTAAATAGGCAACAAGTGTGATATTTATTTGTCCCTTTTTTTTAAACCACAAACATTTTGAGATTTTCTTTTGTTTGTTAGATATTATATTTGAAACCCTAGTTTTAATATGAATAATATGGCAACTCTCTAAGCTGTCATAGGACAGCTAGATCAAAACAAACAAATAGATAATAAGAAAACTTGAATAAAGGTCACTTGAATTTTGAAGTCTAAGAGAACGCGTGCTTATTTCATAAAGTGTAAATACACAACAAATGGCGACGAGCTAAAATTTTTAAGTGAATTATTTTCTCACATATATGTAATTACATAATAGTTATATAAAAAAAAAATGCCGGAAAATAGCTCAAACAACAGCACGGCCGGTGGTGGAACACCAATAACATTACTGCCGACACAACCTATTGCAGATTTTGTTCCGACTGTCGACAAATGGGAATTGTGGCACGAAAGATTAGAAATATATGTGTGTGAAATTGATTGCACAAATGACAATGTAAAAAAGTCGATTTTATTAAAGTCTATTGGCGCAGAAGCGTATGGAATTTTGCACAGCTTATGCAGCCCGCAATCTCCTGTTTCAAGAACATATAAGCATTTATGTGGAATTTTAAAAACACATTTTACGCCACCAACTATCATATTCCATGAACGGAAAAATTTTCATGATGCAGTTATGGGTGAAAATGAAACTGTCTCCAATTGGTTTGCACGTATAAAAAAACTTGCTTTAAATTGTAAATTTGGTGAACATTTGGACGCTCTCATATTAGACAAATTCATAATTGGACTTCCGTTTAGAATATTCGAAAGAATGTGTGAAGAAGACGAGAGGTTATGTTTAAATGATGCATTTAAGAAAGCATTGATATTGGAGACAAAATTTAAGTCATCGAGTAACGTGAGTGAAAGAGACGACGTTAACTTTGTAAAACGTAACACGTGGAAAGCCAGCAAAATGGAGCATAAACGTGGTAACAAAAACAGCACTGAAGGCAGAGGCAGCGGCGGCGGCAGTGGCAGTGGCAGAGATCGAAGCAGCAACAAACACATAAATAGAAGCAAAGAATGTGTTCACTGTGGATGGCGAAATCACAAATCTGTTGAATGCAAATTTAAAGAAAGTAAATGCCATTCTTGTGGCAAAATAGGCCATTTAGCATCAGTTTGTCGTTCTAAGAAAAATGTGAATTATATATTGGAAAACTCTGATTTGTCTGAATTTGATAATTCTTATAATTTTTCTATCTTTAGTGTTGAAAGTGAAAATGTGATGAGCCCTTACACACTGTCAGTAATGATAAATGGTTACCATTTAAAAGCTATATGTGACACGGGAGCGTCTTGCACGTTGTTGTCCAGATCGTTCCTGCGTAAATTAAAGGTAAATGAAAAGGATATTCGCCCCTGTAAAACATCGTATATAAGTTATAGCGGCAACAGTATTTAAATTTTTGGTGAGTTCGTTGCAAATTTTACTTATAAAGGTCTTACAAAAAGTATTGTTGTTATTGTGGCAAACACGGAAAATCCCCCTTTGTTAGGAAGAACATTTTTAAGAGCTTTTAACTTCGAGTTAAAGCCAATATATACTATTTTTGAAAAAAGTGATTTAATTGTTGTTAGTGAACAAATAAAAGATGAATTTTCAGACGTATTTGATGATGGTTTAGGAGCTTACAAGTGTGCTAAAATTTCTTTATCGATAAATGAAACGGCAAGTCCAATTTTTTTTTAAACCGCGCCCATTACCACTTGCATGGAAATCTAAGATAGAAACCCAACTTCGCGATTTGATTAAAAATGACATTTTGGAACCTATAGATTATTCTAAATGGGGAACACCTATTGTTCCAATTTTAAAACCTGATGGTAGTTTTCGTTTATGTGGTGATTTCAAGGTCACAATTAATAAACATTTGATTGATTTCAAGTATCCGTTGCCCAGAATAGATGAAGTATTTGCTGCATTACAAGGTGGTTGTTTATTTACCAAATTAGATCTGTCAAACGCGTACAACCAGTTGTTGTTAGATGAAAAATCTCAACTTTTGTGTACATTAAGTACCCACATAGGCTCTTTGAAAATGAAAAGACTACCGTTTGGGATTAAAACGGCAGCAGCAATCTTCCAGAAAACTATTGAGGGCGTGTTAAGGGAAGTGTCCGGTGTTGTAGTTTATCAGGATGATATAACCGTGACAGGTAGAAGTTTACAGGAACACATGAATAACTTAAGGATGGTCTTGAGTAAACTACGTGGTGCAGGGTTTAAGTTGAACATGCGAAAATGAAAATTTTTTGAGGAAAAAATATCTTATTTTGGTTTTATGCAGATAATCTGTCTAGAATGTCACAAGTGCCGCTAGTGGAAGACTACAGCGAATGTAATTACATTAATTTGATTGAAAAAGAAAATGTGTTTGACTTTAATTTTAAAAGAATTGCTAAAGAAACAAGACGTGACCCTATTTTATCAAAAGTTGCTAATGCCGTTAACTTGGGCACGGTTCACCAATTAAAAGGTGATGAGTTCAAACCGTACAGGGAAAAGTCAAATGAATTGTCAGTTGAATCTGACTGTGTACTCTGGGGATATCGCTCAGTAGTTCCCACTAAATTGCGAAAATCAATATTGGAAAGCTTACATAGTTCTCATTTTGGTATTGTCAAGACCAAGGCATTAGCTCGTTCATATATTTGGTGGCCGGCCATTGATAAGGACATTGAAGCTCTTATCAAAGGTTGTAGACCATGTCAAGAACTACTACCGAGCCCCGAAAAAAGTGTTTTAATACCATGGAGCCCAACAGATTCAGTTTGGAGTCGTGTCCATATTGACTTTGCAGGACCTATTAGAAATAGGTATCTCTTTATTGTAATTGATTCGTTTTCGAAATGGGTAGAAGTCTTCATAACGAAGGAAATAACTTCGCGTTTTACAGTTAATAAACTCAGAGAATTGTTCTGTAGATTCGGTTGTAAGTGTCATTGTAAGTGATAATAGACGTCAATTTGTATCACATGAATTTAACACGTTTTTGAAAATGAATAATATTAAGCACATTTTGACAGCTCCTGGACATCCCTCCACAAACGGCCAAGCCGAAAATTTTGTTAAAACTGTAAAAAAATCTTTGTTGGCGAACTTGAAAGAAAATAGTAATGCAGATCTTGAAGTATTGTTAAATCAATTTTTAATTGATTACCGCAATACCCCACACTGCTCCACTGGCGAGTCTCCAGCAAAACTTCTTCTTGGTCGCTCACTCAAAACACGTTTTAATAATTTAAGACCGCCTTTGGCAAAGGAGAAAATCAAAGAGTCCCAGAATAAAAGTGTTCTTACTCACAAAGGAAATCGTAGTTTGCAATTTTCTGAAGGCGAAAAAGTTTTAATCAGAAATTATAAAGATTGTAATAAACCAAGCTGGTCCCCAGCTACAGTCAAACAAAAATTGGGAGAACAAAATTATTTGTGTATTATGTCAGATAACAACCGGGAAATAAAGAGACATTTAGATCAAATCCGTAGTTTAAAAATAAATGAGTCACAATGCACCAATGATTTTGAATATTCCAAGCAAGAAAACATATTGACTGGGACAAGCCACGAAAACAACAATGATGAAAGTCCTCCCACAATTAATGTCAAGAATGAGTGTGAAGGGACAGTGTGTGAAGGTACATAAAATACAAACTTAAGACCAAGAAGAGATGGTAAAGTAGTAAAATCTAGTGTAGTATTTTCAGACGTTGAAAAATAAGTTTTGAACTTTATAGTATTATATTTATTTAATAAATAAAGTGTATTTTTAATTTATATAATCAAAGATTCTAAATATTATACGTATTGTATTAGAAAAACATATTTTTAATATAATTATCTAAAAATGAATTTAATGATCAAAAACTAATTTAAGGAGAGGCGTGTTAGATATTATATTTGAAACCCTAGTTTTAATATGAATAATATGGCAACTCTCTAAGCTGTCATAGGACAGCTAGATCAAAACAAACAAATAGATAATAAGAAAACTTGAATAAAGGTCACTTGAATTTTGAAGTCTAAGAGAACGCGGCGTGCTTATTTCATAAAGTGTAAATACACAACACTATTGCTAGCCGATTTTTATCTGTGTAATTTGTGGTTTTCTAGAAGTATAGCACAAAAATTGAAAGTAAGGAATTTGTAAATGAACCTTTTTCTAGAATGTACTATGATGATTAACTTTGACCTAATGAGTCGGAGGACGACATGATAATAGATGAAACTAAAGACATAACTGAAACTATTAAAAGTATTCACCATCTAAAAGCTCCAAAAAGGACTCCAATGGTATAATTGAGGATTTTATATGAGAAATTGGATCAGTCAGTGGGAGAGTTCTTTCCAAGTCAAGTTTTATTAAAACTAATGAAAAAATCGTTTAAAAGGAAAACATTTAAATTATATTCTTTTTTAAGATAAGGTCTCACTAAAATCCTAAAGAAACTCATATGTGTATAAAAAAGGATCTTTGATTTTGAATTGTTATGATTTCTTTGTTTTTTATGATTTTGTTCTTTTTATTATAAAATGCTTAAATAAGTACATAAAATTTGTGGTTCAATTTTCAATTTAAAATTAAAATAGAAATTATTCGGTTAGTCGAGTAATTTAAAATTAACCGATTATTAACCGATTAAATCTAAACCCCGATTAATTATTTGCTCGATTAACCGATTAAACCAGAAACCCTATTAATTGAATACCCTAGTATATAAATTAAAAAGTACCATTTGATGAAACTAAAAGTAAAATAATGTTCCCTTTGTTGGTACCAAATACACGGTGAAACATTTAATTTTGTATGTTTTTATCCTGTTGCTTATTGAGAAATTTTAAATATTTTCTGACCATAACTCTATAACTTCTTCATCTTATAAGATATACAATTTCATAGCACAATTATGACACAATTTCACAAATATATTTGTTTCTGTTTGGTTTCATTTAAAAGAAATTGTTCGTTGTCTGGTGATATACAAACAAATAATTAAAAATTCCTACAATATTAAATAACTACAAACATAAAGGGAAGGGATAGGGTATTTTTTCCTTAATAAATTCCTAATAAATGTGTACCACATGCGGTTGTTTAAAAAGGGTTCTCTATATTCACCTTAAAATACTTAAGATACCCGAAATTAAAAATTTAATAACTTCTATCCTCAATAAACAGCGAGACAAATTCTGTAACTACTAGCAATACTTTGGCACTGTAGTTGTTCTAAAAAGTGATACATAAACAAAACACAAACAAACATACCGACAGACAGACAGCTGACAACTTCTTCAATTGTAATGACATTGGTGTTGTTGTACGCCAAAGTTCATTGCTACTGGGTTATAACCAAAGTTCAACAAAACAAAAAATTACATGGAAAACCAGAAAAGTCAATGAGTTTATGTAGAGTTGAATGAAAAAGGGAATAAATAAATTGTTTATATACAAACATAAGTGAAATGTGTATAAAAGTATATTTAAACAAAAGTCACGTGCTAAATTAGAAAATAATATTGTAATATTGAGAATAATTTTATGAAAAGAAACTTACATCTGCTAAGAGTTTAATATCTATAAGGAATTTGAGGGGAAAAACTTTATATTTTTAATTATTTATCAGGTAGTTTTCTAAGGAAAACTAATTTTTTTTTTATTATTCACTCACAAAAATTTCACTTTATTATAACTTTAATAACTTTTATTTCATAATTTATTTTTATATTTATTCACTTTGATTTAATTAAATAGCACATATATTATTAATATACTTCATTGCATTATTATTTTTTTATTAACAATTTATAATTTTTTTTTTTTTTTATTAATTTTCTTATATTTTTATGACGTATAAGTAATATTTATTTTACACCAATTTCCTAAACACATCAAGTATACGCTTGTTAAAACTCACAGATATTAAAAACATAAATATGTATAACGGCAAACGAATTTTTACCACGCTTACAAACGTTATGCGTTACTGGGAATTAAACAACCGTTTACGTTTAAAGTCTTTAATAAACTGAATGTTTTTAGAAATTCCTTAAGGATACACAAGTTGAGAAGTCAATTCAATGGAAAACCCATTAACAAAAACATTTACATTATTTGGTTAACAGTCGTTGAGAGTTATGTTAACTAAAGTTAACTGTAATAGAGCAAAGTAAAAAATTCAAAGAGAGTAATTTACACATAATGTTAACGATGGAAAAAATGGTAGAAACTAACAATTTAAAATGCATTATGCATATTTTAGCTATCTATAGTTTAATATGCAACTATTGTAGTGAAAAAGGGCGGTTAAGAAAAACTTTTGTAAATCTAGCTAGAAATAAATCTAGTCCTTAGGCCACTTAATTTATCCCTAGTGTATAATTCTTAACAAAAACTAACAAAAGTTTTTGTTTCATATATTTTTTTAACTACCACTTCTTAAAATCTACATGCTTGAATACATGATTCGACGGTAACAATAATAATATTTAAATAAATTTTATTGCTTACAATTTCTCTAAAGATAAAATGATTAATGTAATTCGAATTAAATTATTTATGGCATTAACTTAGTGTCAGATTACAATGTTTTTTTTTTACGTAATAGTGAAATCTGTTTTAAATATATGTCTCCGCGTATTAGGATATCTGTCCTTGTATATTTTGAAATAATTTTAAAAAGCTCGATTTTTCACATTATTTGATACAATTTTTAACACCTAATAACTTAAGAGTAAGATCGAAACAATCCTAATATACATAAATGTTAATAAAAAAGAAACCACTCAACTTACAGTTTTGATTTTTTGTTTAATATGATTGAAATTACACTGGTCAACAAAATACGAATAGTTCTTTAGTAATTCGATTTTATTCTATGTTAGAAAATCTCCATTTTTATCAACACAACGACGTTATTTTGTTATAATGTAATATAAACGCGAATGTAACTTTATGATTTTCTTCTGTATTTTATTTAAGGAATGTCTCTATGTAATGTCCAACAGTAGTCCGCCAGCATTCATATACCCCACTGGCCCTGATATCGTTTTTCTAAGAAGCATTTTTGTCCTATTGTAAGAGATTTCCTTTTTTTGAACATAATGATTTTTCCGATCACTGCTATCCCACTCACAAAGAAAAAAACAGTATTTTGTATACCCTAGTTGTAACCCTAAAATTAGGACAATCTTTCAAGTTGTGTTCATTGTATTGAACTTTATCCAAGATAAATTTAATATTTAATATTACCTAATGGTATAGAAAGAAGTTCATTACCGCTATGTAAAAGAACAGCTATTAGACTTACTTTCGAACCAATAATAAACAAACGCCACTCTGCTGCTTTAAATTCTACACCCAAGGCAGTCATTACGCCATAATCATTATTACAAAATAGTAACTGATCATATTGTGAAAAAAACCTTTTAGCCCTTCCTCTTGATTGCGATAGTAAAATATTTTTGTTTCGGGTTGTAATAAATTCCATCTCTTTAATGATGAGGCCAAAAGTTATGCCTGTGCTTTGGACAAATTTAAGTAACGTATCAAATCATTCAAATTTTTTGAAATAGCAGATTTGACTCTTTAGATGAGAAAGTTTCGAGAAAGTCAGTGTCTAATGAATCGATATCGATTGCTTCTGGCGTAGCTGACCGATCGGAACTTACAGCAGGTTTCCCTTTTGCTTTTATTCTTATCTATTTGCTTGTATATGTAGGAGAACTTAAAATCTTCACATATTGCAGCACTGGCTGTAACACAAAAACTAGACCAGATCAAATCAAAATAAATATGGTGTTCGAATGATGGTAGGTAGTTTATTAAAAATTAGTAAGTACATTTCTTGTTACAAAATCTTGTTGACCAGTGTTATTATTACAACTTTTGTTATCATTTTTATAGTTCTAATCAATAGTGATGAATTTAACCTCATCCGGATACCCTACCATTAAGGTTTTTATAGTGCTTTCTTTGACTGTTCGAACTGGAAGTCTATCTCCGTTTAAAATCTACCACACTTTAGGACACCTTTCTTGTACTCTTCATTTCTCTTTTAACAAGAGCCCAATGGCCTTAGCTCCAGACGGTTTGGACGACTTGCCTCTCTTGGTACAAATACCACATTATTGTTCTTGCACCAGTCCACCCCTTGCTTACCATAGTGACAGGATGCCAAATCAGATCAAAAATAAGTGGACACATTAAGAAGTCTTATAAATGGAAGCATCTTCTTTTGTAAACATTCCTTGATGTAAATTTCGATATTTATAGAGCCCTTTGTAACAAATGTTTGGCTTCTTTTGCAGCAAATGCATATTTCTTGCCATACCAACAACTTTTTAGGGAAAATTTCTACTTTGGGTCCTGAACATTTCAACAGCATTCCCTCGAGCATAAGCATACAAATATTGACCCAGAAGCTGCGAACAATTTCCTAGAACATTCGTTTCGTCATCCATTATGCAGCTGGTATATTTTTTTTATAAAACTTGACTTCAATTTCCGTTCTCTGTCTTTGGCCTATAAATTTTTAACAGAGCTCCTGTCAACAACTTTTTGTTTTTAAACCTGCATTGGCTTTAACTTTTCGTACCAAATAGTCTGTGTACTGAGCTAACCGGGATGCTTTCCTACCGGATGTGTTGGGAGCTCTTACTGACATACTTTTCAAAGGTAACTTGATCAGAAACAAAATCAAATAAGTAATATTAATTTAAAAGTTTGAAGGAAAAACGTTTGTAAAGGTTTTGTCGATTTCACTCCTTAGTAAAGTTAATATCCCGGTTGTATTTCAACAAATATATATCTGGCATCAAAATATGGACCAGAAAAAGATGTTGGCATAAAAGGTGTAATAATTGATTAGTTTACAACCAAAAATAACGGGATATGCAATTATACCTTTAATTACATTACTTCCTCCCAATATATTGGGTTTGGAGAATTGTTAATAAATTTAGTGATGACAATAAACATAACTTTAGCTATTTGATATGATATGAGGAAATTCTTTAAACTTTAATAAAACATAGTTAGTGTGAGACATCAGCAACATTTTTATTCGTTTGAAAAGCCTATCGATGCTGTTATGTATGTAATATAATATCGTGCAAATGTTCCCGGAAGCTTTACTGTGTGCATCCGAAATGTTTAATTTTCCATAACTCTGGCGAATAAATCAAGATTGTGCAAAATGTCCAAAATCTACTGTTGAAACCACATGTGTCATCCAAGACAGGACAAAAGAAGTTGGTAATCATCGAACGATGGCGTAGATGGCCTGGCTTGGCTTGGCCAACGTCGTTCTCAAAGAAATATGGATGACGATAACGCCGCCAGCCCAATATCCACAGTGACTTTTTCGGTATGCATTGGGCGCTCTAGGATCCCATGTGGATTGGTTTCGTCCAAAATGAGACGAATGTTTTCAACGCTGGCAAAACAAACTGAATTAATGACACTAAATTCGACAGATGTAGCTTCAACAGTATGGCCGCTATCAACTGTCAAAGTTTATAAATCCCTATTGGATGACCCTATATGTATCTCAAATTAACAAATTAGACTCAAGTCTCATATATTGAAATTATCAAGGTTTTAGTAAAATTAAAACTATGAAAGGATTTTCTGTAGTTTTAATGGCTAAACCATTATAGGTGCTTTTGCCATCAAAAAGTAGTGATATCAAGTAAACAAGTTGTGACACTCATCATTTTTCAGGGTTTAATCTTTTTATTACAAAATATTCGATATATAAGCCACAATTTCAGAACATTACTAAAGAAAATTCAAAAAGTACCATTAGAATGAACAAAATGTACCATCAATTATCGTTCTGTAGTTTTTCATTCATATTTTTAGTATTTCTAGATCCATTATCATAGAAAATTCTAAAAGCACCATTAGGAAAAAAGAAAAATTGCCATTGAGTTTCCCTTTGTGGATTTTAATACATTCAGAATCATGTATAACTAATATCATGATTTAGAAGAGCGAAGGTGCTCCATTAGTCCTTCATTTTTGATACCTTATTTCCATCCCCTATCATTCATACTTCACTCGAAAAGTTAAATGATTTATATTTAAAAAAGTAAAATTACAAGACAAATAACCAATTTGTCCTTTTTTCTTGAACACCTGCACAGTGGGGCAGAATCAAAATTTTTTGGAAATAAATCTGGCATTTCTAAACGTCTAGTGCGATAGAGACAAAATTTGACGTAGGCATAGACAAGGAGTATTCGAGTTTAAGTTATTAAAATGGGGCCTACAAATGCTGCAAAGGCGGTGCTACTGGAACTCAAAGAGGGTACCTTCGACATGTAAAATTTTTTCGTTTCCCATCCGATTTCAATAATTTTTATATGTTTTTATATGTGTCTTTTATAATTTCCGAATTATAGGAATCTCAAAAATGAAATATTATTCTCGTAACTTCAACAAATAGAATCTGTGGTGTAAAATACCCATCACACAAATTTACCAAAAATGTAATTTGACATTAGTTTCAAATCAATATCTACGGAAAAAAATTGCAAAATATTTATACTCCATAAGTAACTTAGCACTGATAGATATATATTTGTTGAAATTACTGGCATCGAACATTTTGTAATCTATTTCTGTATAGTTTAAAAAAGAAATATTTAGTAACACAATCTTTGCAAAAAAAATACATTCTTCAAAATTAAAAAACAAAGGTACTTTAAATGTTTTACCATATTTGTCACTAGCACCACTACATCCCAAAACGCTCTTCTTAAAATACGAAGAAAACTAAAATTCACCACAAAGTATATACTAAAGTTATAATCCTAAAAGTTGTTGTTTATTTTGAATACATTTTGTGACTAAAACAGCAAACCTCCTATAAAACAATTTATAAATTAAATTAGCTTTAACTAAATAATATCTCAACATAACAATCCCATTTAAGTAAATACAACCAAAAACTGTTCTAAGATTCGAACCTCTAACCCACCCATTTTATAAATACATGCCTGTATTTTTCCACATGTCTTTTCATGACGTTGCTAATGAAAATTATGTAGAGAAATAAGATTAATTTCTCATTTTTTATACTGCCAATATATTTACTTATCTACTTATGTAAGTAAATAAGTGCGTAATCACATACGTCCTACTTAAAACTAGATATTTATATAATAGAAAACACAAAAACAGGATACTCATCATTCATTATCAGACTCACACACTTAAACTCCTAAAAAATATTTACACACACTTGTAAAAAAAATGCTTGTATCTAAATACATACACAAAAATATATGTGTGTATGTAGTTGTTTTGTAATTTATCATTATGTCATAAATATTTTACATTCAAAATTGTTATTTGAACAAAGCAAAAAAAAAAAACAAATTCACAGTAAAATGACAGCAACAATAAAATCTAATAAATACATACATAGAAACTGAACAGATATAAATTGTTCAAGTATTAGAAAAAAATTTGTTTAATTTTAAAAGACTTATTTGTAAAAAAAAAACATTTTATTTATTAAAGATTTATTAAACAAATTTTATAAAAAAAATAAACAAACAATTTTTTGTATCATAGAGAATAGACATAGAGCGGAAACTCTCCTGTCAAAGACCTAACTCAGTTGTCAGAAACCTAAGTGGTGAGAATGTGTTAGTAGAAAAAACTATGTGAAAACAAAAACAACACTCGTATGTGTGATTATTTTGAGTAATTTTTTTGTTTGAGTTTTTTCCTAGTTTCCGCTCTGTGTTTCTCTATGGTTTGTATGACCTTTCCATCTTTCTAGCAACATATGAATTCTGGATGCCCGGGCTTCATATATGTTCTTTTACTTATCGGGTTATCGCAATGTATCCATTTTTAGAAATTGCTGATTGAGTAGCTCCTAATGATTTTGCAAGCTGAGTTTGACAACAATCTTCATGGTTTGGCTGGCCTGAGCGATTTTTGTCTTCCGTATCCAAATCACTACTTCTGAACCGCACAAACCATCTCTCACATGTTGAAACCAATAAAACACATTCATCGTAAGCTTTAGTGAGCAATTAGTGTGCTTCAGTGAGGCTTCTTGTAAAATTAAAGAAGTAAGGCGAAACATCCCGCACATGACGCTTTGATGGCACAAAATTCAACATTATCGAAGTGTTATTTACGCTATAATGTTCAAGAACTAAGTGAGAATAAATTACAGATATGTACCCTTCAAAATCAATATATATAAAAGAGTTAGGTTACTGACTGACGGATTCATCATCGGACAGCCCAAACGACTGAAGGTAGAATAATGAAATTTTAACTGTGGGCTCCTCCCTCCCCAAAACTATCCGATAAGAAGGGATTTTTGAAAATTCAAACGTTTAGGGGGTAAAAAAGGGTAAATTCGGTAACCTTATATCTTCAAAACTAATAAAGATACAAAAAAACTTAAAATGGCATGTTACTCCATTTAAAAAATCAGCTAACAGGTATTTCGTACTTTTGCGAAATTCGAACCTTTTAGAGGAGAAAACGGGTAAAAACTCTATTTTGGTACTTTTTTGGCAGCCTATGTATCTTTTAAACTAATAAACATAGAAACAAATTTTAAATTGTATTCTTTACTTATCAAAAAATAAAAAATACAAGTTTGGTACTTTTTGGAAATTCGAACTTCTAAGGAATAAAAATTGTGTTTATTTTTGGTACTTTTTCATAAACTATGTTTTTCTACAAATTGATATAGACATATAATATTTTATTTTAAGCTCCCACCACGATACAGAAATTTATTTGAATAAAATTTTGACACCGCAATGGGGTAAAAAAGGTACCAAAAAGGGGGTAAAAACGGAAAAATATATTTTATTTAACATTTTAAGCCAATTTTGATAAATTTTTAACATTGGTTCCTGGATTCAAGCAAAAATTAACTAACAGAGTGCTATTTGGAACTCGACTGCCAAGCTGTATATATGTGCAAATCTGAGTAAACAGTTTGGTACTTTTTTTAAAACTTATTTTTCTTGAGCACATTAACACAGATTTTAATCGTTTGAGGCATGTCTTTAGCATAAACAATTTTGGCAAGATGGAATATTTTTGAATTTTAAAGGAAAAGGGGATTTGGTGTTTTTTCCTAATGGTACTTCACTTATCGACATTAAAGTTAGCTGATATGTATCTGAGCGAAGTTAATGTTAGGAATAGGGACCAAAATGTGAGAACTGAATTATAGGTACTTTTTTATTCTTTTAATGATACTTTTCGAATTTTCTATAACAATGGACTTAGAAACATGAAATTAATCATATATGGTCATAAGTGAGAGAGAATTCTAGAGGGAGAATTTTTGGTACTTTTTCTTTATTCGAATGGTACTTTTTGTAATATCTTCACCAATGAACCTAGAAACAAGAAATAAATGTTGTAAGGAGCCGAGTGAATGGGAATCCACAAATGAGGGACTTATGGTACTTTTTCTTTATTCTAATGGTACTTTTTGAAATTTCTATAACAATGGACCTAGGAGCATGAAATTAAGCATATATGGTCCTAAGTGAGTGAGAATTCTAGGGGCAGACTTTTTGGTACTTTTTCTTTATTCGAATGGAACTTTTTGTAATGAATAAGTAAACATGAAACTAGAGACATATTATCCTGAATTATTATTAATTCACAAACGGAGACTTAATAGTACAATTTATTTCATCCAATTACATATTACATATAAAATATTATAAACAAATATCGTGTTCACAAGATATGCCATCTATTGTAAATCCCGCACTTTGAAGTCATACACCCAATATAATTTTAAAAAAAGTTTTAAACAAGTAAGAGTGCTATATTCGGCTATGCCGAATCTTATATACCCTTCACCTTTGTTGTGGATGCATTACTTGCCTATTTTCAAGAAATATATCAAGAAAACTTTTA
The DNA here is from genome assembly GCA_942486065.2 of Calliphora vomitoria. Lineage (NCBI taxonomy): Eukaryota > Metazoa > Arthropoda > Insecta > Diptera > Calliphoridae > Calliphora > Calliphora vomitoria. The sequence goes on along the minus strand of OW818031.2, from coordinate 37,554,720 downwards.
AAAATTTTACATTTAATTGCTATTGCTATATTGTAGAAGTTACAAACGAAACAACAATCTTATATATACCCTTCTCAAAAACAACAACGCCAAACGAAACGAAACACCAAAAAAAAAAAAAAAACAAAATACGCAAAGCAGTGAAACCAACTCACATCCAAACATACAAAAACATACGTTTTGTTGCTTTTTTGTCAAACACCAAAAAAAAAAAAACAAAAACAAAATAATGAAGCCAACAAACATCCAAACATATGCACGTTTTGTTGCTTTTTTGTGAAACACCAAAAAAAAAAAAAACAAAATACACAAAGCATGAAGCATGAAGCCAACACACAATGAATCCAACACACATGCAAACACAAAGCATGCAATAAATTGTATTTTTTTGATGAAATTTTCAGAGGTTGTCTCGGATTTTTGCTCATATCTCCGTTATTTATGGACGGATTTTGCTGATTTTAAATAGCAAAATTCTCGAAAGCATGTCTGACAGAATTATTGAAGATTTGGATCCCGAAGATATCTGGGGTCTTCAGAAAATTGATTTCAACAGACAGACAGACAGACGGACATGGCTTAATCGACTCCGCTATCTATAAGGATCCAGAATATATATACTTTATAGGGTCGGAAAATTATATTGTAAATTTATATATACCCTTCTCACGAAGGTGAAGGGTATAAAAACGTTTACAGAACTGCAAATATTAGCTTTAAATCAAGCATTATTTTAACTGAGATTTCAATAGTTTCATCAGTTTTGATTGAAAAAGAGCCTCGTTACTAAAGAGCCGTTTCCTTTTTCCTATGATATTTTACATTCCAGTTAAATATGTAAATTTGCGTGTGATAGCCGTTGCTGAATGTTTTCCATGATATCTGCCTGTTTGTGGTTATTAATTTAAATATTTGTATAAGCACTAAGATAATACCCGTAAAGAGTATAAACATTTTTAATTATCTTACACGTAGTTGTTAATGACAATTTAGTTACATTTAGATACTTATTCAATGTTGTGTCTCTAGATACAATTTAAATTTTTTTTCCATATAAAACTTATTTTGCCCTCAACACAATTTCATGCCATTTTAAATGAATTACGAATCGTGTACGTCATGTATAATGTGCCTGCAAACTACTTTGATGATGACAATGATGGCTACGATAATAATGATGATGGTGATTTGTGTTTTTTATTTTGCAACTATGTATGTATGTACGTGTATAGAGGAAGAGATAATAATAATAAAATTATTATTATTATTTTTATTAGTTACAATTTAATTTTTTAACATTAGTGTATCTGTAGTCGTCAGTATGTTTGCAAGTGTATAAAATAAAATTATGACTATAAATACATTTAAACATATAAAAACGTATAGACAGCTAGTATACTTACATAAGTACTTACGAGGGAAAACAAAACAAAAAAACAAACAACTTCATAATTGAATAAAAGCCTAAAGTAACTTTTTAAGTAACATTTATAAATATTCCTTGAAATACATACAATACATAGACTAGATAATAGATGGCAAGTAGGTGTTTGTCTTGTTATATGACTCCCACATGTAAAATTAGATTCACAGGACACAGACATTAACAGCAGCAGTAAAATGAGATTTTAAATGGCCATGATTTCATACAACATTTCTCCTATAGATGCATTAAAAGTTAGGTATTCAAGTAAACAAAATAAAATAGAAATTATGTAAATATGTATTTATGAAAACCTGTAATTTTATGTGCCCATAAACTCACAAGAACTTTCCAAGCCACTTATACTTGCGGTTTTAGATCTAATAGAGGCTCATTTCAAGAACCAGCCGGATATCGATTTTATATTATGAAAACTCGGTATAACGAAAGAATGAATTTAGTTATGCTATCTCCGTTGCCTAAAGTTGCATAAATATACAACAGATTTATACATTTTCTTAATTATACCCGTCACCATGAGTGACATGGGTATATATAAGTATGTCACTCAGTTTTCATTTGTGACCCCATAAAGTCTATATATTCCGGATGGTAATAAATATCGGAGTCGATATTACCCTGTCCGTCTATAGTTATGTTTTTTTTTTTTTTTTTTTTTTTTTAAATTCATTTATTTGCAATCTATTTTACAAGAAATATTAAGCAAAACTTATAATAAATAAATAAAAATAACTTATTTTATTAAGCTCCAGTGAGCTTAATAAAAGAAAAAAGAAAAATGTATATTATTAATATATTAATCAACTTTCCAAAGCCTCCAAATATCTTACATTAGGGTGGCCCCTAATGAACGAAAGTTAGATTTTTGCCATTTTCACACCCCAGTTTGGTGAACATTGGTAAAAAATCATCCTGAAAAAGACCTCTGAAGTTTTGAGATGCATTTACAAGTGGAAAAAATGCAATTTTTTCAGTTTTTTTTTTTTTTTCTAAAAATTTTGCCATTAAATAATTACTTTTGCAATTAAGTTTAATATAATCGAAATGTATACGTAATTGTCGTTCTAATAAGGTATAAATGTCAAAAATTGGTTGAAAAATGTTAAAGTTATAAAAAATTCCCCAGGCCATAAATGTGTCTCAGGCCAATAGAACAAGAAATGTAAAACAAAATTAAAATATTTTGAGAAATATTAAAATAAAAGCTAATTTTTCTTTAAAATATATCTATATTTACTTGTATATGAGTTTTTGTCTTGGTCTGATACCATTAACCTATTCGCAGGTATGACCAAAAATATAAATTATTTATAACGACAGTATCAAAATTTTATTTTCAAATTTTCAAACATTTTATTAAACAAATTTCAGAATTTTTTTTATAATCACATTGGGATTTATTAAGAATATAATAGAGAATAAAAATATGAGAAAATTATAAAAATATCTCTTTTAGTTTTTCCGTGCCAGCGATTTAAATTTTGCAATTTTCGAGAAACAAACATTATTTGGCCATATTTTGGCGAATGAGCTCAATTTCCTTACTTTTATGAATATTAAGTAGAACCTATTAAGAATATTATAGCCCAGATAATTATAAATACACTGTGAAAGTTTTAATAAAATTGGAAAACGTTAAACCTTAAATCGTGAAGGTCAAAATTTAAAAAAAATTGGAATTTCTAATGTAAAGATTGCGAAATTTTACATATTTTTGAGTCGATTTTATTGAAACTTAAGAAAAATATAACATGAAGACTAGTATTTATAATAACAGCGCAAATATTTAAATTAACCCATAATGACACTTGGGGTTAAAATGAACCCAAAGAGGGCTTTTTTCCAACTTTCGTTTATTAAGGGTCACCCTAATCGTACATACATAATTTATGCATTCATATATCCGGTATAATCCTATTTGAAAATCAGCCCAAAAATGGCTGAAATATAAACAAAACCGCGACAACCTCGATTTTTTACCTATTTTTTTTTTAAACAACTTCTTTTTTACCAAAAATTAGTTTTCAACTAAATTTTTTAACCAAAATTTTTTTGAACAAAAATATTTTTAATTTGCACCAACATTTTTTTTTTTCACCATAATTTTTCTAACCAATAGTTTTTAGTATTTTACTTAAAGCATACTTTAGTACAATGGTGCCCAAGCCCTATACTCTTGGTGCTCATTTGTTTTTGTAAATGCTCTTAGCTATAGGCTGTGTGTTTCTATACTCAATGGATCACTTAGCACTAGCAATATGAAATACACAAACAACTTTGTCTTGTTTGTTTTTTTGTCGATCTTCACTGTCTACACGCAAGTGCAAAGCAACAACACTTTCGTATGCTTTGCTGGTAAACATTGACGACAGCGATCATCAATATAGATTTTGTTTTTGTTTATCGTATGGTATTGTTTAAAAAAGTGTGTATTTTTTTCTTTATTCTTTGTATGTTTTGTTTTTACAACAAAAAAAAATTGCATAAAAATTAGTTTTTCTTTAAATGTATTGGTGTTTACTCTTCCATAAGGAACTTTTGTGCAGCCCTGCTTTAGTATATATGATTCGGCGCAGACGAATATAGCATTCTTACTTGTTATTTCTTAAGTTCTTGCGGATAAAAAAAATATCATGCACGATAGGGATAATAACAGGTTTTTGAGACAAAAAGTCCTTTTTTCAAGTCAACCATTTAAAAAAAAATAATAACGGCATTTTATATTTAACACTTTGAAACACTCAAATATTAAAAAATTAAAGTCAGATGGCACCACATGACGACATGCCGAGCTGGCAAAGTTGCCAAGTTTTGCTTTGCTATATTTTTTGACATTCAATCATAATGAAACAACAAAGGAATTTTAGTGGTCAAACAAAAACTTTTAAGATTATACAAATTTTGTAAAATGGAAAACACTTGTAAAGTTATGTAAATTAAAATGTTATTAAAAACATAGAGAAACAACAAGAGCGGAAACTAGAAAAAAAACTCAAACAAAAATGTTACTCAATATAATTAGACATACGAGTCTTGTTTTTGTTTTCACATAGGTTTTTTTACTAATACATTCTCAGCATTTAGATTTCTGACAACTGAGTTAGGTCTTTGACAGGAAAGTTTCCGCTCTATGTATATTTCTTCATGATTAAAAATTTCAAAAAAAAAGTTAGATGTGGTAAATAATTTTTTGTGTCAAACATGTGTTGTCTTTGTTGTGAAGTTTTTGCTGTCGTCCATATACTCTTTGGAATAGAACTTTGTTTATCCGAGCATATCCGTGAAACAATTTATATGTGGGGAAAGGTAATAATGTGTACTATAATTTTTTGGAAAAGCCATTTGCTGCAATCTGCCGCTGTTTTTATTTTTTTTTTTCCTAATGGGGTATAACTTAAAAATTTGGATACCATAAATCTCCATAGTGGGGAGGGTATACTGGGTTAGTGCTGATGTTTATAACGTGGAAAAATATTGTCCCAACACCCACCTTATGGCATACCAATCTGCTCAGGATCACTTTCTGAATCGATTAAGAGATGTCCGTCCGTCGGCCTGTCCTTCTGTCTATGTAAACCTTGTAATCAAACTACAGGTTGCAATTTTGTCCCAGTGCCAAAGCCTATTGAATTTGGTTGGAATCGGTCCATTATTTCTCCTAGCTCCCATACGATTGCCCTATCTGAAAATAGTTAAGCTCTCATAAAAATCTTATTTATATAGATATCCAATCCAAATTCAGCACAAATATGTTTTATATTAGCCAAAATCGCAACACAAAATTTTGTGACTATCGGTCTTTAATTGGACATAGTTCTCATGTAAGGCCCACTTCCGAAAATCACTTTAACAATGTGGGTATTCCAGTATGTTGTGAACACACACACAGCAAGAATTTTATTAGATTTTTAAGTAATTTTCTTAAATGTTTTAATATGAATTATTGTGTTTATTTAAAGTTAGTTTCTAAATAAATGTATCTTAAACAGAATCATGCACTTATCGCTGAATTTCAAGAGCCGCCTATCGCCATGCATATGTACATTTCCTGTCACTAGAGGTGGGTGTGGCAGTAAGCGGATTGGCTTTAAATGATTAATAAAGTCTTAGGTCAGCATTTATGTTACCTAATTGAAACTCAGAAACTTATTATTTCCCAGTAATCTTCAACCGCAGTAGTACTTTAATCCATGGGCGAAACACTGCTCGATTGACTTAATTTTTTTACTGAAGACTTAAAAGCTCATTATTATCATCTGTACGGAATTTGAAAGGTCTAGCTGTTTCCTATGATTTATAGCCTCAAAAACTGTTCATTGGACCCATCGTGCAATGGTGAGAACAAAATATTATTATTTGAAGTAAACTTACAAACACATCGCTCATGTGCTGCAACAACGTCATAACTCAAAATCCGTTATGACGTAGTAATACATGTAGTTTTATCAGTTTTCAAAAAAGTCAATCATGTTTTGTGTAAGAGTGTTTTTTTGTTGAAAACATCAACATTAAAATTCATGTTTTCTCGTATTTTTGGCAAGTAGGAATTTTGGTTAAATACACATTAGAAAGATATTAACAGCTACTATTTAGATCAGGTTTTATTTCTGAAATTGCATGATTTGTTGAAAATTTATTTAAGAAATAGTAAAATGTCACAGAACATTCAAAGCCGTTTTTCTCGAAACGACTTTTTTGAATTATGACGTTGTTTCAGCAAATGAGCGATATATATTTGTAAGTTCACTTCATTTAAATCTAGCATTTCTCAAATTGTTCATCTCCAACTTTAATATTTTTTTTGTTTAGCCTTACAGGAATTCAAAATAATAATTTTTTTGACAGTTAAACAAATGACAATTCTGCAAAAACAAAATTTTCAAGCAAATTACACTTAAATAACTACAAAAAAACTGACAATACCAAAATGAAGAAAATATAAACACTTGTAATGTATTAACAACAGGATACAGCAAAAGTATGTAAAGGGTGTTTTTTTAGTACCCATTCAATTGAATTTATTAAATAGATAATTTTAATTTTAGGACGCCACGGCTATCACGTAAATCACTGGTTTATCTGGAGTTTACATATATCCAGATAAAATAATCTAATGGCGTCAAATCACATGACCATTTACCGGCTACATTTATTTAAATTATTCGTTCTCCAAATATTTCTCTCAGTAAATTGATTCTAGGGCGAACGATGAATATTGTAAGCATGAAAACCAAGATTATTTTCATAAAAGGGATGAACGCAAGTCTAACTGCTGAGCACGATGACGAATTGATATATTTGGATCATCATCAGCACTACGCCACACACCATCCATTGCTTTTTCTTTGCGCACTCTACAGCATCTTTCGGGAATCGTATTAACATTATTGTTAAAAGAAAACCTAAAGCGAAAACGATCCATAGTTTATCGACTTAATCGCTCTGGTGGACGAGTATAAGCAACATAAAATGCTCTTAATGCCCGATGAGTTTTTCGAATTGAATCATATTATTTAACATTATCTGAACAATTTGTAAACGTTTTTCTAGCTAAATTACCGAACCAAACTAATCTCAAAACAACTGAGAACTGTCAATTAACAGCTGTCTCTAAAAAAAAGACCCTTTACGCCTGTCTGTATGCTGGCTATACTTTTGACGAAAATCAAAAAAACCAAACAAACAAAAAAACATCCTTTCTTCTATAAAAAAATTATCAAGGAAAGAGCAAACATTATACCCAAGAAAAAAGGAAACAAAACAATGCATTAAGATGCGAATCATTATGGATAAAGAAAGAAGAGAATCACGCTGAACAAGTGGAAGTGGCGCTGAGTAGTTACAATGAAATATTTCGACATTAACCTTGCATATTTTTCTTTAAGGATTATCATGATGATGGAAACAATGAAGCTGATGATGATCACCATCATCAGCGTCAGCAGCATAATCATCATAATAGTAGTTAATAGCAACAAAAAGAACATAGAAAAATGAATAGAAAAGAAAAATGTTTGTTAAAAACGAAATTAAATTTACTTACCCAACATTTAATTTAATAATATAAATTTTTCTTGGCAGACATACTAGCACTAATCATGGAAAGGAAACTCACTTAGACAATTGAGTTTCGCCCCTACATTTCTTTCTATGTATGTGTTACAGATAATTTTAAGGAATAAAAGAAAATAGTTTTCAAATATTTAAAAAAAAAATCTAGGGTTTAAATTTCATAACATTTTGTAATACAGGGGAAATCCCGGATACCAGGGAATTCCCGAAATATATAATTGTGATGTAAATTAAGCCAAGTGTTATAATCATTGTGTATATAAGTTATACTTACATCTACATAACATCTTCATTTAATGTCTTATTATTTACAAAATATAAAAATTGAAGTAGTCTATAGACACCTAGGTACCGCCTTTAATGATGAATACATTGTATATGTATTTGAAATATTCCATATATTTTATCATTCACATCTTCGTTTTTCACAAATAACTATTCCAACATACAAAGAGGCAGAAACCAAAAATGATTTTCTTTTCAATTTTTTTTTTTTTTTGGTGTACGAATTGTGATTCCAACTTATTGTCTGTGTATTCTAGTCAGTATTTAATTCCCTAGATTCCCTATAAAAAATCCTGAGAATCGGCTAGTGAAAATTTGCAAAATTCATGAGAAATTTGTAGCGTGAATCCTCGGGATAAAAACCCTTTTGCCACCACAAATCTAAGCAACTTTCTTTAGTAAAGGGCCCACAGTGGGGCAGAATCAAAATTATTTGGAAATAAATCTGGCAATATTTTTGAAGGACGGAGTTCTAAAGTGGCATATTTTTGAATCTAATTGAGATATTGACTTGAAATTTCTTTTATAAGATCAGAAATTGACTTATTTATACAAAAAAAAATTGTTCGGGAAAATCTGGAACAAATTGTTCCTACTATTTGCAATCATATCAAAATTTTGATACAAATTTTAGTTTTAGAAGGTCAATAAATATGTAATATGTAATAAAATCTTTATTTATTACCAAAACTCAATGAAATTTTCAACGTTTTTTAAATTTTTCATTCTAAATACTAAAATGTAAAAAACATTGCCAAAAGATCAAAGGAAATCCCGCAATTCCTAAAAATTGGAGCGAAAATCCCAAAAATTATATTTTTTACTATTTTGCCCATAGGATCCACATTTTCATCGGAGCTAAGAAAATACTTTGGGAATAGATAAACATTACATCAGGGTTTTCAAAACTGCTTTTCATTTTCTGATCCTAGCTTTGGGATTTTAGAACATGTGGTCCAAAGTTGAAATTTTGATAAAAAATAGGTCAAATTCCAAAAGGCGTAGGGAATATTCTCCGTAAAGATAGCTTACAGAAAAACATAAAATTATTATACGTCGTTAAAGAAAGTTTTTTTTAAATAAAAAAAGAGTTAGGTCACCTTTTCGCCCAAAAAATAGCACAAATCTACTATTTTTGGAATTTTTAAATTGAAAATCGTTTATTTTTGAATTCGTAATTGATATTGCTCTCAAATCTTTTGCATATTATTGGTAATTTAGTTGTCTAACTAACCGAAAAAATTTAGTTTTTTCGGTTCAAAAGTAGGCCCTATATTTTAAAAAAAGCGGATCAAGGTATGGCAAAATTTTAAAATTTCAATTTTGAAATGCCTATAACTCGGAAATTATAAGAGATAAATAGCAAACGCAAGCATGTTTTTTCAAGACCTAGTCGAGTGCTTTCTAAAAATTTAAACATCTTTTAAATCGGATGGAAACAAAAAAATGGCACGTCTTTAAAAATTTTACATGTCAAAGGTACCCTACTTTGAGCCCCCATAGCGCCACTCCTGGAGCATTTGTAGGATCCATTTTAATAACTTAAACTTGAATTCTCTATGGCTACCCAAATGTCAAATTTTATCTCGATTGGACCAGCCGTTTAGAAATGCCAGATTTATTTCCAAAACATTTTGAATCTGCCCCACTGTGGGGCCTAACGTGCTATGTTATACAGTTCTTGAATGTAAAATATATCATGAATTCCACCAAAGACTTCCGCAAAACAACAAATTTTTGACCTTGGGTCTTCCGCTTTTAACCGTTTTTATGTAAATATAAAACCTTTGGAGTGCTTTAATTATTTTTGAATTGTTATTATTTTAAATTTCTAAAAAATCGCGATTTTATTCACGATTTAATTTTTTTAATAATCAATAGCATTTACTAGGGATTTAACTTTAAATATTCGTAGCTTATGATTTAGGATGTATTTGTTTACATAATGCGCATTCATGAAGAAATTGCAATTTTCAGATGTACTTTTGGAAATAAAATAAATACTATTTAATGATATTTATAGCAATTATAGGGTTCAGTGGTGCCACAGTGCGTATGATGAAGAATTATTAAATTTTATTAAAAAATAAATCATACGCCACAGGAGAAATTATTAAATTAAAGCAACAAGTAGTGGACGAAGTGAAAAATTTCTATACAAAAAATAATTTTTGAATCTGTACTCTACTAAATTTATTCAAAGTATTGACCATTGTTTGCCATGACATTTTCCCATTTTTCTGGCAACTAATGGATTCCGAGCCAAAATAACTGCTCATCTTTAAAGGCTAAGAACGAATAAAGCCAATATCGGATACTCTGTTTCAAAGTCAATAGTATCATAGAGAGAGCGTTCTGGATCGGTCGAAGCAAATAGTAGTCGGACGGGGCAAAGTCTGGACAATAAAGCGAGTGAGGCAAAAATATATATATGGCTATTGTGAATTAATTTCATAACGGTTTGACATTTTTATAATTTTTTTTATTTAAAATACGAAATAAAATAACAAAGAAAAACACCTAGTACAATGATAATAGAAAACAAAATAAAACTCAACCAATACATCAATGATTTTGGTCCTGCACGCCAATCGTATTTCACTTTAGGAGACATTTAGCTTTGGCCGAACATTACAGTACTGTTTATATATGCATGCACATTAGAGTGGGTCAAATTGTATGGATCAAAAAAAAAATGCACCAAGCAGTTATCAAAATCGTAATCTACGATGAATTCTAAGAAGGATTGCCGAAGAAACCATGGGTCTAAAATCAAAATCGAGCTTCCCATTTTTAACGCGAAAATGTTGCTTTTGTATTTTATATACTTATATTTTTTTATATATGATAAAATTTTATTGAGCCTTTTAAGGAACTTGACTATGTTTGGGCCTGTTCAAAAGGAAGGAAAGGCAGAATAGATAAATCTTTGCAAATGCAGAAAATTAACAGTAAACTTCACCCGAGGATGGTTAAAAAATCTCATAAAAAACTGAAAATAAAAAAAGTGCAAATAAATCAGTAACTTTCCGAATTTAATAAAATTAAATAAATAAATCCCAGGACTATAGAGGGGGTATTGTAAAGCTTAAGTTTTGAATTTAGACTTTCAACACTAAGCGGAGCATCAGGCCCCAAACTGAGGTATCTCGGGTATATTAAAAATTATGTCAAATTGTTGTTCTCTATCCGATTTAAAAGATTTGTATATATGTATAATCTACAAGAAGAGAGCTAGCAAAATATTGTTATAACTGTATTTTATTTTTTATAGTTTACAGAGATATTCACCATTGAAAATTAAAATTTTATGTTTTTTTCCTTATCTTGGTCTGGATTTTTGCAAATAGCAGATCCAAAATTTGCTCAATTTTTTTTCATATATATATTTTTTAATTAACAAAGAATATGTTAATATTACGAGGAAAGAACTATTTCAAAATCATTATCAAGTCAAAAGTTATGTGCACTTAAATTAAGTGCTAGTTATAGCAACAATACGATTCGGTGGTGCTACATAGCGTATGATGAAGAATTATTAAATTTAATTAAAAATAAATCATACGCCACAGGAGAAATTATAACTAAGGGGCATTTCATGTCAAGTGAAAACCAACTTTTAAAGTCGATGTCTTCCGATTCGGATGAAATTTACACCATGGTTAATTCTATTGACTAGTAATTCAGACACAATTTTTCAACAAGATCGGTCAGAAGTTTATGAGTTAGAGGGGGTCAAAATTTTACATTTTGGCCAAAAAGGTGTTTTTTCTCATCCCTGTAACTTATTACCTATTGTTCTTAGCAAAATATGTCCCAAATAGTTTAGATAAATATTTCTTCAATCTTTCAGTAAAATAAAAATTAAAAATAAAAAATAAAATTTTTTTTAAATTTCTTTTCCAAAATCAAAAACTTTTTTAATTTTTTTTTTTCAAAATGGGCCCCATTTTCTCAAAAGAAAGCTTAGATATTTTCCTTGAAGACATATTTGTTCGCTTAGTGGGATGCGAGTGGGATATCTATCAAAACAAATATTTTGTAACTCAAAACATAAAATTTTTTACTTTTTTTTTTTGCAAAATCAAAAACTTTGTTGTCTTTTTTTCAAAAAAAAATTTTTTTTTTTCTTAATGTCGGATTTTATTAATAAAGGATGCATTTAAAAGATAAATTGTTTTCATAATGCGCATTCATGATGAAAATGCAATTTTCAGATGCACTTTTGGAAATAATCTTAAATAAATAATTATATTAAGTGCTATTTACAGCAATAATACGATTCAGTGTTCCACAGTGCGTATGATGAAGAAATATTAAATTTAATTAAAAACAAATCATACGCCACAAGAGAAATTATAGCAACATGTTGTGGACGAAACGAAAAATGTCTATAAAAAAAAAAATATTTTTGAATCTTTACTCTACTAAATTTTATAATATTTGGTATACATATTGATGTATGACTTAAAAATGCGAAATTTTTAAAAAATTTTTAGCTTTTATTTTGAAACATTTGTACAATATAAAATTATTCAAAGTATTGACCATTTTTTGTCGTGACATTTTCTCATTTTCCTGGCAACATATGGATTCCGAACCAAAAGAACTGCTCATTTTTTGAGGCCAAGGACGACGAATAAAGCCAAAATCGGATACTCTGTTTCAAATTGAAGCGTATCATAAAGAGAGCGTTCTGCATCGATCGAAACAAATAGTAGTCAGACGGTTCAAGGTCTGGACTATAAAGCAAGTGAAGCAAATTCTGGATGTTTTTCGGCCAATGCTAGCTTCAAACGAATGAGTTGTGTTCGGTACAAGTTCCCTGTGATTGTCTGGCCAGATTTCTTCAGCTCATACAGAGAACTACCGATTCGCCTGGTTGGCCGGGCTTCATAAACGAACACTTTAAACATCATTTAGGATATGCAAAATCGTATTTCAAGGTCTCTCGGCTTCAATTCCTGTGGTTTTGAAATTGCTGCATGAGTAGCTCCCAATGATTTTGCAATCTCTTATTGAGTTTGACAAAAATCTTCCAATTCTTGGTCTTCCAACTTTTTTGACTGGCCTGGGCGATCTTTGTCTTCCCTGTCAAAATGACCACTTCTTAACCAAACAAACCATCACTCGCACATTGAAGCCGATTGACTACACCCACCATAAGCTTTGGTGAGCAATCGGTTTGCTTCAGCGGTAATTTTCTTCAAATTAAAGAAGTAAAGCAAACCTTCCCGCATATGACGCTTTATTGGTACAAAATTTGACATTTTCGAAGCAAAAAAAAAAACTTTGCTGTATATTTAAATTATATCTACAAAAATATAACACAATAAGAAAATTTGCGCCAACTGTTGTGGGTTTTTGGAACTTTTTTACGGGTTCAAAAATCATCCATTGTATTAATTTAAATAAACATGTCTTAGATGATTATTTCTCCGTGCTACAAGCGGAATGATGAACTTATATAACCCATATTTTACCACGATTGATAGTGAAGGGTATAACCAAAAAATTTCCATTGTTTCACCAGAATTCAAGACTGTTGTTTCATCTTAAACCAATTATCATACTCTTTACTTTACTGTTCTCTTATATTTACTTCCAAATGAATTAAATTTTTAAGTGCAAGAGGTCATTTTTAATCTACGTATCAGTTTCGGGTGGTAATTTATGTTGTGAAGAATTTGTAAGTTAAAAAAGAAATATTGAGGGAAACGAAAGTATGTCAGTGCTATTGTTTAAAAAAAAATCTCAATTAGTGCTCTTGTTGCACAGAGTTTATATCAAAAGAAGGAAGCCACTGAAAGCAAATTTTCCTTGCAGTTTTATGCCATCTTCTGTTAGGAATTTGGCATTCTGTTATGTTCATAATTGACACAGAATTTAATTATGTGGAGATGAGCAAACCTAAGAATTAGCAAAATTTTTGATCTTAAAACAAATACAAATTGGACTTTTAGTCAGTAGTTTCTGGCATAAATGATTATAAAGAAGATATATTAAGTACTTTCCTGTAGCACAAAATGCAAGTTACTTCCTCACTACAGAAAGACTTAAATAATAACACTTATCAACAAGGAAAAAATATATACTTTTAATTTTCACTATTTGTTTTTTGCAAAACTACACCCTTTAATCAAAATCCTTTCATTTTAACTAGCTAAACCCTTCAAAGATATATAACCGGGGTAAATAAAGTACCCACTAGTAAAAAGCAAACTATTTAATACAAAGCATTTTGAAAGTGTATAGTTTTAATTTGTTTTTTTTTTATTTTTATATACAAACATTTCGCTTTGCTAAAATTTATTTCCACATATACACCGCCGGGAATAGATTGAAGCATGACTGATTTCAACAAATAAATCAACCAACCAGCTCTAAACATATACAAACTGCAACGTACATATCTACTTACATAGCGTAAGGTTACAATGTAAAGAGTTTGTTGTATAAAAATAGTTGGAAATTGATTTCAAATAAATTTACTTTTTTTTGTTCAGAAGGAAATTGAATTTTTATTATTTTTATTTATGGTGAAGTTGAGCTATGTTTTTGTTACTTTTTGCGTTTTAACATAAAATGATTTTTCAAATAAGAAAAATGCTTTTTAAATATGTATATTTACATAAATAAAATGATGTAAATGTAGTAATATTGCAAACATGGAACTAAATAAAATGTAACTGCAAAAGGAAAATAACATAACTTATGATTTTAAATTCAACAAACAAACAATTTATTGACGATTTTAGGAATTTTTAAATAAAAACGATCTTTGGACAGATTTAATTAACGTACTTTTCTACGATTGCAGCTAAACTTGACAACATGAAGAACTATGATTGAAGCTAAACTAGGCAACACGAAAAACCACGATTGAAGATAAACTAGACATGAAGAACCACGTTTGAAACTAAACTAGACAACATATAGAACCACGACTGAAGCTAAACTATACAACATGAACAACCACGATTGCAACTAAACTAGACAATATAGAGAACCTTGATTGAAGCTAAACTGGACAACATGAAGAACCATGAATAAAGCTAAAGTAGACAACATGATGAACCACGATTGAAGCTAAACTATACAACATAAAGAACCACGATTGAAACTAAACTATACAACATGAAGAACCATGATTGAAGCTAAACTAAACAACATAAACAACCACGATTGAAACTAAACTAGACAATATGGAGAACCTTGATTGAAGCTAAACTAGACAACATGAAGAACCACGAGTGAAGCTAAACTAGACAACATGAAGAACCACGATTGAAGCTAAACTAGACAACACGAAATAACATGGTTGAAGATAAAATAGACAACACGAAGGACCATGAATAAAGCAAAACTAGACAACATGAAGAACTACGATTGAAGCTAAACTAGACAACATGAAGAACCACGATTGAAGCTAAACTACACGCAGAAAAAAAATATAGTTATACATTGTTACTGTAACCATTTCAAATTTGTGCATGGTTACTGTAACAATATCAAAATTTTTAACAATATTATAGTCACAGTAACTATATATATGATTGTGGTAACAATAATATGGTTAATTTACGATTCACATGAATATTTCAACCATAGTTCAACCATATATATGGTTACAGTAACCATGTATATGTTTGTGACAACCATTTATATGATGAATAATTTTATCATAATATGTTGTTCTCAGATTATGATATGAGAGCATCATAATATGGTAAGTACTTCATCATATAAATGGTTGTCACAAACATATACATGGTTACTGTAACCATATATATGGTTGAAATATTCATGTGAATCGTAAATTAACCATATTATTGTTACCACAATCATAATATAGTTACTGTGACTATAATATTGTTAAAAATTTTGATATTGTTACAGTAACCATGCACAAATTTGAAATGGTTACAGTAACAATGTATAACTATATTTTTTTTCTGCGTGTAGACAACACGAAGAACCACGATTGAATCTAAACTATACAACATGAAGAACCATGATTGAACCTAAACTAGACAACATGAAGAACCATGATTGAAGCTAAACTAGACAACATGAACATAAATAACCACGGGTGAAGCTACACCAGACAACATGAAGAACCACGATTGAATCTAAACTAGACAACATAAAGAACCACGATTGAAGCTAAACTAGACAACATGAAGAACCACGATTGAAGCTAAACTAGACAACACGAAAGAACATGGTTGAAGATAAAATAGACAACACGAAGGACCATGAATAAAGCAAAACTAGACAACATGAAGAACTACGATTGAAGCTAAACTAGACAACACGAAGAACCACGATTGAAACTAAACTATACAACATGAAGAACCATGATTGAAGCTAAACTAAACAACATGAACAACCACGATTGAAACTAAACTATACAACATGAAGAACCATGATTGAAGCTAATCTAAACAACATGAACAACCTCGATTGAAGATAAACTAGACGAAAGGAAGATCCATGATTGTAGCTAAACTAGATAACATGAAGAACCACGATTGAAACTAAACTAGACAACATGAAGAACCACGATTGAAGCTAAAATTGACAACATGAATAACTACGATTGAAGTTAAACTAGACAAAACGAAGAACCACGATTGAAGCTAAACTATACAACATGAAGAACCACGATTGAAACTAAACTAGACAACATGAAGAACCATGATTGAAGCTAAACTAGACAACATGAACATAAATAACCACGGGTGAAGCTAAACCAGACAACATGAAGAACCACGATTGAATCTAAACTAGACAACATGAAGAACCATGATTGAACCTAACCTAGACAACATGAAGAACCACGATTGAAGCTAAACCAGACAATATGGAAAACCCTGATTGGATCTAAACTAGACAATATGGAGAACTACGATTGAAGGTAAACTAGACAATATGGAGAACCTTGATTAGGGCTAACTAAGACAACATAAAGAACCACGATTGAAGCTAAACTAGACAACATTAGGAACATTGAATAAAGCTAAAGTAGACAACATGAAGAAGTACGATTGAAGCTAAACTAGAGAACATGAAGAAACACGATTGAAACTAAACTAGACAACTACGAAGCTAAACTAGACAACAGGAGAGACTATAGTTGAAGATAAACTAGACAACACAAAGGACTACGATTAATGATAAACTAGACAACATGAAGAACCACGATTGAAACTAAACTAGAAAACACAAAATACCATAGCTAAACATAAACTAGACAACACGAAGGACCACGATTGAAGATAAACTAGACAACATGAAGAACGATTGAAGCATAAATTTAACAGGAAAAAACTACCGATTGAAGATAAATTTTAACTTCATAAAAAGCTTTGACTTAGCCATAATTTGATCATTATGAAGGCAATTGATTTAAGCTGCATAAAGATTTACAATTGATCTAAATTCGGAATAGTCACTTAAGTTTTTACGATTGAAGCTAATAGGGACTGAGATCGAAAAATTCTTAACACACGGTTTTCATTAAAACTTTTAACTCAAGTATTATTTGATTTTTATTTTTTTTTTTGATCAAGTTACCTTTGCAAAGCATGCCAGTTATTATGTTTAATAACAATTATGTTCACTTGTTGTTAATCTGATTAAAATGAATGACCGGAAAAAAGTGCGTACTAAAATTATTAAATATTTTCAAAAAAACCCAACATGGTGCTACAAAAAGTTGGCCAAACAATCAAAGGTCTGCCGTCAAATTGTGTCCAATGTTACTCAACAGTACCGGGAGAACTTGTCTGCTGACAGAAAACCTGGTTCAGAATAAGGAATGGTTAACTTGATGTTTATTAAGCCAAAAAAAATAGAAAGCATTTTCAAAAGAGCTCCCAACACATTCGGTAGGAAAGCAGCCCGGTTAACTCAGTGCTCGGACTATTTGGTATGAAAAGTTAAAGCCAATGCAGGTTCAATAACACACAAGGCTCAAAAAGTTCCTGACAGGAACGCTGCTAAAAATTTAGAGGCCAAAAACAGAGCACGGAAATTGAAGTCAAATTTTATAAAAAAAAAAAAATATTCGTGCTGCATGTCCTGGCAGATTTTTCGCAGATTCCTGGTCAAAATTTTGATGTTGCTGATGCTCGAGGGAATGTTGAAGAAAAGTTTAGGACCCAAAAGCAGACAAAATTTCTCAAAAAGTTCTTGGTATGGCAAGCAATATGCAGTTGCGGCAAAAAAGCCAAACATTAGTTACAATAAGCTCTATAAATACTGACATTTACATCAAGAAATGTTTACAAAAAAGCATGCTTACATTCATAAGACTTCTTAGTGTGTCCACTTATTTTTGGCCTGATTTGGCAACCTGTCACTATGGTAAGAAAGGTGGTAAAAGAACAACAATGTGGTATTTGTACCAAAAGAGGCAATTCCTCCAAACTGCCTGGAGATGAGTGTAGTGGAGAGATATTGGGCTCTTGTTAAAAGAGAATAAAAGAGCACAAAAAAGGTGTCCAAAAGTGTGGTAGATTTTAAACGAAAATGGACAACCTGTTCGAACAAAGTAACATAAAGCACTATAAAAACCATAATGGAGGGGTTTTCGAAAAAGGTTCAAAATTTCATCATTAGTGATTAGAACTATAAAAATATATATTTTTTTTTTTTAAGTTGTAACAATAATTTTAATCAAATAAAGTAAGATTTAAAACTGTAAGTTTAGGGGTTTCATTTTTATTAACATATATTCATGTTAAAAATTTTCGATCTCAGTCCTTATTGAGGATTTTAGTTTTTTACGCATTTCAAATTTTCTGATTTGTTGCTCAATTTACTGAGTGATCGTAAATGAGTAGCCTTTTCACTCTAAACCCTCTGCTTTAGGATATGTACTTAATTTTAGTTTAGAAGTTTTAACCCAAATTCGATTTTTACTGACCTAATAGTCAAGTTAATGACCACTTCGTGCTATATCCTCTGATTGACAATTTGTCTATGAAATTTTAATTAAACTTCGTATAATGAAGTTTTTCAACTATTGTAATCATTATACTGTGTTCTTTAAAGTTCTATTACTAAAAATAAACTTTATTTTCACCATATGCAATAAACCAATTTCCTTTATACTCCGTTAGATTTCAAACACTCTTAACATTATTTACGCTTATGTTAAACTACAAAAAGTTTAAAGTTAAAATATGCGTAAAACACAAGTGCAGAGCAGGATATTAACAATAAAAGTAAAATCAGTTATAACAACCGCCGATCAATATCATTTGACGCAACACAGCAAACTTAAATTCGCTGTAAGCAGTTACTCCTCAAACATGTGTTACCACCTACAACTGCTTCTCATGTCCTTAAATAAAGTAAGTAATTCCATAAGCCAACAAAAAAAAAACTAACTAGCAGCAAAACTTACAGTTCAATAGAATGTTAAAAATTTTATTTATCATTTCTTCCTTTTTTATGTGAGTGATTTTGCCTGGCAAAAAAAAATTGGAGGTGTTTACAAAACGATAACTTTTAACATGTAACAAACCCTCGAAAAGGAATACAATTACATTTGTACTGACAAACTAACACAGAAACTCAGATGAATACACACATTGAGACTCATAAACTGCTAGTGTTTCAAAAATGTTGGCTAGCTAAATAAATTTCTGGTGAATCGAATTATTGAAACAAATTTGTTCAACCGATTTGTATAATAAATAAAGGTTTGTGAAAAAAGTTTAGTTTTTAAAGATTTAATGGGATCCTTAATTTAAATTTGGTAATCACCATAATTTTTATTTACCTCCAATATAATTTTTTTCTCTTACCAAATTCTGTTACATGAAAATGAACAACATTCAAATCCACATACAAATACCTCGAAGCCATCAATTTGTTTGCTTTTTTCTGCCCTTTTTTTGCCAGCGAATAGAGCACAAGTTCGTGTATTAGAGAATGTGAAGGCAAAATGCTTGAAATATTTGTTAATTTAAGTATTTTCTTGTAACAGATTGTTACAGTTTCAGTAACAAAATATTTCATGTTTGCATTTTAAACAGATAAAATAAAATTAACATAGTGATGCGAAGGATTTAACAATATGAGACGTTTTTGTCTGTTTTTTTTTTCTGTTTTGGTGTTTCGCAAAAAAAGTCACATTGAATTAAAGGACATTTTTGGAAAAATTTAATGAAATTCAAATGGAGAGTATAATTGCAATGTATTAACAATATTGGGGAACTGATTTAAAAATCGTTAAGAATATTTTAAGATTTTCTTTCTTATTAAATTACCCAGCAAAAATTTTGTGAATTTTGGTAATGGCAACTAGTTACCACATACATTATTTTATTTAGTAGAGTGGGAATATTCTTATTTTACCCTTCACCTGGGTATATTGTAATATGCAGTAACAAAAGTCAATACATCAACACAACGTAATTAATACTAATAAAATACAAATTGTTTTTAATAATTCTCAGTTTCTGTGAATTCTAATATCAGACATCTCAGAAAAACATGAAAAGGGAAGCTAGAATCGAAGTCCCGATCTACATATACTTTGCACCCGGGTAACAAAGCATAGTTAGACGAGGTCTAAATTCTTACCTCATACTAATACCGTAGTGAAATCCGTAGTTAGCCGACCAAGATCCGAAGTATTTACCTCGTCGGATTGTACTAATTAGCTATTCATAGCCAATAAGCTGTAGTTAGCCAATGAGAGCTGAAGCATTTATCTCTTCGGATTGCAATCATAAGCTGTATTTAAGAATAATTAGTCGTTAGCCGACCAAGAGCCGAAGCATTTATCTCGTCGAATCCTTTATCAGAAACTTCGAACATTAAAAAACATATTTCAAAGATCCAAGACAGCTCTGTGGTAAAGATTTCAAAGCAAGCAGACCTTTACAATATATAAATTACAATATATAAATTATTCAATAGCGACCCACAATATTTATATGTTCTGCACCGTCCGTCCGTATGTTGAAATCAACTTTCCGTAGCCCCGGTTCGATTGATATTTAAAATTGAGAAAATCGGCACACTAAGGATAACTAAGTCATTCATATAGACAATATGGATAACTAATGATAGATATTGATAGACCTTTGCAACGACGTATATAACGTCATAGTAAGTCGGACCTAAAATGGGTCAAAATCGTGAACAAATTTTTTTAGCCCGATTTTTTTTTTTTTTCAACAAAAAAAAAATTTTTCCAATAAAATTATTTTCACAGATAAATTAAAAAAAAATGTGAAAACAAAAAATAGTTTTCTGATTTTTTTACCTAAAAATACTTTTAATTTTTATTTTGAAGTATAATTTGGTGAAGGGTATATAAGATTCGGCACAGCCGAATATAGCTCTCCTACTTGTATTTATACAGGATGTTAATGAACTTTTGCATTTAGCACAACCTTCTAGTGTATTTAACTGAACAACGAAACTGCAACACCATTCGAAGCCATTAATTTTTTGTTCATATTCTATTAATTTATATGTTTACTAGCTTGACCCGGTGCGCTTCGCTACCCCTGTCGTAGTAAGAAAAATATGTAAGGATTTTGTAAAAAAAATCGGTTTTCCCCCTGTTATCCCTTTCTGGTCCATGTATTGAAAAAAAGTTATAGCCTATTGACGCTTCCAAGTAAGGATCTATCTACGTTCCAAATTTCAATAAAATCAGTTCAGCCGTTTAGGCGTGATGCTCAAACAAACAAACAAACTTACAAAGACATTTATATATTTATATAGATGTTAAAACCATTGTTAACTTACGATCAAATAACTCGTACATGGAGCAGTAAGTAAGCTGCTGGACTTTCAAACACAAAGAAACATTTAGCATGTCGGTTCGATTCCCATACAAGACAGTTTTTTTCTGTTTTGTTAGCAACATATTCTTGAGGTGAATAAAAGTATATTTGTAAGCAAAACGCATGAATTTATCAAAACGCTAACAAAAATTACTAGTGTTTCAGTCAAATAATGTATATATATATAAGTTCCCGCCGTTCCTACAAGGATCATAGGGCTTCAATAAAATTGTTGGAACATCTCTCTATTTTGTGCTAAAGCCTTCACATCTCCCCAACTCTTGCCTCTGATATTTACTTCGGTCTCAATCTCTCTTTTCTATGTATGAGCTGAGCGTCCCCATCCGGGTTCCGATCCAACGCCATTTTAGTCTACTTATTTCAATCGATAGGATTTGTTGGGCGATTTCTTTCCCAGAGCGTATGATTAGATATGGATCTCAACAAAAATACCGTAGGATTTTGTGAAAACAGCGCTTCACGAATACTTGCATTTTTCATACATCACGAGTGGCAACATTCCAAGTTTCGCAGGGTAGATTTTACATTGTCATTGAAGATAGCAATTTTCGTACCCAAATACGAAATTTCCAAATAGGTTTTGGGCGACCAAATATTTGACGTGCCTTCTGCATGTTATAATCGATGTCCTCAACCGATCCCCCATACGTAGATAATGCTCCCAATATAGCAGAATTGGCTGACATCTTCTATTTCGCTTGCACCAATCGCAAATAAATTCCGGGAGATTGCTTTAATACGTAAAGTTTTTGTATTCATAACCTGCTGGTAACGCTGCCAGCGTTACGCTTCTCAAGTTCGTCGCGAGATCAGAGAAGCTGTGAGCTAGCAGACAAATATCATCTGCATAATCAATATCATTTAGGCTACCCTGCAGTCCCCACAATATGCCCATGCCGTTACCGAAGGCTCTTCCAAGAATCGTGTCCAGAACTATATTAAATAGAAGTGGTGTCAGAACACATCCCAGTCGGATACCTATCCCAACTCTCACAGTTTCACTCAGCTATTTGTCATGTTTTATTCTACAAGATGCATTACGATATGAGCATTATATAAGGCAATGAACTCTAAATCACATCGTGGTTTAGTTTATCTAAGGGCTTCTCGAAGTCTATGAAACATAGACACAGTGGTGAGCGCCACTCTACAGATTGTTCTACAGGACTTATGGGGTCAGAATCCAGCTTGTTCCTGTCTTAGAGTTGGTGTTACCCTGTCGGAAATCCAGTTAGCAATTGTCTGGGCTATTACCCTATTAATCGCGCATAGCAGAGTAATATCGCCCATTTTTGATACATTTTTTATAACGCCCTCAGTCAGCTCGATGTCGAGTTTTTCGCAGTTAGACCTTTGAAATTTCGAACAGATGATAATAATAAGCTTTTAAGTCTTCAGTAAAAAAATTAAGTCAATCGGGCAGAGCCACGCCCATTTGCAGTGGGTAAATTAAAGTACTACTGCGGTTGAAGATCACTGGGAAATAAGTTTCTGAGTTTCAATTAATGCTCACCTAAGACTTTGGTAATCATTTCAAGTCAATCCGCCTACTGCCACACCCACCTCTAGTGACAGAAAATGTACATATGCATGGCGATAGGCGGCTCTTGAAATTTAGCGATAAGTGCATAATTCTGTTCAAGATACATTTATTTTGAAACTAACTTTAAATAAACCAAATAATTCATATTAATACATGGACCGATTATAACCAAATTCAATAGCCTTTGTCCCTTGGACAAGAGAAGAGCTTGCACCAAATTTTGTCGAATTAACTTTAAAATTGCAACCTGTAGTTTGATTACAAAGTTTACATTGACAGAAGGACAGACGGACGGACGGACGGACATCGCTTAATCGACTCAGAAAGTGATCCTGAGCAGATTGGTATACCAAAAGGTATACAATATTTTAGCACGTTATAAACATCAGCACTAACCCAATATACCCTCTCCACTATGGAGATTTAGGCTATAAATATCAAAATTTTTAAGTTATGCTCGATCTGGAAATCAATTTTTATAAACAGCGGCAGATTGCGGCAAATGGCTTTTCCAAAAAATTATAGTAACATTATTAGCTTTTCCCTCATATAAATTGTTTCACGGATATGCTCGGATAAACAAAGTTCTATTCCAAAGAATATATGGACGACAGCAAAAACTTCACAACAAAGACAACACATGTTGACATAAAAAATTATTTACCACATCTAACTTTTTTTGGAAATTTTTAATAACATTTAAATTTACATATATTTATTTATTTATATTTTTCCATTTTACAAAATTTATATAATCTTAAAAGTTTTTGTTTGATGACCAAAAGTCCTTTGTTGTTTCATTATGATTGAATGTCAGAAAATGTAGCAAAGCAAAACTTGGCAACTTTGGCAGCTGCTGACTTTCCTTTTTTTAATATTTGAGTGTTTCAAAGTGTTAAATATAACATTCCGTTATACTTTTAATTGTTTGACTTGAAAAAAGGACTTATTGCCTCAAAAACCTGTCATTGGCCCCATCGTGCAATGGTGTGACATGCGGAAACGATGTAGGGGTCATCCACGAGAGACACACAGACGCATTCTGAGCTCGCTGTAACGTATATATAATAAGTAGTTATCAATTAGCTCCAATATTACATGCTGACTTACTAGGTCAATAGAGTTTTTGCTGGGTATGGTCCGTTCACATTCGTTTTGTTTGTATAAATAGCCCATAATCTTCGTAATCTCGAAATTCGGCAATTCAACATTTTAATCAGCTCCGTTTTAGCGAGTTTTAATGTTAATAAAGATTTTAACTAATTGGACAGCTGTGTTCAGGTAAAATCTTAATCCTTAAATGCAGTCATATTTCTTACAGAAATTATACATCAAATTTCTCTTATCTGCGATTAAAGTTAGGACTCTACTCAGTATATCCTTCCTCTTATAACATATTTTTTTACACAAATGTTGAATATTTGTTGAATAGTGTTTAATATATCCCAAAAATATAGCTGTTCAATCTTAATTCATTTTTGTAATAACCATAACATTTTAATATAAGACTAATACGTCTTTTATATTTTTCATTATGTTCACTTTCCATAAGTAAACATAAAAATGGAAATCAATCAATATAATATAGCAACCATGAAATCATTACGAGTGATTAATATTTATATATAATGGTATTCAGTGGTATTCTAGAACATATTCATCTCTAACAATCCGTAACCCTCAAAAACCAAGCAACTGCACATTTGTTTAGTTAACTCAGCAACTAATATGGAAAATAACAAAGTAAACAGTGGGAGACAAAACTACACATATAAATTATGACATTATTAATTATATTTGGTAAGTTTAACAAATACCAAGAGGTTTATTACCGCAATTATATTTAAAAGATTTTTCTGAAAAAACAAAACATATATTTTTTTCTAAATCACAAATATTCTCGTATCATAACTGCAAAAATATAAGCAAAAGACTCCTTTAAAAATGCGTTCAAATCAAAACGTAAATTAATTTGAAACCTTTTTGTTACTCATTGTAGGTATCTATATGTTACATCGTAGTAGCATAGCATTAGAAATAAGTATAACAATAGATATTATTAGTTATTGTGCAGTATGCAAAGTTGTTGATGAATACAGGAAAGAAAAGAAGCGATTCCTAAACAAAGAAATGTTAGTCTCAAATATAAAATTGCTAACTGTACTTGCAAATCCAGTAAGACCATGTAATATCTTACACCGGGTAAATGAGCAAAAACATTTTTCTCTATAAAAAATTTAATAATTATTTAATTTCGTGAGTGATTTTCGGAAGTAGGTCTTGTTTGAGAGCTATGACCAATTATGCACCGAACGCCATGAAATTATATCATGTGATTTACTTTTTATAATAAACTTCTTTCTCTTCAATTTTATTTCGATACCAACATTATTATGAGATTTATGGTTGTTACGTGGAATCAATCTGCTCAAAATGTTTAGGCTTCGTCCTTGGGCCGAAATAATACATGTGCCAAATTTCATCGAAATACCTGAACTTTGATTACAAATTTACATGGACAACCAGCAAGCTAGTAGGCCAACCAGACGGACATTATTAAATCGACTTAGAAAATAATTCTAAATAAGTCCATCATAATGCTTTAGGTGGGTGATAGACTACGAACTTTGATAGTTTATAGAAGCCATATTGTTGAAGTTACATCAGTCGAATTGGCTGTCATCTATTTAGTTTGTTTTGGATATAGCGTTCAATAACACGTGTAAATGCTAAAATTATTTAATCGTTATAGGTGTTCTGTCCGTCAACGTTCGCAGGCCTCACCCATTTTACGCGATGGGGCCCATTTCTGGATGAATGGGTACGTCAGCAAACTAAATTGTGGAATTTAGAACGCTACAAATCCAAATGAGATCCAATAGTGTACAATGTATCCCGAAAAAGTCACTGCTTGTTGTGGAGTTTGTGTGATTTCGGTCCATATTTCTTTGAGAGCGATGTTGGCCAGGCTATCTGAGTCAACGGAAAACTCTATTGGTCAATGATTACCAACTTATTGTGCCCTGAATTGGATGATATGGACACCAACGACAAGTGGTTTCAACAGGACGGCGCAAAATAGAAGAAGTTGTCGAAAAACAATGAAACTTGGCAAGTAGGCATTTTTTGTTTAAATCAATAAAAAAAATGGAAAAATCGAATTGATACGCCCACTTTTACGCCCACCTCCCATACAAAGTGAAAATAAAATTTTAACCTAAGACATTGTTTTTTGGCACATAGCATTTTAAAACACTCAGAATTATTGTTGTGAAATTTGAAACATATCCACCCACTTTTACGCCTACTTCCCATACAACTCGTATTGAAAAAGTGGCATAACACCCTTGATTTTTAATGCATCAACTCAATTTTCACAAAAAATAAATATTATAATTGTAGAATAGGCCCATCTCCCATAGAATAAACAAATAGAAAAGCATGAATAGGTAATTTAATATAATAATTTTTTAATAACATTATCGTACTCCAATTTTTTGATTTGCAGTTTTGAGCGAAATATATTTATAAATGGGTCTGAAGACAATAAAATATTATGCATTACGTCTTCATTAGTGGATACACGTCCAATTCTTCGGAAATGATGTAATCTAAAGGCTCTATAATCTTTATTCCTAGCTTCCTGAGCTGCCTCGGAAAATAAAAATTAAATCATTGAATAAGGGCCTTTAGATAGAGACATACCTATTGGCATAATAGCTTCTGCTATAATTTTGCTACCATGCACCAGAATCTTATGCACAGTTACAGGCATGTAGTACCAGCCATAGAGATCAACAAACAACTTGGCAGAAATTTATTAGTGTCAATCGCTGCATTAAGTACAATTTATTGCGGCCAAAACAATTTTAAATCTATGTATTAATTCTTCTTTTATGCCAATGTGCAAAATGCAACAACAACAAGCATGAAAGAAAATTCATATTATGTTACTTCATCACTTTATAGTTTTTACTGTTTTTTTTTTTTGGAAAGGAGCAGGTAGCAGCAGCTGAATTTTATTTTAGCTTTTAGCTGAGACTTCAAGCTGTATTTTGACATCTTTCGTTAAACAGCGCTCCACAGCGCTAAAAAGATGCAGTCCACTGAAGATGATGAACATTGAAATTTTGATGCTGTTTATATTTTGTTCTACGAAATTTTTTATATGGCACTTTTTCCTACTTTTTTCAATGCAAATCTCATCTACGACAATTGTCCTTTACTAAAATATAAAACAAAGTCAAACTATAAGTTCACTGTGATTGTACCAAAAGATTGAATATACAAAAAATTTGCATGTCATTTTAAGCAAGCGAACATATATGAACTTCGAGCGTGTCTGTTCAAACAAATAATAAATATATCAGCCTAATATTACGAAACCATAATATTGAGATATCTGACAACAAAATACCAACAAATTATCCCAATCGGCGAACATGAAAAAAAATAATTTCGGACACTCTTCAACCAATGTGCGGCGCTTCGTGCTACACAGCCTATGTCACATTGAACATTCTGCACGAGCGATTCTTACCACTGGTAACATAAATGATATTGACAACACGTCATGAAAATTGCTTTAGATTTACTAATTTGAATATTGGAACTTTACTGTGGCTTCAAACAGAACATATCAATTGCATATTCTATTAACTCCTTTACAACTCTGCCCACAATGGCGTGCAAACAGAATTTTTTGTATGTACACTAATACCCCGGTTTGCGCCGCTAATTGGGCCTGGAGAAACGCGACGCAAATTTCCATACATTTGTATTGGTTTTCATTTAATTTGTTCCAAGATTTATAATTTTAGCTGAAAAAATAAATTTTTCAATAAAAAACACCACGCAAATCGAAGCACTAACGCAACTTCAAAGCCATGCGACACAAACTAAAATAAAAACGACGCAAATCGAAGCACTAACGACGCAACTTCGAAGCCATGTAACACAAACTAAAACAAAAACGACGGAAATCGAAGAACTAGCGACGCAACTTCGATGCCATGCGACGCAAACTGAAACAAAAACGAAGCAACATCGAAATTACAGAAATTTAAAAAAAAACGCAACTTCCAAACGACGCAGAACAAAGCCACGCAAACCGGGTTATTAGTGTAATTGTAAATTTTAGTAAAACATTACCAGCTTCAGGGTCATCTTCTTAAACATTCATGCCATATTTTTATACGAACACATACATAAACATTAACTAAAAACAAAGCGAGTACCTCCCAGCAGTTAAGCAAGTAGTCAATGTATCCCTTATAGACAGTAATCGTCACAAATGTCATATCACTTGGTTGACTCCAATTTATATATTTTGGTCATTTGACACGTATGTGCAAAATTGTTCTCTATTGGTTACTTTATACATACCAGGTAATCTAGGGTGAAGACAATTGTCACTTAAGTGGCTCTAAGTAATCTAGAGTGTAGTCACTTTAAACGTGTTGTGTGATAATTCGTTCAAACTGGTTTTATACAAATTGTTTTGATATAATTCTCATACAGATAATTTTTATTTTTGCTTAAGTATACTGATATCCCATGTAACATGCATAAAGTCAATAGTCACTTTAGTGTCTCTTAGTAACCTATAGTGAAATCACTTTAAACGTTTATTTTGTACGAAAAAAGGTTTCTTTACAAGCTATCGTTTTTTGGACTGCCTATTACATATCATATTAGCTGCCTATTTGAGGTCAGTTAGCACTCGTACATGTTAAAATAACTAGTTATGTAGCTGATCAAGTTAACAGTTAGGTAGCTTGTAAGGTAACTGATGTTTTTTAAACAGTATTTGAATCTAATGCGTTGACTACCTTGGACCAGCTATTAGACAGTCTCATTGTAGTCAATAAGAAACAATTGACCCCCTGCTTAGGACAAGCAGGGGGTCACTTCACGTAGCTACTGAAGTAACTAGTTCCCACCCTAAATGATGGGTAAAATCACTAGTTCGGGACTGTCTCCTAGAACTGCTGGGCTATGTACGAGTACCTATGTATGTAGATGGTAGCATGTATAAACACCTGTTAAAATTCTTTTTAACAATCTAAAAACAGGTTACAAATAAAAATGACCAAGGGAAAATTTTATGACATTTACATACGTGTACATAAAAATACTTAACAGTATATGTAGGATTTCATGTCAAATGAAATACATATTTCTGAAGTGAAAAAAGAAAATCAATTTAGGTTTTATAAGAACTATTTGCATAAATAAAGAATTCTAAGGAAAAAACACAATTTTTATTTTATACCGATTTGTATATGGAAATTAAGTGTGCAAGTGTTCAATTATACATATGTACACTTGCTTAGTCAATAAATTTTGATCAGAATTATTATTCAAACTACCCATGAAATGTCCCATACTGGCCAACCACATTGGTCATTACTCGGTTATACATAAAAGGAGCATTAAAGAAAATTCATTCAGTTTCAACATAAAAAGGCAACAAAAAATTAATAAATGAGCATTC
This sequence comes from Calliphora vomitoria, assembly GCA_942486065.2. NCBI lineage: Eukaryota > Metazoa > Arthropoda > Insecta > Diptera > Calliphoridae > Calliphora > Calliphora vomitoria. Next base: position 37,525,042 of record OW818031.2, on the reverse strand, counting down.
GTATAAAAAAAAAAAACTTGAATACACACACACATCCCAACCATACTACGAAAACATTTAAATTCATGAAAAAAGCTTTGGTTTCATTTAATATGTAAAAAATAATGTAATAGAAGAAATACTTATAAAACCAGAAGCTATTCTAAGTTAAAATTTTCTTTTGAAAGTAGTTTACATTTTACTTTTATATAAAAGCTGTCGGTAACACTAAACCAACAGGTAACACAAAATAAATATTAAATCTAACATCAACATTAAACAAGAGTATTTTGTAAAAGAACGAATATGTATAGAAAAGAGTCAGTTTATATAAAAAACTATGAAAGGAGTATGGAAAGTAAGGAATAACCAGTAAGTAAATTGAAATACAAACCAACATGTTAACATTTTCAAATATTAATGATGCAGAAAGAACAAATCAGACACCTAAACTTGCTTTACAAGCTGGAATAGAACAAAAGCAAGTATGAGTGTTATATTCGGCTGTGCCGAATCTTGTACACCCACTATCAATATTTGGCGTTCTATGGGGACTTGAATCAGTTATGGTCCGAACCAAACTCTTTGACAGCAGTACCTAACTCTAAGCATGTGTAAGTGAAAAACTACCTAAGTCTAAATACGTATAAGTAACAAAAATGTAACAATATTATGTTATTTTACCTACATTATTAAATTAAATTTTAATTTAACCAAGTCGAGTCATTTGCTGCTGCTTCCTTATTTAAACTTGTATATGTACGCCGAGTTTTAGCTTTCTATGTATTTTAGGAGCTTGAGAAATCAAAAATCTTAGAATTTCCCGAGATTTGTACAAAAAATTGGAGATTTTGAGATTATCATCCCTAATTGGAAAGTAATGCTGAACGAAACGAATCATTTCACTTCACTTACCATGAACTAATTTCTAAAGAAGTTGTTTCTGATTTGCTTAATAACGTTTACACTTACCTGAAAATAAATAAAGAAAACGTTTAAAAGGATTTAATTTAAACTATTTAAAGTATAGAAACACTTAAAAATAATATAAAAATCAAATCACAGCAAGGTCAGTGAAATTTTAGATATTTAATGTTATCCACAAAAATACAATAACATTTTTAAAATACTGTTCATGATGACAAATACAATTGCATTTTTCTTCATGTCTTTTGTGGAAAATCATATATATCCGACATTTGTTTTTTTATTTTTCTTTAAAATCATCCATCAATGTTGGTGCCTTTTTAATTTCCACCAGACGACCTAAAATTGTTAAGTTTCAATTTGTTTAATTTTCAATACCAGAAATTGAAACTTTGTTCTATAATTGAAAATCCACCACAAATAAATTTGAGTTTCAAAAATTAAAAACAAAAAAAATTTCACTTGTTCAAAAATAACGCTTTTTGGGAATTAAAATGTGCTGCGAAGTGTTAAAAAAAATTCCTAAAATATTGTATATAAGTGTAATAACATGGATCGGACTTTATTAGGTCGGAAAATAGTAGTCAAAATTTCAAGTATTTTGATGTGTATACCGTACCCGTATAAGTTGGAGAGTAATATTGGAAAATAGAGAGTCGGACTACTTGGTATACTTTGGTCCGAACTATACACAATTTCATAGAGTGATTAATTTCTTAAAACTTTAAATGACATGTCGAAATTTATGTTAATATCATTATATATAAATTATTTACAAACAATAAAAAAATGTTCTGATATAGAGGTTATATGGGGTGTAGAGTCAATTATGGAGCGATCCTAACAAAAGTTTTTAAAACTACTTATCTTATATTTTGAAACATTTGTACAATATAAATTTATTTAAAATATTGACCAATATGACCTTTTTCAATATTTCTGGCATCATATGGATTCCGCGCCAAAAGAACTTTTCATCTTTTGAGGCCAACAACGAATGAAGCCGATTTCGGATACTCTGATCTGAAGTGAAGTGTATCCCACTGAGAGCGTTCTGCATCAACAAGGTCTTTAAAGTGTATGGCAAAACTTCCCAACCAATAATTCATGAATCGGTGCAAAAATAATCTTCTTTTAAAGTGTTCAAGCAGCATTTCGGACATGCTTCAATTCGGCTTCATTTCGTATGGTACCCAATTTACTTGCTTTTGCATGAAATGTGCTACTCGAAAACGTTTTAAAATTGCCGATTGAGTAGCTTTAATTGATTTTGCAAGCTATTGTTGTATTTGAAAACAATCTTCATGGAGGAATGCCTCCAACCTTTGTATTCCGTGTCAAAATCACCACTTCTAAACCGAAGTAACCATCTCTCGCACGTTATAACCGATGAAACCATAAGCCTTCGTGAGCAACCGGTGTGCTTCAGCGGCAGTTTTTTCAAATTAAATAAATGAAGCAAAACTTCCAGCATTTTCGAAGCAAAAAACTTTGTTGCTTACACTATAATGTTCAAAAACTAAGTGGGAACAAATGACAGATATCTACCCTTTAAAACTCACATATAAGTTATTCAAAACAAAAACCGCGTTCAAAAGATATGCCATTTTAAAGTCATATACCCAATAACACAAATATAGATTAGGCTAGGGTCCATGGGCAGCCGCTCCTCAAACAGCTCACTTAGGTCCATTCAAATCTGATCCCATTGTGATACCCAAGGGCTAGTCATCAGGGTATTTGCAGTTATTCCGTTGACTCCAAATCAAACCAACCAGATTCCCGGATGAAAGAATAGATTCGTCTCAGATTCATCCTTGATAGTTCGTCCAAACATGATAGGAATGGATATCCGGGGATACGTTCCCTCAGGTTTGTCAGGGCCGGACATTGGCAGAAAAGGTGATACACAGTCTCTTCCTCTTCTTCATTATGGCAGCTTCTACAGTAATAATTTTACCGTAGGACCATTCTTCTAGCATCTGTCCCGATTGAACAGTGCCCCGTAATAAAGGAGACAATTAGCCTTATTTGCTCACGACGGTAATCTATAAGTAGATTCGTCCTGCTGGCATCATATACGGGCCAAATCGACCTCGCTGTAGCACAGGAAGGTTCATTAGTCCACCTGAAGAACAGTGCAGAAGTTAGGTAGCCTAAAGAAGAATTTTATCCCAAAGTTTTCAATGTAGAAACCTCCACCGACTCTGTTACCCCTGTTAGAGCCATCAGTGTATATCTGTATGACGTCAGCAGGGGGAAGAGTCCGCGTTGCCATAAATCCCTATTCGGGATCATAATATGGAAATGCCTATCGAAAAAGGTTTTGCGATGCAGTAATCGACATTACCATGTATGTGCCCATAGTAATTCAGTATCCTAGAGTATCCAAGTTCCTTACGAGACCACGAACAACCAGCATTTAGTTGAGAGCTATTTGTATCACCATAAAATCCACTGGTAAACAGTTTAGAATAGTAAAAAGTGCTTTAGAGGAGGTAGACCTTATACCGCCTGTAATCAGTATCGCGATAGTCCTTAGAACTCGTTCAACGGCCTTCCAGTGAGTAGCAATATCCAGAGCCTGCCACCACACCAATACTCCATAGAACAATATGGGTTTAACGACAGCTTTGAAAATCCAATTGATTCCTTTCGGCATAATACCCCAGTTAGTACCAATTGCCTTTTAGCACAAATATACCTTGTATGGGAATTAGGGACAAATATTCTCGATGTTAGTCGATTTTCGCCATACTTTATAGCAGTATGGCGAAAATCGGGCAACATCGGCAATCATATCAGAGTTCTTAAAACTAATTTGAGCAACATTTGTATGGGGGCTAGGTGAAATCATGGACTTTGCGCCCTATGGTGTTTTCAACATACAGACGGACGGATCATTTAGATTGTCTTAGAATCTCATGAGGATCCATATATATATATAATAATATTTTGATGTGTTATAAATGGAATGACAAAATCAATATAACCCCCATATTTTATACACCATCAAAATGTTTTTTTTTTTTATATGAAACCAATTATCTGTGTGATCATCATAAAGTTAATGGTGCTGAAAGTCAATTTAACATTAACATTTATTTATATTTGTATGGCACAAAAATCACTAAAGGAAAAGCTTCCTGAAAACTATCTATTATAAGAAAATAGAAAATTGTTAACAAAGGTTACACTTTCTTCTCTATAGCTTATATTTATAATTATTTCAACCACTTTATTGCCAAACCTATAATGTTAGAATTGATGTTAGCATTTTTATGTATAATTTTATTTTTAAGAACTTCTCATTAATAGACGCACAAGTCTCAAGGCCAGAAAAATCGTAACTATGTAAATTATATCTACATTTCTGAAAGAAAAAATGTTTTGTTATATTTACTCTTTTGAAGCTAATGTCTGGGATTTTTTTTTTTTACAGAATTCCTTTAAAACAAATTGTTAATTTCTTTTTTTGTTGTTTTATTTACATACAATAAAATAGCATAGAACTGATAGGAGGATGGTTTTGCAAGGACTTTCAATTTACAGAAGAAAAGATTACACTGCGTTACAAATGAAAAAAAATTCAGTCATGTTTTCTTATTTGTACCTATCTTTTATTAAACATAAATACAAATAATCTTTTCATCACGTCTCATTTTTCTTCCGTGAGAATATGCCAAATTATATTAGGAATTAAAAGTCAAACATCTTTTTTAAAGAAATCTAATAAAAACAACCAGAATTTTTTACATTAATCAAGTTTAATTTTATCATTTAGGTACAAAAAAAAACTCAAAAAAAAAGTCATCTTATAAAATTTTAACACAAAATATTGTGAAACATTAACTTTTTCTTTTCGTTTTAAACGTCAAAGGTAATCACCTCGCATAGCTGTGTCCTAATGGCCTTGAAATTGGTTTACAAGCTTATTTACATCCTGGTGAAACTTCTCACCCTGCTCATCATTGACGGCACCCAGATTATATGGAAAAAAATTAAAAATGAGAATGAAGAATATCCTTGACAAAATTTTTCTTCAAACCAGGTTTTACGTGCAAACCCTGACCTTTCTAGCCATACTTTTGGTGCATTCAAGCAATTGCGATGACCACTTAGTCCAGTATTCGTATTGGATTTCCAAATAAACATGTACAAAGATGTCAACGTTATTGAATAGGAATGATTACTAAGCAAAACATAATAATAAAAAATACATCCAAATTTCGGTATAACGAATCTTACTTTAACGAAAATCCGATATAACGTACAACCCCGTTTTTAACATTAACTACCTTATATAACGAAAGTTTCAACAATTTTGTACTCAATTTAACGAATGTTAAGAAAAATAAAACTAAATCAAACGAACGATTAAATTTTTAACATTGACCATTATATCAATCTATCAAGAATGACTCAAATTATCATCTATCTCTAAAGAATGATGTGTATCCCCTTGTGGAAAAGGAGTTTAATTGTTGATTTCTCGACCAGAGGTAAAAACACATTCCAGTTAAAAGAATCAGCTTACAATTATAATTGAGCACAATCTAACTTCCGATGTTATTCTTTCTCAATGCGAATAAAACTGATATCTATTGGCAAATGATACTAGATAATATGTTTGTTCACGCTAGAGAAACTAGTGCTCCTGGAAGAAAGTTATCGAAGGATAGACTAACAATTTTGGTTTGCTCTTATGAATGTGGAATAAAGAATATTTGAAAGGCAAAGAAACGCCACTTATTTCGTAACAAAGTATTGTTGCAAATTATCTTTATTGAAATAAAGGATATTTTCAATAATAGAATCATTTTTAGAATCGAAATCCGTTTCGGCGAAGAATTTATTAATCCTTGGTAATGCTTCAAGTCAACAATTAATAAAAACTACATAATCATGTCTCCTAATGCCACACCGCTTAAAACTTATTCAAAATATAAATCTCGATATAACGAATTTTTCGATTTAACGTTCGTTATACCGGGATTTGCCTGTATCAGTTTCTTTCAACCCTAAAGTGAGGGTAATAAAAATAATAACTGACATATACCTCGAAAACTAGACATAATGAATATCACATACGTTTAAACATTTAATCACTAACTCATTACCTATTTCAATGACCACATTGATGACCGCTATTTTTCTGCTGTTAAATTACATGGTATAAATAAAAGGAACATGAAATCTCCCGAGCATGCAGCTGTGCTTATAGCTAATTCTACGAAATGAAAGGAATAGTAGATCTTTTTTAAAAAAACTTAAGTACTCCGATCACCAATGGGTATGCTCCGATTTAAAAATGGATAATTTCTTGTTAGGTCAATAAATTGGCTACTCTAAATTTCCATGTTTCATCTGTTTATGGGACAGCAGAGCACAATATGATCATAGAACCAAGAAAGACAAGCATCTGAGAGAAAACATAACGCTTGGAAAACAAATTGTTATAAACCCGCCTTTGATTTCCAGAGATAAGAACATTTTGCATCCATAACACATCAAATTGGGACTTATGATGCAGTATGTGAAAGCATCAGATAAAACTTGTCCATATTTTGCCTAACTTTCAAGAATATTCCCAGGTTTTAGTATAGAAAAACTAAAAACAAAGATTTTTCAAAAAAATGTTTAATAATTTCACATATGTATGTATGTAAGGACTGAGATCGAAAAATTCTTAACATACATATATGTTAATAAAAATTCAACCACTAAACTTACAGTTTTTAATCTTTTTTTATTTGATTAAAATTATCAAAAGTTCAAATCACTAATGATGAAATTTTTAACCTTTTTCGAAAACCCTTTAATTATGGTTTCTATAGTGCTTTATTTCACTTTTTTCGAACAGGTTGTCCATCTCCGTTTAAAATCTACCACACTTTTGGACACCTTTTTCGTGCTCTTCAATTCTCTATTAACAAGAGCCCAATACCTCTCCACTGGTCTTAGCTCCAGACAGTTTGGAGGATTTGCCTCTCTCGGTACAAGTACCACTCAAGACCTTTCTTACCATAGTGACAGGATGTCAAATCAGGCCAAAAATAAGTGGACACATAATGAAGTTTTATGAATGGAAGCAGCCTTTTTTTTAAACATTGCTCGATGCAAATTTCGGTATTTATAGAGCCCGTTGTAACAAATGTTTGGCTTATTTTGCCGCAACTGCATATTGCTTGCCATACCAAGAACTTTTTGGGAAATTTTGTCTGCTTTTGGGTCCTAAACTTTTCTTCAACATTCTCTCGGGCATCAGCTACATAAAAGTTTTGACCAGGAAGTTGCGAAAAATCTGCCAGAACATAGGTTTCGTCATCCATTATGCAGCAAGAGTATTTTTTTTATAAAACTTTACTTCAATTTCCGTGCTCTGTGTTTGGCATCTAAATTTTTAGCAGCGATCCTGTCAGGAACTTTTTGAGCCTTATATATTTTTAAACCTGCATTAGCTTTAACTTTTCGTACCAAATAATCCGAGCACTGAGCTAACTGAGCTGCTTTTCTACCGGATATGTTGGGAACTCTTTTAAAAATGCTTTCTATTTTTTTGGCATTCCATTCCTTCTACCTGAACCAGGTTTTCTATCAACGAACAAGTTCTCCCTTTGGGTTTTGTTGAAAATATTTAATAATTTATGTACGCACTTTTTCTGGTCACTCATTTTAATCAGATTAACACAAATGAATAAATTGACATTACATAATAACTGGCATGTTTTACAAAGGTAACTTCATCAAAAAAAAAAAATCATATTATACTTACTCCTTATGTAGTAAGTATGTATGTATGTATATATATACAAATAATAAGAACCACCTTCTAAAATTACTTAATAATATTGAGTGTAACGTATGCGTAATGAAATTGCAACAAAAACTTGACACTGGCCAAAGAAAAAGTACATGGAGCTATTAGTGTTTTAGGAATTATTTTGAATTACGTTATGTTTAGCTTTAATACTTTATAACCCCATTTGAAAATCTACCTTGAAAAAACATTTGCAAATTTTTCCATATTTTATCTATTTTCATCGGGAACAATTTGTTATATTTTACATCTTCTTAACTGTACTTCTTAACTGTTCCGTCATCCAACTGTCAAGCCCAGATAATTATGGTGTTTTCCAACACCCTTCAAATTCCAGACTTTCTAAAGTGGAAAAATTTCCCAATATTTTTAAATTAAAAATAATTTAAGAATTTTTGGACCTTTTTAAATAGAAGAGTTTTTGTAGATTATTTAAAATAAAAATTGAGAAAAATAAGACCATGAAACTCAAATAAGAGCTCAGAAAATTGCTAACATTGGTATTTTCAACACCTGTATATAAATTTCTTCATAACAGCCACAAAGGTATGTGAATATAATACATTTTTTGCTTACATTAAATCAATTAATGGTTTTTTTTATAAAGGTTTCATATATTACTAGCTTGACCCGGTGTGCTTCGCTACCCCTGTCGCAGTCTATTTTGGAAATTTCAATAAAATCGTTTCGGCCGTTTAGTATTTATTGTTTAAGAACTAAAGGTACCAATTTTACCGGTTTTCCCCCTGTTTACCCCTTTCTGGTCCAAGTATTGAAAAAAGTTATAGCCTATTGACGCTTCCAAGTAAGGATCTATCTACGTTCCAAATTTCAATAAAATCGATTCAGCCGTTTAGGCGTGATGCTCAAACAAACAAACAAACTTACAAAGACATTTATATATTTATATAGATTTGTTTTAACATTGGAAACAAATATAGCATTTTCTGTTTTGTTGCAATTTCATTCCGCATACGTTATGACTTCAAAATGCGGGATTTACATTTGATGGCGTTTCTTTCGAACGCGGTTTTTGTTTTTTATAACTTAGTATATGTCATTTATTCTCACGTACTTATTGAACATTACAGTGTAAACAGCAAAGTTTTGCGGAAGTTTTCCTTTACTTATTTATTTTGGAAAAAAGTGCTGCTGAAGCACACCGATTGCTCACCAAAGTTTATGGTAAACATATGGTAAACAGTTTCAACGTGAGTGAGATGTTTTGTGTGGTTCAGTGTTGATATTAAAACGAAAGACAAAGATCACCCAGGCCAGCCTAAAAAGTTTGAAGACCAAGAATTGTAGGCATTACTCAACAAGAGCTTTCACAATCATTGGGAGCTACTCAGGAAGTAATCTAAAATGTCTGGGTGCAGTAGGATTCACCCAAAACCAGGTACCATACGAATGGAACCCGAGAGACCTTGAAAGACGAATTTGCTTGTCCGAAGTTATGGTTGCACGCTATAAAAGCTAATAATTTTTGCATAGAATAATTACTTGTGATGAAAAATGGATCCATAGCGACACCAAATCCATGGGGCTAAGGTAATTATCTGTATTTAGTGGGAGCAAACGGGACCTATCTGAGGTGCTGAAGTCTGAGCATACCAACACAGGGAACCTGAGTTTGCGGCCATACATTAAACCGTAATTTTTCTATCATGACAACGCTCGGCCTCATGTTGCAATACCTGTTAAAAAGTATTTAGAATGAAGTGGTTGAGAAATTTTACTTCGTCCGCTTCATAGTCCAGACCATGCCCCGTCCGACTTATTATTTCTTTCGATCAATGCAAAACGCTCTCTGGGATACGCTTTGCTTTCGACAAGAGTATCCGATATTGGCTTGATTCGTTCTTGACCTCAAAAGATAAGCAGTTCTTTTGGCTCGGAATCTACATGTTGCCAGAAAGATGTGAAAAGGTCATAGCTAACAATGGCTAATACTTTGTGTAAATTTATATTGAACAAGTGTTTCAAAGCTAAGAAATTTAATAAATCCCTCAAAAATAGTTTTTAGTTTTTATCTTAAAAAATACTTTGGTGAAGGATATATAAGCATACTAGCTTGACCCGGTGCGCTTCGCTACCCCTGTCGATGTAAAAATCGGTTCAGCCGTTTAGTAATTATTGTTTAAAGACTAAAGGTACCAATTTTACCCGTTTTTCCCCCTTTTTATCCCTTTCTGGTCCAAGTATTGAAAAAATTTATAGCCTATTGACGCTTCCAAGTACGGATCTATCTACGTTCCAAATTTCAATAAAATCGGTTCAGCCGTTTAGGCGTGATGCTCAAACAAACAAACAAACAAACAAACAAACAAACAAACAAACAAACAAACAAACAAACAAACAAACAAACAAACAAACAAACAAACAAACAAACAAACAAACAAACAAACAAACAAACAAACAAACAAACAAACAAACAAACAAACAAACAAACAAACAAACAAACAAACAAACAAACAAACAAACAAACAAACAAACAAACAAACAAACAAATAAACAAACAAACTTACAAAGACATTTATATATTTACTAGCTTGACCCGGTGCGCTTCTCTACCCCTGTCGATGTAAAAATCGGTTCAGCCGTTTAGTAATTATTGTTTTAAAACTAAAGGTACCAATTTTACCCGTTTTTCCCCCTTTTTATCTCTTTCTGGTCCAAGTATTGAAAAAATTTATAGCCTATTGACGCTTCCAAGTAAGGATCTATCTACGTTCCAAATTTCAATAAAATCGGTTCAGCCGTTTAGGCGTGATGCTCAAACAAACAAACAAACAAACAAATAAACAAACAAACTTACAAAGACATTTATATATTTATATAGATATAGATAGCAAATATATAAAAAGTACATTAATTTATATTCTTATTCAATAGAAATGTATAGTATGCCCTTATTGCCAATTTTCGGTTACATATGTTTAGCTGTTTCCCTGAAATTTAGCATGTGAATAAAAATGATGTAGCTCTTACAACAAGTGAAGAAAAATTGTCCGCAGAAAGCAATTTTTATAAATTTTGTATCAAATCTTATAAAATTTAAAGACCTAAGCATTTCCTTCTAATAATGTGGTATTTCCTTTTTGATCCTTGCATCACAACTAATGAATTTACATTTATTACCAGCAAACGTGCTTTTCTTAAATCTATTAAGTTAAGCCCTCTTTTAGAAAAAAAAAAAAACTATATTGAAACACCTCCATCCAAATCAACGATTCCATAGTAATTGATTAGCCTCAATATTCATCAATCATGTAAATAAAATCCAAAGATTAAATGCAGCCGACTGTAAAGCAAACATACACATTATAGGCAAATACCCCTTATCAAAATATCATTGAATTTATCGCAAACATAATCAAATATCAAGTGAATTATTAATCTAACCACGTACATGCATGCAAAGGCAAATGTTTAATGTTTTTACAGGTTTTTCTTCGTTGTTATATGGTTTAGATTACAGTCATTGTTGAAAACAATATTAGAAATTCCTTTCATTAAGTTGAGATGAGAACAACTGTTGAGGGAATTTGTGGTTCATTAAATTTGCTACAGTACACATACTCATATATTCATACTCTGCATATGTTTACATATAGGATTTTTACCTAAGAAATTTGTATGTATCAAGTACCCGTATGCATAGATTTTTCTTCAGTTTCAGTTTTCTTAAATTCTTACTTAAACTTATTCAAACGAAAATTTGTTAAAGGCAAAATAACAGACAAACATAGGTACAAACCTATTTAGAGGTTGACAAAAGATTTCATGTTCTTTTTGATAACTTTTTACAACTGTTAAGGGAAATAGAATTTGAAGTGTTTAAATACTCTAAAGAATGTTAACATGCCTACACATGCGATTAAAACTTACCAGTATTTTCTTTTATTTCTTAGATAAACTCATGTATTTGTATTAAAGTGTTTCTACAAAAGGCTACTTATTCCAAGAAAATAATAAAGTTTTTTTTTTAGAAAAAAAAAAAAAAAGGAATCCAGCCAAATCCCAAAAGCATGCCAATTATATAGAAATATTTTTATAATACCTACTGCATATAAGTACGATGTTACTTATAATGATGTGCTAAAAGTTCTTTAAATAATGATTTTATTGATTCCAATATAATTGAATGTTGTACTATTTGTTGAAGACATGAAGCGGAATTCCTTGTATGCCGGTATATTGTTGCTGATGTGATTTTCTAAGGATATACACAAGTTTAAATGTTTATTGATTGAGAATCTATTGAATCCTAAACAAACTGTTAAGGTGCAGAGCACCTTTAAATAATGGTTGTTTAAGATAACAATAGAAATGAAAATTTTTATATTTTATCTACTCATTCCAATTATACAACACTTTTTCAATAGTTTTCAACTGTAATTGTAATTCTCACTTTGTTTATTTTTATTGATTTTGTCATTCCGTTTGCAACACATCGAAATATTCATCACAGACCCACATCTGTCGAAAGGACCCAAGCGAAAAGAGCTAGCTGGCTGAAATTTTCCACAAATACTCTTGGTGCGCTTCGCCACCCGAATTGGATGAAATAAATAGTACTATTAAGTCTCCCTTTGTAAATTAATACTAATTCTGGATAACATGTCTCTAGTTTCATGTTTATTAATTTATTACAAAAAGTAATAAATAAATGAATTCTCACTCACTTAGGACCATTAGAATAAAGAAAAAGTACCATAAGTCCCCTATTTGTGGATTCCTACTCACTCGAGTCTATATAACATTTATTCATGTTTCTAGGTTCATTGGTGAAGAAATTACAAAAAGTACCATTCGAGTAAAGAAAAAGTACCAAAAAGTCTCCTCCTAGAACTCTCACTCACTTGTTACCATATATGCTTAATTTCATGTTTCTAAGTCCATTGTTATAGAAATTTCAAAAAGTACCATTAGAATATAGAAAAAGTACCAAAAAGCCCACACTTGTAGTTTCCCACTCACTCGGGTCCATAAAACCTTTAGTTCATGTTTCTAGGTTCATTATTGGAGAAATTACAAAAAGTACCATTCGAATAAAGAAAAGGTACCAAAAAGTCTCCCCTAGAATTATCAATCACTTAGGACCATATATACTTAACTTCATGTTTCTTAGTCTATTGTTATAGAAAATTCAAAAAGTACCATTAGAACAATAAAAAAGTACCCATAGTTCAGTTCCCACATTTTGGTACATAAGTATTATCCCCTATTCCTAACACTAACTGCACTCAGATACATATCAGATAACTTTAATGTCGATAAGTGAAATAATGTAAAATATTAAAAAAGTACCATTAGGAAAAAAGTACCAATTTCCCTTTTCACCCCTCAAGTTTGAAATTGAAAAATATTCCATTTTGCCAAAATTGTTTATGCTATAGACATGTCTCAAACGATTAAAATCTGTGTTAATGTGCCCAAGAAAAAATATGTTTTAATAATAGTACCAAACTATTAACCCGGATTTGGCCCAATATAAACCTTGGCACTCGAGTTCCAAATAATAACCTGTATCAATCCTGGAACGAATGTTAAAAAAATTATCAGAATTGGCTTAATAATTTCAAATAAAATGTATTTTCCCGAATTTATCCCCTTTTTGGTACCCTTTCTATCCCCATTACGGTGGTAAAATTATATTCAAATAAATTTCTGTATCGTGGTAGGAGCTCATAATAAAATATTCGTATCTCTATATCAAATTATAAAAAAGAACATATTTTATGAAAAAGTACCAAAAATAAACACAATTTTTATCCCTTAAAAGTTCGAATTTCCAAAAAGTACCAAACTTGTATTTTTTATTTTTTGATAAGTAAAGAATACAATTTAAAATTTGTTTCTATGTTTATTAGTTTAATAGATACATAGGCTGCCAAAAAAGTACCAAAACAGAGTTTTTACCCGTTTTTTCGCCTAAAAAGTTCAAATTAAGCTGACACCTGTCAGCTTACTTTTTAAATGGAGTAACAGCAATCTTAAGTTTTTTGTATCTTTATTAGTTTTTTCCCTTTTTTACCTAAACGTTAGAATTTCCAAAAATCCCTTCTTATCGGATCGTTTTGGAGAGGAAGGAACCCACAGTTAAAATTTCATGATTCTAGCTTCAGTCGTTTGGGCTGTGCGATGATGAATCAATCAGTCAGTTAGTCAGTAACGTTACTCTTTTATATATATAGATTGAAAATGGGCAATATGATTTCATTTACCCACTAAACTAACGAAATAAATTACACGATTTAGAAAAAATAGAATCCCTCAATCGTTTTTAGATCTCTTTAGCAAAGTTCATCACCACTTACAAGCCTTCTATCGATAAACAAATCTTCACTAAAGTACTTTAATAAATTGTCGTTTAGTTGTAGTTTAACATTTCTTGAAATCAATTCACAAAATTGTATTAAATATTGCAAATATATATTTATCGACATAAGATTTAAACAAATAGTTTAATTATTCAAGTAAACCCCTAATCATTTTTGTATACAAAGAAAACTGAAATTTTCCAATTGAAACAGAAACTTAAAAAAAGTTTGAAGTTATTTCATTTTACTTAGTATAGGGGGAGTGAAAAAACTCATCAGTTTTTTGTTTTTCATAAAACACAAATTTATTTTAATAATTTTTTTTTACTACTTACAAGTATGACTCTTACAAATCAACATTAAACTTTGTCAACATTCATTTAAGACCTATAAAACGTCAAACCCATCACAAACAACAGCAAACAATGGAAATAAAAAAAACTCAGCTGAAAAACACAAACCGCACACATTTATACTTATGAAGTAATAACTGTAATTTAAATTCTTCTCAAACATACATACATACATACATACACAAAATGGAATAAGAAAAACAGGAGGAGAGATACAAGATTGAAAATAAGAAAGTTTAGGTATTAGGGTGGCTCCAAAAAAAGAATTGATAGTCATAACACAATAGAAAACCCTATTCCTGGCTCATTAGGCTTGACTAATCGATAGCCTAATGTTTATTTATCAGCTTATTGTATCTACACAGAGAAAACAGATTCGCAGTAGCAACTGAGTTTGTGCCAATCGCATGATTCGGTTGTACATATATATTTTATCTGTTCTATCAACAGAAGGTCAGTTGATAAAGAAGAATTTCGCTTGAAATAAACAAATTTTTGTTATCCCTTCTAAAATTTTGTAGCCACAAATGTAAAATTTGGTCAATAAGATAGAATCATTCGATTGGCAACAAATTCTGATACTACCACGAAACTGTTTTATATATGTACCTACTGTCAATTAGTAACGATGCCGCTTATTAGAACCTAAACAGAATAGCTTTCTATGATTCGATTTGGGGTTGATACGAAGTTGAACAATCAAGCACAAGCCTAGAATAAACATGCACCCATCAAAATTACCTTTAAGTAAGGATTAACATATTTTTAATCTAATAATTTTTTAGAAAAATTTCGAAATATTTATCATTAAAAATTGGAAATGCATATACGCTCTTAATTTTTTTACACATATACAAAACGAAGTTCCCAAAAAAAGCCCTAAATGATTAAAATCTGTCCATTTATTTTCATTTTATTCACAAAAGATAAAACAAATATCCCCTAATATTTTATAAAAATACATAACTCGTAGTAATTAGCTACCATCGTGCAATGTTCACAAGATATATATATTATATTGTTACGAATGTGCAATGACGATTTGAATTCAACGGTCTGTAACGACTGCCTGCAGCATTAATCATGTTTGAAGGCACGTTCATCATTGACATTGTTTGTAAGTATGGCAACACTAAATGTTTGGGCTGCTGGCAATGACATCGAAAGCTCTAGAAATCGAACATACTAGTTGACCGTTAAGAACAATCTCGACTACTCGGATGAAGATGACAGTGCGTGTATAAATAGTGGCAGAGGCTGCAGTTGTGAGTTGAGTTGATCATTGTCGCTGTTAGAGTTAACATCAATTGTCGTGTTTGTACATTATAAAGTTTGTGTGCATTTCTGCGAATTGATAAACGTGTATAAAGACACTGAGTGACTACTTAATTCTGTTGTTGTTGTACATTCTAAATAAATAAAGAGTTGTTACAATTTTAAACTGCTTTTATTTGCAATCAAAAGTATCGGGTTTATTTAAAGGAAATACACCCACGTTTTTAAAAGGTAAAAACGTAACAATATATAAGCATATTGAAAATTGTGTCTTCTTTTAAAAAATGTGTAGAATTTTTAACATTGAAAAAACTTATAGAAGACTTTTTGGAAAAATATGGGAAAAAATTTTAAAACGTTATTAGGGGATACTTGCTTTGTCTTTTGTTTATAGTTATGGACAGATTTTGATCATTTAGAATTTGTTTTGTTTGAAACTTTGTTTTCTATGCGCTTAGAAAAAATGAACAGCGTAGTTTCATTTTCCAATTTTTTTAAAAATTTGCTAAGAAACTATTTTTTTTTTTTTTTTTTTTTTTTTTTTTTTTTTTTTTGCACAAAAAAATTTATAAATTTAAAATGACTCACAGAGGTTTAGAAAAGCTTTTTTTATATAATTCAATATCTCGGGAACTATTTGAGATATTGTTACGAACTTTCACGTGGTTGGAGCTAAGGAGTTTTCGAGTTGATTTGCAGTAGTTCAGCATCCTAGCGCTAATGGGGGTCTGTGCGTTGCCCCTCAAAGTTGATCACCTCGGACTCAAATTTAAAAAAAAAAAAATCGCCAAAAATCCGTTTATGATCCTAATGAGCTGACCTTTAAAACATGAATAGTGCTTAAGAAGATATATACAAAATACACTTACATGTTTAGATTATCTCTATCAATTGAAGAGATATTTAGGTTTATTTATTTATTTTTTTTTAATTTAGCTCGGTTTTTTATGTTTTTTTTTAGATGTGGCGGGCCTACGGAGGGTCAAATTTTTTTTATAAAATATCAACTATATTGGTGATAAAATTCTAAATAAAATAAAAAAAACTTGCCAACAGTTATCTTGTCCCTATAAAAAGTGAGGCGCATTCAAAGTTGGAACATGTAAAAAGTGCCTTATTTTTTAAGTTTTTTCCCCAAAAAGGCCCATATATTTTTATATTAATACAATTTTTATATAATCCGGAAAGATAATTTAATGCAAAAGCGTGTAAAGTAAATTTTGGCTCACTTAAGCAGACACAACACCCCCCATACCTATCCGAACTTGGCCAATTTTTAAAACAAATTTTAGATTTGAGTAAAAAATTCTAAAAACGCAAAGCAACGATCCACGAAAAGGCTTCATATTTGTATAACCCTATACATATCTTAAATATCTACAAAGTTTGTTTACTATCACACAGTAAATAACGTCACAGTAGGCACTTTCTAAAAAAATCTCAGTTTTTCTAACACATTTTCTCCGGTTTAGGAATTTCGGTATTTTAAAATAAAAACATGTCAAAAATTATAATGTCATTGACTTAAGGATAATTGAGTCTATATTAATTCCTAATTTCATTATGATATCTTTAACCCTTAAAATTTTACATTAATTCAAATTTTATATTTTTCTTCATGGAAAATCACCATATTATAATTTTTTAAGTTTTTAAAGTATATAACGTCCCAAAAATGTATAAAATTATTTAGTTTTACTAAAATATCAATCTGCAAGTCCTAAGGTTTTCAACAATAGCAAATACTTATATAAAAAGCCTTTATTTACTTCTCAGAAGTTTCACAAACCTTGCCCCCTTTGACAAATTTGTACGTTTTTTCATATATTGCATGCAAAATAATTCTCTTGGGTGTCGCTTCAGCTGGTTGGCCGGGCTTCACATACAACCTTTTATGCTTCGGCTTATCGCAATGGATCCATTTTTCATCGCAAGTAATGATTCGGTGCAAAAATGATTTTCTTTTATAACGTTCAAGCATCATTTTGGAACACTCAAAATCGTCTTTCAAGGACTCTTGGCTTCAATTCGTATGATACCCGATTTTCCTGCTTTTGTATGAATCCTGCTGTTTGTAAACGTTTTGAAATTGCCAATGATTTGGCAAGCTCTTGTTGAGTTTTACAACAATCTTAATGGAGTAATGCCTCCAATTCTGGGTCTTCAAACTTTTTTGGTTGGTGATCTTTGTCTTCCGTGTCAAAATCAACATTTCTAAACCGAAAAAAACATCTCTCGCATATTGAAACCGATGGAACACATTCTCCTTTGTCTTCCGTGTCAAAATCATCATTTCTAAACCGAAAAAACATCTCTCGCATATTGAAACCGATGGAACACATTCTCTAGAGTGTCCAAAAAACCGGCAAATTCCAAAAACCGGTTTCCGGTTTAACCGAAAACAGTGTTTTATAAAAAAACCGGTTTCGGTTTTCTCATTCTAAAAAAACCGGGTTCGGTTTTGTCATTCTAAAAACCGGTTTACCGGTTTTTTCTAAAAAATAAATGAATATTTTTAAATGTTATATGTTCAAATAAGCTTTACAAAGTATTTCGTTAAAACCGGTTTTCCATCTTAAAAAAACCGGTTTGTCAAAAAACCGAAAAGTTAAAGAAAACCGAAACCCGTCGGTTTTACAAAGATGAAAAAACCGGTTGACCGGTTTTCGGTTTCGGTTTTGGATACTCTAACATTCTCCTTAAGCTTTGGTGAGCAATCGGTGTGCTTGAGCGGCACTTTATTTTAAATTAAAGAAGTAAAGCAAAACTTCCCGCATATGATGCTTTGTTGGTACAAAAATCTACATTTTCGAAGAAAAAAACCTTTTTGTTTACACTATAATTTTCAATAACTAAGTGAGAATAAATTATATATTATATACCAGATATATACCCAAAATGACTTATAAGTTATTAAACACAAAAACCGCGTTCAAAAGATACGCCAAACAAAAATGTTTACTTTTATTAGTTTTTTTGTTCTCACCATTTGTAGAATGCTTTTGCATTAGTTTTTATTGTTGGTATTTGTTTAAGCTATGATATTTTTACAAGTAAAGTTTGAGTGTCTGTGGTTCTTATTCGATCTTCAGTTTTATTTGCATAATACTTTAGCTTTCCTAAAGCGAACAACAATAAATTTCAGTGAATTTATCAATAATGTTTTAATTGGGAATTTAAAATAACTTTTAATGATAATATGATTTCGTTGGGTCAAACATATGGCTACGTTGGATCATAATATGTTTTAATTAAGATAATAATATGATTACTACAAAATATATTTGATCAATTCACAAATTCTCTTATCATGTCATATTGTCATAATGTCCTAATATTTCATAATGGTATTTATTGCTTTTCAAGCAAAAAATGTCATAAAATAATACTACTTTCTGTGCTATGTTTATGGTGTTATCGTAACAAACCACCAGATACCAACGCCGAATGCCTAAGAGTCGATTAAGCCGAGCCGCCGAGTCGTGATATATTAGGATATTATGACAATATGACTACTGATAAGAGACCTTGTGAACTGACCAATTATGTATGACATATATATTACGACTATATATTATATTTTATGATACTAATAATGATCATAATATGATTGGACTACAATCATAAATCTTATAATATTTCGCTCTTAGATTATGTTTACCACAACCATGATTTTTCTCAGAGTGTGGTATTTTAAAACAATCACTTTAGTTTTAGTTAAGATTATGTAAAAATTTTCTTGGGTTCCGTGTAATCGGGGCCGTCCTATTAAGTATTTGTTGAAAAGAAAACGCGTTTTGTAAACTTTTTTTCTGTTGTTGCTTTGTTGTCATTAAGCTACATATTTGTGTTATTTTTATAGGCACTTTTCAGGAAAGAAACATGCCACACTCTCACACCCGATAGTTAAATTAAACAAACCTGCAGTTTTTAAGGTAGCAATTACCAACTTTTTACCTGCTATATCTCTACTAAGACAGATATTGTGTTGTTTTGTGGTCTTGAATCTCGAATAAAAAATGTCTCACATACAACATAGAAACGTGGTACAAAATGGAAATATATTTTTTTATATTTGAGGTGGACAACATCCTGAAAGTTCAACTGCTACTTTATTGGCGTTTCAAGTTTCAATGAATCTAACTAGTAATTTAAACACATTTTTGCGAAAAGTGGGAAATATTTTCTTTATTTAAAAGACAAAGTGGTTTGTTAAATTTTTTAGATACCTGTAATGTCAGGTCTATGTGAATGAGGTGTTTGTTAAGAAATTATTATTATGAAGCTTTAATGTAAATTACAGAATACAACTGTGCCTTAGTCAATGTAACTGTAATCATTTTTATGAAATTATTACATACATCCAAAGTTATATATGTACCTATATACATAATTTAGTAGTTGAATGTTTTATCTTAAACGTTTTTTACGACAAGTGTCATTTAACGCTTGAAAGCAGAAAAGGAAGAAGTAGTTGAAAATGAACGAATTATTCATCTTAATGTATTT
Organism: Calliphora vomitoria; assembly: GCA_942486065.2. Lineage (NCBI taxonomy): Eukaryota > Metazoa > Arthropoda > Insecta > Diptera > Calliphoridae > Calliphora > Calliphora vomitoria. The sequence continues at coordinate 37,504,853 of OW818031.2, read as the reverse complement.
GTTATTTTGTCAGGAAATTTTTGTTTGCATATGTTTTATTTGAGTAGCAGCTTATACTACTTACGCAAAAAACATTCAGCTAAATACTCGTATTTACATATGTATATTAGGGCGGTTCTTATTTTGCACGTTTGTGATTTTCGATGCTTTCAAGATTTAAAATTGCTCTTTGTCGTGTAAAAACCATGTGTGGAAAGTAAAAAGTAAAAATATTTAAAAATTTACTGTTGAAAAAACCAATTATAAATAAATTTATACTATAGATTTAATACAATTGGTCAATTCACAAGGTCTCTTATCACTCATATTGTCATAATGTCCTAATATATATCACGACTCGGCGGCTCGGCTTAACCGACTCTTAGGGATTCGGCATTGGTATCTGCTGGTTAGTTACGATAACACAATATACATAGCATAGAAAGTAGTATTATTTTAGGACATTTTTTGCTTGTAAATCAATAAAAACCATTGTGAAATATTAGGACATTATGACATTATGACAATATGACTATATGACAATATGACATGATAAGAGACCTTGTTAATTGACCATATAAGCATAATTAGTTTAGTTCGAAAAATAATTATGTTTCGGTGAGCCATACTCAATATTATAATTGCGATGAAAATAGAAATGTTTACAGTAACTAAAGTATGGCTGAAAATAAATTAAAATAACAATTATATGTCCACGACAACAATATATTGTTACAAAGAACATTTTCGAATCTTCAAATAAAATGCGCAACCATTAAACGACATCCGATTTTGCTAACATTTTCAGCATTTGCTTTTTACATGACGCATACCAATGAGACCTTGAGTGTCATTTTAACCCCAAGTGCCATTAAAGGTTAATTTCCATTTTTTGTGCTGTTGTTATAAAAACTAGACTCTATTCTATATTTTTCTAAAGTTTCATCAAAATCGGCCCAAAAATAAATAACATTTCGCTATTTTTAAATTTAAATTAAAAATTCCAAATTTTGAAAAATTTGACCTTTGACCTCTACTGTTTAAGATTTAACGATTTCCAATTTTAGTGAAACTTTCAGAATTATCTGGACTGTAATATTCAGAATAGGTTTTACTTAAAATTCTTAACAGTAAGGAAAGCGAGCTCATTCGCCAAAAAATGGCCAAATAATTTGTTTTTCTCGAAAATTTCAAAACTTAAATGGTAGGTACGGAAAAACTATAAGAGATATTTTCATAATTTTTCATACTGTTATTCCCTATTATATTGTCAATAAATCCCAATGTGATTAATAAAAAATTCTAAAATTTGTTTAACAAAATTTTTAAAATTTTAAATTGGAGTTTTAAAACTGCCAAAAAAAAAAAATTATTTTTTTTTCGTCATACCTGCGAATAGGTTAACGGTAACCTACGAAGACAAAAACTCATATACAAGAAAATATGTATATATTTTAAGGAAAAATGAGCTTTTAATTTAATATTTCTCAAAATGTGTTAATTTTGTTCCTTTATTTCTTGTTCTAGTGGCATGATACACATGGCCTGAGGAATATTTAATAACTTTAATATTTTTCAAACAATTTTTGTCATTTATATCTTATTAGAACGACAATTACGTATAAATTTCTATTATTTTAAAATAAATTGCAAAAGTAATTATTTAATGGCAAAAATTTTACAAAAAACTGAAAAAATTGCATTTTTCCCCCTTGTAAATGCTCCTCAAAACTTCAGAGTCGTTGCGCCATCACACAGTGGTTTAGAACCATTTGAGATATTGTTACGAAATTTCACAAGTTTTGAGCTTAGATATTTTCTAGTTGACTTGCAGTTGTTCAGCTTCCTAGCGCTAATGGGGGCCAGTGCGTTGCCCCTCAAAGTTAGTCACTTCGTATGAAAAAACGTACAACTTTTTCAAAGGGGTCAAGGTTTTGTGGAACTTCTGAGGAGTAAGTAAAGGATTTTTATATAAGTATTTGATATTGTTGAAAACCTTAAAACATAAAAATTTATATTTTAGTGAAATTAAATAGATTTATAAATTTTTGGGACGTCATTTACTTTAAAAACTTTAAAAATTATAATATAGTGATTTTTCATGAAGAAAAATATAAAATTTGAATCAATGTAAAATTTTAACATTTAAAGATATCATAACACAATTTGTTACTTATATACCCTCAATTATTCTTAAATCAGCGGCATTATAATTGTTTACATTTTTTATTTTCAAATACCGAAATTCCTAAATCGGGGAAAATGTGTGCAAAAACTTAGTTTTTTTAGAAAAGTGCCTACTGTTACGTTATTTACCGTGTGATAGTAAAAAAACTTTTTATATATTTAAGAAGCATATAGGGTTATACAAATATAAAGTTATTTCGAGGATCGGTCTTTTTAGAATTTTTTACTCAAATCTGAAATTTTTGTTAAAAATTGGCCAAGTTTGGATAGATCTCGGGGCTGTTGTGTCCGCTTAGGTGAGCCAAAATTTACTTTACACGCTTTTGCATTGAATTCTGTTTCTGGATCATATAAAAATTGTATATAGTCCCGAAGAAAATTATTTCCTACAAAAGAACAAATATATGGGCCTTTTTGGGAAAAAACTTAAAAAATGTAGCACTTTTTATATGGTCCAACTTTGGATGCGTTTAACTTTTTATAGGGACAAGATAACTGTCCGTAGGCCTCTACTTTGAAAATTTTTTTTCGTCCATACAGACTTGGAGCGCTCTAATATACACATACCAGCTAGTTCTATATGTGACAATGAACCCTTTGTGCCAGTACTTTTGTTAAGACACAGACTCAAATTAATTCTTTTGGGAATTTAACTTAATTTTTCCAATGTTAACTACTATGATTTCAATTGACACTTAACTGTACCTTGGTAGTGCAAAGAGTATCACTTGCTCAATTTTGGATGTTTTATTATTCGGCTTCGGCAGTTTCACTACTACAGACACAGGAAATCATGGTAGTAGTCAATTATCATGTTTTTCACTTATATATTTGGCCAAGTTGTCTAAGGTGACGTTAATTGGAAATTTACTGTTCTTTGGTAGATCAACTGTGGGTCAATTAAAAATGAGATAAAGAAAAAAAAAATGCCCATATTCATATTATATAAGTTTTAGCCTAGGCCAGTCATATGTTAAAGTAATAAGTCACTATTAAAGTAAACAGTAGTGAAAAATTGTAGCTAATAAAGTGACCAGTTTACTACAGCTCTCCAAGATCTGCAGGGTATTTAAATATTTCCTATCACTCATATATTTATTTCACATACCTACCACTCACATGAGTATTTCAGCATTTTTTCTGTGTTGTGTATCTTGATACCGGGATATTTGATAATTGAATTCGAATTGTATGAAAGAAATTCCATGAAATATCAGGTGCTGTATGTATGAAATCAGTACATTAAAATCAAAACAGAAAAATCTAATTGATTTTTATATGAAGATGTTATAAATCCCTATAAAGCATATTAATTTACATTACTCTCAACTTCATGCTAATTGCGTTGAATGATTTAAATTCAGTTGTTTTCTGTTGTTGTTAATTAATGGAAATTTTTTGTGTGTAAATTAATAAAATTTTTCAATTTGAAATGAAATTTTCAGTTATATTAAATAAACATAATAAAAACTGTTTAAATATTTATTTTATTTGCTACTAATTAAACAATCATTAATTAACTGAAATCTAGCCACTCTCACGTTAATAAATCTCTATAATTAACCCGAAAATCTGTTTGGTATACTTAGCAATCAGTAAATCAGTTTAAACAATTGAAATATCAAACCCACATACCAGCATATGTCACAACCAGTGTTGCCAGTTTAGCCTTTTTGAGGCTAAATTTAGCCTTTTTATTTACTCTTTAGCCTCGAAATTTTGGTTTTAGCTTCGTGGCTTTTTTCTAGCCTTTTTTTAATTTGATAATAGCCTTTTTTTAAATAAAAAAGGCTAGAAAAAACCACGAAGTTAAAACCAAAATTTCGAGGATAAGGAGAAAATAAAAATGCTAAATTTATATTTGTGAGACATTTTCATTTTAATTCATTACTGTTTTTTATTTAGCTTTTCAATATACTCAAGAATTGTGCAGTATTAAAAGAACAAATAACAATTGCCAATATCAAGTGTTTCAAAATGAAATATAGTATTTAATATCTGAAAGCTATAAATGTCTAGCAAATTCGCTTTCAAGACAAAATTGTTATTACACATTATATTCATCGTTATATAATGGACAAGAGCCCCACAAACTCTTGAAGGCTTGTGATACTCGATGGCTGTCATTTTAAATAGCCGTTAAACGTATTGTGAATCTGTGCTTCGAGTTAAAACCAGCAATGCTTCAAAGCCAAACATTTAAGTGGTTAATATACTGATTATAATTTTTTTTAAACCAGTAAGCAATTCAGCGGATCCAACAAAGCTGTTTTCTGATTTAAAATTTCTTCTCCTTAGTTTGTGTTTTCAAATTGTAATACAATGCAAAGAATTTGATACATTATCGACCCCAATTGAAAATTGTTTAATGTTTTCGCCACATTTTTCATGCAAGTTTGAAGAATGAGAGATAAAATAACGAACGGTTTAATTAGTGACGATTCTGAAAAAAATAATACGGCAAATTAAACTAATTGAGCAATTGCGACAAAGATTTTCATATGAAAACTCTTCGCGAATCGAAGTAATAATACACTTAAAATAGTACTCGTAAAACCAAAAAAATATATTATGTATGTGAAAAATAGTAAATGCTTAGTACTTAAATTAAAAAAAAAAAAAACAAAATTTAAGTTTTGTCTGTATAAAAATATATATGGGGCATTTAATGTCAAGTGAACCATCTTTTGAAATTGATGTCTTCCGATAGTTAGTTCTATTAGATAGTAATTCTGACACAATTTTTCAACAAGATCGGTCGAAAACTTTCTGAGGTAGAGGGGATCAGAATTTGACATTTTGGCCAAGCAGGTGTTTTTTTTCATCCATGTAACTTATTACCTATTGTTCTTAGCAAAATGTGTCCCAAATAGTTTACATAGCTATTTCTTCAATCTTTCGGAAAAAACATTTTTTTTTACTTTTTTTGCAAAATCTAAAACTGTTGACATTTTTTTTTCAAAATGAGACCTTTTTATAATTATTTTTTTTTTGCTGAAGAGAAAGCTTAGGTCCATTCCTTTAAGAGGTTTTTGATCGCTTAGTGGGATTAGAGTGGAATATCTATCAAAATAAATATTTTGTAACTCAAGACAAACAATTTTTGAATTTTTTTTTGCAAAATCTAAATTTTTATCCAAAATGGGCCCCTTTTAAATTTTTTTTTTTGCTCAAAAGAAAGCTTATTTCCATTGCTTTAAGAGGTTTTTGATCGCTTATGTATATTTGTATATTTATTATTAATGTTATTTTTTGTTTGCTGCTGAAGTGTACCTTTATAATTTTATTTATTTTTATGAATTTTATGAACATGTTTTCAAATTTTTTATTAAAAATAAATATAAAACTAAATTCTTAATTTATAATATTTTAGCTTTTTTTAGCTTGTTTATTAAAGCAGTTTGGCTTTTTCTGGCCTTTTTTTGAAGTCAATATAGCTTCTTTTTTTGCCAGCTCCTGGCAACACTGGTCACAACAGCAATTTCGTGCATGCAACACGTATAGGATACAGTGGGGTCATAAATATTTCATATTTAATTCATAGATCACAATCTAAGCTTTAAGAAAATTACACTTGTAATGATTCGAAAACTACACAGAGAAAACAGATTCGTAGTAGCAACCAAATTTATTGCCAGTTGAATGATTCTGCTTTAGTAACCGAATTTTATGGTTGTGGCTACGAAATTTAGGAAATGGTAACAAAAGGTTGGTTGCTTCAACCGAAATTCTTCTTTATCAACTTATCAACTTTCTGTTGATAGAACCGAATCTTTGAATTGGCTTCAAATTCGGTTGCCACTGTGAATCTGTTTGCTCTGTGTATTTAGTTTATCGGAATGACTTACGGAAGTAGTTATCAGTACTTCTGTAGCGAAGGACAAATCGTAAACTGTCCCTCGCCTATTACAGTGAGCTAAATATTAAATATACATATAGACATAATAAGACATACATTACCAATATGCTACAAAATAATACAGAAGGTAAGTAGTAATCATTACAACATCAGTTAAATAGTAAATTCATGTCATTACCAAATTCATGCTCAGCATTTATTACCATTTAATTAAAGCTCCATTATGCAGCATTTTGTGAAAATATTCAAAAATTAATATTAATTATACGTCATGTGGCGCACACACAACTTAAAATAAACTTCAATTATTAACACACTACCCAGAGCTGAATAACAATTCCCCAATTCAACAAAAATATCATTCGCATTCACATTTTGCTCATTTCATTTTGCCGTAATCCATTATAAATCTCAGCTGGCAAAAACAAAAAACAGCAACAATGAATAATTGTTAAAAAAAAAAAAAATATTACGCTGATTTTGTGTCCCACAAACAGACAAATAAACCATCAACCAAAAATGAAAAAAAAATATATGATGACAGCACGTCTTTTGAGCGGCCAGGATTTCAAATTAAAATGTTGTAAAAAGTTATGGCTTCTTTCCCAGAAAAACAAATCAAACATTACACGTACAATTATAGAACATTCCTATTTATTTTGGTTTGATTGGAGTGCCAGATAAAATAAGATGATAGAACACCAATAACATAAAGACATGATTAAATTATAGACCTTAATGAAAAACTAAAGACAACCAAAATAACAAGGATACTTTAATACTTATTATTTTACCAGGAATGATTAAAATTCAAAGAAATTTTATTTACAATGTAATGCCAGTTGATGACTGCCAACCATAATGGTCTTTTATTTCAACGATTTGTAGCGCTATTAAATTTAAAGACAATTTTGCCACAAACAGCAAGTCGATGCGTTAGAATAAACATTTAATATCACAATTACTTTATAATGGTAAAATGTTGTTGGTCTTCAATATGTTTCTTTTATCATCTTTAAGGCTAAAAGCTCTTTAAGTCAAATTGTTATAATGAAATTCAGATTATCTATAAACAACTAAGTAAAATAAAAATATTTAGGGTGGCTGTGTTTGTAGTGTCTCCCTACAAATTTTAATTTTTTTCTAGAAACCTTAGAATCTAAATTTTATCAAAATGTGAAGATAATAATCGCATAGTTTTGATCATTTTGTTTTAGTTTTTTCAAATAGTATAGAAAGCCAATTCTACGGTCCAGAACGCGACAATAGAACACCTTTGAAGAAAAAAATATAAAAAAATCTTAACAAATTTGTTCTTGTTTCAATTTTTTAATAGCATTTTAGTATGCGACAAGGTTTCTGGTTGTTGGTATATATTTATATGTATTTTATTTATTAATTTGTTTCTGCAAATATTTATAAGAACTGAACTAATGGATCGTATTAATTTAGAGTTACTTTAGGTATCATAAAGCATTATGAATAACAAATGAGACATTCATATACGCACCATGTTGCACCCCTATGCCCTTTTTCACGAGGAACTTCGGTTTTTCGTCCCTGTACAATATAAAGTCTGGCGATGGTCTCTCTAGCTTAACGGGACTATCAATCTATACGAACGGGTCAAAGAAAGGGCATATAGTGGGCGGAGGTTTCTACATTCCTGAAACTGGGATAAGGATGTACTCCAGACTTACAAATGGATGTAGTATTCTTCAGGCCAATGTATCGCCCATCAGAAGAGCGACCAACTGGTTCAGATATTTCAAGATATCTGGTAGGGATATTCGTATATATATTGACAGTAAACCTGCAATCAAATCCCTGACAGGTGTTTGTACAACATCGAACATAGTCCAGGAATTTCGGGCATCCCTAAGTGAGATGGCGAGACATTCGACAGTTGTACTCTATTGGGTACATGGACACGGGAATAATGAAGGCAATTGTATTGCTGACAACTTGGCGAGGATGGGAACCTCGATGACGGAAGATGAGATAGACTTCCTATGTGGCGTTCCGCTGTCGATATGTAAACAACGAATAAATAATGCATACTACAAGCTTGATGCATACTCGGCTTACAACGAACACGACTTAGCATTATGGTGGCGATGATCACCGAACATTGCACCTTCAGTACTCACGCTATAAAACTTGGGATGCCCCACCATGATTTCTGTAGAAGTTGTCAAAACGAGGCAGAGGAAGAGACCATCTTACACTTCTTCTGTAACTGTCCAGCACTAGGTGAACTGCGTGCTAGACTTTTAGAGGAAAGATCCTTCAGCAGCCTCTCCGAACTATCTGGGAGGGAATTAAAGCATATAGATGCCTTTATTAGGAAAAGCATATGGTTATTTAGACCAGACATGCAAACCTCATAGCACCTCATAGTGAGCCCGTATCTGAGGCAGACCACCATGCGCTCTTTAAACTTATTCTCCAATTTCTAGAATTTCTATAATTTTTAGCTACAACTTCTCTTATCAATCCTATTCACTCTTTTTTCTCACCTCTACTTTCTTTATCCTCCTCAGGTAAAACAAAGGTAACAATCAATGGATCCACGTGAGCTGTAAAAAGGACGAAAGGCTTTGGATGGCTACCTGAAGACCTAATCTAACCGTGTTTGCATGAATTTAGCACGCGACATATTTTCCTGTAACGTTTGTTATAAGGATTATTTCAAGTAACTTCAACAAAACCTTCGTATTTATTATGAATTTATTATAAATACATTTTATATAGAGATCCAACAACTTTAAGTCTTTATCTCAGCCTACTGGTAATGCATTTTCTGCTTTCTTTGCTGATTTTCCATAATTTTTCTTTATAACATGAAACTTTTTCTGCCTTATACAATATATTTTCCATTCTATTAGTTTTTTCCAAGCGCAATATTCTTTATACTTTAGTGGATATCATTTAATTTTTACCTGATTGTATATTCCCTTCTTCTTTCGACACACGTTTTACCCATCTACAGAAATAGATTTGCATGTTCAAATAACAAAATCATTTGTTTTTGAAAATAGATACAGTTACGAACACATAGCGAACGCGACACACACACACTAAGTAACTTTTTTAATTAAAGCCACTAAATATTGATTTGAATTATAATTTTCAGCCGCTTGATTAGAACAATTGCATAGTACCAGAACGCGACATTGGAACACGACTGTTAATCTAGGTCCTTTTAGTATTTCTAATTTGCATGTATTAATTTATTACTGACAAGATTTGAGCAATAGGATTGTCCTTATATTAAACGTTTTCGACAAGCGCAGACAATTTTATAAAATTTGTTAGTGAAAGCATTATGATACTAAAGAAAATATATTTCAAAGTAGAATTTTCTAAAAAAAGTTTTAATTTTTTTTTAAATTTTTTAAACTATTTACTGTCTTAAAAGTTTAATAAATTCTACTTTAAAATATATTTTCTTTAATATGCCTCACCAACAAAAATTTGATCAATTTGAATTCAAGAACAAACAAAAGAAAAAAACAATAATAGATGCAAAATTATGTAAAATGCCAATCATTTCCATTTATTTCGCACACATTGAATAGATTTTAATAATTTTAATAAAAATTTTACACGACAACAACCTATTGTCCTGCTAAAAGGAGAATACATTAAAATTCACACACATGTTTTCTTTATCTATATTGAAATAATGTTGCCTGTCTATGAAGCTATTGTTTGAGTGTGTTGGAAAAAATAATAACAAAAGGGTAAAAAAAGTAAATTGTTAAAATGACATAGTTTAGATATGAGGATTTTTACTTTCAAAAAAGTAAATAAATAAAGAAGAAATAAAAGCATTGGATGAAAATAGTATTAGAACATATTTTAATATAGAACATAAGGTTGGCAAATAATTTTGCACTTTTTCGAATTTCTATGCTACCAAAGTCTAAAATTGATATTTTCAAAAAACTAAAACACGAATAGAAAACAGTTTTCAAATGTTTGTATGAAAAACACCTAAAAACTGAGTAATCCAAATTTGTTAGAACTTGGTACACAAGTTCCTTATGGTTACTCAATACACTGAAATATAATCGTAGCTATAAGCTGGTAAATATTAGTCCAAATTGCAAAAGGACGATCATCTGTGATCACCTATATTTTCAAATAAAAATCGATTTTTTATATGGAAATCAAGTAAAACATAAAAGTGGCTATAAGTCGGTAAATAGTGCTCCAAATGGCAAAAGGACGATCATCTGTGATCGCTTATATTTTCAAATAAAAATCGACTTTTTATATGGAAATCAAGTAAAACATAAAAGTGGCTATAAGTCGGTAAATAGTGCACCAAATGGCGAAAGGACGATCATCAAGTAAAACATAAAAGTGGCTATAAGTTGGTAAATAGTGGTCCAAATGGCAAAAGGACGATCATCTGTGATCATTTATATTTTCAACCAAATTCGATTTTTTAAATGGAAATCAAGTAAAACATAAAAGTGGCTATAAGTCGGTAAATAGTGGTCCAAATGGCAAAAGGGCGATCATCAGTGATCACTTATATTTTCAACTAAAAATCGACTTTTATATGAAAATCAAGTAAAACATAAAAGTAGCTATAAGTCGCTAAATAGTGGTCCAAATGGCAAAAGGACGATCATCTGTGATAACGTATATTTTCAACTAAAAATCGACTTTTTATATGGAAATCAAGTAAAACATAAAAGTGGCTATAAGTCGGTGAATAGTACTCCAAATGGCAAAAGGACGATCATCTGTGATCACCTATATTTTCAACCAAAAATCGATTTTTTATATGAAAATCAAGTAAAACATAAAAGTGGCTATAAGTCGGTAAATAGTGCTCCAAATGGCAAAAGGACGATCATCTGTGATCACTTGTGTTTTCAACTAAAAATCGATTTTTTATATGGAAATCAAGTAAAACATAAAAGTGGCTATAATTCGGTAAATAGTGCTCCAAATGGCAAAAGGACGATCATCTGTGATCACTTATATTTTCAACTAAAAATCGAGTTTTATATGGAAATCAAGTAAAACATAAAAGTGGCTATAAGTCGGTAAATAGTGCTCCAAATGGCAAAAGGACGATCATCTGTGATCACTTCTATTTTCAACCAAATTCGATTTTTTATATGGAAATCAAGTAAAACATAAAAGTGGCTATAAGTCGGTAAATAGTGCTCCAAATGGCAAAAGGACGATCATCTGTGATCACTTATATTTTCAACTAAAAATCGAGTTTTATATGGAAATCAAGTAAAACATAAAAGTGGCTATAAGTCGGAAAATAGTGCTCCAAATGGCAAAAGAACGATCATCTTTGATCACTTATATTTTCAACTAAAAATCGACTTTTATATGGAAATCAAATAAAACCTAAAAGTGGCTATAAGTCGGTAAATAGTGCTCCAAATGGCAAAAGGACGAATTCGATTTTTTATATGGAAATCAAGTAAAACCTAAAAGTGGCTATAAGTCGGTAAATAGTGCTCCAAATGGCAAAAGGACGATCATCTGTGATCACTTATATTTTCAACTAAAAATCGAGTTTTATGTGGAAATCAAGTAAAACATAAAAGTGGCTATAAGTCGGTAAATAGTGCTCCAAATGGCAAAAGGACGATCATCTGTGATCACTTATATTTTCAACCAAATTCGATTTTTTATATGGAAATCAAGTAAAACCTAAAAGTGGCTATAAATCGGTAAATAGTGTTCCAAATGGCAAAAGGACGAACATCTGTGATCACTTATATTTTCAACCAAATTCGATTTTTTATATGGAAATCAAGTAAAACCTAAAAGTGGCTATAAGTCGGTAAATAGTGCTCCAAATGGCAAAAGGATGATCATCTGTGATCACATATATTTTCAACCAAATTCGATTTTTTTTATGGAAATCAAGTAAAACATAAAAGTGGCTATAAGTCGGTAAATAGTGCTCCAAATGGCAAAAGGACGATCATCTGTGATCACTTATATTTTCAACTAAAAATCGACTTTTATATGGAAATCAAGTAAAACATAAAAGTGGGTATAAGTCGGTAAATAGTGCTCCAAATGGCAAAAGGACGATCATCTGTTATCACTTATATTTTCAACCAAATTCGATTTTTTATATGGAAATCAAGTAAAACCTAAAAGTGGCTATAAATCGGTAAATAGTGTTCCAAATGGCAAAAGGACGAACATCTGTGATCACTTATATTTTCAACCAAATTCGATTTTTTATATGGAAATCAAGTAAAACCTAAAAGTGGCTATAAGTCGGTAAATAGTGCTCCAAATGGCAAAAGGATGATCATCTGTGATCACATATATTTTCAACCAAATTCGATTTTTTTTATGGAAATCAAGTAAAACATAAAAGTGGCTATAAGTCGGTAAATAGTGCTCCAAATGGCAAAAGGACGATCATCTGTGATCACTTATATTTTCAACCAAATTCGATTTTTTATATGGAAATCAAGTAAAACCTAAAAGTGGCTATAAGTCGGTAAACAGTGCTCCAAATGGCAAAAGGACGATCATCTGTGATCACTTATATTTTCAACTAAAAATCGAGTTTTATATGGAAATCAAGTAAAACCTAAAAGTGGCTATAAGTCGGTAAATAGTGCTCCAAATGGCAAAAGGACGATCATCTGTGATTACTTATATTTTCAACTAAAAATCTACTTTTATATGGAAATCAAGTAAAACCTAAAAGTGGCTATAAGTCGGTAAATAGTGCTCCAAATGGCAAAAGGACGATCATCTGTGATCACCTATATTTTCAACTAAAAATCGAGTTTTATATGGAAATCAAGTAAAACATAAAAGTTGCTATAAGTCGGTAAATAGTGCTCCAAATGGCAAAAGGACGATCATCTGTGATCACTTATATTTTCAACTAAAAATCGAGTTTTATATGGAAATCAAGTAAAACATAAAAGTTGCTATAAGTCGGTAAATAGTGCTCCAAATGGCAAAAGGACGATCATCTGTGATCACTTCTATTTTCAACCAAATTCGTTTTTTTATATGGAAATCAAGTAAAACCTAAAAGTGGCTATAAGTCGGTAAATAGTGCTCCAAATGGCAAAAGGACGATCATCTGTGGTCACTTATATTTTCAACTAAAAATCGAGTTTTATATGGAAAGCAAGTAAAACATAAAAGTGGCTATAAGTCGGTAAATAGTGCTCCAAATGGCAAAAGGACGATCATCTGTGATCACTTCTATTTTCAACAAAATTCGTTTTTTTATATGGAAATCAAGTAAAACCTAAAAGTGGCTATATGTCGGTAAATAGTGCTCCAAATGACGAAAGGACGGTCATCTGTGATCACTTATATTTTCAACTAAAAATCAACTTTTATATGGAAATCAAGTAAAACCTAAAAGTGGCTATGTGTCGGTAAATAGTGCTCCAAATTACGAAAGGACGATCATCTGTGATCACTTATATTTTCAACTAAAAATCGAGTTTTATATGGAAATCAAGTAAAACATAAAAGTGGGTATAAGTCGGTAAATAGTGCTCCAAATGGCAAAAGGACGATCATCTGTGATCATTTCTATTTTCAACCAAATTCGATTTTTTATATGGAAATCAAGTAAAACCTAAAAGTGGCTATAAGTCGGTAAATAGTGCTCCAAATGACAAAAGGGCGATCATCTGTGATCACATATATTTTCAACCAAATTCGATTTTTTATATGGAATTCAAGTAAAACCTAAAAGTGGCTATAAGTCGGTAAATAGTGCTTCAAATGGCAAAAGGACGATCATCTGTGATCACTTATATTTTCAACTAAAAATCGAGTTTTATATGGAAATCAAGTAAAACATAAAAGTGGGTATATGTCGGTAAATAGTGCTCCAAATGGCAAAAGGACGATCATCTGTGATCACTTCTATTTTCAACCAAATTCGATTTTTTATATGGAAATCAAGTAAAACCTAAAAGTGGCTATAAGTCGGTAAATAGTGCTCCAAATGGCAAAAGGACGATCATCTGTGATCACTTATATTTTCAAGTAAAAATCGAGTTTTATATGGAAATCAAGTAAAACATAAAAGTGGCTATAAGTCGGTAAATGGTGCTCCGAATGGCAAAAGGACAATCATCTGTGATCACTTATATTTTCAACTAAAAATCGAGTTTTATATGGAAATCAAGTAAAACATAAAAGTGGCTATAAGTCGGTAAATAGTGCTCCAAATGGCAAAAGGACGATCATCTGTGATCACTTATATTTTCAACTAAAAATCGACTTTTATATGGAAATCAAGTAAAACATAAAAGTGGCTATAAGTCGATAAATAGTGCTCCAAATGACAAATGGGCGATCATCTGTGATCACTTATATTTTCAACCAAATTCGATTTTTTATATGGAAATCAAGTAAAACCTAAAAGTGGCTATAAGTCGGTAAATAGTGCTCCAAATGGCAAAAGGACGATCATCTGTGATCACTTATATTTTCAACTAAAAATCGACTTTTATATGGAAATCAAGTAAAACATAAAAGTGGCTATAAGTCGATAAATAGTGCTCCAAATGACAAATGGGCGATCATCTGTGATCACTTATATTTTCAACCAAATTCCATTTTTTATATGGAAATCAAGTAAAACCTAAAAGTGGCTATAAGTCGGTAAATAGTGCTCCAAATGGCAAATGGACGATCATCTGTGATCATTTCTATTTTCAACCAAAATCGATTTTTTATATGGAAATCAAGTAAAACATAAAAGTAGCTATAAGTCGGTAAATAGTGCTCCAAATGACAAAAGGGCGATCATCTGTGATCACATATATTTTCAACCAAATTCGATTTTTTATATGGAAATCAAGTAAAACCTAAAAGTGGGTATAAGTCGGTAAATAGTGCTCCAAATGGCAAAAGGACGATCATCTGTGATCACTTATATTTTCAACTAAAAATCGAGTTTTATATGGAAATCAAGTAAAACATAAAAGTGGCTATAAGTCGGTAAATAGTGCTCCAAATGGCAAAAGGACGATCATCTGTGATCACTTATATTTTCAACTAAAAATCGACTTTTATATGGAAATCAAGTAAAACCTAAAAGTGGCTATAAGTCGGTAAATAGTGCTCCAAATGGCAAATGGACGATCATCTGTGATCACATATATTTTCAACCAAATTCGATTTTTTATATGGAAATCAAGTAAAACCTAAAAGTGGCTATAAGTCGGTAAATAGTGCTTCAAATGGCAAAAGGACGATCATCTGTGATCACTTATATTTTCAACTAAAAATCGAGTTTTATATGGAAATCAAGTAAAACATAAAAGTGGCTATAAGTCGGTAAATAGTGCTCCAAATGGCAAAAGGACGATCATCTGTGATCACTTATATTTTCAACTAAAAATCGAGTTTTATATGGAAATCAAGTAAAACCTAAAAGTGGCTATAAGTCGGTAAATAGTGCTCCAAATGGCAAATGGACGATCATCTGTGATCACATATATTTTCAACCAAATTCGATTTTTTATATGGAAATCAAGTAAAACCTAAAAGTGGCTATAAGTCGGTAAATAGTGCTTCAAATGGCAAAAGGACGATCATCTGTGATCACTTATATTTTCAACTAAAAATCGAGTTTTATATGGAAATCAAGTAAAACATAAAAGTGGCTATAAGTCGGTAAATGGTGCTCCGAATGGCAAAAGGACGATCATCTGTGATCACTTATATTTTCAACTAAAAATCGAGTTTTATATGGAAATCAAGTAAAACATAAAAGTGGCTATAAGTCGGTAAATAGTGCTACAAATGGCAAAAGGACGATCATCTGTTATCACTTCTATTTTCAACCAAATTCGATTTTTTATATGGAAATCAAGTAAAACCTAAAAGTGGCTATATGTCGGTAAATAGTGCTCCAAATGACGAAAGGACGATCATCTGTGATCACTTATATTTTCAACTAAAAATCGACTTTTATATGGAAATCAAGTAAAACCTAAAAGTGGCTATGTGTCGGTAAATAGTGCTCCAAATTACGAAAGGACGATCATCTGTGATCACTTATATTTTCAACTAAAAATCGAGTTTTATATGGAAATCAAGTAAAACATAAAAGTGGGTATAAGTCGGTAAATAGTGCTCCAAATGGCAAAAGGACGATCATCTGTGATCATTTCTATTTTCAACCAAATTCGATTTTTTATATGGAAATCAAGTAAAACCTAAAAGTGGCTATAAGTCGGTAAATAGTGCTCCAAATGACAAAAGGGCGATCATCTGTGATCACATATATTTTCAACCAAATTCGATTTTTTATATGGAAATCAAGTAAAACCTAAAAGTGGCTATAAGTCGGTAAATAGTGCTTCAAATGGCAAAAGGACGATCATCTGTGATCACTTATATTTTCAACTAAAAATCGAGTTTTATATGGAAATCAAGTAAAACATAAAAGTGGGTATAAGTCGGTAAATAGTGCTCCAAATGGCAAAAGGACGATCATCTGTGATCACTTCTATTTTCAACCAAATTCGATTTTTTATATGGAAATCAAGTAAAACCTAAAAGTGGCTATAAGTCGGTAAATAGTGCTCCAAATGGCAAAAGGACGATCATCTGTGATCACTTATATTTTCAACTAAAAATCGACTTTTATATGGAAATCAAGTAAAACATAAAAGTGGCTATAAGTCGGTAAATGGTGCTCCGAATGGCAAAAGGACGATCATCTGTGATCACTTATATTTTCAACTAAAAATCGAGTTTTATATGGAAATCAAGTAAAACATAAAAGTGGCTATAAGTCGGTAAATAGTGCTCCAAATGGCAAAAGGACGATCATCTGTGATCACTTATATTTTCAACTAAAAATCGAGTTTTATATGGAAATCAAGTAAAACATAAAAGTGGCTATAAGTCGGTAAATAGTGCTCCAAATGACAAAAGGGCGATCATCTGTGATCACATATATTTTCAACCAAATTCGATTTTTTATATGGAAATCAAGTAAAACCTAAAAGTGGCTATAAGTCGGTAAATAGTGCTCCAAATGGCAAAAGGACGATCATCTGTGATCACTTATATTTTCAACTAAAAATCGACTTTTATATGGAAATCAAGTAAAACATAAAAGTGGCTATAAGTCGGTAAATAGTGCTCCAAATGACAAAAGGGCGATCATCTGTGATCACATATATTTTCAACCAAATTCGATTTTTTATATGGAAATCAAGTAAAACCTAAAAGTGGCTATAAGTCGGTAAATAGTGCTCCAAATGGCAAAAGGACGATCATCTGTGATCACTTATATTTTCAACTAAAAATCGACTTTTATATGGAAATCAAGTAAAACATAAAAGTGGCTATAAGTCGATAAATAGTGCTCCAAATGACAAATGGGCGATCATCTGTGATCACTTATATTTTCAACCAAATGGCAAAAGGACGATCATCTGTGATCACATATATTTTCAACCAAATTCGTTTTTTTATATGGAAATCAAGTAAAACATAAAAGTGGCTATAAGTCGGTAAATAGTGCTCCAAATGGCAAAAGGACGATCATCTGTGATCACTTATATTTTCAACTAAAAATCGACTTTTATATGGAAATCAAGTAAAACCTAAAAGTGGCTATAAGTCGGTAAATAGTGCTCCAAATGACAAAAGGGCGATCATCTGTGATCACACATATTTTCAACCAAATTCGATTTTTTATATGGAAATCAAGTAAAACATAAAAGTGGCTATAAGTCGGTAAATAGTGCTCCAAATGGCAAAAGGACGATCATCTGTGATCACTTATATTTTCAACTAAAAATCGACTTTTATATGGAAATCAAGTAAAACCTAAAAGTGGCTATAAGTCGGTAAATAGTGCTCCAAATGACAAAAGGGCGATCATCTGTGATCACACATATTTTCAACCAAATTCGATTTTTTATATGGAAATCAAGTAAAACCTAAAAGTGGCTATAAGTCGGTAAATAGTGCTCCAAATGGCAAAAGGACGATCATCTGTGATCACTTATATTTTCAACTAAAAATCGAATTTTATATGGAAATCAAGTAAAACATAAAAGTGGCTATAAGTCGGTAAATAGTGCTCCAAATGGCAAAAGGACGATCATCTGTGATCACATATATTTTCAACTAAATTCGATTTTTTATATGGAAATCAAGTAAAACCTAAAAGTGGCTATAAGTCGGTAAATAGTGCTCCAACTGGCAAAAGGACGATCATCTGTGATCACTTATATTTTCAACTAAAAATCGAGTTTTATATGGAAATCAAGTAAAACATAAAAGTGGCTATAAGTCGCTAAATAGTGCTCCAAATGGCAAAAGGACGATCATCTGTGATCACTTCTATTTTCAACCAAATTCCATTTTTTATATGGAAATCAAGTAAAACCTAAAAGTGGCTATAAGTCGGTAAATAGTGCTCCAAATGGCAAAAGGACGATCATCTGTTATCACTTCTATTTTCAACCAAATTCGATTTTTTATATGGAAATCAAGTAAAACCTAAAAGTGGCTATAAGTCGGTAAATAGTGCTCCAAATGGCAAAAGGACGATCATCTGTGATCACTTATATTTTCAACTAAAAATCAACTTTTATATGGAAAGCAAGTAAAACATAAAAGTGGCTATAAGTCGGTAAATAGTGCTCCAAATGGCAAAAGGACGATCATCTGTGATCACCTATATTTTCAACTAAAAATCGACTTTTATATGGAAATCAAGTAAAACATAAAAGTGGCTATAAGTCGGTAAATAGTGCTCCAAATGGCAAATGGACGATCATCTGTGATCACATGTATTTTCAACCAAATTCGATTTTTTATATGGAAATCAAGTAAAACCTAAAAGTGGCTATAAGTCGGTAAATAGTGCTTCAAATGGCAAAAGGACGATCATCTGTGATCACTTATATTTTCAACTAAAAATCGAGTTTTATATGGAAATCAAGTAAAACATAAAAGTGGCTATAAGTCGGTAAATAGTGCTCCAAATGGCAAAAGGACGATCATCTGTGGTCACTTATATTTTCAACTAAAAATCGAGTTTTATATGGAAAGCAAGTAAAACATAAAAGTGGCTATAAGTCGGTAAATAGTGCTCCAAATGGCAAAAGGACGATCATCTGTGATCACTTATATTTTCAACTAAAAATCGAGTTTTATATGGAAATCAAGTAAAACATAAAAGTTGCTATAAGTCGGTAAATAGTGCTCCAAATGGCAAAAGGACGATCATCTGTGATCACTTCTATTTTCAACCAAATTCGTTTTTTTATATGGAAATCAAGTAAAACCTAAAAGTGGCTATAAGTCGGTAAATAGTGCTCCAAATGGCAAAAGGACGATCATCTGTGGTCACTTATATTTTCAACTAAAAATCGAGTTTTATATGGAAAGCAAGTAAAACATAAAAGTGGCTATAAGTCGGTAAATAGTGCTCCAAATGGCAAAAGGACGATCATCTGTGATCACCTATATTTTCAACTAAAAATCGAGTTTTATATGGAAATCAAGTAAAACATAAAAGTTGCTATAAGTCGGTAAATAGTGCTCCAAATGGCAAAAGGACGATCATCTGTGATCACTTATATTTTCAACTAAAAATCGAGTTTTATATGGAAATCAAGTAAAACATAAAAGTTGCTATAAGTCGGTAAATAGTGCTCCAAATGGCAAAAGGACGATCATCTGTGATCACTTCTATTTTCAACCAAATTCGTTTTTTTATATGGAAATCAAGTAAAACCTAAAAGTGGCTATAAGTCGGTAAATAGTGCTCCAAATGGCAAAAGGACGATCATCTGTGGTCACTTATATTTTCAACTAAAAATCGAGTTTTATATGGAAAGCAAGTAAAACATAAAAGTGGCTATAAGTCGGTAAATAGTGCTCCAAATGGCAAAAGGACGATCATCTGTGATCACTTCTATTTTCAACAAAATTCGTTTTTTTATATGGAAATCAAGTAAAACCTAAAAGTGGCTATATGTCGGTAAATAGTGCTCCAAATGACGAAAGGACGGTCATCTGTGATCACTTATATTTTCAACTAAAAATCAACTTTTATATGGAAATCAAGTAAAACCTAAAAGTGGCTATGTGTCGGTAAATAGTGCTCCAAATTACGAAAGGACGATCATCTGTGATCACTTATATTTTCAACTAAAAATCGAGTTTTATATGGAAATCAAGTAAAACATAAAAGTGGGTATAAGTCGGTAAATAGTGCTCCAAATGGCAAAAGGACGATCATCTGTGATCATTTCTATTTTCAACCAAATTCGATTTTTTATATGGAAATCAAGTAAAACCTAAAAGTGGCTATAAGTCGGTAAATAGTGCTCCAAATGACAAAAGGGCGATCATCTGTGATCACATATATTTTCAACCAAATTCGATTTTTTATATGGAAATCAAGTAAAACCTAAAAGTGGCTATAAGTCGGTAAATAGTGCTTCAAATGGCAAAAGGACGATCATCTGTGATCACTTATATTTTCAACTAAAAATCGAGTTTTATATGGAAATCAAGTAAAACATAAAAGTGGGTATATGTCGGTAAATAGTGCTCCAAATGGCAAAAGGACGATCATCTGTGATCACTTCTATTTTCAACCAAATTCGATTTTTTATATGGAAATCAAGTAAAACCTAAAAGTGGCTATAAGTCGGTAAATAGTGCTCCAAATGGCAAAAGGACGATCATCTGTGATCACTTATATTTTCAAGTAAAAATCGAGTTTTATATGGAAATCAAGTAAAACATAAAAGTGGCTATAAGTCGGTAAATGGTGCTCCGAATGGCAAAAGGACAATCATCTGTGATCACTTATATTTTCAACTAAAAATCGAGTTTTATATGGAAATCAAGTAAAACATAAAAGTGGCTATAAGTCGGTAAATAGTGCTCCAAATGGCAAAAGGACGATCATCTGTGATCACTTATATTTTCAACTAAAAATCGAGTTTTATATGGAAATCAAGTAAAACATAAAAGTGGCTATAAGTCGGTAAATAGTGCTCCAAATGACAAAAGGGCGATCATCTGTGATCACATATATTTTCAACCAAATTCGATTTTTTATATGGAAATCAAGTAAAACCTAAAAGTGGCTATAAGTCGGTAAATAGTGCTCCAAATGGCAAAAGGACGATCATCTGTGATCACTTATATTTTCAACTAAAAATCGACTTTTATATGGAAATCAAGTAAAACATAAAAGTGGCTATAAGTCGATAAATAGTGCTCCAAATGACAAATGGGCGATCATCTGTGATCACTTATATTTTCAACCAAATTCCATTTTTTATATGGAAATCAAGTAAAACCTAAAAGTGGCTATAAGTCGGTAAATAGTGCTCCAAATGGCAAATGGACGATCATCTGTGATCATTTCTATTTTCAACCAAAATCGATTTTTTATATGGAAATCAAGTAAAACATAAAAGTGGCTATAAGTCGGTAAATAGTGCTCCAAATGACAAAAGGGCGATCATCTGTGATCACATATATTTTCAACCAAATTCGATTTTTTATATGGAAATCAAGTAAAACCTAAAAGTGGGTATAAGTCGGTAAATAGTGCTCCAAATGGCAAAAGGACGATCATCTGTGATCACTTATATTTTCAACTAAAAATCGAGTTTTATATGGAAATCAAGTAAAACATAAAAGTGGCTATAAGTCGGTAAATAGTGCTCCAAATGGCAAAAGGACGATCATCTGTGATCACTTATATTTTCAACTAAAAATCGACTTTTATATGGAAATCAAGTAAAACCTAAAAGTGGCTATAAGTCGGTAAATAGTGCTCCAAATGGCAAATGGACGATCATCTGTGATCACATATATTTTCAACCAAATTCGATTTTTTATATGGAAATCAAGTAAAACCTAAAAGTGGCTATAAGTCGGTAAATAGTGCTTCAAATGGCAAAAGGACGATCATCTGTGATCACTTATATTTTCAACTAAAAATCGAGTTTTATATGGAAATCAAGTAAAACATAAAAGTGGCTATAAGTCGGTAAATAGTGCTCCAAATGGCAAAAGGACGATCATCTGTGATCACTTATATTTTCAACTAAAAATCGAGTTTTATATGGAAATCAAGTAAAACCTAAAAGTGGCTATAAGTCGGTAAATAGTGCTCCAAATGGCAAATGGACGATCATCTGTGATCACATATATTTTCAACCAAATTCGATTTTTTATATGGAAATCAAGTAAAACCTAAAAGTGGCTATAAGTCGGTAAATAGTGCTTCAAATGGCAAAAGGACGATCATCTGTGATCACTTATATTTTCAACTAAAAATCGAGTTTTATATGGAAATCAAGTAAAACATAAAAGTGGCTATAAGTCGGTAAATGGTGCTCCGAATGGCAAAAGGACGATCATCTGTGATCACTTATATTTTCAACTAAAAATCGAGTTTTATATGGAAATCAAGTAAAACATAAAAGTGGCTATAAGTCGGTAAATAGTGCTACAAATGGCAAAAGGACGATCATCTGTTATCACTTCTATTTTCAACCAAATTCGATTTTTTATATGGAAATCAAGTAAAACCTAAAAGTGGCTATATGTCGGTAAATAGTGCTCCAAATGACGAAAGGACGATCATCTGTGATCACTTATATTTTCAACTAAAAATCAACTTTTATATGGAAATCAAGTAAAACCTAAAAGTGGCTATGTGTCGGTAAATAGTGCTCCAAATTACGAAAGGACGATCATCTGTGATCACTTATATTTTCAACTAAAAATCGAGTTTTATATGGAAATCAAGTAAAACATAAAAGTGGGTATAAGTCGGTAAATAGTGCTCCAAATGGCAAAAGGACGATCATCTGTGATCATTTCTATTTTCAACCAAATTCGATTTTTTATATGGAAATCAAGTAAAACCTAAAAGTGGCTATAAGTCGGTAAATAGTGCTCCAAATGACAAAAGGGCGATCATCTGTGATCACATATATTTTCAACCAAATTCGATTTTTTATATGGAAATCAAGTAAAACCTAAAAGTGGCTATAAGTCGGTAAATAGTGCTTCAAATGGCAAAAGGACGATCATCTGTGATCACTTATATTTTCAACTAAAAATCGAGTTTTATATGGAAATCAAGTAAAACATAAAAGTGGGTATAAGTCGGTAAATAGTGCTCCAAATGGCAAAAGGACGATCATCTGTGATCACTTCTATTTTCAACCAAATTCGATTTTTTATATGGAAATCAAGTAAAACCTAAAAGTGGCTATAAGTCGGTAAATAGTGCTCCAAATGGCAAAAGGACGATCATCTGTGATCACTTATATTTTCAACTAAAAATCGACTTTTATATGGAAATCAAGTAAAACATAAAAGTGGCTATAAGTCGGTAAATGGTGCTCCGAATGGCAAAAGGACGATCATCTGTGATCACTTATATTTTCAACTAAAAATCGAGTTTTATATGGAAATCAAGTAAAACATAAAAGTGGCTATAAGTCGGTAAATAGTGCTCCAAATGGCAAAAGGACGATCATCTGTGATCACTTATATTTTCAACTAAAAATCGAGTTTTATATGGAAATCAAGTAAAACATAAAAGTGGCTATAAGTCGGTAAATAGTGCTCCAAATGACAAAAGGGCGATCATCTGTGATCACATATATTTTCAACCAAATTCGATTTTTTATATGGAAATCAAGTAAAACCTAAAAGTGGCTATAAGTCGGTAAATAGTGCTCCAAATGGCAAAAGGACGATCATCTGTGATCACTTATATTTTCAACTAAAAATCGACTTTTATATGGAAATCAAGTAAAACATAAAAGTGGCTATAAGTCGGTAAATAGTGCTCCAAATGACAAAAGGGCGATCATCTGTGATCACATATATTTTCAACCAAATTCGATTTTTTATATGGAAATCAAGTAAAACCTAAAAGTGGCTATAAGTCGGTAAATAGTGCTCCAAATGGCAAAAGGACGATCATCTGTGATCACTTATATTTTCAACTAAAAATCGACTTTTATATGGAAATCAAGTAAAACATAAAAGTGGCTATAAGTCGATAAATAGTGCTCCAAATGACAAATGGGCGATCATCTGTGATCACTTATATTTTCAACCAAATGGCAAAAGGACGATCATCTGTGATCACATATATTTTCAACCAAATTCGTTTTTTTATATGGAAATCAAGTAAAACATAAAAGTGGCTATAAGTCGGTAAATAGTGCTCCAAATGGCAAAAGGACGATCATCTGTGATCACTTATATTTTCAACTAAAAATCGACTTTTATATGGAAATCAAGTAAAACCTAAAAGTGGCTATAAGTCGGTAAATAGTGCTCCAAATGACAAAAGGGCGATCATCTGTGATCACACATATTTTCAACCAAATTCGATTTTTTATATGGAAATCAAGTAAAACATAAAAGTGGCTATAAGTCGGTAAATAGTGCTCCAAATGGCAAAAGGACGATCATCTGTGATCACTTATATTTTCAACTAAAAATCGACTTTTATATGGAAATCAAGTAAAACCTAAAAGTGGCTATAAGTCGGTAAATAGTGCTCCAAATGACAAAAGGGCGATCATCTGTGATCACACATATTTTCAACCAAATTCGATTTTTTATATGGAAATCAAGTAAAACCTAAAAGTGGCTATAAGTCGGTAAATAGTGCTCCAAATGGCAAAAGGACGATCATCTGTGGTCACTTATATTTTCAACTAAAAATCGAGTTTTATATGGAAAGCAAGTAAAACATAAAAGTGGCTATAAGTCGGTAAATAGTGCTCCAAATGGCAAAAGGACGATCATCTGTGATCACTTATATTTTCAACTAAAAATCGAGTTTTATATGGAAATCAAGTAAAACATAAAAGTGGCTATAAGTCGGTAAATAGTGCTCCAAATGACAAAAGGGCGATCATCTGTGATCACATATATTTTCAACCAAATTCGATTTTTTATATGGAAATCAAGTAAAACCTAAAAGTGGCTATAAGTCGGTAAATAGTGCTCCAAATGGCAAAAGGACGATCATCTGTGATCACTTATATTTTCAACTAAAAATCGACTTTTATATGGAAATCAAGTAAAACATAAAAGTGGCTATAAGTCGGTAAATAGTGCTCCAAATGACAAAAGGGCGATCATCTGTGATCACATATATTTTCAACCAAATTCGATTTTTTATATGGAAATCAAGTAAAACCTAAAAGTGGCTATAAGTCGGTAAATAGTGCTCCAAATGGCAAAAGGACGATCATCTGTGATCACTTATATTTTCAACTAAAAATCGACTTTTATATGGAAATCAAGTAAAACATAAAAGTGGCTATAAGTCGATAAATAGTGCTCCAAATGACAAATGGGCGATCATCTGTGATCACTTATATTTTCAACCAAATGGCAAAAGGACGATCATCTGTGATCACATATATTTTCAACCAAATTCGTTTTTTTATATGGAAATCAAGTAAAACATAAAAGTGGCTATAAGTCGGTAAATAGTGCTCCAAATGGCAAAAGGACGATCATCTGTGATCACTTATATTTTCAACTAAAAATCGACTTTTATATGGAAATCAAGTAAAACCTAAAAGTGGCTATAAGTCGGTAAATAGTGCTCCAAATGACAAAAGGGCGATCATCTGTGATCACACATATTTTCAACCAAATTCGATTTTTTATATGGAAATCAAGTAAAACATAAAAGTGGCTATAAGTCGGTAAATAGTGCTCCAAATGGCAAAAGGACGATCATCTGTGATCACTTATATTTTCAACTAAAAATCGACTTTTATATGGAAATCAAGTAAAACCTAAAAGTGGCTATAAGTCGGTAAATAGTGCTCCAAATGACAAAAGGGCGATCATCTGTGATCACACATATTTTCAACCAAATTCGATTTTTTATATGGAAATCAAGTAAAACCTAAAAGTGGCTATAAGTCGGTAAATAGTGCTCCAAATGGCAAAAGGACGATCATCTGTGATCACTTATATTTTCAACTAAAAATCGAATTTTATATGGAAATCAAGTAAAACATAAAAGTGGCTATAAGTCGGTAAATAGTGCTCCAAATGGCAAAAGGACGATCATCTGTGATCACATATATTTTCAACTAAATTCGATTTTTTATATGGAAATCAAGTAAAACCTAAAAGTGGCTATAAGTCGGTAAATAGTGCTCCAAATGGCAAAAGGACGATCATCTGTGATCACTTATATTTTCAACTAAAAATCGAGTTTTATATGGAAATCAAGTAAAACATAAAAGTGGCTATAAGTCGGTAAATAGTGCTCCAAATGGCAAAAGGACGATCATCTGTGATCACTTCTATTTTCAACCAAATTCCATTTTTTATATGGAAATCAAGTAAAACCTAAAAGTGGCTATAAGTCGGTAAATAGTGCTCCAAATGGCAAAAGGACGATCATCTGTTATCACTTCTATTTTCAACCAAATTCGATTTTTTATATGGAAATCAAGTAAAACCTAAAAGTGGCTATAAGTCGGTAAATAGTGCTCCAAATGGCAAAAGGACGATCATCTGTGATCACTTATATTTTCAACTAAAAATCAACTTTTATATGGAAAGCAAGTAAAACATAAAAGTGGCTATAAGTCGGTAAATAGTGCTCCAAATGGCAAAAGGACGATCATCTGTGATCACCTATATTTTCAACTAAAAATCGACTTTTATATGGAAATCAAGTAAAACATAAAAGTGGCTATAAGTCGGTAAATAGTGCTCCAAATGGCAAATGGACGATCATCTGTGATCACATGTATTTTCAACCAAATTCGATTTTTTATATGGAAATCAAGTAAAACCTAAAAGTGGCTATAAGTCGGTAAATAGTGCTTCAAATGGCAAAAGGACGATCATCTGTGATCACTTATATTTTCAACTAAAAATCGAGTTTTATATGGAAATCAAGTAAAACATAAAAGTGGCTATAAGTCGGTAAATAGTGCTCCAAATGGCAAAAGGACGATCATCTGTGGTCACTTATATTTTCAACTAAAAATCGAGTTTTATATGGAAAGCAAGTAAAACATAAAAGTGGCTATAAGTCGGTAAATAGTGCTCCAAATGGCAAAAGGACGATCATCTGTGATCACTTATATTTTCAACTAAAAATCGAGTTTTATATGGAAATCAAGTAAAACATAAAAGTTGCTATAAGTCGGTAAATAGTGCTCCAAATGGCAAAAGGACGATCATCTGTGATCACTTCTATTTTCAACCAAATTCGTTTTTTTATATGGAAATCAAGTAAAACCTAAAAGTGGCTATAAGTCGGTAAATAGTGCTCCAAATGGCAAAAGGACGATCATCTGTGGTCACTTATATTTTCAACTAAAAATCGAGTTTTATATGGAAAGCAAGTAAAACATAAAAGTGGCTATAAGTCGGTAAATAGTGCTCCAAATGGCAAAAGGACGATCATCTGTGATCACCTATATTTTCAACTAAAAATCGAGTTTTATATGGAAATCAAGTAAAACATAAAAGTTGCTATAAGTCGGTAAATAGTGCTCCAAATGGCAAAAGGACGATCATCTGTGATCACTTATATTTTCAACTAAAAATCGAGTTTTATATGGAAATCAAGTAAAACATAAAAGTTGCTATAAGTCGGTAAATAGTGCTCCAAATGGCAAAAGGACGATCATCTGTGATCACTTCTATTTTCAACCAAATTCGTTTTTTTATATGGAAATCAAGTAAAACCTAAAAGTGGCTATAAGTCGGTAAATAGTGCTCCAAATGGCAAAAGGACGATCATCTGTGGTCACTTATATTTTCAACTAAAAATCGAGTTTTATATGGAAAGCAAGTAAAACATAAAAGTGGCTATAAGTCGGTAAATAGTGCTCCAAATGGCAAAAGGACGATCATCTGTGATCACTTATATTTTCAACTAAAAATCGAGTTTTATATGGAAATCAAGTAAAACATAAAAGTTGCTATGAGTCGGTAAATAGTGCTCCAAATGGCAAAAGGACGATCATCTGTGATCACTTCTATTTTCAACCAAATTCGTTTTTTTATATGGAAATCAAGTAAAACCTAAAAGTGGCTATAAGTCGGTAAATAGTGCTCCAAATGGCAAAAGGACGATCATCTGTGATCACTTATATTTTCAACTAAAAATCGAGTTTTATATGGAAAGCAAGTAAAACATAAAAGTGGCTATAAGTCGGTAAATAGTGCTCCAAATGGCAAAAGGACGATCATCTGTGATCACTTATATTTTCAACTAAAAATCGAGTTTTATATGGAAATCAAGTAAAACATAAAAGTGGCTATAAGTCGGTAAATAGTGCTCCAAATGGCAAAAGGACGATCATCTGTGATCACTTATATTTTCAACTAAAAATCGACTTTTATATGGAAATCAAGTAAAACCTAAAAGTGGCTATAAGTCGGTAAATAGTGCTCCAAATGGCAAATGGACGATCATCTGTGATCACATATATTTTCAACCAAATTCGATTTTTTATATGGAAATCAAGTAAAACCTAAAAGTGGCTATAAGTCGGTAAATAGTGCTTCAAATGGCAAAAGGACGATCATCTGTGATCACTTATATTTTCAACTAAAAATCGAGTTTTATATGGAAATCAAGTAAAACATAAAAGTGGCTATAAGTCGGTAAATAGTGCTCCAAATGGCAAAAGGACGATCATCTGTGATCACTTATGTTTTCAACTAAAAATCGAGTTTTATATGGAAATCAAGTAAAACCTAAAAGTGGCTATCAGTCGGTAAATAGTGCTCCAAATGGCAAAAGGACGATCATCTGTGATCACTTCTATTTTCAACCAAATTCGTTTTTTTATATGGAAATCAAGTAAAACCTAAAAGTGGGTATAAGTCGGTAAATAGTGCTCCAAATGGCAAAAGGACGATCATCTGTGATCACTTCTATTTTCAACTAAAAATCGAGTTTTATATGGAAATCAAGTAAAACATAAAAGTGGCTATAAGTCGGTAAATAGTGCTCCAAATGGCAAAAGGACGATCATCTGTGATCATTTCTATTTTCAACCAAATTCGATTTTTTATATGGAAATCAAGTAAAACATAAAAGTGGGCATAAGTCGGTTAATAGTGGTTCAAATGGCAAAAGGACGATCGTCTGTGATCACTTATATTTTCAACTAAAAATCGACTTTTTATATGGAAATCAAGTAAACCATAAAAGTGGATATAAGTCGGTAAATAATGGTCCAAATGGCAAAAGGACGATCATCTGTGATCACTTATATTTTCAACTAAAAATCGTCTTTTATATGGAAATCAAGAAAAATATAAAAGTGGCTATAAGTCGGTAAATAGTGCTCCAAATGGCAAAAGGACAATCATCTGTGATCACTTATATTTCAACTAAAAATCGAGTTTTATATGGAAATCAAGTAAAACCTAAAAGTGGCTATAAGTCGGTAAATAGTGCTCCAAATGGCAAAAGGACGAATTCGATTTTTTATATGGAAATCAAGTAAAACCTAAAAGTGGCTATAAGTCGGTAAATAGTGCTCCAAATGGCAAAAGGACGATCATCTGTGATCACTTATATTTTCAACCAAATTCGATTTTTTATATGGAAATCAAGTAAAACCTAAAAGTGGCTATAAGTCGGTAAATAGTGCTCCAAATGGCAAAAGGACGATCATCTGTGATCATTTATATTTTCAACTAAAAATCGACTTTTATATGGAAATCAAGTAAAACATAAAAGTGGCTATAAGTCGGTAAATAGTGCTCCAAATGGCAAAAGGACGATCATCTGTGATCACTTATATTTTCAACTAAAAATCGAGTTTTATATGGAAATCAAGTAAAACATAAAAGTGGCTATAAGTCGGTAAATAGTGCTCCAAATGGCAAAAGGACGATCATCTGTGATCACTTATATTTTCAACCAAATTCGATTTTTTATATGGAAATCAAGTAAAACCTAAACGTGGCTGTAAGTCGGTAAATAGTGGTTCAAATGGCAAAAGGACGATCATCTGTGATCACTTATATTTTCAACTAAAAATCGAGTTTTATATGGAAATCAAGTAAAACCTAAAAGTGGCTATAAGTCGGTAAATAGTCCTTCAAATGTCAAAAGGACGATCATCTGTGATCACTTATATTTTCAACTAAAAATCGAGTTTTATATGGAAATCAAGTAAAACATAAAAGTGGCTATAAGTCGGTAAATAGTGCTCCAAATGGCAAAAGGACGATCATCTGTGATCACATATATTTTCAACCAAATTCGATTTTTTATATGGAAATCAAGTAAAACCTAAAAGTGGCTATAAGTCGGTAAACAGTGCTCCAAATGGCAAAAGGACGATCATCTGTGATCACTTATATTTTCAACTAAAAATCGACTTTTATATGGAAATCAAGTAAAACATAAAAGTGGCTATAAGTCGGTAAATAGTGCTCCAAATTGCAAAAGGACGATCATCTGTGATCACTTATATTTTCAACTAAAAATCGAGTTTTATATGGAAATCAAATAAAACATAAAAGTGGCTATAAGTCGGTAAATAGTGCTCCAAATGGCAAAAGGACGATCATCTGTGATCACTTATATTTTCAACCAAATTCGATTTTTTATATGGAAATCAAGTAAAACCTAAAAGTGGCTATAAATCGGTAAATAGTGTTCCAAATGGCAAAAGGACGAACATCTGTGATCACTTATATTTTCAACCAAATTCAAGTAAAACCTAAAAGTGGCTATAAGTCGGTAAATAGTGCTCCAAATGGCAAAAGGACGATCATCTGTGATCACTTATATTTTCAACTAAAAATCGACTTTTATATGGAAATCAAGTAAAACCTAAAAGTGGCTATAAGTCGGTAAATAGTGCTCCAAATGGCAAAAGGACGATCATCTGTGATCACTTATATTTTCAACTAAAAATCGACTTTTATATGGAAATCAAGTAAAACCTAAAAGTCGCTATAAGTCGGTAAATAGTGCTCCAAATGGCAAAAGGACGATCATCTGTGATCACTTATATTTTCAACCAAAAATCGAGTTTTATATGGAAATCAAGTAAAACATAAAAGTGGCTATAAGTCGGTAAATAGTGCTCCAAATGGCAAAAGGACGATCATCTGTGATCACTTCTATTTTCAACCAAATTCGATTTTTTATATGGAAATCAAGTAAAACCTAAAAGTGGCTATAAGTCAGTAAATAGTGCTCCAAATGGCAAAAGGACGATCATCTGTTATCACTTCTATTTTCAACCAAATTCGATATTTTATATGGAAATCAAGTAAAACCTAAAAGTGGCTATAAGTCGGTAAATAGTGCTCCAAATGGCAAAAGGACGATCATCTGTGATCACTTATATTTTCAACTAAAAATCAACTTTTATATGGAAATCAAGTAAAACATAAAAGTGGCTATAAGTCGGTAAATAGTGCTCCAAATGGCAAAAGGACGATCATCTGTGATCATTTCTATTTTCAACCAAATTCGATTTTTTATATGGAAATCAAGTAAAACCTAAAAGTGGCTATAAGTCGGTAAATAGTGCTCCAAATGGCAAAAGGACGATCATCTGTGATCACTTATATTTTCAACTAAAAATCGAGTTTTATATGGAAATCAAGTAAAACATAAAAGTGGCTATAAGTCGGTAAATAGTGCTCCAAATGACAAAAGGACGATCATCTGTGATCACTTATATTTTCAACTTAAAATCGACTTTTATATGGAAATCAAATAAAACATAAAAGTGGCTATAAGTCGGTAAATAGTGCTCCAAATGGCAAAAGGACGATCATCTGTGATCACTTATATTTTCAACCAAATTCGATTTTTTATATGGAAATCAAGTAAAACCTAAAAGTGCTCCAAATGGCAAAAGGACGATCATCTGTGATCACTTATATTTTCAACTAAAAATCGAGTTTTATATGGAAATCAAGTAAAACATAAAAGTGGCTATAAGTCGGTAAATAGTGCTCCAAATGGCAAAAGGACGATCATCTGTGATCACTTATATTTTCAACCAAATTCGATTTTTTATATGGAAATCAAGTAAAACCTAAACGTGGCTGTAAGTCGGTAAATAGTGCTCCAAATGGCAAAAGGACGATCATCTGTGATCACTTATATTTTCAACTAAAAATCAACTTTTATATGGAAATCAAGTAAAACCTAAAAGTGGCTATAAGTCGGTAAATAGTGCTCCAAATGGCAAAAGGACGATCATCTGTGATCACTTATATTTTCAACTAAAAATCGACTTTTATATGGAAATCAAGTAAAACCTAAAAGTCGCTATAAGTCGGTAAATAGTGCTCCAAATGGCAAAAGGACGATCATCTGTGATCATTTCTATTTTCAACCAAATTCGATTTTTTATATGGAAATCAAGTAAAACATAAAAGTGGGCATAAGTCGGTTAATAGTGGTTCAAATGGCAAAAGGACGATCGTCTGTGATCACTTATATTTTCAACTAAAAATCTACTTTTTATATGGAAATCAAGTAAACCATAAAAGTGGATATAAGTCGGTAAATAATGGTCCAAATGGCAAAAGGACGATCATCTGTGATCACTTATATTTTCAACTAAAAATCGAGTTTTATATGGAAATCAAGAAAAATATAAAAGTGGCTATAAGTCGGTAAATAGTGCTCCAAATGGCAAAAGGACAATCATCTGTGATCACTTATATTTTCAACTAAAAATCGAGTTTTATAAAAGTGCTCCAAATGGCAAAAGGACGATCATCTGTGATCACTTATATTTTCAACTAAAAATCGAGTTTTATATGGAAATCAAGTAAAACATAAAAGTGGCTATAAGTCGGTAAATAGTGCTCCAAATGGCAAAAGGACGATCATCTGTGATCACTTATATTTTCAACTAAAAATCGACTTTTATATGGAAATCAAGTAAAACATAAAAGTGGCCATAAGTCGGTAAATAGTGCTCCAAATGGCAAAAGGACGATCATCTGTGATCACTTATATTTTCAACTAAAAATCGAGTTTTATATGGAAATCAAGTAAAACATAAAAGTGGCTATAAGTCGGTAAATAGTGCTCCAAATGGCAAAAGGACGATCATCTGTTATCACTTCTATTTTCAACCAAATTCGATTTTTTATATGGAAATCAAGTAAAACCTAAAAGTGGCTATAAGTCGGTAAATAGTGCTCCAAATGGCAAAAGGACGATCATCTGTGATCACTTATATTTTCAACTAAAAATCGAGTTTTATATGGAAAGCAAGTAAAACATAAAAGTGGCTATAAGTCGGTAAATAGTGCTCCAAATGGCAAAAGGACGATCATCTGTGATCACTTATATTTTCAACTAAAAATCGACTTTTATATGGAAATCAAGTAAAACATAAAAGTGGCTATAAGTCGGTAAATAGTGCTCCAAATGGCAAATGGACGATCATCTGTGATCACATATATTTTCAACCAAATTCGATTTTTTATATGGAAATCAAGTAAAACATAAAAGTGGCTATAAGTCGGTAAATAGTGCTTCAAATGGCAAAAGGACGATCATCTGTGATCACTTATATTTTCAACTAAAAATCGAGTTTTATATGGAAATCAAGTAAAACATAAAAGTGGCTATAAGTCGGTAAATAGTGCTCCAAATGGCAAAAGGACGATCATCTGTGATCACTTATATTTTCAACTAAAAATCGAGTTTTATATGGAAATCAAGTAAAACCTAAAAGTGGCTATAAGTCGGTAAATAGTGCTCCAAATGGCAAAAGGACGATCATCTGTGATCACTTCTATTTTCAACCAAATTCGTTTTTTTATATGGAAATCAAGTAAAACCTAAAAGTGGGTATAAGTCGGTAAATAGTGCTCCAAATTGCAAAAGGACGATCATCTGTGATCACTTATATTTTCAACTAAAAATCGAGTTTTATATGGAAATCAAGTAAAACATAAAAGTGGCTATAAGTCGGTAAATAGTGCTCCAAATGGCAAAAGGACGATCATCTGTGATCATTTCTATTTTCAACCAAATTCGATTTTTTATATGGAAATCAAGTAAAACATAAAAGTGGGCATAAGTCGGTTAATAGTGGTTCAAATGGCAAAAGGACGATCGTCTGTGATCACTTATATTTTCAACTAAAAATCGAGTTTTTATATGGAAATCAAGTAAACCATAAAAGTGGATATAAGTCGGTAAATAATGGTCCAAATGGCAAAAGGACGATCATCTGTGATCACTTATATTTTCAACTAAAAATCGTCTTTTATATGGAAATCAAGTAAAATATAAAAGTGGCTATAAGTCGGTAAATAGTGCTCCAAATGGCAAAAGGACAATCATCTGTGATCACTTATATTTTCAACTAAAAATCGAGTTTTATATGGAAATCAAGTAAAACATAAAAGTGGCTATAAGTCGGTAAATAGTGCTCCAAATGGCAAATGGACGATCATCTGTGATCACATATATTTTCAACCAAATTCGATTTTTTATATGGAAATCAAGTAAAACATAAAAGTGGCTATAAGTCGGTAAATAGTGCTTCAAATGGCAAAAGGACGATCATCTGTGATCACTTATATTTTCAACTAAAAATCGAGTTTTATATGGAAATCAAGTAAAACATAAAAGTGGCTATAAGTCGGTAAATAGTGCTCCAAATGGCAAAAGGACGATCATCTGTGATCACTTATATTTTCAACTAAAAATCGAGTTTTATATGGAAATCAAGTAAAACCTAAAAGTGGCTATAAGTCGGTAAATAGTGCTCCAAATGGCAAAAGGACGATCATCTGTGATCACTTCTATTTTCAACCAAATTCGTTTTTTTATATGGAAATCAAGTAAAACCTAAAAGTGGGTATAAGTCGGTAAATAGTGCTCCAAATGGCAAAAGGACGATCATCTGTGATCACTTATATTTTCAACTAAAAATCGAGTTTTATATGGAAATCAAGTAAAACATAAAAGTGGCTATAAGTCGGTAAATAGTGCTCCAAATGGCAAAAGGACGATCATCTGTGATCATTTCTATTTTCAACCAAATTCGATTTTTTATATGGAAATCAAGTAAAACATAAAAGTGGGCATAAGTCGGTTAATAGTGGTTCAAATGGCAAAAGGACGATCGTCTGTGATCACTTATATTTTCAACTAAAAATCGACTTTTTATATGGAAATCAAGTAAACCATAAAAGTCGATATAAGTCGGTAAATAATGGTCCAAATGGCAAAAGGACGATCATCTGTGATCACTTATATTTTCAACTAAAAATCGTCTTTTATATGGAAATCAAGTAAAATATAAAAGTGGCTATAAGTCGGTAAATAGTGCTCCAAATGGCAAAAGGACAATCATCTGTGATCACTTATATTTTCAACTAAAAATCGAGTTTTATATGGAAATCAAGTAAAACCTAAAAGTGGCTATAAGTCGGTAAATAGTGCTCCAAATGGCAAAAGGACGATCATCTGTGATCACTTATATTTTCAACTAAAAATCGAGTGTTATATGGAAATCAAGTAAAACCTAAAAGTGGCTATAAGTCGGTAAATAGTGCTCCAAATGGCAAAAGGACGAATTCGATTTTTTATATGGAAATCAAGTAAAACCTAAAAGTGGCTATAAGTCGGTAAATAGTGCTCCAAATGGCAAAAGGACGATCATCTGTGATCACTTATATTTTCAACCAAATTCGATTTTTTATATGGAAATCAAGTAAAACCTAAAAGTGGCTATAAGTCGGTAAATAGTGCTCCAAATGGCAAAAGGACGATCATTTGTGATCATTTATATTTTCAACTAAAAATCGAGTTTTATATGGAAATCAAGTAAAACATAAAAGTGGCTATAAGTCGGTAAATAGTGCTCCAAATGGCAAAAGGACGATCATCTGTGATCACTTATATTTTCAACTAAAAATCGAGTTTTATATGGAAATCAAGTAAAACATAAAAGTGGGTATAAGTCGGTAAATAGTGCTCCAAATGGCAAAAGGACGATCATCTGTGATCACTTCTATTTTCAACCAAATTCGATTTTTTATATGGAAATCAAGTAAAACCTAAAAGTGGCTATAAGTCGGTAAATAGTGCTCCAAATGGCAAAAGGACGATCATCTGTGATCACTTATATTTTCAACTAAAAATCGAGTGTTATATGGAAATCAAGTAAAACCTAAAAGTGGCTATAAGTCGGTAAATAGTGCTCCAAATGGCAAAAGGACGATCATCTGTGATCACTTATATTTTCAACTAAAAATCGAGTTTTATATGGAAATCAAGTAAAACATAAAAGTGGCTATAAGTCGGTAAATAGTGCTCCAAATGGCAAAAGGACGATCATCTGTGATCACTTATATTTTCAACTAAAAATCGAGTGTTATATGGAAATCAAGTAAAACCTAAAACCTAAAAGTGGCTATAAGTCGGTAAATAGTGCTCCAAATGGCAAAAGGACGAATTCGATTTTTTATATGGAAATCAAGTAAAACCTAAAAGTGGCTATAAGTCGGTAAATAGTGCTCCAAATGGCAAAAGGACGATCATCTGTGATCACTTATATTTTCAACCAAATTCGATTTTTTATATGGAAATCAAGTAAAACCTAAAAGTGGCTATAAGTCGGTAAATAGTGCTCCAAATGGCAAAAGGACGATCATCTGTGATCACTTATATTTTCAACTAAAAATCGAGTTTTATATGGAAATCAAGTAAAACATAAAAGTGGCTATAAGTCGGTAAATAGTGCTCCAAATGGCAAAAGGACGATCATCTGTGATCACTTATATTTTCAACTAAAAATCGAGTTTTATATGGAAATCAAGTAAAACATAAAAGTGGCTATAAGTCGGTAAATAGTGCTCCAAATGGCAAAAGGACGATCATCTGTGATCACTTCTATTTTCAACCAAATTCGTTTTTTTATATGGAAATCAAGTAAAACCTAAAAGTGGCTATAAGTCAGTAAATAGTCCTCCAAATGGCAAAAGGACGATCATCTGTGATCACTTATATTTTCAACTAAAAATCAACTTTTATATGGAAATCAAGTAAAACCTAAAAGTGGCTATAAGTCGGTAAATAGTGCTCCAAATGGCAAATGGACGATCATCTGTGATCACTTATATTTTCAACTAAAAATCGAGTTTTATATGGAAATCAAGTAAAACATAAAAGTGGCTATAAGTCGGTAAATAGTGCTCCAAATGGCAAAAGGACGATCATCTGTGATCACTTATATTTTCAACCAAATTCGATTTTTTATATGGAAATCAAGTAAAACCTAAACGTGGCTGTAAGTCGGTAAATAGTGGTTCAAATGGCAAAAGGACGATCATCTGTGATCACTTATATTTTCAACTAAAAATCGAGTTCTATATGGAAATCAAGTAAAACCTAAAAGTGGCTATAAGTCGGTAAATAGTCCTTCAAATGGCAAAAGGACGATCATCTGTGATCACTTATATTTTCAACTAAAAATCGAGTTTTATATGGAAATCAAGTAAAACATAAAAGTGGCTATAAGTCGGTAAATAGTGCTCCAAATGGCAAAAGGACGATCATCTGTGATCACATATATTTTCTACCAAATTCGATTTTTTATATGGAAATCAAGTAAAACCTAAAAGTGGCTATAAGTCGGTAAATAGTGCTCCAAATGGCAAAAGGACGATCATCTGTGATCACTTATATTTTCAACTAAAAATCGACTTTTATATGGAAATCAAGTAAAACATAAAAGTGGCTATAAGTCGGTAAATAGTGCTCCAAATGGCAAAAGGACGATCATCTGTGATCACTTATATTTTCAACTAAAAATCGAGTTTTATATGGAAATCAAGTAAAACATAAAAGTGGCTATAAGTCGGTAAATAGTGCTCCAAATGGCAAAAGGACGATCATCTGTGATCACTCCTATTTTCAACCAAATTCGTTTTTTTATATGGAAATCAAGTAAAACCTAAAAGTGGCTATAAGTCGGTAAATAGTGCTCCAAATGGCAAAAGGACGATCATCTGTGATCACTTATATTTTCAACTAAAAATCGACTTTTATATGGAAATCAAGTAAAACATAAAAGTGGCTATAAGTCGGTAAATAGTGCTCCAAATGGCAAAAGGACGATCATCTGTGATCACTTATATTTTCAACTAAAAATCGACTTTTATATGGAAATCAAGTAAAACATAAAAGTGGCTATAAGTCGGTAAATAGTGCTCCAAATGGCAAAAGGACGATCATCTGTGATCATTTCTATTTTCAACCAAATTCGATTTTTTATATGGAAATCAAGTAAAACCTAAAAGTGGCTATAAGTCGGTAAATAGTGCTCCAAATGGCAAAAGGACGATCATCTGTGATCACTTATATTTTCAACTAAAAATCGACTTTTATATGGAAATCAAATAAAACATAAAAGTGGCTATAAGTCGGTAAATAGTGCTCCAAATGGCAAAAGGACGATCATCTGTGATCACTTATATTTTCAACTAAAAATCGACTTTTATATGGAAATCAAATAAAACATAAAAGTGGCTATAAGTCGGTAAATAGTGCTCCAAATGGCAAAAGGACGATCATCTGTGATCACTTATATTTTCAACCAAATTCGATTTTTTATATGGAAATCAAGTAAAACCTAAAAGTGGCTATAAATCGGTAAATAGTGTTCCAAATGGCAAAAGGACGAACATCTGTGATCACTTATATTTTCAACCAAATTCAAGTAAAACCTAAAAGTGGCTATAAGTCGGTAAATAGTGCTCCAAATGGCAAAAGGACGATCATCTGTGATCACTTATATTTTCAACTAAAAATCGACTTTTATATGGAAATCAAGTAAAACCTAAAAGTGGCTATAAGTCGGTAAATAGTGCTCCAAATGGCAAAAGATCACTTATATTTTCAACTAAAAATCGACTTTTATATGGAAATCAAGTAAAACCTAAAAGTGGCTATAAGTCGGTAAATAGTGCTCCAAATGGCAAAAGGACGATCATCTGTGATCACTTATATTTTCAACTAAAAATCGAGTTTTATATGGAAATCAAGTAAAACATAAAAGTGGCTATAAGTCGGTAAATAGTGCTCCAAATGGCAAAAGGACGATCATCTGTGATCACTTCTATTTTCAACTAAAAATCGACTTTTATATGGAAATCAAGTAAAACATAAAAGTGGCTATAAGTCGGTAAATAGTGCTCCAAATGGCAAAAGTCGGTAAATAGTGCTCCAAATGGCAAAAGGACGATCATCTGTGATCACTTATATTTTCAACTAAAAATCGACTTTTATATGGAAATCAAGTAAAACCTAAAAGTGGCTATAAGTCGGTAAATAGTGCTCCAAATGGCAAAAGATCACTTATATTTTCAACTAAAAATCGACTTTTATATGGAAATCAAATAAAACATAAAAGTGGCTATAAGTCGGTAAATAGTGCTCCAAATGGCAAAAGGACGATCATCTGTGATCACTTATATTTTCAACTAAAAATCGACTTTTATATGGAAATCAAGTAAAACATAAAAGTGGCTATAAGTCGGTAAATAGTGTTCCAAATGGCAAAAGGACGATCATCTGTGATCACTTATATTTTCAACTAAAAATCGAGTTTTATATGGAAATCAAGTAAAACATAAAAGTGGCTATAAGTCGGTAAATAGTGCTCCAAATGGCAAAAGGACGATCATCTGTGATCACTTATATTTTCAACCAAATTCGATTTTTTATATGGAAATCAAGTAAAACCTAAAAGTGGCTATAAATCGGTAAATAGTGTTCCAAATGGCAAAAGGACGAACATCTGTGATCACTTATATTTTCAACCAAATTCAAGTAAAACCTAAAAGTGGCTATAAGTCGGTAAATAGTGCTCCAAATGGCAAAAGGACGATCATCTGTGATCACTTATATTTTCAACTAAAAATCGACTTTTATATGGAAATCAAGTAAAACATAAAAGTGGCTATAAGTCGGTAAATAGTGCTCCAAATGGCAAAAGGACGATCATCTGTTATCACTTCTATTTTCAACCAAATTCGATTTTTTATGTGGAAATCAAGTAAAACATAAAAGTGGCTATAAGTCGGTAAATAGTGCTCCAAATGGCAAAAGGACGATCATCTGTGATCACTTATATTTTCAACCAAATTCAAGTAAAACCTAAAAGTGGCTATAAGTCGGTAAATAGTGCTCCAAATGGGAAAAGGACGATCATCTGTGGTCACTTATATTTTCAACTAAAAATCGACTTTTATATGGAAATCAAGTAAAACATAAAAGTGGGTATAAGTCGGTAAATAGTGCTCCAAATGGCAAAAGGACGATCATCTGTGATCATTTCTATTTTCAACCAAATTCGATTTTTTATATGGAAATCAAGTAAAACATAAAAGTGGCTATAAGTCGGTAAATAGTGCTCCAAATGGCAAAAGGACGATCATCTGTGATCACTTATATTTTCAACTAAAAATCGAGTTTTATATGGAAATCAAGTAAAACATAAAAGTGGCTATAAGTCGGTAAATAGTGCTCCAAATGGCAAAAGATCACTTATATTTTCAACTAAAAATCGACTTTTATATGGAAATCAAGTAAAACCTAAAAGTGGCTATAAGTCGGTAAATAGTGCTCCAAATGGCAAAAGGACGATCATCTGTGATCACTTATATTTTCAACTAAAAATCGAGTTTTATATGGAAATCAAGTAAAACATAAAAGTGGCTATAAGTCGGTAAATAGTGCTCCAAATGGCAAAAGGACGAACATCTGTGATCACTTATATTTTCAACTAAAAATCGACTTTTATATGGAAATCAAGTAAAACCTAAAAGTGGCTATAAGTCGGTAAATAGTGCTCCAAATGGCAAAAGGACGATCATCTGTGATCACTTATATTTTCAACTAAAAATCGACTTTTATATGG
Organism: Calliphora vomitoria; assembly: GCA_942486065.2. NCBI lineage: Eukaryota > Metazoa > Arthropoda > Insecta > Diptera > Calliphoridae > Calliphora > Calliphora vomitoria. Next base: position 37,463,864 of record OW818031.2, on the reverse strand, counting down.
AAATCAAGTAAAACATAAAAGTGGCTATAAGTCGGTAAATAGTGCTCCAAATGGCAAAAGGACGATCATCTGTGATCACTTATATTTTCAACTAAAAATCGATTTTTTATATGGAAATCAAGTAAAACATAAAAGTGGGCATAAGTCGGTTAATAGTGGTCCAAATGGCAAAAGGACGATCATCTGTGATTACTTATATTTTCAACTAAAAATCGAGTTTTATATGGAAATCAAGTAAAACATAAAAGTGGCTATAAGTCGGTAAATAGTGCTCCAAATGGCAAAAGGACGATCATCTGTGATCACTTATATTTTCAACTAAAAATCGACTTTTATATGGAAATCAAGTAAAACATAAAAGTGGCTATAAGTCGGCAAATAGTGCTCCAAATGGCAAAAGGACGATCATCTTTGATCACTTATATTTTCAACTAAAAATCGACTTTTATATGGAAATCAAGTAAAACCTAAAAGTGGCTATAAGTCGGTAAATAGTGCTCCAAATGGCAAAAGGACGAATTCGATTTTTTATATGGAAATCAAGTAAAACCTAAAAGTGGCTATAAGTCGGTAAATAGTGCTCCAAATGGCAAAAGGACGATCATCTATGATCACTTATATTTTCAACCAAATTCGATTTGTTATATGGAAATCAAGTAAAACATAAAAGTGGCTATAAGTCGGTAAATAGTGCTCCAAATGGCAAAAGGACGATCATCTGTGATCACTTATATTTTCAACCAAATTCGATTTTTTATATGGAAATCAAGTAAAACCTAAACGTGGCTATAAGTCGGTAAATAGTGGTTCAAATGGCAAAAGGACGATCATCTGTGATCACTTATATTTTCAACTAAAAATCGATTTTTTATATGGAAATCAAGTAAAACATAAAAGTGGGCATAAGTCGGTAAATAGTGGTCCAAATGGCAAAAGGACGATCATCTGTGATCACTTATATTTTCAACTAAAAATCGAGTTTTATATGGAAATCAAGTAAAACATAAAAGTGGCTATAAGTCGGTAAATAGTGCTCCAAATGGCAAAAGGACGATCATCTGTTATCACTTCTATTTTCAACTAAAAATCAACTTTTATATGGAAATCAAGTAAAACATAAAAGTGGCTATAAGTCGGTAAATAATGCTCGAAATGGCAAAAGGACAATCATCTGTGATCACTTATATTTTCAACTAAAAATCGACTTTTATATGGAAATCAAGTAAAACATAAAAGTGGGCATAAGTCGGTTAATAGTGGTCCAAATGGCAAAAGGACGATCATCTGTGATCACTTATATTTTCAACTAAAAATCGAGTTTTATATGGAAATCAAGTAAAACATAAAAGTGGCTATAAGTCGGTAAATAGTGCTCCAAATGGCAAAAGGACGATCATCTGTGATCACTTATATTTTCAACTAAAAATCGAGTTTTATATGGAAATCAAGTAAAACATAAAAGTGGCTATAAGTCGGCAAATAGTGCTCCAAATGGCAAAAGGACGATCATCTTTGATCACTTATATTTTCAACTAAAAATCGACTTTTATATGGAAATCAAGTAAAACATAAAAGTGGCTATAAGTCGGTAAATAGTGCTCCAAATGGCAAAAGAACGATTTTTTATATGGAAATCAAGTAAAACCTAAAAGTGGCTATAAGTCGGTAAATAGTGCTCCAAATGGCAAAAGGACGATCATCTGTGATCACTTATATTTTCAACCAAATTCGGTTTTTTATATGGAAATCAAGTAAAACCTAAACGTGGCTATAAGTCGGTAAATAGTGGTTCAAATGGCAAAAGAACGATCATCTGTGATCACTTATATTTTCAACTAAAAATCGAGTTTTATATGGAAATCAAGTAAAACCTAAAAGTGGCTATAAGTCGGTAAATAGTGCTCCAAATGGCAAAAGGACGATCATCTGTGATCACTTATATTTTCAACTAAAAATCGAGTTTTATATGGAAATCAAGTAAAACATAAAAGTGGCTATAAGTCGGTAAATAGTGCTCCAAATGGAAAAAGGACGATCATCTGTGATCACTTATATTTTCAACTAAAAATCGAGTTTTATATGGAAATCAAGTAAAACATAAAAGTGGGTATAAGTCGGTAAATAGTGCTCCAAATGGCAAAAGGACGATCATCTGTGATCATTTCTATTTTCAACCAAATTCGATTTTTTATATGGAAATCAAGTAAAACCTAAAAGTGGCTATAAGTCGGTAAATAGTGCTCCAAATGGCAAAAGGACGATCATCTGTGATCACTTATATTTTCAACTAAAAATCGACTTTTATATGGAAATCAAGTAAAACCTAACAGTGGCTATAAGTCGGTAAATAGTGCTCTAAATGGCAAAAGGACGATCATCTGTGATCACTTATATTTTCAACTAAAAATCGACTTTTATATGGAAATCAAGTAAAACATAAAAGTGGCTATAAGTCGGTAAATAGTGCTCCAAATTGCAAAAGGACGATCATCTGTGATCACTTCTATTTTCAACCAAATTTTTTTTTTATATATGGAAATCAAGTAAAACCTAAAAGTGGCTATAAGTCGGTAAATAGTGCTTCAAATGGCAAAAGGACGATCATCTGTGATCACTTATATTTTCAACTAAAAATCGACTTTTATATGGAAATCAAGTAAAACATAAAAGTGGCTATAAGTCGGTAAATAGTGCTCCAAATTGCAAAAGGACGATCATCTGTGATCACTTCTATTTTCAACCAAATTTTTTTTTTATATATGGAAATCAAGTAAAACATAAAAGTGGGCATAAGTCGGTAAATAGTGGTCCAAATGGCAAAAGGACGATCATCTTTGATCACTTATATTTTCAACTAAAAATCGACTTTTATATGGAAATCAAGTAAAACCTAAAAGTGGCTATAAGTCGGTAAATAGTACTCCAAATGGCAAAAGGACGAATTCGATTTTTTATATGGAAATCAAGTAAAACTTAAAAGTGGCTATAAGTCGGTAAATAGTGCTCCAAATGGCAAAAGGACGATCATCTGTGATCACTTATATTTTCAACCAAATTCCATTTTTTATATGGAAATCAAGTAAAACATAAAAGTGGCTATAAGTCGGTAAATAGTGCTCCAAATGGCAAAAGGACGATCATCTGTGATCACTTATATTTTCAACTAAAAATCGAGTTTTATATGGAAATCAAGTAAAACATAAAAGTGGCTATAAGTCGGTAAATAGTGCTCCAAATGGCAAAAGGACGATCATCTGTGATCACTTATATTTTCAACTAAAAATCAACTTTTATATGGAAATCAAGTAAAACATAAAAGTGGCTATAAGTCGGTAAATAGTGGTTCAAATGGCAAAAGGACGATCATCTGTGATCACATATATTTTCAACTAAAAATCGACTTTTATATGGAAATCAAGTAAAACATAAAAGTGGGTATAAGTCGGTAAATAGTGCTCCAAATGGCAAAAGGACGATCATCTGTTATCACTTCCATTTTCAACCAAATTCGATTTTTTATATGGAAATCAAGTAAAACCTAAAAGTGGCTATAAGTCGGTAAATGGCAAAAGGACGATCATCTGTGATCACTTGTATTTTCAACTAAAAATCGAGTTTTATATGGAAATCAAGTAAAACATAAAAGTGGCTATAAGTCGGTAAATAGTGCTCCAAATTGCAAAAGGACGATCATCTGTGATCACTTCTATTTTCAACCAAATTTTTTTTTTATATATGGAAATCAAGTAAAACCTAAAAGTGGCTATAAGTCGGTAAATAGTGCTTCAAATGGCAAAAGGACGATCATCTGTGATCACTTATATTTTCAACTAAAAATCGACTTTTATATGGAAATCAAGTAAAACATAAAAGTGGCTATAAGTCGGTAAATAGTGCTCCAAATTGCAAAAGGACGATCATCTGTGATCACTTCTATTTTCAACCAAATTTTTTTTTTATATATGGAAATCAAGTAAAACATAAAAGTGGGCATAAGTCGGTAAATAGTGGTCCAAATGGCAAAAGGACGATCATCTTTGATCACTTATATTTTCAACTAAAAATCGACTTTTATATGGAAATCAAGTAAAACCTAAAAGTGGCTATAAGTCGGTAAATAGTACTCCAAATGGCAAAAGGACGAATTCGATTTTTTATATGGAAATCAAGTAAAACATAAAAGTGGCTATAAGTCGGTAAATAGTGCTCCAAATGCTCAACTAAAAATCGACTTTTATATGGAAATCAAGTAAAACATAAAAGTGGCTATAAGTCGGCAAATAGTGCTCCAAATGGCAAAAAGACGATCATCTTTGATCACTTATATTTTCAACTAAAAATCGACTTTTATATGGAAATCAAGTAAAACATAAAAGTGGCTATAAGTCGGTAAATATTGCTCCAAATGGCAAAAGGACGATCATCTGTGATCACTTATATTTTCAACTAAAAATCGAGTTTTATATGGAAATCAAGTAAAACATAAAAGTGGGTATAAGTCGGTAAATAGTGCTCCAAATGGCAAAAGGACGATCATCTGTGATCATTTCTATTTTCAACCAAATTCGATTTTTTATATGGAAATCAAGTAAAACCTAAAAGTGGCTATAATTCGGTAAATAGTGCTCCAAATGGCAAAAGGACGATCATCTGTGATCACTTATATTTTCAACTAAAAATCGAGTTTTATATGGAAATCAAGTAAAACATAAAAGTGGCTATAAGTCGGTAAATAGTGCTCCAAATGGCAAAAGGACGATCATCTGTGATCACTTATATTTTCAACTAAAAATCGAGTTTTATATGGAAATCAAGTAAAACATAAAAGTGGCTATAAGTCGGTAAATAGTGCTCCAAATGGCAAAAGGACGATCATCTGTGATCATTTCTATTTTCAACCAAATTCGATTTTTTATATGGAAATCAAGTAAAACATAAAAGTGGCTATAAGTCGGTAAATCTGTGATCACTTATATTTTCAACTAAAAATCGACTTTTATATGGAAATCAAGTAAAACATAAAAGTGGCTATAAGTCGGTAAATAGTGCTCCAAATGGCAAAAGGACGATCATCTGTGATCATTTATATTTTCAACTAAAAATCGACTTTTATATGGAAATCAAGTAAAACATAAAAGTGGGTATAAGTCGGTAAATAGTGCTCCAAATGGCAAAAGGACGATCATCTGTTATCACTTCCATTTTATATGGAAATCAAGTAAAACCTAAAAGTGGCTATAAGTCGGTAAATGGCAAAAGGACGATCATCTGTGATCACTTGTATTTTCAACTAAAAATTGAGTTTTATATGGAAATCAAGTAAAACATAAAAGTGGCTATAAGTCGGTAAATAGTGCTCCAAATGGCAAAAGGACGATCATCTGTGATCACTTATATTTTCAACCAAATTCGATTTTTTATATGGAAATCAAGTAAAACCTAAACGTGGCTATAAGTCGGTAAATAGTGCTCCAAATGGCAAAAGGACGATCATCTGTGATCACTTATATTTTCAACATTTTCAACTAAAAATCGACTTTTATATGGAAATACATAAAAGTGGCCATAAGTCGGTAAATAGTGCTCCAAATGGCAAAAGGACAATCATCTGTTATCACTTCTATATTCAACCAAATTCCATTTGTTATATGGAAATCAAGTAAAACCTAAAAGTGGGTATAAGTCGGTAAATAGTGCTCCAAATGGCAAAAGGACGATCATCTGTGATCACTTATATTTTCAACCAATTTCGATTTGTTATATGGAAATCAAGTAAAACATAAAAGTGGCCATAAGTCGGTAAATAGTGCTCCAAATTGCAAAGGGACGATCGTCTGTGATCACTTCTATTTTCAACCAAATTTTTTTTTTTATATATGGAAATCAAGTAAAACCTAAAAGTGGCTATAAGTCGGTAAATAGTGCTCCAAATGGCAAAAGGACGATCATCTGTGATCACTTCTATTTTCAACTAAAAATCAACTTTTATATGGAAATCAAGTAAAACCTAAAAGTGGCTATAAGTCGGTAAATAGTGCTCCAAATGGCAAAAGGACGATCATCTGTGATCACTTCTATTTTCAACCAAATTCCATTTTTTATATGGAAATCAAGTAAAACATAAAAGTGGCTATAAGTCGGTAAATAGTGCTCCAAATGGCAAAAGGACGATCATCTGTGATCACTTCTATTTTCAACTAAAAATCAACTTTTATATGGAAATCAAGTAAAACCTAAAAGTGGCTATAAGTCGGTAAATAATGCTCTAAATGGCAAAAGGACGATCATCTGTGATCACTTATATTTTCAACTAAAAATCGAGTTTTATATGGAAATCAAGTAAAACCTAAAAGTGGCTATAAGTCGGTAAATAGTGCTCCAAATGGCAAAAGGACGATCATCTGTGATCACTTATATTTTCAACTAAAAATCGAGTTTTATATGGAAATCAAGTAAAACATAAAAGTGGGTATAAGTCGGTAAATAGTTCTCCAAATGGAAAAAGGACGATCATCTGTTATCACTTCTATTTTCAACCAAATTCGATTTTTTATATGGAAATCATGTAAAACATAAAAGTGGCTATAAGTCGGTAAATAGTGCTCCAAATGGCAAAAGGACGATCATCTGTGATCACTTATATTTTCAACTAAAAATCGATTTTTTATATGGAAATCAAGTAAAACATAAAAGTGGGCATAAGTCGGTTAATAGTGGTCCAAATGGCAAAAGGACGATCATCTGTGATTACTTATATTTTCAACTAAAAATCGAGTTTTATATGGAAATCAAGTAAAACATAAAAGTGGCTATAAGTCGGTAAATAGTGCTCCAAATGGCAAAAGGACGATCATCTGTGATCACTTATATTTTCAACTAAAAATCGACTTTTATATGGAAATCAAGTAAAACATAAAAGTAGCTATAAGTCGGCAAATAGTGCTCCAAATGGCAAAATGACGATCATCTTTGATCACTTATATTTTCAACTAAAAATCGACTTTTATATGGAAATCAAGTAAAACCTAAAAGTGGCTATAAGTCGGTAAATAGTACTCCAAATGGCAAAAGGACGAATTCGATTTTTTATATGGAAATCAAGTAAAACCTAAAAGTGGCTATAAGTCGGTAAATAGTGCTCCAAATGGCAAAAGGACGATCATCTGTGATCACTTATATTTTCAACCAAATTCGATTTGTTATATGGAAATCAAGTAAAACATAAAAGTGGCTATAAGTCGGTAAATAGTGCTCCAAATGGCAAAAGGACGATCATCTGTGATCACTTATATTTTCAACTAAAAATCAACTTTTATATGGAAATCAAGTAAAACATAAAAGTGGCTATAAGTCGGTAAATAGTGGTTCAAATGGCAAAAGGACGATCATCTGTGATCACATATATTTTCAACTAAAAATCGACTTTTATATGGAAATCAAGTAAAACATAAAAGTGGGTATAAGTCGGTAAATAGTGCTCCAAATGGCAAAAGGACGATCATCTGTTATCACTTCCATTTTCAACCAAATTCGATTTTTTATATGGAAATCAAGTAAAACCTAAAAGTGGCTATAAGTCGGTAAATGGCAAAAGGCCGATCATCTGTGATCACTTGTATTTTCAACTAAAAATCGAGTTTTATATGGAAATCAAGTAAAACATAAAAGTGGCTATAAGTCGGTAAATAGTGCTCCAAATGGCAAAAGGACGATCATCTGTGATCACTTATATTTTCAACCAAATTCGATTTTTTATATGGAAATCAAGTAAAACCTAAACGTGGCTATAAGTCGGTAAATAGTGCTCCAAATGGCAAAAGGACGATCATCTGTGATCACTTATATTTTCAACTAAAAATCGAGTTTTATATGGAAATCAAGTAAAACATAAAAGTGGCTATAAGTCGGTAAATAGTGCTCCAAATGGCAAAAGGACGATCATCTGTGATCATTTCTATTTTCAACCAAATTCGATTTTTTATATGGAAATCAAGTAAAACATAAAAGTGGCTATAAGTCGGTAAATATTGCTCCAAATGGCAAAAGGACGATCATCTGTGATCACTTATATTTTCAACTAAAAATCGAGTTTTATATGGAAATCAAGTAAAACATAAAAGTGGGTATAAGTCGGTAAATAGTGCTCCAAATGGCAAAAGGACGATCATCTGTGATCATTTCTATTTTCAACCAAATTCGATTTTTTATATGGAAATCAAGTAAAACCTAAAAGTGGCTATAATTCGGTAAATAGTGCTCCAAATGGCAAAAGGACGATCATCTGTGATCACTTATATTTTCAACTAAAAATCGAGTTTTATATGGAAATCAAGTAAAACATAAAAGTGGCTATAAGTCGGTAAATAGTGCTCCAAATGGCAAAAGGACGATCATCTGTGATCACTTATATTTTCAACTAAAAATCGAGTTTTATATGGAAATCAAGTAAAACATAAAAGTGGCTATAAGTCGGTAAATAGTGCTCCAAATGGCAAAAGGACGATCATCTGTGATCATTTCTATTTTCAACCAAATTCGATTTTTTATATGGAAATCAAGTAAAACATAAAAGTGGCTATAAGTCGGTAAATCTGTGATCACTTATATTTTCAACTAAAAATCGAGTTTTATATGGAAATCAAGTAAAACATAAAAGTGGGTATAAGTCGGTAAATAGTACTCCAAATGGCAAAAGGACGAATTCGATTTTTTATATGGAAATCAAGTAAAACCTAAAAGTGGCTATAAGTCGGTAAATAGTGCTCCAAATGGCAAAAGGACGATCATCTGTGATCACTTATATTTTCAACCAAATTCGATTTGTTATATGGAAATCAAGTAAAACATAAAAGTGGCTATAAGTCGGTAAATAGTGCTCCAAATGGCAAAAGGACGATCATCTGTGATCACTTATATTTTCAACTAAAAATCAACTTTTATATGGAAATCAAGTAAAACATAAAAGTGGCTATAAGTCGGTAAATAGTGGTTCAAATGGCAAAAGGACGATCATCTGTGATCACATATATTTTCAACTAAAAATCGACTTTTATATGGAAATCAAGTAAAACATAAAAGTGGGTATAAGTCGGTAAATAGTGCTCCAAATGGCAAAAGGACGATCATCTGTTATCACTTCCATTTTCAACCAAATTCGATTTTTTATATGGAAATCAAGTAAAACCTAAAAGTGGCTATAAGTCGGTAAATGGCAAAAGGACGATCATCTGTGATCACTTGTATTTTCAACTAAAAATCGAGTTTTATATGGAAATCAAGTAAAACATAAAAGTGGCTATAAGTCGGTAAATAGTGCTCCAAATGGCAAAAGGACGATCATCTGTGATCACTTATATTTTCAACCAAATTCGATTTTTTATATGGAAATCAAGTAAAACCTAAACGTGGCTATAAGTCGGTAAATAGTGCTCCAAATGGCAAAAGGACGATCATCTGTGATCACTTATATTTTCAACTAAAAATCGAGTTTTATATGGAAATCAAGTAAAACATAAAAGTGGCTATAAGTCGGTAAATAGTGCTCCAAATGGCAAAAGGACGATCATCTGTGATCATTTCTATTTTCAACCAAATTCGATTTTTTATATGGAAATCAAGTAAAACATAAAAGTGGCTATAAGTCGGTAAATATTGCTCCAAATGGCAAAAGGACGATCATCTGTGATCACTTATATTTTCAACTAAAAATCGAGTTTTATATGGAAATCAAGTAAAACATAAAAGTGGGTATAAGTCGGTAAATAGTGCTCCAAATGGCAAAAGGACGATCATCTGTGATCATTTCTATTTTCAACCAAATTCGATTTTTTATATGGAAATCAAGTAAAACCTAAAAGTGGCTATAATTCGGTAAATAGTGCTCCAAATGGCAAAAGGACGATCATCTGTGATCACTTATATTTTCAACTAAAAATCGAGTTTTATATGGAAATCAAGTAAAACATAAAAGTGGCTATAAGTCGGTAAATAGTGCTCCAAATGGCAAAAGGACGATCATCTGTGATCACTTATATTTTCAACTAAAAATCGAGTTTTATATGGAAATCAAGTAAAACATAAAAGTGGCTATAAGTCGGTAAATAGTGCTCCAAATGGCAAAAGGACGATCATCTGTGATCATTTCTATTTTCAACCAAATTCGATTTTTTATATGGAAATCAAGTAAAACATAAAAGTGGCTATAAGTCGGTAAATCTGTGATCACTTATATTTTCAACTAAAAATCGACTTTTATATGGAAATCAAGTAAAACATAAAAGTGGCTATAAGTCGGTAAATAGTGCTCCAAATGGCAAAAGGACGATCATCTGTGATCATTTATATTTTCAACTAAAAATCGACTTTTATATGGAAATCAAGTAAAACATAAAAGTGGGTATAAGTCGGTAAATAGTGCTCCAAATGGCAAAAGGACGATCATCTGTTATCACTTCCATTTTATATGGAAATCAAGTAAAACCTAAAAGTGGCTATAAGTCGGTAAATGGCAAAAGGACGATCATCTGTGATCACTTGTATTTTCAACTAAAAATTGAGTTTTATATGGAAATCAAGTAAAACATAAAAGTGGCTATAAGTCGGTAAATAGTGCTCCAAATGGCAAAAGGACGATCATCTGTGATCACTTATATTTTCAACCAAATTCGATTTTTTATATGGAAATCAAGTAAAACCTAAACGTGGCTATAAGTCGGTAAATAGTGCTCCAAATGGCAAAAGGACGATCATCTGTGATCACTTATATTTTCAACATTTTCAACTAAAAATCGACTTTTATATGGAAATACATAAAAGTGGCCATAAGTCGGTAAATAGTGCTCCAAATGGCAAAAGGACAATCATCTGTTATCACTTCTATATTCAACCAAATTCCATTTGTTATATGGAAATCAAGTAAAACCTAAAAGTGGGTATAAGTCGGTAAATAGTGCTCCAAATGGCAAAAGGACGATCATCTGTGATCACTTATATTTTCAACCAATTTCGATTTGTTATATGGAAATCAAGTAAAACATAAAAGTGGCCATAAGTCGGTAAATAGTGCTCCAAATTGCAAAGGGACGATCGTCTGTGATCACTTCTATTTTCAACCAAATTTTTTTTTTTATATATGGAAATCAAGTAAAACCTAAAAGTGGCTATAAGTCGGTAAATAGTGCTCCAAATGGCAAAAGGACGATCATCTGTGATCACTTCTATTTTCAACTAAAAATCAACTTTTATATGGAAATCAAGTAAAACCTAAAAGTGGCTATAAGTCGGTAAATAGTGCTCCAAATGGCAAAAGGACGATCATCTGTGATCACTTCTATTTTCAACCAAATTCCATTTTTTATATGGAAATCAAGTAAAACATAAAAGTGGCTATAAGTCGGTAAATAGTGCTCCAAATGGCAAAAGGACGATCATCTGTGATCACTTATATTTTCAACTAAAAATCGAGTTTTATATGGAAATCAAGTAAAACATAAAAGTGGGTATAAGTCGGTAAATAGTTCTCCAAATGGAAAAAGGACGATCATCTGTTATCACTTCTATTTTCAACCAAATTCGATTTTTTATATGGAAATCATGTAAAACCTAAAAGTGGCTATAAGTCGGTAAATAGTGCTCCAAATGGCAAAAGGACGATCATCTGTGATCACTTATATTTTCAACTAAAAATCGATTTTTTATATGGAAATCAAGTAAAACATAAAAGTGGGCATAAGTCGGTTAATAGTGGTCCAAATGGCAAAAGGACGATCATCTGTGATTACTTATATTTTCAACTAAAAATCGAGTTTTATATGGAAATCAAGTAAAACATAAAAGTGGCTATAAGTCGGTAAATAGTGCTCCAAATGGCAAAAGGACGATCATCTGTGATCACTTATATTTTCAACTAAAAATCGACTTTTATATGGAAATCAAGTAAAACATAAAAGTAGCTATAAGTCGGCAAATAGTGCTCCAAATGGCAAAATGACGATCATCTTTGATCACTTATATTTTCAACTAAAAATCGACTTTTATATGGAAATCAAGTAAAACCTAAAAGTGGCTATAAGTCGGTAAATAGTACTCCAAATGGCAAAAGGACGAATTCGATTTTTTATATGGAAATCAAGTAAAACCTAAAAGTGGCTATAAGTCGGTAAATAGTGCTCCAAATGGCAAAAGGACGATCATCTGTGATCACTTATATTTTCAACCAAATTCGATTTGTTATATGGAAATCAAGTAAAACATAAAAGTGGCTATAAGTCGGTAAATAGTGCTCCAAATGGCAAAAGGACGATCATCTGTGATCACTTATATTTTCAACTAAAAATCAACTTTTATATGGAAATCAAGTAAAACATAAAAGTGGCTATAAGTCGGTAAATAGTGGTTCAAATGGCAAAAGGACGATCATCTGTGATCACATATATTTTCAACTAAAAATCGACTTTTATATGGAAATCAAGTAAAACATAAAAGTGGGTATAAGTCGGTAAATAGTGCTCCAAATGGCAAAAGGACGATCATCTGTTATCACTTCCATTTTCAACCAAATTCGATTTTTTATATGGAAATCAAGTAAAACCTAAAAGTGGCTATAAGTCGGTAAATGGCAAAAGGACGATCATCTGTGATCACTTGTATTTTCAACTAAAAATCGAGTTTTATATGGAAATCAAGTAAAACATAAAAGTGGCTATAAGTCGGTAAATAGTGCTCCAAATGGCAAAAGGACGATCATCTGTGATCACTTATATTTTCAACCAAATTCGATTTTTTATATGGAAATCAAGTAAAACCTAAACGTGGCTATAAGTCGGTAAATAGTGCTCCAAATGGCAAAAGGACGATCATCTGTGATCACTTATATTTTCAACTAAAAATCGAGTTTTATATGGAAATCAAGTAAAACATAAAAGTGGCTATAAGTCGGTAAATAGTGCTCCAAATGGCAAAAGGACGATCATCTGTGATCATTTCTATTTTCAACCAAATTCGATTTTTTATATGGAAATCAAGTAAAACATAAAAGTGGCTATAAGTCGGTAAATATTGCTCCAAATGGCAAAAGGACGATCATCTGTGATCACTTATATTTTCAACTAAAAATCGAGTTTTATATGGAAATCAAGTAAAACATAAAAGTGGGTATAAGTCGGTAAATAGTGCTCCAAATGGCAAAAGGACGATCATCTGTGATCATTTCTATTTTCAACCAAATTCGATTTTTTATATGGAAATCAAGTAAAACCTAAAAGTGGCTATAATTCGGTAAATAGTGCTCCAAATGGCAAAAGGACGATCATCTGTGATCACTTATATTTTCAACTAAAAATCGAGTTTTATATGGAAATCAAGTAAAACATAAAAGTGGCTATAAGTCGGTAAATAGTGCTCCAAATGGCAAAAGGACGATCATCTGTGATCACTTATATTTTCAACTAAAAATCGAGTTTTATATGGAAATCAAGTAAAACATAAAAGTGGCTATAAGTCGGTAAATAGTGCTCCAAATGGCAAAAGGACGATCATCTGTGATCATTTCTATTTTCAACCAAATTCGATTTTTTATATGGAAATCAAGTAAAACATAAAAGTGGCTATAAGTCGGTAAATCTGTGATCACTTATATTTTCAACTAAAAATCGACTTTTATATGGAAATCAAGTAAAACATAAAAGTGGCTATAAGTCGGTAAATAGTGCTCCAAATGGCAAAAGGACGATCATCTGTGATCATTTATATTTTCAACTAAAAATCGACTTTTATATGGAAATCAAGTAAAACATAAAAGTGGGTATAAGTCGGTAAATAGTGCTCCAAATGGCAAAAGGACGATCATCTGTTATCACTTCCATTTTATATGGAAATCAAGTAAAACCTAAAAGTGGCTATAAGTCGGTAAATGGCAAAAGGACGATCATCTGTGATCACTTGTATTTTCAACTAAAAATTGAGTTTTATATGGAAATCAAGTAAAACATAAAAGTGGCTATAAGTCGGTAAATAGTGCTCCAAATGGCAAAAGGACGATCATCTGTGATCACTTATATTTTCAACCAAATTCGATTTTTTATATGGAAATCAAGTAAAACCTAAACGTGGCTATAAGTCGGTAAATAGTGCTCCAAATGGCAAAAGGACGATCATCTGTGATCACTTATATTTTCAACATTTTCAACTAAAAATCGACTTTTATATGGAAATACATAAAAGTGGCCATAAGTCGGTAAATAGTGCTCCAAATGGCAAAAGGACAATCATCTGTTATCACTTCTATATTCAACCAAATTCCATTTGTTATATGGAAATCAAGTAAAACCTAAAAGTGGGTATAAGTCGGTAAATAGTGCTCCAAATGGCAAAAGGACGATCATCTGTGATCACTTATATTTTCAACCAATTTCGATTTGTTATATGGAAATCAAGTAAAACATAAAAGTGGCCATAAGTCGGTAAATAGTGCTCCAAATTGCAAAGGGACGATCGTCTGTGATCACTTCTATTTTCAACCAAATTTTTTTTTTATATATGGAAATCAAGTAAAACCTAAAAGTGGCTATAAGTCGGTAAATAGTGCTCCAAATGGCAAAAGGACGATCATCTGTGATCACTTCTATTTTCAACTAAAAATCAACTTTTATATGGAAATCAAGTAAAACCTAAAAGTGGCTATAAGTCGGTAAATAGTGCTCCAAATGGCAAAAGGACGATCATCTGTGATCACTTCTATTTTCAACCAAATTCCATTTTTTATATGGAAATCAAGTAAAACATAAAAGTGGCTATAAGTCGGTAAATAGTGCTCCAAATGGCAAAAGGACGATCATCTGTGATCACTTCTATTTTCAACTAAAAATCAACTTTTATATGGAAATCAAGTAAAACCTAAAAGTGGCTATAAGTCGGTAAATAATGCTCTAAATGGCAAAAGGACGATCATCTGTGATCACTTATATTTTCAACTAAAAATCGAGTTTTATATGGAAATCAAGTAAAACCTAAAAGTGGCTATAAGTCGGTAAATAGTGCTCCAAATGGCAAAAGGACGATCATCTGTGATCACTTATATTTTCAACTAAAAATCGAGTTTTATATGGAAATCAAGTAAAACATAAAAGTGGGTATAAGTCGGTAAATAGTTCTCCAAATGGAAAAAGGACGATCATCTGTTATCACTTCTATTTTCAACCAAATTCGATTTTTTATATGGAAATCATGTAAAACCTAAAAGTGGCTATAAGTCGGTAAATAGTGCTCCAAATGGCAAAAGGACGATCATCTGTGATCTCTTATATTTTCAACTAAAAATCGAGTTTTATATGGAAATCAAGTAAAACATAAAAGTGGCTATAAGCCGGTAAATAGTGCTCCAAATGGCAAAAGGACGAATTCGATTTTTTATATGGAAATCAAGTAAAACCTAAAAGTGGCTATAAGTCGGTAAATAGTGCTTCAAATGGCAAAAGGACGATCATCTGTGATCACTTATATTTTCAACTAAAAATCGAGTTTTATATGGAAATCAAGTAAAACATAAAAGTGGCTATAAGTCGGTAAATAGTGCTCCAAATGGCAAAAGGACGATCATCTGTGATCACTTATGTTTTCAACTAAAAATCGAGTTTTATATGGAAATCAAGTAAAACATAAAAGTGGCTATAAGTCGGTAAATAGTGCTCCAAATGGCAAAAGGACGATCATCTGTGATCTCTTATATTTTCAACTAAAAATCGAGTGTTATATGGAAATCAAGTAAAACCTAAAAGTGGCTATAAGTCGGTAAATAGTGCTCCAAATGGCAAAAGGACGATCATCTGTGATCACTTATATTTTCAACTAAAAATCGACTTTTATATGGAAATCAAGTAAAACATAAAAGTGGCTATAAGTCGGTAAATAGTGCTCCAAATGGCAAAAGGACGATCATCTGTGATCACTTATATTTTCAACTAAAAATCGATTTTTTATATGGAAATCAAGTAAAACATAAAAGTGGGCATAAGTCGGTTAATAGTGGTCCAAATGGCAAAAGGACGATCATCTGTGATTACTTATATTTTCAACTAAAAATCGAGTTTTATATGGAAATCAAGTAAAACATAAAAGTGGCTATAAGTCGGTAAATAGTGCTCCAAATGGCAAAAGGACGATCATCTGTGATCACTTATATTTTCAACTAAAAATCGACTTTTATATGGAAATCAAGTAAAACATAAAAGTAGCTATAAGTCGGCAAATAGTGCTCCAAATGGCAAAAGGACGATCATCTTTGATCACTTATATTTTCAACTAAAAATCGACTTTTATATGGAAATCAAGTAAAACCTAAAAGTGGCTATAAGTCGGTAAATAGTACTCCAAATGGCAAAAGGACGAATTCGATTTTTTATATGGAAATCAAGTAAAACCTAAAAGTGGCTATAAGTCGGTAAATAGTGCTCCAAATGGCAAAAGGACGATCATCTGTGATCACTTATATTTTCAACCAAATTCGATTTGTTATATGGAAATCAAGTAAAACATAAAAGTGGCTATAAGTCGGTAAATAGTGCTCCAAATGGCAAAAGGACGATCATCTGTGATCACTTATATTTTCAACTAAAAATCAACTTTTATATGGAAATCAAGTAAAACATAAAAGTGGCGATAAGTCGGTAAATAGTGGTTCAAATGGCAAAAGGACGATCATCTGTGATCACATATATTTTCAACTAAAAATCGACTTTTATATGGAAATCAAGTAAAACATAAAAGTGGGTATAAGTCGGTAAATAGTGCTCCAAATGGCAAAAGGACGATCATCTAAATCAAGTAAAACCTAAAAGTGGCTATAAGTCGGTAAATGGCAAAAGGACGATCATCTGTGATCACTTGTATTTTCAACTAAAAATCGAGTTTTATATGGAAATCAAGTAAAACATAAATGTGGCTATAAGTCGGTAAATAGTGCTCCAAATGGCAAAAGGACGATCATCTGTGATCACTTATATTTTCAACCAAATTCGATTTTTTATATGGAAATCAAGTAAAACCTAAACGTGGCTATAAGTCGGTAAATAGTGCTCCAAATGGCAAAAGGACGATCATCTGTGATCACTTATATTTTCAACGTTTTCAACTAAAAATCGACTTTTATATGGAAATACATAAAAGTGGCCATAAGTCGGTAAATAGTGCTCCAAATGGCAAAAGGACGATCATCTGTTATCACTTCTATTTTCAACCAAATTCCATTTGTTATATGGAAATCAAGTAAAACCTAAAAGTGGCTATAAGTGGCTTATATTTTCAACTAAAAATCGAGTTTTATATGGAAATCAAGTAAAACATAAAAATGGCTATAAGTCGGTAAATAGTGCTCCAAATGGCAAAAGGACGATCATCTGTTATCACTTATATTTTCAACCAAATTCGATTTTTTATATGGAAATCAAGTAAAACATAAAAGTGGCTATAAGTCGGTAAATAGTGCTCCAAATGGCAAAAGGACGATCATCTGTGATCACTTCTATTTTCAACTAAAAATCAACTTTTATATGGAAATCAAGTAAAACCTAAAAGTAGCTATAAGTCGGTAAATAATGCTCTAAATGGCAAAAGGACGATCATCTGTGATCACTTATATTTTCAACTAAAAATCGAGTTTTATATGGAAATCAAGTAAAACATAAAAGTGGCTATAAGTCGGTAAATAGTGCTCCAAATGGCAAAAGGACGATCATCTGTGATCACTTCTATTTTCAACCAAATTCCATTTTTTATATGGAAATCAAGTAAAACATAAAAGTGGCTATAAGTCGGTAAATAGTGCTCCAAATGGCAAAAGGACGATCATCTGTGATCACTTCTATTTTCAACTAAAAATCAACTTTTATATGGAAATCAAGTAAAACCTAAAAGTGGCTATAAGTCGGTAAATAATGCTCTAAATGGCAAAAGGACGATCATCTTTGATCACTTATATTTTCAACTAAAAATCGATTTTTATATGGAAATCAAGTAAAACATAAAAGTGGGCATAAGTCGGTTAATAGTGGTCCAAATGGCAAAAGGACGACCATCTGTGATCACTTATATTTTCAACTAAAAATCGACTTTTATATGGAAATCAAGTAAAACATAAAAGTGGCTATAAGTCGGTAAATAGTGCTCCAAATGGCAAAAGGACGATCATCTGTGATCACTTATATTTTCAACTAAAAATCGAGTGTTATATGGAAATCAAGTAAAACCTAAAAGTGGCTATAAGTCGGTAAATAGTGCTCCAAATGGCAAAAGGACGATAATCTGTGATCACTTATATTTTCAACATTTTCAACTAAAAATCGACTTTTATATGGAAATACATAAAAGTGGCCATAAGTCGGTAAATAGTGCTCCAAATGGCAAAAGGACGATCATCTGTGATCACTTATATTTTCAACTAAAAATCGACTTTTATATGGAAATCAAGTAAAACATAAAAGTGGCTATAAGTCGCTAAATAGTGCTCCAAATGGCAAAAGGACGATCATCTGTGATCACTTATATTTTCAACTAAAAATCGAGTTTTATATGGAAATCAAGTAAAACCTTAAAGTGGCTATAAGTCGGTAAATAGTGCTCCAAATGGCAAAAGGACGATCATCTGTGATCACTTATATTTTCAACTAAAAATCGAGTTTTATATGGAAATCAAGTAAAACATAAAAGTGGCTATAAGTCGGTAAATAGTGCTCCAAATGGCAAAAGGACGATCATCTGTGATCACTTATATTTTCAACTAAAAATCGAGTTTTATATGGAAATCAAGTAAAACCTAAAAAGGCTATAAGTCGGTAAATAGTGCTCCAAATGGCAAAAGGACGATCATCTGTGATCACTTCTATTTTCAACCAAATTCGATTTTTTATATGGAAATCAAGTAAAACCTAAAAGTGGCTATAAGTCGGTAAATAGTGCTCCAAATGGCAAAAGGACGATCATCTGTGATCACTTATATTTTCAACATTTTCAACTAAAAATCGACTTTTATATGGAAATACATAAAAGTGGCCATAAGTCGGTAAATAGTGCTCCAAATGGCAAAAGGACGATCATCTGTGATCACTTATATTTTCAACTAAAAATCGAGTTTTATATGGAAATCAAGTAAAACATAAAAGTGGCTATAAGTCGGTAAATAGTGCTCCAAATGGCAAAAGGACGATCATCTGTGATCACTTATATTTTCAACTAAAAATCGACTTTTATATGGAAATCAAGTAAAACATAAAAGTGGCTATAAGTCGGTAAATAGTGCTCCAAATGGCAAAAGGACGATCATTTGTGATCACTTATATTTTCAACTAAAAATCGAGTGTTATATGGAAATCAAGTAAAACCTAAAAGTGGCTATAAGTCGGTAAATAGTGCTCCAAATGGCAAAAGGACGATCATCTGTGATCACTTATATTTTCAACATTTTCAACTAAAAATCGACTTTTATATGGAAATACATAAAAGTGGCCATAAGTCGGTAAATAGTGCTCCAAATGGCAAAAGGACGATCATCTGTGATCACTTGTATTTTCAACCAAATTCGATTTTTTATATGGAAATCAAGTAAAACATAAAAGTGGCTATAAGTCGGTAAATAGTGCTCCAAATGGCAAAAGGACGATCATCTGTTATCACTTCTATTTTCAACCAAATTCGATTTTTTATATGGAAATCAAGTAAAACATAAAAGTGGCTATAAGTCGGTAAATAGTGCTCCAAATGGCAAAAGGACGATCATCTGTGATCACTTATATTTTCAACTAAAAATCGACTTTTATATGGAAATACATAAAAGTGGCCATAAGTCGGTAAATAGTGCTCCAAATGGCAAAAGGACGATCATCTGTGATCACTTATATTTTCACCTAAAAATCGAGTTTTATATGGAAATCAAGTAAAACCTAAAAGTGGCTATAAGTCGGTAAATAGTGCTCCAAATGGCAAAAGGACGGTCATCTGTGATCACTTATATTTTCAACTAAAAATCGAGTTTTATATGGAAAGCAAGTAAAACATTAAAGTGGCTATAAGTCGGTAAATAGTGCTCCAAATAGCAAAAGGACGATCATCTGTGATCACTTATATTTTCAACCAAATTCGATTTTTTATATGGAAATCAAGTAAAATCAAAAGTGGCTATAAGTCGGTAAATAGTGCTCCAAATGGCAAAAGGACGATCATCTGTGATCACTTGTATTTTCAACCAAATTCGATTTTTTATATGGAAATCAAGTAAAACCTAAACGTGGCTATAAGTCGGTAAATAGTGCTCCAAATGGCAAAACGACGAACATCTGTGATCACTTATATTTTCAACTAAAAATCGAGTTTTATATGGAAATCAAGTAAAACATAAAAGTGGGTAAGTCGGTAAATAGTGCTCCAAATGGCAAAAGGACGATCATCTGTGATCACATATATTTTCAACCAAATTCGATTTTTTATATGAAAATCAAGTAAAACCTAAAAGTGGCTATAAGTCGGTAAATAGTGCTCCAAATGGCAAAAGGACGATCATCTGTGATCACTTATATTTTCAACTAAAAATCGACTTTTATATGGAAATCAAGTAAAACATAAAAGTGGGTAAGTCGGTAAATAGTGCTCCAAATGGCAAAAGAACGATCATCTGTGATCACTTCTATTTTCAACCAAATTCGATTTTTTATATGGAAATCAAGTAAAACCTAAAAGTGGCTATAAGTCGGTAAATAGTGCTCCAAATGGCAAAAGGACGATCATCTGTTATCACTTCTATTTTCAACCAAATTCGATTTTTTATATGGAAATCAAGTAAAACCTAAAAGTGGCTATAAGTCGGTAAATAGTGCTCCAAATGGCAAAAGGGCGATCATCTGTGATCACTTATATTTTCAACCAAATTCGATTTTTTATATGGAAATCAAGTAAAACCTAAAAGTGGCTATAAGTCGGTAAATAGTGGTTCAAATGGCAAAAGGACGATCATCTGTGATCACATATATTTTCAACTAAAAATCGACTTTTATATGGAAATCAAGTAAAACATAAAAGTGGGTATCAGTCGGTAAATAGTGCTCCAAATGGCAAAAGGACGATCATCTGTGATCACTTATATTTTCAACTAAAAATCGAGTTTTATATGGAAATCAAGTAAAACATAAAAGTGGCTATAAGTCGGTAAATAGTGCTCCAAATGGCAAAAGGACGATCATCTGTGATCACTTATATTTTCAACTAAAAATCGAGTTTTATATGGAAATCAAGTAAAACATAAAAGTGGGTATAAGTCGGTAAATAGTGCTCCAAATGGCAAAAGGACGATCATCTGTGATCACTTCTATTTTCAACCAAATTCTATTTTTTATATGGAAATCAAGTAAAACCTAAAAGTGGCTATAAGTCGGTAAATAGTGCTCCAAATGGCAAAAGGACGATCATCTGTGATCACTTATATTTTCAACTAAAAATCGAGTTTTATATGGAAATCAAGTAAAACATAAAAGTGGCTATAAGTCGGTAAATAGTGCTCCAAATGGCAAAAGGACGATCATCTGTGATTACTTATATTTTCAACCAAATTCGATTTTTTATATGGAAATCAAGTAAAACCTAAAAGTGGCTATAAGTCGGTAAATAGTGCTCCAAATGGCAAAAGGACGATCATCTGAGATCACTTCTATTTTCAACTAAAAATCGACATTTATATGGAAATCAAGTAAAACATAAAAGTGGCTATAAGTCGGTAAATAGTGCTCCAAATGGCAAAAGGACGATCATCTGTTATCACTTCTATTTTCAACCAAATTCGATTTTTTATATGGAAATAGTGCTCCTAATTGCAAAAGGACGATCATCTGTGATCACTTCTATTTTCAACCAAATTCGATTTTTTATATGGAAATCAAGTAAAACCTAAAAGTGGCTATAAGTCGGTAAATAGTGCTCCAAATGGCAAAAGGACGATCATCTGTGATCACTTATATTTTCAACTAAAAATCGAGTTTTATATGGAAATCAAGTAAAACCTAAAAGTGGCTATAAGTCGGTAAATATTGGTCCAAATGGCAAAAGGACGATCATCTGTGATCACTTATATTTTCAACTAAAAATCGAGTTTTATATGGAAATCAAGTAAAACATAAAAGTGGCTATAAGTCGGTAAATAGTGCTCCAAATGACAAAAGGACGATCATCTGTGATCACTTATATTTTCAACCAAATTCAAGTAAAACCTAAAAGTGGCTATAAGTCGGTAAATAGTGCTCCAAATGGCAAAAGGACGATCATCTGTGATCACTTATATTTTCAACTAAAAATCGACTTTTATATGGAAATCAAGTAAAACATAAAAGTGGCTATAAGTCGGTAAATAGTGCTCCAAATGGCAAAAGGACGAATTCGATTTTTTATATGGAAATCAAGTAAAACCTAAAAGTGGCTATAAGTCGGTAAATAGTGCTCCAAATGGCAAAAGGACGATCATCTGTGATCACTTATATTTTCAACTAAAAATCGAGTTTTATATGGAAATCAAGTAAAACATAAAAGTGGCTATAAGTCGGTAAATAGTGCTCCAAATGGCAAATGGACGATCATCTGTGATCATTTCTATTTTCAACCAAATTCGATTTTTTATATGGAAATCAAGTAAAACCTAAAAGTGGCTATAAATCGGTAAATATATGTGTGTAAATAGTGCTCCAAATGGCAAAAGGACGATCATCTGTGATCACTTATATTTTCAACTAAAAATCGAGTTTTATATGGAAATCAAGTAAAACATAAAAGTGGCTATAAGTCGGTAAATAGTGCTCCAAATGGCAAAAGGACGATCATCTGTGATCACTTATATTTTCAACATTTTCAACTAAAAATCGACTTTTATATGGAAATACATAAAAGTGGCTATAAGTCGGTAAATAGTGCTCCAAATGGCAAATGGACGATCATCTGTGATCATTTCTATTTTCAACCAAAATCGATTTTTTATATAGAAATCAAGTAAAACCTAAAAGTGGCTATAAGTCGGTAAATAGTGCTCCAAATGGCAAAAGGACGATCATCTGTGATCACATATATTTTCAAGCAAATTCGATTTTTTATATGGAAATCAAGTAAAACATAAAAGTGGCTATAAGTCGGTAAATAGTGCTCCAAATGGCAAAAGGACGATCATCTGTGATCACTTATATATTCAACTAAAAATCGAGTTTTATATGGAAATCAAGTAAAACCAAATTCGATTTTTTATATGGAAATCAAGTAAAACATAAAAGTGGCTATAAGTCGGTAAATAGTGCTCCAAATGGCAAAAGGACGATCATCTGTGATCACATATATTTTCAAGCAAATTCGATTTTTTATATGGAAATCAAGTAAAACATAAAAGTGGCTATAAGTCGGTAAATAGTGCTCCAAATGGCAAAAGGACGATCATCTGTGATCACTTATATTTTCAACTAAAAATCGAGTTTTATATGGAAATCAAGTAACACATAAAAGTGGCTATAAGTCGGTAAATAGTGCTCCAAATGGCAAATGGACGATCATCTGTGATCATTTCTATTTTCAACCAAAATCGATTTTTTATATGGAAATCAAGTAAAACCTAAAAGTGGCTATAAGTCGGTAAATAGTGCTCCAAATGGCAAAAGGACGATCATCTGTGATCACATATATTTTCAAGCAAATTCGATTTTTTATATGGAAATCAAGTAAAACATAAAAGTGGCTATAAGTCGGTAAATAGTGCTCCAAATGGCAAAAGGACGATCATCTGTGATCACATATATTTTCAAGCAAATTCGATTTTTTATATGGAAATCAAGTAAAACATAAAAGTGGCTATAAGTCGGTAAATAGTGGTCCAAATGGCAAAAGGACGATCATCTGTGATCACATATATTTTCAAGCAAATTCGATTTTTTATATGGAAATCAAGTAAAACATAAAAGTGGCTATAAGTCGGTAAATAGTGCTCCAAATGGCAAAAGGACGATCATCTGTGATCACATATATTTTCAAGCAAATTCGATTTTTTATATGGAAATCAAGTAAAACATAAAAGTGGCTATAAGTCGGTAAATAGTGGTCCAAATGGCAAAAGGACGATCATCTGTGATCACATATATTTTCAAGCAAATTCGATTTTTTATATGGAAATCAAGTAAAACATAAAAGTGGCTATAAGTCGGTAAATAGTGCTCCAAATGGCAAAAGGACGATCATCTGTGATCACTTATATTTTCAACTAAAAATCGAGTTTTATATGGAAATCAAGTAACACATAAAAGTGGCTATAAGTCGGTAAATAGTGCTCCAAATGGCAAAAGGACGATCATCTGTGATCATTTCTATTTTCAACCAAAATCGATTTTTTATATGGAAATCAAGTAAAACCTAAAAGTGGCTATAAGTCGGTAAATAGTGCTCCAAATGGCAAAAGGACGATCATCTGTGATCACATATATTTTCAAGCAAATTCGATTTTTTATATGGAAATCAAGTAAAACCTAAAAGTGGCTATAAGTCGGTAAATAGTGCTCCAAATGGCAAAAGGACGATCATCTGTGATCACTTATATTTTCAACTAAAAATCGAGTTTTATATGGAAATCAAGTAAAACATAAAAGTGGCTATAAGTCGGTAAATAGTGCTCCAAATGGCAAAAGGACGATCATCTGTGATCACTTATATTTTCAACTAAAAATCGAGTTTTATATGGAAATCAAGTAAAACATAAAAGTGGCTATAAGTCGGTAAATAGTGCTCCAAATGGCAAAAGGACGATCATCTGTGATCACTTATATTTTCAACTAAAAATCGAGTTTTATATGGAAATCAAGTAAAACCTAAAATTGGCTATAAGTCGGTAAATAGTGCTCCAAATGGCAAAAGGACGAATTCGATTTTTTATATGGAAATCAAGTAAAACCTAAAAGTGGCTATAAGTCGGTAAATAGTGCTCCAAATGGCAAAAGGACGATCATCTGTGATCACTTATATTTTCAACTAAAAATCGAGTTTTATATGGAAATCAAGTAAAACATAAAAGTGGCTATAAGTCGGTAAATAGTGCTCCAAATGGCAAAAGGACGAATTCGATTTTTTATATGGAAATCAAGTAAAACCTAAAAGTGGCTATAAGTCGGTAAATAGTGCTCCAAATGGCAAAAGGACGATCATCTGTGATCACTTATATTTTCAACTAAAAATCGAGTTTTATATGGAAATCAAGTAAAACCTAAAAGTGGCTATAAGTCGGTAAATAGTGCTCCAAATGGCAAAAGGACGAATTCGATTTTTTATATGGAAATCAAGTAAAACCTAAAAGTGGCTATAAGTCGGTAAATAGTGCTCCAAATGGCAAAAGGACGATCATCTGTTATCACTTCTATTTTCAACCAAATTCCATTTGTTATATGGAAATCAAGTAAAACCTAAAAGTGGCTATAAGTGGCTTATATTTTCAACTAAAAATCGAGTTTTATATGGAAATCAAGTAAAACATAAAAATGGCTATAAGTCGGTAAATAGTGCTCCAAATGGCAAAAGGACGATCATCTGTTATCACTTATATTTTCAACCAAATTCGATTTTTTATATGGAAATCAAGTAAAACATAAAAGTGGCTATATGTCGGTAAATAGTGCTCCAAATGGCAAAAGGACGATCATCTGTGATCACTTATATTTTCAACTAAAAATCGAGTTTTATATGGAAATCAAGTAAAACCTAAAAGTGGCTATAAGTCGGTAAATAGTGCTCCAAATGGCAAAAGGACGAACATCTGTGATCACTTATATTTTCAACTAAAAATCGAGTTTTATATGGAAATCAAGTAAAACATAAAAGTGGCTATAAGTCGGTAAATAGTGCTCCAAATGGCAAATGGACGATCATCTGTGATCATTTCTATTTTCAACCAAATTCGATTTTTTATATGGAAATCAAGTAAAACCTAAAAGTGGCTATAAATCGGTAAATAGTGTTCCAAATGGCAAAAGGACGATCATCTGTGATCACTTATATTTTCAACCAAATTCGATTTTTTATATGGAAATCAAGTAAAATCTAAAAGTGGCTATAAGTCGGTAAATAGTGGTTCAAATGGCAAAAGGACGACCATCTGTGATCACTTATATTTTCAACTAAAAATCGAGTTTTATATGGAAATCAAGTAAAACATAAAAGTGGGTATCAGTCGGTAAATAGTGCTCCAAATGGCAAAAGGACGATCATCTGTGATCACTTATATTTTCAACTAAAAATCGACTTTTATATGGAAATCAAGTAAAACATAAAAGTGGCTATAAGTCGGTAAATAGTGCTCCAAATGGCAAAAGGACGATCATCTGTGATCACATATATTTTCAACCAAATTCGATTTTTTATATGGAAATCAAGTAAAACATAAAAGTGGCTATAAGTCGGTAAATAGTGCTCCAAATGGCAAAAGGATGATCATCTGTGATCACTTATATTTTCAACTAGAAATCGAGTTTTATATGGAAATCAAGTAAAACATAAAAGTGGGTATCAGTCGGTAAATAGTGCTCCAAATGGCAAAAGGACAATCATCTGTGATCACTTATATTTTCAACTAAAAATCGAGTTTTATATGGAAATCAAGTAAAACATAAAAGTGGCTATAAGTCGGTAAATAGTGCTCCAAATTGCAAAAGGACGATCATCTGTGATCACTTATATTTTCAACCAAATTCGATTTTTTATATGGAAATCAAGTAAAACCTAAAAGTGGCTATAAGTCGGTAAATAGTGCTCCAAATGGCAAAAGGACGATCATCTGTGATCACTTATATCTTCAACTAAAAATCGACTTTTATATGGAAATCAAGTAAAACATAAAAGTGGCTATAAGTCGGCAAATAGTGCTCCAAATGGCAAAAGGACGAATTCGATTTTTTATATGGAAATCAAGTAAAACATAAAAGTGGCTATAAGTCGGTAAATAGTGCTCCAAATGGCAAAAGGACGATCATTTGTGATCATTTCTATTTTCAACCAAATTCGATTTTTTATATGGAAATCAAGTAAAACCTAAAAGTGGCTATAAGTCGGTAAATAGTTTTCCAAATGGCAAAAGGACGATCATCTGTGATCATTTATATTTTCAACCAAATTCGATTTTTTATATGGAAATCAAGTAAAACCTAAAAGTGGCTATAAGTCGGTAAATAGTGCTCCAAATGGCAAAAGGACGATCATCTGTGATCATTTCTATTTTCAACCAAATTCGATTTTTTATACGGAAATCAAGTAAAACCTAAAAGTGGCTATAAGTCGGTAAATAGTGCTCCAAATGGCAAAAGGACGATCATCTGTGATCACTTATATTTTCAACCAAATTTGATTTTTTTTATATGGAAATCAAGTAAAATATAAAAGTGGCTATAAGTCGGTAAATAGTGCTCCAAATTGCAAAAGGACGATCATCTGTGATCACTTATATTTTCAACTAAAAATCGACTTTTATATGGAAATCAAGTAAAACATAAAAGTGGCTATAAGTCGGTAAATAGTGCTCCAAATGGCAAAAGGACGATCATCTGTGATCACTTATATTTTCAACTAAAAATCGAGTTTTATATGGAAATCAAGTAAAACATAAAAGTGGCTATAAGTCGGTAAATAGTGCTCCAAATGGCAAATGGACGATCATCTGTGATCATTTCTATTCTGTGATCACTTATATTTTCAACTAAAAATCGAGTTTTATATGGAAATCAAGTAAAACATAAAAGTGGCTATAAGTCGGTAAATAGTGCTCCAAATGGCAAAAGGACGATCATCTGTGATCACTTATATTTTCAACTAAAAATCGACTTTTATATGGAAATCAAGTAAAACCTAAAAGTGGCTATAAGTCGGTAAATAGTGCTCCAAATGGCAAAAGGACGATCATCTGTGATCACTTATATTATCAACTAAAAATCGAGTTTTATATGGAAATCAAGTAAAACATAAAAGTGGCTATAAGTCGGTAAATAGTGCTCCAAATGGCAAAAGGACGATCATCTGTGATCACTTATATTTTCAACTAAAAATCGAGTTTTATATGGAAATCAAGTAAAACATAAAAGTGGGTATAAGTCGGTAAATAGTGCTCCAAATGGCAAAAGGACGATCATCTGTGATCACTTATATTTTCAACTAAAAATCGACTTTTATATGGAAATCAAGTAAAACATAAAAGTGGCTATAAGTCGCTAAATAGTGCTCCAAATGGCAAAAGGACGATCATCTGTGATCACTTCTATTTTCAACCAAATTCGATTTTTTATATGGAAATCAAGTAAAACCTAAAAGTGGCTATAAGTCGGTAAATAGTGCTCCAAATGGCAAAAGGACGATCATCTGTGATCACTTATATTTTCAACTAAAAATCGAGTTTTATATGGAAATCAAGTAAAACATAAAAGTGGCTATAAGTCGGTAAATAGTGCTCCAAATGGCAAAAGGACGATCATCTGTGATCACTTCTATTTTCACCTAAAAATCGACTTTTATATGGAAATCAAGTAAAACATAAAAGTGGCTATAAGTCGGTAAATAGTGCTCCAAATGGCAAAAGGACGATCATCTGTGATCACTTATATTTTCAACTAAAAATCGAGATTTATATGGAAATCAAGTAAAACCTAAAAGTGGCTATAAGTTGGTAAATAGTGCTCCAAATGGCAAAAGGACGATCATCTGTGATCACTTATATTTTCAACTAAAAATCGAGATTTATATGGAAATCAAGTAAAACATAAAAGTGGCTATAAGTCGCTAAATAGTGCTCCAAATGGCAAAAGGACGATCATCTGTGATCACTTCTATTTTCAACCAAATTCGATTTTTTATATGGAAATCAAGTAAAACCTAAAAGTGGCTATAAGTTGGTAAATAGTGCTCCAAATGGCAAAAGGACGATCATCTGTGATCACTTATATTTTCAACTAAAAATCGAGATTTATATGGAAATCAAGCAAAACATAAAAGTGGCTATAAGTCGGTAAATAGTGCTCCAAATGGCAAAAGGACGATCATCTGTGATCACTTATATTTTCAACCAAATTCGACTTTTTATATGGAAATCAAGTAAAACCTAAAAGTGGCTATAAGTCGGTAAATAGTGCTCCAAATGGCAAAAGGACGATCATCTGTGATCACTTATATTTTCAACTAAAAATCGAGTTTTATATGGAAATCAAGTAAAACATAAAAGTGGGTATCAGTCGGTAAATAGTGGTCCAAATGGCAAAAGGACGATCATCTGTGATCACTTGTATTTTCAACCAAATTGGATTTTTTATATGGAAATCAAGTAAAACATAAAAGTGGCTATAAGTCGGTAAATAGTGGTCCAAATGGCAAAAGGACGATCATCTGTGATCACATATATTTTCAAGCAAATTCGATTTTTTATATGGAAATCAAGTAAAACATAAAAGTGGCTATAAGTCGGTAAATAGTGGTCCAAATGGCAAAAGGACGATCATCTGTGATCACTTATATTTTCAACTAAAAATCGATTTTTTATATGGAAATCAAGTAAAGCATAAAAGTGGCTATAAGTCGGTAAATAGTGCTCCAAGTGGCAAAAGGACTTTCAACCAAATTCGATTTTTTATATGGAAATCAAGTAAAGCATAAAAGTGGCTATAAGTCGGTAAATATTGGTCCAAATGGCAAAATGACGATCATCTGTGATCACATATATTTTCAACCAAATTCGATTTTTTATATGGAAATCAAGTAAAACATAAAAGTGGCTATAAGTCGGTAAATAGTGGTCCAAATGGCAAAATGACGATCATCTGTGATCACTTATATTTTCAACCAAATTCGATTTTTTATATGGAAATCAAGTAAAACATAAAAGTGGCTATAAGTCGGTAAATATTGGTCCAAATGGCAAAAGAACGATCATCTGTGATCACATATATTTTCAACCAAATTCGATTTTTTATATGGAAATCAAGTAAAACATAAAAGTGGCTATAAGTCGGTAAATATTGGTCCAAATGGCAAAAGGACGATCATCTGTGATCACATATATTTTCAACCAAATTCGATTTTTTATATGGAAATCAAGTAAAACATAAAAGTGGCTATAAGTCGGTAAATAGTAGTCCAAATGGCTAATTTAGGAAAACATGTCTCTAGTTTCATGTTTATTGATTCATTGGAATGTGGATTCTAGCTCATTCTAGACGTATTATTAGAATAAAAACAGTACCCACATTTTGTATTCCTACTCAGCATCATGAATGTTTAATTTCATTATTATAGAAAATACAAAAGAAAGATAGGACTATATTCACCTTTCGTGAATTCTAACTCATTCAGAATCATTTGTGCCTAATTACTCGTCAAATTTGAACTTGAAATTTGTTAAGCAGTTCCCAGCAGTTAATAAATTATCACAAAACCGAACCGAAACCGATCGGTTTTCAATTTTTTAAAACCGAAACCGCGGTTTTGAAATTCTTCGGTTTTTTGGATACTCTAGTAAATAGTAGTCCAAATGGCAAAAGGACGATCATCTATGATCACTTCTATTTTCAACCAAATTCGATTTTTTATATGGAAATCAAGTAAAACATAAAAGTGGTTATAAGTCGGTAAATAGTGCTCCAAATGGCAAAAGGACGATCATCTGTGATCACTTATATTTTCAACATTTTCAACTAAAAATCGACTTTTATATGGAAATACATAAAAGTGGCTATAAGTCGGTAAATAGTGCTCCAAATGGCAAATGGACGATCATCTGTGATCGCTTATATTTTCAGCCAAATTCAGTTTTTTATATGATAATTAGGTAAAGCATAAATGTGGCTATAATTCGGTAAATAGTGCTCCAAATGTCAAAAGGTCGATAATCTGTGATCACTTATATTTTCAGCCAAAAATCGATTTTTTATATGGAAATCAAGTAAAACATAAAAGTGGCTATAAGTCGGTAAATAGTGCTCCAAATGGCAAAAGGACGATCATCTGTGATCACTTATATTTTCAACTAAAAATCGAGTTTTATATGGAAATCAAGTAAAACATAAAAGTGGCTATAAGTCGGTAAATAGTGCTCCAAATGGCAAAAGGACGATCATCTGTGATCACTTATATTTTCAACTAAAAATCGACTTTTATATGGAAATCAAGTAAAACATAAAAGTGGCTATAAGTCGGTAAATAGTGCTCCAAATGGCAAAAGGACGATCATCTGTGATCACTTATATTTTCAACTAAAAATCGAGTTTTATATGGAAATCAAGTAAAACATAAAAGTGGCTATAAGTCGGTAAATAGTGCTCCAAATGGCAAAAGGACGATCATCTGTGATCACTTATATTTTCAACTAAAAATCGACTTTTATATGGAAATCAAGTAAAACATAAAAGTGGGTATAAGTCGGTAAATAGTGCTCCAAATGGCAAAAGGACGATCATCTGTGATCATTTCTATTTTCAACCAAATTCGATTTTTTATATGGAAATCAAGTAAAACCTAAAAGTGGATATAAGTCGGTAAATAGTGCTCCAAATGGCAAAAGGACGATCATCTGTGATCACTTATATTTTCAACTAAAAATCGAGTTTTATATGGAAATCAAGTAAAACATAAAAGTGGCTATAAGTCGGTAAATAGTGCTCCAAATGGCAAAAGGACGATCATCTGTGATCACTTATATTTTCAACGAAATTCGATTTTTTATATGGAAATCAAGTAAAACATAAAAGTGGCTATAAGTCGGAAAATAGTGCTCCAAATGGCAAAAGGACGATCATCTATGATCACTTCTATTTTCAACCAAATTCGATTTTTTATATGGAAATCAAGTAAAACCTAAAAGTGGCTATAAGTCGGTAAATAGTGCTCCAAATGGCAAAAGGACGATCATCTGTGATCACTTATATTTTCAACCAAATTCGATTTTTTATATGGAAATCAAGTAAAACCTAAAAGTGGCTATAAGTCGGTAAATAGTGCTCCAAATGGCAAAAGGACGATCATCTGTGATCACTTATATTTTCAACTAAAAATCGAGTTTTATATGGAAATCAAGTAAAACATAAAAGTGGCTATAAGTCGGTAAATAGTGCTCCAAATGGCAAAAGGACGATCATCTGTGATCACTTATATTTTCAACCAAATTCGATTTTTTATATGGAAATCAAGTAAAACCTAAAAGTGGCTATAAGTCGGTAAATAGTGCTCCAAATGGCAAAAGGACGATCATCTGTGATCACTTATATTTTCAACTAAAAATCGAGTTTTATATGGAAATCAAGTAAAACATAAAAGTGGGTATCAGTCGGTAAATAGTGGTCCAAATGGCAAAAGGACGATCATCTGTGATCACTTATATTTTCAACTAAAAATCGATTTTTTATATGGAAATCATGTAAAACATAAAAGTAGCTATAAGTCGGTAAATAGTGGTCCAAATGGCAAAAGGACGATCATCTGTGATCACTTCTATTTTCAACCAAATTCGATTTTTTATATGGAAATCAAGTAAAACCTAAAAGTGGCTATAAATCGGTAAATAGTGGTCCAAATGGCAAAAGGACGAACATCTGTGATCACTTATATTTTCAACCAAATTCGATTTTTTATATGGAAATCAAGTAAAACCTAAAAGTGGCTATAAGTCGGTAAATAGTGCTCCAAATGGCAAAAGGACGATCATCTGTGATCACTTATATTTTCAACTAAAAATCGACTTTTATATGGAAATCAAGTAAAACATAAAAGTGGCTATAAGTCGCTAAATAGTGCTCCAAATGGCAAAAGGACGATCATCTGTTATCACTTCTATTTTCAACCAAATTCGATTTTTTATATGGAAATCAAGTAAAACCTAAAAGTGGCTATAAGTCGGTAAATAGTGCTCCAAATGGCAAAAGGACGATCATCTGTGATCACTTATATTTTCAACTAAAAATCGAGTTTTATATGGAAATCAAGTAAAACATAAAAGTGGCTATAAGTCGGTAAATAGTGCTCCAAATGGCAAAAGGACGATCATCTGTGATCACTTCTATTTTCACCTAAAAATCGACTTTTATATGGAAATCAAGTAAAACATAAAAGTGGCTATAAGTCGGTAAATAGTGCTCCAAATGGCAAAAGGACGATCATCTGTGATCACTTATATTTTCAACTAAAAATCGAGATTTATATGGAAATCAAGTAAAACCTAAAAGTGGCTATAAGTTGGTAAATAGTGCTCCAAATGGCAAAAGGACGATCATCTGTGATCACTTATATTTTCAACTAAAAATCGAGATTTATATGGAAATCAAGCAAAACATAAAAGTGGCTATAAGTCGGTAAATAGTGCTCCAAATGGCAAAAGGACGATCATCTGTGATCACTTATATTTTCAACCAAATTCGATTTTTTATATGGAAATCAAGTAAAACCTAAAAGTGGCTATAAGTCGGTAAATAGTGCTCCAAATGGCAAAAGGACGATCATCTGTGATCACTTATATTTTCAACTAAAAATCGAGTTTTATATGGAAATCAAGTAAAACATAAAAGTGGGTATCAGTCGGTAAATAGTGGTCCAAATGGCAAAAGGACGATCATCTGTGATCACTTGTATTTTCAACCAAATTGGATTTTTTATATGGAAATCAAGTAAAACATAAAAGTGGCTATAAGTCGGTAAATAGTGGTCCAAATGGCAAAAGGACGATCATCTGTGATCACTTGTATTTTCAACCAAATTGGATTTTTTATATGGAAATCAAGTAAAACATAAGAGTGGCTATAAGTCGGTAAATAGTGGTCCAAATGGCAAAAGGACGATCATCTGTGATCACTTATATTTTCAACTAAAAATCGATTTTTTATATGGAAATCAAGTAAAGCATAAAAGTGGCTATAAGTCGGTAAATAGTGCTCCAAGTGGCAAAAGGACTTTCAACCAAATTCGATTTTTTATATGGAAATCAAGTAAAGCATAAAAGTGGCTATAAGTCAGTAAATATTGGTCCAAATGGCAAAATGACGATCATCTGTGATCACATATATTTTCAACCAAATTCGATTTTTTACATGGAAATCAAGTAAAACACAAAAGTGGCTATAAGTCGGTAAATACTGGTCCAAATGGCAAAATGACGATCATCTGTGATCACTTATATTTTCAACCAAATTCGATTTTTTATATGGAAATCAAGTAAAACATAAAAGTGGCTATAAGTCGGTAAATATTGGTCCAAATGGCAAAATGACGATCATCTGTGATCACTTATATTTTCAACCAAATTCGATTTTTTATATGGAAATCAAGTAAAACATAAAAGTGGCTATAAGTCGGTAAATATTGGTCCAAATGGCAAAAGAACGATCATCTGTGATCACATATATTTTCAACCAAATTCGATTTTTTATATGGAAATCAAGTAAAACATAAAAGTGGCTATAAGTCGGTAAATATTGGTCCAAATGGCAAAAGGACGATCATCTGTGATCACATATATTTTCAACCAAATTCGATTTTTTATATGGAAATCAAGTAAAACATAAAAGTGGCTATAAGTCGGTAAATAGTAGTCCAAATGGCTAATTTAGGAAAACATGTCTCTAGTTTCATGTTTATTGATTCATTGGAATGTGGATTCTAGCTCATTCTAGACGTATTATTAGAATAAAAACAGTACCCACATTTTGTATTCCTACTCAGCATCATGAATGTTTAATTTCATTATTATAGAAAATACAAAAGAAAGATAGGACTATATTCACCTTTCGTGAATTCTAACTCATTCAGAATCATTTGTGCCTAATTTTAAGGTTTATTATTATAAAATATTCAAAAAGTACCTTTACAATAAAGAAATAGTAACATTAAATATCCGTTTTGAATTCGCGATACTAGTTCGAAAAAGTACCTGCAATTCCCTTTTTTATATTCTAACTCAGTCAGGATCATGTGTGTTTAATATCATGCTTATAGGTTCATTATTATAGAAATTTCGATAATAGTTTCTGTTACCTCAATAACATTATGCCCTCTATCCTTGATTCTTTCTTTACTCAGAAGCATATATCAGCCAACTATTATGTATATACAATAAGTAAAATAATTTATTATAAACCACTGTCCAGTTTGAAATTTCAAAGTAATTTCCTGATTCTAGGTTCAATATTATAGAAAAAAAAAGTACTCCTTAGTTTATTTTAGTTCTCTATTTTTGGTATCATAGTACAATTGAGCACCCTATTCTTGATTATTTCTTTACTGAGAAGCATATTAGCCAACTTTAACTAATTTAATATATTAAAAAGGTACCATTACTCGTCAAATTTGAACTTGAAATTTGTTTAGCAGTTCCCAGCAGTTAATAAATTATCACAAAACCGAACCGAAACCGATCGGTTTTCAATTTTTTAAAACCGAAACCGCGGTTTTGAAATTCTTCGGTTTTTTGGATACTCTAGTAAATAGTAGTCCAAATGGCAAAAGGACGATCATCTATTATCACTTATATTTTCAACCAACTTCGATATTTTATATGGAAATCAAGTAAAACATAAAAGTGGTTATAGGTCGGTAAAAAGTGGTAAAAATGGCAAAGGACGATCATCTGTGATCGCTTATATCTTCAGCCAAATTCAGTTTTTTATATGATAATTAGGTAAAGCATAAATGTGGCTATAAGTCGGTAAATAGTGCTCCAAATGTCAAAAGGACGATAATCTGTGATCACTTATATTTTCAGCCAAAAATCGATTTTTTATATGGAAATCAAGTAAAACATAAAAGTGGCTATAAGTCGGTAAATATTGGTCCAAATGGCAAAAGAACGATCATCTGTGATCACACATATATTTTCAACCAAATTCGATTTTTTATATGGAAATCAAGTAAAACATAAAAGTGGCTATAAGTCGGTAAATAGTGGTCCAAATGGCAAAAGGACGATCATCTGTGATCACTTATATTTTTAACTAAAATAGATTTTTTATATGGAAATCAAGTAAAACCGAAAAGTGGCTATAAGTCGGTAAATAGTAGTCCAAATGGCAAAAGGACGATCATCTATTATCACATATATTTTCAACCAAATTCGATTTTTTATATGGAAATCAAGTAAAACATAAAAGTGGTTATAAGTCGGTAAATAGTGGTCCAAATGGCGAAAGGACGATCATCTGTGATCACTTATATTTTCAACCAAATTCGATTTTTTATATGAAAACCAAGTTAAACATAAAAGTGGCCATAAGTCGGTAAATAGTGCTCCAAATGGCAAAAGGACGATCATCTGTGATCATTTCTATTTTCAACCAAATTCGATTTTTTATATGGAAATCAAGTAAAACCTAAAAGTGGCTATAAGTCGGTAAATAGTTTTCCAAATGGCAAAAGGACGATCATCTGTGATCATTTATATTTTCAACCAAATTCGATTTTTTATATGGAAATCAAGTAAAACCTAAAAGTGGATATAAGTCGGTAAATAGTGCTCCAAATGGCAAAAGGACGATCATCTGTGATCACTTATATTTTCAACGAAATTCGATTTTTTATATGGAAATCAAGTAAAACATAAAAGTGGCTATAAGTCGGAAAATAGTGCTCCAAATGGCAAAAGGACGATCATCTATGATCACTTCTATTTTCAACCAAATTCGATTTTTTATATGGAAATCAAGTAAAACATAAAAGTGGTTATAAGTCGGTAAATAGTGGTCCAAATGGCAAAAGGACGATCATCTGTGATCGCTTATATTTTCAGCCAAATTCAGTTTTTTATATGATAATTAGGTAAAGCATAAATGTGGCTATAATTCGGTAAATAGTGCTCCAAATTATATTTTCAACAAAAAATCGATTTTTTATATGAAAATCAAGTAAAACATAAAAGTGGCTATAAGTCTTGTTCGAATTTTCTGCACTTGTTTTCAATAAAACAGTTTTAGGCGTTTGGAGCAGCGAAAGTTGAAATAGTTAAATATAAGATCCACCCTATTATATGTATATTCTAAAGCTAGATACTTTGTAATCATTGTGATATTATTAAAACACATAAAGTAATACCTTTTCATTGTTACTTTTTACATGGTTACATGATGTGCACAAAATATATTTTGTCGTGCTCCAGCTAAATACATTTCCAGTTTTATTTATAATACATTTCCAAAACCCAAGCAAATAGTCATATTTTTAGCAATTTTTTTGTTAACAATTAACTTAATAAATAATGTCCTGTGTCCTGAAATTAAAAACACATAAATATACAACGCAAGTCAGAATAAACTATTCTGTTACATTTAATTAATGGGAAAGTTTTTTGTTATTTTTCTATTTTAACATTAATTACAGTTGTTAACAATGACAACAAAAGCAAACCAAACAACTTAAATACCTTTAGAACAATTATTTGCTCTTAGTTAGATAATAGCAATTGTGGCACGTGAGGACCAAAAGTTATGGGACATGACAATGTCCTGCTTAATTTCAATGATGGTCTAATTTGTGGTTTGCTGTATAGACATGTGTATATGACCACTATAAATATATGCTTTTAATGCCAAAAACATTGTGCCGTCATAAACTAAACCTTTTTTTTAAGTTGATTATTTGTTCTATTTGGTCAAGTATCCTCAAATAATTTCAGGTGATGTTGTGTAAGAGAATTTTTAAAACAAAAACGAATTTAGAGTTTTTAACGGTAGAATGCTATATGTGGTGAAGCTATGGTGAAGCTTTAATACACTCTGCTCATAACACTGTGTAACAGCAATTTTTGGTCTAACTAATAACTTATTTAGTCACTGTTACTAGATATTAAACTGTTTGACACACTTGTGTTTTATGAGACATCCTCTAAATATTTGGTGATACCAAGATTAAGAATGAACAATTAATAAATTACCTGAGTAATGTTCCAGTGTTACAGGGCCCTGGTTTGCATATACAAAATGACCTGAAATTTAAAAAAAAAAAAACATCTTTAGTACATTTTAAATATTATATAGCATGACAAACATTCTACAAACAAAGAGGAGAATAAAAATTTTAACTCGTTTAAACGCAAAAGACTTTCCATAATAATGGAAACTCAAAAAAGTTCAACAGCAACATCTGTAGCACTCACACGCAACATTTTCAGCACTAGTTCTAAAACAAAATCTGTAGCAGCCAAAACAAACAATGTGCAGCAACAACTACAGCTGCTTGAGCGCATTACGCAAGAAATATCCATGGTATCTTCAAAAACAACATCTTTCTCTGCCACTAATAACATTATAACCCCTAATTCTGCTACAAAATTTGTCACAACGAACATCGTGCATCAACAACTACAGCAGCTTGAGCTCATTACGCAACACGTAGCCATGGCATCTTCATCGACTACTAGCAATATTACCACCAGCTCTGCACCAAAACGTGTAGCAGCCACAACGTACAATGTGCGCCAACAACCACAGCAGCATCAGCGCATTGAGCAACAATTCCCGACAATCAGCATCTTCAACAACAGCATCTGCAAAAGAGACCAGCAACACTATCACCACTAGATCTGCTTAAAAATATATAGCAGCCACAACAAATCTACAGCATAAACAATCAGAGCAGGTTCAGCCACAACAGCAAGGACTTGCCTATGAAGAGGTGAGAAGATGCATATTGAAGAGGTGAGAAGACGCAATTCACCTTTTATGCGCATCGCTAACT
Organism: Calliphora vomitoria; assembly: GCA_942486065.2. Lineage (NCBI taxonomy): Eukaryota > Metazoa > Arthropoda > Insecta > Diptera > Calliphoridae > Calliphora > Calliphora vomitoria. The sequence goes on along the minus strand of OW818031.2, from coordinate 37,425,143 downwards.
CCAAATTCCAATTGACCCATGAACTCACCACAAAAACTGCTGAAAATATTAAAACACGTTCTCCACAGGAAATAGAAATTATGCACAGAGAAAACTGATTCGTGATAGCAACCGAATTTATTGCCAATCGAATTATTCTACCTTAGTGACCGAATTTTAGAGTTGTGGCTACAAAATGTTCGAAGGGGTAACAAAAGTCTGGTTGCTTCAACCGAAATTCTTCTTTATAAACTGACTTTCAATTAATAGAACCGAAAAATTCTATGTGTGCAACCGAATCATTCGATTGGCAACAAATTCGGTTGCTATCACGAATCTGTTTTCTCTGTGTGTTTTTCGAAGCAGGTTACCAAAAGGTTAAACAAAAGAAACGTTATAAAAAACAACAAGTAGATAAATTTCTAAATTTCTAAAAGCAAAAACAATTCTTGGCACAGCAGCTGCCACATCATTAGTCGAGTGGTAAAGGTGGCGCAGTAGCCATGGAAGGTATTGAAAGCTCTGGTTATTATTCTCGTAAGGTATGAAAAAACAATACGAAATGCTAAAGAAAAGACCCCTAGGAATTAATTTATGATTGAGGCAAGTGATTTTTGAAAAATTGCATCCCTTTAAGTTTACATTTAAATAATTTTAGGATAACAATTGGTTATATATAAATAAAAATGAATTATTTGATACTTAATAAACTGTATAATGTTAGGTAATAATAATTGAGGTTCATACAATAGTTAGCTAAATTTACAATCAGATCATTCCGTAGTGATCCTTAGACAAAAAAAGAACAAATTAAATATTCTAAAAATATACTCTATTATCTTGAGCTATAGACATGTCTCAAACGATTAAAGTCTGTGTTAATGAAGAAAAAATATGTTTTAAAAAAAGTACCAAACTGTTTACCCAGATTTGGCCCAATATACAGCTTTGTACTCGAGTTCCAAATAAAACTCTGTTAGTTAATATCAAAATTGGCTTAATAATTTCAAATAAAATGTACTTTCCCGTTTTTACCCCCTTTTTGGTATCTTTTTAATTCCCCATTGCGGTGGTAAAATTTTATTCAAATAAATTTCTGTATCATAGAGGGAGCTCATAATAAAATATTCATATGTCTATATCAATTTGTAAAAAAACATATTTTATGAAAAAAGTACCAAAAATAAACACAATTTTTATCCCTAAGGGTTCGAATTTCCAAAAAGTACCAAATTCATATTTATTATTTTTGGATATTTAAAGAATATGATTTAAAGTTTGTTTCTATTTTTATTGGTTTAAAAGATACATAGGGTGCTAAAAAAGTACCAAAATAGAGTTTTTACCCGTTTTCTACCCTAAAAAGTTCGAATTTCGAAAAAGTACCAGACACCCGTCAGCTTATTTTTTAAATTGAGTAATATGCAATGCTAAGTTTTTTTGTATCTTTATTAGTTTTGCAGATATAAGGTTACTGAATTTACCCGTTTTTACCCTTTTACTCCCCCTAAACGTTCGAATTTCAAAAAATTCCTTTTTAGTGGATAATCTTGGGGAGGGAGGAAGCCACAGTGAAAATCATATACTATTAGCTTCATTAGGGCTGTTCAATGATGAATCAGTCAGTCAGACAGTAACGTTACTCTTATATATATGTATATATAGATGGGTCTGCTACAAATATGTTGATGTGTTACAAACAGAATAACAAAACCAAAATACCCCCATCTTATTTGATGGTGGTTATAAAAAGAACTCGAATAAGATTTGAAAATAAGCTTTTTAAAAAATTTGTATTTCTTAGCTACACTTGTATTTTTCGCATGCATCATACGTATGAGTAATATTTAATCATTGATATATAATATCTAGTATACTCAAGAATAATATTAACTAAATTATACTTTTATTGTTTGGATTATATTGCTATTCTTATTATATTTTGTATTTATTTATGGCTGCCAATTGAAAAAATTAACAATCACGGAAATGTAAAGTAAATGAGACAGTAGAGAATTCTATAAGAAGATTGAATAATATAAGATTAATTAATATAGGTAATTCCAAAATATTTCAACACAAGAATCGAGTTTTCAATTATTTTTTTTCCTTTGACTGCTCATTTTATGGCCTCGAATCCTAAATCCTTGAATGTCTCAAAAAAGGATATTTTTCACGTATCTATCTATGTTTGTGAACTTTGACCTCCAATATTTCGCGTGACCTAAACTCGATTTATTGTAACTAATTTAGCTGTTTTTTATCTCATTCCGCTTTTAAAACCTTTATTTAACTATAATTATGCTGTATATTTGATAGGGTATTCAATCGATTAACCGTTAATCGGTTAACCAATTTATTTTGATCGATTAACTGTAATATAATTTAAAATTTCCAATTTTCAAATAACAAATAAACCGATTAATTTGTGTCGATTAAGCGATTAACAGACATTTTTTTTGTACTTTATATAGAATATAGTTTTACGTACAAATTTTATTTCATAATTCATAAACATTCCCTTCTAAGAATAGTTTTTTTAAGAATATCTCAAAAACTGAAACTAAGGAATTTGGAAATGACATTTTTTTCTAGAATGTTCCATGATGAACTTTGTCCTACTGAGTCGGAGGAAGACATGATAAGAGACGAAACTGAAGATATTATTGAAAAGTATTCTAAATCTAAAAAAAATTAAATTATCCGATTATATACCGATTAAATCTAAACCCCGATTAATTACTCGCTCGATTAACCGATTAATTGAATACCCTACTATTTGGTGTAAAAAATTATATAAAAAAATTCCAACATTATTTTGTGATTTATGCTCATTAAAGTGATTTTGTGTGGTATTTTGGGAGGATATTTTTATAGGGACTAGATGAAATAATAAACCGATTTCAATTTGTCCAAAAAAAATGTATGTAAAAAATTGCCCAAATTGAATACTTCAGTAAAACAATGTGCAACATCTAAATTTTATCCATATTTTAAAAGATTTTAGTTTTAGGGCCATTATATTACAACTTGCCTTTATGTTCGTAATAGTAAAAGGTAACGTTAAGTAATAGAAAAAGGTAGCTTTAAAGTTAACTTTGGCTATTACGAACATAAAGGCAAGTTGTAATAATGGCCTTTATAAATATGATAAATTTGTTGAAATTTATTGTTAGAAGCTAGTTTTAATGAGCATTTTACTAGTTGCTTTGGTCGATTTTGCTCAAAGTTACAGCATTTGGTTTTTAGATGACGTATAACAATTAGATTTTGGGAACATCGAAAGTGCAAAATAAGGGCCACTCGATTATTCATACAAAAAACTTATAATTGACATACCTATTTGCACACAAGATATACAATTTTTGCCCAAATATAATTTTTTTGGACATTTATACGGATCTAATATTTATGTTTTTTTGGAGAGCAGTTTACCATCATTAATGTATAACTGTACTGAAAAACCTGAAATCTAGTTTGTGTCAATTGGTAGCTAACCCAATATTCCAACGAGATAGTTACAGGTGCAGTTTTCTAGAAACGTATGTCCTCCTCTATTATGTTTGTGTTCAATCTCACAAGTAATTTAGAAGATATTTACTACCATTATTTACTAGTAGCCCTACCGTGAATCAAGTTAAATAAAGGGTATTTTCTAAGCCCGATAGAACTTGAAATTGTAAAAAATAACACAAAAAAGTAAATTTAATTCAAAAAAACATTTTTTATTTGAGAGATCAATTTATGGCATTAACATTTAAAAATGATTTCGGGCACATGGCCACGGCGGCTGTTCTTGACAAAGCGCATTCTGAAGTCCAATTTTTCGAGCATTACTGACCGTATGTCATGAATAACACGAACAATGTTGGCATTCTAGGCGTCACGTGACCCTACAGGAATTAATAGACAGATGATAAATCGCACGAACTTAGAGGCTAATTGACAGGTCCATTTCTCTAATTTTTATGTTGCAATCACATCACGCCCTAACTATTAATCATGGTGCGGCAACGATCTCCATTGACTGTAACCCGATGATTCCACCAGCGTGTAAACCGAACCAAACGGTGCATTTTTCTGAATGTAGGGGAGTCTGTTGTGGATTGATTTTACTAACAAACCCGTTAAGCCAAAATGAGCCTCATCGTTAAGCACAATTTTGCCATAAAACAACAAAAAATAATTTGCACGAATCGATGACAAATTTAAAAAAAAAAAAAAATTCGGTAATTTGGTAGCATCATTCAAGCGCAAATCTAATCATGATGATTTGGCAGGGTATACTGATCATAAATATCACAAAGTGAGAGCAGTATGACAGTTACCCCTTTCATCAATTTATAGGGCTTAAAATAACACCTTTTGTTATGCGTTTACTTGTCGTTTTTAAGTGGGATTTTTTTCAATAACACAGGGGAACAAAATTTACATTTTGGTTTGGTGCAGCGAAAAAGGTTATTGATAAAACATATATGAGACATTTCATGTTCAAAGCTAAGCTAATAAGTTTGACCTATGGTAAAAGGCTTCAAATGTTTGTAACTTGAATGTTTAACACCTGTATGATTATCATAAAATATCTCCGATTTTTTTTTTTAATTATAAGAAAAAAACTACTTAAACTGTCAATATTTCTGTTAAATAAGGGTCTTGTTTTCTGTAATTGACAGCGAAGGACTCAAAATTAAAAAAATGCTTTAATTTCCTGCTTTTTATAAATTTAATTTTTGTTATTTTTGTTATATTATATCATTATGGCTAGTATGATGAGATGTTGTATTAAAGTTCCTAATATGTTTTGTTACATATATATGTTAAAAGCTCAGCGAAAATCAATTACATACTCTGTTTTCCAATGGTATTTTGCTTACTTTGAAATAAGACTAATATTTACCTAAAAATTTATTTATAAACAGAAAATGTTTTAGGATGTGGAAGTTCAGAGTATTATCTAAAAATTTCATTAAATTTTTAACTAACTTTTCATTTTAATTAAAAACTATATTCGCTGTAGTGCCTTGAATGTACAGTGTTAAATTTTTATTTAGAATTTTTGGAATACAACATCTTATTAAGGATAAAGCTAAAAGAGTCAAATTTCAACATTCTTAAAAGATCAGACAAATATGCCAAAACATCCACCAGAGTTATTATACTCAGAAGAAGCATACGTTTACGTCATGCTAAAAAAATGTACATTCTTACCCAAAATTTTGAAGAAAAACGCCTAAAAGTAGAGTATTCCATGAAAATATAAAAACCGAGATATTTCGAAAACGCGAGCTAACTGAAATAAAACAAGTATAACATAATAAGGAGGGTTCATCAACTTGTACAAAACGTAGTTCAAATCTCGGTCACCAAAATGTCTATTCCGCAGTGTAATTAATTAATTTAAAATATTATTAAACTTATTAAATATCAAATATTTATTTATTATTTACATGTTGTATTTTCTATCTCAAAATTATATTAGATTTATTAAAAAATAATCTTAAAAGTAACAAATTTTAAAAAAAAAAAAATCACTTGTCTAAATCATAAACTCTAGTTCTCTTTTCCATAGCATTTCTTGTTATTTGTTCAACTTACGAGAAAAATAACTAGAGTTTTCAATACCTTGCATGGCTGCTGCACCACTGCAACTACTCGGCTGATAATGTAGCTGCTGCTGTTGCAAGAATTGTTTTGGTTGAAATTTTCGTTTTTGTTGTTTTTGATAGTTCTCCATGAGTTGCTGATGATTTGCATTTGCAATTTCTCGCCTTAAATTCGTTTTATAGATTGTTTCCTGACTGATAATGTCAAATTCATCTGGAGATAGTCTTTGATTATTTTTCATGGTTTTTGTGATGAGTTCATTGGTCAGTTCGAGTTTAGTGTTGGCGATGCTCATAAAGGGTGATTTACGTCTTCTCACCTCTACAACGTGTAAATAAAGGATATAGCATAGTCCAGGATGTTGTTTTTGATGCTGTGATTGTTGATGTACTTTAGTTATTGTAGCAGCTATAGATTTTGTTTCAAGACTAGTCATAGTAATGTTGCTAGATGTTGTTTTCGATGATGTCATGAATATAGGCATTTGCTGGGTAATACGCTGAAGCTGGTGTAGTTGTTGCTGCACATTGTTCATTGTAACTGCTACAGATTTTGGTGTAGAACTAGTTGTGATAATGTTGCTAGTTGCCGATAAAGTTGTTGTTGATGAACATTTTTGTGTTGCCATGATTATGTAAAGTGGTTGCGTAATATGCTGTTGATAAAGCCTTTTGCGTTCAAAACAGTAAAATCTTATTATTCTTGTTTTGTTTGTAGAACGTTTGCGATGATGTGTTTACATTAAATGTTTTATTTGTACTGCTTGTGACTCAAGTTGCCCGGCTATTTTATACATTTAAAACAGGTACCTGAATAACTGGAGGTATTTGTGGTATCGTAGGTGGGTGGTTGTTTGCGGTTTCAAAGATCCACAGGTACTTTATTAATGTACCTATTTAAATCAACATAATCTAGGTTAACGTTTAATAAATTAACGATTGTTAATCCATTTTGTCTCGAAACAAACAACTGGATTAAACTAATTTGTTGTGTAAAATGTTCATGTTAATTTCAACTGGATTTTTCCAGAATATTTTCTGAAAACAAAAAGTATTACCTCTGACTTAACACTTGTAAACAAAGCTAAATTTTGGAAATCCCCCAATTTCAAATAGGTTCTTAGAGTAAGCTATGATAAGTATAAAAAAGTTAAAATTTGCTAAAGGGTTTTTCAACATGAACTTTGTTTTCTAAAACAAAATAAAACAAAAAATTTAGATGAAGATGATTCAAATTTTTATTGTATTACGAAGAGAAAAGTTCAACAATTGTGAATGAAAAATGATATCTGGCAATGTCCAATACGGCCACGCTGACAAATGTCGATTCTTTCATCAACATTTTTAACTACTTTTTGGCAAAATGAAGGGTCTATTTCGTTAATCTCATCACGGATTTTGTGTGTTGCAATCGATGCGATTGGCTCCGTATAAACTCTGTCCTTCATACAGCCCCACAAAAAATAATCCATTGGTGCTAAATCACACGATCTGGCTTGCCACTTAGCAGCTGAATTATTCGATCGGGAAATTTGGTTTGAAATAAATTGATCGTTTCATTGGCTGTGTGACATCTGGCACCGTCCCACAGTGCTTTGTTCAATGGACAAAAATTAAAAATAAGATCATGTCATTGATGTTAATGAAATTTATATTTTTGAATAGACAACTAAATGGCTAACTCGTGTAGAAAAGATTTGTTTATAAATATCTCTTTTTGTCGTCATTAGAGGTCGCTAAAGTTAGTATATTTTCAACATAAATTTGATTGAGAAAAATATATTTGTTTATTGTTAACTAAAATAATGTTTAAAAGATATAAACTACTGATTGGCTGTAAATGAAAGAATATGAATATGAAATTATGGAAAATTACTGTTTTTCTCAAAAAAAGTTTAACTGTTCAATCTGAGCCATTTTTAATAATTAAAATTTTTTATTGTAAACCTGAAATTCTAAAACTTTGTTGGAATATTAGTAAAATATATGTTAATCGATTTTGATTATGTTTTGCAGTAGAATAGCCTTAAGTATTATATTTAAGAAAATGTAATCATTACACAGAGAAAACTGACCGAATTTGTTCCCAATCGCATGATTCTACCTTAATGACCGAATTTTACAGTTGTGGCTATCAAATTTTAGAAGAGGTAACAAAAGGTTGGTTGCTTTAAGCGAAATTCTACTTTGTCAACTGACTTTCTGATGATAGAACCGAAAAATTCTATGTGTGCAACCGAATCATTCGATTGGCAACAAATTCGGTTGCTACTACGAATCTGTTTTCTCTGTGTAGTTGTCCTTTCGTATGAAAACTATTAAAATTTTGCTTTTGTTTAAATGTATAAAATCACATTTCTTAAATAATAATACTCTTTTTTCTTTTAAATAACTAAGAAATATCGCGTTTTTTAACAAAAGTATTTTTTTGGCATAAAAACTATTAATAGTTATTTATTTGGTTCTTGATGTTATATGTTTTTTTTGCTGAAATTCAAAAATATACCAAAGTTTGATTTAATTTTGCCAAAAAATATGTTAATAGTTTTTAATTTTTCTTTAATTTTATCTAATCCCTATCTCTTATTTATTATAAGGTGAAATCACAGTTTGTCCGTTTTGACTAGAACTTGAAAAAAAATTGTTTTTGATGGCACACATAAATAATACATTTTTGACGTAAATGTAAGTAACTCATTACTTGTATATAACCTACACATCCTTAGGTTGAGATAGTAATATGATCTTCTGCTGATATAAGGAACACATAAAGGATAATCCAACATCCAGTTTCTAGTATTACAGGTGAACTACAGTCTCTGAACATTTCAAAATGTCCGTCCTTTCGAAGTTAGAAAATAGATACAATATTTCACTACTATATTATATTAGACTCATGAAGTTTACTACTTTAATGCAAAATTTCTTTCGGAATAATATAAAATCAAAACTGTATTTAATTTTGTGATATACAAGGCACATTTATATTCAAAGACAACAGCATTGGGCTAGATGTTCCCCTATTAATTCCAACTTTTAATCCTACTTACTATATATCTGCGAGTTTTGCATCAAATTCGAAAAAAGAAACTTGTAATACAAATCTTAATTAACATTGGTGGGTCTGTTTTAACGAGTTTGTGGGATGTAGTGCAAAAATAGATATGAAAGTTTCATTATTTCAAATGAAAACGGAAGCATATTTCAATAGCCAAATTTTAAATAAATTGTGTACTTATTTATACAAGTTTGTATTGAATGATGTTGTATTGGACCACTTGGTACAAATTTTCAACCAATAGATGATTTGAAAAGCATTTATAGATTTTTTTAATAAAAAAAGGATGTGTGGCAGCTATGTAAATCCTTGCTAGAGTTCAAATGTTAATAACTTAATTAAAGCTTGGTTCCAAAATTTAGATGTTATACAGTTTATTGAAATCTTGATGTATTGGAATTATGAATATCCTTCTGATGACACATCCATAATTTTGCATTTAATATTATGAGAGAACAAGAATTTCTGAAAATTTATGATTTTATTCAGGTTTTTAGGTTTTTAAGGAAAAGGATGTATGTCAGCCACCCGAATCCTTGTTTTCACAAACAACAATAACTTTATTAAAATGATTATAACCAAATTTTAAAATGTTAGAAGTATAACTGTACATTTTATTCAACATTATATGTTCAGGATATATGGTAGGTACCCGTGTCCTTGCAAGAATTTTTTAAAAAATTATATTTTTTCTTCATCTTACTAAAAAGTAATATTCTACTAATTTTTATTCATCTGCAATAACTCCTTCTATTTTTGTCCATTGCCTATATGAAAACAAAGCACTGTGCGTCCTGTTGAAACCACATGTCAGTGATATCCACGTCATCAATAATAGACCAAAATTGAATTGTTAATATCTGGCGATAGCATGATCCATTGACCGTTACCGCATTTCCAGCCTCATCTTCGATAAAAACGGCCCAATCACGACTCCAGACCACATAGCGCAGCAATCAACGACACGTTGAGCAAGCAAAGGCTTCTCAATAAATCGCGGCAATTTTGCTTGTTGACATACCCTGACAAGTGAAAATGGGCTTCATTTGAAAAAATATTTTTTTCAGAAAAACCTGCGGGTTGTTTCTGAATGAATTGAGCGAATCTACGGCGATGTGAATGGTTGGTCTGCTTCAATTCCTGCACCAGTTGTACCTTGTAAGCCTTCAAAGCCACATCCTTATGCAAAATTCTCCATGTGGTGGCTTTGCATAACCCCAATTGTTTAGAACATCGAGGAATTGCCAAATTTGAATCTGCTTCAACACTGTAGCTCACGGCTGCGATGTTTTCAGTTGAACGACCTGGTCGAACACGCATTGATGTTGGCACACTTTTTATCGAGCCTGTCGACTCATACTTAACGACTAAATTCTTAATAGCTGTCTCAGAAGGACGATTTTGTTGTCCGAAAATATCATGAATTTTACGAAATTTAACTTTAACAGAACCACCATTTTCATAGTAGATTTTAATTATTTTAATGCGATTTTCGAGCAAAATTGAATTCATTATAACAATTGCCAATACATCTACTTCGAATACGTCAAAAAGCTATATGTCAAAACCATAGAGAAACAACAAGAGCGGAAACTAGAAAAAAACTCAAACAAAAATTTTACTCAAAATAATAACACATACGAGTATTGTTTATGTTTTCACATAGTTTTTTTTACTAATACATTCTCAGCACTTAGGTTATTGACAACGGAGTTAGGTCTTTGACAAATATGACTCTATGTATATTTCTCTATGGTCAAAACTATCAAGTTGTTGGTGTTACCACAATTGGAAAACAAAGTACGTGTTGAAAAACCCTATATTTGTAAAAAATAAAAACTCTACAATTTCCGGGCAATTAGTTAGAATATAAATACTGTTTTATTAACTATTTGTCTGCAACATAAGTATTTCCTAATTTTTGTCCGGCTGGCAGTTATGCAACATGAGACAAAATCTAAGTATATTTGTGATATAAAACATCCATCGTCTGCCAACAATAAAAATAACAACCTCAACTTTAAGAAAACCTCAACCATATAAATGTTTGTGTATAAATAACATTTAAACGAAAATCAATTGAATAATAAAACAAAAATGAAAATCAATATCAATATTTTCTCTCACACAGACAATATTACATTCATACAATGTATGTCATACATAGATTCACACAATAACCAGCAGTTCTGGGTGACTATCCCGAACTAGTGAGTTTACCTATCATAGCTAACATGTACTACTGGCTACCTATTACTTCCAATTAGTTGTAAACAAACCATCCTCCGACGACTACATACTTACGACAAAGGGACCATTGTAGTAAGCATTGTTGTAAGATAATACTAGTGATGAGTAAAGTACTCTTTGTAGTGCAAAATGTTTAAAGTACAAACTAAATTTAGTCACTTTAAATTTAGCTTAGATTACCTAGAGACTCTAAAGGGACAATTGCCTTCACGCTATAATACCAACAATATATAAAGTAACAAACGTTCCCTTTGCACTACATAGACTACATACAAGCCAAATGACCCATAAATATATTAATTGGAGTTGGAGTCATCCATGTGCTCAGACACATTTACTGTCTATAAGAAATATATTGACTACTTGTAAAACTGCTGGGTACTTTTGCAAATTTACTGCCAACACTAAATGTCACTTAAAGTTTCATTTAGCTCGGGAGAAAAGAAAGAAAATGTAAAACACAAAATATGAAAATTATTTAAATAGAAAAATCCTTTAGTGTATGTATGTTTGTTTGTGCACGGTTTTGTCCTATATTTATTTTAATAATTCACTTAAATAACCTTCTTTTAGTTTCCTCTCTGGCGTTCTTTTCCAATTTTCTTTTGCTCTTTTGTTGTAGTTTGTTTTGTTTTTCCATTTCCACAAATGTCATTAGCATTAACAACCAAAGTGAAACAATTTCCATTGACTACACACGACAACATCTGTTGCCATTCGATTTTCTTTTTATTTTTCATTCACTCACTCAGTCAGTCATTCGCTCATTCAGTCATTCGTTCATTCATTCTTTCAGTCTTTTACACAGTGTACGCAATTTTCAACTGATTGACAATGGAATACAATACACAGTGCAGAAAACAGTAGCGCAAAATAAATGCTTATACAGATATATACAATGTATTTGCAAATAGTTATTCACGCATACACAGCCATTTTGGAAAGCCACCTGAAAAGTCATTAAAAATTGCAAGTTTTAAGCAAGAATATTTTTTGGCAAGTAACATGTGTCATTGTACTTTTAGTTAGTTAACGAAGTACAGTGAGTCGTTCGAAAAGATATAGAAATAAATCTGGAACTTCTTAACTACTGGTCCGATAGCAAAATGATGTATGAACGAATCGTAGAGGAGGACATAGGCTTTTGACCGCCCTGTTAGTTTTCAAGGTGAGATACAGGTTGTCAATGTCAAACACCTTTGGTTAGGTAAACTATGTATAGCTTGTAACTTGTACAGGATCAGGATAACTTTCTGTGTCGACTAAGCGATGTCCGACTGTCCGTCTGACCGTCCATATAAATCTTGTAATCAAACTACAGGTCCACACAAATTTGTGCAAGCTTTTGTACTACCCCAAGGATAAAGTCGATTGAAGTTGGTTAAAATCAGTCCATTATTTCTCTTAGCGCCCAAGCGATTGCCCTGTCTGAAAATAGTTAATCTCTGATAAATATCTTAGTTATATAAATATCCAAACCAAATTTAGTACAAATAAGCTTTATATAAGCCAAACTCGCACCACCAAATTCCGGAAATCACTTTAACTAATAAATCTCTTAAAAAATTTGATAAGGAGTGAGATCGAAAAATTCTTAACATACATATATGTTAATAAAAACGAAACCACTAAACTTACAGTTTTAATTTTTTTTATTTGTTTGAAATTATTATTACAATTTACAAAATATATATTTTTATAGTTTTATTCACTAGTGATGAAATTTTTGAACCTTTTTCGAAAACCCTTCCATTAACGTTTTTATAGTGCTTTCTGTCACTTTGCCCGAACAGGTAGTCCATCTCCGTTTAAAATCTACCACACTTTTGGACACCTTTTTCGTGCTTGTCAATTCTCTTTTAACAAGATCCCAATATCTCTCCACTGACCTTAGCTCCGGGCAGTTTGGAGGATTTGCCTCTCTTGGTACAAATACCACATTATTGTTATTGAACCACTCAAGGCCTTGTTTACCATAGTGACAGGATGCCAAGTCAGGCCAAAAATAAGTTGACACATTATGAAGTCTTATGAATGGAAGCAGCCTTTTTTTGTAAACATTCCTTGATGTAAATTTCCGTATTTATAGAGCCCGTTGTAATAAATGATTGGCTTCTTTTGCCGCAACTGCATATTGCTTGCCATACCAAGAACTTTTTGGGAAGTTTTGTCTGCTTTTGGGTCCTAAACTTTTCTTCAAAATTCCCTTGAGTATCAGCAACATCAAATTTTTAACCAGGAAGTTACGAAAAATCTGCCAGAACATACGTTTTGTCATCCATATGCAGCAAGAATATTTTTTACTTGACTTCAATTTCCGTGCTCTGTTTTTGGCCTCTAAATTTTTAGCAGCTTTCCTGTCAGGAACTTTATGAGCCTTGTATGTTTTTAAACCTGCATTAGCTTTAACTTTTCGTACCAAATAGTCCGAGCACTGAGCTAACCGGGCTGCTTTCCTACCGGATGTGTTGGGAGCTCTTTTGAAAATGCTTTCTATTTTGTTGGCTTAATAAACATCATGTGAACCACTCCTTCTACCTTAAACAGGTTGTCTATCAACGGACAAGTTCTCCTGGTACTGTTGAATAACATTGGAAACAGTTTGACGGCAGACCTTTGAATGTTTGGCCAACTTTTTGTAGAACCAAGTTGGGTTTTGTTGAAAATATTTAATAATATAAGTACGCACTTCTTTCTGGTCACTCATTTTAATCGGAGTAACAACAAATGAACATAATTGACATTAAACATAATAACTGACATGTTTTACAAAGATAACTTGATAAAAAAAATCAAATAATACTTGGGTTAAAATTTTTATGAAAAACGTGTGTTAAGAATTTTACGATCTCACTCCTCATATCAATAAAATTCAACACACATATGTTATATAACTATATATAAAAGTCATGTCTCCAAATTTTGTAACGATCGGTCCATAATTAGTCATAGCTGCGTATACGGCCCACTTTGGTATTCAAATAAAATTGAACACAAATAAATTTCACATAAAGAGAAGACATTCCTCCCATATAAATTAAAAAAGAAAACTGTTTATACAAATCGTCTCGGTGTAGGGTATCATATGGTCAGGGTTGACCGACTATACTTTCATACTTGTTTTAATAAATGTCGAATTAGTTGAACTAACTATCTTTGATATACCATTATAATAACTTATTTACAGGTATTATAGCTTAAATTCTATTTACATAGTAAAATTTTAACAATGACAACCCATTTCCAACCAATCTTTTTTCTGTGTGTATTGTTGTTAGACTGTTTTTCTTGTTGAAGTTTCTTTATTAGCTAAATGTAGGTTGAGCTAAACAGCAAAATAAAATTCAAGAATAACGTCATTTGTTTCCAGACAATAATTTCGGGAAAACGCGGTTTAAGTTAAACTGACACCTGTATAGTGTACACATTGGTTTAATACAGTTGTAAACAGTTTTCTTATTTAGTGACTGTTATTAGAGATAACAACTAACTGGCACACGTGTGTTTTATGAACCACCATGTACTCATTGGAACAAGATTAAGAATGAAACATAATTGACAAAATACCTGAGAAACACAGAAACCGCAAAGTGCAATAGTTAGCTGTTTTAAATATAGAAAATGTCCTGGCAATTTGACAAACAACATCAGTACAATTCAAACATTGTATGTAAACACATCCTAACAAACGAAAAATCATAAATTTTTACTCTTTTAAAATAAAAATACTTTGCCAGATGCATATTACACAATAAAATCTCGTAATAATTGAATCTCCAAAACATTTAACAAGAACATGTTTTTTTGGGAACCCGTTCTACATCAAATTCTGTAGCAGACAATAAGGTGCAACAACAATCACAGGAGCTGCAGCCACAACTACAGCTAGGATTTTCCTACAGTCTTTTTTTACACATTGAAGAGGTGAGAAGACACAATTCACCATTTATGCGTATCGCTGACTCCAAATTCCAATTGACCTATGAACTTAAATAAAAATATTAAAAACTGTGCAGATGATATAGAAATTATGTTTCATGAAACAGGCTACCAGCAGAATTTGAGGAGAAGTATTGAGTATATGAAACACCAACTAACTACTCATGCAACAATATGAAAAACAAAAGAAACGTTATGAAAAAACAACAAAGAATGTGAGCTATCTCTTAAGATAAGAAGAAACGAGAAATGCAGTTGAAAACAGGGCTAGAGATTAATTTATGTTTGAGACAAGTGATTTTTAAAATATTGCAACACTATTTATCTGGTATTTAAATAAATCTACTATAATTTTAAGATCAAAATACACAGCTGTTCAATTTACAAGGTCTCCTATCATGTCATATTGTCATAATGTTCTAGTATTTCACAATGGTTTGAAAATGTTGTTATTGCCTTTCAAGCAAAAAAATTCCTTAAATAATACTACTCTGTATGCTATGTTTATTCTGTTATCGTAACAAATCAGCAGAGATCTGCACCGAACGCCTTAGTCGCGAAATATTAGGACAATATGACATGATAGGAGACCTTGTGAATTGACCAAGTATGTTGATGAATAATAAATATTTATTTTATACATACTTAACAAATTTAATAATATTTTCAATTAGTTTTTGTTTTTTAATACTTATAAAACTCCACTTAAACACAACAAGTAAAAATATTGCCAGAAAACTTTGAAGATCAAGAATTGGAGGCATCACTACATGAAGATTGTTGTCAAACTCAGGATTCATCCAAAAGCAGAGAAATTGGGTTCCATACAAATTGAAGCCGAGATATCTTGAAAGACGAAATGCTGCTTGAACGCTTTAAAAGAAAATCATTTTTACACCGTATCATAGATCCATTACGATAACCCGGGGCCGACCAACCAGCCGAATCCACACTAAAGCCAAATATCCATGGCGCTAAGGTAAATCTCTGTCTTTAATAGGTCCTACCTACTATGTGCTGCTACAATCTGGCCAGACCATCAGATGGAACCTGTACCGATTCTGATTCGTTTGAATTGAAAAACTTCCAGAATATGCGGCCAGACATGAACCCGTAATATTCCATCATGACAACGCTCGGCTACATTAGAAAAATACCTGTAAAATACTATTTGGAATGAAAAGATTTGGAAGTTTTTAGACCAGTACTTGAACCGTTCGACTGATATTTGTTTCGATCGGTGCAGAACGCTCTCTCTGGGATATGCTTTACTTTACAACAGAGTATCCGAAATTGGCTTGATTCTTTCTTGGCCTCAAAAGATATCTTTCTTCTAAAAGTATTCCCAATAAATTTGTTATGCTTATCCGAGAACTATATAACGAGTCCACCAGTGAAGTACGTTTTAATAGTAATACCAGTCTACCATTTTCTTCCTCTGCTGGCGTAAAACAAGGCTGTATTCTATCACCTACAATATTTCTTCTGCTTTTTGACAGTGTACTTGAGTAAACCATTATCGAAGCTCCAAATGGCATACAATGAAACTTGGCCGAAAAACTAAATGACATAGATTATGCCGACGACATTTGCCTAATGGCACAAAGCTTTTTGTAAACTTTCTGTAAATGCGAAAAAGATCGGTTTGAAAATTAACTTATGCGTATAGACACAACTTCAATCACAACACTAACACCAGAAAATATCATAATACTAGATGTGAAATCATTTAACTTTCTTAGATGAGTATTAACAAAAGATGACGGCACTACTGATGATATACAGGAACGAATAAATAAAGCAGCAATTGCCGTTCAATAAGGTATGGAAAACCAACACCATCAGTAGGATTACCTGATCTGTACTTCAGTGGAACCCTCATGGCCATCGTAGACCTGAAGACCACGCACTAATTGAATAAGAGCGGTCAAACAAGAATGCAATATTGTTAATAAATCATGGAACCAAATTAAATATCTTGGCAGGGATCGAAGAAAATAGAAGGAAGTGAACTTCTATGATTTTTACAACAACACAAAAATTAAAAAATAGTATATAAAGCAAGAAATAAATTATTTTTTTCAAAAGAAGAAAATACAAAATTTACGTCAATACCAAATTTATATCAGAAATCAAAAATTTATAAAAACCATTATTGATACGGAATTCAACAACATGATCGATTTAAGCAAAGTTTTGGAAACAAGTCAATATACGACGAGTTACCAAAATCACAATACATCCATGATTTTTTAATATAAAACTTCGACTGTTGCACACAGTAAACCTTTCAGTGGAAAACTATGTAACGATCACTGATTTAAGTAAAGATCTCCTTTCAGGAGTTAATCCAAATCAATATTAAGCTAAACATGTATAAATATTATTTTAAATTACTTCTAATGCTTTCCTCCTACACAAACTCTCATGCTCTATTTTAAACGTCAGCAGCATGTACAAGAAGGCAACAAAAGAGAAACAATCATTACATTAAATGCAGAATGCATGTATATCAGTCACTTGTATGTGCAAATAGTAAAATACATAGTTAGTAACTACATTTCAAAGACAAATACAATCACAGTGTCACTCACAGATACTCCCAGTATACCAAATACAGATGTTCCTCATAGAACAAGGTTTTAAATAACAAAAAACTCAATACAAATTTGTAAATATACACACAATTGCTGAACAAACTAACCATACGTCTACAATTTTGCAGACTAAAGTTGATTTCAACGTAATGTGTTATTTCTATATAAGTTAAAATTAAATAAAATAGAAACAATTTTATTTATTTTGGTATACTAAGGCTTTATTAAACAGAACAAGTAAGAATTGGGCGTATTAGAAAATCAAATCCAAATTTGCAACTTAGCGAGGAAATTTTAAAATATCAAACATGTGCTTGATGATGCACAGTGGGGCAGAATCAAAATTTTTTGGAAATAAATCTGGGATTTCTAAACTGCTGGTCCGATCGACATAAAATTTGACATTGGCGTAGCCAAGGAGTATTCGAGTTCAAGTTATGGAGGCTCAAATTAGAGTACCTTTGACATGTAAAATTTTTAAACACGTGCCATTTTGTTTCCCATCCGATTTCAAAGATTTTTATATTTTTGGAAAGCGCTCGACTAGGACTTGAAAAACATGCTTGAGTGTGGTTTTTATCTATTTATAATTTCTGAGTTATATGCATTTAAAAATGTTGCCCTTCCTTGATCCGCTTTTTTTAAAATATAGGGCCTACTTTTGAACCGAATGAACTCAAATTTTTTCGTTAGTTTGACAACTAAATTGCCAATAATATGCAGAAGATTTCAGGACCAGCAGTTTAGAAATGCCAGATTTATTTCCAAAAAAATTTTGATTCTGCCCCACTGTGTGATGTCGAACAAGGTATTATCCGATCCATTTAATCAAAAATAGCTACGTGAAAAACTATATGACTGCGATTCCTTGAGGGAATCAGTTCAAACCAACGTTCCACTGTTGAATCGACAACAGAAATGTGAGTACGACACTCTTATGCAAGTTGTGGAAAATGGAACTGGAGGGATTTTTTTGGACGCTCCCGGTGGAAAAAACATTTTTGATCGAGTTGATTTTGGAAAAGATACGCTCGCAGAATGATATTGCACTTGTTTCATCAGGAATTGCAGCTATGTTGTTGGAAGGCGGTCGAACTGCTCATTCAGGACTAAAGTTGCCATTGAATATGCAAATCAATGAAAATCCAACATTTCCAAGAACAGTGCGATGGCCAAAGTTTTGCAGCAAAACAAACTGATCGTTTGGGATGAGTGTAACGTTTACGAAACAATCAAACCCGGTTTGGTGGTGCGATGATTCTGTTGGCAGGTGATTTTCGGCAAACATTGCCAGTGATTCCACGGTCAACGCCAGCTGATGAACTTAATGCTTGTTTGAAGTCGTGAGCATGCGTATTGAGCTGCAGAACGATCAATCTGGAGAAATATTTTCCAAGTAAGTACTGAACATTGGGAACAGCAAAATCCCGGTTGACTTTTCGACTGGTAGCATTCTATTTCCTGCCGTTTTCTGCCAATTCACGGAATCAAAATCCAACTCATCCGAAAGGCGTTTCCAAACATTGCACAAAATTAAAAAAAAATCATGATTGGTTGAACGAACGTGCTAAATTGCTGCAAAAAACATTGATGTCGACGAATTGAATATTAAGATTCAAAGTAAAATTACTGTACGCGCCAGACAACAAAACAAAAAATGTCGTGTATTATAGAGCATTGCAATGAACGAAATTATGATATCACAGAAAAACAAAATCAAACATACATAACCCAAACCTTTCCCTATTAAACTATTTTTACATATTTCAAATAACTTCTCACATATTCACAAACATTTTTTCGTCTGTCGGGTCAGCCAGTTTGAAATAAAATATCTTCTCCGTAAACTAGTTTTTCAAACAATATATAAAATACTATTACATAATGTTGTAATGGTCCTCATAATCGGAGCTAAGTCCCAATAACCAACATTGAGTATGGATATTAAAGTGTTTATACAAATGTAATTTCTATAAATCAAACATTTTTAAGGTGTAGATTATTTAAGATTCGGCACAGCCGAATATAAAGCTCTAACCTGTTTTACATTTTGTTTATATTTTTTGTTTTGTTCATTTGTATTTCTAAATAAATACCCGGGACATATGAAAATAAAAAGTTTTTCTTTGTTTTAAACAATTTATGAATACCGACCGAAAATTTAAAAAATCATTTGTAAGTATTATTTGAATATCGAACATAATTTTTGTTTATACGATGAATTTATATTATGATACATAAGTTTTTGACAAATATTAATACTCAGTATTGTCGTCTATTGTAACTTCGCTACGTTCCATAATAACAATGGATGCTAGCAGGTGGTTGACCTGTGAGAATTTTCTTTACTAATTTTGGCATCATGCTAAAAGTTTGTTTAGCATGAAACCAAAAGTAACACGATTTGTTTCAAGAAAATATTCGCGGAAAACCCACAATTAAAATTAACATGAAAATGGATTAAAAAGTGAACAGTTGTCTTATTTAGTTACTGATACTAAAGATTACAACTAGCTGGCACACGTGTGTTTTATGACCCACCATATTTTTGGTGGCAGCTAGATTGACAATGAACCAATACAATATACCTGTGAAATGCGAAAACCTTACAGGTACCTGTTTTAAATATATAAAATATCATGGCAATTAGAAATGTCATCAGTACAATTCAAACATTGTATGTAAACACATCCTAACAAAGGTGTAGAACCGAAAACGAAAAACATAAATAAATTTTAACTCTTTTGAAAGAAAAAGATTTTGGCAGCAAAATCTTGTGATAATGGAATCTCAAAAAATTTCAACAACAACATGTTTTTCGGGGACCGGCTCTACACCAAATTATATATCAGACACAACGAATAATGTGCAACAACAATCACAGGAGCAACAACAACAGCCAGGAATTTCCTACAGCCTTTTCTTACACATTGAAGAGGTGAGAAGACGCAATTCACCATTTATGCGCATCGCTAACTCCAAATTCCAATTGACCCATGAACTCATATCAAACACAGTTAAAAATATTAAAAACTGTTCTGCAGAGGATATAGAAATTATGTTTCATGAAGCAGGCTACCAGCAGAATTTGAGAAGAAGTATCGAATATGTGAAACACCAACTATTCATGCAACAATATGAACAACAAAAGAAGCGTTATGAAAAACAACAAAGCGATAAATTTCTACAAAAGCAAAAACACTTCTTGGCACAAAAGAAACGACATCATAAACCGTGTTTTAGAGGTGATGCTGTAGTTATGTGAGCTACTGACATCTCCTAAGATAAGAAGAAACGCGAAATGCAGTGGCAAACAGGATTGGAAGTTATTTTATGCTGGAGACAAGTAATTTAAACAAAAAAAATTGCAATGCTTTTTAGTTTATATTTAAATAAACCTTATATAAGTTTAAGTAAAAATATGTCAATATGTAAATAAATAATAAATATTAGCCACTTAATAAATTTAAAAATATTTTCAATTAACGATTTCTACCATAAATAAATACACATTGATCGGAAACTCGCCTGTAAAAGACCTAACTCAGTTGTCAAAAACCGAAGTGGTGAGAATGTATTATTAAAAAACTACGGGAAAACAAAAGCAACACTTGTATGTGTAACTTTTTTGAGTAATTTTTTGTTCGATTTTTTTAGTTTCAGCTCTATGTATATTTTCTCTATGCTTTCTACCATAGCAAAACATAAAATGGAAACTAGAAAAAAATTCAAACTTTGTTTTCAGGTAGTTCTCTATCTAATACATTGTCACCACTTAGGCTTTTGACAACTGAGTTAGGTCTTTGACAGGAGAGTTTCAGATCTATATGCATTTGTCTCTCCTTTATACTCTTAAGTCTATTCTCTACAAATTATCTCTGTTATTAAAAAATTCGAATTTTACTTGATCTTTTAGGGTCAACTGTTTATTTAGGAATTTAGTGGCTGTTGTTACATTTAACAATAGCAAAATAATATTGTCAGAAGTGTCTGTTAAATAAATGTCTTAAGTTTAAGGGTTTTCAATTAATACATTTTTATGTGTATACGTGTTAAGCTGCAAATAAAATTTAAATGTACTTAGTTGATTTGTGGAACACAATGCTGCTTTTTGTTAACGGATTTTCAGAATTGCATACAAATTGCCGGCTATTGCAGGAGATATTCCTATTCTTTCGGCATATTATAATGTTTTTGGTTGTGTAATTGCAACAATATTATAATTTTTCCTACAAAAGTCCTATAATATTATTATATTATTTTATAGCTTACTAAAGCTGATCTGGTTCGCTTTGACAACACAATCGTAATTTAAAATTGTTGAATAACAGAAATTTGATTACGTTTTTAAGGATATTACATTATATGCTTAAAAGTACTTTTAATAGTAAAAAAGTACCAGCAAGTGTGTTTATTGTAGATTCTAACTCAGTCATGTGTGTTTAATTTCCTGATTAAAGAAAATTCAAAAACAACAATTGGAAAAACGAAAATGTACCATTAGTTCTTCCTTTGTGGTCTCCTAGAATTTTTCTTTACCCAGCAGCATATCAGCCAACTATTAAGAATGTAAGTTAGATAATTGAATATAATTAAAAAAGTACCAATTTCCTTTTTCCTCTCAAAGTAATTTCCTGATTCTAGAATCAATATTATAGAAGACTAAAAATGTACAATTTGAAGAACGAAAAAGTACCATTAGTTCTCCCTTTTTGGTTACTTAATACCATTAAGCTCCCTATCCTTGATTTTTCTTTACTCAGAAGAATATCAGAGAAATATCATGAAAAAAGTAACATTAGAAGAAAAATTACCAATTTTATTTTCACTCTTGAATTTTAACACGTTCCAAATTTAGATGCCTGTAACCTTTTATAGGTACGAGATAACTGTTAGCAAGTTATTTTGATTTTATTAAAAATTTCATAGCAAAAATAACTGGTATTTAAAAAAAATCGATCTTCCATAGGCCCGCCATATCTAAAAAACCAACAAAAGATCGAGCAGAATTAAAAAAAATAAATAAACCTAAATATCTCTTGAACTAAAAGAGATAACTATGTTTTCTGTAGATATCATTAAGGACTATTTATATTTTAAATTTCAACTCATTCGGATCATACTTGGGTTTTTGGAAATTTTTTTTAAAAATGTGAGACCCGACGCACATTGGTTGAAGTTCATAGAACGAGCGTCTAAAAATAGAAGAAGTTGTCGAAGGACAATGAAACTTGGCACATAGGCATTTTTTGTTTGAATCAAGAAAAAAATGGAAAAATCAAAATGATCCGCCCACCTCCCATACAACTTGTATTGAACAAGTGGCATAACTTCCTTGATTTTTAATGCATCAACTCAAAATAAATATTATAATTGCAGAATGGGCTCCTGAAAATATGTATCTGATCCGCCCACTTTTACGCCTATCTCCCATAGAAAAAACATGAATAAGTAATTTAAGCATAGTCTTTTAATAATTGTTTAACATCATTATCGTAATTTATCACTTTAAACGTTTTTTTTTTTTTTTTTTTTTGGAAAGAGACTTCAAGCTGTAATTTGACATCTTTCTTTAAACAGCGCTCTACAGCGCTAAAAAGATGCAGTCAAATGAAGTTGATGAACATTGAAATTTTGATATTGTTTATATTTTGTTCTACGAAATTTTTTATATGGCACTTTTTCCCATTTTCGTAAATGACAATTGTCAAAGTCATATGATAATTTTACTGTGATTGTACCAAAAGATTGAATATACAGTAAATTTGCATGCCATTTTAAACAAGCGATCATATGGGCAATTCCATGTCATCGTACGTGACATTTGTACGCCTATAGAGTGGAAGAAGTAGATTTTGCAAAAATAAGAGTATCTGAAAAATAATTTAGTCTTTATGTGCCATTCAGATATTTTAAATAAATAATAAGTTCTTTCGAAACATTGTTGTCCAAAATATCGAGCGAAATAAGAGTATAACGTACGTGACATAAAACGGAAGTAATTTTGAGGTACATGTAGAAATATGCGAAAATTTGCGAATCGTGAGTGGCGTTATGTTTTCTTTTAATTTCTTACACTAAACCAAATATTTTTACTTTACAATCCGTCATATTTAAGTAAAAACAATCATTGGCTGATTTTATAATAAATAAAATTTAATATCGTACGTGACATACCGTACGTGACAGATTTTTCTCTTATAACAAAACAATATATATTCTGTAAATATATGTATACAAAAACTAAAAATATGAATAGAAAATATACATTCGGTTTCAATAAACAATTTTATAATAGCAAATAAACAATCAGAGCCAAATTCATTTCACACTATATGCTAATTGAAAGCTTAGTTTCGACCGCAATTTTAGCCTAAAACATACCAATTAAATTAAAAAATTAAATATAGTGTTGTAATAAGCTCTAAATACTGACACATAGTAATATTTTAGTGTTTTCTCCTATTCAAATCATCTTGAAAAAAAGTTTCAAAGGTTTTTGGGTTTTCAGTCGTGGTAGTCATTCTTGTGGAATTGCCCATATATGAAATTCGTGCGTCTCTGTCCAAACAAATATATCTTCCTAATATTACGGAATCATAATATTCAGATATCTGACAACAAAATACCAAAAAATGATCCAAATCGGCGAACATGAAAATAATTAATTTCGGACACTCTTCAACCTATGTGCGGCGTGGCGTGTAAATTTGCTTTATTTACAACTTTTGTATTTTTGGTGACCCCCACCGAAATTTTCCTGCAAAAATTTTCGTACAATATTTTAATCCTTAAATGTCTTTTTTGAAATAAGACTTTTTGATTTCCTCGAAAAAAGGATCAAATTTACCCCTAAAGAGAGGAGATAGAGGGTTAAAATCTTCCACAAAAATAATCGCCATAAAATTCGACAATATAACTCTGACAATAAGAATTCTCTCATGCTCCCTTCGATCAAAAAATGAAAACTTTGACCCACTGTAAAAAAATTCAGACTATAAGTTTATTCCACAAAAATTATCTACTCAACATGCACTTTCAGAATTATAGGGTCGCTATGCTGTTGGACAGTGTTATTATATGAAAACTGTCAGTATAACTGTTAGTTAACACATAACCGGATTTCGTGTTAATGGGGTAAGTGTTTTATTTGACTGTATTACTTTAAAATATGCATTTATCGGATATATGGTAATTAGCATGATTAGGGTCCTTTAAAGCGGGATATCTCGAAATTCTTATCATTAATTTTGAAATATTATTTTCGTAAAAAAAAATTAGCTCATACCAATGAGAAAAATGTAACAAAAATTTTAAATGGGATTCTAAGGAAGTCATAAGATAAAGGTTACTTTTGCAAATTACATATAATATTTTCTAATAAAATTTTACTTAACTCTTTGCGATGTAGTGGTCACTTTACTAACCACCTTTTCAACAGTCTTTAAAACACAGTTAGTTGCCATTTTGCTAAACATTTATATTTTTTGAAGTCATAGTTTATGTTTTTTTCGCAAAACTTTGACGTCAGAGTGCTCTGGCTAGATAAATGTATTAATTTGAAAATATTGTAAACCGTAGTTTTTTAAGAGACTTTCACGCATTCAATAAAGAAAAGCACATAGTGTTCATTGTTCACCGAATTCAGTGTTACTTTGCTATTTCGTTTGTTTGGTTAGAAAATTTATTCAAAATTATTAGATTTCAAAAAAACGTATACGATACGAAAATTTGTATCATAATTATTTTTAATGCAAACCACCACTTTGGTTAGTAAATCAACCATCCCACTCCACAAAATACCTTGTAGTGGGGTGGTTTTTTATGTTTTGCTTAATTTGTTTGTACTTTTCATAACAAACTATCCTTAACCATGGCTGAAAAAGTTAAGAAGGATATTTTGATACAATATAATAGGAATAACGTGTGCAAAATTTCAATGTACGTGTATTATCTGCAATATATTTAAAGAAAATTGCAAAAAAGTTTTGAAAAATATCAACTACTTGAACAATTTTTTTCCATTTTCAACACCAAAGATTTCTGGCCAACAGAGAATATTTGAAGAAAATAGCATTCCCCTAATTATTTGCCTGTAGGCCCTTTCGTTGCTTCAACAGACATTCGGACATTTGGATGTACATTGCTAGACGATCAATATTTCTATGTGTTACACAATCAATATACCTCCCAACTTTTTGGTGGTGAATATAACAATTTAACATTAGTACAGGTGTAAAATTTTAACAAACATTTTATTTTCTTCAAAATTCTAGTATTTTTTATTAATCTATTTACTCCAACACAACTGTTGATGTTCTAATGTCATATCACGTTTTAGATTTATATTTAGCACGTTTCATAAACACATTAGGGCTACTCATAACATTCACTTTATGATTGACATTAAGTGTGTAGCGACAAATTTACAGAGCAGGAAGGATATCGCCCTAATATGTGTGTGAGTGTGTGTGTGTGTGTATGAGAATGAAAATAACAAATGTGTTGTTGTATTAAACCAACCATGGTTTTTGATCCTAAAGCATGTATGAACATGTTTTAGATGCATTCTACTATGCACACCACGTCGTACTAACAAAGCTTAAACATAATATACAACACTATGGGTAATTCGGAGAAAAATTTCCAAGTAATTATAAACAATGAGGATATTAAGGAAATAACTGCAAATATCTAATATAGATGCCCTTTTCTTATGTGGGAAATAATTTGCACTTTCTCTGTGGATTTAAAAAAAAAAAAAAAAAACAAGTAAGAAAGTATGGTCAAGCCCGACCATATAACACCCTACACTAAGTAAATGAGCAAAAACATTTTTCTTTCAAAATTTCAATAATTTATATTCGTGAGTGATTTTTTTAATTTTCCGGCTCTTAACTGAAAGGGCAACACTGCTCCTGTCAACAGGCATTTGGCAGTTGACTCTTTTCATAATTTGAACAAGCTGCATATTTAGTTTGTGTTTGACAGCTATTGTTTAAAAACCGCTAATTTTTCTTATTAAAATATTAAAAATACACTTCAAAATTCTATTAAAAATATATTTTTTTCTTTAAAAAAAATATTTTTTATAAGTACTATAGTGCAATATTTTTAGACATGTGTATTTTGTATGTTGGTATTTGAATACTCGTATCACTACTACTGTACACATAAATTGTTGGTATTTAATAAACATTAGATGTTATAAAATATATAAAGTTAAACTACATACATACTTAGTTGGTACACGGATGTCTACATGTATAATAATGCATTGTATAGTAATGTAGTTTATAGAAATATACCCACATTAACAAGAAAATAAACACATTCGTATCACTGTTAAGGTCTTTAACATTTTCCATAGGACTCTCTGACAAAAATTTTCATTTTAACATTAAACGAGTTTTTCTAAATACAAAAAACATAAAGAGAGTCCTATAGAGTGTTTAACATTTTAAGAGCCATTTACTGTTATTTTAAATAACAGTCCTCCTCATATCATCTAAGTAAAAAATTTGTAGGTGTAGAATTCAATTCAGATTATGTTCAATTTATTAAAGGAAATGAGAATTGAAGTAAAAATTAAGTGTGTATGTAGTATGTATATTTTTGTTTTGTTGTAAGTAAGTAAATATTTTCTTAACTTCTTTTTATATTTTTGAATAAGCAATTATACCACATTTCATTCCAAGAATTATTGAAAAGAAACTGCTTCAAAGAAAAGATTTCGTTGGAAAACAAAAATCTTCTGCCAACTATAATTAAGTTGAAATGTTAACGGAAGTCAAAACTAATATGTATATGAGGAAATTCAAATATTTCCGAGAATAGTTAAAACTTAATTGAGATGTCTTGTATTTCTCTTGTGTTTCGAAATTAAACAAAATCAGTAACACTGCAGTATGCTTTTAAAAGCACATATTTATATTGTTTTGAATTCTTATCTTTAAGAATACTGTATGCTAAAACGAAGTGATCAAGAAAAACTATAAATATATACGTTCTCTATGGACTCCAACTAACCAGATTTGCTACATGTATCTCTAATTCATAAATTTTTAAACCGATTTAAAAAATTTTAACAATTATGGACAGGCAAGGAATTAATCTTTCATAAAATGTATATTTTAAGAAATTATTTAAGTTTTTATAAAAAGTTTAACATTTTTTTTTTTTTTGCGTAATTTTTCAAATTCAACAATAGTTGTTTTAATTTTTTTCTATGATAACATATTTTTTGTGCACACTGTTTTAAAGATAATTATGTAGAAACAAATGAGACATTACTTGTTAAAATCGGTTTAAATTTGCAAAAGTTATTTAGATTTTTCGAAAAAAAGTTCGAATAAAATTAACTTGTAAATTAAAAACAGTTTAAAAAAATATTTTTTTTGTAGTTTTTTTATTTTATATGCGCTGGGGGAGAAAATACTATAAAAGGTGTTAATGAAAAACTATTACAATTTTCATCCGATTAAAAAAAATTAAAACATTGTTTTGTGACGAACTAAGTTTTCATTACATTTTAAAGCTTTCAAATCAAAATAAGCAATGAAATGCTACTAAAAAAGTTGATAATTTTTTTTTTTTAATTTCTCAGTTGATCAACATGTTTGCATGCCATTTGTTTATAGAACGAAAAGGCAGCTAGTTTTGATATATCTTTTAGAAAATAAGTTAAGCTTTAATTCTATGTTTAAACTAGATCGGCGGCAAACGGCGTTGCGTAGGTAAGACAAAAAACATTATATATTTTAAATGAATAAATTTAAAATCTGCTAACAACATACACAAAACTCATAACGAAAATTGAAACTGGATAACATACGCTTTCCAACAAGGTAAAATAATCCTGAAACAAATAATTATAAATATTAAAAATACGCGCTTGGACTCCCTAAATCTTTAAAGTATAAAGTAGTGTGTTCCGTCGCCATTTTCGTATACTTCTGTTGGCATAATAACTATAATTTCTGCAAATAATTGTTGCTTGACATCTTAGCTTTACGATAGAACTAGTTTTATGGTTAATTTCAAAAATTTTCAAAAATCAATTATGGGATGCATACACCTTATATTATCCACTGTGGGAAGGATGAAAATCGTTAAATCGACTCAGAAAGTGATCCCGATTTAGGACTTTTTTCTCATAAGCAAATATCTGATTTATATTGTATCCACACAAATTTCTAAACAAATATGTTTAACATAAAAATTAATCATATATCACTTTAACTAGCATAAATCTGTTAAAAATCTTGATATCCACATCAAATTCAGCACAAATAAGTTCCATAGAGAAAGAAATCGGAAATTTAATGACAATTGGTTAATGATCCCATATTTGGCGCTCTTACGTAAATAACTCACGAATAACAAATTATTGAAATTTTAAACGAAAACTAATTTCGAATATAAACTCAGTGTACTTTCTTACTTCTTTTACACTACTGCACTTCTTAGCTTTTATTTGCTTCCAAATTGGGTTTAAATATTTTAATAAATTATTCTTTGAAAAGTGATCATTCTTGAAATTTTAAAGGATATGATGAAAAACTGAGTACGCAGTGTTACTATTTTTGGTCTCTATACCATTTTTAATTGAAATTGAGAACAATAAACATGATATTGAGAAAATTCCAAATTTAATTTGAAAAAATTCAATGTGATATTAAGAATTTAAACCTTAAGTTAAAAAAATTCCAAATAAAATTGTGAATTTCTTTTTAAAATTGAGAAAATTACAAATGAAATTGAGAATTTCAATTTAAAATTCAAATTGAGAAAAATTCAAATGAAACTGAGAACTTCAATTTAAAATTAAGAAAATTGCAATTAAAACTGAGAACTTAAATATGAAATTGAGAAAAATACAACTAAAATTGAGAAAAATCCAAATGAAATTGAGAATTTCTGTTTGAAATTGAGAATTTCTCTTTGAAAATTCTAATTGGGAAAATTCTAATTAAAATTAGTGAAATTGAGAAAATTGAATTTTAGTCTCCATAAATAATTATCATTAAACAAATAACAAATGCAAATACAAAGCGCTTTGGTGGAATGATGTAGTAAGGACCGAGCTCGAAAAATTCTTAACACACGTTTCTCATTAAAACTTTTAAACCAAGTATTATCTGATTTTTTTTTTTTGATCAAGTTACCTTTGTAAAGTATGTCAGTTATTATGTTAAATGCCAATAAAGTTAATTTGTTGTTCATCTGATTAAAATAAATGACCAGAAAAAAGGGCGTACTAAAATTATTAAATATTTTCAACAAAACCCAACTTGGTCCTACAAAAAGTTGGCCAAACAATCAAAGGTCTGCCGTCAAACTGTTATTTAACAATACCAGGAGAACTTGTCTGTTGATAGAAACCCTGGTTCAGGTAGAAGGAATGGTTCACATGATGATTATTAAGCCCAAAAAATAGAAAGCATTTTCAAAAGAGCTCCCACCACATCCGGTAGGAAAGTAGCCCGGTTAGCTCAGTGCTCGGACTATTTGGTACGAAAAGTTAAAGCCAATGCAAGTTCAAAAACATACAAGGCTCAAAAAGTTCCTGACAGGAACGCTGCTAAAAAATTTGAGGCCAAAAACAGAGCATGGAAATTGAAATCAAATTTTATAAAAAAAAATATTTCTGCTGCAAAATGGATGACGAAACGTATGTTCTGGCAGGTTTTTTTCAGCTTCCGGGTCAAAATTTTGATGTTGCTGATGCTTGAGGGAATGTTGAAGAAAAGCAGACAAAATTTCCCAAAAAGTTATTGGTATGGTAAGCAATATGCAGTTGCGGCAAAAAAGCCAAACATTTGTTACAAAGGGCTCTATAAATACCGAAATGTACATCACAGAATGTTTACAAAAAAGGATGCTTTCATTTGCTTTCTTAATGTGTTCACTTATTTTTGGGGTGATCTGGCACCCTGTCACTATGGTAAGAAAGGTCTTGAGTGGTAAAAGAACAATAATGTGGTATTTGTACCAAGAGAGGCAATTCCTCCAAACTGCCTGGAGCTAAGGCCAGTGGAGAGATATTGGGCTCTTGTTAAAAGAGAATGGAAGAGCACAAAAAAGGTGTCCAAAAATGTGGTAGATTTTAAACGGAGATGGACAACCTGTTCGAACAAAGTGACATAAAGCACTATAAAAACCATAATGGAAGGGTTTTCGAAAAGGTTCAAAATTTCATCACTAGTGATTAAAACTATAAAAATATTTTTTGTTTTGTAAATTGTAATAATAATTTCAATCAAATAAAAAAAATCAAAACTGTAAGTTTAGTGATTTCATTTTTATTAACATATATGTATGTTAAGAATTTTTCGGTCTCAGTCATTAGTACCTAGTAGGACCTAAAATCGTTTATTAATTATTCAAGATATAAAATCCTCTGCTCTCCTACATTAGGGGGACTAACTTATATTTACATTGATGAACCTATTTTTTTGCGTTTTCGGCAGTGAACGAAACTCTGCGAATATCGATTTGAATAATGCCTGTGGTACCAATTACATCTATCCTGCGGATGTTGGGGCCACGGAAAGTAGGTATCAAAAGAACTGTTCGGAATCTAATACGAGGTGAAACATGTTTTCGTCTATAAAATAAATTAAAATTGGTCTCGTCTATCCAGATCACCAGCTTTCCCCATCTGACATAATCGTTAAATTTGTTTTCTTTATTGATTTATGTTTTTGTAAATCGGTTGTATATGTACGGCCTTTATTGAATACATCTTGCGGCGAAGAGTATTTCCTATGGTTGTGATGGACACGTTTGTTGAATTGAGAATTTATTTTTTCAGCTAGTATTATTATTATCTTTTAAAAAATGATGCAATTTTTCAAAAATCAATTTTATCTGAAGCTTAAATTAAAAAATTAAATAATTAAACAGTTTTGAATACCTTATATGGCTACTACACCACATATAACACTAGACTGCTGTTGCAAGAACTGTTTTTCCGTTTGTTGAAATTTAACTTTTTGTTGTTTATCAAAACGTTTCTTTTGTTTTTCATATTGTTGCATGGGTAGTTAATGTTTCACTTATTCAATGTTTCTTTTCAAATCTAGCTAGTAGCCTGCTTCATGAAACAATATTTCTACATCCTCTGGAGAACATATTTTAATATTTTCATCAGTTTTTGTGATGAGTTCATGGGTCAATTGGTATTTGCTGTTAGCGATGTGAATAAAGGATGAATTGCGTCTTCTCACCCCTTCAATGTGTAAAGAAAGGCTATAGGCAAATCCTAGCTGCTGTGGCTGAATCTCCCTTAGCTGTTGCTGCACTTTACTTGTTGTGGCTGCTTCAGATTTTGGTGCATGTGCAGTGGGGCTAATGTTGCTAGTGGCCAATGAAGATGTTGTTTTTAAAGAATTTGTTGCTGCTGCAATTGATTATGTACATTCTTAGTTTTGGTTGCTATAAATTTTGGAGCAGAGCTTGTGTTTGTAATATTGCTGGTTGTTTTAAAAGGTGTTATTTGTGGAATAATACGCTGAAGCCCATTGTTCATTTTGGTCTGCTACAGATTTTGGTGAAGTATTAATGGTGACAATGTTGCTAATGGAACATGTTGTTTTTGAAGATGTCATGGTTGTGGGAATTTGTTGCTCAAAGCACTGATATTGCTGCAGTTGTTTCTGCACATTGGTCGTTGTGGCTGCCACAGATTTTTGTGCAGAGCTGGTGATAATGCTGCTAGTAATAGATGAAGATGTTTTTGAAGATGCAATGGCTATTTGTTGCGTAATGCACTCAAGCTGCTGTAATAGTTACTGATCGTTGTGGCTCTAGTGCTGTTCACAATTTGTTGTTAGAACCTTTGTTAGGAGAAGTTTACATACAATATTTGAATACTGTTTGTTTTTGAGTTTTCGGCGTTTCTCAGGTATATTTTCCATTATATTGCTACTCGTATTCAATCTCGGTTCAACCTAAATCTTTGACATCAAATACCTGTTGGGTCATAAAAAACACTTGCGCCAGCTAGTTGCTATCCTTAGTATCAGTAACTAAATAAGAAAATAGCTCACTTTATAATCCTTTATTCTTGAAACAAACAACTGGATTAAACTAATTTGTTGTGTACAGTTTTAAGGTTCATTTTAATTGTGGATTTTCCACGTATATTTTCTTGAAACAAATAATGTTACATTATAGTTTTGTTTTGATGCCAAGGTCAATAAAGAATCTTCATCTAAAAGAAATTTCTGAAAATTCAAAGTTAACAAGTTGTTAACTCTTTGCGGTTTAGTGGTCACTTTACTAACCACCTTTTCTATAGTCTTTAAAACATAGTTTATTGGCATTTTGCTAAACAATTATATATTTTGAAGTCATCGTTTATGTTTTTTTTTGCAAAACTTTGGTGTCAAGGTGCCCTGGTTTGATAAATATATTAATTTGAAAATATTGTAAACCGCAGTTTTTTAAGAGGCTTTCACGCATTCAATAAAAAAAGCACAAAGTGTTTATTGTTCATCGAATTCAGTGTTATTTTGGTGGTTAGTTTACTAACCACCGCCACGGATGTTAGCCTTCAGTCTTACTTTGGAACTTACTGAAAAATTTCATTTGGAAATTTCAGGTCACTGAATTATTTCCAAACTAAATGTTTCCTACCATTGTTCAGTGTTAGTAGAGAAAACTGATTTGTCGTATCTAGAAAAGTATAAGAAAGTTAATGTGGTTTTCGGGCTATTTAATTTGGAGAATGCTGATAGAAATGTTTTTTCAGTCACCACTAGGGTTCCCAATTTTCCGGACTTTTTTCCTTTCAGGAAGGAAATTAAAAAATCGTTTTATTTTTATGATAAATCAAACCAAAAACGAGTAAATTTGTCTTTGTCTTTTACCAGGGTTTTAAAAGAAGTATAAAATGACTATTGTGCGTGTTTTGTTCTGTTTAAATCATTACTTTTGTTTTCTCGTTTAAAATTAATCTTGTATTCCCTTAAATGACTGCTTCTTAGAAGCTTATATGTCGAAGTGCTCCAAAAAAATTCTTTCTCTAGTACTGGGTTTTCTAATTATCCAGGCCTGAACTACAAATTTTAAAATCTTAAATTTAATTATTTTCAGCTTTAATTTTTTCAACACATTCTGTGTGAAAAAAATCACCTCCATATTATTTATATAAAAACATACATAGTTTTCTTTAATAGGTTTTTAACTTTGAACGGATGGCATTATAAAAGCAAAAACGTATGTTTTGCCATTAATTTTCTTTTATTTTTTTGTTCATTTGAGAAGAGAAAAAAATAAACGGAAAGTTTTAAAAAGGATGTTAATGCATTATTACCCACATACACTTTCGCATACAACACACTAAACAAACATAAACTCGCTCACTTGCCACATCCATATGTGCATGTAAAGAAATCCTTTAACTCCTACAATATGAGCTTCATTTTACATCCATCCATTTTAGTCAGAATAATTTATACTTTTTTTGCTTCTTCTTTACTTTTATTCATTCCATTCTTTTCATCTCAGTTTAAGTTTTTCTGACTTTTACTCGTACAAGTATTTTAAGTTCTTGATGGGATTACTTTTCGTTGTTGTTGATGATTTCATTTTATTTTTTGTTTTTTCCTTTTTTTTGGGAAAGTGAGGAATTTTCTGATTTGGATTACACTTCTGAAACAACTTTAGACCACATCAATTAAAACAACACAATTTGATAGTTTAGCAGGGGCTGGGGGGGGTGTATCGTTTGTTAAAAACAAAATGAACTACTGAAAAAATAAAACTCAATTAAAACTATATTTCTATTCCCATTTTATTTCAATGTCATATTCTTTCTGCAAATTGTAATTTCTATTTTTTAAGCCAAAATGTATGAAATAAGGAAAATGGGATTTTTTACACCCTCCAGAACTTGTAGTGAATGAGCGTTTAAATAAGTTTGTCGTTCCGAAAGTAACACTACCCTTCTTAAGTACGTAAAATATTCTTTATTTAAAAATTTTTGTTTTAAATAAAAATTTAAATTTTGTAAAATTCGGTCACTAAATGGACCGATCGTAACAAAATTTGGTGGCATGAACTTTTTCTGTGGTTAGTGTCAATTTTTTGTTGCAATTTCATTGCGCATACGTTATTTGTGGAAATATTTGAAAAATTAATTGAGAATTTCATGGAATATGGCAAACAATTTTGTCCCTAATTAACTGGCCACCACTGTATGTAAATAAGTGTGAATGAACATCAATGTTTATTCTATATAAACATGTAGTACATTCATAATTCGACTCAACCGAATATAGCATTCATACTAAATTCATCGTCCATCTTTTAACTTTTTATCCTCTTATCATTTTTCCTTTTGTTTTGGAGTGCTAAAATCTGATTTGACATCGAATAAAGTGATGAAAAAGCCAAGTCATGAAGATGATTTTTCTTTTATTTGTTTTATTAAATGCATAATGGATGAAATTTAGTAGAAAATAAATTAAATGCATTTTGAGGAAAACTTCAATAAGTTGTTGAGAATGATTGGTTTAATTATAACAAGGAACAAAGGTTTAGGAAATATTATATATACAATACACTGAAGCAAATCTAGTAGGTAATATTAACGAAAATCTTTAGCTAGAGTTATTAAATATGACAACTAAATAAAAAAACAGGTGCATCATCTATTTGGTGTTAATAAGAATTAAAATTAATCTCTTCACAGGTTAAAATGTTGCATAATTGGTCAACTACCTGTGAAATTCTAAAACCACACCCACTCTCGCCATTTTGAACAATTACCATTACAGGTACCTGTTTGAAATATATAAAAGTCCTAGTAATTTGACAAACAGCATCAGTACAATATAAATATTGTATGCAAACACATCCTAACGTTTTAAAAACGAAGAAGAAAACATAAATTATCTATTAAATACAAAATACATTGCCAGCAGCATATTAAGAAACAAATACCCATACTAATGGCATCTCTAATAAGTTCATCAACATCGTTTTTATTGGCAACTAGCAACATTACCACCACTAGCTCTAAAACAAATTCTGTTGCAGCCTCAACTAACAATGTGCTTCAACAACTACAGCAGCTTCAGCGCATCACCCAACAAATATCCATGGCATCTTCAAAAACATCAACTTTATCGGCAAATACGAAACTGATGAACTCTAGTTCAATATCTCAAAAAATTTCATCAACAAAATCTCTAGCAGCCACAACGAATAATGTCCAACAACAACTACAGCAGCTTCAGCATATTACGCAAGAAATTCCCATTACCTTGGCAATTCAAAAAAGTTCAACAATATCTTCGTCAGCCACTAGCAACATTTTCAGCACTAGTTCGGCAATAAAATCGGCACAGCAGCCTCCTAAACAACAAGAGCCAAAACTTACCTATATCCTGTATTTACACCTTGAAGAGGTGAGAAGACGTAAATCTCCCATTGTGAATAAGGCTAAAACTAAATATCAGTTGACACATGAACTCATCTCAAAAACCATGAGAACTATTCATAAATTATCCCCAGATGACTTGGAAATTATTAGCCAGCAAACAATCTACAAAACTAATTTGAGACGAGAAATTGCAAATGAGAAACACAAAAAATATATGGAAATTAATCAAAAACAACATAAAACTAATTTTCCAAAAAAGCAGCAACAAAAACAATTCCTGCCTCAGCAGTACCGATATCATCAGGCGCATGGTATCGTTGGTACTACACCTATGGAAGATATTCCAAGCTCTGGTTATTTTTCTCGTAGGACTTAAGAAAAACCAGAAGTTCTGTGCAAAAGAGATCTGGAAATTAATTTATAATGCTTTATATTTATAAAATCTAAAATTAACTTTAAGATAAAAATAGTAAATATGTAAATAAATAATTAATATCTGATATTTAATAAATTTAATAATATTTTCAAATAACTATAGCTTCTTAATGTTTATAACATATATCTTCGAATAATTTTTAGAATAATTATCCAGATTATTTAAAATGACTCCATATTTTCAACTTTAAATTGAGAAAATCAAATAAATACTGCGAAAATTTCAATCAAGAAATTCAAATTAATGTTAAGAAATAACAAATTTAAATTCAGAAGAAGCTGTGACTAATTATGGACCGATCATAATAAAATTTAGTGACATGAATTCCGTATATATAAAACTTATTTGTATGCCAATCCCGAAATCCGGGATTTTTCGGGATCGGTATTTCCAGAATACCGGGATTTGTGAAAATTACGAGATTTTTTTTATTTTTGAAGCTCCCAAAATACCTAGAAAGCTAAATTTCAGCCTAATTATAATACTAATCTCGCTTCAAATACAAAATATTTTTCTGATATAGGGGTATATTATTATAGAGTGGTCCTCACAAAAGTTAGTATACAAATTGTTTATTAAATTTCATTACGATATTAATTATTATAAGACAATTATGAATCTTCAAGTTATTTTCTGAAGGGACCCTGTTTCGGGACTAGGGAAAAATTTAGTGCGATTTCCGCAATACTTTACAGTATAATTTCAGAGTATTTAGAACTTATTTCGTGATAAATTCAATAAGGAATGTCGCACAATCAACATACTTATGACTGCTCAAACAGTATTCCGGGGGAATATGAACTTAGCTATGAAAGCTATGAACTTAGCATATGTACTCAATACAGTTTAGTTATGGATTTCTCACTGTTATAAAGTTCAGAATACGGGTATAAATATGAAATATCTGCTGTGTTAAATTTATTTAAATTCAATGCATTAGATTTTTAGTTAAATATATTACGAAAAAAATAGTTTTTATTGTTGAATTTTAAGTTTTTTGACGTTTAACTAAAAACCCGAAGTTCCGGAAAATTCCGGGGTCCCGAAAAATCCCAGGATACACGGATTTACATTTCTAAAATCCAATCCCGGGATTTGTAAAAACCCAGTCCCGTTTGGCATCCCTAGTGAATTCCTATATAAATAAAACATATGTGACCGATAAAGTCCAATTTCGGTAGGATATTTGTATGGGAGTTAGGTGAAATAATTGACCGAAACAAGTTGATATTTGAAATCGAAATGCATTTTCAGAAAATTAAAATTGAAAAAATAAAACTTACTGTTGAGAAAATCTTAATTGATGTTGGAAAATAATAAATTTTTATTTTTTTATAAGAAAATTTTTTTTAAAGAAAATATTTTGAATTTTATGAATTAAATTTTTATTTTCTTAAGTTTTCAATTTTAATTAGTTTTTTCTCAATATTAATTACCTATTTTGAATTTCAGTTTTGTCAATATTAATTTCCTTTTCAGAATTACAATTTGTATTTTCTCAAGATAACATTAGATTTTTCTTCTTCGATTTGTATTTTCTCAAAATAGATTTCGATTTTTCAAATTTCAACTTGAAATAGTGTAGATTTTTTTTAAACTGGCTATCAGTGTAACAATTTTAGCATTTTTTTATTTTGATTTAGCTATTTTATAAAAAATTTTCAGCATTTTTTTTAATCTTTTTCAAATAAGGAAACGTAAAATAATCAATATTATTTCAACATACACAATAGGATTATAACTATCTGGGAGCCTCAAAATGCCTTACCTATCACCATCAATAACACTGCGGAACAGACATTTTGGTGACCGAGATTTGAACTATGTTTTGTACAAGTTGATCATTACTATGTTATACTTGTTTTTTCCAGTCGAAATATAGCGGTTTTTATATTTTCATTGAATATCCTATTTTTTGGTGTTTTTCTCAAAAATGTTGGGTAATGCAGGTACGAACGTGACATTTTTGTAGTATTAAACTGGACGACGTAAACATATGTTTCTTTTGAGTACAACTTTTACATAAAAAAAAAAATTTTTTATAAATTAATTTTTAGTTAGTCATTAGTATTTCTTAATACATATTTAAATCTAACTACAGCAATAGAAATACTTAATTTGACGTTTTTTAAATATAGTGAATTTTGAATTTTCGTGATATACAGCGTTTTTGGTCAAAATATCTAAAAATGTTTATTAAAACACTAGTCTACTTATTTTATAAAAAAAAGATTACACACATATAGATTTATTTCTCAAAACATTTTAAGATCATTAATACAACATCTCATATTACTAGCCATAATGAAATAATAAAATAAGAGAAATTATATTTATAAAAAATTCAGGAAATTAAAGCAATTTTTTATTGTTGAGTCCTTTCGCTATCAATTACGGAAAAACAGGCCCTTACCTAACAGAAATATTGATAGTTTTTACTTATAATTTAAAAAAAATTCGGAGATATTTTATGATCACTCTAATCTACAAAAATTAATGTTTAGTTTAATATAATCATGTAGATGTTAGATATTCAAGTTACGAACATTTGTATACATTTTTATAAGCTAGTGTATTGATATGTTTTTATTGTCTATCGTGAAAAAACTTTGAACCCTTATACCATAGGTCAAACTTATAAGAATGAAACTGAAAAAAAAATAATTTTCAATATCCTTGCGATATCACCAATATATCCTGGAATTTAGATAAAGAAAATTGATGTGAGAGAAAAGATAATTATTTGAAGAATACCAATATAAAAACCATTTTTTAATTTTAGCTTCCATTTATGCAATATTCAACCAATAAGAAAAATGTAATTGATAAAACATATATGTGACATTTCATTTTCGAAACTATCTTTAAGTTAAAACAGCGATATTTTAAAAACAAGAGCTGCCCAAAAAAAAACTGAAGATAGTTTTGAAAATGAAATGTCACATATATGTTTTATCAATTACATTTTTCTCTGCACTAAACCAAATGAAATTTTGTTTCCCTGTGTAATCAATATAATTTCAACATCCACAATAGGGATTTGTTAGGGCTTATTTTTGCATATTTTATTGATAATGCATATTTGTCTTCAAAATGCATATTAATAAGTATAATTTCCCAATTTTTAATAAAAACATAATACTTTCCCTACGATTGACAATGTATTTTGTAAAAAAAAAGTTTTTTGTCGAATTTGTTATGGAAATAGCATACACAAGGTGTTGAATATTAAAAACTGTATACTTTTCATACACATGTTGTCGACTAACTTCTTTCGAAATCTAGATACTGTCGTTAAGACTTCTTCATTTCTCTATCATTTCAAAATATTTAGTTTCAAAAAAGAAAAATTAAATATTTTATTTTAATAGTATCAACAATCAATTAATTGTAGCATATTTAAATTATTTTGGTGGAGTTTCATTCACTCATCGTAGGTATTTATTATGAATGAAAATAACATAAACATTTTCTTGCTATACTAAGAATAGTTTAAAGTTTTAGTTTGGACTATGACCTTTCATTGTCATATTCGTCTTAAAATTATTCTGTTTATTCGTATATAAAAGTGTTTATAGCTGATTAATTTGATACTAGAGCTACTGAGAATAACTCCGGTTATTCCTTATATCTGATTTTTAGTTTGAAATTTAAAGAATAATCATTATTATCATTCCCTGTTAAAGGCAATAATTAATTAAAATTATTGAGTTTATAAAA
The DNA here is from genome assembly GCA_942486065.2 of Calliphora vomitoria. Lineage (NCBI taxonomy): Eukaryota > Metazoa > Arthropoda > Insecta > Diptera > Calliphoridae > Calliphora > Calliphora vomitoria. The sequence continues at coordinate 37,385,167 of OW818031.2, read as the reverse complement.
GATTTAATATTTATTTACGTATTTTTTATCTTAAAATTAATGTAGGTCGCTAAACTAAATTTTTTCTGTAAGAGAAAAGTAACAATCAGGCATATATATTAATTGTGTTACTTTCTTTGGAAAGGGGATAGGATAGATTGGAGGAGGAAATTAAAAGCGAATTTAGTAGATGAAGAAAGGGGGTTTGATATCGATGAAAATGAAAGGGGGTTTGATATCGATGAAAATAAATGGGGGTTTGATATTTTTTCCAAAAATTTGCGATGAAAACGAAAGGGGATTTGATTTTTACGATGAAAACGAAAGGGGATTTGATTTTTACGATGAAAACGAAAGGGGATTTGATTTTTACAAAATTTTTCATTGTTTTAAAAAATTCTTATCGCACACATTTTTTTTCCACGGTGATTCCTCTTGCATGCCTATAGAAAAATTTTTAAAAAATTATTTTTCATTGTTTTGACAAAAATTTTTATCGCGCACATTTTTTTTCCACGTTGATTCCTCTTTCACATCGTTTTCATACGGGTAAGAAATTTTTATTGTAGAAAATATATTTTTCAGTGTTTTGAAAAATGTTTCTAGTTTTCAAAAATGTACTTTAGGAAAAATTATAAATATATTCTGATTTCTAAAAATAATGCAGTATTTTGTCGGTTTTTATCAGACAATCTACATCCGTTATTTTTATTTTTTTGTAAAAAGAAAAGTTTTTTATTGTTAAAATTTGGCTTAGAAATAATAGGTTTTAAGAAATTTATAGTTTTCAAAAATACTTTAAAAACAAAGGAATAGAAATCTACTTTTTCGTCATTTTCATGCTGATAGAATAATTATAAAAGCTAAAAGTATAGTTTTCTTAATATTTGAATACATCCGGCCTTGTTCTAGAAAGAAGGCTACATGCATTGTTTCCGTTATGATTGTAGAAAATAATTTGAATTTAAATATTTCATACAAAATCTGTTTCATAAAACTTTAATAAATTTAAAAATTGATTATGAATAAGGCCTTTATTTTAGAAATAATAGTTTTAAGAATAATTTTGAAAAATGATAGCAATAGTTTTTAATTTTAAGATGTTGAAAATTTATTTTTCATTGTCTTGAAAAAAAAAAAATTTAATGCGTCAATAGAAATGAATCGCTCACATTTTTTGGAATTTCTCATTTTTATACAAGATGAAGCAAATGTTTCTTTCGATCAGTAAAATTTTAGGTCTAGAATCGAGTCATACATCCGGCACGATTGTTTTAAAGAAATATTATTTACACAGTTTCCGCTGTGATTGTAGAAAATAAGATATACTTGTCTGGAATTGTAGACGGCGAGAACACCCCAATATTGTTTGGTTTTAGGTCAAGAATTGAGTCAGACATCCGGCACAATTTTTAAAGAAAGAACATTTACACAGTTTCCGTTGTGATTGTAGAAAACAAGATATACTTGTATAGAATTATAGAGGACGACAGCACCCCATATTGTTTGGTTTATGAAAAAATAATAGCATAATCAAAAAAAAAAAAATACAATAGACAAAATTTGGAAAATGATAAAACATTTCTGGATTTATAGACGATGACGAATCCTCATATCACAACATACTTATAATAAATTTTTTCTAAATATGTTAAACAAATATGTATAAATACTGAGTTTTAAAGCAGTAACTATTCAGTAGAAGTCAAACATTCAATTGAAAATAATAAGAAATATGACCTCCACAATGACGAACAGAGATATTGTAGCCGCCTTCAACAAATTGAGGAGCAAACCATACTGCTCCGTAAAGGATATTGAAACTGGTAAGCCGTATAAGGTTCTTAGGATGTATCGTCACAACAACAAATATGGAAATGTTGTGATAGCGGAGTTAGAGGAGTGGATGCTATACCTTCCAAAAAGATATAACGCTTTGGAAGATGCTGCTATTGAGGGGACCTCTGAGGAGCAATTTCTGTTGAGCAAAAAGACGGATATAATAACTGGGAACTATATCATCGAATTAGAAGAGATTGGTGAATATGGAAGTTCGTTAGAAGCAGATGATGATGATCTGATGTTTATCCCCAACGCACAACCCTACTTTGGCTGGGAAAGTAGCAAAAAAGCTAAACATTAAATAATAATAATAATAATAATAATAATAATAATAATAATAATAATAATAATAATAATAATAATAATAATAATAATAATAATAATAATAATAATAATAATAATAATAATAATAATAATTATAATAATAGAAATAATAAAAAATATATAAAACAAAAAAAATGTTAGTTTTTTAATTTATTTTTTTTTTTTTATATAAAGATAGAACAAATTTTAAAATTTACTATTCTTATTAGCATAGCTGTTTTGAAATGATGTCTCGCATAACTATTATACAATTTTTAAAGGATTTTGAGGGATATATTTTTTTAGAGCATCTGGAATTAATCAAACATTTCCTAAAGTTAATAGATGAAAGTGAAAAAAATGATGATTATAAATGCGGATTTATAAGTTGCTTACAAGAAGATGTTGAACTGATTCCTGAACGATATGAAATAAACTTTGAAAAGCAAAAGAAAATGATTGAAGACTTAATAAAAAAATATTATTTATTATCAAAATACTTTTATACCATATGAAAATTAAATAAAAAGCATTTTTTAAAAGAGTTTTGTTTGTATTCATTTATTTATATTTTTTTTTTTTTATATAGAAATTCTAGACACAAGTGTCCACAATTAAATGTATTATATTGTTGTTTTCGCTTATGATTGTATTTGATGTTTTTTCCCAAATATTTTATGATTTCCAACGGTGGTTGTAAATTTCCAAAACTATCAAAATATTCCAAATCATTATTGTTTTTATAATATGCTACCCAATGAGTGCCACTACCAGTTGAAGAATCCAAATTAACTATTCCACACTCTACTTGTTTAGATTGTTTTGGAAGCATATCTCGCATAAATACGCCTCTGAAATTAGGAATATTTCTATTAGCAAACTTCATGATATCTGCATCTGTAAGTGGTCTGTTGGGTAGCATATTTAATAGTTTTTTGAATTTTTACAAATTATACCATAACCTCTCTTGTATGGTTTAAGATATAGTCCTTTTCCCATGGCAATAGATTCCATTGCTTTATTGTGACGTGTAGATTCATCTATTTTTTTCTTAGCATTTTTAGCAGAGGTAACAGCTTTTGCAATTGATGTAGCTCCCGAAGTTATACTGCCTAATGCTCCAAGTGCAGTTAAAATTGGAATAAGTGGTAAGAATCCTCCAGTTTTGGGAAGTTTTATAATCCGTGGAACAATGACATTATGTTTATTTCCTTTAAATGATTTATTAATAACTTTTTGAGCAATTTTAATAGCATCTTGTATATCCTGAGGTTTCTCTTTCTTCAACATATTGGTAGCAGTTTTAATAGTTTTCAAAAACAGTTTTTTATTACAGAACTGTTTTTTGTTTTGGAGTCCCATACCAAGTTTTGTTTTTGTCTTCATTGCATTGGTCACTATATATGCACTTGTCTTTTCACCAATACTACTATCTTTTGCTAAAACTCTTTCCCAAGCTCTTTCAGTTAAAATTTTGTCAGCTTGATTGCGTTCTGTTGCATCATTACTTTGCGAATAAGCTATATCATGTTCTCTACAAGCAGAATCTAATGGATTAATACCTTTATCTCCTCTAGCTAAACGTTTTTTTAGTTTTGTTCCTGGTCCACAAAATTGATATCCTGGTATATGAAGCTCTATTGGTAAAACGTCGATTAAATTATTTAATATACCTTGTCCTCTCATAACTTTTTTTGAAATGAATAAAATATTAATGTGTAACATCTTATATATACTTTGACAAACAAAAAAAATTATTAGTTACCAAAATGCGTTTAATAAAACAAGACAAAAATATTTCCGTGAGAAACATGGACTTTTCTACTGATGCAAACACAAAACTACGTCATAGTAGTTTATTACCGAACAGCATTAGGGCTCTAATTGTTGGTCCATCTAATTGTGGGAAGACTAATGTTATGCTTAGTCTCATTGAAAGTCCGAATGGTTTAAAATTTGAGAACATATATTTATATTCAAAATCGCTCTATCAACCAAAATATCAGTACTTGGAAAAACTCATTGCACCTATAACAGGGATGGGATATTTTACATTTAGTGATAATGAGAGTGTTATACCACCTGATGAAGCCAAAAATAATTCACTAATGATATTCGATGATGTTGCTTGCGAGAAACAAAATAATATACGATCATATTTTTGTATGGGTCGCCACAGAAATGTTGATTCTTTTTACTTATGTCAAACATATACAAGAATTCCTAAACATTTGATTCGAGACAACGCAAATATGATAATTATGTTCAAACAGGATGAATTAAATATGCGTCATGTTTATAATGATCACGTTGGAACAGATATGGCATTTGAAAAATTTTTTGATTTGTGTCGTGAATGTTGGCAAGACAAATTTGGCTTTTTAGTAATTAGCAAAGATAATGAGATGAATGGTGGGAGATATAGAAAATTTTTTGATAACTTTATTCAATTATAAATGCTGTTCATGAACTGTTCAACGCTGTTCATGAGCTGTTCAAAGCTGTTCATGAGCCGTTAAAAGCTGTTCATGAGCTGTTCATGAGCTGTTCATGAGCTGTTCAACGCTGTTCATGAGCTGTTCAAAGCTGTTCATGAGCCGTTAAAAGCTGTTCATGAGCTGTTCATGAGCTGTTCAAAGCTGTTCATGAGCCGTTAAAAGCTGTTCATGAGCTGTTTAAAGCCGTTCCAAAGCTGATAATAGTTGAATAAAAAGAATGTGCAAAACAGTTTTACCATTATTACTATTATTAACTTGCAAGCAACGGTATTGATCTGATCTCCCAGAGCTATATTAAGATGAATGAACAACTACTTAAAGAATTAATAAAGACTCGATCTGTTTTAAAACAAAAATATCGAAGTTTAAAAGTTTGTGAAACTGAAAAAGACGAGAGATTAGCAAAAACATTTAAGCCAATAACTGAACCATTAAAAGAACTTGTGAAAAATAACAACACTCAATATGATAAACCTAAAGCAGAAAATATTTACACTCAAAACAATTCTTTCGATTTCAATAATATGTTGTCTAAAGTTGAAACGAGTACTCCTAAGAAAGACATACAACTTAAAGATGATGAAAACAGTAACGATACAAACAGTGTAGATTCGACATTTAATTCAGCTAATAATTCATCTAATGTTATTGACTTATCATTACTGCAGAAAAATAAATTGCTTGATACAACATATGGTCCACATAAAAACTCATATAATGTTTGGAAGTTTGGTAATAGCGATATAGAAATAAATGAAGAAAAAATTAACATTGGAAATCAAAATTGGGCCGTTACACCAGGCTTGATTCAATTATTGTTTCATAAAGAACCAACAAATTATGAACCATATGAGTTGGATATTTATAAAAATATTTTGATTAAAACCAATGCGCACAAAAGACAATTTAATTCCAAAAATCAAATTAAGGGCACTAAGAGCAAAAAGTACAACACTATTATAAAAAAATTATTTAAGGATGAAATTTCTATAACACCAAAAAGATCATTAAGATCACAAACGCATAAAGGAAACGGAATGATTATGAAAGTCAATAATGAAAGACCCAACTATATATACTGGAACGATCCTAATGAATTAGTAGATCGACTTAGACTATTGGTTGCATCGGAAGGCGCGGGACACAATAATCATCGCAATGAAATTAATTCAATTTTAGAGGAATTGCAAGAAGCAAATATTATTGCGTAGAAAGCAATAATCATAAATAAATAGTGGAAGGATAACAAAATATGCCTGTTGATAAGTTTGGTCATCACTCAAAGAGCCAAAACAATTTTATAAAAAATGAGAAAAATAAAAGAAAAATTCGTCAAGTTGTTGGACTTGTGTTGGATAAAAATAATAACATTAATGTTCAAAACAAAAGGATCACAAATGTTTCGTTTCCTACACAAGAAAAAGACGCTGTTAATAAACATTACTTGGGAACAGAAATCAGACAATTGCAACAAGATTTAACAACATTGAATAAACAAGAATATAAAAAACTTGATGGAAAACTTAATAATATTGATAATTCAATACAAAACATGATATCTCATAGAGAAATGTCTTTAAAATTACATTTTAGTGAACAGATCGAAACGTTGTTAGAGAAAGTACAAAGACTGGAGAATTTTGTTTTTACGTCAATAATTACAAAAAGTGAACCGCCAAGCAGTACAGATCCAATAAAAAAGAAATATAAAATAAAATATTAATATTAATATAATTCAAGTATGGATGAAAAACGAGAGTTGGTTAATGAGCTTCATTCCCAAGCAAGGAAAAATTTTAAACGACGGAGAGTAATAATGAAGGGTATTGATGATTTATGGCAAGCGGATTTAGTTGAAATGGGAAATTACTCTACATATAATAAAGGATTTAAATATTTATTAACAGTCATCGATACTTTTTCAAAATTTGCTTGGATTCGACCACTAAAATCTAAAACGGCTATAGATGTTACAAATGCTATGAATGACATATTTTATTTAGGCCGTATACCAAAAAATTTGCAAACAGATGATGGAAAAGAATTTTTCAACAACTTATTCAAAAACCTAATGACAAAATATAAAATTAATCACTATTCTACTTACAGCATTATGAAAGCCTCAATTGTAGAACGATTTAACAGAACTCTGAAAGGTATGATGTGGAAAGAATTCAGTTACAATGGCTCATATCATTGGGTTGATTTGTATGAAAAACTAATTAGTGATTATAACAAAAAAATCCATCGAGTTATCAAAATGGCTCCTATTGACGTAAAACCTTCTAATGAAAAATTATTGTTAAATACCGTTTATAACCATATAAAAATATTTAAGAAAAACAAGTTTAATATTGGTGACAATGTACGCATTAGCAAATATAAACATTGTTTTGAAAAAGGGTATACTCCAAATTGGACAACAGAAATATTTAAAATCAAACATATTAAAATTACATATCCAACGACATATATTTTAGAAGACTATATGGGAAATCCTATTAAAGGTGGATTCTATGAAGAGGAGCTACTATCAACCAGATATCCAAATACGTATCTTGTGGAAAAGGTTATAAGAATAAAAAATAATCGTGCTTTTGTTAAATGGTTGGGATTTACAAATGATCACAACTCTTGGATTAATAAAAACGAAATATTGTAATAAATTTCTTATATCTATTAAGTTTATAAATAAAGAAAATATATTTTAAAACAAAAAAAATGTATATGTTTTATTCATTCCATTTTTAGTATTCAATATGTCTATTACATTAACTTTGAACGGAAACTCGTCAATTTTAACTGCAAATTATTTTCCACCCATAGCATTGGAAGAGGATTATGAATGCTCACTTATAGATTTTCATACATATAATAGCATACCCAATGTCGATGAGGATAATAATTTGTTTCATATTGGTGATAACATTATTGAAATTCCTATTGGTTCCTATGAGCTGGAAGATATTGCAGATTATTTAGAAAGGGAATATGAGCATTTGACTAATGGTGAAAAATCGATTAAAATAGAAGCCAATAACAATACAATGAGAGTTGAAATAACTACTTCTCATGATTCAATATATTTCAATAAAAAAAGAACAATTGGAAAGTTAATGGGTTTTAACAAAAAAACTTTAAACGGGGGTTCCAATTATCTCTCTGAACTACCCGTAAATATTCTCAAAGTGAATACAATACGTATTGATTGTAATATCGCTGTTGGATCTTATATAAATGGAGAAAGGGCACATACAATTCATGAATTTGGAATAAATGTTTCCCCAGGATATAAAATGGATGAAATTCCACGAAACTTAATCTATTTACCTCTAAACACCAAGGAGATAAGTTCTATCGCGGTCACTATTGTAGATCAAAATAGTGAGTTTATAAATTTTCGTGGTGAAAATATTACTCTACGTCTTCATTTACGACCCAAACAATAATGATTATATACAATAAAAACGTTGTTGTTAGAATGAGGAGAGACATTTGTGTGTTGAACACTGCATCAGCAAGAACAACCTTAAACGCATCAAAACTGACCGAAGCAAATAAACAATTCCTAAAATCCTTGAATTTTATTTTAAAGAATAATGACTGACATAATTAATGTTTTAGAAAAACCAATGATGGATGAAAGAATCATAAAAAAAGATTATCATACATATACACCGTATATTCAGTCATTTAATAATAATGATGAAATTCGTATTTCAATACAAAATCAAGATTTATATGTTTTACCGAGTGAAAGCTTTTTGTATATTGAAGGTACTGTGTTAGATGCTACAAGTGGTCTAAAATCGAAAAACTTTAAATTGAAAAATAATTTTGTACCCAATTTATTTGAGGAGATTCGTTATGAGCTTAATGGTGTTGAAATAGATCGCACTCGACATTTGGGTGTTTCTAGCACAATTAAAAATTATCTATCCCTAAATGACAGCGAAAGTATTATGATGGGGAATGCAAGCTGGTCTTATGATAAAGACATCGATGTTGGTGAAGGATTTTTCAACTTTTATGTCCCCCTTAAATCATTATTAGGATTTGCTGAGGATTATAATAAAATTATGTTAAATTGTAAACATGAATTAATATTATTACGTACCAAAAATGATGATAATATTGTAAATTCTAATCAAACTACTGAAAAACCAAAAATTACAATTCAAAATATTAGTTGGAGAATTCCGCATGTAAAACTTTCGGATTATGCTAAACTGAACACAATAAAAATTATTAATAGTGGAAATGTGTTGCCAATAGCATTTCGTAGTTGGGATTGCCACTACCATCCTCAACTATCAGCATCACAAAATCATATTTGGAATGTAAAACTAGCTGCAAACAGAGAACGTCCACGTTTTATACTAATTGCTTTTAAACATAACAATAAGCTTACCCATTCAAATCTTAACAATATTAAAGTACATTTAAATTCAGACTCATATCCCTATGATGACTTAAATGTTAAATTTGATAATCAACGTTTTGCCATTCTATACGATATGTATGTTAAGTTTCAACAAAATTTCTATATGAGGGAGGCTCAACCACTCCTCTCAGCTGAAGAATTTAAGGAAAAAGCACCTATAATCGTGATTGATGTCAGTCATCAAAATGAAGCAGTCACAACAGGCCCAATTGATATAAAAGTTGAGTTTTCTACAGATAAAATAGTAGCGGCTAATACATCTGCATACTGTTTACTCATACACGATCGTTTAATCGAATACTCACCGCTTACAGCTTCAGTTAAAAAAATTGTTTAACGCAATGAATAAAATGTATTAATTTCAATATTTTTAATTATAGATTTATTTAACAATATTATCTTTAAACTTAAAATTATAGAACAATAAATAAATTTGTTAAAAAGTAAAATTTAAATAAATAAGAAAATAAATATATAAATTATAAAATAATATCACATGTGTTTTATTTTTTTTTTTAATTCTTAAAATATGTATATTTTATCCTAATATTTTAAATCCATAAACATTTCATCGTCATCATCAGAAAATAAATAATTATTATTTACATTTAAATTACTTGAATTTATATCTAAGAACATTTGGTCATTTCCATCATTATACCATTTCGTTAATGAATTTTCAGTAATGTTTGATTCTGCATTATTCGTATCCTCTATTAAATATTCTGCAATATCTTCTAATTCAAAATCATTTTCTTTTAACTTATAATGCCCCCAAGCATATGTCTGAATACCATCGAACTTTATGTATCTCTTATCATCATTGTGACTTAAAACTATTTTTTCTATTTTTTGGGTATATATTTGATGGCGGTACGTTCGAAATGTATACATTGAATCACTGTGCACATTTTTGGAATACAAACACTTTTTATAATCGACTAATGTTATTCTATCTAATGCCATTTTTTTCACACCCTTGGATTTTTTAATTTCTCCATTATCTTCATTCCTAATTGAGTACATTTTCGCCCTTAAACCTACAAATTCTCTCATAATTACTCCACAGTTTTCATCATTCCCAAAACTTTTTTATTTACAATTGGTAAATTAAATTTATTTTGAGGGCTATAATCTGAAGTATCAAAACGTTGAAGTACATCATTTGAGATATCCTTATAGAAATCTTCTGTTCTAATGGTATATACAAATGAATCTGTATCCATGTAATTTAAATGAATTCTACTATTAAATTTGGGTTTCATATAACCATAGTGAAATTCATACATTTTCCATTTCGAAAGTTCTAATACACTGAAACCTAAGTACATTGGTTTATTACATTTAATGTTCATTCGTTTAAGTTGTACGGCAAACATATCATCTCCAAACCTAGACAGACTATGAAAATTTAATTGAGCAATATGAGCTCTTGCTTCTTTATGATTTCTTCTGTCCGATTCCCACTGTGTTACAATATAAACACTCTTTCTTTTTTCCACATTCTCCATGGTCTTGCCATAAACTGCATTATTTAGTAACTTAAAGAAATCTTTTTCGAATGCATTTGTCGCTTTAGTCCTATGAAAAGTATTTAAGTCGATGTATGACTTTAACCATGGAGCCTGTTTAAATTTTATAACTCGATGTATTTTTTTCAAAATCATACCATTTTCTATACACTGTTTCAACACTCTATAATGTATAGCATAATTTTTTTTATTAGTTAAATCTGCTATCAACTTTTCATTTCTCATGGGAGGAACTACTTTATTTTGAGGACAGAATGGTAAATCATTGTGTAGGTCATGTAGTCCAGTAGGATAGTCTAAATCAACTTCTAAGATATAACCCTCACTGGACTCATCTTCAAGACAATTTACATTAAGTGAAATTATTTCTTCATTACTTAACCAAACAAAATCTGAATATGGTAGGTATTGCGACATTGCCCATCCATACAAGTTATTTGCATCCAAGTACATTAGATATTGTGAGGACTTTGTTCTATCATAATCATTCATATACTTATTATTGGCCACAGAATGTCTTAATGAACATTGGACAAGCCCTCCTCTAATACCAGTTTTGACCATATTATACATATCAACATCAGTTATAAGTTCTAAACGTATTTTTGTTGATTTCAACATAGCATCCCAGGATAACCCTGGTGCTGTATAATAATGACAAGGATCCAAACCATAAATGCTTTTACATATCTTTCTGAAATTTTCAAAAATGTCTGCTAAAATAAGTGTATCACTTTTAACATACAATTCTGTATATTCTAACAGTGTTTTACAATTAAATGTTTCCCATACATTTTCAGCATGTTGATAATCTTCGACTTTGCACTCTTGATTCGTCAACAAATTTCTAAATTCTTCCCGTTCAGGGAGATTTCCTTCAGAAAGTTTTGAAAATGAGTCAATATAAGAGTATGGGAATATTCCCTTTCTTCTTATTAAGTCAAACTCAGCATCATTTGGGAAATATTTCTTAATGATTTTAAAATCATCAGAAGCTAAATTTGAAGATAAAGCGTCTAAACTTGATGCCATAAACCTAAATGAGTCTACAAACCTCAACTGAAAACTATCATTTTCTATTGGTACATTTTTTGTAATGGAAATATAAGTTTCCTTATTTATAGGAATTATTTCTATGGTACCCTCAGCTTTACCTAATTCTTTTATAAACAAATGACTGTCATAGGATGATAAATTGTGGAAAAACACTGGTATGAATTTTTTAATTTTAAAATTAAGGTTACAATGGTTGTGAAGGGCAGATCGATAGCGACCAGTCAAATGGCAATGGTCACGAACTCTGTCATCGTCCAACGGTTTTCCACAAAGGTTACAGTCTACACAAATTCTAAATTCTTCATTTTCTTCATTTGTAAGTGCTTTCATTGGAACTACTTTATTTAAATAATTTTTGAAAATTTCTTTTGTGTCTTTCAACAATTCCCTGACAAATACTTGGGGGCTATCTAATCCGCTATAAGTGAATGATTTTGAATAACTATCATTATAACTACACTTAATATAATAACTAAATGAACAGGGGATGTGTTTCTGTTCATTTAGTGTCTTAGAGCTAATTCTATTATTAATTTTTTGTAATAGACATTCGAAGTCTGCATAGACAACGAATGGCACTTCTAAATTATTAATGTTATTTTTGAATTCTATATACTTATCTTCGTTTGCCGGCATTGTAGTAACCATTTCGGAGCATCCATCTTTATGTCTTGTTGACATTTCTGGATCTTTGGAGTAAGTAAGACACGTCATGCAAAAGTGAATGCTGTTTTTACTATTGCTTAACGATGATCTCAAAAATCTGGAAGAACAAAATATAAAATTTTAAATATAAATAAATAATTCAAAAAATGTATTAAATATTTTAACATACCGTGATAAATCTTTAATGAGAACATAATGCCTCTTACTGCAATCCTCGTTCTCCAACAACATTAGGCTGATGTGAATTGTCCTATATTTATCGCATACTCTGTATGGTCCAATTATTTGGTTCCCTTTCACATCAAATCCAAATACATTTATACTAATGTAAGGATTTTGTGATTCAAAGATATTTATATCTTTTACATCAATTGGAAATTTGATGTTTGAGAAATTAATTTCTATTTCATCAATTTTTATGACATCTCTCTCAATATTATCAATATTGTATGAGGAACACATAGTAGCTTTTTGGGGGTTGCTAGGATTTCTCAATGCTGCTACTATGCACCATTTAAAGCAATATATGTCATCATTTTTTATATTGAGGCAAGCATTTAATTTGCTCAATTTATATGGCATATTTATATAATTCGATCCTCGAACTATATCGTGCTTGTTGATGTTGATGTTCAAGTTGGATATTTGGAGTAGAGCCCATCCACTATCCCGTTCTTGGAACTCCGACATTTTAGTTTTAATGTCATCTGCCTTTTCCAAATAAATATCTCGTAAGCCATGAGAACGGTTTACAGCCACCATTTTAGTCACATGCGACATAGTCTCAAGTTTCTCTGTATCCTCTGATTTTTTTATGTAAAGGCATTGAAGCTCAAAATTACATTTAAAATTAATTTGTTTCGACAAGGACTCTTCCAATATTTCCATTACTTCCTCTTCTGCAGCTTCAAAAAATTCTTCCACAAATACGTTCTCTAACTTCGGGTTTGAGTATGTGTAGACTTCAATTCGTTCCATGAAGTCGCTGGATCTTATTTTTATGTTTTTAGTGAAATCTCTCACTACACCCAAACTTTCCTTGTGGTGCCTTGAACGAAGATGATGCCCCCAATCCAATCTTCCAACATCAATTTGACAGCTCGAACAATTAATTTTATTTTGATGCGTTTTTTTGTGGTTTTCCAAGCCCATGTGAGTTTTGAAACCTCTATCACAAATTTCACAATTTAAACTTGTTATCCCGACATGGATAGCCTTATGATTTTTTAAATGCATTTTATTTGTGAATTCATCTCCACAAAGTTTGCAGTAAAAGATGTTGCAACTCTTCTTCATGCTTTTTTGGTGCACGAGCTTATGTTTGTGCAGTTTACTTAATGTAGTAAATACATTGCAACAAACTTCGCACATAAATCCAGCTCCGATTTCCTTATTGAGCTCCATCGTGCCTTTAGCGAATTTTGATGTTGATGGCATAGTGTCCAAATAAGAATCCATATTTTTTCTTTGAAATAAAATTGTTTTTTATTGCTTGAATACTAAATTCAAACTAAAATTATTTACAAAAGTAGAACCATTGAAACCTTTACTTTGCTCAATCTTAATGAAACATTTAGACATAGCTATTATATTTAAAAGATAGTATAAAATATTTTTCTTACAAAAAAAAATAAGTCTTAAAATGAAGCGGGGTGTTGTCGCCGTCTACAATTCCAGACAAGTATATCTTATTTTCTACAATCACAGCGGAAACTGTGTAAATAATATTTCTTTAAAACAATCGTGCCGGATGTATGACTCGATTCTAGACCTAAAATTTTACTGATCGAAAGAAACATTTGCTTCATCTTGCATAAAAATGAGAAATTCCAAAAAATGTGAGCGATTCATTTCTATTGACGCATTAAATTTTTTTTTTTCAAGACAATGAAAAATAAATTTTCAACATCTTAAAATTAAAAACTATTGCTATCATTTTTCAAAATTATTCTTAAAACTATTATTTCTAAAATAAAGGCCTTATTCATAATCAATTTTTAAATTTATTAAAGTTTTATGAAACAGATTTTGTATGAAATATTTAAATTCAAATTATTTTCTACAATCATAACGGAAACAATGCATGTAGCCTTCTTTCTAGAACAAGGCCGGATGTATTCAAATATTAATAGAACTATACTTTTAGCTTTTATAATTATTCTATCAGCATGAAAATGACGAAAAAGTAGATTTCTATTCCTTTGTTTTTAAAGTTTTTTTTTTTTTAAAAAACTATAAATTTCTTAAAACCTATTATTTCTAAGCCAAATTTTAACAATAAAATTATTTTGGACAATTATAATGGTAGCAATCCATACAACTTTTCTTTTTACAAAAAAAAAGAAAAAACGGATGTAGATTGTCTGATAAAAACCGACAAAATACTGCATTATTTTTAGAAATCAGAATATATTTATAATTTTTCCTAAAGTACATTTTTGAAAACTAGAAACATTTTTCAAAACACTGAAAAATAAATTTTCTACAATAAAAATTTCTTACCCGTATGAAAACGATGTGAAAGAGGAATCAACGTGGAAAAAAAATGTGCGCGATAAAAATTTTTGTCAAAACAATGAAAAATAATTTTTTAAAAATTTTTCTATAGGCATGCAAGAGGAATCACCGTGGAAAAAAAATGTGTGCGATAAGAATTTTTTAAAACAATGAAAAATTTTGTAAAAATCAAATCCCCTTTCGTTTTCATCGTAAAAATCAAATCCCCTTTCGTTTTCATCGTAAAAATCAAATCCCCTTTCGTTTTCATCGCAAATTTTTGGAAAAAATATCAAACCCCCATTTATTTTCATCGATATCAAACCCCCTTTCATTTTCATCGATATCAAACCCCCTTTCTTCATCTACTGAATTTTTCAAAAAATCACTTGTCTCAAGCATAAGTTCATTTTCTGTACTCTTTTCCACAGCATTTCCCGTTTTTCTCAAATCCTACAAGAAAAATAACCAGAACAAGGAATACTTTCCATAGATGTAGTACCAACGCTAACACTTGGCTGATAATGTCCGTACTTCTAAGGCAAGCATTATTTTTGCTGTTGCTTTTTGAAAATTTAGGTTTTTGTTGCTTTTGATCATTTTCAATAAGTTGTCCTACAAGAAAAATATCCAGAAGTAGGAATACATTCCATAGGTGTAGTACTAATGCTAGCAAACGTCGGATGATGTCGGTAATGCTGAGGAAAGAATTGCTTTTTGAAAATTTCTCTTTTTGTTGTTTCTGATAAGTTGCCATAACTTTTTTGTGTTTCGCATTTACAATTTCTTGTCTCAAACTGGTTTTGTAAATTTTTTCTTGACTAATAATTTCCAAGTCATCAGGGGATAATTTATGTACACTTCTCATGGTTTTTGAGATTAGTTCGTGTGTCAACTGATATTTGGTTTTAGCTTTGTTCACTAAGGGAGATCTACGTCTTCTCACCTCTTTAAGGTGTAAGTATAGGATATAGGAGAGTTCTGGCTGTTGTTTGTGCCGAGGAGAATGTTGCATTTTATTGGTTGTGGCTGCTACGGTTGTAGTGGGGATAATGTTGCTAGTGGCTGATAATGATGAACTTTTCAGAGATGCCATGATTATTAAAAGTTGATATGTAATTTATTTCCCTTCTTTGTTTTTAGAACGGATGAGTTTATATACAATGTTTAAGTTGTACTGATGCTATTTGTTAAATTATCAGACATTTTATACATTTAAAACAGGTACCTGTAACTGGGAATTCATTTGTGGTATCGTGGTTTGTGTTTCACAGGTAGTTTATCACTGACATTGATGTTCTTAAAATGGGTTCATTCTTATTCCTGACGCGTGCCAGTTGTCTTAAGCACAGTTACTAAATAATAAAACTGTTAATCCACTTTTTCTCCCGAAACAAACAAACAAATGTATTAAACTATATTGTTGGTTGTCAACAAGTATTTTCTTGAAACAAATGGCATTACCTTCGAAATTTGCTTTTTTGATTAATTTAGTACTTTTACCCATATATGCACAATGTATACTATTTACCATAAGTTGCAAGGATACACTTATATAAGTTGCAATTCCGTTTGTAATTTCCACATTTTTCTAAATGGTTTTTAGAGTTTACTATATTTAGGCTTTCAAGGTCATTAATTTAATGTAAACTTGTGACAACATAAAATGAATCGTAACACATAGCAGAGTAGATATGTCAATGTACGTGCAATGCAATAAAGAAGTTCATACGTACAACAGAAAGAGGTCCTGCTTATGTTATTTCCTGTGGAAAATTAAGGTTCCAGATGTATTTCACATGTTTTCCACAATAAGAACGACTGAAAAAACGACGAGAAAACACTAAAATGTTACTATGTGAAAGTATTTAGAGCTTATTACAACATTTTGAGAGAAAAATAATAGTTTAAACTGACTATTTTTAATTTTTTAATTTAATTGGTATGTTTTAGTCTAAAATTGTGTCGATACTGCATTATGTCTAGCAAATACTATCATTTTTTTGTCTAAACAAAATTCTTATTCATTAGTTCATCTTAAGGCCACTCCAATTTTTTCGATTTAATCAATTCACAAACATAGCTAATGAGAACCTGGAATATACTAATGTGAAGCTTAAGACCCCATAACTTAATTTGTTATTTTACTAATAATTTATTAAACACAGCTTAAAAACTTATTGACTTTCAACTATAAGAACTTGCTAAATATCCATCAGATTATAAATTAACCCTTTTTAAAAGGTGCAAACCACGAATTCTCAGGTAAATACTTCTAAAAACTATTCCACTAAGCTTAAGAAGATAATAGAACAAAACAGATTAGTTTAATCCAGTTGTTTGTTTTGTAAAAAAGCGGATTAAGAGGGTGGATTAATATAGATGACAACGTAATTAGATGCTATCAGTGAAATACCTGTGTCTCATAAAAACAACCATACTGTAACAGGTAGCTGTTTAAAATATATAAAAAGTCCAGACAATTTGCTAAACAGCATCATTACAATTAAAACATTGTATGTAAACTCATTATAAGATACGTTCTGCAAACAAAGAAGAATAAAATAAGTGTTAACTTTTTGTCAACAGCATATTACTCAACAAATTCCAATAATAATGGCATTTCCAAAATGTAGCAACATGATCACCACTAGTTCAGCACCTAAATCTGCGACAGCCACAACAAACAATATGGTTCAACAAATGCCGATATTCATTTCATCGACCAATAGCAAACTAATGACCAGTAGTTCTGCAGCAGTCACAACAGCCAATGTGCTTCAACAGCTACAGCGGCTTCAGCGAATTACGCAACAAATAGCTTCTTCAAAACCAACATCATTATCGGCCACTAGAAGCATTATACCCACTACAGCTGCAAAAAATTCTGGAGCAGCCACAACGAACAATGCGCAACAACTACAACAGCTTCAGCGTATTACCCAACAAATGCCCATAACCGTGGAAACTCATAACATTTCATTAAAAACAACTTTATCGGCCATTAGAAACATTAACACCACTAGTTGTTTAACAAACCCTGTATCAGCAATAACAAATAAAGTGCAACAAACACAGCAGCAGCCGCGGAAACAACAAGAGCCAAGACTTTCTTATGTCCTGTATTTACACCTTGAAGAGTTGAGAAGACGTAAATCTCCCATTATAAACAAAGCTAAAACCAAATATCAGTTGACACATGAACTCATCTCAAAAACCATGAGAACTGTTCATAAATTATCACCAGATCACTTGGAAATTATTAGTCAGCAAACAATGTACAAAACTAAATTGAGACGGGAAATTTTTAATGAAAAACACAAACAACTTATGGAAAATTATCAAAAGCAACAAAAAGCGAAATATCCCAAAAAGCAACAGCAAAAACAATTCTTGCCTCAGCAGTACAGTGGTAGTTCTAGTTATTTTTCTCTTAGGATTTGAAGAAAACAAGAAATGTTTTGGAAAAGAGATCTGGAAATTAATTTACGTTTGAGACAAGACTATTTTTAAATAATTCTATTATAATACAATATTAAGTTTAAAATTGCCAATATGTAAATAAATAATAAATATGTAATACTAAATAAATTTAATAATATTTTCAAGTAATTATTGCTTTTTAATACTTATTAATAAAATGAATAAATACAAATAGAGATTGATTCGTATCATTGACAACAATGCGAAAAAATTCACAGTGAAACAAAGGTGAACGAAAACAAGTCAGAGAGCTATATTCGGCTGTGCCGAATCTTATATACCCTTCACCAAATTATACTTTAAAATAAAATAAAAAAAATTTTTTTTTCAACATTGTTTTTTGCAATTTTCTTAAAAAAAAAAATTTTAATTTAAAAATTTATTTTTTTAATTTATTAGTGAAAAAAATTTATGACAAAAAAATTTTTTTGTGAAAAAAATTCGGGTTAAAAAATATTTTTCTCGATTTTGACGCATTGTAGGTCCAACTTACTATAGCCTTATATAAATTGTTGCAATGTACTTTGAAATATCTATCATTAGATATCCATATTGTCTATATTTATGACTTAGTAATCGAGATATAGATAAAAAAAATAGGCCAAAAATAGAGGTTGTCTCGGATTTTTGCTCATATCTCCGTTATTTATGGACGGATTTTGCTGATTTTAAATAGAAAGCTTCTCGAAAGCATGTCTGACAGAATTATTGAGGATTTGGATCCCGAAGATATCTCGGGTCCTCAGAAAATTGATTTCAACAGACACACAGGCAGACAGACAGTTGGACATGGCTAAATCGACTCCGCTATCCATAAGGATCCAGAATATATATACTTATAGGATTGGAAAATTATATTGTGGAAATTACAAACGGAATGACAAACTTATATCCACCCTTCTTACGAAGGTGAAGGGTATAAAAATATGCAGGATGTAGCTATTCTTTTTTTTTTTAATCCATAGAGTACGGAAATATTTGTAGTTTAACCCCCATATGCATAAACAGTTTATAAACTTATCAAAGGTTTATAAAACAAATTTTTGTATGGAAATTTTGTTTGATAAACCTTTGATAAATTTATAAACTGTTTATGCATATGGGGGTTAGTAAATAACGGTATTATAATTTCAAAACAATATAAATGTTCTTGTTTATTTTGTTTGAAATATAAGAATTTTAGCTTGTAAACTGAAAATCGATTGAGTTATGGTGGTGGCTTAGAGCAAACTTTTTATGGTATTTTTAAAACCGAAAAAGTTGGAAAACATGCTATCACAAAACTTGGCATAATTCATTCAGTTTTTAATTGATTTTTATTTACTTACTTGATTTGGAAAGCTATTTAAATATGTTTTTTCACTAAAATTCGAAAAACTTATTTTTCTGCTTCTCGATCAGCTTAGAGCATGATGAAAATTAAAATTTTGTTCACTTTCAGCCTTTGTTTTCAAAAAGTCTCAAAACCTAATTTCATCGGCCAAAAGTCAATTTTTTTGTTAACACCGAGGCGTGGCACGCTGTTAAAGACAAATATTTTATGTCATTTTATAAAAATGTGATTTTTTGTAAATTTGATCAATAAATTATCATTACTCGCAAACTACAGGTGTTATTTTGGTATTTAAAGAAAAATTAAATTTTTTGAGATAAATGATCGGATGTTTATTTCATAATATAGAGGAAGGTAATCCGTTAATAATGAAAAACAACATCAGCCAAATGGCCACCACGACCACGCTTACACGATCATATCCTTTTCATGAAATTTTCCAGAACCAAATCGCAAAGTGGCTGCCATATGTCCTCAATAGCCTCACGAATTCTATCTTTGAGATCTTGAATCAACGCTGGGCTGTTGGCATAGACCTTATCTTTCACGTGGCCCCAAAGGAAGAAGTCGCAAGGTGTTAAATCACAAGATCTCGGTGGCCAATTGTGATCACCTCTTCGAGAGATAACAAGGTCCGGAAACTTTTCCCGTAAAAAAACAATGGTTTCGTTGCTTAAACAAATTTTACTACCAGAAGAAAGGCCAAAGTATCCTCATTATTTTTGCTCTTTAGTTTACGAATAATAAGCAATTTTAGATAATTTGGAATTTTTTTCATGAAAATCAATTTTTGGTGGAAAATATAGTGATTATAATAATCAACTTCTGATGGGAAATATGAGTGATCACAGATTTCCATAATTTTCGCGCTTTAGTTTACGAATTGTAAGCAATTTTATTCTTCATGAAAATTAATTTTTTGTCATAAGTGCCCCTACCCCCAATAAATAATTTAAATATAAAGATATAAACATAAATTTCGACATATATCATTTAAAGTTTTACGAAATTAATCACTCTATCAAATTCTGTACAGTTCGGACCATTACTGATTTAAGTCCCCATAGAAAGCTAAAACTTCTTAACTTATTCAACAAAAAAAATAAAAAAACAAGTAAGAGTGCTATATTCGGCTATGCCGAATCTTATATACCCTTCACCTTTGTTGTGGATGCATTACTTGCCTATTTTCAGCGTATATCATCCTAAATATATCAAGAAAACTTTTAAAAATTTTACATTTAATTGATATTGCTATATTGAAGAAGTTACAAACGAAACAACAATCTTATTTATACCCTTCTCAAAAACAACAACGCCAAACGAAACGAAACACAAAAAAAAAAAAAACAAAATACGCAAAGCAGTGAAACCAACTCACATCCAAACATACATATTGTACGTTTTGTTGCTTTTTTGTCAAACACCAAAAAAAAAAAACAAAAACAAAATAATGAAGCCAACAAACATCCAAACATATGCACGGTTTGTTGCTTTTTTGTGAAACACCAAAAAAAATAACAAAAACAAAATAATGAAGCCAACAAACATCCAAACATATGCACGTTTTGTTGCTTTTTTGTGAAACACCAAAAAAAAAACAAAAACAAAATACACAAAGTATGAAGACAACACACAATGAATCCAACACACATACGTTTTGTTGTTTTTTTGTCAAAGCATGCAATAAATTGTCTTTTTTTGATGAAATTTTCAGAGGTTGTCTCGGATTTTTGCTCATATCTCCGTTATTTATGGACGGATTTTGCTGATTTTAAATAGCAAAATTCTCGAAAGCATGTCTGACAGAATTATTGAAGATTAGGATCCCGAAGATATCTGGGGTCTTCAGAAAATTGATTTCAACAGACAGACAGACAGACAGACGGACAGACAGACAGACAGACAGACAGACAGACAGACGGACATGGCTTAATCGACTCCGCTATCTATAAGGATCCAGAATATATATACTTTATAGGGTCGGAAAATTATATTGTGGAAATTACAAACGGAATGACAAATTTATATATACCCTTCTCACGAAGGTGAAGGGTATAATAACTCAAGCCAGATTTTTCCAAAAATTTAAAAACATGAATCTTATCAAATGTTCTTTTCTCAGTTAAACTTGTATTTTTATCAACCATCATACGTATGAGTTATATTCATCATATATCTAAGTATAATAACAAGTATACTCAGCATATACATGTAAGACAAATTTACATAAGGAGCATTTCAAGTCAAGTGAAGCAACTTTTGAAATCGATGTCTTCCGATTGGGATGCATGGTTAGTTCTATTGGGTAGTAATTCATACACAATTTTACAACAAGATCAGTCGAGAACTTTCTGAGTTAGAGGGGGTCAAAATTTGACATTTTGGCCAAGAAGGTGTTTTTTCTCATCCATGTAACTTATTACTTATTGTTCTTACTTCTTACTTAACTTATTACTATGTGTCACAAAAAGTCAATCTTTCGGAAATTTTAAAAATAAAAATTCAAAATCGAAAACTTTTTTAACTTTTTTTTAAAATGGCCCCTTTTTTGCAAAGGAAATCTTAGATATTTTCCTTGAAGACATATTTGGTCGCTTAGTGGGATGCGAGTGGGATATCTATCAAAATAAATATTTTGTAACCCAAGTCAAAAAGTTTTTTTTTTTTTTTTGGGAAAATCAAACTTTTTTTCCTAAATGGGATCCTTTTTTAAATATTTTTTTTTTGCTCAAAACATTTTGCTAAGAACAATAGGTAATAAGTTACATGGATGAGAAAAAAACTCCTGCTTGGCCAAAATGTCAAATTTTGACCCCCTCTAACTCAGAAAGTTCTCAACCGATCTTGTTAAAATATTATGTCTGAATTACTCGAACTAATCATGGTGCAAATTTCATCCCAATCGGAAAACATCGATTTCAAAGGTTGGTTCACTTGACATGAAATGCCCCATAAGTTACTTTTGGACTGAGCAAAATTGAACAAAATTTACTTATTTAAATTTAAGAAAATAAATGTCCAATAACAAATTCATATAAAAGATTTATTCAACAAAAAGTATTAAATACTGATTAAGAAACCTATATTCAAAGTTGTCAATTATTCAAGTTTTATTTTACACGAATAAAAGTTTACTATTTTTTAAAATTTCCTCAATTATTCAAACGAATAATGAGAACAATTGTATTATTTTTCGAATAATTTCAAAAAATAAATTTAAAACCAGAAAATGTTTAATAATTTGTTTGTTAACAATTAATAAGAATTCAAAATGAATTCTATAGATTAAAAAGAAAACATTAAGCATTGATTGCAAGACTTCAGATTCCAAATTATTTTTAAATTCGGTTGTCTAAATTATATTACAAATTATATCTATATAAATAGTTTATTATTAATTGTAAAACTATTATAACTCTATTGCAAATACTTTAAACTTTCCTAAGTAAAGTCTTTAGTAGTCAAAAGGTTTTTTGTTTTTAAGTTCCGAGGTTTCATAACGTTCTTATATTGGTGTGATAATCCAAAGTCGATTGGAAAACTAATGTAGAACGAGGTTTCTTGGAATGAAATTATTAACTATTTGTCTGGTTTCATTGGGATAGTTTTGATCAAAAATACATTAAATTAAAATATGTTATATTTATTCAACAAGATTAAGTTTATATTAATGAATTAAAGAAAAAAATAAGAAAATTCTTGTAAAGTCATAAGATAAAATAAAATTACGATGGATAGAAGTCGGCTTATTCTCAGTAAGCCTAAAAATCATTTCTGAAACAATTTAAAATAATAAACAAAACATAATTTTCATTTATTATTTTAAATTGTGGATTCTTTAATGTAAATTTAGCATTAATACTAGGTGGATAAATGTCTCATAAATGTGTTCAATAGTTATTTGATCCTTAAAGCAACAAATTATTCTTTAACATTAATATTAATTGACCAAAACCACTATTGACTATATCCTCTTTTTTTATTATACCCTTCACCTTCGTGAGAAGGGTATATATAAGTTTTTCATTCCATTTGTAATTTCCACAATATAATTTTCCGACCCTATAAAGTATATACATTCTGGATCCTTATAGATAGCGGAGTCGATTTAGCCATGTCTGTCTGTTGAAATCAATTTTCTAAAGAGCCCAGACATCTTCGGGCTCCAAATCTTCAATAATTCTGTCGGACATGCTTTCGAGAAGTTTTCTATGCAAAATCCGTCCATAAATAACGGAGATATGAGCAAACATCCGAGACAACTTATGTTTTTTTTACTAAGCCATAAATATAGACAATATGGATATCTAATGATAGATATTTCAAAGTCCATTGCAACGATGTATATAATGCTATACAAAGTTGGACCTACAATGGGTCAAAATCGGGAAAATATTTTTTAATCCGAATTTTTTTTCACAAAAAACACTTTTTTGGCGTAAATTTGTTTCACTAATAAATTTAAAAAAATACATTTTTAAATTAAAAAATTTTTTTTAAAAAAATTGGGAAAAACTTTAAAAAAAAAATAAAAATTTTATAAACAATTTTTTTCATTTTATTTTAAAGTACAATTTGGTGAAGGGTATATAAGATTCGTCTCAGCCGAATATAGCTCTCTTGCTGTTGGTTCTAATTTGTTTTAATTTGTTAATTATTTGACATGCTTTCCATCACAAAGCCACATATCACACGTAATCTATTTGAGATAACTTAATGAAATTTTACTCGATCACAGCATAGTTGATTTTGAATTGATTTTAAATCACAGGAAGTAGTAAGGAAGTCATAGTTTTTAAAACTTTTTGTAAGAACTTTCTTCTCGATAAAGTTTCTTATTAGCTTTCGTAACATACTAAATAGTTTGAGTTAAAATCAACAGCATTTAAAGGAATTGCTTCACAAAAGTATTCTTATACGAAATAAGGCTAAACTTTACACGATTGTTGAACACAAGAAATTAGTTTAATCCAGTTGTTTGCTTTCATAAAGATGTCACACGTATATTGTATAGCATGCAATTTCGCTACAGGTAATACGATTAAGAATTAATTTTTACTTAAGTGTTACAAGTACCTGTTTAAAATATATAAAAGTCCTAACAAATTATCCCCAGATGAAATTATTAGTCAGCAAACAATCTACAAAACGAAACACAAACAACTTATTGAAAATTATCAAAAACAACAAATGGCGAAATTTCCTAAAAGGCAACAGCAAAAACAATTCATGCTCAGCAGTACAGAAATTATCAACGAAATGGTAACGTTGGAGCTACAACTATGGAATGTAGTCAAAGTCCTGGTAATTTTTCATGTAGGTCATGAAATAATAAAAAATTGCATAGGAAATAAATTTATAATCGAGACGAAAAATTCTCTTTTAAATTTATTGTTATTTATACTTTTAATAGTCTCCAGTGGAATTGCAACTGAAACCGCATTTGTATACCCATTCAATGAAAGAAATGCCGCCTGACAAAAATACCAATACTGCCTGAAAAGCACTACATTCAATCGGAAGACGGTATGAGACGCATATCCCAAGTTCGTCACAGAAATCACCAGAACCAACACCACAGCTCATTTTAGAACCGTCTGGTAATAGCCTGGTGTCATATTAGTTCACTCGCTCCTGGAGGGAACTAAGACTTTGAACATACTATTAAAATCTGTATATGGAGTAATATAGTCCGAAGGTTGGTATACGATCGAAGGAAGTAGGCCCATAGTGTTCAGTAATATTGGAGCTAAAAGTTAACTATTTATTATTTTACTGAATCACTAGTTATTTTTGTTCGCGATTTGAAAAAATTCATGTGTCTCGCTTACAATAGTACTTACATTCACCCCAAACTAAAAACAAACAAAATATTGCTTTGAGTTGGAACAGGTCCGGCATTCTGATTGTTTTTTTTAAGTCTAGCGCTTACGTACTACTCCATGTACAAGTTATTATATCGTTAGTTAACTATCGTTTTAACATAAACATATACATTAATATAATATGAACAAAAAAATGAATGGCTTCGACCACTAACGTCTAGTTTTTCAGTAAAACATACTAGAAACCTATGCTAAATGCAAAAGAACAACATGAAACCATTGAGCAAGTTAATCGATTGACTGGAGAGATAAGAAAATCTTTTGAACATAAAAAAATACTGCTGTGATATCTTTTTGGACATCGCCCAGGCCTTCGACAAGGTATGGCATAGGGGGTTAATACACAAAATTAAATGTCTACTACCACCAAGAACGGATGGTTTGCTGGAGTCATACATACCGGACCGAGTTTTTTGAGTGAAATATTGCGCTTATGTAACAGGAAATTATGAAATTAATCCTGGTGTTCCTTCCCTGCGGAATCAACATATTAGTTGATATATACTTCTGATTTTACCATAACGACATTTAATAATGTTACGGTAGCTTCTATGGAATTAACCAATTATCTTAGACTCGTAGAGATATGGTTGAGCAACTGAAGAATACGAGTAAATGAACTTAAAAGTAAACCATCACATTTACTCTCAGAAGGGGTGACTGTACACCTATCACACTAAATAACATAAACATTCCACAGACAGATACTGTTACATACCTTGGTATTCACTTGAATATACGACTTACTTGGCGTCGTCATATAGAAGCCATGAGACTTCACATGAAGTTAAGAACCTCTAGCCTTCACTGGTTAAACAATACCGAATCAAAATTAAGCCTTGACTATAAAGTCATCCTATATACTTAAAAGTGTTTTAAAACCAATTTGGACATAAGGAATCTAATTGTGGGGAACTAAAATGCCACCCGAATCCGCTTGCTCGGCTTCTCGCACAGAGCCAAACCAGATCAAGGCTTCGTTGAGGAGATCTACCACTCCGCTAAGGTGAGGTCGTTAGAGAGCAATTAGTTTTAATTTTTGTTATAAGATTTAAATACTTATTGTTAGGCCTAATGATATAGACAGATTCAATAAATAAATATAAAGTTGAAAAATTGCAAAAGTTTATTATCTGTACAGAAACCTGATTCACAAAATTCACAAAATTTTAGCTGGGTGACTTGTACTGCCAATAAATATAAGATGTCTTCATTATTTCGACACCATTTTATAATGGCTTAGTTTGTCATTCTGTTTGTAATTTCTATATTTTGCATTTGCGACCCCATAAGGTATATATTTGGCATTGTTATAGATAACGGAGCCGATATAGCCAGCTGTCCATCTGTATATTGAATTCAACTTTTCGTAGTCCCCAAATAACTTACAGACATGCTTCATACAGCAATATATTGAGAAAATCTGGCCACAAATGACTAAGATATAAGCAAAAAACCACGACTACCTCGAGTTTTTCCCTATTTCAGATCAATATCTGGATTACTAAATCATTCATATAGACAATAAAAATCGGGAAAAATATTTTTAACCTGAGTTTTTCTTTTCACCAACTATTTTCTTACCATAAAATTGGTTTTTAACCATTTTTCATAGCAAAAACTGTTTTTAAAAAAAAAAATTTCAATCTTTATCTTAAAGTATACTTTAGTGAAGGGTACATGAGATTCGGCACTGCACGTCGGTGCCAAATGGAACTGGTTTGCAATTGGTCCAAATTGATAATTATATTTTCATTTCAAAATTGATTCTTTTATGAAAGTGAAATGATGGTTTGAAGACAAATATTTAAAAAAAAATAACAAAATATTATGGTTGTCATATGCAGTGGAAGTATGGACCATAAAATCAGATAAGCTCTAAACTGGTATCATTCTGAGGATGGTTTTAGACACCTAAAATGCTACAATTTTCCTATACCAAAATTTTTCCCAATTTTGAATATCTATATTAGAGTTAATTTCAAAAATTTGATTTGCGGGTATCATCATTTTTTTTGAAAATAACTTTTATTATTTTCTTGTTATAATATAACTTTGAAGCATCATAACTTTTTAATGGTTAGCGATAGAAAGGAAATATTGGTGCCGTTTTGCTAAGCTTAAAATGATCTACATATTTTTTGCTCTACATAAAAATGTGCTCAAAATCCGCGTCTTTAGGTGCGTTAACCACCACAAGGAGTGAAAATTTTCCAAAAAAAAAGGACGCCATTATTTTTATTTACGCAAAAAACTTCAAAAAAATGATGATACCCGAAAAACAAATGAAGTGGCCTGGTCACAAACGAACTCCAATCAATATACATAAAATACAAACAATGTTTCTACCTATGTCCGGTATATATTCTGAAACCATCCAACCGATGATCTATAAACCGGTTTCATTAGAAAGGCAATTTTGTGAAGATGGTTTTAGACACCTTAAACAATGCATTCGTAAACCGAAATTTAGAATTTCAAAATGGATTCTGGCACTTTTTTGAATTTATTTTTTTACAAAACTATTTTTTATGTACATTAATATGGTAAAAACAATTCCAATTCCCTTCCATTAATAAAGAATAATTAGCGTAGTAATGAGATAAAAATAAAACCTACTGCAAAACATCATCCGGAGCAAAATTGAACAAAAATCTACCAGAGGAAGAAGAGAAATTATATGGATTAATAATATCCAGTAATGGGCCGGTTTCAATGACGTTGTAAGGCTCCTAAGGGAATCGAGAAATAGAGAGACGTTTGCAGAAATAATACCACAATTTATTATATATTTTAATACTAATAAGATATAATGTATTTGCATTGGTCGCCAAAATTCGAAAAACAAATAAAGAATGAACAAATACAAATAAAGAATGAAGGACCAGTAATCACATAAAGGTTATTTTCAACTCAAAATTTATTTTTGATATGGTATTTCATATGAAAATATACTGACATAAACATGGCTATAAGTGACTAAAAAAGAAAACCTGTAATCACTTTATTTTCATCTCAAAATCAATTTTTCATATGAAAACAAAGTAGAACAAAGACATAGGTAGAAGTCAGAAAACAGCTTGCCAAATGAAAAAGTTCGAAAATCTATGATAACTTTATTTTTAACCCAAAATCGAAACTGAAACATAAACGTGGCTATAAGTCAGTTAATAGGTGGTCCAAATAGAAAAAGGAGGAAAATCTGAGATCACTTATATATTTAACCAAAAACCGATTTTTCATATGAAATTTGACACCTTGACATTACACTAAAAGTAAAACCACAATAACAACATACAAAGGTGGAAAAACACGGCAAAAAACTAATCTAAATATTCTACACAAATTAGATTAATCCAATTGTTTTTTTTTTTCAAGAGGAAAAAGGATTAGAAATGTGGATTAACAGGTTTCTTATTTAGTTACTGTGCTTAAAGATAACTGGCACACGTGTGTTTTATGGCCCACAATCAAAATATTTGCTAGGTAAACAGATTAAGAATGAAACATTTTTTTAAGAGATAGAAACTGTGAACAGCTGCATCACTATTAAAATACCTGAAAAACGCTAAAATCTGAAATACCCACAACTGCTCTAGTGCTACAGGTACCTGTTTGATATGATAT
Source organism: Calliphora vomitoria (assembly GCA_942486065.2). Lineage (NCBI taxonomy): Eukaryota > Metazoa > Arthropoda > Insecta > Diptera > Calliphoridae > Calliphora > Calliphora vomitoria. The sequence continues at coordinate 37,356,020 of OW818031.2, read as the reverse complement.
AAAATGTCCTGGTAATTTGTCAAACATCAACAGTACATTTCAAACCTTGTATGCGCAAACACATCATCAAAAAAGAAAAAATAAATTTTAACTATTTTAAATTAAATACATTGTCAGCAGCATATAATAAATACATTTTAACTTTATCAGCCGCATTATGCAACAAATTCTCCTAATAATGGAATCTCACAAAAGTTCTTCAACGACATCTTTATTGACATCAAAATCTTTAGCTGCCACAACGAATAATGTACATCAACTTCAGCGTGTTACTATACAAATGCCTATATTCATAGTATCTTCAAAGGCCACATCTTTATCATCAAACAGCAACATTATCACCCCTAGCTCTGCATCGAAATCTATAGCAGCTACAACAAATATTGTGCATCAACAACTACAGCAGCTTCAGCGTATTATACAACCAATATTATTGGCATCTTCAAAACTAACGTCTTTATCGGCCACCAGCAACATGATCACCACTAGTTCTGTACCAAAATCTATATTACCCTCATCGAACCAGGTGAATAAACAAATTCCCTTATCCATGGCTTCTTCAAAGGCAACATCTTTATCGGCCACTAGCAACATGATCACCACTACATCTGTACCAAAATATGTATCAGCCCCATCGAACCTGGCGAATAAACAAATTCCCTTATCCATGTCTTTGTCAAAGACAATATCTATGTCGGGCACCAGCACTTGTTTTTCACCAACACCTGTAGTTGCCAATATTCACAAAGAGCCAGGATTTGCCTATAGCCTTTATTTACACCGTTCAGAAGTGAAAAGACGTAAATCACCTCTTATAAACATCGGTCACACCAAACTCCAATTGACCCAAGAACTCATTACAAAAACCGTTAAAAATATAGAAAAATGTCCTGCTAATGATTTGCATATTCTTGGTAGGGAAACAATTTTCAAGCTGAATTTGAGAAAACAAATGGTACGTGAGAAATTCCAACAACTCATGGCACTATATCTAAAACGATATCAAAAACAACAGCCAATACAGCAATCCTTGCAACAAAAGCGTCGACTAACTCAGCAGAATGGTAGCAGCAAGATATTCAGAACTCTGAAGACAAGTGACCTTTAAAAAAATTACATCGGTTTTAAGTTTATAAGTATAATTAAAATAAATCTACTATAATTTTCAGTGTCAAATAATCATTAAAAAAATAATAATATTGTTACGTTTTTACCTTTTAAAAACGGTGGTTTGTGTCTTTTAAATAAACCGAATACTTTTGATTTGCAAATTGCACTTTAGTAGTTTAAAAATTGTAACAACTCTTTATTTATTCAAATTTACACAGCAACAGTTTCAATAGTCATTATGTGTTTTTAATACACACACACTTTTAACATTCACAATAATACACACACTTAAATTACACTTTATAATGTACAAGGCAGTTGATGTTAACGCTAATAGGGCCTATGATAAAACTATCCACACTATGCCTTCTTCATTCGAGTAGCTTCATGATAATTCTTAACGGACAAAACTGGAATAGTATGCAATTATTTGAATGGTAAGACATATAACTTTTAAAAATAAAAAATAATTTTAAAATCAATTTCGAAACACTACTCTTATGATTTTTTGCAGATTTCAAAAAGAATTGAAATCAAGGTTTTTAGAATGCTTTTTTGTCTCTCCTGTAAAATTTCTGAAAAGGGACTTAGCACCTTTGCACAGTAAGCTAACGATATGTTATAGTTTTTTTTAAATTTCTCGTAATTTTTTTAAATTTTTAATTCTAAATACTGGTAAAATATGATTCAGTACTGATTTTTTAACAATTCTTTTTATACCCTACACCATTGTGGGGAGGGTATTATGCGTTTGTACACATGTTTGTAACGCTCAAAAATTTTAGTCTAACACCACCTTAAAGTATACCGATCGACTCAGAATCATCATCTGTCCGTCTGTCCATGTATACCTTGTGCGCAAAGTACAGGTCGCAATTTTGAAGATATTTCAATAAAATTTGGTACATACAATTATTTCGGTCTTTTCGCTATCTTTCATTTAGAAATTCCAAATATTGCAAAATTTTACATTTGACCTTCACCATTTAAGGGTTAAAGTTGTCCGATTTTAGTAAAACTTTCAGAGTATATTTAAAATTATCTGAACTATAAGATTCTGTATAAGTTTTACTTAAAATTCGTAACAGTAAGGAAATTGCTCTCATTCGCCAAAATATGGCAAAAAAAATATTTTTTCCCGAAAATCACAAAATTTAAATCGTAGGTACGGAAAAACTGTAAGAGGTATTGACATATTTTTTTCATATTTTTATTCTCTATTATGATCTCAATAAATCCCAATGTGATGATCAAAAAATTCTGAAATTCTTTTAACAAAATTTTTAAAAATTTGAAAATGGAGATTCGAAACAGCCGTTAAAAAAATAAATTTTTTTGGCCATTCCATCGAATAGGTTACCGGTATCCTACAAAGACAAAAACTCATACAAATGTAAATACGGATATATTTTAAGTAAAAATTATCTTTTATTTTAATATTTCTTAAAACATGTGGCCTGAGACACGATAATGGTATGGGGAATTTTTAATAACTTTAAAATTTTTTAACCAATTTTTGTCTTTTATATCTAATTAGAACGACAATTACGTGCACATTTCGATTATTTTGCATTCGATTGCAAAAATAATTATTTAGCTGCAAAATTTTCACAAAAACTGAAAAATTTGCATTTTTTCCGAATTTTAGCGATAATACAGTTTGTGGGTCAATTTGACCCAAAGGAGATATAGGTTTAATCTCAAAAATATTTTTTTACTGTAATTTACATTAATATAAATAAATCTACATATTTCTGTAACATAATGCAGAAAGTTAAGGAGTTTCACAAATGTATTTCATATAAATAGTAAAATTTGGCATATATCTGACCTTTGACCTCGATGCGCGTGCCGAAATAGTTGTACGATTTGCCTCAAATTTTTAGCACTTAACTTTGAGACCTAGTGTCACAATATTCTACCCGGCACCCTTCAAAATTCGAACACAAATTTTTTTCCATACAACTGATTGTCACTCTAATAGACATAAATAACACGACCTAATTTCATGGCGATCGGTTCGTAATAAGTCATAGCTCCCATATAAGGCACTCTTCCGGAAATCATTCACGAAAATAAATTATTGAAATTTTAAAAGCTAAATGATTTTGCTCATTTACTTTGTGTAGGGTATTATATGGTCGGGCTTGACTTTCTTACTTGTTTTAAATTAAAAACTTGTTGTTAATTGAATATTAAATTTTAAAAAGACCGTTAATATTTGGATCCAGTATTGGTAAATAAAAATGTTTGTCATAGTTAAGTTTTTACTGAGAGAAAAATTGGCCACGCCCACTTTTTTCCATTTAACTAAAATCGGAAGATGTACGAAAATGAACTGTTGTTAATTTAGCCGTACATCTGGAAGATAGTTAAATAGTGTACTTTACTGACCACCATCTACAATATTGACCAGACTTTTTGAAATGTGCCAGAATGACAAATTTTCCCGAACGAATCGTCAACGAAATTTCAACTACGGAATCAAGGACGAATCAACCGACGAATTAGGTTGCATTTACACAATCAATCCAAGAAACTATGAGTATTTCTATTAGCGTTTGCTATTATTCAACGTTCGTGGGCCAACATCATTCCAAGTTAGCGAACTATAAATGGTGAATTGTGTGCCACGTACAGAGAATCATGTCAACGCTTGCGATTGATAGAGAATGATACTAATTGGGAATACAGCCTCGGATATGCTGTGCTTTCGTCAAATTCTCAACAAATACGAACAATGTTCTCGATAACTATCCCAACATGCTTCCCATCTAAACCTACCGATTTGTGGAGCAAATACAAAGATCCCATGTGTGATGATATTTTGCATCAGATGCGTATTAGAACAATTTTCAACTTAGAGAGGAAATTTACCACGAGGTTTTAATATTACATGTGCTTGATGATGTCAAACTAGGTAGTATCCGATCCACGATGCATCATATATGTTTGCGATTCCTTGAGGGAATCAGATCGAACAAACGTTCCGAAAGTTGTGAAAGACGCTCCCGGTGGAACGGGAAAAAGTTTTTTGATCGCGTTGATTTTGGCAAAAATACGCTCGCAGAATGATGAAGCACTTGCTTCATCAGAAATTGCAGCTATGTTGTTGGAAGGCGGTCGAACTACTCATTCAGCACTCAAGTTGCCATTGTATATGCAAAGCAATGAAAATCCAACATGCAACATTTCCAAGAACAGTGCGATGGCCAAAGTTTTGCAGCAAAGCAAACTGATCGTTTGGGATGAGTGTACAATGACGTATAATAAGTCTTTGGTGAAATTAGACAAAGCGTTGCAAGATTTACGAAACAGTCAAAGCCGGTTTGGTGATGCGAACACCAGTGATTCCACAGTCAACGTCAGCTGATGAACTTAATGCATGTTTGAAGTCGTGAACATGCGTGTCGAGTTACAGAACGATTAATCTGTAGAAGTATTTCCCAAACAATTTCTGGACATTGGGAACGGCAAAATCCCGGTTGACTTTTCAACCGGCTGCATTGAATTTCTCGTCGTTTTCTGGCAGTTCAACGAATCAAATCCAACTCATCCGAAAGGTGTTTCCAAACATTGCACAAAATTACAAAAAAATAATGATTGTAAAACGAATTGAATATTAAGATACAAAGTGAAACTGCTGACGAATTGGTGAATTTGCTTACGCGTCAGCCATTGCAATGAACAAAATTATGAGATCATAAAAAAACAATCGAAAAAAGTATTTTTTTATTTTTATTGGTTACCTGAACCATAGAGAAACATAGAGCGGAAACTAGAAAAAAACTCAAACAAAAAAATTACTCAAAAATGTTACACATACGATTGTTGTTTTTGTTTTCACATAGTTTTTTTACTAATACATTCTCACCACTTAGGTTTTTGGCAACTGAGTTAGGTCTTTGACAGGAGAGTTTCCGATCTATGTGTATTTATCTATGACCTGAACATCGATCAAAATCTAAATAGAACACCATAAGATTCATTATACATATTTTCAAATCAAATGTAAATCAAACATATTACATTTGATTTTTGATTTTTCATATGAAAATTAAATGAAACATAAACGTGGCTATAAGTAGGTAAATAGTGCTACAAATGGAAAAATAACATAAATCTGAGATCCGTTTAAAATTTACTGATGTATTTATATGTATTTTCTTTTTGAAATATCCCCACTGCGGTCCAGTATCATAAAAGTTGTTCCTTCAAATTGTTAATAATAAATACATACTTTTAAAAATGTATATTTTACCAATCAGTTTCACATATGACACTCAAACTTTTTTTTTTTCCAAACCCATGAACATTTGTAAATAATTTTTCATTTTTTTTTTTTCGTTTGTTTGTATGAAACAATATATTTGATATAAATGGTGAAAAATTGTTTTAAAATAAACCATTTCCTTTCATTTAGATAGTTTCATCACCATCATCATCAACAACATTTTCAGCATTTTGGTCATGGTTCTCTGTGTTTTTTTTTCGAATTTTTTCTTTTCCCTTTTGTTTCAATCTCATCGAGATAAAGTTACTCATTCGCACTGCAACTTGTGAGTTTGGCCAACTAAAATAAAAAATGTATAGAAATAGAAATGCATGTGTTTTTGTGCACGAATATTGATCGGAAACATGAAAATGTTTTGACGGAAATGATTTTTATCGTAAGAGGATGTGCAGGGAATGGTGAAAATGCAGTTTGTTAAAAACAAAATTGGAAAATGAAAAAAAAATAGAGAAAACAATAAAAAATAATCAAAAAGTTTGAAAACAATATTCGAAAGTTTTTTATTGCTTTAAACATTTAACAAACTCATACAGGCATGTGTGTTATTTAGTTTAAAAAGCCTTGAAAATAATTTCAAGTTTCAGATAATGGACCAAACTATGAAAGCTCATTTTCAATTAAAGGGTAGTAGTATCATTTTAAATGGAGTTCATACTAGTTTAAGTATATTCAAAATTGTTTATATCTTTACAATATTAAAAAGATTTCCTAATATTTAGATAAATAGAGCTTAAATTATATAAATTTAAGTTTATAACTCTTAATTTTTCAATAAAACTAATTTGTTTTTTTTCTAATAATATTCATTCATTTAAGCAAACTTAATTTTTAGTGGGTGACTTAGTTTATATGTTTGGCATGATTCCACATTGCTGGTTATTTGTCTGTCTCACTCTGTCTGTCGTTGCCATGATAAATTAATTACACTATATTAAATTTTGAAATGACAAATGAATTGTGTAAGTTTTAAACAATTTATTTTTATTTCTAGTTTTTTTTCAATTCATCACAAATCGTACAATTTATTTTTAAATTTATTTATGTTTAAACATTTAGTTGGGTTTTTTATTTGTGAAACCTTAATATATTCAACATCTCATTCTCTCATAACGTATTTAAATGGTTGAACATTAATTTGTTTTTGAATACAAATGAAAATTCTCTATCAAAACCAAAAAAAATAAAACCAGAAAAAGAAAATGATTGATAACACAATAAATATAAATGTTTGGTCTAAACAAAAATCCTATTTATTTTACTTTGTTAAGATTCTTTTTGTCCAATAAAAATAGGTTTTTGTTTGTAAATTAGTTTGAGGTTTGTTTATCGAAAAAATAATAAAATAAACAGAAATGAAAAGAAATCAACGTACATAGTATATGTAAATAAAAAACCAACGCCATGACCTACATTTCAATAATTTTATAATTTTACAGCCTTAAAGTAGACTTTAAAAATTAGTTGTTAACTAAACAATAAATGGGAAATACACACACTACTTGCTACACATTCAAATGAGCAATCATATGTATGTGTGATTGTGTGTTACTACCCAGCAGTTAAGCAAGTAGTCAATGTCTCCCTTATAGACAGTAATCGCCACACATGTCTTATCACTTAGCTGACACCAATTTATATATTTTGGTCATTTGGCACGTATGTGCACTTTGTAGTGCAGAGAGAAGACAATTGGTTACTTTATACATCCCAGGTAATCTAGCGTAAAGACAGTGTAATCTGTAGTGTAGTCACTTTAAACGTGTTGTGTGATAATTCGTTCAAACTGGTTTTATACAAATTGTGTTGATATAATTCTCATACAGTTAATTTTTATTTTTGCTTAAGTATACTGATATCCCATGTAACATGTATGAAGTCAATAGTCACTTTAGTGTCTCTATGTAACCTATAATGAAGTCACTTTAAACGTTTATTTTGTACTACAATTTAGAAAGTATTTATTTTGCTCACCAGAAGCAATCCATTGGAGAGTTGTCGAGAAAAGACTTGTTTGCGAGCTATCGTTTATTGGACTGCCTATGATATGTCTTTTAGCTGACTATTTGAGTTCAATTAGCACTCGTGCATGTAGCTGATCAAGTTGCCATTCAGGTAGCTAGTAAGGTAACTGGTGTTAGTTTACTAGTATGTGAATCCAGTGCGTTGACTACTTTGGACCACCTATTAGACAGTCTCATTGTAGTCATTGCTTAGGACATGCACGTGTTTAAATAACCAGTCACGTAGCTATTAAAGTAACTAGTTCCCACCCTAAATGATGGGTAAAATCACTAGTTTGGGACTGTTCTCTAGAACTGCTGGATACCCAGTAGTTCTAGGAGACTGTCCCGAACTAATGATTTTAACAATCAATTTGTTACTTTATACATCCCTGGAAATCTAGTGGTAAGACAATGTAACTTAAGTGTCTCTAAGTAATCTGGAGTGTAGTAACTTTTAACGTTTATTTTGTTTTATACATTGTGTTGATATAATTCTCAACTAGTTATCACCCTAAATAATAGTTAAAATTTCATGTTTGGGACAGTCCCCTAGAACTGATGGGTACCCAGCTGTTAAGCAAGTATTCAATATATCCCTTAAAGACAGTATATTTCAATTGATTACTTTATAATTCCCATGTAATCTAGCGTGAATAAAATTGTCACTTAAGTGTCTCTAAGTAATCTATAATGAAGTCACTTTAAACGTTTATTTTGTACTGCACTTTTGAAGGTAGTTGTTTTACCCAACAGAAGTAATCTATTAGACTGTCTCGGAGACGTATGTTTAAGTGACTATTTGAGGTCAATTATGTTAAAATAACTACTTATGTAACTGATCAAGTAAGCAGTTTGGTAGCTAGTAAGGGAACTGACCCTATTTAACCGGTATGAGAATCCCATCCGTTGACTACTTTTTTCCAGCTATCAGAAAGTCTCATTGTAATCAAAAAGGTTCAAAATAACTAGTCACGTAACTACTTAAGTAACTAGTTGTTTACCTAACTGATAGGAAAAATCACTAGTTCGAGACAGTCACCAAGAATTGCTGGGTTCCGTGTAACTAATGGAACTAGTTTCGCGAATGCATGAGTTAATTCGGTCTCGGTGTAAATAACCACATGCAAAAGATTGCTATTAATTCCTCTTGAACTAGTTCCCCAAGCTGCAGGGCATACATTTTTATACCATTTTATGCATGGGTGTGGTAGTAGAACTTTACAAAATATTTGTAAAATATTTTCAAATAATAAATTAAAACAATTTAGTTGGAATTTTAAATTGTACAATTTACATGTTTAACATTTTTATATGAACGTGTTTCTCCCACTCTCTTAACATGACTGACATTTTAAACATGCATAACGATTATGTGGAACATTGAATGAAGTCATTTCAAATACATGTGTATAGAACAAACTTAAAACTACAAATTACCATAACGACTACTAGGAAACTAAGTTTCAAGTCTGATATTTCTCATGAAAATTTGTATATTTATTGGAATTACATGCCACCATTATGTGGAATCATTGTATTCTCGAAAGTAAAAAAATTAAATGCCAAATTTATTCCAATAAATATATTTATTTTTTAATAAGATTTCGTTTTAATGTGCTAAATTCCCAATTTAGTTACGTATAAATTAAATAAGCTAGTTCCTATGCGTTTTTCACTGGTTGCTTAGGCCAAATTATCAAGAAACCTTTTCCAATGGCTTTAGGAAAGCGAATGAGGAGAATTACAAACACATTTGACAAACTCGATGTGACTTTTTGTTTTGTGCCGGTCCACACTGTGAAACATTTGCTGCAAAACAGTTTTAAATTCTCTTTTGAAACTGCATTCGTGTCCACACAGTAAAGTTTTTGCTTTTCAGTTTTTGACTTTTCTGTACAGAACGAATAAATGTGGATGACATACCAACAAAAATTTCATGTACATGAAACAGAGTACATTCCTCTTTCCCCTTTCATCGACAAACACAAATGTTTCATAGTATGAATGGGGACTTTCTAACGATAAACTTAGAATTATGTTTAAACAATAACTATTAGCGACACTTGCCTGAATATTTAAAAATATATTAATAGAATTTTTGTAGCTTGTTCTTATGAAATATGGAAACATATTTAAATATTTTTTTTCTTCTTGGTCCAGGGGATGACCTCTATTTATGCAAAGAATTATGCTGGAACTAGGAAAATAGGTTATGGGAGGGAGGAAAGAGTAAGTAGTGAACATTCGATTATAACTTTCCTACATTGAAGAAGTAAGAGAGCTATATCCGGCTGTGTCGAATCTTATATACCCTTCACCAAATTATACTTTAAAATAAAATTAAAAAAAAAAAAAAATACATTCTTTTAAAAATTGTTTTAAATTTTTTTTTTCAAAATTTTTTTTAAAAGTTTTTTCCAATTTTTTATTTTTTTTAATTTATTAGTGAAAAATATTTATGACAAAATAATGTTTTTTGTGAAAAAAAAAATTCGGGTTAAAAAATATTTTCCGATTTTGATCCATTGTAGGTCCAACTTACTATAGCCTTATATACATCGTTGCAATGGACTTTGAAATATCTATCATTAGATATCCATATTGTCTATATTCTCGATTATGACTTAGTAATCGAGATATAGATCAAAAATAGGCCAAAAATAGAGGTTGTCTCGGATTTTTGCTCATATCTCCGTTATTCATGGACGGATTTTGCTGATTTTAAATAGGAAACTTCTCGAAAGCATGTCTGACAGAATTATTGAGGATTTGGAACCCGAAGATATCTGGGGTCTTCAGAAAATTGATTTCAACAGACAGACGGACATGGCTAAATCGACTCCGCTATCTAAAAGGATTCAGAATATATATAAATTACAAAAGGAATGACAAATTTATATATACCCTTCTCACGAAGGTGAAGGGTATAAAAAGTCAGCGGGAAATTTGTTCCACATACGTACAGTACGGCTAAAGAACGAATTTTCCCTGTAGTGTGCTTTGCGGTTCTTGATGAAAAACGTAAATATCTGCGGGTATCAGGAACAACTTCCCTAATTTCATCAGAACACATTCCGTTGTAGTGCTGATAGAACAGTGAAACGCAGCCCACATTACGACGGTGCTCCAGCGAATCAATAGAGTTGGATACCCTACAGTCACCAATAATCACCTTCGCCCTGTATGCTTTCGAGAAGCTCCAAAATATACTTTGAAGGATTAGCCCATACATAGGAGTTGTATTCCATTTTCGGCCGGATACAAGAGGTGTAAATAGTTAGGAGATCAGATGGAGTGAAGTAATTCTTACACTGTTTCCGAAATATTCTTTCGACACTTGAAAAATATGTTTAGACCAGCGGACATCACATTGTATTCTCATGCCCAGAACACCAAGAGCGTCTGATTCCACAATATTTACACCACCCATAAATATAGATGAACCGACATGGTCTGCCGTTCGTTTTTGTGTCAACATGCTACACGGAGTCTTACGAGCGTCAAAAGGTACCGATTAAGTGAAACATTCATGTTTTGCCTTATTGCCAAAATCTCTGACAGGCTTGGTCTGTAATTGAATGAATATGAATGGCAAATGCTGCTGTCATCTGCAAAAGAATAGATAAGATTGAAAGTTTGACGTAGAAGTACGGTTGGAAAAATAATGAATAGAGTAGGAGAAAGAGCGGAACCCCTGATTTTATACCTATAACAACTCGTATAGTGCGATCTCTGAGAATGCTCGAGAGAAGTTAATTCCGACACCAAAAGCAATAAGTTTTGATAAAAGTGCACCATGCCACACTCTATCAAACGCCTTGGAAATATCCAGTTCCACCACTTTACTTTTGCCAAAACGGTAAATGGAACGACACTATTTTTCCGATAGGATGGCTATTAAGTCTCCAGTAGAGCGTCCTCTACGGAAGCCATACTGGCGGATGTTAAGTAAAGTGTTGGACTACCCATACTTCCCATAGCTTTGGAAAGTGCAGAATAAATTGCTATTGGTCGGTAATTTTCAGCCTATCCCTTTTTAGGATTTGGCGTGACATTAGCAACCTTCCAATATACCGGAAATACGCAGGCACGGTATGAAATGCTGAAAAGGTTAGGTAATGGGGGAGCTAACCTCGAAGAGCACTGCTTCAAGACCGGCGCTGGTATGCCATCTGGCCCAGTAGACATATTTACGTTGAGATTCGATAAAAACCCTTTTTACAGCACGAGCTTGAAATAATATATTTTGGATACTCTTTCGAGTTCGGTCACTTTCCGGAAAATGAGAATTACTTGCAAATAATTCAGCTAAAAGGTTAGCTATATCGAACGGGTCAGTGAATGTTTGTTCATCCTTTAAAAGATTCGGAATTGAGGAACTAGCATTATCCTTTACTCTTTTAACGACTGAGCAAAAGCTTCTACTACCACGGGGAGCAGTAAGAACTTTAGTACAAAGGCGTTGTTCATATAGAACTTTATCACTCTTTAGTACTTTGGAACACAAAGATCTTGCCTTTTTGCGTAGCGAATCAGTTTCTGCGTTTTGGTTATTCCGCCAAGTCTTGAATGCTTCCAATTTGGATCTGATTGCTATTTTGCACGTCTGATTAGACGTGTTAATTTGGAGTTTATTAGAAATAAGAGGGTATTTTAGAAAAAAATTTTGAAACTTATTACATAAAGATTATAAAAAAATAAAAAAATTTCCAAATTGAAACTTAAATATATTTTAAAGTAAAGGGTTTTCCAACAAGAGGTGTTTTTTTTTTTTTGAATCATCCGGTATTTCGGAAGCTCTTATTCTTTGACATTGGACAAGAAGAAACTACGCCATTACTAAAAATGGAACGATACACGCTTCAACAAAGCATTGAAATTATTAAAATTCACTACAAAAATTGTGAAAATCTTGGCAAAACTATAGCATTTTTGGGTCGTCGTGAAGTACCTTGTCGGACCGTAATACAGAAATTGGTGGAAAAATTCGAGCTGTTGGGACAAGTTAGTGATGTGAAGAATCAAACCCGCGTTCAAGAACAACTGAGAATATTGCTGCTGTAGCCCAAAGTGTTAAAGAAAACCCAGAATTGTCCATTCCTCGTCGTTCTTTGGAATTGGGCTTTCCACAAACGTCATTACACCTTATTTTGGATGATATTGATCTGGACAACGTTTACTTTCAACAAGACGGCGCTACGTGCTACATAAACAACGAAACCATTGCTCTTTTACAAGAAAAGTTTCCGGAACGTGTTATCTCTCGAAGACGTGATCACAATTGGCCACCGAGATCTTGTGATTTAACATCTTGCGACTTCTTCCTTTGGGACCACGTGAAAGATAAGGTCTACACTAACAGCCCAGCGTCGATTCAAGACCTCAAAGATAGAATTCGTGAGGTAATGCTTTTGGTGTCGGGAATAACTTCTCTCGATTTTTATCGAGCTTTCTCAGAAATCGCACTATACGAGTTGTTATAGATGGGATCTCATCAAACGAGTTCAAGTTGAATTCATGGGTACCACAAGGCTCCGTTCTTTCTTCTACTCTATTCCTTATTTTTCTAAATGACCTTCTACGTCAAACTTCCAACCCTATCTATTCTTTTGCAGATGACAGCAACATTTGCCATTCATATTCATTCAGTTATAGACCAAGCCTGTCGGAGATTGGGACAATGAGGCAAAACATGAATGATTCTCTTAATCGGGACCTTGTGACAATCTCTGAATGAGGTCGTGCCAATAGAGTCGCTTTCAACGACCGCAAGACTCAGTGTTACATGTTGACACAAAAACGAACGACAGAGAATGTTGCTTCATCTGTATTTATGGATGGTGTAAATATTGTGGAATCAGACGCTCTTGATGTTCTGGACATGGAAATACAATGTGATGTCCGCTGGTCTAAACATATTTTTCAAGTGTCGACAGAAGCATTCAAGTGTCTCGGTTTTTTGAAACGGTGTAGGAATTACCTCACTCCACCTGATCTCCTCACTATTTACACAACATATATCCGACCGAAAATGGAACACAACTCCCATGTATGGGCCGGTGCTTCAAAGTCGCGTACAAGAGAGGGCGAAGGTGATTATTGGTGACAGTAGGGTATCCAACTCTATTGATTCACTGGAGCACCGTCGCAATGTGGGGTGCGTTTCTCTGTTCTATCGGTACTACAATGGAATGTGTTCTGATGAAAATAGGGAACTTGTTCCTGATACCCGCAGATTTTTACGTAATACACGTTTTTCGTCAAGACACGTTTTTCGTCAAGAACACATCCCTTTGTGGTCTATTGGCCAGTGGACCGCAAAACACATTACAGGGAAAATTCGTTCTTTAGCCGTACTGTACGTATGTGAAACAAACTTCCCGCCGAAGTGTTTCCTGCCATTTCTTTCCTCCCTCCCATAACCTATTTTCCTAGTTCCAACACAATGCTTTGCATGAATAGGGATCATCCTCTGAAAATTCAAAAAATTCAATTTTTCTTTGAATACCAAAATAACACCTCTTGTTGGAAAATAAGAGAGCACTTATTTACTTTCCTATTTCCTTTATAACAAAGTAAAATTCATTGAAATCTGTCCATCAAACCAGAGGTGGTAGACAGAGGAGAGCAAACGTTTTAATTTTTTAAAAGCGTCACGCTTCGTTTGTGTATTGTTTTACAATTTGACCAGTAGTTTGGTATTCTTAACTTCTAGATTGAAACTCGGTTTTTTCCAGATAGATACTGTGTTAGTTTCTTGAAAGAAACTCTATTGTATTCTATACGGAAACTCTGTTAGTTTCTTGACAGAAACTGTATTAGATTTTGCAATTGGACCAGGTGTTTAGAAGATACAATTTTATTACCACTTTTTATCGATCGACCCGACTGTGCAGCTCCTGTTCTCTAGTCTAAGAGCGAATGCAACTTTGAGCACCATGAGTGTGCCAATATGTTTAGATCCCAAGAAATTTATGTTTTCAATTTAAGATAACGTTGTATGTTTTCTGCAAGGATTTCGGTTAGCGCTAAAACAAATTTGAGGAAACTGGAGAGCAAGAGGAAATGCAGCAGCAGCATTTAAAATTAAGCAGTTCTTTATTATAAACCCAAAATCAGGGCTTATTAAAGAGACACACACAATATGCTACTAACCCAATTATTTTATCACAAAAAAGATTTTAAATTTTGGTCTAACTTTAAATTAGTTTACTCTCTATAAATGTTATGACATTGACAAAATCCCATATGAAAACAGAAAACTGTTAAATTTCCTTTTGAAAATTTATATCACATAAAAACATGTGTGAACTTTATAACACAAACAAAGAAAAACCACCTACCATTCACTCCCATATAGTTTTAAGCAACAAACGATTACAGAGGAAAATTATGCTCCACATAAATTTAAATTTGTAATTGTATTGTCCAGTTTTCCACCCACCTTTCAAAACTGCTCAACAAGGCATTTTAATGCAACCAGGAACACTTGTGTAGTGCATGTGTCACTCTCATCATTCAACTAGATGTACTGGCTAAATGTACAAAAAAGCTACTCAATTCACTCAGTAATCGGAAGTAGGTATGTACAGAAGTGTACGCAAATTTTTAATCTTGTATCTCTACAGCACAGTATTTGGGGGCGAGAGAGTAACTGCAATGGGGTGTTGCAAAAAGCTGCATAAGTAGACAAACATGTTGTCATATGTGTGTGTTTAGCACACTGACTACATTAACAAGATTTTTGCGCCCGTGCTAATGGCATAAAAATATTTTCAAGCCAAAAGAGTATTAACATTAGGGTAAACTCTTAAATAAAAGTAAACAAAAATTTATGCAAAATAACACTATAATATTAAATTTATGATTTATGAAACTGGCTGTAATTCAAAATAGCTCATTCCAAAAACATACAAAATTTCTGTTTCATAGCTACTTTATTGAATTTTGGAACAAGTATCCACCTAATTTTAATAACAACCTTTTAACACACATAGCGTAGTTTTCAAATAGTGCCAAAGTAATGCTACTAATTATGTAAAATATAAACAGTCATCACCAACAGCAGACTAGTTTCGGGTTTTCTGCAAATGTGAAATTCCTTCCAAAAAAAAAATCTCTTGTAATTTAATGATAAATTATTGTTTTCAGTTTTATGATGAACATACACTCCACTCAGTCAGTCTGTCTTCCATTCATTCATTTCTTAGCTCTTTCGTTTGCATGTGCGTTATTTAATAGTTTCTTTTTGATTTTTGCTTTAAACATAATTAATGAATGTGTTGTTTTAATATGAAACAAATATATTTTTTAATTATTTAAACATCAAATATCTATCTAAGCATGTTTCATTAGCAGCTGAAGAAATTTTTAACAAAACATAACAATAATTTATTTATGCACACGCTTTTAAATAAAAAGGAGAGTTTCAAAAGGTGGTATATAACTCAAAGTACCCTACAGCTTAATATTTCGTCATACCTTTAATGATTTCAACACAGAAGCTGTGGGAGAAAAATCTCAAATACTTTCTAGACAAAAACTAACACAGATTCTAGATAGAAACTCAGACTGTTACTAAATAGAAATTGAGTTTCTATACAGAAACTCGGAAAGTTTATAGAAAGAAATACAGACAGTTTCTAAAAAGAACTCAGACAGTTTTTTAGACAGAAACTCAGACAGTTTATTGATAGAAATTCTGGCAGTTTCTAGACAGAAAATCGGTCAGTTTCTTGGCAGAAACTCAGATTATTTCTGGACAGAAACTCAGACAGTCTCTAGACAGAAACTTAGACAATTTTTACACTGAAACACGGACAATTTCTAGACAAAAACTCAGATACTTTTAAGACAGATTCAAGATAGAAAGTCAAACAGTTTCTAGAGAGAAACTCAGACAGTTTCTAGACAGAAACTCGAACAATTTCTACACAGAAACTCAGACAGTTTATATACAGAAACTCAGACAGTTTCTAGACAGAAACTCATAAAGTTTGTGGACTGATACTCGGACAATTTCTAGAGCGAAACTGAGATTCTAGATAGGCAGTTTGCAGACAGTTAAATAACGAAGTTAGTTTCTAGGCAGAAACTAGGTTGCTGGACAGAAACTCGGACAATATCTACACAGCAACTCAGGCAGTTTTCAGACAGAAACTCATACAAAATCTAGACTGAAACTCTGACATTTTCTAGACAGAAACTCGGACAGTTTCTAGACAGAAACTCAGATACTTTCAAGACAGATTCAAGATAGAAAGTCAAACAGTTTCTAGAGAGAAACTCAGACAGTTTCTAGACAGAAACTCGAACAATTTCTACACAGAAACTCAGACAGTTTATATACAGAAACTGAGTTTTTAGACAGAAGCTCAGTTTCCAGAATAAAACTCAGTTAGACATAAACGAAGTTAGTTTCTAAGCTGAAACTAAGACATTAGCTAAACGGATACTCAGACAGTTTCTAGACAGAACATCGGACAATTAATAAACAGTAGTTCAGGCAGTTTCTAGGCAGGAACTCAGACACTTTATAGGCAGAAAGTCGGACAGATTCTTTACAGAAACTAAAACAGATTTTAGAAAGAAACTCAGACAGTTTCTAGACAGAAACTCAGACAGATTCTAGACAGAAACCAAAACAGATTCTAGAAAGAAACTCAGTCAGTTTGTAGACAGAAACTCAAACAGTTCCTAGACAGTAGCTCAGACAGTTTTTAGACAGAAACTCAGACACTTTTTAGACAGAAAGTCGGACAGATTCTTTACAGAAACTCAAACAGATTTTAGAAAGAAACTCAGACAGTTTCTAGACAGATTCTAAGTAGATAGAAACTCAGACAGTTTTTAGACAGAAACTTGGACATATTCTAGGTAGAAACTTAGACTGTTTCTAGAGAGAAACTATGTTAATTTCCAGACTAAAACTCTGTAAGTTTCTAAACAGAAAGTCAGTTAGATTCTAGACAGAGACTCAGACAGTTTCTAGACAGAAGCTTGGACAGTTTCTAGACAGAAGCTTGGACAGTTTCTAAACAGAAACTCAGGCAGTTTCTAAACAGAAATTCAGACAGTTTCTAGACTGAAACTCAGGCAGTTTCTAGACAGAAACTCGGACATATTCTAGGTAGAAACTCAGACAGTTTCTAGAGAGAAACTATGTTATTTTCCAGACTAAAACTCTGTAAGTTTCTAAACAGAAAGTCAGTTAGATTCTAGACAGAGACTCAGACAGTTTGTAGACAGAAGCTTGGACAGTTTCTAGACAGAAGCTTGGACAGTTTCTAAACAAAAGCTTGGACAGTTTCTAAACAGAAATTCAGACAATTTCTAGACTGAAACTCAGGCAGTTTCTAGACAGAAACTCGGACAGATTCTAGACAGAAATTCAGACAGATTGTAGACAGAAACTCGGACAGTTTCTATATAGAAACTCAGACAGATTGTAGACAGAAACTCGGACAGTTTCTAGACAGATTCTAAGTAGATAGAAACTCAGACAGTTTCTAGAGAGAAACTCAGACAGATTCTAGAGTGAAACTCAGGCAGTTTTTAGACATAAACTCGGACATATTCTAGGTAGAAACTCAGACTGTTTCTAGAGAGAAACTATGTTATTTTCCAGACTAAAACTCTGTAAGTTTCTAAACAGAAAGTCAGTTAGATTCTAGACAGAGACTCAGACAGTTTGTAGACAGAAGCTTGGACAGTTTCTAAACAGAAACTCAGGCAGTTTCTAAACAGAAATTCAGACAGTTTCTAGACTGAAACTCAGGCAGTTTCTAGACAGAAACTCGGACAGATTCTAGACAGAAACTCAGACAGATTGTAGACAGAAACTCGGACAGTTTCTATATAGAAACTCAGACAGATTCTGAAGAGAAATTCTGACTGTTTCTAGACAGAAACTTGGACAGATTTTAGATAGAAGCTTGAACAGTTTCTACACAGAAACTCAGACAGATTCTACGTAGAAACTCAGATAGATTCTAGACACAAACTCGAACTGTTTCTAAATAGAAATTCAGACAGTTTCTAGACAGAAACTCAGACAGTTACTAGACAGAAACTCGGACAGTTTGTAGACGGAAACTCAAACGGTTGCTTGCAGAAGCTCAGACAGAACTAGGCAGTTTCAAGATATAATCTTAGACAGTTTCTGCACAAAAACTCAGAGAGTTTCAAGACTGAAACTCAGACAGTTTTTAGACTGAAACTCAGGCAGTTACTAGACAGACACTCGGACAGTTTCTAGACGGAAATTCGAACAGTTGCTAAGGAGAATCTCAGACAGTTTCTAGAGTGAAACTCAGATACTGTCTATATAGAAACTCAGACAGATTCCAGATAGAAACTTAGTCAGTTTTTAAAAAGAACCTATTGAGTTTTTAACAGTCAGTTTCTATATAGAAACACTATTAGTTTCTAGACTAAAACCCATTTATTTTTAAGACAGAAATTCTGTTGGTTTCTAAACAGAACCTTGGTCAGCTTATAGACAAAAACTCAGTTAGATTCTTTACAGAGTTTCTAGACATCCAAAAACACATTAATATACATGTTCATACATACTGATTTCATCTGCAATCTTATCAGCCAAACATTTTAATGAATATGAAGCTAAATACTTTATCTGCACAAATCAAATATCCCCAAATGACCCCTAAGGTGGTAAAGTGTCGTAAAGGAACATCTAAAACAATGTTTCAATTTTTATGAACATTTTAGATGCAGAAAATTTCAACGAACTAAACTACTAACAAAATAAAGAAAAAACAGTAACAATAAATGACCTTGACGCAGAAGAAACAAGCAAATCCAATAACAATAAATCAACTAGACAAATACACATAGATACAAGTGTAGATAGCTGGAGATACATAAATAGATAAAGACTCAAATGCGCATAACTTTAGGCATCATTAAGCCACAAATTGTGGGCTCATTTCTATTTCCAACACACACACACACACATTCTGGCATCCATCTCTATGGATAGATAGTGATTTAGACGTGTTTGTGCGATTCCTATGATGTGAGATGCAAATGATTTATGTTATTTTGATAACTATTTTGCAAATTATTGTCACACCTTTCGTTTGAAAAAAAAAAAAATAAATAAAAAAAAAAATATTGAATTTATGTTAAACAAAAAACGCAAAAATCATAAAATCAAATCAATCACATTTAGTTAACTCTGCAAGATAAATATACAAAAATGAAACATATTGCCAATGCTGTCAAAGAAGCTCATGGATAGAAACGCACCTGTATCAAAAAAACAAAAAAAAACTATTGGCAACAAAAAATTGGTAAATACCCTTAAGATTTTGTTGGTTTAAAAAAATCGTGTTGTAGCTGATAGAAATAGATAAATTTGAAAATATGACAGAGCACAGTGGGGCCGAAGAGATAAACTGACTGGAACTTTTATACCATTGGGCCAAACTATCTAAAACTTGAAACAGCGATGGCCAAGGAGTTAAGTTTTCAGAATTTATATTGGTACTAGTTTTGTTTAAATTTGGTCTATCTGAAACAAAATCGATGTTACAGATTTTGTGTAAATCGGATTTTCTAAACAAAAGCTTCTTAATTGAAATAAAATATTGGTTCAATGGAAGGAGAAATATCTATTATTTAGTGGTTACGTTTTTTTCGTCAAATGTTTCAACAATATGAACGTACCTTAAGTAATCTGTTTCAACTTCTACCTTTCTACATCTACCTTTCTGCCACATACTAGTTAGTGACCAGACGCCTCAAACGTCCATTAATGCCTCTGTGTATAATTTTATTAATCAGATTGTTAGACAAAGGCAGTTACAAAACAAAAAAACAGCAACATAACATCATCTCAACAAAATTTATGATGGACAACAAACATTTCATGAGTAAATGTGTGTAAAATTTCTAAACGACCTTTTTGTATCAATCATTCCAGTTATTGCAAATATGCTAGACATGGACTGTTGGGGTTAACAAATTACAAAAAGATTAAACAAAAAACTGGAATCTTTTGTTTTATTTTCGCACATTATTAAATATGATAAAGAGACAAGTTAAATTAATTAGTGTTGTAATATTCATACTATTGAATATAGTTAACAGAAATGGTCATAAAAACTATAAACTTTTGAACTATTTTTAACAAGGTGCAGCATAAATTAACGTAACAAAACATAAGCGAAAAAGAAGATAAAAATAAAAATGTTACCACATTTATAATGTTAAAAAATACTACTAACATGTTTTAGCATAAACCTCAATACAAGTTATGTTATCGCTATCTTAATCTTAACTATTGAATATGAGCAGGGTTGTTAATGAGCTGGTATGTTTGATTCCTGTAGCCTGTTTAACTACATCTAACTTTTTTTGACCAACTTAAATTAATTTAAATTATGTTAGAATATTTGGTGAATTCACAAGGTCTCTTATCATGTCATAATGTCCTAATATTTCGCAATGGTTTTTATTGCTTTTCAAGCAAAAAATGTCCTAAAATAATACCACTTTCTATGCTATGTTTATTGTGTTATCGTAACGAACCAGCAGAGACCAACGCCGAGTGCCTAAGAGTTGGTTAAGCCGAGCCGCCGAGTCGTGATTTATTAGAACATTACCACAATATGACTGATAAGAGACTTTGTGAATTGAACAATTATTTCCATTTGTTTTAAATCAAAAAATATTTCAAAGATTAAAGTCTTGTCATAAATTCAAATTGTTTTAAATACTTCAAGTCCAGACATATGTTTTAGTAGGAACAAGTATTTAACATAAAACTTGTCATGTTTATGAATTTGAGTAAATATTAGTAACTGAAGTGCGTAGCAGAATTCCAAACATACTCGTATTAATATGATTTAACCCTTAATTGTCATATTGTATTATTTTTAATAATAAGACAATGTTGGAAGGTCGACTTCTTGATTCTCCTACTTTTTATATTCATCACATATCCAGAGAAAAAACATTGTTGTGCTAAACATTGGCATCCTGTCACTATGGTAAGCAAGATCTTGAGTGGTATAAGAACAATAATGTGGTATTTGTACCAAGAGAGGCAAATCCTCCAAACTGCCTGGAGCTAAGGGCAGTGGAGAGATATTGGGGTCTTGTTAAAAGATAATTGAAGAGCACAGAAAAGTTGACCAAAAGTGTGGTAGACTTTAAACGGAGATGGACTACCTGTTCGAACAAAGTGACAGAAAGCACAATAAAAACCTTAATGGAAGCGTTTCCGAAAAAGGTTCAAAATTTCATCACTAGTGATTAAAACTATAAAAATATTTTTTTTTTTTTGGAAATTGTAATAATAATGTCAATCAAATAAAAAAAAATCAAAACTAAGTTTGGTGGTTTCATTTTTCGATCTCAGTCCTTAATCTGAGAGCAACATATTATGATTACTTTGGATCGTAATATGAATATTTTGCAATATAATTATGCATAGTTATCATTATTTAGTTGTTGGAAAAATAATTATATTTCAGAAAACCATACTCGAATTTAAAAAATGTTTACTGAATATTGCTGAAATTAAATTACGGCAACAATATATTGTTACAAAGAACACAGTGTAGTTGTCGTAACTTCGTGTACCAAAAGTGTGGTCATTCTGTGTACAACAGTCTATGAATTACGATCTCGCTAAGTGGATTTTTCGAAAATATTCTTGCTTTTAAATATTTGGTATTGAATATCGGCAAAAAAATCTGTGCCTCGATTCGCCGATACCATATTTTTGAAAAAATTTAAATTTTTTAAATCAACTTCAATATTAACAATTCCTTCAAATGATTTTACTTCGTTGTCTAAATTCCTTAGTACTCCAAATGTATAGAATTCATTCTTTAAATCTTTATTGAATTAAAAAAATAAAATAACTTAATACAACATGTTTAATGATTCAAAATAGTTTTAATTGAAATCTATTACAAACTAGTTGACCGCCCCGGCTTCGCTCGGTAGCTATTTACTAATTTTAGTTCTTCAAGTTGAGAAATTATTAAGAGAAATGAGAAGTGAAAAGTACGCAATATATTAAAAATTAAAATTAACAATTTTTTCAATTTATTTTCTTTAAAAACCATCTTCAGAAAATTTCGAATCGAATAAAAACAAGTAAGAGTGCTATATTCGGCAATACCGAAACTTATATACCCTTCACCTTTGATGTGAATGCATTAATTGCCCACTTTCAGCGTATAGCATCCTAAATATATCAAGAAAACTTTTAAACATTTAATTGCTGATGAACAGATTATATTTTAGAAGTTACAAACGAAATGACAATCTTATATATATCCTTCTCACGAAGCGAAACACCAAAAAAAACAAAATAAGCAAAGCAATGAAACCAACACAAATCCAAACATACGTTTTGTTGCTTTATTGTCAAACACCAAAAACAAAATAAGCAAAGCAATGAAATCAACACACGTCCAAACATACGTTTTGTTGCTTTTTTATCAAACACCAAAAACAAAATACGCAAAGCAATGAAGCCAACACATATCCAAACATACGTTTTGTTGCTTTTTTGTCAAAGCATGCAATAAATAGTCTTTTTTTGATGAAATTTTCAGAGGTTGTCTCGGATTTTTGCTCATATCTTCGTTATTTTTGGACGGATTTTGCTGAATTTAAATAGGGAACTTCTCGAAAGCATGTCTGACAGAATTATTGAAGATTGGATCCCGAAGATATCTGGGGTCTTCAGAAAATTGATTTCAACAGACAGACATGGCTTAATAGACTCCGCTATCTATAAGGATCCAGAATATATATACTTCATAGGGTCGGAAAATTATATGGTGGAAATTACAAACGGAATGACAAACTTATATATATCCTTCACAAGAAGGTGAAGGGTAAAAAATCAGCCAAATCGATCCAGCAGATCTCACGTGATGCCATTACATACATGGACCATTTCATTTTAATATATATGGAGATAGGTAGATAGACTTAAGTCAATTTTTTCAATTCATTTTGGAAATGATTAAAAACAAATTGAATGAATATAAAAAATTTTCCCAATTCACAATCGGTGTCGTAGTGTTGTATGTCGACATTTTTTTATTAATATCTTATTAATATCTTTTTATTAATATCTTTGAAAAATATTTATGACATACGACTTACTGCTACACCGAATATCTTTTTGCTGGAGAAATACACACAGATTTCTCAAGGTATCATACATACCAAAGGCTTCAGGTAAATCGGCTGAGAAACTTTAAATCAGTTGAAATTCAACTAAGTTACTAGGTTATAAGTGCATAAAGGTACGAAAGACCGATTTTTTCCAAAAAAATATTCTTTTTTTACTCAACAAAACCTACCAGAAAACTAGTGTCACTTCCCAGGTATTTTTACTTCATTCTTTTTTATATCACTGAGTAATTAATACCAGTGACGTAAGCTACAGTGAGTAAATTCATCATACCAAAGTCGCAATAACACAAGTAGATTCATTGGTTTACCTGTTCTGTGCAAGCACAAAAAATACCTGCTAGACAATAATTTTACAATAAGCAAAAGGAATACCAGGAAAGGGGTCAATCGCCTCACCATTCAACCTCGATCCCCATGAAACAAAAATTTGACACTGATCAAAGAAACAGTACATGAGCTATTAGTCTTTTAGGAGTTATTTTAAATTACGTTATATTTTGCCTTAATACTTTAAAACCATATTTGACAATCTGGCTTTTAGTTATTTCAAAACGTAAACAAAATAACAACTACCTTGAAAAAGCATTTGCAAGTTTTTACATATTTTATCTACTTCATCGGGAACAATTTGTTATATTTTACATCAAGTGATAGAGAATGGCAGAAAAGTGTTTTTTTTTTTGGAGTAAATAATCCTATGTAAAACAATACAAAAATCAGGAAGCCTGAAAAAAGTTGTATCCACCACCAACCCTATTATTCCATTCGCAGCCATTAGTATACAATTTTAGGAGTATAGAGTCCGCTCAGCCAGATAAATATGTTTGAAATAAGTGTGGAAAATTGCATATCAAAGCATAGTCTCGGTATGCAGTAATCAACATTCATATGTAGAGTCCATACATAGTAGTTTAAGATCCATGATGTCCAGAGTGGTTACCATACCATGCGTGATTAGCCTCACCGCAGAATTCAGAGCCAGTTATATCGCTCCTGTTATCAGAATAATAATACTCCTAAAATACGTTACCGGTGGACAGCATTCTCCATAGCCATTACACCATAATACAATATGGGTTTTACAATAGCCTTAACTATCCAATTGGTACCATTCGGGCCATTACTCCTTATGAAAAGTACCGGTTCCGTCTTTAGAGGGTTCACACTAAGACTACACGTGACATTCTAGTCACTTAGTACTGACTCCATACAGCAGGATATTGTATCTAGAAATTTACCAGACATTAGTAACACAGCAACAGTTTCTGCTTTCCATCTCAACCACCTGGGTATTCATAGCCAATTTTCACAATAGATGAAATAGTACTCCTATAGTTCACAAGTTTTAAAACACTGTCAACGTACCATTTATGACCCCATTTCCAAGTATGCTACTAATAAATTGGCGTATACAAAGATCCATCTCCAGTCTCTTCATTGGCAGGATGGCAAGCACCTTCTATATCCAAGAAGGCGACAGGTGAATACTCTCTGTGAGCTAGCAGCTCTCCAATAAAGTCCACTAACCAGTGTAGAGCAGTTTCCTCAAAGCTGATCTTAGTATAGGCAAATTGAGATTTCGAGTGATAAAGTCATTCTCAAATGCAATGAGCCTTTCTTTAGTAGAAATGGTGTCAGATAGGTACAACCGTAAATATGTGCATTAGGGTGGGTAGATTTGTATGAATGCAAAAATAAAAAACTCATAGGAGGGGTATGATTTTACGAAGAATTCTATTCAACTTTGCCCTAGAAACCATATTAAGGTCATATTAAACCAAAAGCCTTATATACAAACCCACTTTCATTACCTCAAAATAAATGAAAGTCTTTAAAAGAATTAATCCCCAGAAAGCCAGTTTTTCTACGACAAATTCAAAATCCAGATGTGTCCCAATTTAAAAAGCTATATGGACCATACTTTGTGTGGACCTGGTTCATACATATGTCATACGCAGCTTAGAGTAGTAATCTTTAGGTCAATGATGATGAGTTATTATTTTATTACACTTTTCCGCTTTAGGGTTAAAATGCATGTCATCAGCATAACGTTTGTTAAGTGATAATGTGACGCATCTTAATTCAAAGTATCTGGTATCTGAATAATAAGAACAACAACAATAACAATATTTGTCAACATATATGTAAAAGCAGCATGCATATTTAGGAGGCCATCATAACAAGCAACCAACAACGATGATGCTGCTGTTAATGATAATGATGATGATGACGTTACGATGCCACTTTTAATATTTTACATCTTAAAACGATAGATGGATGACTTGGATGAATAGAGCATTTAGAGGTTTGTTTTAAGGGGATTCAGTGACACATTTTGTTATTGTTAGATTTTTTTTATATCTTTTTTTTTTTTGGTATTTTATTTCTTGCCTTTTTACTTGGGCAATGTAAATAAAATATGGTATTTTTTTTTTTAATTTTATTTGTGTGTAAAATGTTTGGGAAAAAAAAGTTTAAAATGGCTTCATTCATTTTAATAAATTTATGACATGCCTTGGCTTATTTCTTATACCTATATATTATGGATTTAGCGCACAAAGTGACTTTTATCAAATAACATGTAGAAAAAAGAAATTAAAATACAACTGGGGTATAAAAAGATTAGTGGTCAATGTAATGGGCATCAGTTGGGTTCATTGTATCTTCACGGCATAAGCCATCACATTATAACACACCTACACAACATGTTTAAACTTGTAAGTAAAGAATTAAGCAAAAAAAGTAAAAAGGGATAAATAATGTCATATTTCTTTCTTTTTTTTTAATTTTATTTTCTCTAGATTTTTGCAGCAGTTTTAATTTCTTTGGCAGCAGCTGACAAAAATGAAGATACTATAACGAAATTTGCCAGCCAGGTGAACTCAGATGGTACTTATGGCTTCGACATTGAACAGTCGAGTGGCTTGGAGTTCAAAGAAACGGGCTATGGTGGCCATTATGCCAAAGGTGCCTATCAGTATGTTTCACCTGAGGGCCAAAAAATCTCCGTAGTTTATACAGCTGATGAGACCGGTTTCCATCCCGAATCCGAGTCGATTCCCACACCACCACCAATTCCAGCTTATATTCTTAAAGCCTTGGAATATATTCGCGAACATCCTACGGCCGAGGAATTGGCTGATCGTGAAGTACGAGCTAAACAAGTTTAGGTTGTTTGTATTTTGTTAGTTTTAGAGTTTTTTAAGTTTGTATTTTTTATTTATTTATGAATAAAATTAATAATTATTTTGTATTAAAAATCATGATGTCTAATATATTGGTTTATAAATTTGTTTCTACTAAATTGATTTTGCTGTAAACTATATAGAAGAATGGCAAACATTCTGTACAAAACTCGTTAAATTTGACATCATAATTTAGTCATGATCGTGTTTTCCACACACAAACGCACATAGTTAGATCGTCATAGAATTTGATAAAAACCCAGAATATTTCTGAGTTATTGAATCACACAGTGTGACAAACTCATATACATATTTCCTCATACGCAATTGGTGCAGTTGGTTACTAAAATTATATATTATTATTTATTTACCAAATAAACAAAGTTTCATGATCAACATTCATTTTTGAGCCATGATGAGCCTTTTTTTGCAAAACAACTGTTTCAAATTCCATTAAAAATATCTGGTTCAAAATTAATTTGTTATATAATTTATTAAAGCTAACAATTAATGCAAATTAATACAAATTAATTCAAACGAAATCTGTTTGTGTTTCGCCAATACTCCTACACCAAACAATTTATTTTATCTACTCAAATCTTTTACTTTATAAACTCCATCAATAACAGTTTTGAAGGCTTTAGTAGAAATTAAGTTTTTTTTTTTTTTGATAAATAAATATGGTATTAAATTAACCGCATTAACTCAACATTATTTTTTTTTCTTATATCAACAAAATTTTAAAAGGTGATTGATAACTAAATTAAAAAATTAATTAAATGTATTAAAAAAGTTTGAAAAAACCCACTTTGTCTAGCTGACACACTTCCCAAACATGATACACAATGAAACAAGTAAATGCTAATAATTAAAAATGATTTAATCAAACAAAATTAAAATGAAATATGGAAGAAACAAGAGTAAGAGTCAACTTTAACATACTCTAAATAAATAAAAAACTTTATGCAGATACATATAAAACTGCTGACCGACTTTTCTATAGAAAACTGTGCAATGCAGACACTTTTCTATAGAAAACTGTGCAATGCAGACACTTTTCTATAGAAAACTGTCCAAACTTTTCTATAGAAAACTTTCCAATGCAGACACTTTTCTATAGAAAACTGTCCAATGCAGACACTTTTCTATAGAAAACTGTCCAATGCAGACACTTTTCTATAGAAAACTCTCCAATGCAGACACTTTTCTATAGAAAACTCTCCAATGCAGACACTTTTATATAGAAAACTGTCCAATGCAGACATTTTTATATAGAAAACTGTCCAATGCAGACACTTTTCTATAGAAAACTCTGCAATGCAGACACTTTTCTATAGAAAACTCTGCAATGCAGACACTTTTCTATAGAAAACTCTGCAATGCAGACACTTTTCTATAGAAAACTCTGCAATGCAGACACTTTTCTATAGAAAACTCTGCAATGCAGACACTTTTCTATAGAAAACTCTGCAATGCAGACACTTTTCTATAGAAAACTCTGCAATGCAGACACTTTTCTATAGAAAACTCTGCAATGCAGACACTTTTCTATAGAAAACTCTGCAATGCAGACACTTTTCTATAGAAAACTCTGCAATGCAGACACTTTTCTATAGAAAACTCTGCAATGCAGACACTTTTCTATAGAAAACTCTGCAATGCAGATGCTTTTCTATAGAAAACTGTCCAATGCAGACACTTTTCTAAAGAAAACTGTCCAATGCAGACACTTTTCTATAGAAAACTGTGCAATGCAGACACTTTTCTATAGAAAACTGTGCAATGCAGACACTTTACTATAGAGAACTGTCCAATGCAGACACTTTTCTATAGAAAACTGTCCAATGCAGACACTTTTCTATAGAAAACTGTCCAATGCAGACACTTTTCTATAGAAAACAGTCCAATGCAGACACTTTTCTATAGAAAACTGTCCAATGCAGACACTTTTCTATAGAAAACAGTGCAATGCAGACACTTTTCTATAGAAAACTGTCCAATGCAGACACTTTTCTATAAAAAACTGTCCAATGCAGACACTTTTCTATAGAAAACAGTCCAATGCAGACACTTTTCTAAAGAAAACTGTCCAATGCAGACACTTTTCTATAGAAAACTGTCCAATGCAGACACTTTTCTATAGAAAACTGTCCAATGCAGACACTTTTCTATAGAAAACTGTCAAATACAGCCACTTTTCTATAAAAAACTGTCCAATGCAGACACTTTTATATAGAAAACTGTCCAATGCAGACACTTTTCTATAGAAAACTGTCCAATGCAGACACTTTTCTATAGAAAACTGTCCAATGCAGACACTTTTCTATAGAAAACTGTCCAATGCAGACACTTTTCTATAGAAAACTGTCCAATGCAGACACTTTTCTATAGAAAACTGTCCAATGCAGACACTTTTCTATAGAAAACTGTAGATGCAGACGGACACTTCTCTATAGAAAACTGTCCAATGCAGACAGACACTTTTATACACTTTTCTTTTGTACAATCCAAATACTATAGTAAACTGTACAATAAAGGCATTTTACTTTTCTATAGTAAGCTGACCACTTCAGGCACTTTTCCATTTAAAACTGCCCACTTTCAAAATTGTATAAAATGGACATGGTTTATATTTTGTTGGTTCTATATTTCGTCTTAAACATATCTTGAGTTTTAAACTCTACTACAAAAATTTTACTTAATTGTGAACATATCGACTAGTCAGCAACATTTAAAAGTCTTTACTCAGAAAAAGCACCATCAATTTAAAATATAGTAAGCTTATTTTATTCACAATAAGTCGTGATTTAAAAACTCCTTGGTAGTGTTAAATATTTCAAAAAAAATTGCAGTAAAATTTTAAAAATTCAAAAAATTATTTATTTAAAAAAAATTAACACAAGCTTTCGGTTCATACGTTTAAATGTATACGTTATTTCAAACACCAAAAGATTTTCTTTTATAACTTTTAGCAAATTCAAAATGATTTTAAAAATTAAGGAGTGAGATCGAAAAATTCTTAACTTCAATTTCCATGCTCTGTTTTGGGCCTCTAAATTTTTAGCAGCGTTCCTGTCAGGAACTTTTTGAGCCTTGTATGTTTTAAAACCTGCATTGGCTTTAACTTTTCGTACCAAATAGTCAGAGCACTGAGCTTCCTACTGGATGTGTTGGGAGCTCTTTTGAAAATGCTTTTCATTTTGTTGGCTTTAGAAACATCATGTAGACCATTCCTTCTACCTGAACCAGGTTTTCTATCAACGGAGAAGTTCTCTCGGTACTGTTTAATAACATTGGAAACAGTTTTAAGGCACACCTTTGAATGCTTGGCCAACTTTTTGTAGGACCAAGTTGGCTTTTGTTAAAAATATTTAATAATTTTAGTACGCACTTTTTTCTGGTCTTTCATTTTAATCAGATTAACAACAAGTGAATATAATTGACATTAAACATAATAACTGGCATGTTTTACAAAGGTAACTTGATTAAAAAATAAAATCAAATAACACTTGGATTAAAAGTTTTAATGAAAAACGTGTGTTAAGAATGTTACGATCTCACTCCTTACTAATTTAGGATTCAAAAAGTGCTCGAAGTCACAAAAGCAATCTAAAATGTGGTCATGAAGTCCATTAAATGAGCTTTAACCTACAATAATTCACTTGGTAGATAAGTATAAACATTTTTGTTGTACATTTGAATTTTTTTTTTTAATTTTATAAATTAACCGTCATTTTTGTTGAGTATTGTATCCCACAATAGTATTTGCATGACTGTTTTTATTTCTGTGAAATCGCAGCTTACCAAACCTAAATAAACATCTATATGTTTTAAACATTGCGCTACATTCCATGTTGTTAGTATTGTGAATTAGTTTAAAGTTTTGTAACATGGAAAAATATAACTATTTTGAGTTGCTCAAACGTATTCCATCCAAAATCTAAAAATAATATCTTTCGTGCTCTTGGCTACCTTTAATGACACTTCCTTGTTTACTAGTTATTGGTGTTCTAATGTCGCGTTCTTGCACTTCAATCAATAACAGTTATGAGTACTCTGCGATAATTGTGTTGGTCTGAAAATTTGAATTTAATTTTAAATTTAGTGGATTTAACTAAAAACGGTCTTGTATATAATAATCACACTAAACCTTTTATTATGATTTTCAAAGTGTGTCGCGTTCGCTGTCGAAAGTGTATCTTTTTTCAAAACCAAATGTTTTGATTATATTAATATCTCTGTAGATAGATCAGATGTGTGCGGAAATAATAGGGGAAGCAACAATACGTTAGTTGGGGCAAATTAAAAGAGATCTAATAAAGAACAAGTATATTCTTTATATTGGAAGAGCTATTGAAATTGGCAAGCTGCTAAAAGAAAAAGTAGAAAAATATCGTTGAAGATAGAAAAAGTTAAGGGAGAATGAAACATTCTACGAAGAAATAGAAGTTTGAGACTTTTACCTGCAAACAAACATTGGGAAAATCAGCAAAGTAGGCGGAAAATACATTACCAGTGAACATAGTTAAAATGTTACAGTAAGTTATTGAATAACGATGTCAAATCAATAAATAATAAATAAGAATTTGTTATTGAAATTAATTTAACTAATCCATATAACAGTTAAATATGTCGCGTGATTAATCATACTAAAGGTTGCAAAAAAATGATTTTTTTCTATTATTATATTTTAGTTAAGAAAAATCGATTTAAAAAATGGTTTGCAGATTATTGCAGATGCGGTCGAAAATGAGTTCTATATTTTGTCGCGTTCGTGATGACATGTTTATTGTTAATATATTGGAAACAATTAAACGATCAAACCTTATGCTATCGAAAAATAGAAACAAGAAACAAATTTAAGATTTCTTTACTTTTTATCCTTATAGAATTTCGAATGTCGCGTTCTTGACCGATCTTGGAAATGTCCAAATTTGAAGCATTTGTTGACATTACTAAAGCTAATACTTATTAACAATCACAAAGCCTTATTACTCCACTTTAGATTAAGAAATCCGCGGCATTTTTCTAGTTGCAGTCAAAAACAAGTTCTGGTTTTTGTCGCATTATCGATTTCATGTTTTTTGCTAATATATTGGAAACAACAAAATAAACTACTGCTATTAAAATTTTGTCCAAAAAAGTTTAAGATTTCTTTATTTTTTCACTTTAAAGGCTAAAAAATGTCACGTTCTTGAACGTGGAAATGCCCATATCTCACTTTTTATCTATTTTGATTTATGATAGCTAAAGTAACTCATAATTATAAAACTAAATTAGTACCACGATCCATGAATCCATTTAGTTTTCATAAATATTTGAATGGCATAAATATATTGCAGATAATAATGAAGAAATTCAACAACAAGTATAAGAAGCCATGTAGCTCACCATTGCCGTTTAGACTTTTTTCAAAATGATTGTTAATGTTGGTTTGCTTACGCTTCATTATAGTTAAGTATGTAAATTGAAATCGGAAAATGTTGTATTAGTGAATGTGTATTTTTGTGCAAGTTATTAAATAGTGGTTGCCTCAAAAACAGTCAGACAGACACACATATGCATCAAGCTCTTCTTCTCAAACAGGTTATGACATTTACTCTATACTCCACATATTCAATGTGACAGTAAACTACAACTGAATGGATTTAAACTTCAAATCATACTTTACAAATATCAGCGATGCCATTTGAATATGTTAATTAGCCACACACACGAGCCCTACAGCTAAGCTTGAAGGTATGTTTAGTTTGATGAGTACTTATTTGTTTTTAGTAATATTGATTAATGTTTGTTACTTAAAAACTATTAGTTTTTACTCGAAGCTTTAAAAAAATTTTATAGGCAAACAAGGTTGTAAAATTTTAATTTACAGTGAAGAAAAATTTAACGTTTTTTTTTTTAAATAATTTTTATAGAGTCCCTGCTGTTTTAAAGAAAGTAATTTAACATTTAAGTCTACTGGTATCCATTAAAGAAGTGTGTTGAGTAGTTAAAAGTTTTATTACGATAATTTTCAACAGTTACTTATCTAACCTAAAGTAACGCAGATGGCGTTAATTGGTTACTGCAAATTATCTTTTGTATAAAACATCACTAGTAAAATAATTGTATTCACTAGCGATTCTGCTAGCGAATGGTAATACAAAAGGTGCCAATTAGCCCTTTAAATGGATGTTGTTCTAGACACACATTCGTCAACTAGTTTCTTGTACTGCAGGGTTACTACACAGTCGTCTCATGCCTCTAATACTTCACAATATTTATTTATACATAAGTGTTATACCCAGAAACTTAAATGAAAACAATTTTGGTAATAGTTTTGACAGCGGAAAATAAAACCAGTTACGATTTTCAAATCCAAAAACCAGCAAACAAATAAAATATTGACTAATTTAGAATTCCAATTCTAATCGGTTTATTTTACGCTAGTACCTACCTGCCTGCATTAGTCAACAGGTGAAAATGATTATGAAGTTTTGTTTTGGAAATACTTAACACACTCATATACAAACAAACATTATGAGTAATTTAAAATGTGTTTTAATTTTGAAAATATTTACAAAGAATTTATTTGATTATAAGCGTAAATGTTAAAAGTTTAAGTATGTGTGAAAAATTTGTTAATAAAAATTTTTAATTAAATAATTTTTAATACAAATTGGATATGAATTGAACATTCATAATGCAATTTAAAGGTGGAAGTGTTTGAGAGCAAAACTAAATATGTGTGTGGGGCAGATTAAAACAAGAATTAGTAGTTGCTTATCTGGGTCAATTTATATATATTTTAAATATTCTGGGAATTTTTTTATTATAACAATAAGAGTATTTTAAAGAGCACCATTATATTTAAGTTAAAAATGTTTTTTTAACATTTATGTTCCAATGATTATATATAAATTATTAAAATGGGCATTTACATAGTCAAGAACGCGACAATCTTTAAAAGCTTGTTTCTAGCTAACAATATTTTCAATAGCATTTTAGTAGTACTGCGTTAAGAGCAAATGTAAGGTTTTAACGCTTTTTTATATTTTAGCAATAACATGAGATAAAGAACGCTACAAAAAATATCACTTGATTTAGACTCCATCTAGGAGAATGTAAAAATCTGCAAGTTCTAAAATACAACAATGTGCATTTCTCATAGTTGTTAAGTTGAAATATTTCCATTCGTTGTTAACAATCATTAGAATGATTTAGCACGCGACATATTTTTATCGTAACAATTGCAATAAGGATTACATTTCAGTTTTATATATTAAAAATAATCAAGGGATCAAGAACACATTTTCGACTGCATCTAGAAAAAATCCAAAAATCTGCGAATGAAGACATGATTAGCAAAGTTTGTCATTCCTTTTGTAATTTCTACATTTTCCATTTGCGATCCTACAAAGTATATCGTCGTCGAAAATCCAAAAGTACGTAACATCACATTTTATAATTTTACAGGAGAAGCAAAAAACGTCATAAAATGTAAAATATTTGAGATATAAAAACAAATTATCGAATATGGGCTTATAACACAACAACAAAACAATTTCAGAAGAAAAATATATATTTTACCAAATATTTTTGAAGTTATGTGTGTTACGTTATTTTGGATTTGTGTTTTCTGAAACAAAAGGACGTATCATCATAATTTTTTTAACAAAAAATATTAAATATTGGATGTATGACTTAAAAATGTGAGATTTTTTCAATATTATTTTGAATATAAATTTATTCATAGTCTATTGTTAGATATGACCTTTTCTCATCTTTCCGGCAACATACGAATTCCGAGCCAAAATAACTGCTCATCTTTT
This sequence comes from Calliphora vomitoria, assembly GCA_942486065.2. Lineage (NCBI taxonomy): Eukaryota > Metazoa > Arthropoda > Insecta > Diptera > Calliphoridae > Calliphora > Calliphora vomitoria. Next base: position 37,321,426 of record OW818031.2, on the reverse strand, counting down.
GAGGCCCAGAAAGAATCAAGCCAATATCGGATACTCTGATCTGAAGTGTAGCGTATCTCAGATAGAGCGTTCTGTATCGATCGAATCAAATAGTAGTCGGACGGGGAGGTTCTGGACTAAAAATACGTAGTTTTCAACAGGTATTGCATCATGTGGCCTAGCGTTGACATGATGGAATATTAAGGTTTCATGTCTGGCCGCATATTCTGCGCGTTATTCGGCCAATGCTCGCATCAAATGAATATGTTGCGTTCAGTACAGGTCCCTTGCGATGGTCTGGCCAGATTTCAGCAGCCCATTTGGTCCAACCAAATACAGAGCATTTCCTTAGCGCCAGAGTTATATGGCTTTGGTGTCGATTCGGCTGGTTGACCGGGCTTCACTAAGGATTTTGTACGCTTCGGGTTATCGTAATGTATCCATTTTTCACCGCAAGTAATGATTCGGTGCAAAAATTATTTTTTTTGTATCGTTCAAGCAGCATTTCAGACATACAAAATCGTATTTAAATGTGTATCTGTTTCAATGCGTATGGTACCCAATTTTCACTTTTGAATGAATCCTGCTGCTTGCAAAAGTTTTGAAATAACTGATTGAGTGATTCCAATGATTTTGCAAGCTCTTGCTGAGCTTGACAACAATCTTCATGGAGTAATACCTCTAATTCTTGGTCTTCAAACTTTTTTGGCTGGCCTGGGCGATTTTTGACTTCCGTATCAAAGTCCCCACTTCTGAACCGAACAAACTATCTCCCGCACATTCACCATAAGCTTTGGTTAGCAATCGCTTTGTTGGCACAAATTCGACATTTTGGAAGTAAAAAAAAACTTTATTGTTTACACTATAATATTCTATAACTAAGCGAGAATAAATGATAGATATGTACCCTTCAAAATGAAATATAAAATATTAAAAACAAAAACTTCGTTCAAATGTCTGTTTTAAAATAAATGGTTTCCGATGACTCATAAGCCAATGTACGGATCATATTAACTGTCTCCAGATTTTGTATAAGTTATATTTATTTATTTTATAATGCACACTTTACCTTGTCGAATAGGTGGTAAACTAAATCCACACTAATAAATTAAAAGAAAAATAAATGCCAAATATTTTGTTTTCAAGTGTGATGATACGTACTTTTGATTTATGAAAATCATGCACATGTTGATACGTAGTTTTGAATTATGGATATAAAATCGTTATTTTTGGACACAGAAGTCTAAAAATTTGTAGAGGCATGTATTTTTACCTTATGAATCAGAATCAATCAAAAACACGATTTTGATTTTTTTGATGATACGTACTTTTGGATTTTCGACGACGATATATATTCTGGATTGATATAGCCATGTCCGTCTGTCCGTCTGTATGTTGAAATCAACTTTCCGTAGCCCCCAAATAACAATCAATATACCGGGAATTCTCCCGGCTCGGTTTGTATTTAAAATCGAGACAATCGTCCCACAAATGGCTAAAATATAAGGAAAAAACCATGACTACCTCTATTTTTTACCTATTTTTGATCTATATCATTAATATAGACAATATGGATATCCAATAATAGATATTTCAAAGACCTTTGCAACGGCGTATATAAGGACAAAGTAAGTCGGACCTACAATTGTTTAAAATCGGGAAAAATATTTTTAGCCCGAATTTTTTTCACCAACCATTTTTTTTTAATCTTTTTCACAAATAAATTTAAAAAGTTTTTTTTAATTAAAAAAATTTTTCCATAAAGCGGATTTTCATGCATTTATTATTGGAAAATATGCGCTTAAAATATGCTTCAAAAAAATCAAAATATGACCTAAAAATTTAAAAAATAAGCACTGTCAAATAAATATACACAGTGTTCCAAGCAGTTACGATTCTTTAAATTATACCAGGAATTAAATTGTTAAGTTTAAAAAAGTATAATTGTTCTTCTGAAAAAACGATGGATTTATTAATTATAATATCTTGGTATGAATACTTGTTAAAACCCATTATGTTTAAAGCATCTATCATGCGACATGCCTTCTAAAACTGCCAATATTTTGATTTGACAGGGCAACACCAACAACATGATAGTTTTGACATTTAGTTTTTTGACGTATTCGTAGCAGATGCATTGGCTATTATTACAATGAATTCAATTTCGTTCGAAATCGGATTAAAATCCACTATGAAAATGGTGATTCTGTTAAAGTTACATTTCGTAAAATTTGTGATATTTTCGGACAACATTCCTTCTGAGACCGATATTATTTGATCGTTAAATTTGAGTCGACAAATTTAACGCGTTGTGCCAACACCAACGCGTGTTTTTAATAGCGTTCTTACTACTTGTATCCCTTATAGACAGTAATTGCCACTAATGCCTTATTTGTAATGCAAAGAGAAGTCTATTGGTTACTTTATACACCCCATGTAATTAAGCGGAAAGACAATTGTCACTTAAGTCCCTCTATGTAATCTATAGTGTAGTCACTTTAAACGTTAATTACATATGTACTTCATTTGACTAAAAGTTATAAAAAAGGGTCACGTAGCTAGTTATGTAACTAGTTGTCACCCTAAATGATAGGTAAATTCACTAGTTCAGAACAGTCTCCTAGAACTGGTGGGAAATGACTGTCAGGAGCGATAACTGTGTATGTCAAGTTACAAAATCTTTCGACAACGAAATCTCTTATAAATCGAAATTGCAAAGAAAACAAATATGAATGATTTCGATACATTTAATGAATTTTTGATGCTTTAAAAAAAAAACTCTAAACTTTTTTGAAGCAAAATATTTTGAAATCATAATTTTTAATTGCTGATAGAGAAATGAAGAACTTAATGCCAGTTTCTCGATGTTGAAATAAGTTAGTCGATAACATTTAATGCTATTTTTCTAACAAATTCGACTAAAAGCTTTTTGTCCAGACAATATGTTTGCATATAAATCCGCCCCTAGTTATAAGATTCGGCCCAACCGAATATTGCTCTTTTACTTGTTTTTATTTTTTTGATTCGTTGGATTTACCACGCGACATATATTTTCATGACGTTTATAATAAGGATTATATTTTGTTGTTTCCCACATATTAGCAATAATCAAGGCTTATAACACAACAACAAAACAATTTCAGAAGAAAAATATATATTTTACCAAATATTTTTGAAGTTATGTGTGTTACGTTATTTTGGATTTGTGTTTTCTGAAACAAAAGGACGTATCATCATAATTTTTTTAACAAAAAATATTAAATATTGGATGTATGACTTAAAAATGTGAGATTTTTTCAATATTATTTTGAATATAAATTTATTCATAGTCTATTGTTAGATATGACCTTTTCTCATCTTTCCGGCAACATACGAATTCCGAGCCAAAATAACTGCTCATCTTTTGAGGCCCAGAAAGAATCAAGCCAATATCGGATACTCTGATCTGAAGTGTAGCGTATCTCAGATAGAGCGTTCTGTATCGATCGAATCAAATAGTAGTCGGACGGGGAGGTTCTGGACTAAAAATACGTAGTTTTCAACAGGTATTGCATCATGTGGCCTAGCGTTGACATGATGGAATATTAAGGTTTCATGTCTGGCCGCATATTCTGCGCGTTATTCGGCCAATGCTCGCATCAAATGAATATGTTGCGTTCAGTACAGGTCCCTTGCGATGGTCTGGCCAGATTTCAGCAGCTCATAATAGATAGGACCCATTTGGTCCAACCAAATACAGAGCATTTCCTTAGCGCCAGAGTTATATGGCTTTGGTGTCGATTCGGCTGGTTGACCAGGCTTCACTAAGGATTTTGTACGCTTCGGGTTATCGTAATGTATCCATTTTTCACCGCAAGTAATGATTCGGTGCAAAAATTATTTTTTTTGTATCGTTCAAGCAGCATTTCAGACATACAAAATCGTATTTAAATGTGTATCTGTTTCAATGCGTATGGTACCCAATTTTCACTTTTGAATGAATCCTGCTGCTTGCAAAAGTTTTGAAATAACTGATTGAGTGATTCCAATGATTTTGCAAGCTCTTGCTGAGCTTGACAACAATCTTCATGGAGTAATACCTCTAATTCTTGGTCTTCAAACTTTTTTGGCTGGCCTGGGCGATTTTTGACTTCCGTATCAAAGTCCCCACTTCTGAACCGAACAAACTATCTCCCGCACATTCACCATAAGCTTTGGTTAGCAATCGCTTTATTGGCACAAATTCGACATTTTGGAAGTAAAAAAAAAACTTTATTGTTTACACTATAATATTCTATAACTAAGCGAGAATAAATGATAGATATGTACCCTTCAAAATGAAATATTAAATATTAAAAACAAAAACTTCGTTCAAATGTCTGTTTTAAAATAAATGGTTCCCGATGACTCATAAGCCAATGTACGGATCATATTAACTGTCTCCAGATTTTGTATAAGTTATATTTATTTATTTTATAATGCACACTTTACCTTGTCGAATAGGTGGTAAACTAAATCCACACTAATAAATTAAAAGAAAAATAAATGCCAAATATTTTGTTTTCAAGTGTGATGATACGTACTTTTGATTTATGAAAATCATGCACATGTTGATACGTAGTTTTGAATTATGGATATAAAATCGTTATTTTTGGACACAGAAGTCTAAAAATTTGTAGAGGCATGTATTTTTACCTTATGAATCAGAATCAATCAAAAACACGATTTTGATTTTTTTGATGATACGTACTTTTGGATTTTCGACGACGATATATATTCTGGATTGATATAGCCATGTCCGTCTGTCCGTCTGTATGTTGAAATCAACTTTCCGTAGCCCCCAAATAACAATCAATATACCGGGAATTCTCCCGGCTCGGTTTGTATTTAAAATCGAGACAATCGTCCCACAAATGGCTAAAATATAAGGAAAAAACCATGACTACCTCTATTTTTTACCTATTTTTGATCTATATCATTAATATAGACAATATGGATATCCAATAATAGATATTTCAAAGACCTTTGCAACGGCGTAAGGACAAAGTAAGTCGGACCTACAATTGTTTAAAATCGGGAAAAATATTTTTAGCCCGAATTTTTTTCACCAACCATTTTTTTTTAATCTTTTTCACAAATAAATTTAAAAAGTTTTTTTTAATTAAAAAAATTTTTCCATAAAGCGGATTTTCATGCATTTATTATTGGAAAATATGCGCTTAAAATATGCTTCAAAAAAATCAAAATATGACCTAAAAATTTAAAAAATAAGCACTGTCAAATAAATATACACAGTGTTCCAAGCAGTTACGATTCTTTAAATTATACCAGGAATTAAATTGTTAAGTTTAAAAAAGTATAATTGTTCTTCTGAAAAAACGATGGATTTATTAATTATAATATCTTGGTATGAATACTTGTTAAAACCCATTATGTTTAAAGCATCTATCATGCGACATGCCTTCTAAAACTGCCAATATTTTGATTTGACAGGGCAACACCAACAACATGATAGTTTTGACATTTAGTTTTTTGACGTATTCGTAGCAGATGCATTGGCTATTATTACAATGAATTCAATTTCGTTCGAAATCGGATTAAAATCCACTATGAAAATGGTGATTCTGTTAAAGTTACATTTCGTAAAATTTGTGATATTTTCGGACAACATTCCTTCTGAGACCGATATTATTTGATCGTTAAATTTGAGTCGACAAATTTAACGCGTTGTGCCAACACCAACGCGTGTTTTTAATAGCGTTCTTACTACTTGTATCCCTTATAGACAGTAATTGCCACTAATGCCTTATTTGTAATGCAAAGAGAAGTCTATTGGTTACTTTATACACCCCATGTAATTAAGCGGAAAGACAATTGTCACTTAAGTCCCTCTATGTAATCTATAGTGTAGTCACTTTAAACGTTAATTACATATGTACTTCATTTGACTAAAAGTTATAAAAAAGGGTCACGTAGCTAGTTATGTAACTAGTTGTCACCCTAAATGATAGGTAAATTCACTAGTTCAGAACAGTCTCCTAGAACTGGTGGGAAATGACTGTCAGGAGCGATAACTGTGTATGTCAAGTTACAAAATCTTTCGACAACGAAATCTCTTATAAATCGAAATTGCAAAGAAAACAAATATGAATGATTTCGATACATTTAATGAATTTTTGATGCTTTAAAAAAAAAACTCTAAACTTTTTTGAAGCAAAATATTTTGAAATCATAATTTTTAATTGCTGATAGAGAAATGAAGAACTTAATGCCAGTTTCTCGATGTTGAAATAAGTTAGTCGATAACATTTAATGCTATTTTTCTAACAAATTCGACTAAAAGCTTTTTGTCCAGACAATATGTTTGCATATAAATCCGCCCCTAGTTATAAGATTCGGCCCAACCGAATATTGCTCTTTTACTTGTTTTTATTTTTTTGATTCGTTGGATTTACCACGCGACATATATTTTCATGACGTTTATAATAAGGATTATATTTTGTTGTTTCCCACATATTAGCAATAATCAAGGTATCAAGAACGAGACAAAAAATAAAACTCATTATCGACTGCATATAGAAAAATGTAAGTAAACTCAAATTGCACTAACAACCAAGCGCTTCGTATTTATTGATGCGCTATACTTTCTATAAAGTGTTTCAATAACTTTAACTATTAGGGCACTGCTACACGTTCAATATATTTTGTGATATTTGGATCGCGATCTGGGTTTCTGAATATTAGGCTATTCTGTGATCCATCAATACTGCGTGCAACACGTTCAAAAAATATCGCGATACTGGATCGCGGTCAATATATATTGAACGTGTCCCTTAAACTAATGGCGTTTTCCTTTCTGACATAAATGATGCCTTCATTCTCTCTTTTACCCTTCTTTGTGTTATTTTCTGAAAAAATGTAGCGTATAAGGTGTTCTTTTCAAATAATGTTGCCCTAAAACCACACAAATATATTACATGTTTCACTCTGAATAATGTTATCATTTATGCCAGAATAGAAAATGACATCAGTTTTATCAAAAGGTTAGAAAGGCACTACTTTTTTCTGTATTATCAAAATCTTCCTTGTTTTCTTTCAGCAGCTTGATATTTGTGTTTCTAATTTCAAAAGCTCTTTAAGGCATATCCGGTACTCTACCGCAATATTCTTTATACTTAAGTGGAACTCTTTTAATTTTTCCCAAGTATCATTGGGTCCCTTCTTCTTTCGACACACATTTGATCCGTCTACAGACATGTTATTATAATTAAAACATTTGGTTTTGAAGAAAGATACACTTACGATAGCGAACGCGACACATTTTGAAAATCAAAATAATTGGTTTAGTATGATTATTATATACAAGACCGATTTTTTTATTTAAATGCACTATATTACGGTCATTGATTAAAGTGCAAAAATGCAACATTAGAACACTTCGTTTGACATTGATAATCTATATCTATATGTTTGTTTGTTTGTTTGTTTGTTTGTTTTTTTGTTTGTTTGTTTGTTTGTTTGTTTGTTTGTTTGTTTGTTTGTTTGTTTGTTTGTTTGTTTGTTTGTTTGTTTGTTTGTTTGTTTGTTTGTTTGTTTGTTTGTTTGTTTGTTTGTTTGTTTGTTTGTTTGTTTGTTTGTTTGTTTGTTTGTTTGTTTGTTTGTTTGTTTGTTTGTTTGTTTGTTTGTTTGTTTGTTTGTTTGTTTGTTTGTTTGTTTGTTTGTTTGTTTGTTTGTTTGTTTGTTTGTTTGTTTGTTTGTTTGTTTGTTTGTTTGTTTGTTTGTTTGTTTGTTTGTTTGTTTGTTTGTTTGTTTGTTTGTTTGTTTGTTTGTTTGTTTGTTTGTTTGTTTGTTTGTTTGTTTGTTTGTTTGTTTGTTTGTTTGTTTGTTTGTTTGTTTGTTTGTTTGTTTGTTTGTTTGTTTGTTTGTTTGTTTGTTTGTTTGTTTGTTTGTTTGTTTGTTTGTTTGTTTGTTTGTTTGTTTGTTTGTTTGTTTGTTTGTTTGTTTGTTTGTTTGTTTGTTTGTTTGTTTGTTTGTTTGTTTGTTTGTTTGTTTGTTTGTTTGGACCAGAAAGGGATAAACTGGGGGAAAACCGATTTTTTTATAAAATTCTTACAAATTTTTCTTTTTACTACGACAGGGGTAGCGAAGCGCACCGGGTCAAGCTAGTTTTATATAAATTTGTTATTGTGAGATTTTTTGTTACTTATCTACATGTTTTGGAATAAATATTCACCCTTTGTTTTGTATCATTATTATATGCAGTAACAGTTTGTTAGTTAAAGTCCCTAAATTCTCATTAGAATTACAATTTTCATCAACTTGATTATAACGTTCGTGGAGTACTGATAACAAATGATAATTTTTGTACAAGAATGCGACATTAAAACATGAACAAAATCAGATGTTATTGATGGAAAGATTTCCTAAGATGTGAGCTAAATGATATAAATATTTTAACAATAAGCACTAAAGTAAAATTAATTAAAAAGTAGCTAAGACCTACAAAAAAAGTTTTTAGAACAATTTTCTCAAGAATTAATAAGATTTATTTTTTGATCTCGCAAAAATAGTTTTTCTGGATATTCCAGGAGCCTGTAACATTAATTATCGAGGAAATTTGTAAAATTTGTAATTCTTCTGGTAGCTTTGGTTTTCAATATACAGACGGATAGGCTATATCGATTCCGCTATTTATAACGATCCAGAATATATATACTTTATGGAGTCGCAAATGAAAAATATGGAAATTACAAACGTAATGACAAACTTATATATAACCTTGCCACTCATGGTGAAGGGTATAAAAACGTAAATTTTCTGTTGTAAACAGTTTTTGAAAACGTGATTTTTAAAAACCCGTTAATAATTTTGTTAAAATTTTATTACTTACAGGCTTGATATAATTTACCATCAAAATAATAAATTCCAAAAAAAAAACAATAAACTGAAATAAAAATACCCATAAAATAAAACAAAACTAAATTCGAAATGTTTATTACTTGTTTATAGCTAAATAAAACAAAATATTAATTAAAATATCTAAAAAAATATATGAATCTTTTTGATACTAACCGCTAAAATCAAAATTCAAAAAGAAAATAAATGTTTTAATAATAAACGGCGAAATTATTATGATTTTTAACACCCTGTGAGCAAAAACACAATAGTTCAGTTTAAATTAAAGTTTTCATCAATTGTTAACAGTTGTATTGTTAGACAATAAACAATAAATTTGGATAAAAGATTGTTTATAGAAATTGAAAGTATAATTAAATTTATTATTAAAAATGTAAGTTGAATGAAACTTATTATTAAAATTAATGTTATTTGTGTCCTAAAGTTCAGAGTTCAAAAATTATTAACAGTTGAAGCCACTTTTTTAAATAAAATATATTATAATTATGAAAGAAAGCTAGATTTGAGTTCGCAGAAGTTTTATAATGATAGGTTTTGCAAAGTAGTCAAAGTAGGACAATACAATTACTGAAAATTTATCTCAATAATTCCCTTACTGAATACTTAAACATCTATTTCAGTATTTGTCCGGGTATGTATCCGAAGTTAAAGCTAACTAACCACTACACCGTGGGGCAGAATCAAAATTTGTTGGAAATAAATCTGGCATTTCTAAACGGCTGGTGCGATCAGAATTTTTTGTTTCCCGTCCCATATTTTATATATGCTTGCGTTTGCTATTTATCTCTTTTAATTTCCGAGTTATAGTCATTTCAAAAGTTAAATTTTAAAACTTTGCCATGCCTTGCTCCGTTTTATCAAAAATATGAGTCGTACTTTTGGACCACATAGACTCAATTTAAAAATTCAAAAATAGTAGATACTGTTTCAAAAACAGTAATTTCTAAAAATTTGAGCGAAAATCCTAAAAATTGTATTTTTTACAATTTTTCCTATAGGGTCCACAGATCTTTCTGGACTGGGAAAATACTTTGGGGATAAATAGGGAACACATCAGGATTTGCAATGCTGCTTTCCGTTTTCTGATTCCAGGTTTGGAATTTTAGAACATGTAGCCCCAAGTTGAAATTTTTATAAAAAATAGGTCAAATTCCGAAGGGCGTAGGTTCAACATATTCAAAAAATAGGACATGTTTTTTAAACTAAACTATTCTCCGTAAAGATATCTTACAGAAAAACATGAAATTGTTGTATGTTCTTAACGAAAGTTTTTTTTTATAGAAAAAAAGATTTAAGTCAGTTTTTCGCCCAAAAAACAGCAAAAATCTACTATTTTTGAATTAAAAATCGTTTATCTTTTGTATATTATTGGTAATTTGCTTGTCTAACTAAGAACAAAAATAGAGTCTATGTGGTCCAAAAGTACGACCTATATTATTGAAAAAACGGACCAAGGTATGGCAAAATTTTAAAATTTCAAAATGTCTATAATTCTGAAATTATAACAGATGAATAGCACACGCAAGAATGTCGGAAAGGTAAACAAAAAAATGGCATGTGTTTACCAATTTTACATGTCGAAGGTACCTTAACTTGAGCCCTCCGATCGGAGCAGCCGTTTAGAAATGCCAGATTTAATTCCAAAAAAAATTTTGATTAAACGGAAAACATCATTGTCATATTTTATTTAAAAAGAATAGTTTTCAACAACTATTCCAATTCTCTTATTATTAACTAGATGTAGTTGAAAACGAGTTGCATTTTTTGTCGCATTCTTTATCTCATGTTTGTTGCAATAAATATACAGCTACTAAAATGCTATCGAAAAATTAAAGCAAGAAAATAGGAAAAATGTCACGTTCTTAATCTTTAAAATAAGTAAAACCCTCATTGACCCTCAATGACAAAATTTTAGCATTAAAAGTTATAAAAAATACTTCATTACATTTTATTGGATGTACGACCAAAAACTGCGGGATTTACAATAAATGTAAATCGCAGTTTTTGTTTGTTTTAAATAACTCATAGGTTATTTTAAAGGGTACATATCTGTCATTTATTATCACTTAGTTATTGCACATTATAGTGTAAACAACAAAGTTTTTTTTGCTTCGAAAATGTCGAATTTTCTGCCAACAAAGCGTCTTGTGCGGGAAGTTTAGCTTTACTTCTTTAATTTGGAAATAAAGTGCCGCTGAAGCACACCGATTGCTCACCAAAGCTTATGGTGAATGCGTTCCATCGGTTTCAACGTGCGTGAGATGGTTTGTTGGGTTCAGAAGTGATGATTTTGATATGGAAAACAAAGATCGCCCAGGCCAGCCAAAAAAGTTTGAAGGCCAAGAATTAGAGGGTTTAGTCCATGAATATTGTTGTCAAACTATACAACAGCTTGTAAAATAATTGGGAGCTACTCAACCAGCAAATTTTAAATTTGTGAGTCACACGATTCTTTCAAACTCAGGGAAATTGGACACCAAACAAATAGAAGCCAGAAAGCGATTTTGTTTATAGCTTGAACATTATAAAAGAAAATCCTTTTTACACCAAATCATTACTTGCGATGAAAAATGGAGCCATTACAAAAACTCAAAGCATAAGAGATCGTATGTGAAGCCAGGCCAACAAGCTGAATCGACACCTAAGCCAAATATCCATGACGCTAAGGTAATGCTCGGTATTTGGTGGGAGCAAAAGGTTCCTATATATTATGAGCTGCTGACATCTGACCAGAGGATCACAGGGAACCTGTATCGAATACAACTGATTTATTTGAAGTGATTATTGGCCGAAAACGCCTAAAATATGCGACCAGACATGAAACCACAATATTCAATCATGACAACGCTGAGCCACATGTTGCAATAGCTGTTAAAAACTATTCATAAACAAGTAAGAGAGCTATATTCGGCTGTGCCAAATCTTATATACCCTTCACCAAATTATACTTTAAAATAAAATTTAAAAAATTCTTATTTTTTTTAAAAAATTTTTTTCGAAATTTTTTTTTTTAAATTTTTTTCCAATTTTTTATTAAACAATTTTTTTAATTTAAAAATTTCTTTTTTTTAATTTATTAGTGAAAAAAGAGTTTTTTGTGAAAAAAATTCGGGATAAAAAATATTTTTCCCGATTTTGACCCATTGTAGGTCCAACTTACTATAGCCTTATATACATCGTTGCAATGGACTTTGAAATATCTATCATTAGATATCCATATTGTCTATATTCTCGATTATGACTTAGTAATCGAGATATAGATCAAAAATAGGAAACAAAAATAGAGGTTGTCTCGGATTTTTACTCATACCTCCGTTATTTATGGACAGATTTTGCTGATTTTAAATAGGAAACTTCTCGAAAGCATGTCTGACAGAAATATTGAAGATTTGGATCCCGAAGATATCTGGGGCCCTCAGAAAATTGATTTCAACAGACAGACGGACATGGCTAAATCGATTCAGCTATCTATAAGAATCCAGAATATATATACTTTATAGGGTCGGAAAATTATATTGTGGAAATTACAAACGGAATGACAAATTTATATATACCCTTCTCACGAAGGTGAAGGGTATAAAAAGTGGTTGGTAAGTAATGCCTCACCCGCTTTTCAGTACAGACCGTGCCCCGTCCAATTATTAATTGTTTCGATCGATGCAGAACGCTCTCTTTGGGATACGCTTCACTACAGAACCGAGTATCCAAAAAACCAGTTATATTTTTTGTCACGTTCTTTATCCCATGTTTATTGCTAATATATAATATTAAGACATGTAATACAATATTAAGACATTATTGCTTAAAAAACATTTAATCATAAATATTTTAAAATTGATAAAGCTCACGATTCCTATTATATTTTCCCATTAAAATTCTCTCTAATCCCTGTGTTACCAATAACAAGCTACATTTTAATTATCCCTATCAACTTATCATCTTATTTATGTAGGACGTATTTCAACATACAGTTATTACGAATCTGTTTTAAACCAATTTGTTTTAAATTAAAATATATTCGAAAAATAAAAAATAAATTCGTTAAATTTAATAGTCAATTATTCAGATTTCTACAACGAAATATTCGAATGCTATGAGTGCGTGTTTCGAACATGAAACAAAACATTTTTATCTGATGGCTGCAATTAAATGAATTAAATACGAGAGCAAAATACTCGTAACAATATTTTTTTTTTGGCAATTTGCTTCATATTCCCAATATTTTTAAAATTAAATTCTATGAATAGAGAAAAAAAAGTGATAAAAATAAATGCAAAATGTAGATGAGCAGCAACAAATAAAACGTAGAAAGGTAATTGATAAATCACATAATATATATAAAAATAATGATGAAGAAAACAAAGCGAACAAATTCAAAGTTAATTCCATTAAAATGAAATTGAAAGTTATCATCATTATTAGCGATCATTAGCGTACACTTTAAGGGGGGAAAATGAATTCAGTACTTAAGATGTAACAAATTTAAACAATTTATACTAAAATCTGAGCAATAATAAATTAATTTCAAATATTATTGGTAAAACAAAACCAATGGAATTAATAGTTTAGAAATGTTTGGAGAAATATGAATATGTATTTAAATTTGTCATCCGTAGCAATATCTATATGAACCGATTTTATAAAGTTGATAATGGACTTCTGATTTTGGGAGCCCTTGTCTTTATGTATGTGTTTCGATATTTGAAAGAGAATGGTATAACATATTATAGATACAAAAGTTTTTAAACAGTTACTGTTTAAAACAACACGTCTCTGTTAATGACATTACCCTCAACATCATTTCACGCTGTTATATTATAATATGTACTCAGTTTCATATTGATGCCAACTTGAAACAAAATCAATGTATCACACAGCTGATGATGATGCCAATAACAATTATGATATGTCGGTTTAGTGTAGAGCTTTAAAAGAATTTAAACATAATTTAAAAACAATAGGGTACAAACAAACATTTTTATCATAAGCATCTATATTTCAAATACAAAAAAAAAAAAAGAGAAAACGTTTAGCTCTTATTGTAATGTTTTATTAATTGAACTATATTACGTACGTGACAAATAAGTCGAAATATGCCAAATACCAGATCCAGCGAACCCCCATCCTGATCATGCTAATGCCTACCATATAGAGTTATACACCACGGGTATATATACAATTTAAAACGATGTAAATTTTCTGTCTTTGATCCTAACCTAAACATTATTCCATATATGGAATCAAATAGTCGTAAATTATCTCTAATAGTTTACGATATATTCGCGTTTTATAAAAATTTAATTTTGGTGTTTTACTATAGTATAGTTTCATCAAAATCGGCCAAAAATATATAACATTTCGCTATATTTCCATGAGAAATTCCAAATATTGAAAAAAATGAATTTCTGACCCTCACGATTTAAGGGTTAACGTTTTCCGATTTTAGTAAAACTTTCAGACTATATTTAAATATACCAGGACTATAATATTCTGAATAGGTTTTACTTAAAATTCATAACAGTAAGGAAATTCGGCTCATTCACCAAAATATGGCCAAAAAATTAGTTTTTCTAGAAAATCGCAAAATTTAAATCGCAGGTACGGAAATATAGGAGGTATTGTCATACTTTTTTCATATTTTTATTCCCTATTATGTTCTCAATAGATCCCAAAGTGATGATCAAAACATTCGGAAATTTGTTTAACAAAATTTTTAAAAATTTTAAATTGGAGTTTTAAAACTGCCGTTTTTTTGGTTATACCTGCGAATAGATTAACGGTATCCTACGAAGAGAAAAACTCATATCAAGTAGTGTATATATTTTAAGTAAAAATAAGCGTTTATTTTAATATTTCTCAAAATATGTTAATTTCGTTTCTACATTTCTTGTTCTAGTGGCCTGAGACACGTTAATAGCTTGGCGAATTTTTATATCTTATTAGAACGGTAATTACGTACACATTTCGATTCTTTAAAATTAAATTTCAAAAGTAATTATTTAATGACAAAATTTGTACAAAAACTGAAAAAATTGCATTTTATCCCTTTGTAAGTAAATGCACATCAAAATTTCAGCGTCGTTGCGGCACCAATTAACGTTATTCTATCATCCTTATATACACAACGTGTCTAGAAGGGGGACGGTCAAAATTCGCAATTTTATTTTTTTGGAGCACTGTTCATTGAAAAAGAAAAATATTTTTTATAGTGGGAATTTAAAAACCGAATGCAGCAAAGCTTAAATAGATCCAAAAATAGACAAGACAACATTTAATAAAACTTTATTTATAATGTAGTGAAAGAAACAAAAGTCTCCCTTATCTGGTTCCCAGAACTAGAACTAATATTTAATAAAGCAAAAAACCAGTTAAATTGTTCAAAAAATCGGTCAAAAATCAATAATGTATGTACTTTTAATAAAAGATTTCAGAAGTCCGACTAAGTTAGATCTGGAAAATTGCGCAATTCATTTCGATAGAGGACTTTTTCAAATCAGAATGTATATAATCAAATTGAATCAATGGTTTTTTGTCATTAATGTCTCTAAATACGATTATAAAGAACTTAAAATTTGCATTGTATTAAGTCAACCTATTAGATGTGTTAATTTTACTGTTTTAAACAAACATTTTTCTGTTTTTGTCACACAGAGAAAAATGTTTAATGTCAATTATATTTTTTGTTGTTAATCAGATTAAAATGGGTGACCAGAAAAAAGTGCGTACTAAAATAATTAAATATTTTCAACAAAACCCAACATAGTCCTACAAAAAGTTGGCCAAGCATTCAAAGGTCTGCCGTCAAACTGTTTCCAATGTTATTAAACAATTCCGGGAGAACTTGTTCGTTGATAGAAAACCTGGTTCAGGTAGAATGAATGGTCCACATGATGTTTCTAAAGCCAAAAAAATAGAAAGCATTTTCAAAAGAGCTCCCAACACATCCGGTAGGAAAGCAGCCCGGTTAGGTCAGTACTCGGACTATTTGATACGAAAAGTTAAAGCCAATGAAGGTTTAAAAGCATACAAGGCCCAAAAAGTTTCTATAAGGAACTTTTTGGGCCAAAGACAGAGCACGGAAATTGAAGTCAAATTTTATACAAAAAGTATACCTGCTGCATAATGGATGACGAAATGTACAATATGCAGTTGCGGCAAAAAAGCCAAACATTTGTTACAAAGGGCTTTTTAAATACCGAAATTTACATCAAGGAATGTTTACAAAGGAGGAGCTTCCATTCATAAGACTTCTTAATGTGTCCACTTACTTTTGGACTGATTTGGGATCCTGTCACTATGGAAGCAAGGCATTGAGTGGTACAAGAACAATAATGTGATATTTGTACCAAGATAGGCAATTCCTCCAAACTGCCCGGAGCTAAGGCCAGTGGGGAGATATTGGGCTCTTGTTAAAAGAGAATTGAAGAGCACAAAAAGGGTGTCCAAAAGTGTGGTAGATTTTAAACGGAGATGGACATCCTGTTCGAGCAAAGTGACAGAAAGCACTATAAAAACGGTAATGGAAGGGTTTCCGAAAAAGGTTCAAAATTTCATCACTAGTGATTAAAACTATAAAATTTTTATTTTTGGAAAATTGTAATAATAATTTCAATCAAATAAAAAAAAAATAAAACTGTAAGTTTAGTGGTTTCATTTGTATTAACATATGTATATGTATGTTAAGAATTTTTTGATCTCACTCCTTATTACATGTGGCTTTGCGATAAAGCCATAAATATTAATAATTGCTGGCGCTTTCGATTTTTCCAGAGTTTTTTTAAACAAAAAAATTAGATATTTTCTCGCAAAAATATATGTTTTCTTCAATTTGTTATTATAGAAAAAAAAAATAAGTGAAAAAATGTAGTTGTGCATGTTTACAGTAACCATTTCAACATTTTGAAAACTTTTTTACAATATTATAGTCACAGTAACTATTTACATGATTGTGGTAACCATAATAAGGTTAACTTACGATTCACATATGTATGGTTGCAGTAAACAAGTATATGTTTGTGACAACCATTGTTATGATGAATCTTTATATCGTAATATGTTGTTCTCAGATTATGATATCAATTAGCCAAGAGTAAGATAATATGGCAAGTCCTTCATCATATAAATGGTTGTCACAAACATATACATGTTTACTGTAACCATATATATTATTGATACAATCATGTGAATCGTAAGTTAACCTTGTTACCACACTGATGTATATAGTTACTGCGACTATAATATTGTTAAAAAAAACTTTTCAAAATGTTGAAATGGTTACTGTAAACATGCACAACTATGTATATTTTTCTCTGCGCGTATACGTAGACATGGAACCAATGAAAATAATAACACTGCTTCAACTAACATCAGAATAGGTTTCAAAAATTCAAATAAAATTCAAACTAGATTGAATTTCGAAAAACGAAATAAGCTGCTTCGGTGAATTTTATAAGATATTTCATCAAAAAACCGATTTTTCACTAAGAAATAGAAGATTTTTGGAAATAATTCCTTTAAATAGCTGCCTCAACATTTGATATTTATAACGAACATTTTTAAATTGTAACACTAAACATTAGCCAATGTGAACACAAAAAAAAACCCCATATAAATAAAATAAATGGTATTTTAAATACAAACATCTTTTTTTCCGTTTAATGTTTAAAATTTTGAATTTAAAGTTTAATAGGGGATTAAGAGAGCACTCACACCAACAAAGATAAACAGTTAAACATTAAAATACATCATGTATTTAGTTTGTTTCTCGGCAAATTAGTTATTGGCAAGAAAAATAATTTTTATGTTTATAGTGTTGGCTGACATGACTTACCCACCATCTCCGTAACCATCATCATTATGATCTCTATTATAATCCAAAGCCAGAGTATGTACCAATACATGGTTATGTACATACTACATATCAGGGATGGCAATTGACATTTTAAAATTGTTCCAATCAGCCTTTATAATTGTACTTTTTTGATCATAATTGTACCAAAAAAAAAATTTTTATTGTGAATAGATTTTTGATAGGAAGAGATTATTATTTTCACATTTCATCTTAGAATTTATCAAAATTATATACAAAATGTGACTTTTTTAAAAAAAAGTACTTTTTGCTCATTTAAAATTTTTGGGAAATTGTGTTTTATTTCATTCGCCCCCTTAAAAAACTGCCTGAACCTGGAAATGGTAGCAAGTTTCTTGCTTATCATTAGATGCATCTAAAAGTCACCAGGATAAGGATGTTTAATATAAAACCAATTTTATATCGGAAAATGAATTTTTCACTAATAAATTAAAAAAAATTTTTTAAAAACTATTTCGAAAAATAAAATTTTAAAAAATTAAAAATTTTTTTTTTTTAAGATTCGGCAAAATATAGCTCTTACTTGTTTATTAGGGTATTCAATCGATTAACCGTTACTCGGTTAACCGATTAATTTTGGTCGGTTAACTGTTCGAATAATTAAAAACTGCCGATTTTCAAATAACAAATAAACCGATTAATCTATACCCCGATTAATTATTTGCTCAATTAACCGATTAAACCAGAAACCCGATTAATTGAATAGTCTATTGTTTATGTTAACTTTTTTAATTGTCATAGAGTTTCCATTTAAAATCAACACTTTTTATTTTTATTCGTTAATTAAATGATTTTATGAAAACCTTGATGTAATTATAAACTTTTCATAAAATCTTTATTTTAAAAATATCATCACATAGGTACACATACAAGGTGGCGCAAAAGTAATACTCCTATCAGAAAATGCTATAAATTTTGCGATTGGCCCCTAATGTCAGTTCTGTTTTGACATTTGTGTGGTAAACACATGCGAAATACACGTTAATAAACAATGTTACGCTACACTGCTCCAGAACGCGGAATATTGCTGACTATTTATTTGACCAATAATCGGTCGGTGACTTTGGCACAACGTGAATTTCGTCGCAGATTTCCTGGCCGTCCAACGCCTACTGGTGAAACACTGCGACGTTTAGCCGCTCGCCTCGAAGAGACTGGCACAACACGAGATGCTGCCTGGCGTGGCAGACCCCGGAGTAGCCGTTCTGCAGAAAATATTGCTGCTGTAGCCGAGGATGTCATGGAAGCGCCGTCGACATCGACCAGACGACGTGCCACGCAAATGGGTATCAGTCGACGGTCTTTACAGCGAATTTTGGTACAAGATTTGAAAATGTTTCCGTACAAAGTCTAGACGGTGCATCAGCTGTTAGCTGCTGACCGCTAATCGCGTCTAACATACGCTCAAGCCATCCTTAATCACCACCAAGAGGAAGATGATTTTTCATCAAAAATAATTATGAGTGGTGGGGCCCATTTCCATCTTAGCGGGTACGTAAATAAGCATAATTTACGCTTCTGGGGCACTGAAAATCCGCGTGTAACCCACGAAGAGCCATTACACCCGCTCAAAGTCACTTTATGGTGTGCTGTTTTCGCTGGAGGAGTCATCGGACCCTTTTTCTTCGAAGACGTCGCGGGCCAAACGGTTACTGTGAATGGTGAGCGCTACAGAGCAATGATCAACGAGTTCTTTTTACCGCAACTTGATGAATTGGCATTGGAAAACATGTGGTTCCAACAGGACAGTGCAACGGCGCCTAATCTCCCGTTTTGGCGATTTGCACTGGCCAGCAAGATCGCCTGATTTGACCGCTCCAGACTTCTTTTTGTGGGGCTTTTTGAAGTCGCGGGTTTATGTCAACAAGCCTCAGACTCTTGCAGCTCTTAAAGACAATATCCGTCAAGAATGTGAGGACCTATCGCCGGAAATTTTGGCCAAAGTGATGGAAAATGCCATAAAAAGGGCTCAAATGACAATCAACTGTGGAGGCGGCCATTTACATGACATCATATTCTCGACTTGATGTCAAAAAAATTAAAAGACCAAATAAAAATAATCCACAAGAAGAATCAAAGTTTTTCATTTTTTTTTTTTTTTTAATTACGCCACCTTGTATATGTACAAACATATACACCGATCTAGATTTTTATCAAATTTGTCAGCCGAATAATATATTTTTTATAAAAATTTGATCACAGATAGATGTGTATTTAAATTAGATAAAACGAAAATCGTTTTTTTAGTAATAAAAAAATTTAAATTTAAACAATATTTTAAACCAAAATTTCCATACAAAATTTGATTATAACACGTTGTTTAAATTTAAAAATTCTTTATGAATAAGACCCTTAATATTTATATATTTATTTCTAATATGTACCTATACAAACATCACTTGTTTAAAAATTTGAGAAAATAAATTCAGTAAATAATTAATGCATAAAAATTGTTGTTTCTAAATAATACACTCACCTGAAATACAATTTATTTTTCTTTACATATATTACATTATTATGTTACAATTAAATACCCGTACCAATTTCCGTTTTATTTACACTAACTCGTATATTGGCAACTCTAAGATGCTTCCCTACTCAATTCTAAACAATGATTTTGTTTTCGTTTTTTTTTTTGTCTTTCTCTGATTTTACTTATTATGATTTTGCTCTTATTATATTCTCATTCACTAACTAACAACAACAACACCTTCGAATGCACAGCATCACGCGACTCATAAACAAAATCATGTTTAAAGGGCTTTATTTTACAAAAACAACAACAACCACTAGATACAACAAAAACAAAATTATTGCTAACACTTCTTATTGATGATTTTGCTTTTTTTTTACTGCTTTATTTTAATAAAACCTTTATTTTAACACAATAATCACTTCTAATAATGTTCAATAGCTACTTTTTTAATTATCTTAAACGTTTAATATTTTATTTAACGCTTTATATAATTTTCTACTAATGACGGACAACACAAACTATAACGACGAATTTAAAACAAACGATTTTAGAGGAGACCATGTAACAACTAAAATGTTTGGCAAACAGAGTAGAGTTGCCAGTGCAAGTGGAATGCTATTTGATAGGAGGATTTTATGAACAGGATATTAATTTAATGGAAAAAATAGAAAACTATAAAAAGAGAGGAACTATAAAAAGCAAGATTATATAAGAGGGGATATGTAAGTATATTATTAAAGATTTCAGTTCCAATTCTTAACATGAGGTTGGTAAATATGAAATGATAAAGTTTATAAAACAAAATTTCTTCACATTTTTGCGCATATTATTTAAAATTTCGAGACATATGAATTTTTTCTACCTGTTTTTTTTTTTTTTTGGAAATAATTCGGTATCTCGGGAACTATTCGAGATATTGTTACGAAATTTGATTTACATTTGATAAGATCCCTAGAGCTAATGGGGGCCAGGGAGTGACACCTCAAAGTTAGACACCTCGGGTCTCAAATATAAAAAAAAAAATCGACAAATAGCTGTAATTTAAAATATAAATAGTCCTTGAGAAGATCTACAAAAACTACGCTTAAGCTACGTACACACGGTTGTCAGATTTTACAATGTTGTCAGATCTGCCAATGTGCTCGCAATGTACTGCCAATGAAATATTATTAGCAAAAGGTAAATTGTCAGTTTAGACGATTGTAAGAAAACCTTACAATTTCATTGTCAGACAATTGTCAAACAATAAATTTATCTGCCAACAAAAATTGCCAGTTCACACGGTTGCTTCACTTTTGTTAGATAGAAATTATTTATCTGACAATGATGCCATTGTCAGATGCATAAACTTCGCACATATGACAATAAAAAGTTTCTGACAATGAACTTACAATGATCTGGCAATGGCAACGAAAGGTGTTTACACGATTGTCAGATGTCTGACAATAGTATTGTCTTACAATGTACTGACAAATACTTTTTCTGACAACGTTGTAAGTCCACACGGTTGTTAGACATTTTCTGAACATTTTTCTGACAATATTGTACAATCTGACAACCGTGTGTACGTAGCTTTACATGTGTAAGTTGTCTCCATTAGTTGGATAGATATTTATTGATTTATTTTTTTTTTTTTAATTTCGCTCGATACTTGTATGATTTTTTAAATATGGCGGTCCTACGTAGGGTCACAATTTATTTTTAAAATATCAGCTATGTTGGCGATAAAATTCTAAATAAAATAAAAACAAGTTGCAAACAGTTATCTCGTCCCTATATAAAGCTACACGCATCCAAATTTTAAACATGTAAAAAAGGCCGTATTTTTACGTTTTTCCCAAAAAAGCCCATATATTTTTTCTTTTGTAGAAAAATATTTTCTTCGGGACTATATACAATTTGTATATGATTCGGAAAAATGCAGAAGCGTGTTAAGTAAAATTTGGCTCACTCAAGTGGACATAAAAACCCTCAGACATAACCAAACATGGCCAATTTTTTTAAAAAAATTTTGATTTGAGTAAAAAATTCTTAAAAAGCAAAACACCGATCCTCGAAAAATCTGCATATTTGTATAATCCTATATGTTTCTTAAATACTTACAAAGTTTTTTATTATTATCACAAGGTAAATAACGTCTCAAAAAAAAAAAAACTCAATTTTTAGAACACATTTTCCCCATTTTAGGAATTTCGGTATTTGGAAACAAAAACTGTCAAAAGTTATAATGCCATTGATTTAAGGACATTCGGATCTATATTAGTTCCAAATTTTGTTATGATATCTTTAACCGTAAAGATATTTACATTTATTCAAATTTTATATTTTTGTTCATGGAAAATCACCATAATTTCTTTAGTTTTTAAGGTAAATGACGTCCCAAACATTTATAAAATTATTTAGATTTACTAAAATATCAATCTTCAAGTCCTAACGTTTTCACCGATATCAAATACTTATATAAAAAGCCTTCATTTACTCTTCAGAAGTTCCACAAACCTTGCCCCCTTTGAAAAAAATGTTTACGTTTTTTCATATATACTTTCGTAACAATACCTCCAATAGTTCCCGAGATACCGAATTATTTCCAAAAAAACGTTTCTAGACCACTGTGCTGTGTTCATTCCTATGTCAACATCTTCTAATGCAAGATGATTTTCGATCAAATTTAGGTAAAATCAAGTTAAATTATATTTTTTAATGTACATAAGTGTTTTCAAAATTGTACCAAATTAGTTATTGGTATACCATTGTACTTATCAAGTTCGAATTGTACCAAAAAAAAGTACAAATGTACCAACTTTGCCATCCCTGCTACATATACCTACTTATACATTTACTTGCATACTTATTTATATGAGATATTGTACAATTACTACCAGTTTACTTACACACTAAAAAAAATGTGGAAACAAATACTTTAAAGTGTAAAATTATTAATTTGTTGAGTATTTTTTTTTGTTAATAATTTTTCGGTTATTTTTTTTCTTGTCGTTTTGCGTTATTTTAATTTCGTTTCTGTTTTTAGTTTTGAGGGATTGTGTGCAATTAAATTCTGCGCATATAAATATGTGCAGGTTTGCCACAAATACTTTATAAACACTTTAGATCTTTAAGATTTAACATCAACATTTAAAATTCTTAGACAATTCTCCTACACATCTTAAGCTCAACAAAAATGTTCAAAATTGTAAGTTTCCTTTATTTAGTACATTAAATTAATGTAAAATCAAACTGTGTTGTAAGCAAATAATTAAATTATCCCTGCCTCCTGCACTCAACTGATTTCAAGGACTCGGCTGGGGCAGGAGTTTACAAAACAATTAATAATAATGAAATTTGTTACTGTGCTTTCAATATTTTACAGCTCATTGTTTCTTTAGCCATTTGTGGTTGTGCCTTGGCTGTTGATTATCAGGCTGAAACCCGTAATTTCGTTAACGAAATCAAAGAGGATGGTAGCTACAATTATCAATTCGATACCACCAACGGTATTGCTCAGCAGGAGGCTGGTGTTGGTGGCCACTATGCCACCGGCTCTTCCCAGTACTATTCGCCCGAGGGTGAATTAATTCAATTGACTTATACGGCCGATGAAAATGGTTTCCAGCCACAAGGTGCTCATTTGCCCACCCCACCACCAATTCCAGAAGCCATTTTAAAATCATTAGAATACATTCGCACCCATCCCTATCATGAGGAGCAGCAAGCCGCCAAACAATACGGCAATCAGCAACAACAGCAACATCAACAAGGACCTTATCGTAAATTCTAATTTAGAAAAATAACAATTGTACGTGATTGCGATATTTGCTGTGATTTCATTCTTGTCTTCCAACTCTGTCCTATCTTCTCCATCCATCCATCTACTATTTGTCTGTCAATAGGAAAAATCTGTTTATGTTGTTTAACCATTTTATTTACACTCACTCGCTTCTTACAAAACACTTACAAAATGTATACATGAATACCGCCATAAATATTTACATCCATACATTTAAACACACTACATACTCTACATATTCATATTTAAATCTGTACATACTTATATGTACATATATTGTACATCTACTTTACATCAACTTTACATACATATATCCTTAATATCCATTTTGTGAATAGTGAGAATAAAGAACATGATTTTGTTATAAATATTATTTTGTTACAATAAAATAAAAAAATTGTCATCAAGAAAAATCCACCAGTGTTTTATTTACATTGTTATAAAAAAAAAAAAAAACAAAACTAAAAATCATATAATTTTATAGAGGATTTACTAAAGGATTTGAAATATTTATAAAAATTATGTTGTCATTGTGACACGACAATTCATAGAATGTCAGCAATTTGTATACTGTCTACCTTAAGTAAGAAATTTGCGAAATTTATTATGCCATTTGTAACTTGAAGGAAATTTGCTCAACGGCTTAAAGAAGCATATACAAAGATGAAAAGAATACTTTTCGATTGCTTGTTACTAAAACCCTGTAACTAAACTAGTCATAGAAACAACCAGATACACAATTAGACTTTGTCATATTTTCTATCCGAACTGCTGAGCTGTTACTTTTTTTGATTATTGAAATGTGGAAGGATGGTTAATTGTCAAGAATACAAAGAAAAGCTGCCTGGAAGATTGGATTAACTGGGGAGGAACCTGTTACTTTTCCTGAAATGTCTTAACTAGCCATCAATTTGTTCACTCAGCCAACAATTTTGTGTGCAAACATGAATTTGTCTTGTTTTGGATACCTTTTGTCAATGTTATGTTCCTGTCCACATGAGACAACTTCATGTTTGGACAGAAATTGTCCCCTAAGTAAACAAATTGATGGCTTGTCAAGAAAAAGGGTAAGGAATTATATCAGCTCATGTCAAACCGGTTTCTAAGATTTTTCTACTCTCTATCGACTATGAAAAAGTACACTAAACTCTTGATATTGAAAAGAATATGACCAAGTATGGTCATTCGGTGAGCCTGCATCATTTTTTTTTATATAATATTAAAGGTAAAGAATCGTAGATTTTAAAAATTTTTCTAGTAATCCATTTCTAATCAAAACACGGTATAGCATAGAAAATCGCTCTTTAACAAAAATCTCATCTGGTAAGAATTAGTGTGCTGTATTCCCAATTATTGATAAAATCACTGAAATTTATTATTGGGGGATAACCTAGTTCCTATGCGCATTTCACTGGTTGCTAAGGCCAGATCATCAGGAAACCTTTTCTTAATGGGCTTTAGAAAAACTAATGATATTATACAAATAAAACTATACAGTGAATGAGAATTACAGATACTCAAGCTTTATATAAGTTAAATAACAAAATTTGATCCGAATCAACGTATTTTAGAAAAATCCGTACGAAATTTACCAGATATAAAGAATAAAATATATATGGCCAGAAAAATGGCATTCACCTCGGCCTTTAGGCTAAACGCGATTGGGGCGTGGAGACATGCTCCATATGGTCATGCCAGTATAATAGGTAGCATTCGGAATCCTCCGGATAATATCGACTACTGCATTTCTAGGTCCTTCTGCACGACACAACGGGTCTCTCAGTCTATACGGACGGCTCTAGGAAGGGAGATCGAGTTGGCGTAGGTGTTTACATTCAGGAATTCGAAAGTAGGTTATATTTTAGACTTCCAAATGAATGTAGCATTAACCAGGCTGAAATATCAGCCATGAAAAGGGCGGCTAACTGGCTCAGTTATAACAAGATATAAGGTAGGGATATTCGTGTATATACTGATAGTCAGGCCGCTATAAAATATCTAACAGGAGTATATACAATATCTAATTTAGTCCAGGAATGCCGGGCATCCTTAAACAGGATGGCCAGACATTCAACAGTCGTACTCAAGTGGGAGATACTACAGGCAACTGTGTTGCTGATGAATTGGCGAAAAAAGGCGCCAAGCTGGCTGACGGACACATAGACTTCCTATGTGGGATTCTGTTATCCAAATGCAAGCTTCACATTAGTAACTTCTACAATGAGCTTGCTGAGACAAAATGGGGTTGTGAACCCACATGTACTATTACCAGAATGATATGGGCCCGACTGAATCGCGGACGAACAACGTATCTTCTTGGCTTGACACGGTCACTGTACTTTTGACAACCACGCGAGGAGACTTGGCTTGCCCAACAATGACTTCTGCAGAAGTTGTCAAAACGAGGAGGAGGATGAGACAATTTTTCATCTTCTTAGTCACTGTCCGGTTTCTGGGACATCGTTCCCTAACTAGTCTCTCTGAGCTCTCGAATTGAGGCTTGAGTGCATTAATGCCTTTGTAAGGAATAGTAATTGGCTAACCAGAGCAAATATGGGGATCTCCATGGAGTGATCAAATAATAATCTCCTCTCCTCTCTCTTTCTCTTTCGTATCTCTTCTCTCACTCTTCAATCTAAACCAAATCTTGACTGCCCCCTTCTCTTTTTGTCTCTATACTTTAAGGTAACACAAAGGGACCTATTGCCTGGACCCACGTGAGCTGCTCTTCTTCACTTCTCGGCTACCTGGAAACCTAACTTAACCACAGAATAAGATATACCAATCAGGCGCGGATACAGAGGGGGTGAAATAGAAATTCCCCTCCACAAAAAGAAGAAAAGTTTTCATATAAAAAATAAGAAAAAAAAGGAAAATGTAGAACAAATTTTGATTTGTTTCCCCCCAAATGGTTGACCTGGATCCGCGCCTGACCAATTCCTGTCGACATTAGTAAAATGCCTGCATGTAATGAGTTATTAAATTACAAGTTTTATTTAATTTATTTTTTTTTATTCAGTATTATTTGACAATTCATAATGGAAAGACTCACACCGAAACAACGTCTCCAAATTATCCAGCTGTATTACGGAAATCAGCGTTCCTTGAGAAATATTTTTCGTACAATTCGTGCATCATATGGTTTGTAACATCAACCTTCCGAGCCCACTATTGCCAATACCATCCGCAAATTATGTCTTAGTCGAACAGATCACATCCAGCCTATAGAGAAGATAATATTGCGGCTGTAGCGAAGAGAGTGGATATAAAAATCTTTGAAATCAGATAGGAAACAAAAAAGAATGGCACGTGTTTAAAAATTTTACATGTCGAGGGTGCCCTACTTTAAGCCCCCATAGCGCCGCCCCCTCCAAGAATTTGTAGGGTCAATTTTAATAACTTAAACTCGAATACTCCTTGCCTATGCCCACGTCAAATTTTATTCCAATCCCACCAGCTGTTTATTTATTTCCAAAACATTTTGATTCTGCCCCACTGTGCTTTATGAACTTCGTTGGTTTCAGATAAATATCCAATCATATCTTCCCTATGATGGCTATAAGTGACAAGCATAAGGTTAATACTATAGTCGAATGCCCCTAAAGATCCTTAAAATATTGTTATTTTGCAAAGTTCCTAATAATACCAAAAATTACAACATCTTCCACATATGAAATAAATGAAATAAATACAACTTAAGGCCTTTTTAACATAAATTTGTGTGGCTCTTAATGTTAATTAATGGTTCCTGCTAACTAGTTTGTATAAATATAATATGTAATTGTTTCATTCATTCTACAGTTCCATTTAAATGTTGCAAGATATCTTTAAGATTTTATTTAGTAAATCATGTAATTGTGTGCCATATATGTAAATATTACAATAAATCTAGCCATTCATTCATTTGTATGAAAAAAAAATCATGTATTTATTTCATATAAATTAATGTGCAGCTATCTACTTGTATATTATTTATAACCAGTTAAATGTTAAAATAATTTAAGGGATCCATTTGTTTTGTGAGAGTCTCCATTGAAATAAAATTCAAGGTAATTTTCAGCTACATTTTTACTGGTTTATCTTTTTTACTTTTTACGGGATGAGTATGTATTTATATTAATCGGAAGTTGAATAAATTTTCATTTGCAAAAATTAATCATTTGCTGTTTGGTTGGTTGGTTGTTGCTGCTGTGATCCGATTTAAATTCTTCGCTAAATGTTTGTACAGTATGAAAGTTACTTATTTATAG
Source organism: Calliphora vomitoria (assembly GCA_942486065.2). Classification (NCBI taxonomy): domain Eukaryota; kingdom Metazoa; phylum Arthropoda; class Insecta; order Diptera; family Calliphoridae; genus Calliphora; species Calliphora vomitoria. The sequence continues at coordinate 37,293,173 of OW818031.2, read as the reverse complement.
TGTGGATGATGTGAATGATCATCATTTCTGTGTTGCTAATTTTATGCCATGACCTTAAACAAAATAGGTATTAATTGATTTTTCTTGTACGAAATATTTCATTACATTACGTGTATACTTATTAACACTATTAATTTATGTAGCAGGCCTAAATTAATTTATTATCTTTTAATACAAATGAGGCATGCAAATGTTGGTGTAAGACGAGTACAATCATTATTTAAATATAAATTTTCTAATGATTCACTAAATGTTCACACCTATTAATTGGTTGTGTTTTAAATGGTTTAAAGATGATGTGATGTGGGAATATTTCAAGTATCATCATATTTCATTTAGTCACATTAAAATTTTAATGATTGTGGGAGCTGTGAAAATTGATTAATATTTTAGCAAAATATTATTTATTAATGCTGGAAGTAACACAATGGGTTGTAAGTTTATTTACCATTCATAAGCAAGTAAGAATGTTATATACAATCGATTGTGGAAAATTTACCAAAACAGGTATTATTTGTGGATTTTGTAACATATCTGAGCAAATTTCACCTTGCTATATCTTGTTTTAACAGAGGGTACACAAACAGATGGGCAAATTAATATACCTTTATATAGGGCTCGATAATTTTATACAAAACTCTGGGGAATCAAAAGTAGTTTATCAAAATATCAAGCTTCAAAACAATTACTTTTAAATTGTGTTTATTGGTATCCTCTACATTCCTCTCTTTAGGGTATTTTATAGTTCAAAGTCCTTACAAAACAATGCGTGACTGTTGACATTTTAAATATAGCCCTTCATTGTGAAGATCACGATCGTGCAACTCACGAGGATTTTCAAAAAGTAAGGAAATACATCTACAATTTCTAAATGGATAGTCAGCTTTCCAAATTCCCAAAACTATAGAAGAACTATATAAATATTTTATGGCTTAAACAAATTTTTTCATTTGGACAAAAAATCGGCTTGTTTTTGCAAAAAGTCTGCCATGAATATTTTAATTATTAAAAACTGTTTACATTTTTGAAAAGAAGATACAATTTCCTACATTTCCTATACTTGTACTTTTTAGTTTCCACTAGTCAAATTAATTGATTAAAAATCGACAACATACATGACATACTGAATTATAATATACTTTTGGTTACCGCATTACCGACTACGGCAATACCAAAAATCCAAGAAAACAACAAAGTGAAGCTAAATACTCTGAAATATTAAAAATTAAAAATAACCCGCAAACTTTAAAAAGCTAAAAAAAGGTTGTTTAATAATTTTTTTATAGGTAATTATGACCCAATAAACTCAGAACAGCCATCAGAAACTAATTTGCAAATAAAGTTTAGGAACCAGGTGCAAAAAGGTGAACAGTGCCTCAGGGCATTGTTGCCAGTTTAGGTGAAAACAACAATAAGATGTAAACCATAGAATAAAATATCCATAGAAGCGTTACTGAGAGGGAAAACAACCTAAGTCTGTTGTCTAAAACCTAAGTCGTGAGAATGTATTAGTACATAGTTTTGAGGTTGTATTGTTGCCGTTTTAATTTTCACCACACACACAGAGTTCTATAAAAATTTTTAAATTTAAAAAATTTAAACTCTGTTCTATAAATAAAATTATACCACAAATAAAATAAAGTGTCAAAAATTGATAAAAAATAAATTGTGTAGAAGTGTAATTCCTAAAGTGGTTCGGTCGGTATTTAGTCGTAAAATCAAAGTTAAAATTTCTCTCAGCTTACTCTTAGTTGCGTCTTTAGTTGAGGGATGTCCAAAGCTAAAACTGTATTTGTGTTGGTGAGCGAAAAAGAGCTCCACTGAAATAAAATTTTTGTGAAATAAATAAAATATTTTTAAGACTTTATTTGTTAACAATAATCAAGTCAACAATCTTAATCAAATTTTCAGCGACATATTATCATAGCTCATTAATTAAGAGTTCGACATTAATAATTTTCGAGAAATTTAAAAATATTTAAAATAAGTAAACCATTTTTTTGCTTATTTAATTATGCCGTCTTGATTAAAATCATTTCAAATATGAACAAAATTGTTCACAAAAGTAAATTGAGGGAAAAAATCAGACAACACTTCAATGATTTTTTAAAGTTCGAAATATATTAAACAATCCAAATATTTCTTTCAGTGATCATGAAAAATAAATTGAAAAAAAATTAAAAAATAGCAATACATCAAAAACTAAGAAAATATGTTTTACTTTCTACGATGATACTCATAACAACAATTTTTGGCATGTGAGAAGCATAAATGAAGATCGCATTTTGTGCAAACACACTGGGTTTCCGACTTTTTTGATAGTTTGCACCATCTCTTTTGCCTAACCAGATTGAAAAGTGGTCAATATTATTATAACGGACGTCATTAACTAAATGTTTTGATTTTTCACCAACTTTTGAACTTCCTGGCTGTGGATCTACTTGTGGAGTACCAACTGATCATGAGTCAAGACGGATAATTTAATCCATCTGTGGTCCCTATCTGCCATTCCTATCTTTTTTTTTATATAACAAATAATATAACAAAAAAGTAAAAAACTATGCAATATAACATAAATTTAGCCGCAACAGTGCCTTGAGGCACCTCTTAGTTTTTGCGTTCTCAACACATTTTTTGTTAATTGTTTAACATTTACAAATTCATAGACTGAAAGAAGAATATCTCAAATAGATCGGGCGACTAAAAGTTAGTAAAACTTTGATTTAAAAAAAAAATCACACACAAAATTTCAAGTGCTAAATTATGACACCACTCACAAAACAGCTGACAGAACATAAACTAAAAGTCAGAATGCATTTCGACCTTCGAGGGAAATGTTAACAAATCTGTAACTAAAGTCACCATTAAATTTAAAAAAATATATATATAATTACTTTTTAAGATAATTGGTGTTTTGTTAAGGCACTCTTGCGGGTTAGAGGGTTAATTCAAAAATTGTTGTTTCTGCTAAGACCAGAGCCCTCCAAATTAAACCTATTTTTGATATAGATTCCAAATTTAAAATATGTTTTCTGTAAATACATAGCTGGAATCAACAAATTAAACCCTGCTTTGTATCCCCCAATATGTTCTCAATTATTTTACCCCTTTTTTGTTATAATAAATATTGCCAAAAATATATTTTAAACGTTTTTTAGGAATTATTGAATTTCAGTAATAAATTTCAAATATTTTTTCCAGTATTTTAATATGAAATAATTGGGGAATTCACACGGTCTGCTATTAGGTCATATTGTCATAATGTACTAATATATTAAGATAGTTTAAACAAATTTTAGTTGTGTTTCAAACAAAAAAGTTCTAAGCTAATAAGACTGTTTAAATTACATTTATTGTTTTGTCATAAAATAACACTTTTTTGTTTAAAACACAACAACAATTTGTTTAAACTACCATAATATATTAGGACATTATGACAATATGACTTAATAGCAGACCGTGTGAATCCCTCAAATATGTAATTCTATATAAGTAACTGTAACATTTTATTCAAAAACATTTATAAATAAATATCTATTTTTAGGTAACAGTTTTGAAATTTGTTGAAAATAACTTCCCAATAGTATTTGCAACTGATCAAATTTTTTTATCAAAATGGATGTTCTGTTCAGCGTTAAGGCACATTTCTGGATGAAAAGGTACGTCAACAAACAAAATTGTCAAATTTAGGAGTATACAATTCCGAATGAGATCCAAGAGCATAAAATGCAATGTTTGGTGTGCATTTTTGACTGGCACGCCGCCATACTTCCTTAAGAACAACGTTGGCCAGGCCAACGTTTCAACATGACGGCGCTACGTGTTACACAACTCATGCCATATTGAACATTCTGCACGATCGATTTGAGGAGATGGTCATCTCACGTGTATGTGATATCGTGCGATTTGACCCCATTAGACCTTTCCTTGTGGCAAACATAACCCATGGCATCGGTCAAATTCATGCCATAGAAAATTGGACATTTCGGATGCGTGGCAACCAGCGAAGCAGCGGCGATCATTTGCACGATGTTATATTCCAAGAATAATGGCATGTATAAATAAGCCTTTGTAATGAATAAACAAATTTGACGATATCCCACACACACATTGTTTTATTTAAATTTAAAAATATGAAGCGCTCAATGAAATACCCTTTATGTATTTTATTCTAAAGTAATGAAAATTATATACTCCCAGAAGAACTTAAATTTTGTTCCTGGATTATTTCACATTTATAGTCGACTTCATATTGTCTGACCCTCAAGTACCTCCAATAACAAAAGATAACACAACACTTTTATCTACTACTTACTTATACATTAATGAAACATTAAATTTTATTGCTGACAATAATACATGTTGCACAGCATACTTTTAACCAACAAAAAATTTTAATTAAAAACCTCTTTGATGTCGATTTCTGGTACTTTAAATTCTACAACTGGTTTCTGCAACATTGCAAAAAAAAAAAAAAAGTTCAATAAAAAGAAACGGTTGACATATTGATTTCAAGCGAATGTATCGGATGTTCTGAAATACAATGATTAAAATGACCTTGCAACATGCAGACTCATCGAAGATGGTTACGTTCATTATAGCAACAAACAATGAAATCAAGCCAAGATGCAGCAACAAGAAACAAGTCATAAACAGCGAAATATAACGACAGGTGAAGTTGAACAACTTTTTATTTGTTATTGTTGCTGTGCTTTTGGTTGTTGTCTGTAGCTGACTAACTGCCTGATCAGCATGTTTCTTGCGACATGAGGAAACTAAAAAATGTAAATAATTCTTAAAAAAACATTTAAAAAAAAAAACCCACAGCAAAACGAGACACTTCTGTGTAGCACAGAAACACGTGAGTTGTGTTTTTCTTGTGTTGTCAAGAGATTACAGCCAGAACCGAAAAGGTAAGCAACCAACAATATTGTTAATGTTGTTGCCATGTTACAAAATGTTGAATGTTGCATGACCTAAATATAAGTGTTGTTGAAATAATACAAATTCTTCGTATTCAGCCGAAACGTACACAAATTTAAATGAAACATTGTTTAAGATGAAACCGGAAAAAGCTGAATCCAACCGCCAGCAACAACATTCACTTATTCATACGATTTAGTTTAAACAGACAAACAACCACCCAGCAGTTAAGCAAGTAGTCAATGTATCCCTTATAGACAGTAATCGTCACAAATATCTTATCACTTGGCTGACTCCAATTTATATATTTTGGTCATTTGATTCGTATGTGCTGTTTGTAGTGCAGAGAGAAGATAATTGGTTACTTTATACATCCCAGGTAATCTAGCGTGAAGACAATTGTCACTTAAGTGTATCTAAGTAATCTAGAGCGTAGTTACTTTAAACGTGTTGTGTGATAATTCGTTCAAACTCGTTTTATGCAAATTGTGTTGATATAATTCTCATACAGTTAATTTTTTATTTTTGCTCAAAGATACTGATATCCCATGTAACATAGCATAAAGTCAATAGTCACTTTAGTGTCTCTTAGTAACATATAGTCACTTTAAACGTTTATTTTATTCTGCACTTTAGAAAGTAGTTATTTTACCCACCAGAAGCAATCCATTGGAGAGTTGTCGAAGAAAGATTTGATTACAAGCTATCGTTTATTGGACTGCCTATGATATGTCTTTTAGCTGACTATTTGAGGTCAATTAGCACCCGTACATGTTAAAATAACTAGTTATTTAGCTGACCAAGTTACCAGTTAGGTTGCTAGTAAGGTAACTGACGTTTTTTAACCAGTATGTGAATCCAATGCGTTGACTACTTTGGACCAGCTATCAGACAGTCTCATTGTAGTCAATAAGGGTCATGTACGTGTTAAAATAAATAGTCACGTAGCTATTGAAGTAACTAGTTCCCACCCTAAATGATGGATAAAATCACTAGTTCTACTAGAACTGCTGGGTATAGACTCTATACATACACATATGTAACCGACTGTGTTTCTCTTGTAGCTGTGTGTGATTGCAGATTATGTAGTACCTCCAATAAATTAGACCTGTTGCATTATTATCATCTTCTACATACATTATTGTCTTCCACATTATAATCATGATCAAGGTTGTGTGCATAATAAAGGCAGAACAGGCAGCATATTGCATATAATAGCCCAGCAAACAATTAAACTTAAATTAAGGGATAGCGGTTTGTGAATTAAATTTTTTAATCCTTTTAATAATAAATATTCATAAATAAGGAAGTTATGAGGACAGTCAATAAGTCCGTGACTTTGTGAATGAAACACCCAGGTTTTTGGATAAAAATTTTTTTTTTTTTTTAAACAGTTTCCTTTTAGTTTTATACAGTTTATGTTACCTTCAGAAAAAGTCGACTATTCAAAAATTTCGAAAATCGCAAAAGGTCGCAACTATAGAATCATCATCAACTATTTATTTCATGGAAAGTACTATATTCGAATCTTATATACACTTCACCTTTGTTGTGGATGCATTAATTGCCCACTTTCAACGTATAGCAACCTAAATATATCAAGAAAACTTTTAAAAATTGTACATTTAATTGCTGACGAACAGATTATATTGTAGAAGTTACAAACAAAAAAACAATAATGAAGGGAATAAAAACAACAACGCCAAACGAAACAAAAACCAAAAATAAAAATACGCAAAGCAATGAAACCAACACACATCCAAACATACGTTTTGTTGCTTTTTTGACAAAGCATGCAATAAATTGTCTTTTTTTGATAAAATTTTCATAGATTGTCTCGGATTTTTGCTCTTATCTCCGTTATTTATGGACGGATTTTGCTGATTTTAAATAGGAAACTTCTCGAAAGCATGTCTGACAGAATTATTGTAGTTTTGGATCCCGAAGATATCTGGGGTCTTCAGAAAATTGATTTCAACAGACAGACGTCTGTCTCAACATGGCTTAATCGACTCTCCTATCTATAAGGATCCAGAATATATATACTTTATAGGGTCGGAAAATTATATTGTGGAAATTACAAACGGAATGGTAAACTTATATATACCCTTCTGACGAAAATGAAGGGTATAAAAAGACAGATTCTTACATAAGTAAAAATGTGCTAAGCATTTATTAAACGTTGCACAATGGGGCAAAACTAATTTTTTTTTGGAAATAAATCTGGCATTTATAAACGGCTGGTGCAATCTTGTAATTTTTTTAGTAAGACCACAAATTAACTTATCTAAACAAAAAAAGATTAGTTCGGAATAAATGTGGATCAAATTGTTCCTAAAATTTGCAATCCTACTAAAATTTTGATACAAATTTTAGTTTTAAACGCGAACTTTATCCCGATAAGACCAGTCGTTTAGAAATGCCAGTTTTATTTCCAAAAAATTTTGATTTTGCCCCACTGTGCGTCGTTAAAAGCTTTATTAGGCAGTACACTATTCATATTTAAAAATACATCAAAAAAATTTGCTAAATTGCCTTAAAAATTGCTTTTATGTTTCGATTTGTGTATATACCTGTCCATTTGCTATTCCTTCTAACTACATTAATGTCAATCAATCTATATATCTATCTATCTGTCTATCTCTAAACCTTTCGCTATACAATTAAACAAATCTTCACACACTTTTCTACCCAGCAATTATATTAATAACCAATCATAAAACTTAAATCACAAACGTAACAATAGTGATTTAATTGTTGCCGCCATTCCTGTCTGTCTTCTGTAATAATACCCATTTAGTACATCTAATCTAAACATGTTCCATTATTTCAATTTTATTAGTTTTTTATTGAAATTAATTCATACTTTATGAATGTACAGACATTATTTTATATAGCAATTCAATGTACAAATGTTTAAAATGCTTTAAACGTTTATATTTTTTTTATTAATTTTTATTATTATTTAAACATTACAGTGGTCAACAGGCAGGTATACCTTTTGTGTATTTTACAAATTGTTTATAAAATTTATGCAAATTTATATAAAAGTCTTTTATGATTTATTTTTTATGAGCATTTTGTTTTTTTTAAATGTATATTTTGAATTTATTTCTTATTTTGTTGTTGATTTATATTCTTTTTTTTATGATTACATGTTTACATTTAGTTTAATGACATTTATGACACATGGTAAAGTGTGTATACAATGTATACTGTACATTTACTATAAATTTACTTTACTTATTTGTAGCTTTATGTGTTGATATTAGTTTATGTTTAAATACCCAGCAGTTCTTGGTGATTTTACCTATCACTTAGGGTCACATAAGACTGCCTCCCTTTATGATTACTGGGAGGCAGTCTAATAGCTGGTGCATAGTAGTTAACGGATTGGATTCACATACGGGTTACATAGAGTCAATTACCTGACAACAATAGCTACCTAACTGATTACTTGATCAGCTACATGACTATTTATTTTATTTTAACATGTACGGGTGCTAATTGACCTCAAATAATCTGTTAAAAAGAAATCTCATAGACAGTCCAACAACCGATTGCTTGTAAACAAACCTCCATCCGACAACTTTTCAATAGATTATTTTTGGTGGGTAAAATAACTACTTTCTAAAGTGCAGTACAAAATAAACGTTTAAAGGATCACCCTCTAGATTACTTAGAGACACTTAAATTACAATTGTCTTCACGATAGTTTACATGGGATGCATAAAGTAACCAAATGCTTTCGCACTGCACTACAAAGTGCAAATACGTGTCAAATGACCTAAAATATATAAATTGGAGTCAGGCAAGTTACATGGGATGTCAGTATACTTAAACAATCAGAAAATAAACTGTATGAGAATTATATCAACACACTTTTTTTTAAACCAGTTTGTAAGAATTACTCACAAAAACTGCAGTACAAAATAAACGTTTAAAGAACCGCACTCTAGATTACTTAGAGACACTTAAATGGGAATTGTCTTCACGGTAGATTATATGGTATGTAAGTAACCAAATGACTTCTCTTTGCACTACAAACGTCTCAAATGACCTAAAATATATGAAGTGGAGTCAGCGAAGTGATCAGACATTATTGACAATTACTGTCTATAACTAGGTACCCACGTAGCAATATTTATTGCCGTAACTGTCAAATTTGATTGCGTCAATAAAATTTGCGATGTGTCAAGACTGCAATCGTCATACGTAGCAATCCATTGCGCAATAATAGCTTAAGCAATAAGCTATCAGTTCAGTTGTCATTAAAGTAAAATTCCTTCTTCTTATAATACGGTGTGATTAATGCATACACGTTTAATTTATTTACTTACAAAATGTAAACATGATACCCTACACCAAGAGGATGATTATAAACACTTTTCTTTTAAAATGTATATGGAAGCTAATATGGACTAATTATGGACCAATCGCCATAAAATTAGGTGACATGCCACTTTCTACATATATGATACTTATTTGTATAGCAGCATTTTTAAGAGATTTATGCTACTTAAAGTGATTTTCGGAAGTGTGTCTTATATGGGAGCTATGACTTATTATGGACCGATAATCACAAAATTGGATGGTGTGAGCTATATAAAACTTATTTGTGCTGAATTTGGTTTGCATATCTGTATAACCAAGATATTTATGAGAGTATAACTATTTTCAGATAGGACAATCGTAAGTAGGGTAGGAGAAATAATGAACTGATTGTAACCAAATTCAATAGACTTCGTCCTTGGAGCAATTTAAAAGCTTGTACCATATTTTGTCGAATTATCTTTAAACTTGCGACCTGTAGTGCGATTACAAGGTTTATATGACAGACGGACGGACATCACTTAATCGACTCAAAAAGTGATTCTGAGCAGATTGGTATACTTTAAGATGAGTTGGGATAATATTTTTGTTCACGTTAAAAACATCAGCACTAACCCAATATACACTCCCCACAATGGTGGTGTAGGGATAAAAAACTAAGAAATTAGTGGATCCTTCAACACAAAATATAAGCAAAATACACCTCAGTTTTTCATACAACTTCTCGCGTTGAAAATTTTATATTTGTGACGAACGTTTTCTCCACCTAAACCAATCAGCAATTGCTGTGCTGTTGTTCAGCCGACACAATCGCTTAGCAATAAAAATTCCTATGTGGAGACTTAGGGTAAGGAATACATTGACTACTTACTTAACTGCTGGGCATACATAGTTTGTTTTAACAACAAATTACATTGAATAAATAACAATGGTAAGCAACTACTTCATTCACAAATTTGTTTCAAAATTCCCAAGAGCTCAATTTGCGGTTTAATTGTACAAGAAGTTCCTTTTGTAAAATGATTCAATATTCTAAATATGAGTAGATATAATAGGACAGTGGGGTCAATTGCAAGAAAGTGTTAATAAATAAATCTGAATCTTCTAAGCTACTGATGCGATAGCAGAAAGATGTATGAACGAGTGGTAGATGAGGATATAGGCTTGAAGAAAGGACATAGCATATAGTCCCGGATGTCAAATTCGACCACCTCTGGTTAGGAAAACTTTGTAATAAAGCAAGTGGGAAGGAAAAAAATTCATGTTTATTTTGGTTATCTCTTATAGTTTATTAAAACTTTTTTTGCGATTGACCACACTCTATGTAGTAAATAATAGTCCAACTCTCAATACAGTTGTGAGGAGTAAACAAAAAATAACAAGTATGGGAGTATTGTCAAATAAGTTAGAATAAAAATCAATTTAGAAATATGCTTTATTTTCAACCACTATACATTTGTTTTAATGCTGTATGTACATATCTTGATCTGTATCTAAAACAAACTAGATGATATGGGCAAACATATTAATAAAATACCTTTCCTTATTTCATTGCTAAACTTCCCTAAACTTTATAGCAAATACCTAACAACGTAATCTTTTGACATTTGCACAAAACAAAATCATCATAAAACTATTAATCATTTTTGGATTTAATATAATTAATTTAGTAACATTTTTGGTTTATTAATAAAAATGATTATTGTGGTTTAAAAAAGCACTTTGCAAAAATCCAAATAAAAACTAAAATAAACATGTGTTTTATATGTTCTAATAAATTCAGCATTTCTGTTCATAATACTTCAGACAATTTGAGTATAGTTTGTTTAAACAAATTGAACAGAATGATAAAATGAAATGAAATAATTAATTTTATCGTCATAGATGTCAAGCTGTGCTATACAGTCATCAAAAACAAAAAAAAAAACTCATTAACATATTTTTTTTCTCATTATTCTCAAAAATATTAATGCATATTTAAGATTTTTCGATGAGGGTTAAAAGGAATCACAATAAAAAATACTTTATCAATAAAGAAACCGAAATAATTTTTTTCAAAGTTTATAAAATTGAAAGTGAAACATGTGCTGGAATTTTAGCAATGAATGAAACTCAAGACAAAAGCGATTTTATAAAGTGTAATAAAATAAATAATTTGCTTAATTTACTTTTAGCCCTAATAAGGGAAATGGGGTCTGATTTTGTTGCTAAGTCATGAATATTAACGTTTAGTAGAAATTGTAGTGTTCATGCTTCTACATAAAAATCAAACATAAATTCAGACAGATGGACGGAGGGAAATAGCTAGATCGTCTTAGAATTTTATAAGTACCCACAATATATATACTTTTGATATTGCCCACAACTACTCTCTGTTGATAAGGTTTGTTTGGTATTGAAATTGAGGAGTATCGGTCCATGATTTCACCTAACCCCCATAAAAATGTCCCCCTGGAATACTGTTAGAACAGTCATAAATATGTTGATTATGCGGCAATCCTGATAAAATTTTGCACAAATTAGAACTTTGAGTACTTTGACTCTGAAAACATACTGTAAAGTATTTTTTTTGGGAAAATAATTCGGTATCTCGGGAACTATTACAGATATTGTTACGAAATTGCACATGGTTGGAGCTGAGGAGTTTTCGAGTTTATTTGCATTTGAGAAGCACCTCTGGTCTCAAATTTAAAAAAAAAAATCGCCAAAAATCCATTTATGATCCTAATGAGCAGAAATTTATAATATAAATAGTCATGTGTAGGTTATCACCATTAGTTGAATAGATATTTAGGTGATTTATTTTTTTAATTTTGCTCGATCTTTTTATGGTTTTTTAGATATGGCGGGCCCAAATTCATTTTTAAAATATCAATTGTTGGCGATAAAATTCTAAATAAAATAATATAAAACTTTCTAACAGTTATCTCTTCCCTATAAAAAGCTATACGCATCCAAAGTTGGAACATGTGAAAATGGCCGTGTTTTTCAAGTTTTTTCCCAAAAACAAATTTGTAGAAACAAATTTTCTTCGGGACTATGTACAATTTATATATGATCCGGAAAGAAAACTTAATGTAAAAGCGTTTAAAGTTTAATTTGGCTCAATTAAGCAGACATAACACCCACCAGACCTATCCAAATTTGGCCAATTAAAAAAAAATTATTTTGGTTTGAGTAAAAAATTCTAAAAATGCATATCAGCGATCCTCAAAAAGCTCCATATTTGTATAGTCCTATATGTTTCTTAAATACTTGCAAAGTTTATTTTACTATCACACGGTAAATAACGTCATAGCAGGCACTTTTCAAAAAAAAAAACTCAATTTTTGGGATACATTTTCCCCGTTTTAAGAATTTTGGTATTTGAAAATAAAAAATTTAAAAATTGTAATGCCATTGATTTAACATTATTTGGTTCTATATTAGTTCCAATTTTTATTATGATATTTTTAACCGTTAAAATTTTACATTAATTCAAATTTTATATGTTTCTTCATGGAAAATCACCATATTATAATTTTTTTAGTTTTTAAGGTAAATGACGTCTCAAAAATTTATCAAATTATTTCATTTTACTAGAATATGAATCTTCAAGTCCTAAGGTTTTCATCAATGTCAAACACTTATATAAAAAGCCTTCATTTACACCTCAGAAGTTCCACAAACCTTGTCCCCTTTGAAAATTTTTTACGTGCTTTCAGATAAGGACTGAGATCGAAAAATTCTTAACACACGTTTTTCATTAAAACTTTTAACCCAAGTATTATTTGATGTTTTTTTATCAAGTTTGTAAAGCATGACAGTTATTATGTTTAATGTCAATTTTATTCATTTCTTGTTAATCTGATTAAAATGAGTGACCAGAAAAAAGTGCGTACTAAAATTATTAAATATGTTCAACAAAACCCAACTTGGTCCTTCAAAAAGTTGGCCACACAATCAAAGGTCTGCCGTCAAACTCTTTCCAATGTTATTAAACAGTACCGGGAAAACATGTCCGTTGATAGAAATTCTGGTTCAGGTAGAAGGAATGGTTCACATGATGTTTATTAAGCCAAAAAAATAGAAAGCATTTTCAAAAGAGCTCCCAACACATCCGTTAGGAAAGCAGCCCGGTTAGCTCAGTGCTCGGACTATTTGGTACGAAAGTTAAAGCCAATGCAGGTTTTAAAACATACAAGACTCAAAAAGTTCCTGACAGGAACGCTGCCAAAAACCGAGCTCGGAAATTGAAGTAAATTTTTATAAAAAAAATATTCCCGCTGCATAATGGATGACGAAATTGTATGTTGCTGATGCTTGAGAGAATGTAAGAAAAGTTTAGGACCCAATAGCAGACAAAATTTCCCAAAAAGTTCTTGGTATGGCAAGCAATATGCAGTTGCGCCAAAAAAGCCAAACATTTGTTACAAAAGGCCGTATAAATACCGAAATTTACAACTAGGAATGTTTACAAAAAAGGATGTTTCCATTCATAAGACTTCTTAATGTGTCCACCTATTTTTGGCCTGAATTGGCATCTGTCACTATGGTAAGAAAGGTCTTGAGAAGAACAATAATCTGAAATTTGTACCAAGAGAGGCAGAATCTCCAAACTGCCTGGAGCTAAGGCCAGTGGGAAGATATTGGGCTCTTGTTAAAAGAGAATTGAAGAGCACAAAAAAGGTGTCCAAAAGTGTGGTAGATTTTAAACGGAGATGGACAACCTGTTCGAACAAAGTGACAGAAATCACTATAAAACCTATAATGAAAGGGTTTCCGAAAAAGGTTCAAAATTTCAACACTAGTGATTAGAACTATAAAAGTATATTTTTATACCCTTCACCTTCGTGAAAAGGGTATATATAAATTTGTCAATCCGTTTGTAATTTCCACAATATAATTTTCCGACCCTATAAAGTATATATATTCTGAATCCTTATAGATAGCGGAGTCGATTTAGCCATGTCCGTCTGTCTGTCTGTTGAAATCAATTTTCTGAAGACCCCAGATATCTTCGGGATCCAAATCCTCAACAATACAATCAGCCAAATCCGTCCATAAATAACGGAGATATGAGTAAAAATCCGAGACAACCTCTATTTTTGGCCTATTTTTTTATCTATAACTCGATTACTAAGTCATAAATATAGACAATATGGATATCTAATGATAGATATTTCAATGTCCATTGCAACGATGTATATAAGGCTATACAAAGTTGGACCTACAATGGGTCAAATTCGGGAAAAATATTTTTTAATCCGAATTTTTTATGACAAAAAACTTTCTTTTGTCATAAATTTTTTCACTAATAAATTAAAATAATTTTTTTTTTTTTTAAAAATTGGAAAAAACTTTTGAAAAACTATTTTGAAAAAAAAAAAAAAAATAGAAAAAATTTTTTTTAAATTTATTTTATTTTAAGGTATAATTTGGTGAAGGGTATATAAGATTCGGCACAGCCGAATATAGCTCTCTTACTTGTTTTTTCGTAAATTTTAATCAAATAAAAAAATCAAAACTTTAAGTTTAGTGGTTTCATTTTTAGAATTTTTCGATCTTAGTCCTTAGTTATTACATGCAAATGATATGAAAATACGTACAAATTTTTCAAAGGGGGTAAGGTTTGTGGAAAAGTAGCTGCGGTTATACTTTTTTATTAATAATTTCGGCTTGAATTACGCTATCGTAATCTAGTAGTTTAAGGAAAAGTCTCAGATAAAATATATTCCATATCCGGCATTTTCATGTGTTCCGAAATGTGGAAGACATTATCATAGTCAGATCTATTTAGTATATTCTTCATAAAACCTGGATAGAAAACGTGTTTAGGAATTATGTAGTAAACAGGAAGATCCATATAGACGACAACTAATATTTTTTAATGAGCACAGTGTCTACAGTATACCGTCTGCATTACTTAGAAGTAGTTAAGTAATGCATTAATTCCATCCAACTACCAATTATTTTGAACAGTTTCAAGAGGAAAACTTGGATTTCTACCACATACCACAGATTCTAAACTGTAAATGTCGTTCAACTAACATCATATGTGTTCTTTTAAATACTCTAAGTTCCCTTAAAACTTGTTTTACATAAATAAATCTTCTTAAAACTAAACAAGAATAAGCATTTCTTAAATCGACACATTTATAAAACTTTATGGCCAATAGAGTGTTAATTAAAGAAATATGGCCAGCAATAAAAACGTAAATTGTCCCTCTAAAACACAGGTAAAACAAACAAAAACTTATTGCGTCAACTTACGGGGAAACAAATTTTGGTTTTTGGTTTTATTTGTGTTTAAAATGTTTCTGAATTTCAAGTTCAACATAAATGTACGCCCATTGTTCTAAACTCAACATGAGGCTAAAATTAACACATTTTTTTTTTAATTTTTAACCACAATAATAAAATTAAATACACTCTCAACAAATTCACACCATTTGGGGTTTTAAGAAACATTTAACAGGGACTTTATATACATATATATATTCTTTCATCTTTTTCTGTTTTATTAGCTTTTAACCAAATCAAGACAATAAAATTTATGAGAGTCATGTAGCAAAAGTAGCTGCAACCGCCACTTAAATAACAACAATACTAAAAGCAACATACATGTGGCCAAACAATAAAAACAAAACAAAAAAATGAGTGGCAGTA
This sequence comes from Calliphora vomitoria, assembly GCA_942486065.2. Taxonomy (NCBI): domain Eukaryota; kingdom Metazoa; phylum Arthropoda; class Insecta; order Diptera; family Calliphoridae; genus Calliphora; species Calliphora vomitoria. The sequence continues at coordinate 37,277,270 of OW818031.2, read as the reverse complement.
GCAGCGGTTAAACAGAAGATTCCCTAGAAATAAAACTGAAGAAAAAAAACCTGACAAATTGAGCCAAAAATTTTAAAACCAATATACGAAAACTTAAAAAAACACACACTGAAAATAAGGCCTTTTAATGAAATAAGTTTAGTTGGTCTTTATTGACCAGAAAGCAAATTATTTTGGTATAAATTGCAAACCAAATCCACAGAAATGTATTAATTCTTAGTTGAATCTTAAAGAGGAAACAACTCCAAAAAATCTACATTTATTTTTCAGCTTAATAAGAAAAACACATTCAAATTTATTTAATCAACATGTATAAATTGGTAAGTAAATTTATTTTATAAAATTCAAGCCATGACAAATCCATAAATTGATTGACAATCATAAACAATTGAGGCATAACAAATCAGGTTTTGGTGGCTAACGATGCATCTATTAAATACTTCATTCATTCATAAAACTTATTATTAACATTATATATTTTTATTTACTTCCAGTTCATCTGTTGTATTGCTGCCTTAATCTGCTCCTCATTGGCCCGCCCTGATCAGTATGATGCTGCGGCCGAAACTCGTAATTTTAGCAACGACCTGAAAGAAGATGGCAGTTACCAATATCAATTTGATACCACCAATGGCATTGCTGCCCAAGAAGCTGGTGTTGGTGGCTATTATGCCAGTGGTTCTTCAGCTTACTATGCTCCTGATGGCCAGTTGATAACTTTGAGTTACACAGCCGACGAGAATGGTTTCCATCCCAGTGGTGATCATTTACCCACTCCTCCACCAATTCCAGCTGCTATTTTGAAAGCTTTGGAATACATTCGCACCCATCCCAATCAGGAGAATCGCGAAGGTGGCAGCCAGTTGAAACAGCAGCAACAACCTCAATATAGACGTTACCATCAATAAGTAGATTGTTAATTTAATCCAACACCCAAAACGTGATTAGTTTTAAGTTCATTGTGTTTGATCCCTGTGTTTATTTTTTAATTTTCCCCCATTTAAGTCCCTTATTATTAATGCTGTTTTTAAGTGTCGTTAAAGAAAAAACATCGCAAGAAAAAGTATTATGTTAAAATCCATAATAAAAAACTATATAAAAATATATAAATATGTAAAATATGTGACTAAAATCATGGTGAGTATTTATCTAAGCATTAACTTTACATCAGTGGTCGACACTTATAGCCAACAGGGGCAAATCATGATCGGTAAACAAGTTCATAAAATATATCAAGTAAGAAACACCAAGTAAGAGTGTTGCATTCGGCGGAATAGGCCAATTATATCAGATGCGTAGAGATATGGTTAAATAATTGGAAAATACGAGAAAAAATTTATAACTGTATAAAAATTTTGAAAAATTATACTAAAATGATTTACAAAATAAGGTGGTAGTTATTTATACTAGAGTTTCCAATTCGGTTTTAACCGAAACCGCGGTTTTTAAGGCCTAAAACCGAAACCGACAATTATTCTTCGGTTTTCACTTTTAAACTATTTTCACTAGAAAAATTCAAAATTTAGAAATGAGAAACAAACTTTTTCATCCAATTATTCAACCAATATCTCTAAATACTAGGGTATTCAATTAATCGGGTTTCTGGATTAATCGGTTGTTATACAAACGCTAAGTACTTAGGATATTTAAACAGTGTGAGAGAAATATATTCATACATTGGTCAAAGCTAGTTTCAATAATGCTAAACATAATACAATAAGGAAAAACTTAAACAGAAAATACCTTAAACCATTTAATTAAATATATAAGAGGAAAATAAAAAAAAAAAATTATTAAAAATATTTTTAAAATTTTTAAATATATTTTTATCTATTTGTAGTTATTAGGGTATTCAATTAATCGGGTTTCTGGTTTAATCGGTTAATCGAGCAAATTGTTAATCGGGGATTAGATTTAATCGGTTAATAATCGGTTAATTTTAAATTATTCGATTAACCGAATAATTTCTATTTTAATTTTAAATTGAAAATGGAACCACAAATTTCGTATACTTATTTAAGCATTTTATTAATAAAAACAACAAAATCATAAAAACAAAGAATTCATAAAATTCAAAAAAAATAAAAGCAAAAAAAAATATGGTATCTGAGATACTTTTTTATACACATGTGAGTTTCTTTAGGATTTTAGTGAGATCTTCTAAAATAAGCTCTTAAAAAAGAATATAATGAAATGTTTTCCTTTTAAACGATTTTTTCATTAGATTTAATAAAACTTGAGAAATAAAAATTAAAGAATATCCAATTTCTCATATAAAATCATAAATTATACCATTGCACAGTGTAAAATTTTGGTAATTTTCGGATCAAAAGTCTGTAACTTTTGAATGGATGTGGATTTTTGTAAGATTTTTTTTTTGTTGAATAGGTGGGACTTTAAGCTTTAATTTGCTTTTTTAATCATAAAAATCGAATCATAAAGAACGGTTAAAAATACATTTTTTATTTTTTTAGTTTTGTATAAAAGTGATATGTTAAGACAAGTAAAAAAGGTGTTTTTGTGTACTTTTTCATTAGTTTTAATAGTATTAACAACTGACATTTGTTAACAGCCGTTTACCTTAGTTTTTTTTTTTTTAAATATACTTTTAAGCCCCAATATTTACAAGGCCCAAAGGTTGCATTTTTGAAAAACATTTTCAGCTACAGTAGAGTTAAAATAAAACTCCATTGGTAGCAAATGTATGATACTTAAAAAAAATGCTTTCGAAGTTTAAAGTTTAAAACTGTTTTCAGAAATTTTGAAACACCCTCAACATTTTGAGATTTCTTTTTAACTGTTTTAGGGTAGGGCGTAGTACTTTAGTACCTCTAATTCACACCTTTTTAGACCAATTTAACCGAAACCGCTGAAATCGGTCCATTATTTCACCTAGCCCCCATACAAATGTCCTCCCGAAAGTGGACTTTATCGGTCACAAATGTTTAATTTATATAGGTATCTACACAAGTTTTTCTCCAAATAAGTTTTATATATACGAAATTCATGTCACCAAATTTTATTATGATCCCTCCATAATTAGTCATAGCTCCCATATAAGGCCTGCTTCCGATAATCACTTTAACGAGCATAAATCTCCTAAAAATGTTGGTATACACATAAAATGCAATATAAATAACATTCATATAGACATTAATCACACCACCTAATTTCATGGTGATCGGTCCATAATTTGACATAGCTCCTTTCACTTGACGTGAAATGCCTGTGATGGATGGTTGAAGAAATTTAAGCGTCGACATGGAATTAGATTTTTAAAAATAACGAGCGAAAAATTTTCTTCGAAACCTCATCTTATGGATCCATTTGTGAAAGAGTTTAAGGATTACGTTGATGAGCATGGGTTGACTCTTCATCAAATCTACAATGCCGACGAATTCGGTTTATATTATATAATGCTTCTAAATTACACTTTTGTCACAAGTAATGAGAAAACGGCTCCCGGAAGCAAAATATGTAAAGAGCGGATAATTTTTTTGCCCTGTTCAAATGCGAATGGCACAGACAAACTGAAGTTTAATGCTTTTTCAATAATCCTGTAATATACAACTCCAATAATAACGCCTGGATTACATCATTTATATTAAAGTACTGGATCCAACACGAATTTGTTCCCCATGTAAGTTAATTTTCACCAATTAGTAAAAGTAAGATGTTCATAAGCAAACATATTTTAGGTCCAAGAATTTTTGGCTTCAAAAGGTCTGTCGCAAAAAACAGGTTTAATTATTGCAATGAATCTACCACCCAATTGCACTGGTCTTATTCAACCGTTAGATCAAAACATCAGTTTGGTCAAATTAAATTATAAAAAACAACTGCTCACCCACTTGCTTGGCGAAAAGGGAACAAATTTGGAGCTCAAACTAAAAAACTTCAATCTCAAAAATGCATTTCAGATTCTAGCTACGTTCTGGCATAAAATATCAGTGTTCAATATCCGAAAATCCTGGAACGCCTTACTTGAATAAATATTTTACAAAATATAATTCAGGAAGAAAACGAACATATTTCAACTATTGGTACACTTGTTGTTCAAATTGGTACGGAACATTTTTCACGAATACTGACAGTAACAACTGGATTCAAGAAGGATTTCATGTGGAAAGTATTGAGGAGCAAATGGAATTATCAGATACGGAATCGGAGGTTTTATACGATAGTGGTCATGAAGAAAAAAAATTAAAGTGGACGATTGTATAACATCGATAAACAATAGGCTTTGGAAAATGATAAGCCGACAACAGCACTTTATGAACTACGTAATTCAGCTGTTATTTTAAAAAATAATTTACCGAAAAAGCAACTCAAAATCTCAAAATTCTGTAAAAAATTTTAAAATGTAAATAAGTATATCAATAAAAACAATTCTAATATTAAAAATTATATACAATTTTTTAATAAAATTGTGGGTTCTGTTATCGCGAATACCGAGGGTTTCAGTCCGAAAAATAAGAACGAATTTTGGGAAAAAATCCAGGAAGAGTGGTTTTCCATTGACAGGGACGTTTGCAAAAAGAAAAATGGTCGAATCCATGAGTCGCAGATGCAATGTAGTTGTTAAAATCAAAGGTAGAGCAAAAAAATATTAAAATAAAATAATTTTTTAACAAAAAATAAATAGATGTGCCTCTAAAAATTGAATACTTTTACGCGTTTCTATTTTTTTTTTTTTCCAGTAAAAATATTGACTCTTTACATTGTTAGTCATATAATGTATTAAAATATAGATGAAAAGAGGAATGATTATGTGTTTTCTTATGATGTATGTCTGATAAACAAATAAACTGCATATACATTTTTTTACAAAACTAAACTTGGCTAATATAATTACAAAATTTAAAAAAAAGCTTTCGTTTCTATTATTTTTTTCCTACACATATGTATGTATAGAAATAAAAAATATGTATAGAAAAATCAAATGAAAAAAAAACTCACCTTCATTTTCACCAACAAACATTGCAGAAATTGTCCTTTTTACTTCTCTTAAGATATGTTTTCCTTCATTTAAAACATTACTATTTCACTATTAATAGATGCAATTGCAAAACAAATAAAAAACAACAAAAATGCTTTAATAAAAGAAAATCTTCCTCTGCTTATCATTGCACATCTTATTTTATTTTTTTACTTCAACAGAAACAACAAAACTATTTAAGAACTGTTGGAGCTCATTGCTTAATTTTTTACTTTTTGCACATTTTCTATTTAATTTTTTATTTGATTATTTCATTTAAGGCACACGCGCTGCGACCGCGTTTTTTATTAAAATTTATTTGATTTTAACTTGATTTTATTTTTCTAAAAATTTCACCAAATGCATAATTAATGCCAAAAATTGTGTGTCTACAATATGTCGTACAATAATTTGTAAGTACCATTTACCCCTCTAGCAAGTAATAAATCAGCCATATGATGATTTGCCATCATTTAAGCATACATACACACAAAAATTTTGTCTGCCTATTGGTATTACCAACAATAAAACCAACAAAAAGTCTACACTTGTTTGTTGTTCACCAATTGCCACCCCACCCCCTGGGTATTTATAAGTCCATCTTTTGATGATTGGCCATCATATGCATACACACAAAATTGTAACCCTATTGTATTTGCCAAAAACAACAATAACCACACATCCATATATGTAAATAAAAATATTCTACATAGATCATAAATATTTGTACGCATGTATGTTAGTATTAAAAAACCTGCCACACAGTCATACTGACAGAAATCAAGACAAACAGACAGACCGCCACATCTGCGTGGATGTTTTAACTAATGATGGCCGAAGCCTTCGCTAACACGAAAAAGAAAAACAACAACAACAGAACAAAACAGACGAACAACTAGGACTCCATTAAAATTTACACACAATTACTTGGCAAAATTTTTCAATTGGTATTTAAACTTTTAATTTCATTATTTCACCAAAGATTTTTGTTAAATTATAACACCAACACTTTCTTTTATGTATTTACACACTTTTTAATTCATATTAACACTTGTAATTTTTAATTTCAATAAATTTACGAAAATGTTACGGTTTTATTAAGCCTTTACTTTTAATGGATAATGGCAACTGAGTATGAGAATAGGAAGAGGAGAGGAAAGTTGGATGACAACTAAATAGTGCTGCCAGATGATCGATTTCAGTATAAATAATATATGTAACGGCCAGATTTGAATAAATTTAGCAAGGAGTTAAACCAGAATTAATTAATGGGTTTGGAGAAATAATAAAAAAAATTTGTAACGAAGTAAATACATAGTAAGAAAATCAGGTACATTTTTAGCGAATAAAAAAATATATAATAGAAAAAATATAAAAAAATATAAATAGAGTTAAAGGTTAATTAATTCAAACTAATTTAATTTTAAAAGATAAAACTATATTTAGGAATTAAAATAACAAGAGACAGAAATGGTATATTTTTCATGGACCAAAAAGAATACATCAACAAAATTTTGAAAGAAAACAATATGGAAAATGCAAAAGATTCAAAGATACCGATAGATCCAGGATATTTCAAACTAGAAGATGATAAAATTTTAGAAAATAATAATCAATATCGAAAAGTAATTGGATCGTTGCTGTATTTAGCAGGAAACACTAGACCAGACATCGCATTAGCAATTTCTATTTTATCAAGAAAAGTTAGCAAGCCAAATTCAACAGATTGGAACGAAGTGAAGAGAGTAATGCGTTACTTAAAAGGAACTCAAAATTATAAGTTACGTGTTGGAACAAATGAAGAACTAATATTGGAAGGTTTTACTGATTCAGATTGGGCTGGCGATAACAATGGAAGAAAATCTACAAGTGGGTGTCTTTTCAAATTAGGAAATTCAACAATTCATTATGCTGCCAGAAAACAGAACATTGTGACCCTTTCTTATACAGAAGCAAAACTAGTAGCCTTAACTGAAGCTAGCCAACAAGCTGTATGGATAATCCAATTATTAAAAGATTTCGGACTCGACTCAATACCAAAATTGTTTGTTGTTTGAGAAAATAAATTCAAGATCTAAACATATTGATGTCAAATATTTTTATGCAAGAGATCTTATGCAAAATGGAATGATTTTATATGAATATCTTTCAACTGATGAAATGATAGCAGACGTGTTTACTAAACCACTATCAAGAATTAAATATTGTAAATTTAGAAACTCTCTAGGTTTAATTGAATAACAAAATATTATGTTATTGAGAATTTTGTTATTATTTCAATCTAGTGTTCCTTAATATTTTGTATTAAATTTATTGATAGAAAATTTTCATTATTCTAAATTAAATTTTGTTAAAGACAAGAAAAAATAAGAAAAAAAATTTCCCCAAAAGCCACATTTTTAACAAACTACAACCAAGTGTAAAAAATCTGAATGTAATTTTTTCCTACCAAAAAAAGTTAAAAATTTTTTTAATATAAAAATACATCTAAATATTTATGTTTTTAAAATATTTGATGTAAAGTTAGCTCTTTCAAAAGTACAAAGTTTCTTATACATCTTTTTAGACAACTTAAAAAGAAAACAAGTAAGTAAGCTATATTTGGCTGTGCCGAATCTTATATACCCTTCACCCAATTATACTTTAAAATAAAAAATATTTTTAGGTAAAAAAAATTTCAATTTTTTTTTAAATTTATTTGTGAAAAAAATGTATGGCAAACAAAATTGTTTTTGGGAAAAAATGGGTTAAAAAAATATTTTCCCAGATTTTAACCCTTTGTAGGTTCGACCTTCTATATAGTTATGGACATCGTTGCAAAGATCTTTGAAATATCTATCATTAGATATCCATACTTAGAATTCCAGATATAGATAAAAAATTGTAAAAAATTGAGGTTGTCGAGGTTATTTCTTCATATGTATCTCTCACCCATATGTGGGCCGATTTTCTCGATTTTAAATAGCTAACGAACCGGGTTTATATATGAATCATGTGTGTAAGTTATTTGAGGGAAACGGAAAGTGATTTCAACATACAGACGGGCATGGCTATATAGACTCCGCTATCTACAACGATCCAGAATATATATACTTTGTGGGGTCGCAAATGAAAAATGTAGAAATTACAAACGGAATGACAAACTTATATACATATACCCTTGCCACTCATTTTGTTTTGTGTCATCTGCTTTGTAAATTTATCTCTTAATATGGGAAGAGTTCAACGTATTTTAAAGCCAATGATTTCTCAAAAATTAGAGATTTAAAAAAAAAATTGATGTATAGATTCCATAATTTCAATCTGCGTGAATTACAAGTCTTCGGTTTACCGCATTAAAAGGCCAGAAAGTTTATTAAAAATGTTCGTACGTACAACAGAAAGTGGGCCTGGCAAACGTTGCTCATTAAAGAAAGCTGAATGGAAAAAATGCTTTATAAGTAGTTTAGAAAACAAAGAACAAAAATGTTTTAAATATTACGAGCGAGAAATTGTCTTTGAAACCTCATCTTATGGATCCATTTGTGAAAGAGTTTAAGGATTACGTTGATGAGCATGGGTTGACTCTTCATCAAATCTACAATGCTGACGAATTTGGTTTATATTATAGGATGCTTCCAAATCACACTATTGTCACATGTAATGAGAAAACGGATCTCGGAAGAAAAATATGTAAAGAGCGGATAACTTTTTTGCGAATAGCACAGACAAACTGAAATTGTTGGTTGTTGAAAAATCGAAAAATCCATTCGCCTTTAAATGCTTTTTCAATAATCCTGTAATATACAACTCCAATAATAACGCTTGGATTACATAATTTATATTAAAGTACTGCATCCATCACGAATTTGTTCCCCATGTAAGTTAATTTTCACCAATTAGTAAAAGTAAGTTGTTCATAAGTAAACATTTTTTAGGTCCAAGAATTTTTGGCTTCAAAATGTCTGCCGCAAAAAGCAGGAAAATGATAAGCCGACAACAGCACTTTATGAACTACGTAATTCAGCTGTTATTTTAAAAAATAATTTTCCGAAAAAGCAACTCAAAATCTTAAATTTCTTTAAAAATTATATCAATAAAAACAATTCTAATTTTAAAAATTATATCAAATTTTTTATTAAAATTGTGGGTTCTGTTATCGCGAAAATTCAGTTTTCGCGACAGGTCTGGTTTTTAATTAGTCGCGAAATACCGAGCATGCACTGTACAACCAATTCCCATAGTTTCAAAATAATTATGAATAATTTTCTATTGTCAAACTCATTTTGCGTATACATATGTACTGTACATATGTATGTATAGAAATAGAAAATATGTATAAAAAAATCAAATGAAAAAAAAAACTCACCTTCATTTTCACCAACAAACATTGCAGGAATTGTTCTTTTTACTTCTCTTAAGATTTGTTTTCCTTCATTAAAAACTTTACTATTTCACTATTAATAAAAGTGTATTTTTAAAGCACACAAATAGAAAGGCAAATAGAAAGTAGATGCAATTGCACATTTTATTTTATTATTTTTTTTACTTCAACACTGTTGGAGCTCATTGCTTAATTTTGACTTTTTGCACATTATCTATTTAATTTTTTATTTGATTATTTCATTTAAGGCACACGCGCTGCGACCGCGTTTTTTATTAAAATTTATTTGATTTTAACCTGATTTTATTTTTCTTAAAATTTAACCAAATGCATAATTAATGCCAAAAATTGTGTGTCTACAATATGTCGTACAATAATTTGGAAGTCCCATTTACCCCTCTAGCAAGTAGTAAATCAGTCATTGGATGATTTGCCATCATTTAAGCATACATACACACAAACATTTTGTCTGCCTATTGGTATTACCAACAATAAAACCAACAAAAAGTCTACACCAATTGCCACCCCACCCCCTGGGTATTTTTAAGTTCATCTTTTGATGATTGGCCATCATATGCATACACACAAAATTGTAACCCTATATGTAAATAAATATATTCTACATAGATCATAAATATTTGTACGCATGTATGTTAGAATTAAAAAACCTGCCACACAGTCATACTGACAGAAATCAAGACAAACAGACAGACCGCCACATCTGCGTGGATGTTTTAACTAATGATGGCCGAAGCCTTCGATAACACGAAAAAGAAAAACAACAACAACAGAACAAAACAGACGAACAATTAGGACTCCATTAAAATTTACACACAATTATTTGGCAGAATTTTTCAATTGGTATTTAAACTTTTAATTTCATTATTTCACTAAAGATTTTTGTTAAATTATAACACCAACACTTTCTTTTATATATTCACACACTTTTTAACTCATATTTACACTTGCAATTTTTAATTTCAATAAATTTACGAAAATGTTACGGTTTTATTAAGCCTTTACTTTTAATGGATAATGGCAACTGAGTATGAGAATAGAAAGAGGAGAGAGAAGTTGGATGACAACTAAATAGTGCTGCCAGATGATCGATTTCAGTATAAATAATATATGTAACGGCCAGATTTGAATAAATTTAGCAAGGAGTTAAACCAGAATTAATTAATGGGTTTGGAGAAATTATTAAAAAAATGTGTAACGAAGTAAATACATAGTAAGAAAATCACGTACATTTTTGGCGAATACAAAAATATTTAAAGAGTTAAAGGTTAATTAATTCAAACTAATTTAAATTTAAAAAATATTAGTTAAGGTTTATAATTAAGTAGTGATACCTATTGCTTTATATATAAAATGCAATAATATATGCCGACAAAGAATAACTTAAACTCGAAAACACATCCACTTCGCTCAAGTGAAATTTCATTTAAGGCACACGCGCTGCGACCGCGTTTTTTATTAAAATTTATTTGATTTTAACTTGATTTTATTTTTCTAAAAATTTAACCAAATGCATAATTAATTTAAAAAATTGTGCGTCTACAATATGTCCTACAATAATTTATAAGTCCCATTTACCCCTCTAGCAAGTAATAAATCAGTCATTTGATGATTTGCCATCATTTAAGCATACATACACACAAAAATTTGTCTGCCTATTGGCATTACCAACAATAAAACCAACAAAAAGTCTACACTTGTTTGTTGTTCACCAATTGCCACCCCACCCCCTGGGTATTTATAAGTCCATCTTTTGATGATTGGCCATCATATGCATACACACAAAATTGTAACCCTATTGTATTTGCCAAAAACAACAATAACCACACATCCATATATGTAAATAAATATATTCTACATAGATCATAAATATTTGTACGCATGTATGTTAGTATTAAAAAACCTGCCACACAGTCATACTGACAGAAATCAAGACAAACAGACAGACCGCCACATCTGCGTGGATGTTTTAACTAATGATGGCCGAAGCCTTCGCTAACACGAAAAAAACAACAACAACAGAACAAAACAGACGAACAATTAGGACTCCATTAAAATTTACACACAATTATTTGGCAGAATTTTTCAATTGGTATTTAAACTTTTAATTTCATTATTTCACCAAAGATTTTTGTTAAATTATAACACCAACACTTTCTTTTATATATTCACACACTTTTTAACTCATATTTACACTTGCAATTTTTAATTTCAATAAATTTACGAAAATGTTACGGTTTTATTAAGCCTTTACTTTTAATGGATAATGGCAACTGAGTATGAGAATAGAAAGAGGAGAGAGAAGTTGGATGACAACTAAATAGTGCTGCCAGATGATCGATTTCAGTATGAATAATATATGTAACGGCCAGATTTGAATAAATTTAGCAAGGAGTTAAACCCCAGTTAATTAATGGGTTTGGAGAAATAATAAAGAAATTTGTAACGAAGTAAATACATAGTAAGAAAATCAGGTACATTTTTAGCGAATAAAAAAATATTTAAAGAGTTAAAGGTTAATTAATTTAAACTAATTTAAATTTAAAAAATATTAGTTAAGGTTTATAATTAAGTAGTGATACCTATTGCTTTATATGTAAAATGCAATAATATATGCCGACAAAGAATAATAAGCAATTTGACATATTAAAAAACATTTGTTAATTTTGTCCCTTTTAATATAATTTTAAATATACTTATTATGAACATGAATTTTCATATTTCTATTTAATTAAAGAAATATACATTTTAAAATAATACATGTTATTTCTTTATATATTTTGATGATTTTAAATAGGAAACTTCCCAAAAGCATGTCTGACAGAATTATTGAAGATTTGGATCCCGAAGATATACAGACAAACAGACGGACATGGCTTAATCGACTCCGTTACCTATAAGGATCCAGAATATATATACTTTATAGGGTCGGAAAATTATATTGTGGAAATTACAAACGGAATGACAAACTTATATATACCCTTCTGACGAAGTACTTTTTTCCCCAAAAAACATGCGAAAAATCGCCTTTTTGAAATTCGAATGTATATAACTTTGAACTCGGCCAGTATTTTTAAACAATTATTTTTTTTATTCGACACATACATTTGTTGTTAGTCCAATCTGGAAATATTTGGATCCGCTGTTGTGAAAAAACTGTAGTAGGGTGGTTAAAAATTTTGAAAATTTAATTTTCAAATGCGAATATCTCCTAAGTTATGAGAGATAATTGATAGCAACTATGAGGTTTTTTGTAGTGCTCGATAAGGAGATTCTACATGTATATATATTTTTTTTTCAAATCACAAAATAAACGAAGAATTAGGATCGTTTTAAAAAGTTAACATACCTGAGGTGTCGTAATTTGGAGACCTCTGGCCCCGCCCTTGGTTGGCCCATTAGGTCCAAATTCCAAACTTAAACTCGAAAACACATCCACTTCGCCCAAGTGAAGTTTCATTCAAACCGGATTAACCGTTAATAAGTTACAGAATATTCAAGATATTACCAAGTCTTACAACCAACTATAAAAATTCGAATTGACTGTGGGAACGTGCAATTTTGGCTCCAAAAAATTATGATGTCAACAAATCCAAATTCAATTGAAACTGCCTGGCGAAACAATGAAATAGAGATCGATTGACACAGTAATAAACAAAGAACAAGCCGTCAATTATCCTACTGAATTTGTGAATTCATTGGAACCTGCCGGAAAGCCACCACATGTATTAACATTGAAGGTTGGATCACCAGTAATGCTTCTTCGCAACTTAAACGCGCCAAAATTATGCAAACGCATAAGATTGGCAACAATCATTAGTGGCAGATCCAAAGGCGAAGATGTACTGATTCCACGCATACCGATGATTTCCAACGACTTACAATTAGAATTCAAACGGCTCCAGTTGTCGTTTCATCTTGCCTTTGTTATAACCATTAACAAAGCACAAGGCCCATATAAGGCCCTTTTCCGAATAAATGTTGTTATTCATAAAAAAAATTCAACATAAATAAGTTTCAACACAATAAGAAGGAAATCACGCTATCTAATTTCACGGCGATCGTTCTATAAAGCAAAACTCTCATACAAGGTATTCAATTCTTTTCGAATCGAATTACACAATAACCCACCAGGACATTTAAATCACTAAAACACTTTTTAAAAATTATTTTAATTTTAATTAGTATTTTATTAATACTCTAATTTAACATTTAAAGCTACAATCAACTTAAGCATCCTGATATTTAGAAGGATGAGTACGAATGTATTCCAAAGATTTCAAAATGTAATCGGGGATTGGTGGTGGTGTTGGCAAATGGCTGCCACTAGGTTGGAAACCGTCCTCATTGGCGACATAAGAAACTTGTACGAATTCACCCTCAGGTGAGTAGAAGGAGTAACCACCATTGGCCACCTGACCACCGGTACCTTGTTCGCCACCACTAATGCCATTCGAGGTGGCATAATCGTAATTGTAGTTGCCATATTCATCAATATTGTTTACATACTTGGTAATCTGGGCATATTTGTCATCATCGCTGGCAGCCAAAATGCCACAGGCCAAAGTGGCAAAAATGGTAACAATTAACTGTTGGGAAACAAATTTTAATTATTAAAAATATCACTTTTCAAATTTATGTTTAAATATGTGTTTTTAATGCTTACAAATTTGTACATCTTTATTTTAAATTGTTGAAAACTTGGTGTGTTTTAAATTAAACGTCTAAATGTATAATGTGATTTAAAACAAAATGTCAACAGATTTTTATAGTATTAAGAATGACCATAAATTATTGTACGTTAATTTGAACTACTTAATAAAAAAAAACTTGTAGTTTTAAAAAGCGTGTGCAGAACTAGATCTATTAATTTTTTTTTTATAAATTGCATTAACACTATTGACGTAAACCATGTATTTGAAAACTACTAACATACAAAAACCGCAAAAATTGAAAATAATATCGAATGCGTCATAAGTTTTAAATTTGAATAATGATTTCAATCAAATTTCCAATGTTTTAGTTTTACTAAAATCATAACAAATTTGATGGCCTTTTGATACCCTATATGATATTGTAGATCATGGTAAATCAATTATGATATATAACACCTTGATCATATAGGTTCATGTGACAGCAAAAAAAGTCAACAATTAAAGTCAAAAGCCAGCCATTTATTTATCGATTTGTTTGGTCTGATAAAGTATGAATTATGATCCAATGGCCCTGATATTTATTATTATGTATTTGGTTTATGTTTTAGATCTAATTGCCAAGTTATTGGTTAGAACTAAAATTTAAAGGATATTGGTTTAAAAAATTTAATTTAAATATATAGATAACATTAAGACGATATTATTTTTATAGGTAAACCGGTTAATTTACATCGATTTTGGGTCTTTTGGTACCAGCTCAGGCTCGGATCCAGGGGGGAAAGGAACTCCCCTCCCCAAAAACCAAAAAGTTTTAATATAATAAAGGATAATGTAAAATAAATTTTACTTTATTTACCTGGATCCATGACTGTACTAGCTTACCATTAAAAGTAAAGGTATAATAACTTCGTGGCGTACTAACCATTTCTGTTTTATTTTTACAAATCACAACTTAATATTTCTATTAATAGTCTAAAGTTATTTAAAAAACATACATATATTTAATGAATTAATTGATCTAATAAATTTGATGTTTTTAGATCATGACAAATGTTTTGATGGACTTGTTTATATTTTGCTTTAATTTGCTTAAATCATTTCATTTAGTTTTTCAAGACTTATACAAATATTATTAAACGCAAAAAAGTGTAATTTATGCAAAAATCAAATTTGGCTAAATATGCAAAATTAAAATAAATAAAACTATGTATAAAGGTTTCAATTAAGGCAAATTACTTTTTACCAACTAACAAATCGTTCGCCATCAATAGAGGAAAAGTTAGATTTAATACAAATTAATTAATAAAACTGTTTACCCTTGCATAAAACGGTGTTGTGAATTACCTTATTGTATTTATTATACCCTACACTACCACCGTGGGAGGTTATATTGGGTTAGTGCTGATGTTTGTAACTTGAACAAATATTGTCCTAACACCCACCTGTATACTAATCTGCTCAGAACCGATTAAGCGATATCCGTCCGTCCGTCTGTCTGTCCACGTAAACCTTTTAAGGACTGAGATCGAAAAATTCTTTACACACGTTATGCATTAAAACTTTTAACCCAAGTATTATTTGGTTTTTTTTTTTATCAGGTTACCTTTTTTAAGCATGTCAGTTATTATGTTTAATGTCAATTATGTTCATTTGTTGTTAATCTGATTAAAATGAGTGACCAGAAAAAACTGCGTACTAAAATTATTAAATATTTTCAACAAAACCCAACTTGGTCCTACAAAAACTTGGCCACACAATCGTCAAACTGTTTCCAATGTTATTCAACTGTACCGGGAGAACTTGTTCGTTGATAGAAAACCTGGCTCAGGTAGAAGGAATGGTTCACATGATGTTTATTAAGCCAAAAAAATAGAAAGCATTTTCAAAAGAGCTCCCAACACATCCGGTAGGAAAGCAGCCCGTTTAGCTCAGTGCTCGGAATATTTGGTACGAAAAGTTAAAGCCAATGCAGGTTCAAAAGATACATGGCTCAAAAAGTTCCTGACAGGAACGCTGCTAAAAATTTAGAGGCCAAAAACAGAGCACGAAAATTATAAAAAAAAATATTCCTGCAGCATAATGGATGACGAAACGTTTGTTCTGGCAGATTTTTCGCAGCTTCCGGATCAAAATTTTGATGTTGCTGATGCTCGAGGGAATGGTGAAGAAAAGTTTAGAACCCAAAAGCAGACAGAATTTCCCAAAAAGTTCTTGGTATGGCAAGCAATATGCAGTTGCAGCAAAAGAAGCCAATACCAAAATTTACATTAAGAAATGCTTACAAAAAAGGCTGCTTCCATTCATAAGACTTCATAATGTGTCCACTTATTTTTGGCCTGATCTGGCATCCAGTCACTATGGTAAACAAGCACTTGAGTGGTACAAGAACAATAATGTGATATTTGTACCAAGAGAGGCAAATCCTCCAAACTGTCCGGAGCTAAGGCCAGTGGAGAGATATTGGGCTCTTGTTAAAAGAGAATTGAAGAGCACAAAAAAGTGTCCAAAAGTGTGGTAGATTTTAAACGAAGATGGACTGCCTGTTCGAGCAAAGTGACAGAAAGCACTATAAAAACGTTAATGGAAGGGTTTCCGAAAAAGGATCAAAATTTCAAAATTGATTAACATATATGTATGTTAAGAATTTTTCGATCTTACTACTTATGTACATCTGGATTAGACATTTCAAAGATCGTTCCACGACGTATGTATGTACATAACGCCATTTAAATTTGGACCGAAAATCGTGAAACATATTGGATGTATGGCTTAAAAATGCGGGATTTTTTTAAAAAACGAACCCAATTTCCCTGATTTTGGATGAATCCAGCTGCTCGCAAACGTTTTGAAATTGTTGCTTGAGTAGCTTGCAACAAACTCTCACGTTGAAACCGATGCAACACATTCACCATAAGCTTTAATAAGCAATCGGTGTGCTTCTGCGGTAGTTTTTCAAATTAAAGAACTAAAGCAAAACTTCCCGCATATGACGCTTTCTTGGCACAAAAATTCGACATTTTCGAAGCAAAAAAAACTTTGTTCTTTGCACTTAATGTTCAAGAACTAAATGAGAATAAATAACAGATATGTACCCTTCAAAATGAAAAATACAAAAACCGCCTTCATAAGATACGCATTTTGACCTGAATTTTTTTTAACAATATTGTTTTGCAATCTTATACAGCTTTTATTACAAGGGTATTTTTTAATTTTTCTGTTGATTTGTTTAAAGATAATTTGAGCCTTGTATAAAGAATATTATGTTACTGAGAAATCACTCTTGATCATCAATGTAAGCTCACATAATCAATTTTTTTTTCAATCCCAGCTCATTTCACTTCTATTTTCAATATAATTAATGTTTATTTTAAATAAAGTACATTTAATTAACAATAAATACTTAAGTACTATTTACAAAAAAATATAATATTACATAAAATACGAGTATCAGCCATATTACTAAACCTATAATGTCCTGTCCAATAATGTCTTAAAGAATTCTTGCGGATACACCAACCAAGGGCAATTTTAATTTTGTGGCTCCTCTTTGGGCACCACCAGCTGCAGGTCACTGCTTGTTGAGGGCGTCAAATTCGTGAAACCCGTTGTGGTCAGTATTTTTGGGGATGAAGCCGTTGCGGCTTGTGCCGCCGATGATGGCACCATAGTTGTTATTAGGAGTTTGGGTGGCAACATTAGTTGACCGTTTGCATTAACGCTTGCTTGTCCCGCACTTGTTGTAAAGACTTGTGACGATGTTGTGGGTCTTTGCTGTAGATGTATGTGTTGTGGTTGCATTTGCATTTGCTGTTGCTGCAATAGCTTTTGCTGTTGTAGTTGTTGCTGCATTTGTTGTTGGATTTTTTGATTTTGCTCGACTATTGTTAGAAATCTATCCGCAATGGTTTTTTCGAATTCAAAACGTTGACGTTCGATGCTTAGAAGTTCGGTTTGAATTTCATTGGCATTCTCTTGTACTTTGAGCATTTTTAGTAGAGTGGTTTTCATGCCTAAAAAAATATATTAAATAAATATAATAAATTATTTTGTTTGTTTGTTTAAAATTTAAAGTTAGAATTAGTTGGCCTGTAATAATACATAACGCCATTTCCAAATAGGGCTATCGTCCAAGAACAGTCTATCAACCTATACTATACCTTCGTATAGGAAGCCGGTATTTTCGAACTAAGCTTCTGAGTTTTATGGTCTCCACCAAAATCTAAAATGAATTATGTTTGGTACTCCACCATGTATCAAACATAATTTATAGGTTACAAAACCAAAACTTCGAGAAACCGTAACGCGGTATAGTTAGACAACGCCAAATATTAACCAATGCGAGTGAAATGCAAAACTCTCCACTATTTCAACATATAAGTTAGCATAAAATGTTTGTGTCTACACGATATGTTGAGTTTAATTTGACTATACCCTTTGTGTTTTACTGATGCTGATGAAGAAATAAAAGCAAAACTAGGCAAAAGAAATGGATAAAAAGAAGAGAGGAGGAGGGGTTCTGCTCCAAATTATACATGGAATTAAATGAAGACCAATTGTTATAAAAAAAATTGTCTACATGTGAATAAATAAACAACAATTGCTATGTTTGGTGTCTCCATTAATTCTAAAAAAGGACACTGTAATGCGCAAAAGTATAACAGCACGGGATCGACTTTTTTTGACACTTCATTTGCTAGCTAATGGTGATTCGTTTTCTTCTCTGCAGTATTTGTTTCATATTCCAAAGCAAACTATTAGCACCATTATTCCAGAAGTGTTGGAATGCTATTTATACAGTGCTTTTAGACAAATATATGAAGGTAAGTGAATTTAATCATTTGCTGTTTTACTCGCACAATTTAAATTATATTTTCTCACACATTTTCTATTTTAGATGCCAGCAAATGAAAATTGCATTGGTGCTGTTGATGGTAAACACGTGGTAATGGTTGCACCACCAAAGTCTGGCAGCATTTACTGCAATTATAAAGGTGTGTACCTTTGTATTAAAGGGAGTTGCAGATGCTGAATACAAATTCATATATGTATGTTGATGTTGGTCGTAATGGACACACCAGTCGGATTAATCGATCAATATGATGAAAATACAAATACAAATTCTACATTTTTCCCACTTCAAATTACCACAATTACTGACGTTCAATCAAACATCCCAACAGTTCTAGGAGACAGTCCCGAACTAGTGATTTTACCCATCATTTAGGGTGACAACTAGTTACATAACTAGCTAAACCAGTTATTTTAACACGTGTATATACTAAGCTAACCCCCTGCTTAGTATATGAAGGTGTTAATTGACCCTTTTTGATTACAATGAGACTGTTTGATAGCTGGTCCAAAGTAGTCAACGCATTGAATTCACATACTGGTTACATAGCGTCAGTTACCTTACTAGCTACTTAACTGGTTACTTGATCAGCTACATAACTAGTAATTATACCCTACACCGCCATAGTGCGGAGGGTATATTGGATTTGTGCAGATGTTTGTAACCCCCAAAAATATTAGTCGTTTAATCTGAGTCGATTAAACGATGTCCGTCCGTCCGGCTGGCTGGTCGCAATCTTGCAGATATTTTGATAAAATTTGGTACATATTATTTTTTCTGCCCAAGGACCAAGCCTATTGAAACTGGCTGAAATCGGTTCATTATTTGACCTAGCCCCCATACAAATGTCCTCCCGAAATTGGACTTTATCGGTCATAAATGTTTAATTTATATATGTATCTACACAAGTTTTTCTCCAAATAAGTTTTATATATAAAGAATTCATGTCACCATATTTTATTATGATCGGTCCATAATTAGTCATAGCTCCCATATAAGGCCTGGTTCCGATAATCACTTTAGCGAGCATAAATCTCCTAAAAATGTTGGTATACGCATAAAATGCAACATAAATAACTTTAATATAGACATTAATCACACCACCTAATTTCATGGTGATCGGTCCATAATTGGTCATACCTCCCATATAAGGCCCACTTCCGAAAATCGCTCACGAATATAAATTATTGAAATTTTGAAAGAAAAATGTTTTTTCTTATTTACTTAGTGTAGGGTATTATATGGTCGGGCTTGACCGACCAGTACTAAATAAACGTTAAAGTGACTTCACCATAGGTTACTAAGAGACACTAAAGTGACTATTGACTTCACGCTATGTTACATGGGATATCAGTATACTTAAGCAAAAATAAAAAACTATATAAGAAATGTATTAACACAATTTGTATAAAACCAGTTTGAACGAATTACTCACAAAACTTTTAAAGTGACTACACTCTAGATTACTTAGAGACACTTAAGTGGCAATTGTTTTCACGCTAGATCACCAGGGATGTATAAAGTAACCAATTGTCTTCTCTCTGCACTACAAAGAGTACATACGTGTACAAATTGTGTTGAAAAAGGTGAACAATGTAGATTGGCAGTATAAACAAATCTGATTTATAATATTGTTAATTTTAATTGTGTTTATTGATTGATTATAACAATTAATACAAAATTCATTTTGTTTTTCATTTGTCACAATTCATATTATTTTTTCAGGAATAATTGAAGCTTGATTAAATGGAATTTTCAGCTTCATCCATAATATCCATTAGGGCACGAGCCAATTTCCTTTTAGCAAGCATTCCTTTTTGCAGTGGAAGACTGCGCAATTCAGCAGCAACATAAGCACCAAGAGCGTCAAACTGGTCTTTTGCTTCTGTATTTTCAGCAATTTTAGAGATCGCCTTAGCGACCATTTCTTTAAATACATCAGAATCAGAAGATGATGATTGTGACGGCTGCTTTGGTTTTGGCAATGTTGATTCACTTTCTATTGCTGAAGAATTCGAGTCTTCGACAGGCTGTTATCGAAATACATATAAATAAAACAAATTGAGTTAGTAAAAGAAATCTCATTAAACAAAATAGTTAGTTTACTAGTGTCATTGATGAAATTGTTTCTCTAGTTTCAGATGTTTCTTTCACGTCTAAAAATCTCATTGCATTAAAATATTTCCACACAATGGATCCATCGGCCGCCGAACCGGCTTTTTTTCTTTTGCTCAAGTTTGTTTTAAATGTCACCCGCAGATTTGACCATTTAGCCTTGCATTCGTCTGCAGTTCGTTGTCCTATAAAAACAGCAATTTCTTGCCAAGCTGGTATTTTTGGCAATTTATATTGTGGTGAACTGGTGTCCCAAAGCGTTGGACGTTCTTCAACGGCATTAATTAGTTTAATAATGTCATTGTAAGCCCATTCAGTGTTAACTTTTGGTCTAATTTGTTTGTATGCCTTTCGCCGTTTCTTGGAAACTTTTACTTTTTCTCGTGTTCCGCATTCGGAATCATCTGCATCGGAAGCATTTGCCAACACATCTGTAATAGTTTCATTCCATTTCTTTATATGCTTATGTCTGTTAATAAAGCGAGCATTTTTTATTTTAAGGTATAGTAATACAAAAAATATGTAATGACTCACCAACTTCAAATATCTTCCAACAAATAAATATTTTTAATATATCGCTCATTTGCTGCAACAACGACATAACTCAATATCCGTGTGTTTTGAACTGAGTAATACGAAATATGCGCCGTTCTATAGTCATATAGTCAATAATTTTTTTCATGGGAGTGTTTTTTTGTTGTAAACGTCAAAACCACAATTCATGTTTTCTTATATATTTGGCAAGAAAAAATTTGGGTTAAATACAGATTAGAAGGATATTAACATCTACTATTCAAATTAGGTTTTATTTCTAAAATCTCATGATTTGTTGAAAATTTATTTAAGAAATAGTCAAATGTCACAAAACATTCAAAGTCGTTTTTCTCGAAACGACTTTTTTTGAATTATGACGTTGTTGCAGCAAATGAGAGATATTTAAATTTTAAATTTAACAAATTTAAGTAAAAAAAAATTACAAATCTGGCAAGACTGCTTGTTAAAATATAAGGGGTATTCATTTCAAAATTTGTTGGTTGGAAAAATTAAAAATTACACTCTTATTCTTATATGTATACATAAATATTCTATATGCTATCAAATTTGCCGTAAACTGAACAGTAAAAATATGGAGTCTACAAGATATGCTTAATTTGTTAACACACGTTTGTTGAAATTGTTAACAATGCCCATCATATGTGATTAAACATACGTATGTTTAAAAAATTTTGTATCTACACGATACGTTGCACAGTGGGGCAGAATCAAAATTGTTTGGAAATAAATCTGGCATTTCTAAACGGTTGGTCGGATGGGGATAAAATTGGCACTGCAAATGCTCCAGGGGCGGCGCTATGGAGGCTCAAACTAGGGTACCATCGACATGTAAAATTTTTAAACACGTGCCGTTTTTATGTTTCCCACCCCATTTTAAAGATTTATATATTTTTGAAAAGCGCTTACTAGTGCAATATTTTTTAAGAACGGAGTTTTAAAGTGGAATGTTTTTGAATTTAATTGAGATATTGACTTGAAATTTTTTTTGTAAAAACAAAAATTAACTTGTCTGAACAAAAATAAACAAAAACAAGTAAGAGAGCTATATTCGACTGTCGAATCTTATATACCCTTCACCAAATTATACTTTAAAATAAAATTTAAAAAATTCTTATTTTTTAAAAAAAAAAAATTTCGAAATTTTTTTTTTAAAGTTTTTTCCAATTTTTTTTTTAAATTTTTTTTTAATTTAAAAGTTAATTTTTTTTTAATTTATTAGTGAAAAAAGAGTTTTTTGTGAAAAAAATTCGGGTTAAAAAATATTTTTCCCGATTTTGACCCATTGTAGGTCAAACTTACTATAGCCTTATATACATCGTTGCAATGGACTTTGAAGTATCTATCATTAGATATCCATATTGTCTACATTTATGACTTAGTAATCGAGATATAGATCAAAAATAGGCAACAAAAATAGAGGTTGTCTCGGATTTTTGCTCATATATCCCCTTTATTTATGGACGGATTTTGCTGATTTTAAATAGGAAACTTCTCGAAAGCATGTCTGACAGAATTATTGAAAATTTGGATCCCGAAGATATCTGGTGCCTTCAGAAAATTGATTTCAACAGACGGACAGACAGACGGACATGGCTAAATCGAATCCGCTATCTATAAGGACCTTCTCTCGAAGGTGAAGGGTATAAAAATTGTTCGGAATAAATGTGGTTCAAATTGTTCTTAATATTTGCAATTCTATTAAAATTTTGATACAAATTTTAGTTTTAGAAACCCAATAAATATGTAATATGTAATAAAATGTTTATTGACAAAACTCAATGAAATCTCAACGTTAGCAAAGTGTAAAAAAAAACTTGTCAAAAGCTCAAAGGGAATCCAGCAATTCCTAAAAATTGGAGCGAAAATTATTGATGTTAATAATGTATTTTTGTTAAGATTTAGTTAACACCCTTTTTGTACTTATAATTTGTAGAACCTTGTTTTATATTTGAGAACTGTTTTTAAATTAATATTCATTCGAAAATAAACTTTTACAATAAAAGGTTATGAGCCCAGGAAGCTCTTGAAAAATAATTAAAAATATTTTCTGAAGTGAAAATTTTTTCAAGTCAAAATAAAAAAAAAATTTTTTCAAGATAGAAGAAAAATTTGTTCAAGACAAGAAGGAAATACAAAACCGAATATGGATTTTAGCAAGAACATCAAGACTCTTAAAGGTGAAACTGAATGGCCAATGTGGAAAAGAAAGATTAGAGATCTTTTGGATTATCATGAAGGAACTTTGGATGTAATTGACAGAATATTACATAAGCCAACTCCTCTAGAACCAACAGCCACAGCAGAACAAAAGAAATTGTATCAAGAACAAAGCGGTTTGTACAGAAAAGCCAACAGTTATGCAAAATCGGTTTTGTGCAGTTCAATAAGTGATGATATTTACCAAAAAGTTATGGATAAAGAAAGTGCTGCAGATGTGTGGGATGCTCTTAAAAATCTTTTCGAAGCAACAGCAAAAGATCAATTGTTCAAGATATGTGCAGATTTTTTCTCGTTCGTTTGGGATGACAATCAAGATGTCACAATGCATATTGCCAAATTAAAAGGATTATGGTTCGAATTCAACAATGGACTAAAAGAAAAGAATTTAAACGAATTACCAGATCTATTGCTAGTGGGTAAGATTTTGCACATACTACCATCAAAATTCGACACATTCAAATCAAGTTGGATGATGTTAAGCAAAAATGAAGACAAAACATTTGAAGAGTTATGTATGCAAATAACTATGTATCAAAGGAACTTTGGAAAAGGCGACATTACCACCACTGAAGAAGCACTTGTTGCAAACTATAAATTTAAGAAATTAGAAAACTCTAACAAAGTTAACAAGAAGAATAGTGATGTTTGCAACTATTGTAAGAAGAAAGGACATTGGGTACGTGATTGTCGTAAGTGGGCAGCAGATGGTAAGCCTAGTAAAGAAGCAAATGAAGCCAAAGCTGTGAGTCAAAAGTGTTTGCCTGTTTTTTGTGAGGAAGCAAATGTGGTGCAAGATGCCGATACCACATGTTGGTGGATTGACAATGGAGCAACACGTCATATAACTAATAGTCAAGACAATTTTAAAGATTTTGAGTCGTTTTCAAGTCCAAATTTTATAAGAGCAGCAGGTAAAGAAGTACTACAAGCCATTGGTAAAGGTACAATAGAAATTGAATCGAAAGTCAAAAACAAAACAGAGAGACTGTGTTTAACAGACGTTTGGTATGTACCTAACATCACAAGGAATTTATTCTCAGTGTTATCAGCTCAGGATAAACAACCAAATAGCAGATTTATATCGACAGCTACCAGCTGTAAACTATTTATTGATAATGAAATAGTTTTATGTGGTTCAAGATCAGTAGGTGGTTCACTTTATAAAGCCAATATAAAAGCGATAAAGCAGTATGGTATGGAACAAGTCAATGAAGTTCAAGATTCCGATTTACTTCAACTTTATCATGAAAGATGGGGTCACCAAGACAAACGACACATACAGAAGATGCTTAAATTAGAAATGGGTATTACTGTTAAAGATGATAAAACTGTATGTGAGCCGTGTATCTATGGAAAAGCTCATCGGTTACCGTTTGGTCATAGAAATAAAGCTACATGTCCCGGTGAACTCGTGACAGCTGATGTCTGTGGACCATTTAGTGAGTCATTTTCTAAAAAGAGGTATCTGGTGATTTTTAAAGATGCATATACGAAGTATCGTTTTGGGTTTGTTGTAAAACAAAAGTCTGAAGTTAAAGACTGCTTAGAAGAAGTATTAATGTTAGCAAATAATCGTGGTCATCATATAAAAGAATTGTTAAGCGACAATGGTGGTGAGTTTGACAACCATGAAGTAAAGTCAATTCTAAAGAAGAATGGTGTCATACAAAGACTAACAGCCCCTTATACGCCACAACAGAATTGTGCTAGTGAAAGAGAAAATCGTACAGTTGTAGAGATGGCTCGTACATTCAAATATTCCAATACAGAAGCAAAGTTTCCGGACGCCATATGGGCTGAATTAGTAAGAACAGCAATATATGTACTAAACAGAACTGGCAAATCATCAGTAGAAAATAAAAGTCCTTATGAATTATGGATGGGGAAGAAACCTAGAGTGCATCATTTAAGAATCATATCATGCGAATGTTATGTTCATATTCCTAAGCAAAAGAGAAAGAAGATGGATGCTAAAGCTACAAAAGGCTTTCTTATTGGTTATGACGATGATGAGCGTTACCGAGTTTACATCAAAGAGAAACAAGAAGTTATACTTTCCAGAGATGTCAAATTTGTTGAAAAAGTTAAATCATGCCTGTCTGATAATCAAAATGATGAAGAAGACGACAACAAAAATGTAAATGCTGAAGATGATAATGAAGTTAAGCTTAAGTTTGAAGATTACAGAAGTCAAAATACTAATAATAACGCCAATGAAGAACCTGAATTGATAGATGAAGAACAACAAAACGAAGAACTGATAGAAGAAGAACAGCAAAGTGAAGAAGAACTTTTTGATGATGCTATAGAAGATGACTATTTAGATGAAATCGTCATATCAGATGATGATGTTCAAGAAGTTATTACTGATGACAATTCTGATTTAATATTATCAAAACGATTAAGAGATCGTACTTTGATATCAAATCCTAGATATGATGACTTTGTTATGGAAATTCAAGATTTTATAAATAAAATTGAAACCCCTATGAGCTATAAAGAAGCTATAAATGCTAAAGAAAGTAAACAGTGGATAAAAGCTATGGATTCTGAAATTAATTCCCTAAAAGAAAACAAAACATGGGAATTATCAGATCTTCCAAAAGGCGCAAAAGCTTTACCGTCAAGGTGGGTGTTCCGTGTAAAGATGAATCCAGATGGTTCCATAGAGAAGTTTAAAGCCAGATTAGTTATAAAAGGATTTACACAGAGAGAAGGCATAGATTACACAGAAACCTTTAGCCCAGTAGCAAGATTAGCAACAATACGTGCAGTGTTGAGTATAGTAGCTAGCAATAATATGCACCTATTTCAATTTGATGTTGCAACAGCTTTTCTTTACGGCGAATTAGAAGAAGAAATATTAATGAAACAACCTGAGGGCTATAGCGATGGTACAAAAAGAGTGTGTAAATTAAAGAAAAGTTTGTATGGTTTAAAACAAGCTCCTCGTTGCTGGAATAAAAGATTAGTAAAATATTTATTAAAGATTGGATTTAACGTTTGTGAAGCTGATCCGTGTCTTTTCATAAGAATCAAAAATGGAAAGAAACTTATTTTGGTATTATATGTAGATGACGGTTTGGTTGCAGGAACAGACGAAATTGAAGTTCAAAATTTATTAAAAGAGTTACGAGCTGAATTTAAAATTACATCTAAAGAAGCGAATTATTTTTTGGGTTTGGAGATAAAGAAAGAAAATGGTGTAATACGAATATCTCAAACAGCGTATGTTAAGAAAATACTTGAGAGGTTCAATTTTGATGAATGCAGACCAGTATCAACTCCAATGACCAAAATAGTAGAAGATTCCGAAACAGGGAAAGCTGAGGACTTATCTAAATTTCCCTATCGACAAGCAGTGGGAGGAATTATGTATTTAATGCTTGGTACTAGACCAGATCTTGCATACAGTGTTGGATACTTGTCTAGAACTTTAGATAATCCCACAAAAGAAGATATCGTCAGAGTAAAAAGAGTATTTAGATATATTGCTGGTACAAAAGAATATGGAATTACTTATACTGCTGACAATAACTTAAAGTTCGAATGCTACAGTGATGCTGACTTTGGAGGATGCTTAAAGACTGGTAGATCGACATCAGGAATTATAATAAAATACGCTGGTGCTGTAATTTCATGGATGAGTCAAAGACAGCCGATAGTAGCAACTTCTACAACAGAAGCTGAAATTGTTGCTGCTACTGAAGCTACCAAAGAAATTATATGGTTAAAAAGGCTATATTCCGAGTTAATTGGATACAAGGATGTTCCTGTATTGCAAGTGGACAATAATGCTGCAATAAGATTAGCTCAGAATCCAGAGTTTCATCGTCGTACTAAACACATTGCGTTGAAACATTTCTTCATTCGTGAAAAGGTATCTGAAAATGAAATTTGTGTTACACGAATAACAACTGAAGACCAACTAGCTGATTTGATGACGAAACCACTACAAGCAACAAGGTTGAAATATTTAATAAGTAATTTGGGACTTTCAAATGTTAACAAATTATCTTAACAAGGGAAAGTATTGATGTTAATAATGTATTTTTGTTAAGATTTAGTTAACACCCTTTTTGTACTTATAATTTGTAGAACCTTGTTTTATATTTGAGAACTGTTTTTAAATTAATATTCATTCGAAAATAAACTTTTACAATAAAAAAAATCCCAAAAATTGTATTTTTTACAATTTTACCCATAGGGTCCACATTTCCTTGGGGCTGGGAAAATACTTTTGGAATAAAAAGAGAACACATCAAGGTTTACAAAGCTGCTTTCCGTTTTCTGATCCCAGCTTTGGGATTTTAGAACATGTGGCCCAAATTTGAAATTTTGATAAAAAATAGGTCAAATTTCGAAGGGCGTAGGCCCGACATATTAAAAAAACGGGACATGTTTTTTATACCAAGATGTTCTTCGTAAAGATAAAATTGTTATATATTCTTAAAGATCCTATTAAAATTTTGATACAAATTTTAGTTTTAGAAACTCAATAAATATGTAATATGTAATAAAATTTTTATTTATTGACAAAACTCAATGAAAGTGTAAAAAAAAACTTGTAAAAAGCTCAAAGGGAATCGATCAATTCCTAAAAATTGGAGCGAAAATCCCAAAAATGGTATTTTTTACAATTTTACCCATAGAGTCCACATTTCCTTCGGGGCTGGGAAAATACTTCGGGAATAAAAAGGGAACACATCAAGGTTTGCAAAGCTGTTTTCCGTTTTCTGATCCCAACTTTGGGATTTTTGAACATGTGGCCCAAAGTTGAAATTTTGATAAAAAATAGGTCAAATTCCGAAGGGCGTAGGCCCGACATATTAAAAAAATGGGACATGTTTTTTATACCAAGATGTTCTTCGTAAAGATAAAATTGTTATATATTCTTAAAGAAATTTTTTTTTTTAATAAAAAAAATTTTGAAGTCTCCTTTTTAAGTCAAATTTTTAAATTAAAAATCGTTTATTTTTTGATCCATAATTGATATTGTTCTGAAATCTATTGTATATTATTAGCAAATTAGTTGTCTAACTAACATTTCGGCCCAAAAGTAGGACCTATATTATTAAAAATGCTGATCAAGGTGTGGCAAAATTTATAACTTAAAATTTTGAAATTCCTATAACTCGGAAGCTATAAGAGATAAAAAGAATAAATATTTTTTTAAGAACTAGCCAAGCGCTTTCCAAAAATATATAAATCTATATAAATCTTTGAAATCGGATGGGAAACAAAAAAAATGGAAAGTGTTTAAACATTTTACATGTCGAAGGTACCCTACTTTCAGCCTCCATAGCGCCGTCCCTGGATCATTTGTAGGGCCCATTTTAATAATTTAAACTTGAATACTGCTTGGCTAAGCCCACGATCGGACCAGCCGTTTAGAAATGTCAGATTTTTTTCCAAAAAAATTTGTTTTTGCCCCACTGTGCGTTGACACTGGTAGCAAATTTTTCAACATAAATATGCTGTTTAAACATATCGTCTAGACTCTAGACTAAGCTTAATACAAATTGTACTTTTCTTCATTTAGTTTTGTTTAGCTTTTAATGTTTTACAACATGAATTGAAATATATTAGAATTAAAGAAAAATGAGTTTGAATTCAAGAAAATTTTAATGATTCAGTAAGGAATTAATTCTTAAAGGAATGAAGTACATAGAAATTAAGCCTACGAATTATTTCATATTAAAAGAATGGTTAAAAGATAAAATTTATTTTGATTTCGAAAATGAATTAGGAATTAATTCTTTCGAGCCTTATATATTAGTGAAGTATTAAAAAATGTTGAAGAAATTTCATTACTATGAAAATTCAACAAAAAAAAAATTGTCTCCTTCAGTGACTTAGTATTTGGTTGGATAGCCCTTGTTTTTATACTTCATAGAGGCGATTCACTGAATCAATTAAGTTCTCTTAAAAAGGT
The DNA here is from genome assembly GCA_942486065.2 of Calliphora vomitoria. Lineage (NCBI taxonomy): Eukaryota > Metazoa > Arthropoda > Insecta > Diptera > Calliphoridae > Calliphora > Calliphora vomitoria. The sequence goes on along the minus strand of OW818031.2, from coordinate 37,247,582 downwards.
ATAGCAAATGTTATCAGTGATGTGTTAAAGCAAAACGCTATATACAACGCGAAAATGGTAGACAAAGTAATATAATCAAAACAAACAAATAAACAAAAGGGCAGTTCATGAAGAAATACACAATTAGAAAACGAGATTATTTTCTGTCTCGTGACTCCTCTGTATACTTTGTGTCTGGTGATTGAACAGGCCACTTCAAAACATATTCGCAATATTCATCTCACAAATGTTATGTTGTTATCCGAAAAGAGAACAACAGTATTACATTTATGTTTCGACCAGCTGAAATGTTCTTTGGCAAATAAATTTTTGTTAGAAATAAGAGGTTTTTTGCTGGACGATAGCAATCAAGACCAGCCTCATTTGCTCAGCGGGTAAAAGTTGAGAACTAATTGCCAAATTTCTTCTCAACTTTTAAAATCGTTCATTATTTCGGTTTTAAAATTATTGTGCAAAAAAAATTACAAAAATGTGTAAGAATAAAAAAAAAAAAAATTAAAAAAGTTCCACAACTCGTTCTAGAACGCTTGAATATAACCAGTACTCGATCTTGTTTGGAGTTGGGATCAATGATTTTTGTTTGAAATTGTCACCTCCAGCACTAGATCTAAAGAGCGAGCACACATTCTTAGCAACAGTTCTAGAACTAGTTCTTTCATCCGTCATTATGGTTTGAAATTTTCACTTTCGGAACTAATTGTACGGGGCAAACTCAAATTTTTTAGAACAGTTCTAGATCTAGTTCTTACGTCAGTGATTTTTATTTGAAATTATCTTGCTAGAAACTAGTGCGGATAAGGCATATTTATTGATTCTATGATTTTGTTATAGAATTAGCCTTATTTTTGTGGATCCAATATATTACAAATGGAATAACAAAATCTATATTCCGCCTCTCATCCGTTTGGTGGTGGGTATAAAAGTAATCTACATTACGGACTTTTGTCATTTAATTTTAAATTTCTCTTACCTAAAAGATCACGTTTCTTCAATTGATCACGATACTCCTGTCGCATATCTGCACGTTTTGCCGCTTCTTTCTGTTTCAACAAAGAACTTTGTTCTTGCTGAGATTTTTGTTGTATTTGCTGTTGTTGTTGTTGCTGCTGCTGCTGTTGTTGTTGCAATTGTTGTTGCTGCTGCTGCTGTTGCGTTATCTGCTGCTGCTGTTGTTGCTGCAGTTGTGTTGTATTTTGTATAATTTTAACACTTGTTTGATTTGTTTGAGCAATTGGACGATTAGTACCCGTCAAAGGTATAGCAGATGTTAGATTGGATGTGGTTATGGGTGGACCTCTTTGATCACCGCTATTCACTATGAGAAATTTCATGCCATTTGCATTGGTAACTGTGGTCCTAGAGCCCGAGGCAGCCAATAGAGCATGTAAATTGCCCGGTAAACGAACTTGCCGTTGATCTGTTGTTGTGGCTATAGTGGAATTGCCAGGCATATGAGGCTGCATTAGTATGGTGGGTGAGACCACGGAGATTTTCGATTGACTGCCTGTTAAGACATTGGCCGAGGAAATAGTGGTCGTTGAGGAGTTTACTGGCATGGCAAATTTAATCATGGTAGGTGGTGGTAGATTTTGTGTCTTAGCAGGTTGGTTTAAAATATCCGCCAATTGTGTAAAAGTTTGATTTGTGGCTGTATCTGTAGTGCTATATTAAAAAAAAAAATAAATGTTTATTTGTTGATAATATAAATTATAGGTATATGTTTTTACTTTTGTTTTTCTGCCTTATCGTACTCCTCATCCACATCAATTGGTTCCATTTTAGGCACCAACAAATCTTCATCTTCCGATATATTTATGGTTTTAATGGTGTCATCAGGCTTTACACCATTTGAGTCTTTCTTAGTTGTCTCAGTTTCATCTATAGTTTGGTATTCTTGAAATTGTTCTGATTCCATTTCCAATTTTATGGCCATTTCTTCATCGTTGATAATTTGTTCTAGTTTAAATATAAGTAATAGAAATTTGTATTAATAAGTTTGTAATTATGTATTTGATGTCTTTTTACCATTTTTATTTTGGGAGCTTTCTTCATTTGAGGATTTTCTTCTTTTTTCTGTGCTTTTTTTACTCTTCTTTGCAGATGTTTCCTCTGCCTCAAATTCCATTTCAGTGCTGGATTCTCCATCACCATATAATTCTTTGCTGGCACCTTCTTTTGTTGTGCTATTGGAGGCCATGCTAGGAACAGCCAAAATATCGGCTATATCTTCATCACTATCAGATATTGTGGAACCTGCAAAGGTTTACATTTGTCATTTAATTTTATTTTATAAAAAAAAATTCGAATTCTGAATTCGATAATAAAGTTCTCAAGAATTTCGAAATTCGCTTTAGTTTGGTTTTTTATATAGGTTCAAAGTACTTATATATTTTTTAAATGTGTCCCATTCCTTTTGTATCACATCAAAATATTTGTCGTAGACCTACATTAGTATGTATTATAAGATTCCTTATAAGATTCTCAGATGATCTAGCTATGTCAGTCCGTCTGTCTGTATGTTGAAAACACGATAGGGCGCGCAAATACTCTCTGTTGATAAGGCAAATTGGCAATATCCGTCCATGATTTCACCTAGCTTCCATACAAATGTCTCCCCGGAGTCATAAATATGTTGATTATGAGGCAATTCTGATCACAAGATTCCCCACATCCGAGTATAACACTCTTACTTGCTTATAGTCTCATATTGAAGATAATGAAAAGTCGATTTTTTTCCTCATCAAAAATATAGAACAAAGACTATATTAAAAAAGGTATGGAATGGAAGTATCTTCCAAAGATTTTCATTTAATATGAGCCATTGCACAGTGGGGCCGAAACAAAATATATTAGAAATAAATCTGTCATGGCAGATTCTATTGATATGAAATTTCACATAAGCGTTGTACAGGAGACCTCTCAAGAACAGAACTGTGTGGTATCAAAGTAAGACAGCTCAGACATGAATGTATTGTAATCTAATATATAAAAATCTCGTGTCACAATGTTTGTGTTTGAACTCCTCCGAAACGACTAAACCGATTTTTATGAAACTTTGTATGTATATTTGGGAGCTATGAGAATAGGTCGTAAAGTATATATCATACCGCTAGGTCATTAGGGTGTCCCTATCCAGAATTTGTATTTACAATTTTTTTTTTGCTAAAAACTTTTTATTCGCATTTTTTTATTTGGCATTCAAAATTACCTATAATCCCAAATTTTCATCAACCTACCCTCACCCACCCATTTTTGAGCCGAGATTTTAGTATTTTGTATGAGAAATATCCAAATATCAATACATATTTACCATTTCTTATGAATTTTTTATATATTTTTGGTAGGTACGAGAATAGGTCGTAAAGTACATTTCATAACGCTAGGTCATCCAGCCATTTTTTTAAATATTTTTGGCCAAAAAATTTTGTTTCACTAAGATACATTCGTTACTTTTTATTTAACAACCAAAATATTCAGTAGAAATAATTTGTATGGCAGGACAACGTTTGCCGGTTCAGCTAGTTTTTACATAAAATTAAAACTTCGAACCTCAATAAAAGGCAAACCAAATTAAAATTTAAATTTTTTAATTCTACTCACCATCCTCTTCCGCTTTGCGCTTACGCTCTTTACGTTTTTCCTGTTCCTGTTCCAGTAAATATTTCAAAGAAGGTGCCGGCACCTCATTTGGTCGCACACTAAATATGGGTCTTGTCATTATGGCATCCATTTCGTTATAGTGACGCCAAGAAGGATCCATACCCTTGTTCGTTTCCAATTCCTTTTTCAAACGATTATAAAAACATTTCATATTCTTAATGCGTGTGGTGATTTCCTCGGGCGAACGATAGTAACCGTATTCTTCCATTTTGGCTGACAATTGTGAGATGACAACATGTTTCTTGTGGGTGGTAATAAGTTCACGTTGCACTTTGGGGTCACCCCACAGTTGTATAAGCAATTTTGTTTCATCCGTATCGAAATTGGGATTACGGTAAATGGGACAGTTTCTTTTGGATTTGCCGGTGCCACCATTTAGAACACGATTTTTCGATATCCAAGGATCACCAGGACGGCGTTTGTTTTTCAAGCGAGCACTTGTCTTAACTGCCGCACTCATTATTTTGTTTTTGTTTTTTTGTTTCCTGCAATTCGTTTTCAGCCCAAGGAAAAATCAATAGTTTCCTCTTAATGTTGGTGGCTTTATATTATTTATAAGATTTAGTTGGTTGTTATTTATAAAGGTTCTGCAAAAGAAAAACGAAAACACTACAGTTTAGACACTCAATTACAACTAAATATTATGGACGGCGCATATGTTTAATAAAACTCAAATGAACTAAAAAGAAAACCAACACTACACATCACTTTGCATATAAAATAATCAGCATACACACATTTACTCTTTGTCACTTTCATTCAACCCCCTTTTAACATTTGCCCACTTTACTCTTTTTTCTTTCCATCATATATAAAACAATAACAACAAAATACAAACATCAGCCAGCCAGCCATCCATAACCAACGTCAATAACAAAAGAATATAGCAAAAAAGAAGAACAAAAAAACATGCTCCTTTTACTCACCGTTATTTTGTTTACATACATATATATGTATTTGTTTTATTATTTGCTCTCAAATGCACCTTTTTTACTTTTTAACTTTAGTTTTCCTTGTTGTTGTGTTTGTTGTTAAATTTAAATTAAAGTACAATTTATTTATCCGTTTATTTTATTTAGTTCCTTCTGCGACGATGTATTTACTGCTACTGAGCATTATTTTCGTGTCCTTTGCTTTAGTCGTTTTGCCCGTGAGAGCGTAATGATGTTGAGCAAAACATTTGACTTTGTGGGTGCATGTTGTGCACCATTGCTGCGCAGTTCGACATGCGCAGTGTACTAAACTTATTATTGATTTTTCCCCCAAAACAAATTGTAAGTATTAACACAGCTAATGGAAGAGTGTTTACGTAAAAGTTTGTTAGGAAAATATATATAAAGGGATAGTTTTTTTTAGGAATTAATAAATAATATTAGGTATTTGAAATTATGATGAGTGCAAAAAATGTAAATTTTGCAGGACTTTAGTGAGTTTTTATAAAATAACCAAATATGTGGAACAAATCAAAAGGGTGTTTCAATTGGAAATGTTATTCTAATAGTCATTTATATTAAAGTTCAATAGTCCAATGTTATATCTATTTAAATTTATATTTAACACTTTGAAATTTAATATAAATATAAATATATTGCAGGGCTTGTTGCAGTTACTCGATAAGCCACAAAATATTGATTTTACAAAATTGTAAATATATATGAATTTTATGAAAGTATGCTTTAATTTTCAAGTCTATAAAATAAATAATTATATTAGAAATTAGTGAAAAGTAGGAGTGTTATATTCGTCTTTGCCGAATATTATTTTGTACATTTTGTATAAAAACATTTATATTATCAAATTTCTCATTAATATATACCATAGATAAATACACATAGATGAGAAACTCTCCTGTCAAAGACCTAACTCAGTTGTCAAAAACCTAAGTGGTGAGAATGTATTAGTAAAAGAAACTATGTGAAAACAAAAACAATACTCGTATGTGTAACTTTTTTGAGTAATTTTTTTGTTTGAGTTTTTTTCTAGTTTACGATCTATGTATATTTTCTCTATGATATATACTACTGTTGTTTTTGTTTTCAAAAAACTTTTTTTACTAATATATTCTCACCACTTAGGTTTTTGACCTTAGGTGGTGATCTATGGTATATACAGTAGCGAGCACAAAAAATGCAACGTTGAGTAAAATTATCTTTAAGTGCGGTAATTTTAAAATAATGGTGGCCAGTTCAAAATATTTCTTTGGTTTATTAATCCCTACAGTTATAGATACCTATTATCAATAACATTATGTAAATATTTTTAATTAATGATATATTTTTTTGTCATTTATTAAAAAGAGTGCAAATTTCATGGGAGCAATAAAAATGCAACAGCATAAATTTCAATGTGTTTATTTAAATTAAATAGTATTTCTTACAAAAAAAATCTTAAAATTATTATTTAGTGGCGTAGCCCTTATTTTTTATGACCTCTTGCAACCTAGAATGCATAGAGTCGACTAAAGCTATTAATGTGTTAGTGGATATTTTTCTCCCATTCACTTTTCAAAATTTCTTCTAATTGCCTCTTATTTGACGGATGCTTCCTCTTAACTTCCCGATCTAATAGCTCCCATAGATTTTCTATGGGGTTTAGATCGGGAGACTGTGATGGCCAGTCCAAAACATTGACATCATTGTCGCTTAAAAAGTTTCGAGCTAAGCGACTTAAGTGCTTTGGATCGTTATCCTGTTGGAATATGCTACTAGGAGGCATTTTTTCCCGCAGATGAGGAAGCATGTGTTCTCCAAGGATTTCACAATACTTCTTGGCGTCCATTTTTCCTTCGATTTGAGTTAAGGGACCTACCCCATCACGGGAAAACGCACCTGTAAATACGTGACGTAAAATCAATAATTTTTTTTAAACATATCGTTCCCTACCCCACATCATTATTGATCCACCGCCATGTTTTACGGTTGGAAGTTGATATCTAGGTGAATATATCTGTCCAGGCGGTCTTCGAACAAAATTTATCCCATCGGAGCCAAACAAATTAAATTTGCTTTCATCGCTCCACAAGACTTTAGCCCATTGTTCATTTGACCAATCCTTGTAACGTTTTGCAAATTCCAGGCGCTTCTTTTTATTGATTTCACTGATGAGAGGTTTCTTTGCGGGTCGTCTCGCATGCAAATTAGCCTCTTTCAACCTACGGCGAACAGTGTGAACGCCTATAGAGACTCCCATTTGCTCATTTGCGAAGTTAGCAACGTCTACTGCGGTCTTTCGTGGATCTTTTTTAACCAGTGCAATCATCTGGCGGTCTTGGCGAGAGGTAGTTTTTCGAGGATTATCACTACCTGGTTTCCTTTCCACACTATTTCTAAAGGAAAATCGGGATTTAATCCGACATACGGTGGATTGATTTACACCAAAGAGGTGTCCAACTTCACGTATGGATTTTCATTCCTCTAAGGCTTTAATGATTGCAGTTTTGCTGTCAGCTGCTTCTATTACAAAACACATGTTGTATAACATATTTAAGAAATTTTCAATTATAATTAAATAATTAACTTACTTTAACTATTTTTTTATTATGTTGCATTTTTTTTGCTCGCTAATAATTTGCACTTTTTTCACTAATTCAAAAATATTTAACTTTTTAAAGCAGAATTTGGGCAAACTGTGGTTACTTTGAAAACTTATAATTGAAAGAATAAACAGCAAAAGAAAATAGATAAATTAGTTACCGTTATTTTGAAACAGATGTCATTAAAGATCATATGGCCCAGTGTTGCATTTTTTGTGCTCGCTACTGTACATACTTTTATTTACATTTCTTAACTAAAAAATAGAAAATAAACAATAATTCTCTTTAAAGCATAGATGAGAACTAGATAGGTAACAGAGAGCCAAAAACCTAAGTCATGAAAATGTATTGCCATTGCATATTTTGTTATTGTATCACCCATATGTGTGAAAAGAGAGTAATTTTGTTTAATTTTTTTTATTGACATTTCCCTCTCCTTCCGTTCTATGTATTTATTCTATGGTATTGTCAAAACTTTGGTTTCGCTTTTACAAAAAGTGTGTGGACCTTTTAGTGACTCAGTATAATGTTGTATATCTCTTGTTTTTAATTATTGCTTCACAGCGAAGCTGCATTGAATCAATTAAAGAGTCAAAGCTTCCTTCGCATCTGATAAAGTTTCCTTCGTGGTATAATTCTGCGATCTACAATTTTCCATATGTTTTCTATGGGACTGAGATCTGGCGATTGGGCAGGCCACTTCAAAACACGTACCTCATTGAATTGTAACCACACGTTTACAATATTAGAGGTGTATTTGGGATCATTGTTGTGATGGAATATATATCTTATATATTCACTAAAAGTAAGATAAATATTAAAAACTATTTTAGGTTAAAAAAAATTCAGTTGAAAAGCAATTTTGTGAAAAAAAATTTTATGAAAAAATGTTGTGAAAAATAAGGGATATATTGATGTATCAATCTATATACTTATTGGGTTGCAAATGAAAAATGTAGAAATTACAAACGGAATGACAAACTTATATATACCCTTGCCACTCATGGTGAAGGGTATAAAAGATAATTTATTTATAATGGTGGTTAAAACCAAAGAGAACTAAGAACGCCTGCGTTGGAGATTAGAGGAACTACAGAAGAAGTGGTTGTACAACTATATTTAAGGGAGGAAATTCAAAAAATTATGTATTTTTGTTTGATACATTTTTTGAATTTACGCTTTGTTATCAATATGAATTATTTTTCAAAAATCTATTTTTAGAACAAGATGAAATGAAAGGTGAAATAAACCAAATCTTTATGCGTTGGTTTGAATTTCATTTCAAGGGCTCTTCGCATCTGATAATATTGGGCTATGATTGTAAGTTATATATAAGCATTTGGTATTATTGAGAACTTTAAAACTTGAGGATTAACATTTTAAACAGACAATGGCAAAAGTTATCAACCCAGTGATTAAGATATCGTGAACAAAATGTTAAACTAGTATATAGATCAAAAGATCTTTTAATCAATTGGTTGATAACTTTTGTCATTGTCTGTATTTAAATCAGCGAAAGGCATTGAGCTCCCAAATGAGCTCTCTTGTTTTTGTTTTCACATGTACGCAAGCACACACATTGTATAAAAACAATCAAAACCAGTCAGTCTCGCATGAGCATTGACAGAAGCAGGTTGTTTTACGCTTTTCGGTTTTATGCTTGTTTATTTCAGTTATTGTTTTTGTTTTTTTCTCAACTTTTTACTCAACTCATACAACTACAATATCTAAAAACTGTAGTGGTGTGAGTCTGCCTTTCGCTGATTTAAATACCGAAATTCCTAAAACGGGGTAAATATGCTCAACAAATTTAACTTTTCATAAAACTGTTTAAATTACCTACCATAAATAGATTCATCACATCAAAACCAAATAACAAAAAAAGAATTGTTCAACCTAAATACAACCTTGAACTAAAAGAGATAACCCTCAAAATACCCAAATTGTGTTTTATATTTTGTGATAAAAAAATCACTCAAAATAACAGTTATAAAATTATTTTTGTTTATATGTTTTGGTATGACCTTTATTAGTTTTTGTGGTTTTTTAATGCTTTGGTGAGAGACAATTGTGGTTGATCTTATTAACTGTTACCATTATTTCTCTTTTATTTACATACAATAACATATTTTTATTAATTTTTAAGAAATAATAGTAATAATGTAATGCAGTATTGAGATGGTCAAAAAGGTAACAGAATTGCGGAATTTTTTTTTTTAATTTAAATTGTGAATTGTGCCACCATTCCAACTACGAACCCATGTGAATTCAAATTAACTCAGAAACACCTCAGCTTTGACTGTGTGAATATATACTCTTAACCATTTCAATTCTTAAATTCGTTTCTTAGAACTCCAAACGTATTGAATTTATTTTTTATAAAATTAATTTCTTATTGTTTTCTTTTATTCAAATCCATTACAAAATAAGTTGAATTATTTTCTTCAATTTACTTCGACCTAACTCCATTTACAAAGACCTAACTCAGTTGTCAAAAACCTAAGTGGTGAGAATGTATTAGTAGAAAAAACTATTTGAAAACAAAAACAACGCTCGTATGTGTAATTATTTTGAGTAAAATTTTTGTTTGAGTTTTTTTCTAGTTTCCGCTCTTGTTTCTCTATAGCTTAAGTAGGACTACATTTATTTTCTTTTGGAAACTCTTTTACGTTGTTACTCGATTCCGAATTATTATTTTAATTTTTAACTAATTCCATTTTAACCATTCCAAGTTAATCCAAGTCAAAACAAATATAAAATTTAATAAATTTTTCTATGTACATGTATTTTCATATTTTCTTAAAACTAAAAAATTGTTCTATCTTAAAACTAGTCAACAAAAAGTTCAACAAAATTGTTTTACTTCGACTCCTTCACTTCTTAAGCCTTCCTTCCTTCCAACTCCAACTTACTTCTTGGCAAGGGAAATTTTCTCAAAGGGATGAGATTCAATGTAGGCCAAACCTTTCAAGATATAATCTGGAATTGGTGGAGGAGTGGGCAAATGATCGCCACGTGGTTGATAGCCATTCTCATCAGCTGTGTAGGACAATTGAATGGGCTGGCCTTCGGGGGAAGTGTAGGCAAAAGCACCCGAGGCATACGAACTACCAACACCAGTCTCGGAAACATCCAAACCGTTTGAACTGGCATATTCGTAGTTGTAACTACCATCGGGATTCACTTCGTTGGTGTATTTGAGAAGAGTGGCCTGGGTATCGGCTGGATCACCACCGCAATACACCACAGCAACGAGGGCAGATAAAATAAAGAACTGTAATGAATTAAAATGTATTAGAATGTATTTTTGGTGAATTTATTTTAAAATTTAAACTTACAATTTTGAACATGTTTGCTAAATTATGTGAATGTTTGCAAGTTGTCGTTGCTACTGATTTTGAAAATATCAAACAAACGTTTTTATATCAAAATGTTATTCGATAGTTAGTTATATTTTAATATATTATATTTCAGTTTGGTTTTTCTGTTTTTTATCTTAGTTTTTTAATTTATCTTTATTAAAGTTGTTGTTATTTTTTTTAATTAAAAATGCAACCAACCAATATTGACGAGGGTATTTTAAAATTTTTAGTTTTATATTTTTATTTATACTAATATACATATATTTTATGTAAATTTATAATTTTGTTTGTATTTTGCGTATTTAACTAGTTTAAAGTCAGTTTGTGCAGTTTGTGATCAGTATTCAACTATGACCTGATAATCAAATCAGCTCCCCTCATAGCGTTTTTGTTAATAATACAATATTTTCGTGTTATTTTTTTTCCGTTTTGTTTTCAATATCCCAGCATTATTTGAAATGAACACTGACTGTATTTATGTCAGTGTTTGTAGGTGTGTGTATCAATTAAATTAATAAATAGCATGCGTTTGTTGTGTTTTTTTTTAATATATTCAACATTCAAATAATTATGCTAATCGCTGTAATCTGTTATTGATTTTATTGTCAATTTAATATGAATTTTTAATTAGTAATTGTATCTATCTATTTTTTTTAATCTTTTATCAATGCAAAAAATATATTTAAATAAATAATATCGTTAAAAAAAAACAAAACGATTGCGGGCCCATAGATGTGAAAATAAAAAATACTGCATACTTTTAGGTTAAAAATATCAATGACCTTGAAGGTGTATTTTTTCATTTTATTTTTTTAATTTTTTTTTTTTACATAAAAAGAACTATCTATAAAGTTAAAAATATAGATTTTATATAAAAATTAAATCAATAAACTACTAAGTTAAAAAATCATACTTGAAATCAACCAAATTCTCACACACTTTCAAATCGATCGTTTTGAAACTGATCAATAATAATTAAATATAATTAATAATTATGGATCGAACAAAGTTAGAATAATCCCCATCCCGCACATTTTTAAAATTCGTGTAGAGTTAGGAAGTTCGTACACAGTTTAAAAATGACGTTCCGCAATCATAGATAGTAGGACTTTCGAAAATATAGATTATATTATCATTTTTATTATTTTTTTAATTAGCTATTGTTTTTTTTTTTTAATTTATTGATTTATTTGCTTTTAAGTTCACAAGTAAGTACAATATAAAAATAAACACGCGTTAAAAATAACTTTTCAATATTATGAATGAAATTAATAAAAAAGTTAATAAGGCCTAAAATTATTAATAAATTTTACATATTTACTCATTTTGCCCACTGTGCGTCGCATGCAATATATAAAAAAACGTCAAAATTTTCCGAAGGGGGCAAGGTTTGTGGAACTTTTGAAGAGTAAATAAAGACTTTTTATATAAGTATTTGATATTGTTGAAAGCCTTAGTACTTGAAGATTGATATTTTAGTAAAATTAAATAATTTTATAAACTTTTGGGACCTCATTTACCTTAAAAACTAAATAAATTATAATATTATGATTTTCCATGAAGAAACATATAAAATTTGAATCAATGTAAAATTTTAACGGTTAAAGATAAGATAACAAAATTTGGAACTGATATAGTATTATAATTTTTGAAACTTATTATTTTAAAATACCGAAATTCCTAAACCGGGAAAAATGTATTCCAAAAACTGAGTTTTTTAGAAAAGTGCGTACTGTGACATAATTTACCCTGTGATAGTAAAAAAACTTTGTAAGTGTTTAAATAACATATAGGGTTATACATATATGAAAACTCTATGTGGATCCGTGCTTTGTCTTTTTCGAATTTGTTACTCAAACCTAAAATAATTTTTTAAAATTGGCCAAGTTTGGATATGCCTGGGGGGTGTTGTGTTCGCTTTAGTGAGCCAAATTTTAATTTACACGATTTAGCATTAAGTTCTCTTTTCGGATCATATAAAACTTGTGTATAGTCCGGAAGAAAAATAATAATTCGTATTTCGTATTTTATTTAGAATTTTATCACCAATATAGTTAATACTTTAAAAATAATTTTCGACAATCCGTTGGCCCGTCATCTCCAAAAAACCATAAAAAGATCGAGAAAAATTTAAAAAAATAAATCAATAAACCTAAATATCTTTTCAACTAATAGAGATAACCTACATATGTACTTTTGTAGATCTTCTTAAGGACTATTTATATTCTAAATTTCAGCTCATTTGGATCATAAATGGATTTTTGGCGATTTTTTTTTAAATTTTGAGACCCGAGGTGACCAACTTTGAGGGGCTACACACTCGCCCCTGTTGGTGCTAGAAAGCTGAACAAATGCAAATTAACTCAAAACCACCTAGGCTATAACCATGTGAAATTTCGTAACAATATCCGAATATACCGAATTATTTCCAAAAAAAAAAAAAAACATTTCTAAACCACTGTGGGACGTTCTATTTTAATTAAAATTACACTGTGCTAATTGAAAAAACTGTCAAGCGGGGTGGGTTAAACTAATTCAGGTACGCTGAATTCAGTGGTGCTAACTGTTTTTTTTTTTTAGGTTAGCTCGTATTTTTGAGAAATACCGTTATTTCGAAAATGGAGGAGGTTGCACAACATATATTCGCGTAACTCAAAAAAAAATGAATAAACTGAAAAAAACCGAAATTCCGCAATAAAATTACCTTTAAGTAAGTCTTCGCAATCGTTTTAGAAATATAAATATTTTTGGTTTTTAAAACGGAATTAAAAATGGTTGGATCAAAGACGTCCAATTTGGTGGAACAAAATTCACAATAACGTTTTCAGCATTGAAATCTTGCACGTCTGCATGTATTGGACAGTCATCCAATAGCAGAAGGATTTTAATAATATCTTCTTTTAACCGATATGCTTAAATTGCTCTATATCTCACTTCTGGTATAAAATTATTGTTCAAAACCTTTCTAAAAATATTTTCTGTGTTACCCAAGCTTTTGTATTGATTCGCCTTACGGAGATGAAGTAATAAAGCTTAAATTGATAAAAAAAAATATCTTAGTTTTATTTTCAAAGAGTATAAATTTAAAAAAAAAGTTGAACTATTAGTGTGGGAGACCGGCGTCTCCATTTATCAAAGTCAAATTTGCGTCACCATTGGCGGGTTAAACAAACACGTGTCATAGTTTACAGACATTCGAAAATATAGCACTAGTAGCTTTATTTATATATTTATTAATTTTATTGCTTTTTTTAATAGTTCACAAGATAAGCAGAATAAATATTGTGAAATAAGACTTTTGAATATTATAAATAATAATAATTATCAACAAAAAAATAAGAAGAATTATTAATTTTACTCATTTTGCGCCGTCCTATTTTAATTATTTTTTGTTATATTATTATTGCTTGGTTGGGTTGTGTATATGATAAAAATAAAATAGTGAGAACTGATTGGTGGACAACAAAAACACACACTTTTCTAATTCAACAACCATAAAAAAAAAACTGTAAAAATATCACATTGTCTACTCTTAGGATGACAATTTACATTAACTTTGAAAAATTTGACATAACGGTAATTTGTGGTGAATTTCTAAAATTCACCATGATTTTTATTCACCACTAATTTTATTCACAACGATTTTATTCACCACACTTTTCCACCACTAAAAAAAAAAATTACAAAAAAATTATTTCAGCGGTCGGGATGTCTGTTGTTGTTTTTGGGTGGTGTCCGTCCGTACGACCGGGTCTCGTCGCTTTTTGTTGTCGCTGCCGTCGTCGCACTCACCTCCTCTCTCTGTTGCTGCACGCTGCGTCTTTCATAGATTCGTGGTATTTATGCGAACTTTAAAAAAAAGAATTCGGGAATTTTTTCAACATTGTTTTTCGTTCATTTTTTTGTGTTACCCTATCAAGCAGCAGAGTTGTTATTTTTCGTACTTACAAGTCAAATTTGTTTAAAAATACATCTGGCACTGAACTATTATGAATACGAATTATTTCAACTCTGTGCCATAGAATTCGACATTTAGCAGTATTGCCAATTTAGAGGTTTTCCATAAAATTTAACGATTTTTATGTGAAAGTTGTTGGATGGAGATTTTTTAAAATTGTTTGTTTTTTATTTCAAAATAATGAAAAAAATATTGTTTATAACAAAAAATATACAAATTCCACATAAAAATCGCTTAATTGTATGGAAAATTTCTTAATTTATTTAATATTTTTAGAAAAATACTATATATAATATAAATAAGACCGCAATGATTGCAATAATTCTACTGCTTGAGCAATTATTGCAAAGCAATAAGCTACCAGTTCCCTTGTCATTAATGTCAAATGTCTTCTTTTTATGAGTCGGTGTGATTAATGCATTAGGGGAAAAAATCGTTCAACACTAAATATAAGCAGTTTTCTTTCATACGTTTTCCCGCGATGAAAATTTTGTATTTATACGTTTTCTCCACATAAAGCAAACATCATTTGCTGTGCTATTGTTTTGCCGACATGTTAGCTACGTGGAAACTTAGAGGGTTAATACAGAAATATGCTCGCTCAAGTATAAATATAAATCACGTTTTTTAGCGTTTTTTTTATTAACTTTGACGTTGAATTATCGCAGAGAACATTGACAACAGTGTCACAAGTTGTTATTCTTTCTTTACATGTTTTTGCGCTAATCGTACATTTTGTTATTTTGCTTTACTAAAGCAATTTGCAGGTGGAAAATAAAGAAACTTGTGTTTTATAAAAAAAATTCAGGGAAATAATAAAGAAAATTTATAATTTCATAATTATCAACAAAGAACAAGTGTAGCATAAAGATTAAAATTTCAAGATAAACCCGACTGTATTAAAAATAAACTCAAGAACGTGAAAAAACACAAGACGGAAAAAATATAGTTGGAAAAAAATTAAGCAAAAAAAAAAACCTTATGTGAAAAAAATCGATTAATAAATTTTGTGTCTTGTTTTTTTATTATAAATTTAAGAGTGAAACATTTTTTGTTGTTAGTGCACTGCGTCCACCCAAAAAAACACGAGATCCTACAAAATTTAGATAAAACAAATTTGTTTCTGATTAATTTTTAGCTATTTAAATTAGTTGCTAATTTGTGTGTTTAGTAAAAACTTGTTTTTTTTTAAGTTATTAATATAAAATTTAATTGTGATTCAATACGCTAATCTATACAGAAAAACAAAATATAAAATAAAAAACAAGAATTTAAATTTTTTTTCATAAAATAAATAAAAAAATAAAAAGAAACAGCAAAAACAAAACATAACCACAACTACAACTACACGCGAAGTTTGCGAGTGCTGTTTTTCTCTTCTTTAACAACAACAACAACAATTGATATTAAAAAAACCAAAATCATCGTGCTTTATTAGTGACGGCAACTGAAATATAAAAAAAGAAGAAAAAATAATAATAAAGCAGCAGAATTATTTAGAGTCAGCAGCTACCAGACCAGACACTTCTGTTTTTGTTTAATTTTATTAATTCTGTGTTTGTTGTTGCTGGATTTTTGAGGTACTATTTGTTGTTTCTATTTTGTGAGCAACAATCACGTAAGTGGAGGTGAGTTGAATATTTTCTTTATGTTGTTGTTATTGTTTTTATAACAGTTTTTATTCTTGTAGTTCATCATCTATTTACACCGGCATTATCATATTTTAATGCTAGCTGTTGTCTTTTGTTTTTATTATTTTAGTGTTTTTTATTGTTGTTTTTTTGTTTTAGTTTTTATCTTTATTTTGCAGTAGTTGTATTTTAATACTTCCAGTTTTGTTTTTTGTTCTGTTGTTTGAAAATTTCTCAATCACTGAGAAGATAAAATTTCATATTTGTAGCCAAAAAAAAACAAAACTAGAACTGCTTAATGATTTTGTTGGCTGTTTTCAGTTGGAAGTGATGTTGACCTTTTGGATCACATGTTGTGTAAATAGTGGTTTAAAATTTTTACACATGATTCATTTATATAAAATTTAGTGCGTAAATATGAAAGTTTTTCTTCATATCCTATTATCTGTCGTGGTATATTAGACAGCTCTAAAACTTCTTGTAGAAAAAACGTACCGTAACATTATGACCTATGCAATCTTTTTTATGATTACAAGAATGATATGGCCTCGATTAAACTGTCTGCGGCAACATATCTTCTTGGCCTACAACGCTCAAGACTAAGTAATGCTCAGGCAAATTTGTCAACCATGCAAGGAGGCTTTGTCTGTCCTATAATGACTTCTGTAGAAGCTGTCAGAATGAAGAGTAGGATGAGACCCTTTTTCATGTTCTCTGTCACTGACCGGCATTAGGAGATCTACGCATTTGGTTTCTTGAACATCGTTCCTTCAATAGTCTTTCTGAACTCTCGCCCTTTATAAGGAATAGCAATTGGCTAAACACGGGAATATCATCGGGGTGACCTAGTATACGTCAAATTACTGGAGTCTACTAACCTCCATCTTACTCCCCATATTTCTAGTATATGTCCAACACTTCTACCTGACTTCCCTCTTCTCTTTTCTCTATTTTTAGGTAACAATGAATGGACACAAGTGAACTGTTTTTGTTTCGATAAGACAGCTGCCTGTTAACATAACATAAGACATCCATATTATTTGTGATATTGACTTATTGCCAATTTACATTGAAAGGGAAAATCCCCTACAATGTTATAGTAGGAGAAGTTCTTAGAAATATTCTCTCAAATGCATTCATCCAAAAAATGTACAGTATTCCATTTCTGTCTCGACCAGTGCAAATGTTCTTTGGCAAATTATACGATACGGTTTTCTATGGCTTTCTGTTAGTCCTAAACCTAACAGTTCGAAATCTAATTTACAATATTAGATTGTTGATAACCTAACTGGGAGTAATTTTTGGAAATTTTTTAAATTCACTTGGAGTAGTTTTACAAAGTCTTCCTTGTACAGTGTCTTAAGATCAGTTGTTATAATTTTTGAAAGTGCTGATTTAATAATTGAATATTTAACACATATATTTTTTTGCTATAATATATCACTGAAGTCGTTTATTAAATTGGTTTTTAAATTTTCGCAAATCATGACTAGCTGTTTTTACTAACTATTTAAAAAACTAACAACGGATTTTGAAAATGTTTGTATTAAAAACGTTAAATAAATCTTCAAAATTATTAATTAGTAATTTTTGATTTCGGTTACATTGTAAATGATACGAATATATGCAAAATACAGGAGGAAAAATTCATTATAAACTCCTGGGAAATTATAAGCCTATAAATAAAACAAGCATTGTAGGTGTGAATTCTAATTTTCAAGGCCTTTCTGTAAAATTAGATATTTATTTAGAAGTATAAATAACCTCCTCGTAGGTGATTATTATTCTATTAATCAATTGTGAAGACCTTTTCTCACAATATATGTTTGTTAAACTAATTTTCAAATAATGTTTGTAACTTATATAGAAATTAAAAATTTATTGAATAATAATTATAAATATAAAACACTATTGTGTAATTTTGTGCCAACAACTTTACTTTAACATGTGCTTATAACCATTTTAATATTATAATAAAAAAAGTAAGAGTGATATATTTGGCTGTGTCGAATTTTATATACCCTTCACTATACTTTAAATAAATAGCAAGCGAACCAGGACTTTACCCTATATATTGATGTATCATTCATGTATGTCAGTTATTTTAAGTGAACAGACGGACATATTAGTGTCCCTCTACTACACTATCTATAACGATCCAGAATATATACTGTGTCGAAATTACAAACGGATTGACAAACTAATATATACCCTTACTACTCATGGTGAAGTTTATAATTAATTCATCATTATGACAAATACCAATAACTATATTTGTTTTGAAAATCCGTCATACCATCAATCACTTAGCAATACATTTTACATCATACTCTAGAACATTACAACTTTATTTAAATACATATTCTTAGTGATCACTGGAGACCTTTCACTTTTCAACAATGATTCATTTTGTGTTTTTAGTAAAAAAAATCTTTATCAATTTTAAACAATACGAATATAAATTGTCTCGCACAATGGGATGACTTCAAGTGACTAAAAATAATACAGTGATAAAGGAATAATGGTTTTGTTTTAAAATTATATAATTATTTAAATAAATTAACAATTCTACGGAACAACAGTAGTGATGAGCATACTGAAAATATCTTATAATGAGATTTTATTGTTCAGTAAATTAAAACCTTTTAATAGGAAATTCAATTAATTAATTAGAAGCAAAACGTAAAAAATCCCTTATGAAATTCATATCTACCAAATTGTGGTTCTGAGTCATTAGGTATACTTTAAGGTGATCCATTATTTTTGGGGAGTTTTATAATATGGATGCCTAATGATTGACGATCTTTACAATTTCGATATAACGCCATCGAATTATTCGATTCTCGAAATTAAAATAATAGATTCCCGAAATTACCCGGTTAGGGAATCTTACCGATATCACTTAAATGCATAAATCTAGCACGGTAAACATTTCTTACAGATATTTTCTAATAATAGAAAATATATTGGATTTGTGACTTAAAATTGCGGGATTTACAATAAATTGCATATATTTTGAAATCCGTTTTTCTTTTTAATAACTTGTAAGTCATTTTGAAGGATACATATCATATCATTCTCACTTAGTTATTGAACATTATAGTGTAAAAAAAAAAGTTTTTTTTGTTTCGATAATGTCGTCATTGCGGTAAGTTTTGAATATAAATAAAGTGCCGTTGAAGCACAACTATTGATCGTCAAAGCATATGGTGAATCGATTTCAACGTGCCCAGACCAGCGAAAAAAGTTTGAAGACCAAAAATTGGATAAGATTCTTGTAAAACTCAACAAGAGCTTGCAAAATCATTGAGAGCTACTCAAGCAAAACATTTGGGAGCAGCAGGAAACTTGAGTACCATACGAATTGAAGCCGAGAGACCTTGAAAGACAATTTTGCATCTCCGAAGCCCTTCCAACCAGCCGAATAGACACCAAAGCCAAATATCTATGGCTCTAAGGTATTTCAATGTATTTGGTAGGAGTAAAAGGTTCCTAACTATTAAGAGCTTCTGAAATCTGACCAGATCATCACAGGGAACCTGTATCGAACACAACTGATTCTTTTGAAGCGAGCATTGCCCGAAAAATCCAGAATATTCGGCCAGACTTGAAACCATAATATTCCATTATGACAACGGTCGGCCACATGTTGCAATACATGATGAAGAAGTATTTAGAAATTTTGCCTCACCCGCTTTATAGTCCAGACCGTGTCCCGTCCGACAACTATTTGTTTCGATTGATGCAGAACACTTTCTATGACATACGCTTCACTTCAGAATAAAGTATACGATGGCTTGATTCATTCTTGGCCTCAAAAGATGAGCAGTTCTTTTGGCGCGGAATCCATATGTTGCCAGAAAGATGGCAAAAGGTTATAGCTAACAATGGCCAATATTTTGAATAAAAAAATTCCGTATTTTTAAGTCATACACCCAATAAAATTAACCAAATAGGATCAACCAGGTAATGTTTTTGTACAAAATGCACAAAGACCTTTTTCCTTATAATACGATTCGACACAGCCGAATAAAATACTTTTGCCTGTTTTCTACCTGACATAGACCAATTTTATAACAACTGGCTCAAATAATCTTTATTTATGTATTAAAATCAAAATTAACAACATAACTTAACAAAGGCTTATTTGATAAACTAAAAATGTTAAGTAAAAAAAAATGGCCCATAAAATTTAAATTATTTTACCATTCATGATTCCACTGTATTACGTATAAAAATAATTGCATAATTAATTGATTGATATTCCGTTTGTTCTAAATATTCTACATTTTTTTGTTGTTATTTATTTGCTAATGTCTGTTTTTTTTTATTTTTTGTTATTTATTTATTTATTTATTTATTTATTATCATTTTAACTGTCTTCTGACACAAGAACTTAATTGTAGACAATGACTTGGAGGTTTACAACTTTTAGTCACCAATAAATTCTACGCATTTCCGATAATGGTCGCCCAGTCGTTTGTTTCAGTTGGAGTTTTCTTTCCCCTTTGGCTGTGTGTGAGTTTTCTTCTTCACTTGAGTGATGAGTTGTTGTTTTTTTTTCAGTTTCAGTTGTATTTCTCTCATTCTTGGCAATTTGTTTGTGTAGTCTTTTTGCGCTTAATAGTTTTGCAAGCCCTCATTTCAAAATTTATTCTTTTATTTTTTTTATTTTTTTTTTATATGTTTGAATTTTTTGTTATCTTGGAATGATTAAGCAAACATTTGTTTTATATTTAATAGCATATAAATACAAAAATACATACGAATAAGTCCGTAATTGAGTGAACGGGAGGGAGTAAATAACTCGTGCTGGTGGTGGCAGTGGAAGTATTTAGCACTCTTCGTAACACATTTTGCAGTCATTGTGTAGAGTACTCTTGATTTTAATTTTTTTTTTTTTGTTTTTTTTTTTTTTCTTACTTTATTATTGTTATTAATATTTATTTATTCATTCACATTGTTTGTTATCTTTGTTGGTTTTTTCTTTACTCACTCATACGTTTCCCAGCTAGATTTTCTTGTGCACAGTTCAAAGCTTTTTGCTGTTTAAGCTTCAAAATTTATAGATTTGTTTTCTTTAAAATTATTTTAAAGGTTTTTTCTGCAGACATACTATCAACAGGCATCATTTGCGCTGTAGTTAGTTAGGCGTCATACACTGAAATAATCTTTAATTTTTGAGTATACTAAATAATAATATGAGTAATAAAATTCTTTTTTTGCCATTTAATCTATACACTGTTGTGGTAATGTTCACGTGACCTAGACATTTTCGCTAAACGGTGGCAGATTATGTGTTATTTAAATTTGTTGGGTGTTATTTTTATCTGGTATAAGTTCAAGGTTATTTAAAGCTTAGATTAATTAAATGGGGGTTGAATGGAAAGTCTAAGATTAAGTAAAAGTTTTCTAATAAATAATCATAAGTGCGTTTTATAATTTAATTTTATAAACAAACATACATCACAGTTTGCAAAATAACTCGCCAAAGAAAAAAGTTACTTGAGCTATAGGCTTTTCAAGACAAATTTTGAATTACTCTTTGTTCTACCATAAAGCAACGTTTACAATGATGGAGTCCTAAACTCCCCACTATGGTGGTGTAGGGTATAAAAACTGTAATTTTTGAATTTTTTTATTTCCGATCTATGTGTATTCATCTATGATTTTAACCATAGATAAATACACAGTCCTTAAACTTGAATATGGCCATTTCCACTATCAAGAACGCGACTTGTGTAGTGAACAAAAATAATGAAATCTTAATTATTTTTTGTTTCCCTTCTGCGCTTCTGCTTTCCAATAGAACATTAGCAAAAATCTTGAGATCAGGAACGCGAAAAGAAAACTAGTTTATTTTTTTAAAAAAATAGAGTCAGTCCTAACCTTTTTTTCAGGCCTAATCTGCAACAGTCTGAAACTTTGAAATTTTAATCGATGGATAGATTTTATCAATTCACTGTTGCTTACTTACACCAATATAATACGGCCATAGATTTTTGTACATTTTGTAAAAAAAATATTTAACTAAGGACTGAGACGTAAAATTCATTAAAACTTTTAACCCAAGTATTATTTGATTTTTTTTTATCAAGTTACCTTTGTAAAGCATGTCGGTTATTATGTTTAATGTCAATTATGTTCATTTTGTTGTTAATCTGATTAAAATGAGTGACGATAAAAAAGTGCGTACTAAAATTTTTAAATATTTTCAACAAAACCCAACTTGGTACTACAAAAACTTGGCCAAACAATCAAAGGTCTGCTATCAAAATTTTCCAATGTTATTAGACATTACCGGGAGAACTTGTCTGCTGATATAAAACCTGTTTCAGGTAGAAGTATTGGTCCACATGATGTTACTAAAGCCAAACAAATAGAAAGCATTTTCAAAAGAGCTCCCAACACATCCGGTAGGAAAGCAGCCCGATGAGCTCAGTGCTCGGACTATTTGGTACGAAAAGTTAAAGCCAATGAAGGTTCAAAAACATACAAGGCTCAAAAAGTTCCTGACAGGCACGCTGCAAAAAATTTAAGGGCCAAAAATAGAGTACGGAAATTGAAGTCAAATTTTAAAAAAAAAAATATTTCTGCTGCAAAATGGATGACGAAACGTATGTTCTGGCAGATTTTTCGCAGCTTCCGGGACAAAATTTTGATGTTGCTGATGCTCGAGGGAATGTTGAAGAAAAGTTTAGGACCCAAAAGCAGACAAAATTTTCCAAAAAGTTCTTGGTATGGCAAGCAATATGCAGTTGCGGCAAAAAAGCCAAACGTTTGTTACAACGGGCTCTATAAATACCGAAATTTACATCAAGGAATGTTTCATAAGACTTCTTGGTGTGTCCACTTATTTTTGGCCTGATATGGCACCCTGTCACTAGGTAAGAAAGGTCTTGAGTGGTAAAAGAACAATAATGTGGTATTTGTACCAAAAGAGGCAAATTCTCCAAACTGCCTGGAGCTAAGGCCAGTGGAGAGAGCACAAAAAAGTGCCTTTTCGAACCAAGTGACAGAAAACCATATAAAAACCATAATGAAAGGGTTTCCGAAAAAGGTTCAAAATTTCATCACTAGTGATTAGAACTATAAAAATATAAAAAGCTACTAAAATAAATTTCAATCACAATTTTCAGCAATGATCGCAGAATACTGATAACCTTTGGACACTTCTGTGGAAATACTCATATGTATAAAAGGTCCTAAATTCACGAAATGTACCATATGGGCAATTCCATGTCATCGTACGTGACGCCTATAGAGTGGAACAGATTTTGCAAAAATAAGAGTATCTGAAAAATAATTTGGTCTTTATGTTCCATTCAGAGTCTACTATATTTTAAAAACATAATATGTTCATTCGAAGCATTGTTGTCCAAAATATCGAGCGAAATAAGGGTATATCGTACGTGACATAAAAAGGAAGTCATTTTGAGGTACATGTAGAAATATGCGAAAATTTGCGAATCGTGAGAGGCGTTAGGATTTCTTTTAATTTGTTACACTGAACCAAATATTTTTCCTTTATAATCCGTCATATTTAAATAAAAACAATCTTTGGATGATTTTATAATAAATACAATTAAATATCGTACGTGACATACCGTACGTGACAGATTTTTCTCTTATAGTAAAGCAATGTATATTCTGTAAATATATGTATACAAAAACTAAACAAATAAATAGAAAATATATATTCGGTTCTAATAAACAATTTCATAATAGCAAAAAAACAATCAGAGTCAAATTCATTTCATAGTACATGCTAATTGGGAGCTTAGTTTTCGCCGCGATTTTAGCCTAAAACATACCAATTAAATTAAAAAATTAAATAAAATCAGTTTAAACTAATATTTTTGCACTTAAAATGTTGTAATAAGCTCTAAATACTTTCATCTTGAAAAAAGTTTCAAGGGTTTTTGTTTTCTCAGTCGTGGTAGTCATTCTCTTGGAATTGCCCATATGCCGCCGCCATATTTTCATTCTATTGAGGAACAGATAATAATTAAAACTTTCTTTCGAATAATATTTAACGAATGTATTTCAATTATTATGCAAAAATTCTCTTCCGAAACGAATTTCTCATTTTTCCAGATTTAACTTAGTCGGACCTGTTTAATATTTTTGTAAAGGAATGGCTATTTAAAAATATTTTTTGAATTTTACCGATTTATTTCAACAATTTTACTGGTTTTTGGCTTAATTTATAAATCTGTTAATTTTAATAGCTCCCTGAAATAGAAAAAGTCTGGTAACTTACGAATTAAAAATGAATTAATTATTTAGGTTTAAAGTATTCAAGTCGAGCATTAAATATGTAGGAATCTTCCGTTATATTTGTCTATAATATTAACATTAACTTATGTTTTAAAGGAATTTTGATACACTCGTTATTATCAGTGTCATTAACACCTTGAATTTTAGACAAAATATTTTTAAAAAACAAAACAACAAATCGCCAACACAATTTTTATATTATTCTACTTATATACTATTTTGTATACATCGAATTTAATTTTTTATCTTTATTTTAAAAGACTCAAGAAAATAATCATTGTTATGACTTTAAATATTTTCATTTAGGTTTCATTTACGTAGGTTTATTATCAGAACAAATTAACTTTATTATGTGTATGTTTAAAAATTATACATATACATAGGTATATGTATGTATATTTATATTTTTATTTTTATTTTCGTTTTCTGTTTCTGTTTGTATTTGTTTATGTTTTTGTTTTTGTTTGCTGCTTTTTTGAATTATATCAATTCTTATTTACTTAATAAGGTAAAAACAGCTTAATGTTGTATTTTGATTTTGTTTTAAAATTTAAGTGTTTTTTAGCATAGAAAAACATAAGTTTCCAATCTACTGACTTGGTACGTATGACGTTTTTGGAATTTATGCTCTCATTTTTCACGGTTGCTGTTTGTTTCAAAACTATAGAAAGTTCATTCATTTGTAATTAGTATAATTTGAACTCATTAGCACAGTAGTAGTAATACTTATACATAGTATACTTGTTTTTCATTATACAAAATTGCTGCCTTGATAAACCTAATGTCTAGCAAAGAGTTAAGAAGAATAATAAGTCTTTGGGGATTGTTGTGTTTTTGAATATCGAGGGCGTTGTGTTTTTGAATATCAATTCCCTCTATCTTATGTTTTCATGAATATGAGTTTTTGATCGCAATTTTATTGACATTTTTGTAATTTCTCTATTTTAATACTTTGCGGTGTAGTGGTCACTTTTCTAACCACCTTTTCTAGAACGTTTTTTAGTGAAGTCATGGTTTAGGTATTTTTTGCAAAACTTTATATGCACCCTGCACTGGGTAGATATATATTAATTTGAAAATATTGTAAACCTTAGTTTTCCTAAGGGGCTTCCCAAATTCAATAAAAGAGATCAAAGTATATAGTGTTCATCGAATTCAGTGTTACTTTGTTATTTAGTTGTCTTAGGTTGTCTTGTTATATATTATACTATACTCTTTGATAAATAACGTAAGTAATAGTTTGGTTAGATTACTAACCACTATGACTGAAATAGGTTTTATATAATGTGTTTCTCTACAGAATTTTATGTTATTTTGTAAGGATGACGCGTGTACTAGATATTTTGTTGTGAGGTATATCTTCGGATGGTGAAAGTGTCTGCAGTCCTGAATTCGACAAAAAAGAGAATTATGAGGAGCAAACCGATCTGTGATATACCTTCGAGGCTCCAGTCAAAATTTGATAATGAGTTTGATTCAGATGATGACATACCTCTATTAAATTTGACTTATTATGTTAATGACTTATCTATCCAAACTGCTGTGGTGGAATCAATATGGGGAAACAATTTTCGATTAGACGATTACACAGGAAGTGGGGGTATGCCAAATGATATAATTGAATAGGAGAATGTCTCACCTATAAAGCTATTTTGTTTGTTTGGATCAGAAAATTTAATGAAAATTATTAGCTTTCAAACAAACTAACATGCTACGAAAATTTTTATCATAATTATTTTTAATGGCAACCGCCATGGTGGTTAATAAACTAACCACCCTATTTCATAAAAAACCTTTAGCTGTATTTTATTATACCCTTTACCTTCGTGAGAAGGGTATATATAAATTTGTCATTCCGTTTGTAATTTCCACAATATATATATTCTGGATCCTTATAGATAGCGGAGTCGCTTTAGCCATGTCCGTCTGTCTGTCTGTTGAAATCAATTTTCTGAAGGCCCCAGATATCTTCGGAATCCAAATCTTCAATAATTCTGTCAGACATGCTTTCGAGAAGTTTCCTATTTAAAATCAGCAAAATCCGTCCATAAATAATGGAGATATGAGCAAAAATCCGAGACCTCTATTTTTGTTGCCTATTTTTGATCTATAACTCGATTACTAAGTCATAAATATAGACAATATGGATATCTAATGATTGATATTTCAAAGTCCATTGCAACGATGTATATAAGGCTGCAGTAAGTTGGACCTACAATGGGTCAAAATCGGGAAAAATATTTTTTAACCGGAATTTTTTTCACAAAAAACTCATTTTTCACTAATAAATTAAAAAACAAAATATTAAAAAAAAAAAATTTTTAAAAATTGGAAAAAACTTTCGAAAATTTTTTTTTTTTTAAAAACTAAGAATTTTTTAAATTTTATTTTAAAGTATAATTTGGTGAAGGGTATATAACATTCGGCACAGCCTAATATAGCTCTCTTACTTGTTTTTTTCTTATTTTCATAATAAATGAACCTTAATTAAATGCTGTTGTCTTGATTACAAACTTATAATCCTAAAAAAAGAGTTAAAAAAAATTATATTTCTGAATATTTACTATTTAATTTTATTAATTTGTCTTATTTTCACTTATAATCAAAAAAAAACCTGAACAATTAAAAAAAAAATACATTTTATGGCTGAACCATGCAACTATAATTTCTTTAAAGAAAATATAGCTTTTGAGTTTTTTATCCACAACCAGATATCAAATATTGGTTGTAGATCCCACAAGATATGTTTACGTGGGTTCTTATCAGTTTTGTCAGACACAGAGAAGGTGGATGTGATAACGATGCTTTCTCTTTTTCACAATATGCTAGGAGACTTTGACATTTCGAAAAAGAGATCTGAGTTAAATGAAATCTTTGAACTCAAGGTAAATTGAAACTTATGAAACTGTATGTGAAGACATTCAATAAAACTGGTCCAGATTTTGTCTTTCTTTCAAGAAAGTTTCCAGGTTTAAGTACAGAAAAACTAAAAGCTCACAAATGAATGAGTTAGAAGCTGTTTAAAATCCATACAACTAATCAAATTTATTTTAGTTTTGTTTAACTTTCTGACAATTTTATTTATTGTTAGAAAATTCAAGATACGTAGTACTAAAAAACCGTTTAAATATTTTTTTAGGTGTGTTCAGTCTACAATTAAACCAAAGCAAGCCAGCAATTGCATTTTATATACATATACATATTTTGAATTTAAATATTGTTGACCAGAAAAATTGTATATACAAAAAATAATAAAAATTATTGCGTATTTCGTAATAAATAAAGAAATACTCATAAGAAGTAGATAGAGGAAATTGTAATATCTATGACACATAATAACATTAACAAACAAACAAATACAAGTATCTATTAAAAACGCATAAAAAAAGTATGGAGATTTGTATTCATTTATTTAGATGATGATGAGTAATTTAAAAATTATTAAAACAATAAGAAAAAAAATCACAGCAAATTAAAATAAAGAATCGTTATATTATACAGCTTGACCAAAGTACATACAATTCAATGAAATATTTAAATAAAACTACTTAGTAAGATTCTAATTTTATAAAATGAAACGTTTTGAAACGTATGAAGAATACTGAGATTATATTTATTTCGAATTTTTTCCATAAACAGTAATTTTATTTTATGAATGAGATCCTGGAGTTTTTTATAAGTTTTCTAATTTTGACGCCGTTTAATTTTTTTTGTAATAAAGTTTTTGCTTAAGTAAATATTGTAAGAGCTCTATTTATTATGAATAATATCAGATATCGCTCACTTCAAATCAAAATTATATATTGACAATGTAGTCTCAATTTTTCTGAGTAGGGTAGTTGAAATTTTACTGATAATTAATATAATGTAATGTACATATAATTTGTTCAGTTTATTTAGTACTATTAAAAAATTAAAATTTCATTGCAAATTTTAGAACTAAAATATTTTCAATGAAGTACCGTCACCAAAATAACTGCAATTAACTTTACCGACATAGTCAAATATATAAGATCCGTCAGAAGGAAATAACCGTTGCCGAAATAATCCAAATAACCGTTAACGTTATATTTTAACAGTTTGGATTGATAGCAAAATTTTAATATTATTCGTACTAGGATTATATGTTTGTAAACACAAGCATTGTGATTATCGTTCATAATTTCCCGGACTTTTTCCACTCCCGAGTGGAGAATTTGTATACCTCCCAAGAAATTTAGATTCATCCTCCAACAAAAAAAATAAAATTTTCGGAAAATTTTAATTTCTCTATCAGAACTCGCACTGTTAAAGGTTATGACCATGGACCATGATATACCAACACTCCGTCTAAATATTCCATCAAAATTCATCTGCCCATCTTCTCCCATTTCCAAGAAATTTAGATTCATCATCCAAAAAATTTCAGTTTTCGAAAAATTTATATTTCTCTATCAGAACTCGCACTGTTAAAGGTTATGATCATGGACTATGATAGACCAACACCTTTTCTAAATATTCCAGTAAGATTCATCTGCCCATCTTCTCTTATTTCCAAGAAATTTAGATTCATCCTCTCAAGAAATTTAAATTTTCGAAAAATTTAAATTTCTCTATCAAAACTCGCATTGTTAAGGGTTATGACCTTGGGTTATGATAGAAAAACACCTTGGCTATAAATTCCAGCAAGTTCCATCTATCCATCTTCTCCCGTTTTCCAGGAATTTAGATTCATCCAGCCATTATAAGTAAATTTTAAAAATTTTATGATTTGACTTAGTTTTTGGAAAAAGCGGGAGATTAGTTCCCGTTTCCATTATTAGTGGTCCATTTGGTCCAACAATATGGTTATTATTCCATTTTGAATACAATGTTTAACAGTGCTATGTAAACTTTTTAACAGAACTCTGTTAACTCAACTGGTTTGTGTCTAGGGTTATAAATTTCGAAATTTAACTTCACACACTTGTCAAATCGCATGATCTCAGTGCCCAGCTCTCATCACACCCATGTGAGATGACCATGCCCCCAAATCGCTTGTGCAGAATGTCCAAAGTGGCATGAGCTGTGTGGCACGTAGCGCCGGCCTGCTGAAATCACCAGTCGTTTTTATTGACTTGTGGATGATGACGATTTTTAGATGAAAATTAGCGGAACGTTGCCTGAACAGAACACCCATTTTGATAAAACAATATTATAAAAATTTAGTAATATTTTATTATTATGTCCCGGTAGACATTTCTTATGAAATAATATTTTTCTGACTAAAATCATATTTTTATACTTCTAAGTTGGTAATTTCGAAATAAAACCACAGCGCATAAACTAGGATCTTATTATTAGAGAATTCAAAGAATCGCAAATAAACTTGAGGCAATTCCATATAAATACGAGTATTAGTATGAATGTTCTATTAATAAGTAATTGATAATTATATTTATATATATACGTTTTAATTTGAATTGGTTTTTCTAAAAGTTGAATTTTTCAAATCAAAATCTTTTTTAATAATTTAGCAATAATTTATGAGTAGATTACCAGGAACTTTTTTAGATGCACTTTTAAAATCACTGGTACTAGAACGAGTACAGTCAAAAGCAATTTTAAATTGGTGAATTCGCAACCACTTTTAGAAACCTTTCGATTGTTCAGTAGTGTGATTCTAAAGTCGTTATATAGAGTATTCTAGGAACTAGTTACACACTGGCTCCAAACGGATCCATATCAGACGTTTGGAGCCAGTGTGTAATTGAAATTTATTTTTCAAAAAAAAAATGCAGTATTCCATTTTGTATAAAAACCAAATTGTGTAACATTTTTACTAACTATTTTCTTGGAGTGTAATGATTAAACAACATGTTTGGTTTTGAGTTACACTTTGTCATTGAGTATCTTATGAATGCAAAATAGTGAATCAAAACTATTTCAACAAATTAATATCTTATATAGTTAGATGAATGTATGAATGTACTTTAGATGCATTTGTATAATAATAATAACAAACAAGTAAACTAAACTACGCTAACGGACCATTATTTAATTGTTTATTATTATGCACCGTACAACAATAACAACAAATAACAATAATAACAAGGCACACACATACAATAAAATATAAATAAAATTATTTTATTTTATTCATTTTATTTGATTGTAAATAGTAATTGAAAAGTAAGATGAAGATAAAACCCAACCATCTCAACGATACACAAACAATACTACACTCACTATATACTACTACACATTTCAAAATCAAGAGGAAGAGGAAACGTAATGAAATAGAAGAAGAAGATGAAAAAATACTATGGCGTAGTATTCTTAGATTTTTTGTTCAAATAAAATACTATTAATGTACGACACAACAGTACATATGTAAAAATAACAAGATTTCATATATTTATACAATTTCCACTCGTATTAAGAATAACTTTGCATTTGGTGTTCAAATTTAGTTTAGTTTTTTTTTTTTTTTTTTTTTAATATTATTATTTTCTTGTTTGTTTTCTTTTCTTTATTCTATAAGTTTTTAATAAATATAAACTTGAGCTTATAAATTTCAATATGTATTTGATTATTATGCAACTACATATTTATCTGTACATTGAGTCAATTAATAAACGTATTACTTGTGTATACAAAGATTTTAATAAAACTGAAAATGTGTAACAAGGTTTGGATTTAGCTTAGAATTAAATTGTATGATTGTATAAGTATTTCACTAAGGCGAGGGTTATAAGGAGTGAGATCGAAAAATTGTTAACATACATATATGTTAATAAAAACGAAACCACTAAACTTACATTTTAACTTTTTTTTTTATTTGATTGAAATTATTATTACAATTTACAAAAAAAAATATTATTATAGTTTAAATCACTAGTAATGAAATTTTTAACCTTTTTCGGAAACCCTTCCATTAACGTTTTTATATTGCTTTCTGTCACTTTGCTCGAACAGGTAGTCCATCTCCGTTTAAAATCTACCACACTTTTGGACACCTTTTTTGTGCTCTTCAATTCTCTTTTAACAGTAGCCCAATATCTCTCCACTGGCCTTAGCTCTAGGCAGTTTGGAGGATTTGCCTCTCTTGGTACAAATACCACATTATTGTTATTGTACCACTCAAGGGCTTGTTTACCATAGTGACAGGATGCCAAGTCAAGCCAAAATTAAGTGGACACATTATGAAGTCTCATGAATGGAAGCAGCCTTTTTTGTAAACATTCCTTGATGTAAATTTCCGTATTTATAGAGCCCGTTGTAACAAATGATTGGCTTCTTTTGCCGCAACTGCATATTGCTTGTCATACCAAGAACTTTTTGGAAATTTTGTGTGCTTTTGGGTCCTAAACTTTTCTTCAACATTCCCTCGAGCATCAGCAACATAAAATGACCAGGAAGTTGCGAAAAATCTGCCAGAACATACGATTGTCATCCATTATGCAGCGAGAATATTTTTTTATAAAACTTGACTTCAATTTCCATGCTCTGTTTTTGGCCTCTAAATTTTTAGCAGCGTTCCTGTCAGGAACTTTTTGAGCCTTGTATGTTTTTAAACCTGCGTTAGCTTTAACTTTTCGTACCAAATAGTCCGAGCACTGAGATGACCGGACTGCTTTCCTACCGGATGTGTTGGGAGCTGTTTTGAAAATGCTTTCTATTTTTTTTGGCTTTAGAACATCATATGGACCATTCCATCTACCTGAACCAGGTTTTCTATCAACGTACAAGTTCTCCCGGTACTGTTTAATAACATTGGAAACAGTTTGACGGCAGACCTTGGCCAACTTTTTGTAAGACCAAGTTGGGTTTTGTTGAAAATATTTAATAATTTTAGTATGCACTTTTTCTGGTCACTCATTTTATTCAGATTAACAACAAATGAATAAAATTGACATTAAACATAATAACTGACATGTTTAACAAAGGTAACTTGATAAAAAAAAAAATCAAATAATACTTGGTTTAAAAGTTTTAATGAGAAACGTGTGTTAAGAATTTTCGATCTCAGTCCTTATGTACATTTATTAAAAGATTTAAGAGGTCTTAGTCGGAAAAAAATCGTAATTCGTTTCGAATGAGAAGTTTTTCAACTCAAAATGTATATATACAAATTTTTACCAGTATTTTTGTCTTTATTTTCTGTAAGTATGAATATTCTTAGATATTTTAATGGTCAGCATCTAAATAATTCCTTTAAGAACTTAAAATTTCAAATTATATTAAGTCGACTTACTAGAAAATTAAATTTTCCTTTTTTAAATAAAGATTTATCTGTTCTTGTCACACAAAGAAATTAGTATTGATTGTGATAACCGAATTTATGGTTAATCAAATGATTTAGTATAACTGACCAATTTTTTCTGATGTGGCTGAAAGTGTTTAGTTAGTGTGACAAAAATTTGGATATTAAATCCAAATTCTATGAAAACTAATTTTTTGTAGCTAGTATTGAAAAAATTTATTGATATATTCGAATCCTTGGACTTGCAACAAATTACAAAGAATCGGTTGTATCTGTGCAGAAATAATACTGTAACTTTAAGAAGAAAACTTATAAATAACTTTTTCGGGAACCTAAACCGTAGCCATCTTAATTCTGTGTTGTATATTCAGTTCCCATGATCCTTTCTAGTCCATAATAATACCTAAATATTTCCCACATGTGTTGCGTAGCTATCAGTTGCAGCAAAAGTATTTAGTCTTTTTTTAATTTCAATTTATACAAAATCTATGAAAATCTTCAATAAAATTGAAGATGACAGATACAAATTCCTAAATCATTAATAACATTTCTCCGAAAAAATTAAGTTTTTTGTTATTCTTAGTATTTTGAATTTTCAATTATCTGTTGACATCACTGCACACCCACAAATAAAGGATGCCACAATGTCTGCGTTTGCAGCTTCGTGTCAATACCTGTCCAAAATGACGCAACTAAATTACAAAGTAATTCTCTACTTAGTACCGATCATTTTATAAATTCCAATTCACTTGTTTGCTGCAGCATTTTAAAAATATCTTATGATTTAGTTTAATTTCTAATTAAAACATAATGTAATTCTATTAATAAAATGACTCACATTATTTCTATTATTTTTTTTTCTCATATTCTCACATAAAAATAAAGAAAGTAAAAAAAAAAAATTGTGTGTTCACACTTTCAGTATAAAAAACTTAACGTAAATATCAGCATCATCATAGGAATGTGTTTGTAGTTGACTTTTTGTCTGCTTCTGTAATGTAATATTTATATATGTATGTACTATATAGTTTACGAGTAGTGTTGTCTTGTGTAGAAGAGATGTGATTAAGTGTTAGACAGTCAGCAGCAGCATGCAATTCTTTGTTAAATTTGCACCAACAATTTTAAAAATACCTAATTTTATAGCTATTTTTAAAATAACGACGTACGCACAGGAATTTAGTAGTGATTACGGGAAATCAAGAAAGAAAGAAATAAAAAATATCGCGTGCGCACACACGCAATTTGAAAAGTGAAAATTACAGGGTGCTCAACAGCGGAAGTGTTCTGTAAATATTGGAAATTTGTGAAAGATTACAACTATATAATAAGACCGTTATCGTTAGCCTGCATTATTTTATGATTTTTAGTAATTTTATTTTACTTCTTAAGATTGTGAATTGTAAGAATGAATTTTGATTTATTATTTAGGTTTTTAAATTCATCTTATTTATTACAATACCATACCATAGTTACGTATAAATTAAATAATTTAACATATAAAAACGTCGTAGGAAAGATGTGGCTTATCTTATGATTGCAATAAGACCTTCAATTAAATAAAATAGCAGAGAAAACTATCTTAAATTACTAAGCATTAATTTGTGAAACACAAATAACACCTTCTGCCAAAACACTATATAAATATATAAAATCCATGCACTTCAACACCTAGATAACATTTTTTTAGTTCCGAATATTTGTACCTGTATAAAGCACAAATTGTACAATTTTGGCAAAAACATCCTGTGTCGTGGATGGCACTTTTTATAGTACCATCCACAAAACAGAATTGTTTTCTCAAACGGAATGGTATCTTGAATTACTTTATTACTTAAGCTGACTAAAGTGTGGCCCGAACTTTTTTTGTTGTTTTAAAATGTTATGCGATAAAAGAGACAGTTTACAATACAATGGAAACTTTTCAAAATATTTAATTAGGTCAATAGGTATTTAATTTTTTTTTTAGAAAATCCCGGGAAATTTCGGCAATTTCTCTGTAAGTTTTGTTGTTAAAGTTTCAGTATTACATATTTCTGCACAGATAATAGACCGTCCAGACCGAGCCAAATTAACTAATTTTGTGATTTCGGCTGAAATCAACTTGATTTTAGTTACTTCCAAATTAAGTTGTTCGTCGAAGCTTCCTTCGTGGTGTAATTTTGAGTCCGTATTTTGCTATCTACAATTTTCCATAGGTTTTCTATGAGATTGATATATGCCACTTTAAAACACGTACCTCATTGGATTGTAACCACTCGGTTACAACCCTAGAAGTATGTTTGAGGACATTGTCATGTTGTCATGTTCATTTTCAAACTAGGGTAATATTTTCCTCAGTGTATGGATACATAACATAGTTTAAAACGGATCTGTAGCTGCTACCAGTCATATTATCTTTTATGATATGAATTGGAGCAAAGGTTCGAAATTCGAATTGGAATTGGAATTAATTCCTTTTTAAATCATTCAAGTTTTCTTCAATTCAAGTCCATTACAAAATAGCTTAATAAAATTTATTTAATAATTCAATTTCCAATCTTGGTTAGGATAATTTTATTTGTAAATGATTAAAACTAAATAAAGAAAATATATTTTCTTTCAATTTGAGATTTTAATTAAAAAAATTGAATCATTCATATGTTAAATGAATTTAAATGTGAATTAATTCAACAATGAATGTATTACATATATTAAAATAAAAGCCTTTGAATGAAGAATTTGATTTTGGAAAGGGAATTATGGAATGAATAGCTGAAATTTTTTAATTCTGAATTAATTTTCCCATACCTTGCCCTGTAAAATAGCCCTACATCCATCTTATTTTTGTACTTGGAGTCCAGTCTCTCACTTCGACCGCCTTACACATTTTCTACCATCACTGCCTCTTTAATTGTATTTGTATACATTCGAAAGGAGAACATTATTCCTTTTTTTGTCTGGACCAGTTTGAATGATCATTGGCAAATTGTATTTTTTAGAAATAAGAGGTTTTTGCGCTGGCGATAGCAACCAAGACTATCCTCAATTCTATACCGAAGTGAAGCTTATTCCAGGGAGAGCGATCTATACCGATCGAAAGAAATAATAGTCGGCAGGGCTATAAAGCGGGTGGAGCAAAACTTCCCAAACACTTTTTTACAGGTATTGCAACACGTACCCGAAAGTTGTCATGATGGAATATTACGGTTTCATATTTGGCGGCGAGCCAATACTCGCTTTAAACGAATCAGTTGCGTTCGGTACAGGTTCCCTCTGATGGTCTGGCCAGATTTCAGCAGCTCATAGTAGATTGGACCCTTTTGATCCCACCAAATATAGAGCATTACCTTTGTGCCATGAATGTTTGGCTTAAGTGTCTATTCGGCTGGTCCCGGCCAAACAGCCGAATCGACACTAAAGCCAAACACATACGATCTCTTACGCTTCGGATTTTCGTAATGAATCCATTTTTCATACCAAATAATGATTCGGTGCAAAAATTATTTTCTTTTATAGCGTTCAAGCAGCTTCAATGGTACCGAATTTCCCTGCTTTTGGATAAATCCTACTGCTTGCAAATGTTTTGGAATTGCTGATTTAGTAGCTACCAATGATTTTGCAAGCTCTTGTTGAGTTTGACACCAATATTCATAGAGTAATGCAAAGAATTCTTGGTCTTTAAAGCAAAACTTCCCGCATATGTCGCTTTGTTGGCACAAAATTCAACTTTTTCAAAGCAAAAAAAAAAAACTTTATTGTTTGCACTATAATGTTCAATAACTAAGTGAAAATGACAGATATGTACTCTTAAAAATGACATATAAGTTATTAAAAAAAAACGCTTTCAAAAGATACACCATGTATTGTAAATTCCGCATTTTGAAGTCATACACTCAATATTAATTGATATTTATCACAAATAGTTTTTGCTTCAAGCCAGCACTAAAATTGTTTACTAATTTGGTTTGTAAATGTTCCTCGACTCTACACATTTTTGCTAACTATTGTGCGATAAAATAACAAAATTAAGTTATCATTATAAAATAAATATTGAAAACATTTACCGTGCTTTTGAAGCTTTTTACATCGTTTTCTTACATAATTTATTTTGTTGTAGTCTTCTTTCTTGCAAGAATTTAAAAGTTTCCATTGTTTTTCCAATTTTTTGTTAAAATTGAATTCTTAAAAATGCTGAAATTTACTTTGTTTTAATAGAAATCCTAGTACATTATGATTTGTCTTAGAAATGTACATGTTTTTGTAAACTGAAATTAAGGAAAATAGTTTTCAAAAAAAAATTTTATGTTGTATTGGTATTCACTGTTTGCATTAGGCTTTATTTGTGTTAACTATCATAAATAACATCGTATCTTACTTGAGGGTCCTTTAATTTGTAATTGCGTGAGGAAATTTAAATAGGTATGGAGTTCAAGCTTGCTTTTGCTTTTCATAAGGGGTTAACTAAAATGTATATAACTCAGTTCACTTAGATACAAATTGTTTTTAATTGATTTTCAATTTGTCATCATTGTGCTGTGATTTTTCTTTTCTGTACATTTTATTAAAATTGTAAATTTTTGTTTGTTTTTTATCTAGAAAATTTTCTTAATTTTCTTTGGAATTTGTTTGTTTATTTAAATTTTAAATTGATTCATTGCGGCGTATGTACATAAGTTTTTGAAAATTGTTTGCAAATAATCAGTTTCAGTGATTTGTGACCAATCATCATTATTTCAAAAGCAGCTATGTAGATACAAACATTTAGCTTTGTTTTTTTATAATTATATTTATTATTTGCCTTTTTTGTGTATTTTTGTTTTGGTGATAAGAAATTTGATTTAAAATTATTTGAAAAAAAAAAGAAGCAACAAAACAAAAATCTATTGATTAGCACCACCAACACCACCTTTTGCAATAAAATATTTAATTTATATTGTTGTTAAAATAAAAATGTTTTTTTCTTTATTTTCTTTGTAGTCCACAACTAAAGCTAAAAGAATTTTAGAGTAAAAAGAATTAAGAATAAGGAATAATCTAAGAAGAGATATAGTAATAACACAGAATCATGGGTCAAACGTTATCGGAACCTGTAACCTCCAAGGAATCGGCTTATTGTCAAAATGAAATGTATAGAGTGGGCTCAAGTTGTATGCAGGGATGGCGCATAAATATGGAAGACTCTCACACACATATATTGTCGTTGCCCGATGATCCCGGCACCTCGTTTTTTGCCGTCTATGATGGTCATGGCGGTGCCACAGTTGCTCAATATGCCGGCAAACATTTACACAAATTCATTTTAAAAAGACCTGAGTATAAGGAAAATGTTGAAGAGGCTTTAAAACAGGCAAGTCATAATTGTTTATATATTTTGAGTAAATGCATATTAATTTATTAATTCTTTTTTTTTATACATAATTTTTAGGCCTTTTTAGATATCGATTATGAAATGTTATATAATGAATCATGGGGCGAACAAATGGCTGGTTCCACAGCTGTTGTAGTTTTAATTAAAGATAATCGTTTATATTGTGCCAATGCTGGTGACTCACGTGCCGTGGCTTGTATTAATGGAGAGGTAATGACTTTATCGATGGATCATAAACCAAATAATGAAGCTGAATCGAAACGTATCAATGAGGGTGGCGGTTGGGTTGAATTTAATCGTGTCAATGGTAATCTGGCATTATCGCGAGCTTTAGGTGATTTTGTTTTCAAACGCAATGAAAATAAAAAACCCGAAGAACAAATTGTTACAGGTACGTTTGATATAGCTATGACTCATATAAATTAAATGTTGATTTATTATAAATTAAGAGATAATATATAAGAAGGTATTAGATACATATATAAATCTCCTATATGGGATAAATGTTATTTTAGTTATATTTTTCTTAGAAAAAGTTGAAAAAAATTAAATCTTTTCAGTGTAAAAGTAAAACATGATAACGACTAAAATTTTTCAGATGAGTATAATCCGACTTAAGAATGTTTAATTTTAGTTATTTTAGTAATGAATCTGAGAAGCTGATCAAGAGAAGATCGAATTGTTATTAAACAAAAATACTCTCCATAAAGATCAATACATGTACGATCTAGTAGGGGTAGTATTGTCATGTGGGATCTGATAAACAAATAGCCTTGTTACATTCCGAATTGCCCTCTCAAGTTTATTTCAGGGTCAAGATGTCGGTATGTTTGGTTTTTGTAAGGATTTGCTTGTCGCAAACATTTTTTATTGGATTTTGCTACTTTCGAATTATCACAAAAAAGAAAATGGAACAAAACAGAAAACGCTATATTTTTTCCAACGTTAAACTAAATAATATATATATCCTTAATAAAATAGTACATTTGTATTAGTTTAATTTAAGCAAAAAATGGATAACATCTAGGGATCCTAATATCTCGGAAACATTCCCGGGAAATATTTAAAAAAAATGTGTTTATTCCTGGAATTTCCCGGTAATTTTTTTACCACTGAATTAAGCTAAAAACCACTAAAATTATTCAATCAATTTGGTAAAATTCAGTAATGTATATACGTTTATTAGAAGACTTAAAATATGTAATGTCTCTAAATAGGAATATCTTTAGAAGTTTTAATGTTAAGCATCTTAAAAAATTCTTTAAGAACTTCAAATTTCAATTTCAGAAAACAGTTTTAGATCTTATAAACGATTTTTTTTTTTTTTTTTGCTAATCAAATGATTTATTCAAAAATTACCGAAATTTTCTGTTGTGGCTGGAAAATGTTTATCAGTGTGACGAAAATTCGTTATTTAAATCACAATTCTTCTGTGTCAACTAATTTTCTGTTGATAGTATCGAAAAAATCTGTGGATATAATCGAATCATTCGATTGGCAACAATTCACAACGAATCTGTCTTATTTCTGCAGAAATAATACTGTAGATTAGTTTAAAAGGGGTGTGAACTCGAAATAGAGCTATATGTGAAGAGAATAAATGAAATACAAATATAGAAGTGATGTGAAATGAAATTCCGGTCTGAAGGACAGAAAATAAGTATAGACCGGCATTCTCCAAAGACTGTCACTTAAAATAGTCAGCCTATTCCCCTGATAAAGCCTAATAGATTGCCTAGATCATAATTTGCTATATTCCCTTGTTCGTCGTGGAATCTATCCCCTAGCCTCTTTTGTCTGAGACCGTATAATCTAGTATAGTTACACAAAATGTGTTCTACTGTTTCTTGCTTCGCAATATCCTTGCACATCCTACAAATGTCTTATGTGCCACTATCGAATTATCCAATGAAGACTCCAATTGAGCAGTGACCGGTTATCACTCCTACTTAAGACCTGAGACTTCTCCTATCCTACCCAACCAATATTTTGGATGCTTTTTTGGCCAAATAAACTTGGACCCCCTGCAATCTGTCCTACTGCTCCAGGATTGGATTGTAGAGTCACGGAATCTTTAGAATCTTTCAACCTATAGTAGTGACATATAGAGGGGATTTAAACCCGCCCCCATACCCTTCTAATATGGTCCAGATCCAAAGCCTGTCTAGTTAGTTCATCTGCTACATTATTATGTAGCCTGTATGTTACAGCTGTAAAAATAACAAATTGTTCCCGATGCCAATAGAAAAATGATCAAAAACAAAATACTAATATTTTACATTTGTTAACTTTTTGAAATAACTAAAGGCCAGATTTTCAAATGATTTTTTTAGGATAACGTAATTAAAAATGAGTCCTGGAAAACCTATAGCTCAACTATCTCATTTCTTTCAACAGCGTAAATTTTTTTGTTGCAATTTTTAGACCTTTTTTCAATATTTCCTTGCACCAATCGTCACAAATTTTTGTTAACCAACTGTCAAATTATGCTATTTAAAAATATGACTCCTTGTAAAAAACTTCATATTACAACATTCCCTGCTTTAAAAAAATATTTCTTTATCTTTTCAAAAGCATTTTCATTCACAATAATTTTTCATTAAAAAAAAAAGATCTGAAAATACTACCGGCATTTAATCACTCTTTCAATACCATTTATTAAGTTTTTATTGCAAATTAATTATGTTTCTTTTATTTTTTGTTTTTGCACCTGTACAAAGACTCAATAGCTCTTCCAATATTTTGTGTTTTTTTATATATAATTTTCTTTAAATAAACAAAAGTACAAAAGAAAATATTACGTTTAAATTAAACGCCCACGCTGGATACTACAATAAAAAGAAGAACAAATATTTACAGTGCATGTACGTGAATATTGGGATAATTTAATGAAGATATAATCATTTATATTTTTCTCATATTTCGTTTTTTTTTTTTTTTTTTTTTTTTTTTGTAATAATTTTGGTTTAATATTGATTTTAAAATTGGCATAATTTGAAGGGAATAAACGAATTAAAATGAAATCGTTACAACTCGTACAATAAATGATGGAATTTATAGAAAATAATGCTTAAAATTCGATTGTTAGTAAAGGGTGGACATTTTTATAAGGTTATGAAGTAAATTTGCTGTCAAATGCTGAAATGTCAACTACTCGTATTGTGATGACATTATTTGATTCAGCTTTTTAAAAAACTGAACATGAAAACAATGCATTTTTCAACAAAATCATAATTAGTGATGATACCCGTTTTTAAATTAGTCGGTTATGAACACAAACTAATGTTGACAGTGATTTTTGATTTCAGTTAGATGGCGCTGAATTCAGTTTTATTTCAGTTGAATTGAGTGAACAAACAATTCAGTTGTTGTATGAGATAATATCTCGATTTGGCAATTTCAGTTGGCCGTATATTCTTGTAATTTAACGCCTCTGGACTTAACTGATGCTGTGAATGTTGAAATTCAGCACTACATTGAAGCAAATATACTTTTTCGAACGCCAAACTTTTAAATTGCTGCAGTGATGCAATATAACTGTATTTACGAACGCTCCCAACTTTCTTGTATATTTTTTTCTGTTTCTCTCAACCATTAACCTAAAATGTTATCTTATTTATAAATTACTCTCATAGTGATAAAGTGAACCTTTTATTTTCGATCTCTGATTTATTTTGTCGTACGTATCGTAGTGCTTTCGGTCACTACTTCCTGTGGCCCCAACATGCACCTGATAGGTGCAATTGGTACCGCAGACATTATTCAAATGTAATGTAAAATACAAATTTTTCAAATTAAAAATTCCTTAATTTCAATTTCAAATGGAAACTTTCAATTTCATTTAGATTTTTCTCAATTTCATAGTGACATTTTCTATTTGAAATTTTATCAATTTCAAATCGAAATTCTCAA
Organism: Calliphora vomitoria; assembly: GCA_942486065.2. Lineage (NCBI taxonomy): Eukaryota > Metazoa > Arthropoda > Insecta > Diptera > Calliphoridae > Calliphora > Calliphora vomitoria. Next base: position 37,205,673 of record OW818031.2, on the reverse strand, counting down.
ATTTATTAGGATTTTTCTCAATTTTCTGAATTTTAAATAGAAATTCTTAATTTCAATAGGATTTTTCTCAATTTCAATTAAATCATGTATAATGTTCTCAATTTCAATTATGTAGAACTGTAATTTTAAGCAAGACTTACTGTTTGTCCCGTACAAAACGCAACGCCAGATATGTCAAACGTCCACGACCTTATTTCAATGCTATGGTACTGTACAAAGAATATAAAGTATATAAACAATAATAAAATATAATGAAGTGTATTTCCTGGATTCTTTATAAATACATACATACATAAATACGAATTTACAAATGTTGTATTTATTTCTTACATAAGAATTGTTTATTTTTTTGAAATTTTTTAATTCTGATTTTGTTTTGTTTTGCTTTTTTTTTTATTCCGTTGCAGCCTATCCCGACGTTGAGACTCGCAAAATTAATGAGGACTGGGAATTTTTGGTATTAGCATGTGATGGCATTTGGGATGTTATGAGCAATAAAGAAGTAGTTGATTTTTGTCGATCACGCATTGGACAGGGTATGTATCCCGAGGAAATATGCGAAGAACTAATGACTCACTGTCTGGCTCCCGACTGTCAAATGGGTGGTTTGGGTGGTGACAACATGACCGTCGTCTTGGTATGTTTCCTGCACAATAAACCCTATGCGGATTTGGTGCAACGGTGTGCCACCTCAACAATGTCAGCGAATACAAACACTTCATTGCCGGCAACACAGACCTCGACATCATCGTCACCAGAAGAGGAGGAAATAGATTTAAAATAACGGCATCACCAGCAGCACCATCAGCTTCAGCAATCTAGCACTACGGCAGTACTCACTTTTATCTAAAACATTCAAGTGCAGTTTTGCTTTTAACAAAAGAAAAGGAAACAAGAAAAGAAAAGAAAAAACCCAAAATATCTTCTTTTTTAAGATGAAGTTTTTTTTTCTCTATTTTTGTCATTAGTTTTTAAACAAATTATTTTTTTTTCCTGTTTATATTTTATATATACCTCCAGATATCGTTATTCAGTTTTTTTTTTTTCAATTTTATTTTTTTTTTATTATAAATATATTGTAAACTTTTCTTTTGCAAACAAACTAAACAACAAAAATAATACTTGTTACTTAACATAACTGGTGTGTTCCTTTATACTATTTGAAAATGTTCTTTTTTTTATATTTAATTCAATATTAGTTAACTTCTTCTGCCTACTTCTGTGTTTTTGTTTTTATTTTGTGTATATCTATCTGCAGTTCGAAATCGGTTTTGGTCTTAATTATTAAAAATAAAATTATTAAAATATGTATTTCATTTGGTAGGAAATTTAATAACAATATAAAATATATTTTATTAATGTTTAAGTTTTACAAAATTTTGTTAGAAATTGTTAATTTTTTTTAACAACATCAACCAACCATAGAAAACCAAAAGTAAAATCCATTGTATGTTTGTGAGTTTTTCTAAAAAACAAAACAGCAACATCAAAACTGAAAACAAAATTATTTTTTATAATGAATACCAACCAATACACCCGAAATAATTGTTTAAAGCATTAAATTATTATTTAGATAAAATATAAAGATACAAAGAATTTATTGTATATTTTTAATTTTCATTTTTTAAACAGTTGTGAAATTAAATTTTGGAAAAATTAGTAAAAAATTAATTAAACTATTTTAGGCAGTTGGTGGTTCGTCTCAAAATTTGTATTTAAATGTGAGCATTTTTGTCCAATTATTATTGTACAATTATTTAAAATTAATTAAATATTTTATAAATTGTGGAGTTAGAAAAAATAAAAACTTTAAATGTATGTATATGAAAAAATAACAGAATTCTAAAAAATATTTTTCCTTTTAATTTAAACTTTAAACATTGGTTTCAAAATTAACATTTTTGTTTTTAAAATTCAAAAAAGATTTTTAAATAGAAATACCAAAAACATGTTAGAAAGTTTATAATTCTACGTTTTTTGATTTTACCGATTTCATTGGATTATTTCCTTGGTAGTTTAATAGAAATTCTTTTCGAGAGGCGTTCCTAAATAAATTTATTAATTAGCATTTTCCAAATACTTTTCAAATCTTAATACGTTGTAAACAAATCTTTGGCCTTAAACAAAAAATAAATCAGAAACAACTCAATTTTATTTTAAACTTAAAATTGTTTTAATATAATTTAGTCCACTTACTACATATAAATATTATTAATAATATATGGCTCACTTAGTACAGAATCGTCACAACTCAAATGTACGAATAAAATCACATTCAATAAATATGTTAATCCAAATTAAAAATAATACATTATAAGCAAAAGGTTTTAATTGCCTAAAAGATTTGTTTAATAAATACTAAATTTTAATGCAAATTTATTTAGCTTGAGGTCAGATATACAAAGTTTCAAATTTGTATATTGATCTCAAGCTCAATAAATTAGTATTAATATTAACAAAAAAAAAAAAGTCGTATATATTGAACAGAAAAATTCTAAATTTTGAATTGTAACGGTCTTGCACTAGCAGAGCTATATGTGTATTTAAAATAATTTTCCTTCCTAGAATAAAAATGTGCGTGTGTGTAGTTGTTAAATGCATATTTTCATATTTTTATACCCTTAATCAAAAGAAAACAATTCAATACGATTGAATAATGAAAGATTTTTAATAAATGTATAGAAAAAAGCTTTAAATATAAAAGAAATCAACAAAAAAACAAACATAAAATATGGTAAAATAACAAATATTGCGTCTTTTTTAGTCGTATATTATAAATATGTAAGTTTACGTTTTAAGATAAAATCCAATAAAACAAAATAATGAATTTAGAAAAAAAATAATATCCAAAACAAGTAAGATGAAAATTGATGTTTTATTTCAGCAGGATTAATATTCTTAGAAAAAAATATTATTATAAATTTAAGAGACGTAAGTTTGATTTCCCTGAGGAAAAAACCTTTCAGTTTATTTTTTAATTATTTATTTTCATAAATTCAAAACAAGCCCATGTGGCCAATATTAAATTCTACTCAACAACTCACTCCTTAACTCGCAATTTGTATACATATGTATCTAACAATGCGTTTAAACGTTAGATGTAGACGCTTCCGTTTAACAGAGTTAGTTCCACAACATACCTCCATACCATACAACAAAATCGACATTAATAGAGAACTAGCAATACGTTTCCTTATACAAACATCTCAAAGAATTCTTCCAGTTTATACAACTGTCGCTGAGTAGAACATATTTGGCCGAGTATTACTAGGGTCCTTCCGGAGCGAAGATCGAATTGTCGTGGGAACGCTAGCTAGTGTTAAAATCATTGGTATTCCACAAGTACTGGCAAGTGTCCCATATAATTTGGATTAAAGTTCTTCACCTCTACAAAAAAAAAACACCCTTTATAAACACTTTTATTTCGATATTCCATGTATGTGATTGGGACTTAGCTCCGATTATGAGGATTGGTACTTTGTTATGCAATCGTATTTTATATATTGTTAGATTTGCCATTGAAAGTATAAAAAAAATCCTGAGATTTTAAAAAATCCTAATATTTTTTCTTAAAACGTTTGCTCTGCTATAATTTCGTGTTTTTTTACAGTGGGCAGGTTATAAGACTCTAGCTATAACAGCTCTTTGCAATACGTAAAATAGTACCAAAGTATTGAGAATCACACTATTTTAGATCTCCAGATATCCATTAATAACAATTAACCGAATGTGGGGCGGGTTACCCAACCTGTTTCGATCTCCCTCACTTTAAGACAACGGATACTGGCAACAAGGCAATTTGAAAGAAATATGAAAGTAACTATTTACTTGATATGGATGATGCCACGTTCCTCCCATTTTCAGCCAATATGCGCCCAATGCTACCGAAGTAAATTTCGTTACGTTTTTGCGGATTTCACAGTTGTAGTTCACCAGATATTCCATAATAACTCTTTACTTTGTATGTGAAGTGACAAGCCCACTTGAAGTTTCAAAATAAATGGTTCACTTGATATTCAAAAAAACTATAAAAACTTGGTATACGAGATTCCACTCCACTTTTATAACTTTTATGTAGAATTGTAATAAAAAAAACTCATTTCAAGCTTTACTTAACTATTATTATTCTACAGATATTCAAGTTTAACTATTTTCTTTATATGAGAGGGATCAGTCCCACTAAGACAACCCCTCCCAATTTCAGCGGGTTAGTAAAAATATAAGAAAGTGATTCTGACAAAGCTTGGAGATATTTGATAATATTTATTTTGTCCCAATGTCGCCCAATAATAACCCGCTCATTTTCAGACAAATTACGTGAAATTATAAAAAAATGTCTCAGACAACTTTAGGTCGTTTGGGTAGTTCATGACCGAACTAAATAAATAAGATTACGAAGGAATAAATTTAAAAACATTATTATTGTTACTATTGAATACAATACAAATACCTAATACAAAACCACTAACAGTATCTCTGCACCAACTTTTTTTATTTATTTGTTGACCTTATGCGAGTAGATGCATCATTTTTATTAAATTTTTATGAACAAACCAAGATTATTGTAACACTTTATATTTTCGTAATTTTTTTACTATTAATATTCAGATTTTCTAATAATCAATCAACGTATTATTGTATTTTATTTATTAATTTTTTTTAATTTGGCATCATTTTCATCAATTTTTACTTTTAAATTAGATCTGGCATCACTTGTAAATAAGAAATTGTAATAGAATATGAAAAAACTGACTGTATTTTTTTAACAAAAATTATATATGCATCTCTTTTACTCGCATTAGTTTGAATACAAACACACGAGTTACTTGGCTTGCTGCCTCTGCCCACAAAGAAATTTTTTTTCGCTGTTCTTTCATCATACATTTCATTTATCAATTCGAGCATTTCTTCAAAAGTTGCAAACACATTTTCACGCGCTTGAGTTTTTTTTGTACTGGAGGAAAATAAAAATTCCAAGTCAAAAAGTTTAAAAATTTATACAAATAAAAAGAAGAAACAAAAAGCCTTAAGAGTTTTATTTTTTGTGAAATAAATCTGAAAAGAAATTAAAGAAAAACAAACGTTTTCAACTACATACAAAAAAGAGGAAACACGTCAAGCACGCTTTTTTATTTTTTGGCTGTTGGTGATTTTTTTTAATATCGTATGTCCATCCAGAATTTAAATACATTCGGTAAGTATTGAGCTAATTATGAATATATTGTGAAAAGAAGTTAATATTTGTGAAAGTTGATTCATTTTTTTGAGCATATAATGTAATAAAAAATCTCGAAATCACGATATGGGGCCCCCATGGTAGCAGGTTATACAGAGTGTATAAAATGGCTGCTCAATTTTTCTGCTCTGCTTTCTTCTACATTACTACCTGAAAGCTGCGCTGCTATAGTTAAGTCAGTGTGTTAATTTTCACAAATTTTTAAAGATAACATTTTCAAGGGATTACACCAATATTTACATGCGTTCTTTTTACAATTGTTTAAGTGTTATATTTATTTAAATGTTGTAAGAGTTTCTTATAAATATTTACTATTAGTATGATATTTATTTGTTGTGCAAATGGAAAAGTACGATTGATGAGTCAGCAATTGGTGTCTGTCACTTGTGGGTCGTGTATTTAGTTTATGTTTTCTTTATTAATTTGTGTAAATGTATTAGTTGAAAATTAAGAAACGGACATGTTAATTTTATTAGTTTTTTTTTTCTTCGAGATTTTTCGTTTTTGTCTTTGTTGGCTGAAATAGTAAAAAAAGGAATAACGAATATCAACTGCAGCGTCTACGTTTACAAATTATCTTTAGGTTTCTTTTCTTACCAGAGTTGCCATTAAGCAATTAAATAATTTAGGTTGATTAAAGAACAAATCGAGAATCCGTATGATAGAATACTTCATTTATGATATTTTTGGAGATATATAATTTTCGATTAAACAGTTTTAGCATTCATGCAACAACTAGGTTACAACTCAATATTTGTACCATAACAATCGTTTTACACTCGTAAGATTTGTAGCTTAGCTTAATTTTGGTATGTGTTAGAGGAATGAATGTTGATCTTAGGAGTCAAATGCTTTTCCACAAGGGATTACTCCCTAATTCGATTCGAAAGGAAATTTTTTTGAATTACAATGTATTTAACACAGATTTTCGAAAATTTTTGTTTTCGGATTGAGTTACGCAGTAACCGCCCAGTATATGATTCTGATGAACATATGAGAGGAATTCTCGCTTAACTGAATGGACGACCTCTTCTAGGAAATATATTGTCTTTGAATACTAATGTAGAACATGTGCATATAAAGACGAAACGAAAAATATCAAAAATATATATTTTTTGAACCTTCCGAATCCGAAAATATTTGGTAATCATTTTCGTCATGGCCATGCATTTCGAAGTTTGGTTTTTTTTATAGGTAATAAGGGAAATAATATCGTATTCATTTATATTTTCGAAAATATAAGGAAACTTACTAAATGTTTATTATCTCGAGATCCCCTCATAACTCATATAAATGTGTAATATTTTTTAGAAAATGGAAGTTAGTTATATACAATTGAAATTAAGTGATTTTACACCATTATTATTTAAAATTTTAACCATGATAAAAGACAAACCAAAGCGAATTTAAACAACTTCAAATTTTATTTGACCATAAAGACATAATATTTATTCATATTTTATTCTTATTCGACCTTATTAAAAGTTATTCCACAAGCAGATTTGAATAACAAACGCTAGCATTAGGATTTATTACACCTATCTTAGTGCAGAACTAGTACTGGAAAAGCGATTGTGATTGCTTTCATATAAACAAAATATCATTGAAAATGAGACAGTTGTATTCTTAACAAAAACAAAGAACGTTTCCACTTTAATTGTGTATTAGCTTCGGAATAACCTGAATCATACTGGGCCAAATATTGTAAACTGTATAAACCAGAATTTTTTGCTCCAGGAAAGAACTTATTTTAAATATAATAGAAAATATTTAGACAATATTCCAGTGTTTAAAGTAGAATGGCAACATTGGTTTAGCTAAAAATTTTGTGAATTTCTTTATATTCCCTTTCTCCTTTTCTTCGTAGTTTTTATAATCATAACCTCGTGTATACGTCATAGTTGCGTTGACGTTTACAGCAATAATGCAATACAGTTTTTTTTTTATTATTAAATTCTAATTTTAAATTCTCTTAATTAGTCAAGTGATTTTCTTTTTCGATTTATTTGATGTTTAGGGGAATAAATAATCTAAACACGGATGTATTAGAGATAATACACATTCATACATTTATTTACCTTGAAATTTTGTTTATAGGGGTGTTTCACGCATAAATTAATATAGTAATAATAAATACGGAAGTATAGCAGTGAAGGAAATCAACCTATAACGATTTTCCAGTGTTATTGTTACTTTTTTGCATAATAATTTATTAAAATTTAGTTTTGTATTACAAATAACTTACTAATCATAATTAATCGTATACATTTTTATAATTTACTTTTAGACCCCTTTGCTGATGCAATCAAGGGTGCTGATGATGATGTTCAAGACGGACTTGTACATATAAGAATTCAGCAGCGTAATGGTCGCAAAACATTAACTACCGTACAAGGTTTATCTGCAGAGTATGACCTGAAAAAAATTGTGCGATCATGTAAAAAGGTTTGTATTGAAAAATATCTAAGTTTGTCTGAGTAAATGTTATTTATTTAATTATTTCTTTCAGGAATTTGCATGCAATGGCACAGTAATTGAACATCCCGAATACGGAGAGGTTTTGCAACTCCAGGGAGATCAACGTGAAAACATTTGCCAATGGTTGACAAAGGCTGGTCTAGCCAAGCCTGATCAATTAAAAGTTCACGGTTTTTAAGCCTCATTACTACTACGACAACAGCAACAACAAACAATACCGTATAATAAGAACAACAACATTTATAGTATCATTTGTTTAAATATTAAAAAAAAGAAGGTAACAGAAGAGAAAGAAAAACAACCTCAACTAAAAAGGACGTTTGTAGTATTTTAGTTTAATTTTGTAAAGGAAAAAATAAACTACAAATATCACGAGATAAAAACATAAAAGCAACAACAAACTAAAATTCTTTTTACGGAAATTAAACATCCCCTCAATCAGGTGAAAAAAAGTAATAAAACTAACCGTGTTACTTAAATATTTAATAGCCCGTCGTCGTACTCATCGTCATCATCACCAGCAGCAGTAGCGGTAATAAAACCCCAACCAACCAAATCATCAACAATAAAAGCCCTCAGCAGAGATTCATTTTGCTTTGTCCTACATTTGAAATATAAAAACACACATCTCCCTACTTGAAAAATTCCCCCTTGGAATTTATTTTTTTATTAGACAATTTGATTTTCAACACAATAAATACACATCATCATAATAAATAGCAAAAGAAAACAAACAACAAAAAAAAAACAACAAATTTGTTTTACATAATTCAAAACACAATTAAAAATTTTTTTACAAAAAATTTTATGAAAAAATCTTACTTATAAAAACAAACACAACAAATAAATAATGTAACTGTTAATTATATTTAAATGCAAACTAAAACAAAAAAAATGTAATTAAAAATAAACAAAATGTATTTTATTTAATTTAAATGATAAAAAAGCAACCCAATAACAACATCTCTAAAAATAAATTAAAATTCAACAAACAATGCAAGCGGAATAAAAATCTACTCTAAATACTTGTAACGCTTTAAGACAACAAACAACAAATTAGATTAGAAAATATCTACTACTGAGAGATTAGGGACTCCCTTAAATGTTTGTAAAAAAAAATATCAACTACATATATGTATTTATAATTGAAATTGTTTTTAATTAGTTTTAACACACACACATACATAAACAAGAAATGTTAATAATTTATAATAACATTTTCAATTATGAAACAACACAACAGAAAAAACAATTCTATCATTGTCATACATATTCGCAACAAATGTTTTGGAAACACAGAAGAAAGCAGATATTGATTTAAATATGAATGTATCTAATCTAAGTATTATATACATTGATATAGTAGGCGTTAAAAAAATAGATTTTATTTTCGCTGTGAGGCAGATTAATATTGTCTGTATCACAAATAATTAATATCCGCGAACATGTGAATTTGTATATTTTTCTCTCTTTTTTAGTTCCAACTTGTTTCTTTTTCAAAAATAATGAAATTATTTTGGTTGTTTTCAATAAAAATGTTTATTTTTATCTTGTTTTGTTAGATTACAAATGAATTTAATTTATGTGAGAGAATATTAAAAACCTAATATTAATAATTAAATATGTAAACGATATATATTATTAATAAAACAAAATTTTAAAAATTATATTTACATACCTTTACAAAGCTCATTTGCGAGAAAGCTCTTCATAACCTAGAAAATACATTTTGGATTAACATTAATTTGATTTATTTATTCTTTGACCACTTTTTTATAGTTTAATAATTAACAAAAATTACGAAATTTTTTAAATGTAATTTTATGCTTGCATTAGAGTTTTATAAGTTGTTTACCAATATTTTTGACGTTAATAGATCACAACTACCTCACTCCGGTCTAACCGTATAGTTTGTAATTGTTACTGAATTATCTCGGTTTAATTGAAATTTTGAGTTATGACGGCATTTTCGCAAATAGGCGACATACTTTTACTTAACAAATACTAGAATAATTAAAGTTTTTACATTACAAATGGGTTCCCCAATTTAAAAGTAAATGTATCATATTCTTTAGAATGTTATCGTTCATACGCCAAGTACAGATATTTTTTAGTACATCTCATACTGCTATTCAAATGTTTGACATGCAAAAGTTGCAGGTCGTTGCATCAGTGATGTACAAATTTACTGCATTTACGAACGCACCTGTAATCTTATTTAATCACCCAATCCTTAGGATAAAACAATCAAAAACATCCCGATCCCACAACTTAATGTTTATATACAACCCAATTATGAATAAAAAATCCTTTTCCCATTTTCAACATTGACTTTGAATAGGAAAAATGGGAAGAGAAAAAAAAAACTCCCGCGGATTTTTTATTCGTAATTGCTCTGATAGAGAAATATAAGAAATGTTATACAAACCGAGGCTGCATAAAGTTTTCGTTAATTGAATCCACAATATTTACACTCCCCAGGGTGCATAAAGTTACGAAAAATTTCAGAATACATATTTTTTTGATTGCATTTCCTTCATATTTTTCCTATGAAACATACACAGCGTAAGTGAAAATTTGAAAAAAACAAAATTACATGAAAACAGGTTTCTATTGTAATTGGCAATTCGAGGCCTATTAAATGATATCAAAACATTTTAGATTGCATAATTATTTTAGGTTTAATACCAAATTTTTGAGGAATTCTGTATAAAATTTAATTTCTTTTCATACTATTGCAAAATTCACAAACTTATGTGAGGCACTGTATGTACGTATACATGTATTTTTTGGCATATCAACGATTTGTAAAATATAACAGAAGATCACTGAACATACTTCCCACCAAGGCGGATTTATTTATCGGATGTGTTGTTGATCAAATTCACTAGTGTTTATTGCTTAAAAGATTCACTAGTGCTTGTTGCTTAAAAGATGTGTATTAAATCCTAAAATAGTGTCTAGAAATGAATATTTTGTAAATAAGTATAGAATATGTAGATATTGAAATATAAAAACAAACTTTGACAGGCCAAACAAGCGAAACAAAAAAACTAATCAGCTGTTCGACAGTTCGGGACTGTCACCAAGAACTGCTGGGATGTGTAATTTGTTTGTTTGATTTTATTTCCGATTTACACTTTATGTATATTTCTCTATTCCTCCTACATTTGTTGTTTAAAAATCTAAATTGTGTTTTTGGTACGAGTATTTAGGAGAACAATACACAATACGAGAAAATTAGGGAAAATACCAAACCAGGTAGTTGATTGTATCTGTTAAACATCTGTCAATTTGACATGTGTTTGTTGTTGCAAAAATACCGCACACCCAAAAAAAACACCAGAATCCTTTTAAAACCAAAATGTCTGTTTTTGTACAATTTGATGTATCCTGCAATATACTAAATATACAATTTGTAGTGAATACAAGTTAATTTAAGTAATCTACATACTAACATATGTATTAAACATTTAAATAAACAATAACAAAAACGTTATTTTAATTTTGAAACTATTATGTGAACAATATGAAATGAAACGAACCACACTAAATATAAAGCAGTGGCATCTTTATATGTTTACTTTTTAACTGTGGCAACACTTGATTTATTTCCCGTGCAGTGCTGCCACTGTCAACATAAACACTTTTTGAGTGAGCAGTTTTTCTGCTCACAGCAGCAAAGGTATTTTTTATGAAATTTATTAGATACTTGATGAGGAGGTCACCAAACAAAATAAATGCCGTAAAAATACACGGATATAAGCGCAATTTGTTCACTTACAGCCAAAACTACTCATGATGAACTTCATGTGTGGTTTTTTCCTTATATGCGTAGCCCATGTGTAATTAATTACCTCTACTTAAGCAGATTTTAGGCTTTAATTCATATTTTTAGTAAAAGATGAGAAAATATTTCGTCGTTACTGACAGAGAATACGCATAGAGCGGAAACTAAAAAAAAAAAATAAAATAATAAAATTACTCAAAATATTCACACGTACGAGTGTTGTTATTGTTTCAACATAGTTTTTTTTTACTAATACATTCTCACCACTTAGGTTTCTGACAACTGAGTTAGGTGTTTGACAGGAGAGTCTTCGATCTTGGGACAACGAAAATTAGTGTATTTGAAAAAATATGAAGCATGTGTAATTTTTATTCTGATGTGTAATTTTGGTATCACTCATGTGTAATTTACAATTCTTTTACTGGCAACACTGTTCTCGTGGCTGACGTCGAATCGCAGACGTATCGTTCATTAAACAATTCTCCCAATTTTTGCAATTGAAAAAAATTAATGTGCAAGTCGTTAACTTGGTTAAGTTAGGCTCCAAAGTGATAACAAATTAATAAAATATAGATCAAATAACACAAATAATCGAAGAAAATAGTTTAAAGTAAATTGAAGAAAAATAAAAAAAATTATAATTGAGGAAAAAAAATTGCATTGTCGGTGTTTTGCTTGCTGCCTGCAATTTAAAACAAAGGTGTTGTCTCTTTCTACCGTAAAGCGTAAGCGCATGCAATTGACAGTTAACGGCTGATGTGAGTGGGAAAGAAAATATAAACGAATTATTAGAAAAAAGTAGTAAATACCAGACACGGGTTTCATTGATACAAAGTGGAATTAAAACGTGGATAATAGTTTTTTTTGTGAAATATTTTTGACAAGTGGCTGTTTATCAATTTGTGAATGATGAAAAAAGAACAATCGCCTTTTCAAGATTTGTATTGATAGTAAACGATTGTAAGAAAGTAAAATTACATATTTCGAAACAAACAAAAAAAAAAAAAATAAAATTAACAAATATTGAAACCGCTACTGTATTAATAATACAAAACATTTCATCTAATACAAATAATTTAATTTTTATTATTGTATTTTCTTTTATGTTTTTATGAAGTGAAGTGACAAGTTATTGTTGGCGTTAGTTTAACAAAGCTATTGCAAAAATTAAAAAAAGAAGAAAAACAAATTACATATTGTATGTTTAAAAACAGCTTATAACAAATTAAAAATAACTAAATGTATAACTACAAATAATTTACTAATTCGCTTTAAAATTGAATTTCTGTAAAAGAACTATTAATTGAAACGAGTCAGCAAGAAAATGTTTGTTTTTTTAAAGAAACTAATAATGAGTGATCAAAAGTGAAAATTGGCGTTGAGTGTATTTTTATTATTGCTTATAACTACATATTAAAACAATAAATTTCATAATACATAGATATTTATTTTTGTTGAAAGTGTAAGTTTTTCTTTTTTAATTAATATTGATCTTATTTTTAATTTATTTTAAAACTATCAAAAATCTTTAAATGCAATTAAAATATGAATGAATATTCTCTCATTTAACAATTTACACATGCACGTGCTCTTCTTCATATTATTAAGGTGCTGCCACTTGGTAAAATCATCTAGTAGTTAATTTAATGCCTTTAATATGCGAGGGTTGTTTATTAAGTTATTAAATTTTGGATTTCTTATAATTTGGATCTAGATCTATACACCTGATATGTAAATATATAATTTGGCTAAATTGTAATTTTATTGTAATTTTGTTGTTATTTATTCAAATTCTACAATATATACATCACTGGATAGCTTTTTAAAATATCTTTTACCTGACATATATTAAAATTATTTTTATCCAGATAATTTATGGAAAAATTTAATTTTACTCAAACTATTTTAGATTTTTTTAATAATATTCACAAGAGGCTGTTTCAATACCCGAGTTATGGTCATTTAAAGTCCAGATATACAATATTTATTTTTATTTTTTTTATCTTAAGGTATATTTGTATCACTTATGTTAAGAAATCAAGATCCCAGTAACAGTTTATATTTTCATAATTTTTTTTATGTTAATATTCATATTTTTCGTATTACTGGCCTTCGGCCGGGCGGCTTTGCTCTAATCACTTTTTCTGTATATCAACATTTTCTGAAGTACATACTGTCATATAAATTGAAAATGTAATTTTTGGTTCAAATGTAATTTTTGATTCAAAGATACTCATAATGATCATATCATTTTCTAAATATCTGAGAAATTTACTATTATATATATTGACTTTAAATTCCTATAACTCCTAAACTAAGAGAGGCAAACATTTTAACGTCTTTGTGCTTATATTTATGAGAGCTGTAAACACCGAAAATATTATTAAAATTAAAGCTGTGTCTGTTGAAATCAACTTTCCAAGCATGATTGATACATCAATATATCGCGAATCCGTCCTAGTTCGGTTGTTATTAAAATCACCCTTAAATGGCTGTAATATAATAAACATGAATTTACAAATTTCATGACCTATATCTCGATTATTAAGTTATGTACATAGACAATATGGACGTTATTGAAAGGCATATCAAAGACCTTTCCAAGGTTCTATATAACTCCATAGAAATTAGGACCGACAATGAGTCAAAATCAAAAAGTACTAATTTCTTTTATTCCAAAATTTTGTTTTCACCAACAAAATTTTTATTCACCAAAAATTTTTGTTTTTCAATCTATATCTTAAAGTATACAGCCGAATATGGCACTATTACTAGTTTTTTAATTATATTTATTACGGATTCTTAAGGAAGATCTAAAAATGTTCCACTCCCAGTGAACACACTATTTTAAAATTATAAATATAGTCATTTAGTTCAGAGCTCCCTCCACAACTTCAGAATTTATGTTCTGTGCAATGCTTGAGAGTCATTATAAATTGCACTACTAGAAATTATATTGAATAAAATAATAAAATTTTCAACAAATTTCATCTTAAAATTTTTGTTGCATTTAAAGAATTTTTTTTTTTTCAATTACAAAATAATTAAAATTGTTGCTTGTAGCTATAGAAATAAATAATTTTTATATATAATAAACAAATATATACACATATATTTCAATTGCAATAAAAATATATAAACCCAAAACATATTTTTATAAAATTGTTTGCAATATTTATTAATACTCTACTCTGAGTGAAATTTTCGAACTAAAACAAGAAATTATATTATAATTATAAAGCGAGAAGTGTATGTGAGAAGTGTTTACTTTTTACATATTTCTTACAAAGAACTAAACAAAAAAGCATCAACATTTTTTCTTACGCAGCTGAAAATCTTGTATATGGAATGGATATTGGTGGTAAGTGTGCATTTCAATTATTTGAAAACAAATCATGGTCATGACACTCCCACACACCCACACATCCTTTTCCTATATATACTTTTGTATAATATGTATTAACAACACTAAAAAAGTTTTATTGCTAAACATACATATAATAAACTAAATTAAAGTAAATATGTCTTGCTTACATATACCCAATAAATAGTAAATAAGAATTACAAATGCACTTTTTTGTTGGTTGTTTTGTTATAACTTATTGAGTTTTGTAATTAATCATATAATAATTTATGTATGAAAATGCGACATTGTGTTAAAGTCTATAATTACGAGAATATACTTCTGGAATATTTATTAATGCAAAATATTAATTTATTTTTTATAATTTATTTTTAATAATTAAAATTAAACGTTAGACGTTCGCATGACATTTGGCTCTTCGTTTCAGAAAGAACCGAATATCACTTGGCCATTGTCAACTCTGCGAGAGATGTTAAACGCAAGATTTTCCCCATAATAAAAAAATGAGGGATTTTTTTCAAATTTTAAGTTTTTATTTTGAAATATTTGTACAATATAAATTAATTAAAAATATTGGCCATTGTTAGCTATGAACTTTTCCCATCTTTTTGGTAACATATGGATTCCGATCCAAAAGAACTGCTAATCTATTGAGGACAAGATCGAATCAATCCAATATCGGATACTCTGTTCCATAGTGAAGCGTATCCCAGAGAGTGCTTTCTGACGGGGCATATATAGCGGGTGAGGCAAAACTTGCCAACCACTTCATTCTAAATACTTTTTAACAAGAATTGCAACATGTGGCCGAGCGTTGTCAAGATGGAATATAACGGTTTCATAACTGGCCGCATATTTAGGCGTTTTTCGGCCAATTCTCGCTTCAAACGAATCAGTCGCGTTCTGTACAGTTTCCCTGTGATTGTCTTGTCAGATTTCAGAAGCTCATAATAGATACGACACTTCTGCTTCCACCAAATACAGAGAATAACCTTAGCGCCATCGATTTTTCTTCACATACAATCTCTTAGGATTCGGGTTATCGTAATGGATCCATTTTAAAATTAATGACTTTTGTACTGGAAATTCTAACACAATTCGTTTTGTGAATATAATATTGGCGAGATCTTTCTTTTGGATTTTGGTAAATTTTTCTTAAGATGATTCAAGTAATTAATTGGTGGCAAGGGTATATATGCTTGTCAATCCGCTTCCACATTTTTCATTTGCTAGATTGTTTTACATAGCGGATCGTTATAGATAGTAAAGTTGGTATAGATATGTCAATTTATCTATTGAAATAATCTTCCCCAAATAGCCTATATACATGATTGATAATTCAATACAGCGGATAACTGTAGACATTTGTTGGTTCAATTATACTTTTTGGTAAAATTAAAATTCTTAAAAAGCCTTACATTTTTTAACATGTTTTACCTACTATAAAATTCATCACTTTTATATTATGAAAACAAAAAAACAGATTTATTAAAATCAAAATCTGATATAGAGGTTTACTTGAAAACAAATACAAATTACTTTAAAATAATTTTTTTTTTAAATTATAGATAATCGAAAAATTCTTAACTTCAATTTCAATGCACTGTTTTTGACCTCTAAATTTTTAGCAGCGTTCCTGTCAGGAACTTTTTGAGCCTTGTATGTTTTAAACCTGCATTAGCTTTAACTTTTCGAACCAAATAGTCCGAGCACTGAGCTAACCGGGCTGCTTTACTACCGGATGTGTTGGGAGCTCTTTGAAAATGCTTTCTATTTTATCGGCTTTAGAAACATCATGTGGACCATTTCCTCTACCTGAACCAGGTTTTCTATCAACGGACAAGTTCTCCGGGAAATTTGATTTTTAGTAGGTATTTTTTTAAAATTTTGTTTTCTATCCTACATACTATGTAATAGACATGACGATGCTATAATTTTGTTAATGACTTATACATATTTATACAGTGTAGATCGGTTATTACGAATTCGTTGTTAACAAAATTTTATTGGTATTGACAAAATTCGTTATAAACTTATACATTCAAATAAAAATCTTAAAAATGGACCTAAGAAGTAGTTCGTAATACATAATTTTAATTTCCATAAAACATAACTCCACTTTAATTCATTTTTAATACCAAAGATAGAGTGCTTAATTTTTTTATGTTGCAATATTACATTGCTAATATTGTTGATGATTCATTTATCTAATAATAATTATAGTATAAAACAAACCACATATTTTTTTTAGTGTTCATACTTGTTTGCAACAAACACATACACTAACTACAGCACTAGTAATATTTTTCTTTATTAATGCAATAAATTGGCACTTTTCCCAGAAATTTTATTAAAAAGTAATATTTATTAACTTTTTAAATAATTTATTGTAACACGAAATGCAAGCAAACATACACATAAAAATGATAAATCCCCAGCAAACATAAATAAAGTCACTCAATGAGCAAATTGTGACTTTTTTAATTTAATATTAAATGTTATTTTAACCCTTTTCCTATCTGACGGTACTTATAAGTACCGCAATTTCTGACTACCTGCAATTCACCTTGTATTTAAACAGGGTGATTACAAAAACTGTTTTTGAAAAAGTTGGACATCAATTTGCACGATTAGTTTAGAAGTACCTATATGTATGTCTTCTCTTTACTGTGTAATCTGCCCACTCATTGCTCTTTTGATAAGCTTGTTGAAGTCTACATACATTTTGGTTCATAACATTTAAACTAAATGAGTGTCGATCTTGAAACTTTGAAAGAGTATAGAAGAGAATTTATTACTATACATATATTTTTGAAAAAGGTATGTTATTGCGATATAGGACTTTCTCCGCTTTGATGTGGAATCTCGCACGAGTAATGCAAGGAGTTAAAATAAAATTAAAATTCAAAACTATTTTTATGTTTTCCTTTATGGTACCTTTATTAAATAAAAAAGAAAAATAAATATTTTTCTGATAGCCGGTGGGAAAGGCTAAAGACAATTTCAGAAAACCCTCCAGTAAATGTTGATCTAATTATTATTTTCAAATACTTTATAAGCATTTTACAAAGGCTTGTGTTGAATAATTCATTTGTGATAAAACCTCAGTGTTTGCTGGGTCGTTTGTGATCCATCCAAAAGATTTAAGTTGTGTTTTTAACAACATGTCCTATCAGTATGAAAGACATTCAATTTGTTGATTGATAACTTGTAAATATAGATAACTGAAAATGCTATAGTAAGAAAACAAAGGAATGAATAAAAGTTTTAAAAATTAAATAAATTTTGGTATGAAAAGCAAATAATAAATTTCTCGATCAACCATTTTATTCAGATTTTAAAGTCGATTAATAGTACCCAATAATCGATCAGCATTACTCGAGATTCTCTACCATAAGTTTCCATTTGAGCTACGTTTAATTATAATTCTGAATTAATGAAATAAATAAAAATAAATAAATTGCAGATTGAAGTTATATTTTGCAAGATCATTATTTCTATACCTACTTGATAAATTTTTGTCATGATAAACGTCAAAATGGTTGTCAAGATAAAAATTTATCAGGTATTGTATTGAAAAATATTTGTGAAATTTGAAAAGTTTTGTATTTTTCATAAAAATGTCTTACTTTTTGAAATATATTTTTTTATATGTCCGTTATCAGTTGAGGATTCTAGTACATACCTATTGTAAATTTTAATGAAAGCTTAAAATAGGAATGTATAATTGATCACGATAAAATCGATTTTAGGCCAAGAAAACCGATTTTTACCCTAATCGAAATCTATTTACCAATCCCTAATTTTTATATGCATATAATTAGGCAAATAAATTAATAATCTTTAAATATTTGATTTATAAATAACATATGTACATTAGGGAGATAACTATTGACATTTTTTGCAAATATGCAAATTGGCATAGCATAGTCGAATAGAGCATTAAAAAAGATGAAATACTACGGTATTATTTTTACGCGGTTGTTAAAAAAGTTCACGCACCAAACGCAATAAAGTTTTTCATTAAATATTGTCAACTATTTTGAAATACAATATATTTTATCTTAGTAACAGTGTTACCATTTGTCCAGTTTTCCCTTTTTTTGCAAGTTTTTTCAGGTGCAAAAAGTTTTATTTTTTAAAAAAAAAAAGTTTTTTTGAAAATTGTAAACCTATGTTATCAATAAGTTGAACCGTTTATTTCAAAATGATTGTCTCCAAATTCGTTTACTAAATGGGGAGATTGATTTGAATATATTTAAAGTACTAAATTCACATAAATTATCTCAGTTTGATTTATGTACGAATTGGGTTTTGTAATTTTAGTATGTATGTACTTAAAAAAAGTTTTTTTGTTGAAAAAAAAGTTTTTTTTTTAGAAATAAAAAGTTTTCTTCAAAAAATATATGGCAACACTGCTTAGTAATAACTGCGGACATACTTCAAAAGATAATTTTAAATATGGGAAGTATTCCTCACACTTGCAAACAAAGAATATGATATTATTTAAATAATTTTTCAGAGAAAAAAAAATTTGGTTTATTTTAGAAATTGGTGTTGCTGCGTGATGTTTTTGATTCTAAATGACCTAAAAAAAAAGATTTTCATTACTTGTACATCATTGGCCATCACGTGGTGGTATGCCAAAAAATTTCGCCAAAATTAGTTATCTGCCTAATGTACATACGCATTTACCTATAAAATATTTGTTTATGAATTGTTATTGTTTGGTAGAGGAAACACATACAAGGGGAAATCCCGTATAATGGGAAAAAAATGACACCAAAAACACACAATATGTATGTAAAAAACAACAATGTGTCTGAAAAATTACAACACTGTTATACAATGCAATTAACTGCATGGTAACCCTCTTATCCGTTTCAGTACCACCATGTTCCCTGACAACTACGAACGAACAGTACAAACGAGAACAATTGATATTAAAAACAGGGCGAAAGTTAAACGGTGACGACGACGTCGACTTATTCAATGCTTAAGAAAAATATTTTTTCGGAATATTCATTGTGGAAAAATGATTAAATATTATATACTGCATTAATTTAATGCAATTTAATTTAAATACAAGTGAAATACTTCAAATTAAACAAGTATTTAAACAATATTCTTATGATTTTCAAGAATGAAAAAACTTTTACCCCAAAAAAGTGAATTGAGGAAAGAAAAAAAATTTTTTTTGTGAAAAAAGGTGGTGGTGAATTTGCAAATTGAAAGAAGAAAAAAGTTATTCATACAAGGAAAAGAAGAAGAAAAGTAGTAGAAAGAATGAAAAAATACAACTTATACATATGTGTTGAAATAAATAAAGAAAAAAATTGAAAATAATTCAAAAATAAAAGAATTTGTTGAAAAAAAATTAAGAATTAAAAAAAAAATACGCAGAAGAAAAAATATTAAAAGTCATTGAAAACGTAAACGGGCAAAAAGAAGGAAGATAATAAAAATTATCTGACATTTACAAAACGAAACTGCAGAAAATTAAAATATTGAACACTCGAAAAAATGTATAAGGCACATAAGAAAATGATGATGGATATAAAGTGAAATTGAAAGCTTTAATTAATTTCAACAAATAATAAATAGAAAAAATATCTATTAAGATAATTAAATTAATAATTTTTCATATAACGATTTTGTGAACAAAAGCAAACAGAAAAAAGTTTTCTCAATAAATACTTTGTGGCTTTTTGTGGGTACGTACGTCGATCGTACGTACACCCGTATCGCGTCGTTCACCTTAAAAGTATCCAACCAGCCAGCCAGCAGCCACCTTTTTCTTTTTAACCACTTGCATTTTGGCCACACACATACCCAAACACAAGTGGAGCAAAGAGGTGCAAGAAATAGATCTAAATAGTAGCAAAAACAAAAAAATAATAATATAATAAACAAGCTCCACCTAAAAAAGCTGAAAAATATCATCATCACACCATATTCTTCATTCACTCGGTCTCGATAAAACGAGTGTTTAGTTGAAATAAAAATTATTGCAATTAACTTCTTCCTACCTTTGAAAAACTACTTCAAAAATGGAATATTATTTAGGTTTGTAATAATTTTCCTTTTTCTATATGTTGCCTAATATTACATACATACATATTGTATCTGTAAGATTTGGACACACTCAGGAAATTCAATATGTATTTTTTATTTTATTTTTTTTTTGCATTTACAAAAACTATATAATTATTGTGTAATATCGCCCCTTTCACAAAGCAAGTAAAAAGGAAAACATGTGTTATCCATTTCTCATTTTCATTGTACATTTCACCTCACAGTGATGCAGACAAAATAAAATTAACTACAATACTTTTGTTTACTAATGACGGTACATTTTAACATACAGCATTTATATTAGTGAGCACCGCCACAACTTTTTCAGATAATTAATCCTTCTACTTACATATACTCTGTTATTTTCAGAGTTTTTAATTTGGATTGTGAACATCAAATTTATTAAAAAAAGTTTTTTCATAAATAGAAAAATCATATCTTTTAATTTTTTGCTTATTGCTTCAATCTGTAAATATAGCTTAAATGGGCCATACGCTATGGACTCCAAAAATAGATATTGATAATTAAAAACCGATTATTGGATACGATTAATCGACTTTAAAAATCGAAATGAAAATGGTTGATCGAAAAATCGATTATTAGCTTTTTATACCATTACTAATCTGGATAAAAACTTTATTCTTCAAGATTTTTCAATTTAATCTCGTTAATAGATCTTTAAAATCAACAAAATACACCTACTAAACATTTAATTCATAAATATTATCTTAAATATTTTTGAAATTCAATGAATCTTGTTTATATTTATTTTATATATTTACATACAGTGTCTCACATAAGTATACGAATTTTGTTATACTATGAAAAGAAACGCGATTTTATACATAATGACATTAAACATTTTTACAAATTCATTTGTCATATTAACTATACGGTATTAAAGATTTAAATCACAATTTTAAAAATCAGCTTAACATCAAATATTTTGAACTATTTGCCAAAAAAAAAATGTGTGACAAATTACTCACAAAGATTCTTCGTATTTGAACTAAAATAATTACAATTTCTTTATTCATTTAGTATCAATATTGTTAGGAAAATGTCTATATACCTAAGTAAATATTATATGTAAATAGAAAATTTAAATTGCTTAAAAATTAAAATTAAAGGTTTCTTTTAATGATTCATTGTGACAGAAATTGTTTTTAGGGATTGCTGTTAACTACTAAGGACTACTTATAAACTATATATTCTAAATATAAACAAAAAATATGTATTTGGACCTGATTAAACCTTGGGGTAACCAAACGAAGTGTTTTTTGTATAAGGAATCCACATTTGAACGTTCTAGGATGTGTTATTGTAAAATATTTTTGTTTGAAATTGAATTAAATCTTATGCCTATTTTTGTAACAGTAGGGTACACAATCTGCAGATATACAAAACCAAAGGAGTTGATTTTATGTCGACCGACTGCCAACAATTTTGATTTTATTTTATTCACCATATGTAATGTTTATGTAAAAGTCAATATGTCAATACGCCTTTTACAAAATCAAGATTCACTTATAAAATACGACTTTTTTACCTTGGCATTCCACCGTGCAAATTATTCCTCCTTAGCAATGTTTTATCTGAAACATTTGAATGTAATGCTGGCGAGATTATAAGATTTATGTCAGTTTATATTGCTGAAGAACATTAACTAAACATTTAAAATAATAAATAATAAATAGAACTAATATATATGTTTCTTTGATTTGACGGTAGAAATTTGAAAAACTTTCCCTGAATACACTAAGAAAAAATAACAAATTTAAGCAAATTGTATAACTACTCCCGTTCAAACTAAAGTAATCCAATGGATTACATAGGATAATAATAAAACACGTGATTTACATAGGATAATAATAAAACACGTGATCACATGTTAAAATTAAATGCAAACAAAAAATTCTTATACATACTTTTAAGTATAAGATCATTGTTTTTTTTTAGCTGTTTCTTGAAAGTAGCAGACTTTTTATGTTGAATCTATTTTGTGAAAATATTAAAAATCTATAAAGTGTTATTCCGAAAATTTAAACATTTAAGGACATATTCATAAACAATTTTTTAATTTAAACGTTTTAAAATCAAATTTTGTATGGAAATTTTGCTTTAAAACATTGTTTAAATTTAAAATTTTTTATGAATTGGGGGTTATTTTGTAACTATCATAAAATAATTAGGTTGATGCTAAAAAAAACGAAATTCGCATACTTATGAGAGACACTGTACATACCTATGTTTGTATGTTTATTTTTTTCTTTCATTTCGATTTTTGAATAGCAAAATTCATTAGAGTTTACTTAAATAAATGTATACACAACAGAGTAAATTTCGGTTTTATTTTACTGCTTTTCTTTCATTATCGACTCTTTCGTTCTATATTATTTAATATTTTTATGTTCGTCTTTCTTTTTTTTTTGCATAGTTTGACATTTTACACATTTTTTGAAGTTTTTTTTATTTACTCGTTTACGATAAACTTGCATTTTTCTTCTTCTTAGTCTATTGTATTTTGTGTGTGTGTGTATTTCTATCTTGTACCGTTTTTGTAGTTATTGTTGTTATTTTCGTCTTCTTTAACTTGCCATATCATTTCAAATACCATTTGATTTTATAGTTGTATTTTTTTTTGTTGTTGTACACTAAAAGACGAGAAGAGAAGGTGGTGTAGCTTAGTATTGTTAATGTCTTGTCTAGTTTTTCCTATTAGTTTATTTATGGGTTTCTTTTAACGGTTTTCAATCAACTACTATGGACAAGTTTTTTGTTACCAAAAAAGTAGTTCTCCATTTTTTGTGTGTAATTTGATGTTATTGTTGTGGCCTGTCTGTCTCTGCATTATTACCTTATATAATTAGCATTTTAAATAATAACGAATAATTTTTAAAATTACTTTTAAATTGTTTAAAAATAATTGAATAGAAAAATAATGTTGTTCAATATATCGAGGAACCAAATTTAATACACTCTATCTTCGAATTTTTGATGACAAAATATTAATTTCTCTATCTGAGAAAAATTACATTTCTGAATGCAAAAACCTGTTGAATAATTTCTTTTTATTTAAATTATTTTGTCTAATTTCCACTTACATGTTAACCGGATACCGGTTAACCGTTTTTTGGTTCTGTTTGAAAACCTAACGGTTTCCTATACATATTTCATATATTCGAATTATTCGACAGGCCGGTATTTTGCTTCAGTTAACCGGTTTTCATAATTATGAAATTTTTTATTATTGGTAAAAAAAAATAACAAATTTGTTTAATTTTTCTTATTTTCATATCGAAAATCGTCCACTGATGAAAATATGTTGTAAAAATAAACAAATAACCGAAGAAATTGATTTCGATAAAAAGTGTTTTATTTTATCAATAAATTTTATTAAGAATACCTACGTGGTCTCCAAAATATCAGCATTTTATTAATATTTAATATCTGTTAATATTTGTGAGACTTTTTCTTGTTCTGGAATGGATAGAACTAACGATCATTGACAAACAGTTTAATTGTTAATAATTTTGATTAATATGATTTGTGTTAAGTATTTATTGTTTGTTCTCCTTTAAATTTGTCATTATTTGAAAAATATATTTCGAACTCATACACAATATAAGCAATATTTGGCCCCTTGGACTTGCTTGGTTTTGAATTTGTGAAATAAAAATAAAAAATAATGAAAAACTGAAATAATACAAATATAAGCTAAAACAGTATTCTAAACCTGTTAAAAAATCTGTCAGGATGCACTAAGTAAGGTGAAATCAACAACACAGCTGATTTTTATTTATCTATTTTGAAAATGCTTGGGTTTTGTCAAACTGAATTTATTTTGAAAAAATAATAAATTTTATTTTCAAAGAAAAAAATTTTTAAATCAAAAAACATGAATGAAAATGTGAATAAAAAGATTTCATATAATGAAATTTGGATTAAGCACTATTAAACCGTTGTTCTTTTTCAAATATAATTTAAATTTAATGGCCGTATTTTAGTTAATATTCCAAAATAAAATTTATTTATTTTTTATTTGACAAATTCAATTTTGACAAAACCTATGCTCTTGTCAGCAAGAAATATTGTGTTTGTTGTGTTTGTTGTCGAAACGCTCTCACCTTACTTATTACATCATGAAATCTGTTTTTTGAATGCGTAAAATCTAATTCGATTCGAAAGGAAATCGTTTCGAATTACAATGTATTTAGCTCACAATTTCGAACATTTCTTTCAACGATAATGTGAACCAGTCAAAATACTGAATCTCTTTAACTAAACTTAAAACCATTATTTGCAATACTAAGGGCCATTTTCTCATTAGGTGATTATCTTTTTTTCCAACGATAAACTGGATATTAAAGATTCTATCGCAAAGCTAACCCGACCTCATCTGCCAATTATTTATTTATCGTACAGATAAATTCAATCAGCTGACTGCTGTTCATAGTTTTTATGTGTTTGTGTTTTTGTAAACGAAATTAAATAGATTATATATAAAAAAAAGTTTAATAGAGGAATTAACATTAATTTGATGGAGGATGAACTCGAAGAACATGAGTTACAAGTGAATGCCTAACTACCTGGCAGACATGGAGGATAATGAATTTATCAAACACCCGGTCTACAACTGGCATGAAATACTTAACATTAACTAAAGTTAGTGTTAGGTATAGACCCATCATGTTATCGTTTTTCTCATATTTTAATACGGTTGTAAACCATGTGTTTTAACAACTCTTTTTAACATGAAATGACGTTTAAGCTTGACAGTCATTTTGTGGCTTTTTTCATTTAATATTAACTATACTGCACCATTAACATATTAAAAATTTAACGTCATATTTTAAAGGCATTTCATGCCTGTTGTAGACCGGGTGAAAAGATTCCGGCTGTCGATGGCCACATTAAACAGCTGATTGAAGCTGATTGTTGTCACTTGAAGGAAGGGTTCCCAACATTCACATCTATTTTGAAAGGTATTGTCAACTGAAAAGAATGTTGTCGGTATATTGATAAAACCAAAATTGTTAACGGACAGTTTATCGGCCTAATAAATTTATGTCGACATTTAGTAAGTTTTTCGATACATTGAGAAAACGGGCCTAATTGTTTGTTATTTATTTTTAACATTAAATAATATTCATGAAACATGCTATAATTGAGTTCAATTTTATTTCTTACAATACAAAACTATTTAAAACCAAGGGAGTTCATGTTAGTGAAATTATTCACGTTAGCGATTGTCGAATTTCATGGAAAAAATATAAAATTTTATAATATAAACCTGTGTTTTACACGCTTGAACGTCAAATTCTTTGATTATTATTTTCATTATTAAAATATAAAACAAAAATTATTGATAAAAATGCATTGCAAAACAAAACGAGAAAATATACATTAAAATAAAATTACATAGTAAATAAAATTTCTCATACGTTGTCATTAAGAAAAATTAATTTAGAGGATATAAACACATTTTTTATATAAGGGGATTCCCTAAACTTTAAAAATCGAATTTAATGTATGTATTTCATTGTTGGCTACAAGCTTAGAAAACAAATGCCGTGAAAAAAATTGTTCACGTTATAGAGCTTTCTGAGTTTGTTCACGTTACAGAGTAGTCAATGTAAACAAAAGCTTGTTCACGTTAGGCGGTGTTCACGTTAGACGGTGTTTACGTTACCTCGGGTGCACTGTATAATTCTCTATGCGTCTACCTATAAGTTTTATTTATTTAAAAATATATTAATGTGTATAAAATACATTATATGTATTCTGAATTTAGTAGCGGTCTTAAAAATATATTACAGAAGAAAGAATTTTATTTTCTTTATGGATAAGCGTTTTTGACAGTTTTTTTTGCTCTCCTAAAAACTTTTTTTCTATGATAGAGGATATTGAATACACCCCTCGTCGATATATTGAGACATATGTAATTATTATATAATTAAACTTTTTTTAATTTATGGCTAATCTAATTGTTTTCAAATGTTTTGTTAACTCCATATGTTTGGGATTAAAAAATTAGAAGAAAACGTTAATGTGGATTTCATTATTTTTTTTTATCAATGTTTATACATTATTTGAGAATTAAGATTAAAATTAAGAAAGTGTAGTCTGTCAAGCCCGACCATATAATACCCTACACTAAGAAAATGAGCAAAAACATTTTTTAAAACTTCAATAATTAATTTTTGTGAATGATTTTCGGAAGCGGGCCTTATATGGGAGCTATGGCTAATTATGGGCCGATCATCATAAAATTAGATGACTGAATTCCGTGTATATAAAACTTATTTGGAGCGAAATTTATGTAAATACCTATTTAATAAACATTTATTACCGATAAAGATCAATTTCTAGAAGTCATTTCTATGGGGGCTAAGTGAAATAATGGACCGTGATTCTGAGTCGATCGGTATACTTTAAGGTGGGTGTTAGACTAATATTTTAGGACGTTACAATCATCAGCACAAATAAATATCTACATTAGAAAGTTTCGTAGGACATATTTTTTTCAAACGATCCATATTTATAATCTATAAAAAACTAAAAAAAAAAAAACTGTAGCTGTTCCGAAACATATAGTATACATTAAAAGATAAAGTATATATTTGATTTTTTCCTGGACAAAATTGTGCGAAAACTATAGTGTTGTACAATCAAACTTATGTATTAAGAAAGAAAATCTGGAATCTGCATCAAAGCAAACATTTTTAAAAATTCGACTTCATTTCTTGAAAACCTTTTTTTTTAATTTTTTGCCTTTTTAAATTATTAGAGTCGGTTGCGAAAACTTTTATAGGAAAAAAAAACATAAATTATGGAATTTTAAAGGAGAAACAAGTTTTGTTATAGTTAAATAATAATAATAATAATGATTTTTATTATTATCGATTAAAGTTTATTTTCTTCATATTAGAGCATTTATTTTGAGTAATTTTTTTGTTTGAGTTTATTTTAGTTTCCGCTCTATGTATATTTTCTCTATGGTATGAATGAATGCCAAATGTCAGTTTATTCGGGCTACTAGAAGAGGTTACACATCGTTACACGAGTTAAATAATAATTACGGGAATACATAATAAACGACGAATAGATCCAAAGAACCAATAAAGAAGTAGAAAATATTGGGATAATTGAATTTATACCACATAACACTAGCTCCTTTAATTTTATAAATGTAAACTTGTGTAAGAACACTTTAATCCGTCACTGTATATATTAAAAATAAAATCAATAAGCAGAACATGATGATAATTTTAATTTATGTTTTTTCTCTCCCACTCTCTATCCCTGTCTCTGAATTTTATTTTATGCTTGCTGCATCAAACAATCAAATGTTGACTTTATGTGTGTGTATATAGGAGGTTATGTGTATATGAATGGGGATGCAGTGAAGATACCACAACCTGTTGCTACCACCGTCTATGCGAATGTTCCTGTTGATACGGCAGTGTTAGCGACCAATTTATACGGTCCAACCACACAATTGGCAGCTCCAGCAGCAACACACATCCCATTGATAGCGACAGCCGCTGGACCACAACCACCCCATCATCAAGCTTTACAAGTTGCTGCAGCACCTGGTCAACATCAACAATTGATTGCGGCTCACACAGCTGCCGCACACACACAACAGCCTACATTACAAACAGTTCAGGCAGCAGCCGCTGCGGCTGCTGTAGCTGCAGCTACACCACAACACACAGCACCACATCAAATACAGGGACATCCCCAACAACCCCATTTGCAGTACGCCCATCAGCAAACTGCTATTGCTGGGGGTCAGCAGGGGCCTACGGTTACAACAACAACGATTGATAACACCGAATATACAGTCATGAATGGATCCATAACTCAAGACGGCACTGTCGTCTGTTACAGTCAAGATGATTTGCAGGTTGGTGTAGTTGGTGCGCCTGTTGCAGCTGGCGGTGGCAATGTCACGAATTTAGTTGCTGTAGATCAAATGTCTGGTACACCGGTCACAGCAGCCACAGCTCAGCAGCAGCAACAACAGCAGCAGCAACACAACGTACATGCTCAACACCATGTCATTCTCAATAATGGCCCACCACCTCCTTCATCAACTACTACCCTACAACAACAACAATCACAGCAACAACAACAGGTTGTCAGTGGTAACAGTAACAACAACAATATTAGTTCTTCTTCAAATTCAAGCGGCAATACGGGCGATAATAGTGGTATACCATTGGAACAACTTAAACAAATGTTAGCTACACAATTGGAATATTACTTTTCAAGGTAAGTACTATTTTTTTATACCCTTCGCCATGAGTGGTAAGGTTTCTTATTCCTTTAGCAATCTCTACATTTTTCATTTGCGACCCCATAAAGTATATATATATTCTGGATCATTATAGATAGCGGATTCGATATAGCTATGTCATTTCCGCAAATTTCTTCTATACATCTATGTATCCGCTAGAGATATACATATGCAAAAAACACGACTATCTGGTTTTGACCTATATAAAAAAATTTAATAATTCGGTAGCTCGTGAATAGTTTTTTTTTTTGACATTCGAATAAGAAGTTTTGGTTAATTTGAAGTTTTGGTTAATTTGAGCCCACTAGCACACATTCCAACTAACTACGAATCCATTTAAATACCTTAATTTTTTGTTTCACCAAACATTTTTTACCATACAATTTTTTTCATCCAAATTTTTTGTCGACCAAAAAATGTTGACAAAAGTCGTGTTTTTTGCATATGTGAAGGTTATATAAGATTCGGCACAGCCAAATATATGTAGCTCTCTTGTTTTAAATATATTTCGCACTTCTTATTGATTTTCGAGACGGATTAAACTCTATTTTATTAACACAAACAGATTTTGGTAAAAATAATATATTGGTAAATAAAACAATACATTTTGGGCTTTATCTGAAACAAACCGAATTAATTAAATCCATTACAAGACTGACTCCTTTTATTCGGCACATCCGACTTATACTCCGAATAATTCCTAATAAAATGTGTAAATCTGATAAGTGTGGGAATTCAACTTGCGATAATTCCTAACATACATTACATTCAAATCATTAAAACAGTTTTCAAACTAATCACAGTAAAGTAGTATGTGAAAGCTTTAGTAGTGAGATTAAAAAACGTACATTCATAATGAGCATATGTATGTGTATGTGTTTATTAATTTGTTTTCTATTTCTTATAGAGAAAATTTAGCAAACGACTCTTGGCTGCTATCACAAATGGACAGTGATCAATATGTACCCATATGGACTGTGGCCAACTTTAATTTAGTTAAAAAACTAACTAAAGATATTAAACTTATAACAGAAGTGCTTAGGGAATCACCGAATGTGCAAGTAGACGAAGATGGTCTCAGAGTCAGACCAAATCACAAAAGATGCATTATAATTTTACGTGAAATTTCTGATCAAACTCCCGTTAAAGATGTTAAGGTAATAAACATATTTAAATAATCCTATTTCAATTAATAACATTGTTATTTTTATTTTTTTGTTTTTTAAAGAACATTTTTAACAATGAAAACTGCCCACGCGTTATTTCGTGTGAATTTGCTGGCAATAATTCATGGTATATAACATTTGAATCGGATGAAGATGCACAAAAAGCTTTTACATATTTAAGAGAAGATGTTAAAGAATTTCAGGTGTGTATAAAATCATATAAATATTATAAAAATGTTTGTGATTTAAAAATGATATTAATTTTATTTGTAGGGTAAACCAATAATGGCTCGTATGAAAGCAAAACCATTTATAAATAGATTACCAATCGGTCCAGTATCAACTATAAAAAATGGCTTCCGTTTGACTTCACCACCAGCCGCTGTATACGATCCAAATGCTGCTGCTGCAGCGGCTGTTGCTTATAGTGCAGCACCGCAACGTTTTGTATATGCTGCAAACGGAGCAGCAATGACGCAACCACCAGTACCATATAATGGTCAATTACATTTAATCGTAAGATTTACTTAAATTCTTTTATAAACATCCAACTAACTAAATTATTGTTTAATTTATTGCAGCAATTCCAACAGCAACAATTTTATCCTGGTATTGTTACACCTTGGCCCACTGCGGCTGCTGCAGCTGTAGCAGCAGCCGCAACCACAGCACATGGTCAGAATTTCTATGAGATTGGCAATGTTTTTGCAGCCAATGGTTTGCCTCCTGCAGTACCTGCATATGCCACGACAGCACCACCTCCTACACAAACTCCTGGTTTAACTGGCAGCACAAAACCGCAAAGCGGCGGCGGTGGTGGCGGTGGCGGAGGTGGTGGACGCTATAACAACAATCATCGTAATAATTCTGGCAGTGGTGGTGGTCAAAACAGCGGTCATCGCAAGCAGCCACGCAACCCAAATCTACAACAGTTGCAACAAACTCCCCAACCTCAACCACAATTGGCTGGTAGCAATATAATTGTATCTAGTGTAAGTGTTGGCGGAGCTGGTGGTCTGGTAGGCGTTATGCCAACCACAATTGTAGATCCTCACCAACAACAACAACAAACAATGACGCAACAGCATCAAATGCAACAACAACCACCGCCTAATCAACAACAACCGACTTCAAGTCAACAACAGCCCGGCTCTCAGCAAAGTAGTAATACAAGACATTATTCAAGCATGAAGCCAAACACTGGTAAGGATCATATTTTGGAGAATTCACAAGTCTCAATTGTTGTGTTATCTTTATAGTTTGTTAAGATAGTTTCACACTTTAATATACCGGTATACCAATTCCAAATTTGGTACACAAGTTTTTTATGGTCATACAAAATTAGAAGTTGCTCAAAATTTTTAAATTCGCTTTGGTTTGACTTTTATCGAGATTCAACGATGAAACTTTGTATAAGAATTGTCAATTGTATAAAACTTTCTAACCGCTTATACAAGTTTTACAATATTGGTCTCATTGTAATGCTCCTAATAAAATCTGCAATTAATGTTAAAATTAATTGTAACTCCTCCAAGGAAACTTCATTTATGCTAAATGTATTTGGATAACTTAACAAACAAATAAGTGTAATTTAATGTTTAAATATAAACTATACATAAACAATGAAAATAATACAATTTGTGAATTGGCTGGAATCTCTGTATTTGTTTAAAAAAAAAATAAAACATTTCAAATTGAACTCTATTAAACATTATTGTATTCACTATGTACTTTTTTAAGGTGGCATACCGAAATCATCAATTGATAAATCATATGGTGGTGGCAATTCGAATGCTCTCAGCAGTCATCATCATTACAGTGCGCAAAATCAAACTACTCATCATGTACAAACACAACAACAACAGCCACAGCAGCAACCTCAACAATTAGGTGGCGGTGCTGCTGCAACTCACATACAACAAACTCACTATCAAATGCCTTCCTCTAATACACAAACTGGTGCAATGCAGCATACTTCCTATACGGCACACACCGTACCAACAGTTTCAGCACAACAGCATCATCATCAGCAACAACAACAGCAGATTCATCAACAGCAACAGCATGACCTACAAGAAGATGTCAGTGTTGAGGTTGTTCATCAATCACAAATTGTTGTCCAACATGTTCCGCAACAGGGACATCACCATAATCCTCGTAATGCTATTACATCGTCATCCTCTTCATTGACTAATTCGGTTGGTGGAAGTGGTGTGGGCGGTGGCAGTGGTGTGGGAAAAGATCCGCCTCATTGGTCTCAATCTCGCCCCAGACGAAGAAGACGCGATGACGATAATTCTGGCATGACATACTCACCTAATAATCGTGTTGGCGGCGGTGGAGGAGGAGGAGGAGGCGGTGGCGGGGTTAGTATTACAACATTTTATACTACAGTACCTACTAACAATTGTTGTTATTTGACGACTTCAACTGGTAGCAGTAATAGCATACTGGTAGATTTAGGTGTTGGGGGTTTTGGTGTGTTAGGTGGCGGTTTAGGGGGCGTAGACGCCCATTTTGTAGGTAGTAGAGAAGCGGCTGATGTTAGCAGAGGCTTTGGCGGTTATATAAGTCATATTAACGTGATGGAAGGAGAGGGAGTCTGCGGCGGCGGAGGCAATGTTAGTGGACAAATGTATTCAGTTGCTAGCAATCCCACCTCCACCACCATCACCACTACTACCAATAATATCACACAAACAGCCAATGTCACCACTA
Source organism: Calliphora vomitoria (assembly GCA_942486065.2). Lineage (NCBI taxonomy): Eukaryota > Metazoa > Arthropoda > Insecta > Diptera > Calliphoridae > Calliphora > Calliphora vomitoria. The sequence continues at coordinate 37,172,541 of OW818031.2, read as the reverse complement.
GCAACAGCAACAGTAACAGCAGCAGTAGCAGTAATCAAACGCCTTCCTCAACATTTCTTTACAAATATAAAGAACGTTTCTCTAAAATATCCACAACCACAAATTATAATAATCATAATACCAATAGCAATAGTTTGAATACTTCTATAACTACCACAAAAAATGTCAACAAAAACAACATTTATAATACTAATAATAATACTAACAATAGTAATAATAATAATAACAATAATAACAATAGTAAAAGTATAATAATTCAACAACATCTAATAAAATCTTCTAATTTTCAACAGCAATCATATAATTCGACACATCATTCTCAACAGCAGCAGCAACAAAGTGGTGGCAACTCAGGTGGCGGAGGAGGAGGTAGTGTTATTTCTTCTTCTCAAGGCAGTAGTCATCATCATTCAAATCGCAATGATATTAGTGGTGGTGGCCATCATGGCGGTGGTGGTGGTGGTGGTTATACGTCGCATCGTAATGACAATGAACATCGCGGTGGTTATAAAGGTAACAATTATAATCCTCATTATAATAGCGGAGGCGGAGGTGGCGGTGGTTCCCACTCCCACCATTCTTCGACCAATTCATCTTCACATCATCACAATCAACATCACAATACAGCGACATCATCAGGTTCCTCACAACAACAACAGCAGCAACAATTGCAACAACAACAACAACATCATACTTCTTCCACTTCATCATCATCGACACAACACCATTCAATGACAACTTCATCTTCTACCCATCATTATAATCCACATCATCATAATAATGAAGGTGGTGGTGGTGGAGCTAGTGGCGGAGGAAGTGGAGGCGGAGGAGGGGTTGGGGGTGGAGGAAGTGGACGTGATGTTGGTGGTGGTGGCCGCAACTACGAAGGCCGTCACACAGCTGGTGGTGGTTCTAGTTATGCTGGTAATAATGATAGAGCTGGTGGAGGTCATGGTAGTGGAAGTGGCGGTGGAGGCCGTCATCATGACAACTATCATCATAACAGCCATCACCAGAGCCATCATCAACATCACCATCATCAGCAGCAACAGCAACAACAACAGCAACAAAATGCTACACCACCACAACCGCCGCAATTTGACTTAGAAGCAGCAGCTTTTCCACCACTGCCAGGTGAGTTGGAATAAAAAAATCTTATTGTAAAGTGAAAAAGTGAATGGTTGAGTCAGTCGATCATCAGTTGATGACTAATGTACATTTTGTTAATATTCTAATAAGCTAAGATCTGCCCCGTTATTTAAATAACAATTCATCTTACAACAGTGAGCAATCGATAATTGAATAAATACTTATCATCCGATGCAAAAAAGTTAACTTTTTCTCCAACATGTATAAAACGATTAAGCAGCAACATTTTTAAATAAACTCACTTTAGATGATTAAAAAAAAAAAAAAACAGAAATTTATATAAATATGGGTGATCCGAGTATTTATGGGATATAAAATGCAAAAATAGTGCTTAATACAAGTATGTAACATGTTTTTGGATTCGTATTCAAATGTTCATTTTAAATAACTTAATATTTTTCAATAGGCTTTTTTTGGTGTTTTTATTTCTTGACCGAAACAATTTCGTTAGAATAAAATATTCACTAAGATCTGAACAACCATTATGTGTTTTACACTAAAATAAACTATTCGTTAATAAAGTTTTATTCAAAAAGTGTGCAACCCATAAAGTATATATATTCCGGATCGTTATAGATAGCGAAACCGATACAGCCAGCCCCGTCTGTGTGTTGAAATAAACTTTCCGAAGCTCTCCTATAAAGTCCTGGTTCGGTTGCTATTTAAATTCTGAAAAATCGGATCACAAATGTCTTAGATATATGCAAAATATATATCTGGATTACTAAGTCATTAACATAGACAATATGGTTATTTATTGATAGACATTTCAACGACGTAATTAACGCCATAGAAATTCGGACCAACAATGGGACAAAATCGTGAAAAATAATTTTAACCCGAAATATTTTTTCTCAACAAACAGTTATTTTCTTTATCTTAAAGTATACTTTGGTGAAGGTATTTTTTTTTTTTAATTTTCTATAAAATCTTTTCAATTGTTTACAAATCGCTGTTATATGTATATACTAGGCTTTATTTGTCAATCAAGCTATCAAAATTATTCAAAGATTAAAGCCCATATTCATAATAAAAATTTTAATGTTGACTATGAATAAGGCCTTAATTAAATTAATTAAATCACTTGAAACTACTCGAAAGTATGTTTTTTGGAGTTTGTCGCAAATGAGTAATATGAAGAATTACCTTAATTTCAAATTATTTAATTGATAAAGTGAAAAATTAGTAAAGTATTGAACATTACGGTTCATTATTGTCGTTTGAAATTGTCATTATTCGTTGATCTCAAATCGAATGAGAACTTGTGGATGGAAGTAAAGCGAATCTGAAGAGTGCAAGGAAGAATATGTAATCGTTTTGGCCAATGAAGGCTTTTTGATTATTAATGAAAAAATAAATAAAAAATATTTAGAACCCAGGAAAAACACACTACTTCCATACCTAGTCCTAGAACGCATGCATAACTCATTATTAGGAACGATTATGGAACCAGTTCTATAATCAATTATTATACCCTTCACCATGAATGATAAGGGTATATATGTTTGTGATACCGTTTGTAATTTCTTCATTTTTCATTTGTGACCCCATTAAGTATATATATTCTCGGTCGTTATAGATGGCGGAGTCTATATAACCATGTCCATCTGTCTGTTGAAATCATCTTTCCGAAGCCTCCAAATAACTGATGAATAACCTATTCTTTAGTTTCATGTCTGTCATAAAAGAATCTGAAGTGGTTCTGATTACACTTGTTCTAGAACTAGTTACTGTAGTTCTAAAAATGTTTCTGATATATAAAAACTTTTTTTGGAATAAAAAAAAAAAAATATTTAAATATTTTATTTTTATAATTTGAAACAAACAATATTGAATGAGAAACAGTGTGTTAGGTAAATCGAAGTTTTTAAACTATGTAGAGCCGGGAAGCAATTTTAGGTGACATCATGAAATTAATAATCAGTGTGTTGTTCCGATATCGGTTGTACCTTCACATACACCAATAAACAAACTAACGTAATAATTATTATGTATAACATTTTGAATGTTTATTAAAAGAATGCTAATTCTATACTTTCAGCCACCTCATCGTCAGTGGCCTCTAGTAATGTTGCTGCAGCCAGTGGTACCAATAGTAAACAAACTGCCAGTGCACTACAACAGCAACAACATCAGCAGCAACAACAACAGCAAGTGAGTTTAAATGATGCTACAACATCTGCCAATAATAACAACAACATGACTATCAATAGTAATAGTAACAATAGCAGCATCAGTAATGCATCTGATCAACATCAACAAACTCATCCACAACAGCAACAACAACCACAACATCATCAACAGCAGCAGCCAAAAAACGTCAATACTCAACCCTATCACCAGCAGCATCAGCAATCGCAACAACAACAAAATACAAGTAACAATTTAATGCAGCAACAACAAAACAGTTCCTCAGTTAACTCGGGAAACGGTAACGGTGGTAGTGGTTGGGCAGAAAATCGCTTAGCTGATGTAGTACGTGGCAATGGCAACAACAACGTCAGTGGGGGAGGGGGTAAGAAATCTCGCAAAGATTCCGGCCACACCAATAAACAACATAATTTTTACCAACAACGAGGTAGTACAGCTGTAAGTCCAACGCCCACAGTTGGTGGCGGTGGTAATAATAGCAGTAGTAACATCACAGCCACCATTGCCTCAGTAGCCAATTCAACCAACAACAATAACACCTCAACCTTAATTAATACACCCGCCATAGAAACTGCTAATATTGAAGATTTAAAACAACGCGATCATTCAATCGCCAACAACAGCAACAAAAACAACAACAACAACAATAATAATAGCAAATCATTGACAAATAATAAACAAAATTCTAATTCTAATAACTCTGCAACTGTGATACCGTGTTTAACACAAAACAATACTAATACAACAAATATTAAAGGTGGTAGCAACATTGTTGCTGCCACATTTAACACCACAACCTCATCTACCACTGATTGCAATAGCGGCAGCAGCAGCAGCAACACATGTAGTAACAGCATTAACAGTAGCGGTGGTCCAACTACTAATCTCCATGAAAAATTCAACAAGACTGAAGAATATTTGGTACATGCCATAAATAATCCAATTGCCACTGGAGTAGGAGTTGTAGGAGGAGGTGGTGGGGGTGGTCATAAATCAGCGTATGTTCACACGACCGCTTGTGCTAGTAGTGGCAGCTGTAGCAACAATGATTGCAACAACGAACGTAGTGGTAATACCACAAAAAACGTGTCATCCTCAACTGGTACTGCTACCGCAGCAGTGTGCAGTGTGGCCACCATGACCACAAACCTTGCCGAATGCAGTCTAAACAATCATAAAAAACCACCTGCCATTGCAGCTTTAATTGCCAAAAAAGAGACGCCAAAAGATGCTACCAAGCAAAAAAATGCCTCCACATCAACTAGCTCAACATCCACAGAAAACATAGCCGCCGCTGTCGTCTCCACCATCAACAGCAGCGCTGGCATCATTGCTAATGCCATTCCACCTACCGCTGGTGGTAGCTCGGCTGCTTCACGTTTAAGTTATGCTCAGGTAGCACAACGTAAGGACGACAATGCAGCAGCAGTTAGTATTTTATCGCCCGTAGCTGTTAACAAACATGAATCAGCAGCTGTAGCTGTAACCTCCGTTATGCCCTCTCCCTCTGTAACCACTTCCATAAACTCTTCCCCATCAATAGCTGTGAATAAAATTGAAGGGAATGAAAAACATGTGGCCAATAATAATAATTCATCTTCAAGTAGTGGTAGTACAATAGTTGTTGGTTGTGCTAATCCAAGTGCAGCAGTGAGTATAAACACATCCTCCTCCTCATCGTCGTGCTCCTCCTCAGGTGCTGGTGCTGCATCTTTAACTGTAACTGGTGCTGTGAATAGTGGCAGTAATGTTCCAGTAACATTGCGCACTGAAATTTCCAAAGAAAAAGGTAAATTTCCAATGTATATAAAAGATATTTAAAACATTTTGCCTTACATATCATGAAATTTTAATTTGACTCAAAATTTTTAATTTATTTTAATTGAATTAAAAGCTCTAAGCAACTTTAGCATAAAGATCAAATGCCAATTAATAATCAGATTAGTTAAAAAATAAATCTAATCTAACGCTAACCCACTTTGATGTTTTTGAGTTCTACACCATTTTCAATTGTATTTCAAAAATTTCTAATTGAATTTCAGATATTTCTGACATACAATTAGAAACTTCTGAAATGCGATTGGAAATGGTGTAGTTTAAACTTACTAGAATAGAATAAACGCATAGAATGGAAGGAGAGAGAAATATCAATGGAAAAAATTACTCTCTCTTCACACATACGGGTGATACAATAACAAAATACATGCAATATATTTTCACGAATTACGTTTTTGGCTCTCAGTTACTTATCTAGTTATCATCTATGCTTAGTAGTAGAATATGAAGAAAATTTGTACGTTGAGAAAAAAATTGGAATAATTCCGAAAAATCAAATTAAACAATTTATTCAAATAATATATTTTCAAGTCTCTTAAGTCTTCCTTATCACTGGAATAATACATTGTTTATGCTTTCACACTTTAATATTTTTTCATCATCTGTTTGCACTTTCGGATTTTTTCGAAAAATTAATCCGCCAATACTGGCCGCTTATACTTGCAAATAAAAAAAGAACAACATTCGGGGATTAAATTTAATTTAATCCCCAATCTTCAAGTCAAAAGCTCATTTTAATTTTAATAGGAAATTATTTATTGACAGAACATCTGAAATTGCAAAAACATAAGTTCAAGTTATGCTTAAAAGTTTGTGCAAATGTTTGCAATTTCGCATTTTTCCAAGGATACAAAAATGGTAACATATTCATCCCTATCGTGAAAAACATGTGAAATTTATGTTCCCATGAAATATCCATTTCCCTCGAAGGGAAAATTGATATTCCCATGAACTTTTTATTCACAACAGTTAATTTTGTTCGTAACAGCTGGTTATTGTTAACAAAATTCCATAAACAAATTTCACAACATGAGGGAATTTTTTCACGTGAACAAAGATGATGATCTTACAAAACACTCGTAAGAGTAAACACGTCAAACAAATTTGTGCTACAAAAAGTGGTTACGCTTTTTTGAGTAAATATTTGACGTGTGTGACACTACCTTAAGGCCAAAATTTGTTGATATTGTGCCATCGATTTTTCGATAGCTTTTGGCATGTGGAAATATCAAAAAATCATTTTCAAGGCGGACAAATTTCCGAAAAATTAAAAAAAGTTGACTTTTATTTTTAAGGTTTCTTTTTAGTAGGTAATAAAAAACCGGCTGATTTAATTTCTTTTAAATATTTAAGATAGTATTTAAAAAAATATAAATCAGCGCTTTTACTTGTTTCGGTATATTTTTATGTTTTACAATATTCCCAACCAACCCATTTTGAAAAGGTGTTCAATTAAAATTGTTTTCTAATAATTTTACAGTACATTTTTGAAGATGGATTTCGATAATTAATACAAAAACAATTTTTTATATATATATTTTTTCTTTCAGACGTTTCCCGTGAAAATCGTCAATCAACAGGAAGTAGTAATGCAAATGTTGGCGGCAGTAGTGTAAATAGTAGTAGTATAAATAACACATCATTTTCCTCGTCGAATACTGCCACGACACGTAATCAACGAGTCGAGGCTAAAGACTTTAAAAGTGCACATACACGAGAACGTACTGATGCTACTGAAAGCAGTAGTAGCAATTCGGCCAATGGCAGTAGTGGGGGTCGCAAATCACACAGGAACACTAATAATTAAGTCGTCCACGTCCTAAAGTTTTATAGAAAAAAGACTACGAAGTGTAATATCAGTTAGTTGATGAACAAAAACAAACAAACAAAAAAAAAAAACATTTTTTTTATTGAATTTACTATGTAAAAGTTTCAAAAGATAAGACACAAAAGAACTGATTTAACTGCTATTCCCAAATGCATAATATGTGTTTAATTATTATTTGTCTTGCTAATGCATATATACATATATATTTTGAAAATATATATGAATGCTTATCGATTTGGAACATAACTAAATATTTTTTTTAGATTTGAACAAAATATGCAGCCAACAAGACATTCGACATTAGTGTCAAAGAACTTTAGAAAAACATACAACATATTGATTAAAATAAATTTAAAAAAAAACGAACTAAAAAGTTAAGGTTTCTTTTGCACTTAATAAAATATTAACTAGAGAACTTATTTTTTGTATAGTAGATTTTGGAGTATGATAAAATTATTTTTTTTTTATTTAATATATATATATTTTTTTTTTGTTTTTTCTTTCAATTGTTTTTTGATCTTTTTATATAAAATGATAAATGTGTATTTCAAATAAAAAAAGACTACTTACACACTATAATAGAATATTTAAAAACTACTACTATTATCACTACTACTACTATTCTCTACTGCAACTACTATTTGCCTAAATATATGGAAAATTAAAAAAAAAAAAAAAACATAATTTTTGCTAATATAAGATTAGTGCTAATAACTTCATTGAATTAAATGAAATATCATCTATAATACATAATAACAAATATACAAATATAAGTTATGAAGCGTTTACAGTGTAATTGTATACGTACTAAAAGTAACTATAAACAATTCTATACTTCACAAACTGGAAGTTTGCTCGACAGAAATTACCTTAAAGGTAAGTTTTACACTTTGTTTTGCTTGCACACCATTTGTAAATTGTATTATACATTGGCGATGCTATTAACTACATACAGTTGTCCAATTCATAAACTATTATATAAGTTGTATGAAGTATTAACTTAATTCTCTAACATCTTAATTCAGAATTAAAAAATATCAGCAATTGATTCTCCAAAACCATTCAAAGCAAAACATTTTTGTTAATCCAAATTGAATGAAAATAGTTTTTCATTCAAATTACTATTTGTAATAGATTTGATTAGAAGACACATTGGATTATTCAATAAATTTTATAAAGCTATTTTGTAATTAAAGAAAACTTGTGTGATTCAATAAGAAATTAATCATTTCTAGAATAAATTATCAAAGGAATGAATTCAATATGCTTGAAGTACTAAGGAATTAAGTCTATGTATTAAGAATTAATGCTTTCGCGTTTTCATAGAAAATACCAAAAATATTTGAACGACTTTTAAAAAATTGGAAGACATACAACTAATGCCATAGTTTGCGAATTGAACAAGTATATCACAAATGTATATTGTATATATTTTTTTAACCAAAAATTTGCATTTCTTTTTCAATACCCTTTCACAATGTACGTGAACTTTAAAACTGCATTTCACAAAGTACGATTTACATTTAACCGAAAAGATTTTGTCAAATATACAGTGATTGACAAAACATTAGAAACTTTTCAAAATATTCAATTAATAGGTCGCAATGCTAAAAAATCCTAAACAGATTTTATTTAGTATTTCATTAATATGTACTTTAAATTTACTTTTTTATGATAATATTGAAAAAATGGAAACATAAAAAAATTTAACCAATTATAGAATCAATCGTATCCTGCCATTCCCTTTAACAGCATCTGATAAGCTTCCTCCGTGATATAATTTTGAGTCCATATTTTGCAAGCCATAATTGTCCATAGGTTTTCTTTGGGATTGAAATCTAACGTTTGGGCAGGCGACTCCAAAACACGTAATTCATTGAATTTACAACCCTAGAAATGTGTTTGGGTTTATTGTTAATGGAATCTCAAACTAGGGAGATATTTTCCTCCACGTAACATCGTTTAAAATTGATCTATATCCGATTTTTCATTTGCGACCCCATAAATATTTTCTGGTATTGTCACTCACTGTCTATAATCATAATTGATATTGTGAAATTGGGTGTAACTTTAAATCCTCAAATCTTATAATAAATTTGTTGTTTTTTTTCTTTTCAAATTTTCTTTCAGGGTTTTTGTTAGCGTGTGTATCAAATGGAATATTTTTTTAATTAAAAAGGATATAATGTGTATTATTAACAAGGACCAGTCAAGTAATATTTTTTTTCATTTATTTTTAATTATTATATAGTATAATATTATAACTAAATGAGAAGTAGTAGAAAATAAACATAACTAACTAATTGTACATAAAATAACAAACGAATAGGTATTAAAAAGTAAATTGAATTTACCATAAAAATATAACAAAATTAATAAAAACATATGTATAACAAGCATGTATACATATTATAATATAATATAATGTAATATATTTATAATAATTAATGCATAAAACAAAATGAATAAGTTTATTTTCGACGTATAGTAAAAAATTAAAATATACATTTTGTTTATAATTGTTGTTAGGTTAACTTAAACAAAAAAAAAACTATTATTATTTTTATTTTTAAACATACATACCTATAAAAGTAACATAAATATAAATTTATTATCTTTAAAATGCGGTAGAAAAGAAATATTTACTTTATATGTATATGTTTTTATTTTTTTTTTTTGTAAATAGACATTTCTGCAAAACTTTAATTTAATATATATAGACTACTATATATTATTGTTATTCTTTTTTATTATTTGCATAAGTTTAAAATTTATAATTTTTCGTTTTTTTTTTTCTTTTTTTTCACACACTTCGGCATTAATTTTAGTAAAATAGTTTTTAGTTTGAAACAAACTCTTAGATTTCTAAAAGCAATTCAATGTTTATTTCCATAAATATAAAATAAATGCAAAATATTAAGACCTAACTTATAAAAAAAATATATATGTTATTGGATGAAGCAATTACTTAATTTTCAATAACAATTTATAAAGCAAAATAAAAATAAAAAAATATAATTTAAAATAACATTGATATTTACAATTGAAAATAATAAATATCTGGCTTTAAGTATATGAAACTAAAACTTAACCAAGGGAATTCTATAGATGCACATTTAAAATTAACGATTAATCCATTTTTTCACGATGTCTTTTTATACCCTTCACCATGAGTGGCAAGGTTATATATAATTTTTTTCATCCCTTTTGTAATTCTACATTTTTCATTTGCGACCCCATGAAGTACATAAATTATTGATCGTTATATATAGCGGAGTCAATGTAGCCATGCCCGTCTGTCTGTCGAAATCAACTTTTCGAAGACCCCATATAACTTTCATATTGACATTTAAATTCGGGTGAGATATAGGCTGAAACTCACGAATGCCTCGATTTTTTTTATCTAATGATAGACATTTCAAAGACCTTTCCAACGACTTATATAATGCTATAGAAATTCGAACCGACTTGGGTCAAAATCGGGAAAAAATATATTTTTAACCCGAATTTTTATCGCCAAATTTTTTTTACCAAAAATTGTTTGACCATAAAATTTTTTTTCACAATTTGAATTACCAAAAGTTTAATAATTCAAAGGATGAATGAATTTAATTATGAATTAATTCAACAATAAAATAATTCTATTCAAACGAAAGCCTTTAAATGAAGCTAAAGAATTTGTTATGATGGGAATTGTTATATGAAATGAATTGCTGACATTTTTAATTCTGAATTAAGATTCAATTCGAAGCTCTGGGGGCTACTTCCGAAAACAATTCGAAAGGAAATGTTTTCTAATTACAATTAATATTTAGCACACATTTTTGAACATTTTCATTTTCGAATTGAGTTACGCAGTAACCGCCCTGGTTATATATAAATTGATTTTAGAAATCTCATTGTTTTAAAACGTATATAAAAAAATCTTAACACTTATTAAAATCAATGTTGAGAGTGTGTTTTTAATAAAATACACATTTTTTTCGTGTACATTTATTTAATTATTACATATATACGTAGTTATGTTTACTATTTACACAACAGCAAAAAGAAACGATAAATCTACATGTGTATTTAAAACAAAAAAAAAAAAAAACAAAAACTAATGATATAATACATAAAATTCTCAGTTTAATGGTTTCACTTTCACTCTTAAACACACTTTTTACATACATATTTAAATACATACAATTAATGAAAAAAAATCAATCTTATAATTATATTAATTTAACACTCAATTTATACACATACTCACAATAAAAATCCGCCATACTTTTCAAACGAAATACGTAAAAGAAGTCAGCACAAAACTCGCATTAATAATATATTATTTAAACTATATCTGTCCCTCGTTAAACAAAACAAAAAACATTTAATGTTTTTCCTAAGTTTCTAATTTTTTATTTTTTTATTATTATTATTATTTAATTCGTTATTACGTCCATAAAAGTTGAACTTTATTAAAATGTATACACAGATCTACGTATCAAAAGGAATATATAATCCTCCCACAACATAAATTTAGTATATCTCTTTTAAATTTTTGTTTCTTTTTCCAAAATATTTTATGTGCCATTAACCAAAATACATTTTTAATGAATAAAAAAGAATTGCTTAATTATAATTTCTTGTCTTATTGTTGTTTTGTGTTATTAAAACAATTGCTTCTTTTGTTTTTTAAAATATTGTCCTTAGTAATAAAAAAAAAAGAAAAATTCTGTAATAAAAACTACTCTATAATTATTTTCTACACATTCTTTAACAATAAAGTACTGGTCCCTTTGTATATAACAAAATATGTGTATATGTTTACTAGATACATATATACACAAATATATATATATATATATAAACTTAGATATTGGTGGTCATAAGTTGACATCTCATAGCTCTTAAAAATTTTAATATTTTAGAATCGAATTATAAAGTTTCCCTTGTTTTACTCAAGTGGAATTCTTAGATAGCTTTGTCAACTTAGTACCATCTTTACACAAATTAAAATAAATACATGTATAGGTATATTAGAAAATAATATTAAAAAGTTTCTTTCTCGTATTGTAAATTATATATATTTTTTCATTAAAATAGACATTAATACTAAATCATTTAACATTTAATAAATAAAACATATACATATATTGTGTGAAGATCAAACATTTATTAAAAAAAAAACAAATAAAATTATATAATTTTCTTATAGAAATGTACCTTAAAAGAACTATTGAAAACAAATTTATATTTTTTCACCTCAACTAATAATTCTTATTAAGGGTATTCATTTAAAAAAAAAAAAATGGAAAATTGGAAAAATTTAATTTTTGTTACAACAAACACAAGACAAAAATGTCCACCAAAAGTTGAATTTTTAACAAACTATAACCAAGTGTAATTTTCCATTTTTTTTTTTTAATAAATCCTATAAATTTTGTTGTTTTTATACCCTTCACCAACATTTGTCAAGAATAAATTTCTCATTCCGTATATAACACAGAGACATAGGCCCCTATTATGAGTTGCATTCGACAAACGATATTCGTTGACTATCGAATATCGACTATCGAATGTAAAATTCGTATTATAAGTTGGCATCGCTGTCGAAAATGTCGTTGTGCATCGAATTTTTCAACGTCGTGGTCATGTTTAATTTAATATTTTTTTTTTATTTTGTAAACAAAAATGTTTTATTTGTAGTGTCAGCTGAAAGAATTGTACTACTGTGAATAAACCAAATCAGTAAAATTCACATTAGTGCTTTTCTTCAACGAATGTGCGCCATAATACCAAATAACAATTCGTTCGATCAGCTATTTCGACTACAGTCGAAAATCGAATTTAGTTCATAATAGGCACCATATTCATCTGAGACCCAATAAACTATACATTAGTTAGAGTGTTCCATTTTTAATGTGCAGTAAAATCTGCATTTATGCTCATCAAAATACAGGTGGCTATAATTTTCGACACTACGGTACTATTTTACAATTTTGTTCATATTAAGGTCAATTTATGAATTTTTACCGGGAAATCCACCTAAACTTAGTCTGGAGGAACCAAGTTTTCTGAAAGTTTGTAATTCCAAATTATGAGACGTAATAAACCAAAATGTGTGACAATTTCGAAAGAATATTATGTTTTATGAAAAAGTGTTAATTAAACATTAATAGTTTTCAGTAGTTTTCGAGAATGTGCCCAAACTTGTGATTTTCCCAGGCAAAAATTCAACTCTTCTCAAGTACAAATCAATACAAATATTGTATACCCACACAATACAGGAATAACAAAAACATGACCGGAATTAGACATGTTAAATAATGTTTTTTATAGCAACTCTAATATTATGAACTACATTAATAACAGTGACGGACAATTCAATAGAATCACTAAACAATTTTTAAATAAAGACAACTGATATTTTCTAAAAATAAATTAAAAATTCAATGTTAAACATTACTGTTAGTAATACAATCACTAGAACGTTAACCAAGATTATTGAATTATAATGCAAAATAATCGTCTCCCGATATCTATTTTCAAAGTTGTCGTAATGCTGCTACGCCAAAAATATTACACATACATATATCGTCATGTATTACGCATGTTTATTTTTCTATTTTTGATTTTAGTATATTACGATGGTATAGTAATGAGAAAGTCCTAATTATGTACTCGTAGTTACAGTATTGTAGTGATTTCGTATATTGTCAAGAGTCATAATTCCTGCCTGTGTAGTTATTTTAATATGTACGTGTCCTAGCAAGACGCTAATTCACCCCTAATTGTCTGTCTTAAAGACGATTACTAAGTGCTTAAAGTAAAATTCAAAATTATTTTCAAAATCACTTCTAACTCAAGTAATATAGAAAGTGACCTAACAAGATATTACTTGATTAACTTTCAAACTACATAACTTTAAATTGGTCTAATAAGTATAAACATCACTTTGATTTCCAAAATTAACACTAAATGCCGATTTACTCTCTAATGGACCACTTGTACTATATGTTACTTGACTCTCCAATAAATGTGTAAATGGGCATCAATGTTGAAACGAGTGTAATATTAGCTATATGTAGGGGCGTATTTACGATACGGAACAGCTGAATAAAGCTTTCTAATTTCATTCCGTTCTACATATTGAAACAAAAACTACAAATTTGCTTAAGTTTAAGAAATCGTTAGTTAACAAGGGAGCATTTTTTAGCGTTGTAAATCTATAAAAATTGTCCAAAAATTATCAGATTTTATACAAACTAATGCTAAAATACTTCAAGAAATCAGTCCAAAAACTGAACTAAATAAATAAACCACCAAAAAAATAATCAAATTAAAGCTAATCTTTCACTAATTAATTGGGCATAAGAAAGGGTCATGGTCAGGTTAATAAATATTTGCATATTTTATAAAATCATTAACTTCATAAATAATTCAAATGAATAGAGTCTATCGTCCATATTTCCACAGTATTTTTATGCAAAGTATTAACCTCTGAAATACCTTAAAGATAAGAAAATCCAGGTGTAAATACTTGAAACTACTTTCGTGGGCAAAGGTACAAAAAAAATTCAAAATCAAATAAAATTTTATCTCTCAGTCATTCCCTTAATTAATTCATAGGCTTAATTCCTTTATACTTCAAATGTATTGATTTCATTCCTTTGGGAATTCATACTTTATAGAATCAAGTTCTTATTGAATCATTCAAATTTTCTCTAATTCAAATTCGTTGCACAATAGCTTAATAAAATGAATTAAATGATTTAATTTTTCTTCAAATCTACTACAATTACATTACACATTTCCTAAATGATGAAAAGTCAAACAAGAATAAATTGAATGAAGAAGAAATATTTTAAAAAAAATCTGATCCTAGATTTTAATTAACAAAAAATTAACCATACAAAGTTTTAATACATTTTATTATGAATTGAACAATGAATAAATTATATTCAATTAAAAGCCTTTAAATGAAGCTAAAGGAATGAATTATTGTCATTATTTATTCAGAGTTAATATTTTAGTGAATTAATAAATTTGAAGCTCTGATTGTACTCGTTTTTGAAAAAGACTTGATTAACCGAAAATGACGATCCGCACAATGATTTGATTAGTTTTCGAATTAAAAAAATTATATGCATATAGTACCTTTAAAATCCTTTATTCCAAACATACCAGAATGAATTTTGTTTAATGTGAGATTTGGATGAGAAACGTATTTCCCATGTTCGATTTGAAGGTTTAAAAGTAGGTGCTAACTACCCTAGTAATTTTACAGGATGTTTTGAAACAATCTGACATGCTGAACAGTTTTTTGAAATATGGGAATTTTAAACCAAACAATACATGTTTCAGATTTTCCTTTAAACAAAATATGCAAATGCTTAAAAAACATTTTTTGCTCTCTTTTGGCGATTTTTTAAAATACATTACATACATTCTTATTTAGAGAACCTACATATATAAGTATTTTTTTTATAACGAATCCAGTAATTCATGACCTTGCAATTTTGAGAACACGAAATCTCGCTTGTTACAATTGGGACATTCTCTGAAAAAGGTCGTTGCTAACTTGAAGTGAAAATGTAAACAAACAGTGTTGTTTATTTAGTCCTGTTTAAAATTTCCATTTTTAACATTATTTTTTTTTTTACTTGCTAATTTGCTACTTATTATGTTCTTTTCTTTCTTTTTAAATAAAGAAGTGTTATGAGCTTGAAGACTGTGATCCTTTCTATAAGTAAAAAATTAAATCAGCATAAATTATTATTTTTTATTAAGAAAAAATATAGAAACCATGAAAACATAGCACTGACTCATAGAACAATAAACTATATTAAATGTTTACATTGTTTTTTTTTATATTCTCTAATTAAAAAACAACAACAACAAAAAATAGGCTTATAACATTTCAAACTCTTTTTAATATTAAACTAACAAAAAATCTTTTGTGAAACCAGGCTTTAAAAAGCTTTTTTTTTTTGCAGTTAACAAAATTTATTTTTTTTTTCGACAAAAAAAAAATACAAAAATTCTAATTGCTAAAAGTGCCTATAAACAAAAAATGTAAAATAAGATAAATATGTATGTAAATACAAACTATGTATTAACATTATGTTTTACTATTTCTCATTGACTTTAATAAAAAAAAAAATTCTTAATAAGCATGCTTCAATAACAAATTCCTTTACTAAACCTAAAAGTATACAAACAAAATTATTTTTTACTTTTAAATTAATTGGTTGTATTACATAATAGTATCTGGATTTGAATAATTATTTGTTTTACTTTTTCAAAACTAAAATTTACTAGAAAACACCAGTAGTTTATACATAAATGTATATTTTATGCCTTAAAATAAATATTTTTTTAATTTTTAAAATAATATATATATGTATGTAGTCAATATGTGTATTTTGTATATAATATGTGTATGTATATGTATGTGAATTTTGAACAAAATTTAATGGAAAAGAATAAACAACAAAAATAAAATAAAAATACATAATTATTAATCTAAACTAAATTAAAGAAATTAAAATATATGTATTATTCCTGAAATTACATAAAATTGGAAATGCGGCCTATCTATTTCAAATGTAATTCTTTGGTTGTTTTTATGTTAATTAATTTTAAGATATTTTATCTTAGTTTTTTTATTAGATTGAAAACCTTCATAAATCGTTCATATAGAATGAGATATATAAGTCGTGTGTAGCTATTGACCGAACTAGTTTAACAACTATTTTGTTCAATAGTTTATGTAACTTTTCATTGATATATTTTCTATCCTCTTACACTAGTTCTGTAATTAGAATAGACTTTATAACATAACCTTTCATCATCGCCACAAATATACCAACCAATCTAATCTAAAGTCCATATTGCAGTCTTTAGCTAACTTGCATTAGTAATATTTGTTTGTCCTCCAAATTGTTCTTCATTGTTACAAATCAAAGTTTTCACATAACCGCAAATCAAAGGTTCGATTTATTCTTAATTAAATTTTCAAAATCAAATAAAATTGATTCTCTTATCCAAATTCATTATAAATTTATTCCTATGCTTAATTCCTAAGTACTTCAAAAGTATTGAGTGCATTCCTTTAAGAATTTATTTTTAATAGAATTAATTCCTTATTGAATCATTTAAATTTTCTTTAATTCAAATACATTACAAAATAGTTTAATAAAGTTTTTTTATTGATTAAATTTGTCTTCAATTCAAAAAGGCTTCAGGTATTTTTTTTTTTTTCATTAATTTTGTAAATGATTAGAATCAAAACAAAAACAAATTGAATGAAGAAAAAATATTTTCATTCAATTTGTGTTAGATTAAAATTCACAAACATTTAACCATTCGAAGAATGAAAAAATTCTATTCAAATAAAAGCCTTTAAATGAAGCTAAAGATTTTGTTATGATGGAAATGGTTTAATGGAATAAATTGCTGAAAGTTTTATTTCTAAATTAAGATTTTAGTGAATTAAGCTAAAATTGAATTGATTAATTTGATTTTAATTAACTGTTCTTTAAAAAATAATTTTTGTTTGAAATTTTCACTCGGAACTAATTGTAGAGAAGCTTAATGTAAAAAACACACATTCTAAGGAACAGTTCCAGAAGAATTTCTTCTGTCAGTGATTTTTTTGAAATTTTTTGAATTGATTATATTTTAGAATTCAGATAATTCCATTGAAAAGGTTTCGTTTCCCAAATATTGCCGCCGAACGCAATACTGTATTATTTTCAACATTCCCAGTATATAAGTCCAATTCCAATTTTTTTTTCCAAAAAAAAAAGTTTTTAAAGTTGTTCCGGAACTAATAAATGTTTTATAGAACTTGGTTTCTTAAAAACACTGTAAAAAAAACCATAGCTTTCCACAGAACTAGTTCCAGAAGTAATTGCTGCAACATCACTAGTTCCAAGGCTGTAATTAAATAAACTAAATTAGCTCCGATTACACTAGTTCTAGAACAAGTTATTTTAGAGCAACTTCTGAAAATGTTCCTGTCATGTTTTCTTTAATTCAAATCTATTACTAATATACTTTAGAATGGTTTTATGAAATGAATTGCTGATACTTTTTTATTCTGAATAAAGCTTTCAGTGAATTAAGCTTTAATTGAATTAATTAATTCGAAACACTGTTTCCCTTGTAATATCAGAATAACGGAATTATTAAATCATTTGGAAATTAACAAAATTAAATGGAATCTGAAGAAGCTAAAACAAAAACGATCGGAATAATAACTGCTAAATTGAAACCATTCCGAACAATATTCCCCTGTTCTGTAAATCGAATCCGAGTAACATTTTCGATTTGACAAATTCACATGATTTACTAGTTTTACTTTTGAGTAAACAAACCTTTTTCAATGTAGACAATTGTGCGAATTGAAGAACTTTAATTTGTCAATTGCTCGTTTTTGAAATAATACGATTTATTTTGTCACTAAGATAGAATAATTAATTTATTAACAAAAATCCTTCCAGAGACATGTTTATAACATTTCCTTAACATCACCATACCATTACATTTCCATTACAATGCCTCAAAACAGTAATCTATTCTAGAAATATGAAGGTTTCTAATCTAATATAAAGAATTCTTATGTCTAATATTATTAATTTGTTAACAATTTTTTTAATATTATTTTTAAATTAAACTTGTTTCCATTCATCCATTAATTTTTGTTCTTTTTTTATTTTTCCAGATTTAAAAAATAATTGTAAAGCCTATTTTTTTATTTGCTTTATAATGTAATTAAACAAAGTCATCATTTAGGCGTTTTTTTTATATCGAATTTCGGTTATTGTTTTGTTATTTTTATAAATATTATGTTTGATTTAAAATATTACGCACATTGTTAACATATTTATAATTGTTATCTTTATAAAACAACAAAAACAAAACATACAAATAAATTGAAATTATAACCTAAAAACACAAAAATATATATTGTACCAAACTACAATTTAAAATTACTAAACACATACATAAATAAATTAATACAAAAAAAAAAAAAACCTATAATTATAACTTAAATAACAATAACATTATTCATTAAATTGTTTAGTATATAAACTAATTAATTAATTAATAAATTAACTAAACAATAGTTATAATTGGTAAATATAAAATAAATATATGAATTCTTTTACCTAAATGTAAAACGAAAACAAAAACAAAAATACATACTTGCATATATTTGAAATACATACATACATCTTATTTAATTTTAAGTAAAGCTTATTAAACAATTCAAAATAAACAAAATGGTAAAGAAAACATAATTTAACAACAAAAACAATATTAGAAAATAAACGAATATTAAAACAAAAGAAAAAGAAATTATTAATAATAAAACAATAACAATAATTCTGTAATATAAATACGAAATAAACTAAAAACTTAAGTTAAATTTAATGAAATTAAAAATATTTATTATTAAATATTTATATATACATATAAAAATACATTTAAAACATAAACTAAAAACACTTTAAAATATAAAATAATTATATATACACACACATATATATATATATATATATAAATAAAAAAATAATTAACTTTAAGATCAGCTTAATATAAAAAAACTAGGTTACAATTTATACTAAACAAGAAAAAAAAAAATTAAATGAAACAGAGTTAGAAAGAAAACTGTCGTCAGATAAAGAAAAATAAAATCGAAATCGTTAAAAAAAAAACAATTGAATTACAAAGCAAATACTTAAACGTATATAAACAAAGTAATTAATTACCACTAAAATAATACTAAATGTTATTTAATATTAAGCCTAATTATACAAATAATAATTTAAAAAAAAAAAAAAAAACAAACAAATAAATATATATTCTGTGTTATAATACTATATGTAAAATAATTTAATATAATTATTTCTACCAAAATTAAGTATTTGCTTTTGATTATTAGTTTTTAATAATAAAATACAAAAAAAAAAAATCAATAAAAAACGCAAAAAACCAAACAGAAAAAAACAGCAACATAAATATGTGTTTCATTTTTATAACATAAAACTATAATACTAAATATTTTTAATAAACTGAACCAAAACTGTAGTAGTTACACAACTAGTTGCAGAACTCATGATTATAGCCGGCGGGTTACTCCCTAATTCGATTCGAAAGGAAATCGTTTCGAATTACAATGTATTTGGTACACAATTTCGAACATTTCCGTTTTCGGTTTGAGTTACGCAGTAACCCCCAGTACTCGTTCTAGTTTTGCGTTGCGACCAATGATTTTTGTTTGAAATTGTCAGAGAGCGGAAACTAGAAAAAACTCAATTAAAAAAATTAATCAGACATACGAGTTTTGTTTTTGTTTCAACATAGTTTTTATACCCTTCACCTTCGTTTTTGTCATAAATTTAAAAAAAAAAAAATTTTTGAAAAAAATTATTTGAAAACAATTTTGAAAAAAAGTAATTATTTTTAAATTTTAAAAAAATAATTTTTTTTTTAAATTTTGAAAAAAAAAAATTAATTTTGTTTACCTAAAAATATTTAAAGTTTTTATTTTTAAGTATAATTTGGTGAAAGGTAAGATTCGGCACAGTCGAATATAGCTCTCTTACTTGTTTTTACCAATAAATTCTCACCACTTAGATTTTTGACAACTGAGTTAGGTCTTTGACAAGAGTTTCCGATCTACAGTCAGAGTCAACATATAGTATACAACACGCATTTACATCTATGAAGCTAAATATTTTAATTAGAGAAAGAAACACATAAGTTTGAATAAACTTAAAATTAAATTTAGAGTTTAATCTTTTATTATTTTAAAATTGATTTCCTGGAAAATTGATAGGAAAAAGTACCTAAAAACAACAGTCAAAAATTAATATACAGTTGTTGGATTAACGCTCTATTTTATATTACCAAAATACGAAAATAAAAAAAATATTTTGTTGGTCCTTCATTCGACTTAATTACGGCCTCTATTTAGTAATTTCCCTCCTCATCCGTTAAAGAGGGTTGAAGTTCGTCCTTAGCTTCGTATTTCAGTATTCCGGCTGAAAGACTAATGGAGTTACAAGACCTTAATTTTCAGCACATGCTTTCAAATTGTCCTTTAAAATTTGTCTCGGTTGTTCATTGCATTTGCAATGAATACAAGAATGCCAGGTCCTGCATCTGACATACAGCCCCACCATCAAAAATCCACTGCCATGTTTTACGGTAGCATTAAAGTTTTGTAAAGGTAAAGATTTGCAAAAACCTACTAATATTCTCCACATGTATTGTAATATTTAATGATGAAAGTAAATTTGAGATTTTTGGCTCAAAACCAAAAAATTCAAAATTGAGTTTTTAATGGATATTGGTACAGCGTATCAAGGCACACACACGTCTTTACACATTTTTAGCTTTCTATTTAAAAAAAAAAAAAACGATTTTATTAATAAAATAAAATCATATTTGTTACCACATCACTTTTAATTTTATTAAGTTTTTTGTCTCTCCTGCAAAATTTTAAAGTGATGATAGGCCCTTTTGCATTTTAGGTAACGAATTACTTCTGTGGTCCAATTTTTTCATTGGTTTTTAACCATTTTTTAAATAGTACACAAATGGCGTTCAAAATGTAAACTTTTGAATGGAAGAGAGGTCGCATCTTGAATAGAAGAAGTATATAATTTTGTTCTGTACTTAAAAATAACATATAAATATCGATGTTTTACAGAATCAGAAACGTGGATTTTATGAAGTACAAAGTTGTCAAAAATGCACAACATCCTCCCCTCCAAACACGCTAATGTAAAATTCATTGGTTTTTCAACAACATTTGGAGTTTTTTCTCTTAATTAGTTGCTGGGTATTTATATTTAATTTATTGGGTCGGAAATGAAAAATTGTGGAAGAAAAATGTTTTATAAATGAAAAAGTGGAGATTTTGTTAAACAAAATAGAAATCTATTAATGTGTTGGTAAGTAAATGTCATGAAAACCCCCAAAGTTGCTGGGTTTTTCAAAAACCAATTCGTTTTTGTTTTGGTGCAAATGGCCATAGAGAAACATAGAGCAGAAACTAGGAAAAACTCAAAATAATCACATATACGAGTGTTGTTTGTTCACATAGTTTTTTCTGCTAATACATTCTCACCACTTAAGTTTCTGACAACTGAGTTAGGTCGCTCTATGCAAATGTCATATAAAGGAAATATGAAATATGGATTTTTTACAAGTCATATACATAATAAAACATTTTATCCTATCTAACGTGCCGCTAAGTTTCCCTTATGGAAATTATAATACTTGTAAATATTTTCTCGCCTTAAAATAGAAAAAAACATATATTTAAAAACATAATATTTATTATTATACGTTTTAGTTTATTTTTAAAATTTAATATTAAATCTTAAGCTAATTAAAACTAATATTCACAATCTATTTTTTGTAATTTAGAAGAACTTCATTAAATCAATATTTTTAATCTTATAGAAGTATTATAATCGTAATGCTTTCAAGTATCGTTCTTGCCGTACAATCATTACCGAACGGAAAAGTTTCCTCAATAGGTATACGATTGTTGCCGAACTACATTATTTCTTACAGGGAATAGTAGTACATATGTCGAATCATTTTTGTATTATTTTGTTTAAAGGGTAAATATGTATTTATATTAATAGTAAAATTAAAAGTAATTAAATTAAAAATTATTTACAGGCTTCACAATAATAAATTAACGCTTACATACTATTTAAACTCATATAGTATGTTAAAAAATTCACATCTTACACTATTTCTATTACAATTTGTGTTATTGTAAACTAATTTGATAATAAAAAAAATGATTATGCATTTTATTTATACTAATTATGTATAAGAAAATAATAAAATCAATTAATTAGTAATAAATGTAATTATATTTCATTGCCAAATGTACTCAGTTCTAATCTGAATTAAAGAATAGAGATGCGGTCTGTCTATCAGCTGAAAAACTTCTTAAATGTGGAGAGAAGGCTTCAAAATGATTTTTCAACATTCGATTCAGATAGTGTTATGGTAGCTTTAGTTGTCTCTTCAATTCACCTACATATCGGCCACTTAAGGCAAAAATATGTTCAACATTATACTATTTGCATGATTTTAGTTAGAGAATATATTTTTTAGAAATCACTTATATATTCAATGTTCTAAGCCTCAACTATGTTGTTAAATTTAAAATTTATTGTAGATATTAAAATGCAGAAAATGAAAATTGGTGATCAAATTCTCGAGATCGTTTAAAAAAACTTACATTACAACAGAAATAAAATAAATTCCATATTATATAGTTTATCTAAATTCAAATACAGATTACGAAAGAATGACTTCTTGCTTAATTTCATCATCATCGCCCATAGACTCAGTCTCAGCTGCCTCAGCTTCGGCTACACGTTTTTGCAGATGGCGCCACAATGTGCTTTTGGAAATTTGAAATAAATTAGCGGCATGATTTTGTGACATACCTTCGTGTACGCAGGCATGCACTGCCTTCGCAAGTTTTAATTTAAGATCATCTTTGGACATGCTGTCCCGTTTTTTGCACGTTACAAAGTCAGGTAGCTGACCAGTTTGCGACAGTCGCACCTTATGTCGATGCAATGTTGACATGGGTATATCTAGATCTTGTGATATGCTCTTAAGAGATTCTCCAGATTTTAAACGTTCGTATGCCTTTGATATAATTGGATTTTCTCGTGCTGTCTTCATATATTGCGGATGTTTGCGGACTCTGCGCCAGAGCACCGTTTTCGAGATGTCATAGCGTATGGCGGCTTTTTGAAGTGATAAGCCCTCATTGATGACTGCCTTGCTGGCTAGTTCTATTACATCGATCTTGTCAGGATCCAACTT
Organism: Calliphora vomitoria; assembly: GCA_942486065.2. Lineage (NCBI taxonomy): Eukaryota > Metazoa > Arthropoda > Insecta > Diptera > Calliphoridae > Calliphora > Calliphora vomitoria. The sequence continues at coordinate 37,148,711 of OW818031.2, read as the reverse complement.
AATTGATTTGTTGAGCTGTTCTACGCCCGTACTACGCACACGTCGCCAGAGCTCCGCTTTGGAAACATTAAATTTAACGGCAGCTTTTGGTAAAGACAAGCCCTCATTGACCATTGCCTGATAGGCCAAATCGGCTGCTGATGTGCCCGAGTTGTGCATGGAAAAATTTGTCGATTCGTCGTGACTATTATTATTTGGGGACATCATGGTAGCATCTTTGAGCAGCGTAAAACTTTCATTAGATGCTTGCAAAATCGATATGGGATCGTCGTGCGCTGTATCCTCAGGAAGTTCTTCCATTTTGGCTATAATCTGTTGAGAAGATGGCTGATGTTTTAGCTTGATAGATTTCATTTTTGGTTTTAGTTGTAGTATCGAAGTGGTTGCCGTTGCTGTTGTAACAATGGGTGTTGTTGGTTGTTGTGGCTGATGTTGTTGCGGTGTTGACTGCACAACTGTTACACTATGATGTTCTTGTGCAGTTTCACCTATATGAATTAAAGGTTCATCGCCGCTACTGTATTCCTCTATTATGTGTGATTCACAGCCTTCATCTTCCGTAACTTCCATATTAGAGGACTCTTCCGGTGATGAAGACGGTTCCAATTTACCACTATGCGTTAGCGTGAAAGTGCCAGAGTTTTCGGTTAAAATAAATTCATTACCAGCCGTAGACCCTGGAACATGTTCAATGGAATAGGTAATTTTATGTTGAGGTTCATGATATACATCCAAAAAGTCTAGTTCTCTTGTAGCGCCAGTACTATTTGCAGTACTTGTGCTCGTATTATGAGCATCGCTATGCATTATACTCTGTGTTTCAATTATTTCTTCCTGATGCAACGTTTCGGTAGAACCTCCCACAGTCACTTGCCGACTGGCCAATGTACTACTTGCTGCTGCCATGATTGTGTTACTTTCTACTGCGATGCTGTTCTGACTGCTATTTTGAGCTGTCTGCAAAGCATTTGTATTGCACTCAAAACTGATGGCACTCTTAATTCCCAATATATTGATAGCTTCCAAAAACTCGGACAAATTTGCGGAGGATAAGGAACATTCTCCCAAATATATAAAAGCCAATACATTGTCCAACAAATGCCCTTTTATATCGGGTACCATTACACAACATTCCTGACCAATGGGCACATCCGTTAGAAGACAACGTAGTAAATCACTACACGATGATAAAACAAAACGATGGGCCTTAACACAGTGTCCCTTAGCCACCAAAGTCACTTCACAACTCTTCAAATCGGCTCGTAGATTTTTGTGTATATCTAATATTGTGGCCGAATGGCCCATCCACTTTAAATTGTTCATTTTTCCACACTACACAAACAATTTATGTATGTTCGAAAAATATTTTGTATTTTTCAATACAAAAACAAACGATTAAAATGGAATTTTTTGTTTATTTTGTTTTAATTTCTAATTGTTTTTATTTTAATTCCCCGTTTTATTGAAAATGGAATATGAATTTCCTGTTCGTACGCGTTTCTTGTATTTCTTTGCAAAGGGAGAATGAAATAAAAATGGGTCGTGGAAAAAAGTTACGCTACGCTTCGAAAATGAAATGGTGTCTCAAAAGTAATTTTAACAGAGTTGTATTTTATAGTACTTTTTTCTATTGGTGAACAAAACGGTAAAATTTTAAATGTTTTTGAATTAAACAACAATTAAAACATATTTTATATACTATTTAGCATTTTCAATGTCATGCCTCGATGAAAACAATTCTTCCAGAATATAGATGATATATTTGCAATATCGTCAGATAAACATTTGAATTAAAATATGAAGATATTGCTAAAACGATATGAGGAACAAAATTGATCAGATTATGAGTACAGCAATCCCTCGATTTACGCGCCAAAAAGTTTAAATAATAAAAAATGTTTGATTTTATAAAATGCTTTATTCGATATCAGGGTATTGGTTTCGAGAGAAAACAGTTTATTATTCATACAAATATAATATAAAAAGCACAAATAGCTTACAGAAATCTGTTAAAAGTAAAATGTTCAATTTTTTCAACAGGAAGCAGCATTATAGCTCCGGGTATTATAAGCAACTTGAGACGGGTACCTTCCAAAAATACTGCCTGATCCCGATTTATGGTTTGAGAAAAACATTCATATTTATACAAATTTTCAGCATCTTTGCGAGCTGCTATTCCTTGTTTATTCATCATTTGCAATTTTAAGCGCAATTGAATTATTTTTCGAACTACAGAAACTGAAAATAGTTCAACAGCCCACATACTTTTTAATAACTGTACGGCCTTAATATCCAAATATGATTTAGACTTTTCATCCTTAAAACCTTCCAAATATTCCTTTGTACAATTATTAGCTTGTGAGATGAGATTTCGGAGTTTTTCTTTCAAAAAACGTATTTCAGCCATAGTACATGATTTTTAATTTGTAGCAAGCTTTTTAATTCGAAACCACACGCACGTTTAAATTCGCTTTCTAAAAACTTCAAGGATCCTGACTCGGGCACGTATCACCAAGTTTTCAAATTGAATAAATGAAATTATCACATATGAAAGTATCGTAAACGCCGTTTAAAATACACATTTTTGACGGCGGTAACTAAAAAATAGAGTTTGCAAGCTGATAATGGTTAAACGGGGATGAACCATTTTAAATTTATGGCAAAACCGACGAACTGTTTTGGTTGTGTTCATTGCATATAAACATGTACGATTACTCGATTGTCCAAATCGGAAAAAGTCGAACATTCACTGGGTTTAGACCATGATTTTTACGACGTCGTAAAATTACATTTTAAAGTTGCTTCCAAAAACATGTTGCATGTCTTTTTTTGCAGTCAGAGTTGATTTTTATTGTTTAATCTGTTAATCTTCTTCAAAAACTTCAAAATCAGGAAAAGACCTAAACGGAACAACAAGAAAAGAAATTAGTGTAAAGAGAAATATGAAAAACGACACGAAAAACCCAAATCGAATCTATTTGTTTAGTCCCCGTTTACACAGTAAGATTTTTCTCGCATAAGATTTTGTTTTTCTTCTTTAAACTTGCATTCGCGTTTTCACACAAAGATTTTTATTGCAGACAGTTTTATTTTGTATACATACAAATGTGTATGTTTGTGTGCATGTAGGTATTACGACCGAAAACACAAAACGAATTGCAAGTACATCAGAGTGTGTACCCATAACGCGCGCTACTGATCTAAACTCAGTCATGAAAAAATGGAATAGTCGATAAAACTATTTTCTTTATTTTTGTTATAAGCATTTACATTTAAATAGAATAAAAAGTTGACTTTTCATAATACAGCAATATCGAAAAGTCGACTATTCAGAAAATATTAAAGTCGAAATCGACGATTCAAAAATCGAAAAAGTCGTAGTTTTGTTTCGTTTATTGAACACTAGTACAATGGAAACTTTTTTGAAACTATATTCCGTAATATCAGTTTACATTTTTGTTTTATATACAAATTCTGAACAGAACAAACGCACCAAAATTCAGGCATAATTGAAAATTTTGTATACCTATAAAACAAAAACAAATTTTTAAAATTTTTGGTGACGTGATTTATACAATTAAGGCCTCAATTATGTTCTTATTTTTTGGATTTTGACCTGTTAGTTAAATATTTGGAAAAGTTTCCATTGTATTATCAACCACTGTATATATTTAAAGAGAACATCTTGAAATAAAATTAGAGCATCAGTAGGATAAAACCACCATCTAAGCATGAGTATTTCCAAGGTTGGCTACCGATTAGAAAGTTTACACAAATTAAAAATCAAATTACATATACATATGTATTTACATTTTAACTTCTTTAGATTTCAGTAAACTCAATTCGAAATAACTAATTTTTATTATTTATCGCAAATTTTATGGACGCAATTAAAATTTTACAATTGCGGCAATAAGTATTGCTAACAAATAGCAAATTACTTAAAATAATTTATTTGAAAAATCGGGTTTTCCCAATTTACCCGTTCTTTTAAACCGGTTTTCGATTTATTAGACAAACTGGATTTTTTGTTGATTTCCATCACATATGTAACTGATATTCTCACAGATGTCCTTAAAATTGTTATTTTAAAAAGCTATTAACGTAATCATTCCAATACTAAGTAGAACGAGTTTTCACAAATAAAAGAATGAATTATACGTAGGTTATTATTTTTTTTTTTGGAGCAGTGTAGTATACACACATTTATAAATTTATTCATAAACGTATTAAAAATAAAAAAAAACAAATGATAAGAACTCACAAAGTTGAAGTGTCGTAAACAAGAACCATTTAAAAGATATAATTGCAATAAATAAGAATCCAGTTATGAAAAAGCAGCTGATCAAAAAAATATAACATTTGTCTGCGAACATCGAACGAAAAATAGTACATACAATATTCTTTTCATCCTATTATTGTAATGGAAGCAATTTTACTTGTACACGGTGGAGCGGGAGATATCACAGATGCTAGGGTAAGCGGAAAATTGGATGGTATGAAACAGGCTTTACGATCTGCAAAAGAACATTTATGGCCTTCAAATGGGGGAGAGGGTAATGCTTTAGATGCGGTTGAGGCTGCCGTTCGAGAAATGGAATGCAATGGGAACTTTAATGCTGGTTATGGTGCCTGTTTAAATCTCGAAGAAAAAGCTGAAGTTGAAGCCAGTATTATGGATGGTACAGAGCTTAAAGCTGGCTGTGTCACACTTTTGCATGATATTTTACATCCAATATCAGTGGCCAGATGCGTAATGGAAAAAACCAAACATTCGTTTTTGGGAGGAACTGCTGCACAAAAATTTGCTTTGGAACAAGGTTTTGAACAATTAGAAGGTAAACATTAAATAATTATAGTTACTCGTTGGATATATTGATGATGATCTTAATTTTAGATGGTTCTTTGGTTACGAAAGATGCTCTATTGGCGTTGAACGAATTTAAAAACTTACAAGCTAAAGGTCTTGATACTACATATGCTAGAACAGAACTGGATGTTCCAGGTGAGCCCGGTACTGTTGGAGCCGTAGCTATAGATAGTAAGGGTAACATAGCAGTTGCCACCTCAACGGGTGGTATTACTGGAAAAGTACCAGGTCGCATTGGAGATACTCCACTTTTGGGTTGTGGCACGTATGCCGATAACACGATTGCGGGCGTATCAACTACCGGTCATGGAGAGACCATTATGCGTTTTAATTTAGCTCAACAAATTCTATCAAAAATCCGATATGAAAAAAAGACAGCACAACAGGCTACAGAAGATGCCTGCAAGGAAATGACTGAACGTTTAACCGGTACTGCAGGCGCAATAACAATTGACAGAAAAGGTCAAATTGGCATATATTGGACATCGAAACGCATGGCGTGGGCTTATACAAAAGGTACGAATATAATTTGTGGAATTAATCATAATGAAGAGTTCGTAGACGAATTGTAAACTTCACCATAAGTATTAAAGCTGAAAAGATGAATAAAATCTATAAAGTTGAATATAACTTTAAATTTCTTATCATGAAACAAACCCAAAAAACAAATAATTTTTTTTTTACTTTTAAATAAGCTTTTTGTTTTGAAATTGTATGTACTTTTAAGAAGAGAAATAATTATTATTTATGCAATATTCAACTCAAAAACTCACTATGAAGAAAATAAAATCCCTTAGAAATAGTAAGTGAGAATGGCGCTGTGTGAAGAACTAAACGTAACGTTCTGTGCCCAAAATGAACTTAAGCGGCGTACAAGTGATTTTACTTGAATTTATGTATCCAGAAATCACAGAAAAATATATGCAAATTTCTCGTTGTTCTCATGTATTTCAGACATCTTACATTATTGGACACATTTTGTTCTTATGTACAGTGTAAATTATTTTTCAGAAGAATTGCAAAAAATCACTATAAATTTAAAGTTTCTACGAATATTTCCTAAAATGCCGCATTTATAGAGAATTATACATAGAGACGAGACACTTTGATTTTAGGATTCTATAAGTCGATTGTTCGATTGTTTGAACAATCAACTTTTTGCTTTGAAAAAAGTCGAACAATCGATTAGTTGTCACAATAGTCGAACTTTTTAGATTGTTAATAATTGCAACATTATACTAAAACAAAATATGCATAGAATGACATAATTTTTAAGCATTCGAATAAAAATCAAATACCTATAATCATATATAAATAAACATAGATCGGAAACCCTGCTGTCATAGAGAAAATATACATAGAGCGGAAACTCTGCTGTCAAAGACCTAACTCAGTTGTCAAAAACCTAAGTGGTGAGAATGTATTATTAAAAAACTATGTGGAAATAAAACCAACAGTCATAATCTTTTGAGTATTTTTTTTTTTATTTGAGTTTTTTTTCTATTTTCCGCTCTATGGATATTTTCTCTATGGAACTAACTCAGTTGTCAAAAAACTAGTAATTTTTTTATTTGAGTTTTTTTTTTTCTAGTCTCCGCTCTATGTAGTATATTTTCTCATACAGAAAAATAAAGCGGATACTTGAAAACACAAAAAAAAAAAATTACTCAAAATAACCACTCGGTGTGTTGCGTGAAGAGAATTATTTGTGTTTATGTACCAAAAGTCGTACGAAAAGTTTTATCATCTAAAGCAGCCGTAAGTACTGTTTAATTTTTGTATGGATTTATTCTATTAAATGCAACACTGGCCAACTAAAACACAACCATGTTTATACAGCTGTTAAAAAACAACAACAATTATAACAACCATATTACATAAACTGTCAAAAGGGAAGAAAAATTTTGCACGATTCAGGAGGGCTACGAAAAATCCTGAAATAATTGTACATAATGGCAGCCTTAATCAGAAATTTTGGCTTAAAATTGATTACACAAGTTGGAGTTAAAAATGGTAGGTACATTAATTCAATAACAACAAAAAATTACAACACAATTTGTCATTAAAGGTATGTCATCTGCTGCTACAAATGTTGGTGCAATGCGTTTAGCCAGTTCTGCTGCCGATGGACAAAAAGCTGACAAACGTAAGAATTAAATCAAATCTGTGTATATGGGTAATGGAAAATAAATAACGCTTTTGTTTTCATATTGTAGCCACAATTCGTAAACCAAATGAGGCTGCGCGTACTAGCCTATCGGATTTCGGTCGTTATGTGGCCGAATGTTTGCCCAAGTATGTACAAAAAGTACAACTGACAGCTGGCGATGAATTGGAAGTTCTTATCGCTCCCGAAGGTGTTGTACCTGTACTGCAGTTCTTGAAGGATCATCATCAGGCACAGTTTAGTAATCTTGTGGATATTGCCGGTATGGATGTGCCATCTCGTAAATATCGTTTCGAGGTTATCTATAATATTCTATCATTGCGTTACAACTCTCGCATTCGTGTCAAAACCTACACCGATGAATTGACTCCATTGGACTCTTGCAATGAAGTCTACAAAGCTGCTAACTGGTACGAACGTGAAATCTATGATATGTATGGTGTATTTTTCGCCAACCATCCCGATTTACGTCGTATTCTTACCGATTATGGTTTCGAAGGCCACCCACAACGTCGTGACTTTCCTTTATCTGGTTATGTTGAGGTAAACTAGGGATTTTCTTTAATATATTTAATTGAATTTGTTATTAAAGTGTATTTGTTTTTAGTTACGTTATGATGATGAGAAGAAACGTGTCGTCTGTGAACCTTTGGAGTTGGCTCAAGAATTTAGAAAATTCGATTTATCTGCCCCTTGGGAACAATTCCCAAATTTCCGTAATGCTAACCCTCCTGCGGAGATTGTAGAAGGAGAAAAGAAGAAGTAAAGAAAACTTTGCATATGCAATATTGCTGCTGATTAAAAATATTTGTTAAAATTTCGAAAATAAACACGTAAGGCCTGCTAATGAATATATTCGGCCACAAGTCAATATTAGCATTTAAAAATCAACTTTTGAATTATGTTTAAAATCAATTTTCATTCTCAATAAATCCTGAATATAATAATATATATCATGCTTATATACCAAAAATTTAATAACAATACAAAAACTGCCTCAAGTAAAAGAGTCTGCCTTGATTAATTCAATTTAAGCTTAATTTACTAAGATTTTTATAATGAAAATATGTTATGAATTCATTTCACAAAACCATTCTAAAATTATTTATCTTCATTCAAATGCTTTTATTCAAATAAAATTATTTCATTGTTGAATTAAATCATAATAAAATTCCTTCAACCTTTGATTATTAATTTTTTGGTAGTTAAAAAATGATCCAAAGTTAATTTAAATATTTTTCATCATTCAATTTGTATTTGTTTTATTTGTTCTGTTTTATGTAACATTTAATCGTTTACAAAATGAATTGAAAAAATTGAATTGAAGAATGTTTAATCGTTAATTAAATTTTTTAAGCTACAATATTTTTCATTGTAAACCGAATTCGAGTAACGTTTTCGTTTTTAAAATTCATTCACATACATATTTTCGTGTTCTGTAAATTGAATTCATATAATTATATCCTACACCACCTTAGTGGGGAGGGTATATTGGGTTAGTGCTGATGTTTGTAACGTGCAAAAATATTGTCCTAACACCCACCTTAAAGTATACCAATCTGCTCAGGATCACTTTCTGAGTCAATTAAGCGATGTCCGTCAGTCCGTCCGCAAATTTAAAGATAAAATCAACATAAATATGTTTTAAATATACGCAAATCATCCCACCAAATTTTGTGACGATTGGGCCATAATTAGTCATAGCTCCGAAAATCACTTTATCGAGCATAAAAATGGTATTTAAATGAGATTCAATACAAATAAGTTTTATATCAAAATAAAACTGTTTATAATCATATACTCGGTTAAGGGTATCATATGGTTGGGATTGCCCGACTATAATTTCTTACTTGTTTTCAATTTTTAATATACAAAGCTGTTTCAAAATGTACAAAATCGTTCGGAAATTTGCTTTATATTGTAGTTACAGTTGGTTGTATGAAGTTTTTAATCTGGGGTTTATTTTATTCTTTGAAAAAATATTTATTTAACAATAATATTTTACAAAGTTAATTTATAAAATATATTACTATAGCGCAGGGTGACATGGGCGAAAAAATATATTTATTTAATTTCAATACTATATCAAGTTATAATCACAGGTTTTACTTGTATTACGTTATTTTGTTCCAAAAGTTATCTAGTTATAATGCCATTCATATTCCGTTTATTTTCTTTTACTTCGTTAAACTATTACAATTACAATTCAAAGTTTCCGTTTCTTTTTCCTTTAATCATTTACAATTCTCACAACAACAATTCATAACTTGGTAAATCTAGTACTATTGCGCTCTTTTAGGCGTAACTTTCTCAGTTTTACTTTATTTATCTTCGGTGCCGGCAGCGTTTGTGAAAAAATCGGAAAGTTTTATAACAAGTTAATTTATTTGTTCTATATTGTGATCATAGCTATTTAAAGTAAATTGTTTAGAAAAGTGTTAAGCTTTAATAAATAAGTTAATGAAAAAGGTTTTAAATTTAAATAAAGTGAAAGAAGAAAATATAAATAAAAGCAATCAAAGTTTTTGTTAAAGTGAAAAAATAAAATTTCCAATAAGTCATTATAGAAAAGAAAAAATAAATTAATTAAAGATGCATTTAAGCTAAAAGCAATAGTGTTATTAGTGAAAAAAAAAATCCAATAGAGCTATTAGTGAAAAAAAGCCAATCGAGCTATTAGTGAAAAAGTCAAATTTATAAGTGCGATAAAAATTTCAATATTACAAAGCCAAGTTTACAAGTTGCAGATTTCAAGGTGAGCCTATATGTATTCCCAAGCAGGTTATTACACGCTGCTGTTTATGTCATTCATCTCTAGGAGTGTTTTTTAAATTAGCTTTAAGACTTTATCCCAACCAATTGTAGAATGTAAGAATTTTTCTTATTCGACATAACCTCAAAAAAAAAGTGTAGTACTTTTGGCCGGACAGTTCTGTAAGTGTAATATCATTGTCGGAAAAAATGGTGGGGTTACCTGTTACAATCGTTTGGTGACATTTGTTGGATTGTTGTAATTAAGAAATGTTTCAGTGCAGGGATTTGGGCAGATATTTAAAAATCAGTGTTTTAAACGTTTGTAACATTACTTCTGAAGCTATTGTGTTTTAGTAAAACAATATGAAAACTATACTAAAATGCATTGCCACTATCCTGGATCTGTTATAATTATGTTGCAAAGTACTCTAAATCAAAGACTAGATTTTACAAAACCCTCCGAAAATTAAAATATTTATCAACAAAATCTGATAATTGTAGCTGTATTGAAAAATATAACCATTCGTTCATTTCAGCAGTCATTGCTAAGTGATATATTCCGAAATGTTCCGATAGAGACTAGAGTCTGAAATTCTACCAGGTCGAACAAATATAAGTCATATTTTGCTTCCAACATATGTACGTATGTAACTCCGGAACGATCATTGATAACAATGTCAGCAAAGTGAGAAAACAAAATTTTTTTGGAAGTGACTATTCGTCCTTTAACACAAATATAATTCGTTAAGCACGGCGAGGGATACATAATTATTACAACATTCGTTTATGTACGTAATAGTAAAAGGTAACTTCAAGGGCCATTATTACAACTTGCTTATGTTCGCAATAGTAAAAGTTTACTTTAACTTTTACTTTTCCTATTACTTAAAGTTACCTTTTACTATTTCGAACATAAAGGCAAATTGTAATAAAGGCCCTAAGTAATACAAAAAAAGGTAGCTTTAAAGTTACCTTTTACTATTACGAACATAAAGGCTAGTTGTAATAATGGCCCTTAGAATTATGTTTACTACTTTACTACATTTTGTAAAATTAAGTTAGCTTGTTACAGACATTTCAAAGATCTTTGACATATATAATGCCATATATACGGACCGACAATATGTCAATATCTTTCACCACAACTTTAGTTTAACAAAAAAAATTTTCACCAAAAAATATTTTCACTAGTGACTGGTAAATCGATTTTCAGGGTCCATGTCCGTCAGATCGTCTGTCTGTTGACATCAACTTTTCGAAGCGCCAAAATAAGTCTCATACATCAGTTATTACCCGCTATAGTTCAACTTAAGTTGATATTTAAAATAGGTTCACAAATGGCTGATATATAAGCATAAAACCGCAACCTAGATTTGTTCACCAAAAATAATTTTTAATTTTTATCTTAAATTATATTTTAGTGAAGGGTATACATATAAGATTCGGTAAAGTCAATAATAGCATTCTTATATAATTTAAATAAAACATTTGTTATTCAAATAAAGTAATTACAAGTTTCTGCATAATTCTGTTCTTTCGTTTCTTTATTAAATAATTTAATTCTTTTTTTTTATAATATTTAAAATTATCCATTTAGACAGGTTTAAAAATTCTCTATTAAAATAATAATTTTAAATTTTCATAATGATGTAATGGGTGTTGAAAATACCTTTTGCAATTTACTTTATAAAACAAAATTTTGTAAATAAGTTTAGGAAATAATAAAAATAATTTTAATAATATGTGTTACATAAAGCTTAAGAAAATATTTAATCAACAAATTATCAAATAGAAATGTTTGTGATCTGCTGTTATCGAAACGTTCTTCTTAGAGAACAAAATATCAGTTTATAAAGTAGTCGTTAAGTTGGTATCAAGATGTAAGATGGTGTGAAAAGGAAAAATATCTCGTAAGAAACATTTCTTATTGGAATTAAAGTTATTTACAGTATAAAGGTCTTATTCATACAGAAACTAGAAAAAACTCAAACAAGAAAATTTCTCAACATAATCACACGTACGAGTGTTGCTTTTGTTTTCACATAGTTTTTTATACTAATACATTCTCACCACTTAGGTTTTTGACAACTGAGTTAGGTCTTTCACAGGAGAGTTTCCGATGTATGTGTATTTATCTATTTATGGTCTTATTCATAATCAACTTGTTATTTTATCAAAGGTTTATAAAACAAACATTTAATTATGAATATTGGGGGTAAGAATATAACAAATATCCTCAAAATAATTTTACTCTAAGTTGTTTTTTTTGTTGTAAATAACAAAAATTTTTAAATTCAGAACAAGATCTTTTCGTTTTCAATATACGGCTCATAAATGACTAAAATTTGTGGCGTTAAAAAAATGGTTTTCAATATTAATACAAACACATTTGTAAACAAATTTCTTTACTTTGTAACACATTATTTGTAGATTAAAAAAAAAATATAACTTTCAATTATAACAGTATAGTTTTTTGTTTCTCTTAAAATTACAACATACAACTATGTACATAGTTTAAAAAAATAGTTTTGAGGGATTTTTTCATCTCCAAAATTTGTTTGTTTTACAATTATTTGATTTAGTGTTTAATTTTAAAATATATTTTGTTAAAAATGTTTTGGTTAAGTATATTTTTCTTTAATTTTCTTTTACTAAACTAAAATACGTAAATTTTACGATTTTTTTTTTATGTCTTCTATCTAAGAAAAAGACATTACAACAAATTATTATATATATATATTTTTTTGTATGTTTATCATAACAACAACAATTAATCAATGGCAAAATGGTTTTCAAAAGGCAGCATTTTCGGGAGTTGTAAAATCTATTTAAAATACATAAAATTTTGTTTCTTTGTGTTTGAATTTAAATGCATTCTCTTTAAGAAAACCTTTAGCCTTACAAATACAAAATGTGTAAACCCTTGTATTCGAAAAATTCATCGAACATCGGGTTTACTAATAAACAATTTTTTAGTTTTAAGACCTTTAATCATATGCACGCTTTTAAAAACCAAAGTGAAATTGAATTTCCAATATTATTTCTAAAAGCATGGTGATAAAGGCTTAATTTACAAAAATATATTTATTTTAAAAGAGTTTTAATATTAACTTTTGAGTCAAAGTTTTTTTTTAAACTCTTTTTACAAAACAAAATTCAACTTAACCAAGTCTAAGTAAAATCAGACATGGTAGATTATGATTTTTTTTTTAACAAATAACAATTACAAATTTACATGCATACGGAAAATTTAAGATGTGTATGCAACAAATATGTTTTAATACAAAATAGTTTTTTTTTTTTTTGGATTCAATTGAATTTCCTTAAAAAGTTTCCGTTTTTGTATAATGTCGGTTGCTAGAAGATGTGGTATTACTTGTTTGGGCATTCGTTCGAGTTTCCTGTTGTTGATTATTGTTATTACTGCTGGTATTGGCTGAGGAGCTTGATGAGGAATTAGTTACTCTTGACGAAGTATTAGTGGTGCTTGTGGTAGATGCTGAGGCGGCTTCAATTTCATTATTTAAACGTTCGTGATATTCTTGGAAACATGGCACTATGCATAAATTCGTTTGACATTCGGGACAGTGGTATTTGGTTTTGCGTCGCAGAATTCTACCATGACCGTCGATGGTGTTCCAACAGAAATTACATCCCAAAGCGGGGCCAGGTCGTATGACGGGACAATGACTAGAACGTGGATTTTCCAATGTAATTATCTCCCGATTGGTCTACAAAAAAGTATAAATGTAGAGTTAATTTGGTAAAAATTATATCATTATATTCGGTTTTGGTAATGTTTTCCAAAAAATAAAAAAAAAACAAAATTTACCTGTGGAGATGATACTGATCTCTGTAGTTCCTCGTTTCTAACGCGCAATGTTGGTAAATGTTCAAACGATCCACTGCCACCACTATTTGCAGATGTACCCCCACCACGTTCCGTTAACATAACAGCCGATACTGATTTTGAATTGCGAAATTTGTTCGCATTCACTGCAGACGATGTTGATGACGAGGCGCCGCTCGATGAGTGGATCGCCTGAGCTGTTGTGGACGCATTATCCTCTGATGCACTGCGTTCGCTCAATTGTACGGTAGGAACTCTAGGTATGGGCGGTGAACAAGCCACTGAGGCCGAATTAGATCTTTCATTAGCCATATAGGTTGTGGTGAATTGTGGCAAACTTAACGATTTCGTAGGACTTGAGGAAGAAGTACTTGTACTCGCATTGTTATTATTGCTGGATGATGAGGGTGCCTGCAATGGTTGTGTGTTCGTTTGGGGTACTATATATTGCGAAGAGCCGGCTGGTGGTGGTGATGCCGTCTCGTATATAGATTCGGGTAGTGATATGTGATGTGAATGTTGTAGGGGTGCACTAGATGCCAGATAAGTACCACTAGTACCCGTCAAAGGATGTGAATATTGTCGATGTAAGGGAGCAAAAGGATTTGTAAGATTACCACTGCCGCTGGCTAGATGGGCTGAATGTTGACTCGGCAATAGAGGATCTGAGTGCTGTTTGACCAAAAATGGTGTCGTCTGAGGTACACTGAGGAGGTGGGGTGAATTGGGTGATAGACTTGGTGCCGGTTCCGAAGAATGACGTTCTATGCGCGGTGGTACGGTCAACAAGTGATGATGACCGTGATGATGGTGGTGATGATGCGTTGCCATATGATGCAAACCATGGACGGTCGATGAATAGAGCGTTTGTGATGTACTAAATGGTTCAAAATCTAAGCTACCAGTGGTTGGTTCGGGTGATATTTGATTATTGGATAGACTGTCGCTGTCTCGTTTAACACGCGGTTGTCTTGTAAGTACACGATTGCGTTTAGTTCCCATTTGAGCCGGTTGTTGGGTTTGATGTTCCATATGTTGTTGTTGTTGTTGTTGGGGAGATTGTGCCATACTTAAGGCGCAACTGATAGATGCTTTTGTATCTTCTATTTGGAGAAAAATTAAAAATATTTATTTAAAAAGTTATTAAAGATTTATGTTTTTTTATGTTAGGAACATAAATATATTGATGAATATGATTAAACTTTTATTTACAAAGTTATTGGCGATAAACGAACATTTTCCGGATTTTGAACAAATTTCGGTCCGATTTTCTACATCGAGTATAATTTAAAAATGGGAGTATAATTTAAAAATGTGGAGGCAGCAACAAAGCAAGTTTATGGAATATGCAGAACAAAGCAAGCTTATGGAATATTTAACAAATTATCTCAAGATGAGCACTATGTAGGCATTTGTCTACCGCTGCCTCTGGGGTATTCTTAGAATTTCAAATCAAGATTTGTGAAAACATACTGCTCAATAAAGTCCCATTAGATATGAACATACAATCGCAAATTTAGTTGACTAGGATAAACAATTGAATGAAATGGAAAACCTTTTCTGCGGTCTATGTTGCTCTAGAAATTAAAGGACTAGACTGCCAAAATATATCCTTGGTACAAGAAATTAATATTTTTGTAATCACGTTATTAGCTTTTAAAAATAATTAAGATATTTTTTCTAAATTATTAATTTTCATCTGTTAAAATGGTCACCGAAAAAAAGTACGTGAACATATATTTAAAACTTTTTAAAAAAATCCAATATGTTGCAAAAGATTTGAAGTTTCCTTATACTTGAACATTGAAAGAAAACCTGGATCAGTATGAAAAAAGGTCTTACAGATATTGGTAAGGCAAAAGAAGTCGAACAATACATTCGAAGAGCACCCAACACTTCTATCAGAAACACAGCTCGTAAAATTAAATGCTCTGATTCCTTTGTGCAAACCGGGTTGAAGTCGTATAAAGTTCAGAAAGTTTCAGATCGCAATGCTGTGAAGAACTTAGAAGCAAAAATTGAGATAAAATTTTATAAAAACAAAGTACAACTGTTGCGTGATGGATAATGTAACTTAATGTTCAATGAATTTTTTACAATATTTGAATAAATTTACGTATTTTAAAGAATTTTTATATTGAACGGTTTAAGTTTTTTTCAACTAGTATAAGTTTTTTCTGGCTCACTCTTTATATATCTATTTTCTAATATATAAAAGTCTCGTGTCACAATGTTTGTGTTTGAACTCCTCCTAAACGACTAAACCGATTTTTATGAAATTTTGTATGTATATTTGGGTGCTATGAGAATAGGTCGTAAAGTATATTTCATACCGCTAGGCCATGAGGGTGTCCCTATCCAGAATTTGTATTTACTATTTTTTTGCATTCAAAATAACCTATAATCCCAAATTTTCATCAACCGACCCTCACCCACCCACTTTTTAGCCGAGATTTTAGTATTTTGTATGAGCAATATCCAAATTTCAATACATATTTACCATTTTTTTTTATAAGTTTTGTATATATTTTTGGTAGGTACGAAAATAGGTCGTAAAGTACATTTCATACCGCTAGGTCATTAGGATGTCCCTATCCATCCATTTTTTTAAAATATTTTTCGCCAAAAAATTTTGTTTGTATTTCTCTTCATTTGGCATCAAAAATATATAAAATGCCAAATTCACTTAGAATACATTCGTTATTTTTTATTTAACAACCAAAATATTCACTAGAAATAATTTGTATGGCAGGACAGCGTTTGCCGATTCACCTGGTGTATGTATATATGTGTATAATCGAGGACTTTAAAAAGTCTGTTGTCTGTGGGATCTCTCGTTAAAGCTTAAAATCAAATACTCCTCTGCTTCGTTTATGTAAAATGTCATGTCAATCGGATCAGCCAGTTAAAAATTACAGATTTATTTCCAACATATTTTGATTCTGCCCCAGTGTGCACTCATCAATTCAGCGGAAATTCGTGAGTTCTTTTTAGGGACACTTATGGCGTTTTCTTTTCTGATACAAAATGTTGCCAACATATTTTGTACCATTTATTAAAGGTTACTACTCGTTTTTAACGGACAATAATCATTGCAATTTTCTTTAATGTAACTTCTAAAACTATACTTTTTGCTTCTAAGTATTTTAATACTTTTAATCAAAAATACAAAAAACTATTTCATTAACACAAAAGAAATTCGAAATCAATAACCAGAACAGCAGTTTTAAAAATGCTGCCTTTCTAACACTTTGATAAAGTTGAGAGTGAAACATGTAGCATATTTTCGGTTTTTTGGGGCAACATTATTTAAAAACAAGAAAGAGAGCTATATTCGGAAGTGCCGAATCTTATATACCCTTTACGAAATTATACTTTAAATTACAAATTTTAAATATTTTTATGTAAACAAAATTAAAATTTTTTTTTCCAAATTTTTTAATTTTTTTTTTTTTTTAAATAAAAAAAAAAATTTTAAAATTTGGAAAAAAAATATTTTTAATTTTGTTTACATAAAAATATTTTAAAATTAAAAAAAATTTTATTTATTAGTGAAAAAAATGTATGAAAAAAATTGTTTGCTGAAAAAAATTCAGGATAAAAAATATTTTCCGGATTTTGAATATAGCTTTATATACATCATTGAAATGGACTTAGAAATATCTATCATTAGATGTGCGGAAGAATTCTTTGGGGGCTATGGGAAGTTTATTTCAATATACAGACGTTCAGACGCTATCTGTAACGATCCAGAATATATATACTTTATGAAGTCAAAATGAAAAATGTAGAAATTACAAACGGAATGACAATCTTGTATATAACCTTGCCACTCATAGTGAAGAGTATAATAACACGTTATACGCTTACCAAACTTCATTTTTTTCAGAAAAGAACACAATGAAGGGTAAAAGATAGAATAAAGGCATAATTCATGCTAGAAAAGAAAACGCCATTAGAATCAAAGTTCATCTTGGTGTGCCGTTTACGCCAATGACTGCATGGGTAACATGGTACTGGTTTGCGATACAGAACTATGATCAGTGAGCAAATTATTGAATGGGAACTGAGGGAAAGTACAACTGGAAATTTACGTTTCCGGCCCCCACCTAATTTCTACTCGAAAGTTTAAGTTAAAAATGCAAGTTTTATCATTAATTTGCTTTTCGTTTTAATAGATATATATATATATTTTATTATTAATTATACCACATTGAAAATTAAAGACTACTGTTTTTAAACATATTTTAAAAGTTGGTATTATTTGTTTTGTATTTATATATATGTATATATAAATTTAGTATATATGTATTTATATGTATGTATATATGTATTTATGTATATGTCTTTAGTTATTTTTTTTACCAGTTGTATTTAAATTAGGAAACATGTTGATTACTATTGAAATAAATGTCTTATTATTTTTTATTTTTTTGGTTTATATGCTGCTGCTCAATGTATAAAGTTTTAGTTTGCATACAATTTATAACAATTTCATTTTAGTATTTATTATTATTATTATTTTGTTTATGGTTTTGAATATTTTATCTTTTTTTCTTTTGAGAGTTTAAAACATCTACTTATATACTTCTTTAAGAGTTTTTTTTTTTTTTGTAATTTTCCAATCAAAATTATAACATCACAAGCTACTCTTATTAATTAACATTTAGTTGTATGTTGTGGATTTATTTATTTACTTTATCTTTTAAATAAGTATGTCTTTAAGTATATATTTAAAGTATATATACTACACATTATTAGAAAAGTATTTATGTATAAGTAATAGTTTTACCACGATATGATATGATTTATCATAAAATATCGCTTGGCTTATTTGTTTTATATTAATATATAAATAAAAAAAATTACATTATTCGTAAAAATTGTAAAATCGTTATAATTACAATAATAAAACATGTATAAAAGATTTGTTATTTTTTTTTTTAATTTTTAAATTTTATTTATTTTTTCTGTTTATTCTCAATAATTTTTTTTTTGAGTTTTTAATATTTTTTTTATTTTTTTTTGTAATGAATATGACGTAAGTTATTTATAACACAGATTTGTTTAAATATTAACATTATTTTATCATGTAGTATGTATTTTGTTGCGTTGCCTGTTTAGACGATGTGAAATTAAATAGATTTTTTAAACCAAGAAATAATATAGTATATAACAATAGATTACATACATATCGTCACCTAAAGTGCAAACAACTATTTTAAAAGTGTTAGGCAAAAAACCATTTGCAAAATTTACCATTTAATCTTTGAACAGAATGACAAACTCATTTCCGAATTAAACTTAGCTTAGGTTTTCCGATTTTGATAGCATTCGTTAAACACATACTATTTTTTTTAGAGTCATTTTAACATTTCCATCATAGATGACAACTAGATAGGTAACTGAGTGCCAAAAATCTATGTCTGTTGTCAAAAACCTAATTCATGAGAATGTATTGCATGTATTTTGTTATTGTATCACCCGTATGTGTAAAAAAGGAGTAATTTTTCCAATTTGATTGCTCTCTCCTTCCGTTCTATGCGTTCATTCTATGATTTTCATTTTTAATTTTGAAAAAATTAAAAGAATTAAGGATGTCGGAATTTATTTTATGTATTTAAAGTTACAGCTCTTATACACTTTATTTATTTAAAAAAAATTTAAATCGTGAATACGATTGCGAGTTTTTCGAAATGTAGAAGAATAAACATTGGAATGTCCAAAAGACATGTATTTACCGAATATGGTCAAAATCATGTTATTTTGGTGGAATTTGGATCGTTATAGATAGCACAGTTCATATTGAACTTTCCGAAGACCCCAAATAACGTACACACCTGATTAAAAATCAATTTATCGTGTATATCCATGACAACCTCGATTTTTGTTTGCCTATTTTTGCCTTTATCTCGATTTCAAAAAAATAACTTTCCAATGACGTATGTATATAAAGGTAGGGTCACACATGGCAAATTTTTGACGATAAAGACGTAACCACTAAATAAAACATATTTGAATTCTTTTATTAATTTCAAAAACTCATTTTACTTAAGATAATTTAAAACAAACAATTTAGATTTATTTTATTTAATGCAGTTTGATCTTACAAATCACTTGTAAGAGTAAACACTTTAAACAATTTTGTGCTAAAAAACAGTGGTTGCGCTTTTTGGAGAAAATATTTGCCATGAGTGACCATACCTTAACGCCTTAGAAATTCAGACCAGCATTGGGAAAAGTTTGTTGAAAATATAATAAAATACCTATCCAGCGCTGTTCACGACAAACAAAATTAGCTAATTTAGAGGCAAAAATTTCACAAATATTTTTCTCCTAAAAATTTGTTTCAAAAAATATTTTTAAACCAATTTTTTTCACCAACAAACATTTTCAAGATTTCCAAAAAATTTTTAATCTTTATATAAAGTATAAACTAAATGATGCTTCGGTTTCAAAAATTTGCTGTATCACTGCCAACAATTTGCATTTGAACGCTAAACTTTTAATTTGCTGCAGTAATGCAATATTACTGCATTTACAAACGCATCCTATTATAGTCCGACCGATATACATATATCTGCATATGGTTTTGAAAGACATTTTGATGAAAAAATTTCAGATTTATCTTAAAAGGAAAATACACTAAAAGTTAATAAGATATCACAAGGAAAAAACTAAATTTTGGGAACATATTTTCCTCGTTCCTATTCTTTCGAATTTTACACTTATTCGAATTAAAAATGTTTCATCACGAAAAATCATTACATCATAATAAAATTTAAAGCTTTTTATGTTTTCTTGAAAATTTGAATCCTTAAGTTCTAAAGATTTCAATAATACCAAATATCTCTAATCGTTCACGAGCTACCTATCGAATTATATTAAAAAACAAGTAAGAGTGCTATATTCGGCTGTGGCGAATCTTATCTTATCTTCACCAAATTATACTTTAAAATAAAAATTTTAAATATTTCTTTTCAAAATTGTTTTTCAAAATTTAAAAATTTTTTTTTCAATATTTAAAAAATATTTTTTTTTTCGGAATTTTGTAAAAAAAAATTATTTGGTAAAAAAAGAATTTGGATTAAAAAATATTTTTCCCGATTTTGACCCATTGTAGGTCCAAATTACTATAACCTTATATAGATCGTTGCAATGGACTTTGAAATATCTATCATTAGATATCCATATTGTCTATATTAATGACATATTAATCCAGATATTGATAAAAATAGGCCAAAAATCGAGGTTGGCCTGGTTTTTTGCTTATATCTCGATATACTGATGTATGAATCAAGTTTGTAAGTTATTTGGGGTCTTCAAATTGATTTCAACAGACAGATAGACGGACATGGCTTAATCGACTTCGCTATCTATAAGGATCCAGAATATATATACTTTATAGGGTCGAAAAATTATATTGTTGAAATTACAAACAGAATGACAAACTTATATATACCCTTCTCACGAAGGTAAAGGGTATAAAAAAAATAATTCTAATCCAAATCTAAAGTTTCGAACAAATAAATTCTTAAATCACTATTCAAATTAAAATTATGTCAGTTATCAGTTATAGTGAATTCCATTCCGATCAAAAGTGGAATTTATTCCGTATTTTTCTTCTTCAGAAAAAATAAAACGAAAATTTCTTTCGGAATGAAACCACTTTCATTGTTTTATTTTAATTTCAGTTTTCAAAGAGGAATTGATATTTCATTGTAATTATTTTATTTTTTTTTTAATCAGTTTCTGTAAAAATAACTTCACTTTTGTTTTAATATAAAAATGCTGCCATATTAATATCAGAAACACATAATGTGTAAATATTTTTGGAATTAATAAATTACAGGGAATCTGAAGAACCTAAATCAATCGGAATTGAAACCATTCCGAACCAAATGTGTGACAGGCCTAATAGTTCCCATATATAAACAAATCACGCTACCTAACTTCATGACTATAGTAGGGTATTCAATTAATCAGGTTTCTGGTTTAATTGGTTATTCAAGAAAATAATTAATCAGGGTTTAGATTTAATCCGTTAATAATCGGTAAAAATATGCGAATCGTGAGAGGCGTTATTTTTTCTTTTAATTTTTTACACTAAACCAAATTTTTTCGCTTTACAATCCGTCATATTTAAATAAAAACAATCCTTGGGTGATTTTATAATAAATAAAATTTAATATCGTACGTGACATACCGTACGCGACAGATTTTTCACTTATAGTAAAACAATATATATTCTGTAAATATATGTATACAAAAACTAAAAAAATATATGTATATTCAGTGTCAAATTCATGTCATACTACATGCTTATTGGGCGCTTAGTTTTCGCATACTAATTAAATTAAAAAACTATTATTTTTACTATTAAAAAGTTGTAATAAGTTCTAAATACCTTCACATAGTAAAATTTTAGTATTTTCTCCTATTCAAATCATCTTTAAAAAAGTTTCAAGGCTTTTTGTTTTTTCAGTCGTGGTTGTCATACTCGTGAAATTTCCCATATGTATTACGGAAGATATTTTAAATGATTTTCGAAAAAAAACTCAAATGCACAATGAATTTTAATAACAAAATTAAACAAACATTAAATCTAAAACACATCAATCTCAAAAAATTTTAAATACATTAGATATATTTGAATTCCCAGATCATCTTTAAAAACTAAAGACAGTGTCTTTATACTAAAGACAGTGTCTTTATAGTAAAGACAGTGTCTTTATACTAAAGACAGTGTCCTTATACTAAAGACAGTGTCTTTATACTAAAGACAGTGTCCTTATACTAAAGACAGTGTCTTTATACTAAAGATGATATTTTGAAGTACTTCTTTATTATTCTTATGATATTCACTTTGAACCACTTCTAATTTTTTTTTTTCTGGGATGGTAACATTGTTAATAATTTGACCATCTCATAATGAGAGCAATACAAAAGTTACTATCTCCAATGGACATTGCTGTATTTGCTTCAGTCGGTAGTTTTTTAACATTGATTTATATTGTTTAAATGCGTATTTTGTACTGGCAAATTGACTAACCACAAACATTCATCAAACTAGATTTCATATAATATAAGTTCACGAAAAAAAAAAAAAATTGGAGAAAAATGTTGGGGAAAATTAGGTGGCCTCGCTTTTAAATATCAACCGAACCAAGACTATACCAGTTATATTGAGGTATCAATCAAGTTTGAAAGGTATTTGGGGGCTTCGGAAAGTTGGCTGTATATATGGGGGATTTCATGTCAAGTGAACCAACTTTTGAAACCGATGTCTTTCGATCGGATTGAAATTGTACCAAGGTTGTTCCAATTTTTCAACAAGATCAGTCAAGAACTCTCTGAGTTAGAGGGGGTCAAAATTTGACATTTTGGTCAAACAGGTGTTTTTTCTTATTACCTATAATTCTTAGCAAAGTTTTTCCCAAATAGTTTCGAACAAAATTAAAAAAAAATGTTTGACTTTTTTATTTTGCAAAAAAGTTTTTTGACTTTTTTTCCAAAATGGACCCTTTTTTATTTTTGCTCAAAATAAAGCTCAGGTCTTTTCTTGAAAAGGTTTTTGGTCGCTTAGTGGGATGGGAGATGGATATCTATCAAAATAAATGTTCTGTAACTCAAGACATACAATTTTTTCTTTTAAGAGCTTTTTGGTGGCTTAGTGGGATGCAAGTGAGATATATCTATCAAAATAAATGTTTTGTAACTCAAGCCATACAATTACTATCCAATAACACTAACCTTGGTGCAAATTTCATCTCGATCGGAAGACATCGGTCTCAAAAGTTGGTTCGCTTGACATATGGGGGCATATAGATTATTACATTTGGAAATGAAATTACAAACGGAATTATATACATATTTATATTAAATTACCCTTACCCTGAAAAATATCTTTGAAATGCCTTTTATACTACATGACATAGTAATCGAAAAATAGTAAAAAATAGGTAAAACAAGTAAGAGAGCTATATTCGGCTGTGCCGAATCTTATATACCCTTCACCAAATTATACTTTAAAATAAATTAAATTAGATATTGTTTTTTAAAAGTTTTTTGCAATATTTTTTAATTTTAATTTGAAAAATGCATGACAAAATAATGTTTTTTGTGAAAAAAAAAAAAAAATCGGGTTAAAAAATATTCTTCCCGATTTTGACCTATCTTCCAACTTACTATAGCCTAATATACATCGTTTAAATGGACTTTGAAATATAGGGTCGGAAAATTATATTGTGGAAATTACAAACGGAATGACAAACTTATATATACCCTTCTCACGAAGGTGAAGGGTATAAAAATGAGGTAATTGAGGGATATCGCTAAATAGACATCGCTATATATAAGGTTCTAGATTATATATACTTTATCAGGTATGTGATGAATTTGGATCGATTTCAAAAGAATCAATTTGAGAAGGTGTGATGAATTTCGATCGATTTCATTAATAGGTTTTCAACAAATGGCTTATTCTTTTAAAGTAAAATAATGCTCTGGTGATAAATCCTAAATAAATTTAAAGAATTTTGGCAAGAAAATTGATTTAAACTAATTTAAAAGTATTAAAATCTAATTCTAAACAATTATCAACACGGAAATAATAAATACATTACATTCATTTTAAAATCATTTCGTTTTCGATATCGATTTCCATCACATATCAGTATGAAATTACAAACAGAATGACAAATGTTATACTGGTGATGGGAATGGGAAAAATTACAATGAATTCATGTACCGCTCT
Source organism: Calliphora vomitoria (assembly GCA_942486065.2). Classification (NCBI taxonomy): domain Eukaryota; kingdom Metazoa; phylum Arthropoda; class Insecta; order Diptera; family Calliphoridae; genus Calliphora; species Calliphora vomitoria. The sequence goes on along the minus strand of OW818031.2, from coordinate 37,124,314 downwards.
TAAGAAACTGAAGACTCTATTAAATTATTTTTCGGTATTCGGAGGAATTCTGTCCGAATACTTTCCGGAAACCCAATTTTGGCTCCAATCAGAAACAGAATATCGAACTTTTTTATTAAAATTTTTTTTTTAAGTAAAAAATTAGAATTTACTTAGAAATTAATTAAAAATCTTTCATGAATACAAATACATATCTGTTTTTGTTAAATTATAAATTTTTGGTGAAAAACGGGTTTCCGAGATGTGTATTTAGTGAAAAATAATTGATCGACACCGACTTCTCAAATTTACAATAGCTAAATCATCTTTTTTAAGCAAAGTCCAAATTACATATCGTTAAATTGTTTAATGGGTAATACAACGAAATTAAATGGAAATGATACAAAACGATAATAAACACTATTAGGTATTATTAAAACATGTTTTATTTATATCTTTCACTTATAATTTACAATTCTTAATTTCCTTATAAACAAAAAAAAATATATAGTTTAAAACTAAAATTTAAAATCAAAATGATAAAAATAAAAATATTAATGACGTGTTGGGTGTTACAAATGTAAAAAAAAGCTTCAAATATATATATATATATTTTTTTAAAGTTGAGTTAAATAAAAACTATATATATAAACTTCTTTAAATGGCCGTATCTTTTATATGTTTTTAAAACTAGATTAGTATACACAATTATACGATTAGCATTATGAAATATGTAATAAGAAAATTAGCCAAAAGTTGAAAAATTAGAAAATAAATTTAAATTAATTTAATTAAACTTCGAACTCAAATAGCTGTTTTTTATGTTTTTAAATAAATGAAATTAAAACAAACAATTTCCCAGTTGATTTTCAAAGAGAAAATATATAAACCTTATGTAGTAATAACTAATTTTTTTTTGATATACATGGGTTTTGGTTTAAAAAAAAATAGGGGGGAGGGGGTTTATATTAATTTCTTGGTTTAAAAAAGGTATTTTAATGTTAAAACTTATGTTCCAAAGGAAGATAATATTATGTTTGTGTAGTTTATTTGCAACAAATGCGTAGTTGGAGGTTGGTTTTTAATAAAAAATATTGTATTATGTTTCAATTAAAAAAGTCCCTGTATTTAAAGAGAAAATTAAAAATGTTTTACTTGAATAAGAGAATCGAAAGTTGGAAAGATCTTTGTTTATTGCTTAAACTTTAAACCCTAAAATCAGTTTATTCTCTACATTATCACTTGGTCTTGTTACAGCTGTATTCAAAATGATAAATTGAATACAGCTGTTACAAGAAAGTTAGAGCCAGCCATTCGTTAGTTCGCTCACAGTTTTACATCTTGTATACTGTTGCAATTGATTAAGCATATTCAATAGAAAAATGTTTGAAGCATTTACTTTGCTAGATTAAGCTCCATTTTCACGATAGTCGACTTTCATATACCGTTAAGCTTGACATTTTCTCTTGCACAATATAAGTTACTTTAAAAATAGAATAGTTATTCTAATCGAAAATATTTTGTACAATTGGGGGAATCCAACCATCCCTAAGCAGACAGAAAACAGCACTTTTCGGATTTGTCATCTCTGATTATAACAAAATTTACTATAGTTATTTCAAGTGTTTATCAAATCATAAACTTTTTGACTAGAGACCTCTTCCGGTCCAAAAATATGACGTCTTGAAAAATAACATTTAAATCATACAATGTTCGACATTAAATTTGATTTTATTTGAAAAATAAAGATATGTTCTTTAAAATATGAAATAATCAATTATTGGGATATAAACTTCAAAGTCCTATATCTCAAAAAACAATTTTTTTTTTTTTTTAATTTTTTGATGACAGTACCAACAAGTTGTATCAATAATTTTTTTCTTGATGAAATTTTTAAATTTTTAAGACGTCTTATTTTTGGACAAAGTTTGTCGTGTCAAAAAGACTATGATAATTTTTTGCAATACATAATACATAACTGTGGTAAATTTCTTCAAAATCGAAAACAGACAAATCAGACGACTGCTGTCCGTTGTTAGAAGTATCATTCTAATTGTAACTCTGCCAAAGTTAATATTAAGTATAATATTTAACATGTATTCAATAAGAAGTAAATGCTCCTAAGTAACAAATATATATATACTTTCCTATAAATTTCGCCGTCTAATTCATATTTCCTTATAAAAAAGCTTATCCTTATGCTAGACAAATAGAAGCTTACGTTTAGTCCATTTTATGGGCACAACTTTTCATATATATGTAGTTATGAAAACTTAAGAAATATGTTCTTCAATTATGATACAATAATATATTGAAATAAAAAGTTTCCAAAGAAATTCCGTTATAAAAAGTGGGAGGATGATTTCTCTCAAGTAAAACTCTGCTTTAAAGAATATTATACATATTAATCGAAACAATTTTCATAGAAAATCTACGACGGTGGTAAAGCTGTTAGTTTGGCCATATATGTAGTGGTGGTATTATCCGTAGGATGTACTATTATCGGTGTGGCTGTGGCATAGTTTTGTACATATATTGTAGTAGCCTGAGGTTGGGGTGCAGCAACAAGATTATGGGTTGCGGCAGTTGGCGTTTGAGTATCACACGATAGAGTTGTTTGTTGAAGCAGTGCTGTGGCAGCTGCTGCAGCACTGCTCGTAACAATAGATGATGATGTGTTTGCTGTATGGGATGGCTGGGTTGGTGAGGGTTGTATTAGCGGTGGCGGATGTTGATGCACATGATGAGTATGATGTTGCTGTTGTTGGTGTGGTTGTGGCTGATGACTGTGACTGGGATGATGATGATGTTGCAAATGCATGGGTATAATGGTTGTTGTTGGTATAGTTTCTGTAGCCACCACCGTCGCAGAATGTGCAGAAGATGTAGACATTGAATTCTATATCGAGTTAAAATTAATACTCTGTAGATTCATTGCCGTTGCCGGATTAACATTGATGGTGCCCGCACCGGCCCCACTGCCAGCACCGGCATCAATGTAACGTTGACGCGACATTGAATGCAGACTGGCTGGGAAGTCCATATGGCGGGTATCCAAGAAACTCATTACACCCATTGTGGGATGTGTGGTAGCACCAGCGGCTGTGCCAGCATGATGGGGTGTACACATTAGTGAGGGTGTGGGTGTTTCGGAAGTCGGTGGTATTTGCATGTTGAGGGCGGCCGTTTGTGCAGCTGCCACTGCTGCTGCCATATGATCGTAGTTCTCATTGGTATCGTCTGTGGCATTGCCGGGTGGTGTGGGGGAGGGTGAGAGATTCGGTTCTTGCTTGACCACACGTGATTTTATACTAGGCCTGGACACAGGATAACCGCGCTTCTTGTACTCTAGCCATAAAGTGCGGTTATTAACGCCATACAGTCGTGCTGCTTTACAGAAACCTATACCTCCCGAACGCACTGCCTCCAGGGCCCGTATAAAATTTTCATCACCTTGTGGATTTACCGAACGCTTACGTTTTATGATGGCATTGTTGGCTGAGTTGCCGCCGGACATGTTGTTGCCACCAACAGAGCCCGGGGTATTTCCCACCGGTGATTGGGTGGGCGTTGGTCCTTGGCTGTATACTGATTGCACCATATTGCCGTCGTTGGGTGAGGGCGGTGACAGGTTTTGGGCCGCCGCAACAGCAGCAGCTGCTGCATTCGTATAGCCACTGACCGTTATGATTTGTGGCGAATACGCAGCGTTTTGTTGATGCTGATATTGTTGTAGTTGCTGCAAGTGTTGTTGCTGCTGTTGTTGTTGTTGTTGCTGATGCTGTTGACTAGCAACGGCTTCTTGCTGTTGACGGTGCTGCTGATGTTGTTGCTGTTGATCACTACTCGAACTGTTGTTATTGTTGGTATTTGTATTTTGATTGTTGTTATTGCCAATTAAATTGGTGGGACAGGATGACAGCGAAAAGCGTGAATAATTTGGTTCAACAACCGTCCATTGTAAACCTGGGAAGGGGAGAGAGAGAGAGAAGAGAGTTGGTGAGAGAGTTTTATTTCATCATCAACAAAAAACAAAGAGAGCCATTTCATTTCAATTTAGCAAATTTTTTTTTTCTATATTTATTTATGTATTTTATAATATAAGTTCAAACTACTTTATTTAATTAAAATAAATTGAAAAGTAAATAATTAATTTGCATTTTTTTGAGAAAGAGAGAGATTTGAAAGTGTTTAAAGGTTTCTTTAAATGTTTGTTCTTTGAAAATTATAGTTAATTTTTTTTATAAAGAAAATTTTAAGGAAAAAAACTTAAATTTATTTTAATTTCTTTTTTTTATTATATAAAATATCTAAGACTCTGTGCTATAAAAAGCTCTCTCCTGTTCCCAAGTTTAGTGTTTCTTTTCTTGCAATTTGGTGGTTGAAACATTTCTTAATTCACGTTTTCTTTGCTTTTTAGAAATTTATTTAAGACATTTTTCTTATAGTATATATATTAAAAAAACAATTACATTAAATAATAACAAAATATATATCAGTCGTTCGTTGTGCGGCACATTTTTCAATTAACATAAAAACAATAACGAAGTTTATGAGTAAAACAAAAAGTTAAAATGAACTAAATCAAACAAATATACAATAAAACTTAAGAGAAAAATGTTAAACAACTAAAATAGCTTTATTTAATTTGTACATTCATTGTTTTTTTAAACAGGCGAGACACATTTAATAGCTACAGAGTTATGAGGTATAGCTTAATAACTAAGCGTTTTCAAAATTTTTTGAAATTTCGAAAATATAATAACATACGTTTTTTCTTTTATTTTGGAAATGATGATAAGTACAATTTAATACCGTTTGTAATCCGTATTTAAAAATAGTTAGTTGCATTCCTATAAGGTATTATCCACTAGTTTTCTTCTTTTCTTTGCCAGCGGTTAAATTTAAATAATGTTTATTTCTAAATTTTTGATTCTTAATTTCTAGATAGATCTATGTCTATTTAAAATTCGCCATTGAATTACGCCAAAGGACGGGTTTCAGATAGTGTTCGGTTCTTGGCAAAATTTTGACGAATAACGAAACCGAAAATCTTTAAAAATATAGTTTTGTTAAATAAACATGTTCTCAAAATTATAACACGATGTCATGGACATGAATTTTGTTGTAAGAAGCATAATCAAACTATGATTTACCATCCAACTAGTCAAGATAAATATAATTACAGTTCCAGTTATGCTTAAATAGTAGATATTAATATAGTTCCAGGTAGGCTTCTATCGTACATTCTTTATACAGTACCAGTTAATCTTCAATCATTGATATTTTTGCTGTGACAAGTTTCTATCATAGATCTTTCTGCAGTCCCAGTTAGGCTTTAATCTGCTGCATAGTTAAGCTTCAATAATGATAGATCTTTATATAGTCCCTATTAGCTTTAATCGTGATATTTATACAGTACCATTTAAGCTTAATCTATATAATGCTGCAGTCACAGTAAGCTTCAATCGTAGATATTTATAGAGTCCATGTTTTTAATCATGGTTTTAATCATTGATCTGTAAACAGTTTCAGTTAAGATTCTATCCCAGTTCAACTTCAATCATATGTCATTCTACAGTTCTAATTGTGTTTCAATGACTGGTATTTTAGACTTTCATCCTAGTTAGACTGTTATCGTTGATCAGTATACAGTCCCAGTTCAACTTCAATCAAAGATAATTCTGCTGTCCCAGTTAAGCTTCAATCTTAGGAATTTATATACAGTCTCAGTGAAGGTCCAATCGTAGATATTTATTTAGTCGAATTCCCAGTCCCATTTAGGCATAAATGGGAAATCTGAATGAAGTACTAGGACATCAACCGATTGTCCTTACCAAATGCTTAGAAATTATTGCATTAAAAGACGGTCACTTAAGGCATTAATGGCTGTAATTGTACTAAAGTCCAGAATGAACACCACCTGTGATCCCAGAAAGTAGGAGAGAAGTTCACAGGCATATAAGATACATCCTTGCGCAGTTAAGAGCCGGTTTGCTTAGCTGCTACCCTGAGTGAATTGTTCCTTTTTGTATTTTGAACAGTTGACCTCACCAAAGCCCTCGCGAACGGAAGATTTGTTCTTTTGTTTAAATAGGTCTACTGACCTTTGGTCTTTCGTTCCAATTAACGGCAATCACTTCAAAGATTGAGACATGTTTTTACCAACTGTCAGAAAAGAACTTTCGACAACCGTGGAACTGTTATAACAATGTGGAACTGGTGAAGTATATAAAATATATATATTTATATAGTATATAAAAATATATTTTTCACAATTACGCCTAGACAGGAATCAGTTTCGAAGGCGGCGCTGTAATCGAATTTATTTGGCCTCATAAACTAATAGTTTCTTCCCTTCGATATCTGTTTTACATTTTCTTTTGATTTTTTGATTTTTTATATCCAAAATGTTCTTATGTAAATGTTGAAGAAACAACTTTCTTAAAAAAAAATCCCTTCGGATTTGTAAAATATAATCAAAGACAATGAAAATTGTTCGGTACGTTAAATAGCACTATCGTTGGAATGTTAAAGTGCAGATAAAGAAACTGTTTTTTTTCGGTCAATAAGATCATGGAGCCAGTATTTTTGGAATTGAATATTAATCATTCCAGCAATTAAAATTAATTACATCAATTTCTCATTTAAATAATAAACACTTATGACAATTCGAAATTTAATAAAATTTGCATGATTAATTGAAACCAGATAACTAAAAAAACTGTTTCATTATACACTAACAAATGGCAAAGATTTCTCAAAATAAGTATTCATTTGCAGTTAAACAAATTATCAATCAAACTTATTTATATACAAAATATATATATGTATGTATGTGAATGCATAAATTAATAAATGAGTGAATTAATACATATAATATACAAATGTAGATGGAAAATAAAAATATGTATATAAAACCTACCTGAATGTGCGGATTGTGAATTTGGAGCATCATGTTCAGAGGGCGTTGTGGCACCCGATATATCCAATGGCATAGACTGTGGCACTCCGCTCATATCAACTTCGGGTTTCTATTTACAGAATTAAATATTCATAACAATTAATATCAATAGTTATAAATAATTAAAAAAGATTATTTACAATTTGCATATGTACATGTCCATGGGTATCATCTAAACTATCTGAATCTTGGGGATTTGTTTCCAAATCATTATTAGAAGCTTCTTTAAGTAATTTAGCTGTGTGCAAGGAGTGTGCGGCTAAACCACCGAGAGCACTATTTGTAGCTGCACCACCAAATGACATTTGACTCATTTGGGACAAGGTTAGGCCACCTGCTGTGGCTGCATCCAAAGAAGTGTTATGATCTTCGGAATTAGTACGTTCACCGGATCCTGGAAAAAATTTATCAAGTTATTTAAGTTTATTTTTTTTTTTTATATTTAACAATTTGTTTTAAATTACTTACCATTATTTGAGGATTTTCTTAAACGTTTTCGTCTGGTAGCTGGTGAGGCGCCAGCGCCTAACGGAGACGGTGTACGTCGTAATTGTTGTTGATGATGTTGTTGTTGCTGCTGCTGTTGTTGTTGCTGTTGTTGTGAGGTTTGTGTTTGACTATTTTGCAGTTGGGTGTGTAACTGTTGCTGCTGCTGTTGTTGTTGATGATGGTGTTGCTGTTGTTGTTGCTGCTGCTGTTGTAACTGTTGATGATGCTGTTGATGTTGTTGTTGCTGTTGTTGTTGCTGCTGTTGCTGTTGAAATTGTGATTCAGTACTACCCCATATTGAATCGCTGACACTGCCACCACCACTACTGCTGCCCAAACCACCACTACTTGTATTTCCACCACCAGCACTGCTGCCGCCACCACTATTATTACCACCGCCGCCGCCGCCACCTAACTGTCCATTATTACCACCGCTACCCACCAACTCTGTAGCATCATTTGATGATTTACTGTCAGATTTGGTTAAATTGGCAGGATCGGTGGGCATTTCGGCGAGACCTTTTATTTTAAGCATTTCTGCCGTCTTCAGTATGTGCGGCAATTGCTCTTGCGACACATTCACCTCTCCATAATACATAAAATCAACCATTGTTTTAAGATCATCATATTGCACGTCTTTTAATATAACGATCGGATGTTGACAGGGATTGGTGGTAAAGAGGGTCTGTAAAGGCGATTAAGAGAAATTTTATTAATACATAAAGTGGGCTAAATTTCATAACTGTTTGTTTCTAATAAATGCATGATTTATTAGTGGTGGCTGTAAATCCTATAATACATTTTTAAGAAGCTTTTTTTTCGCTATCCCCAAACAAAATTAAAATGGACTCAAAAAATTCTTATATTTTTATCTACAAAAATGTATAACTTTACAATAAAAATGAGGCTGTTCAATTAAAAATACATGCACAATGTAGTTCTTTCCCATCATTTTAACATCCTAGAATTTTGATATTGAATTTGATTATAAAATGAACATAAAATAAAAGGCGACCATTAAGAAACTGCTTGAAATATATTATTACAAAACTTTATCCCTTTTATCCTTTCAAGATCACAACTTTGGGGACAAGTTCTCAAGTCTGATTAGCATGACTATGGCCTTGCACAGTTTAGATTAAAACAACTTTAATTGAAAAATATTTTTTTTATTTTAATTCCATTTTTTGTAAATTGTTTGTTAAAAAAAATTTTCGTAGAAAAAAAATTTCGGATGAACAAAGTTACGAATGGAAGATACAAATTTTAGTTCGTTAAAAAAAATTGATTTAAAATATATTTTTCTGATTTTGATCTATTGTAGATCCGGATTTCTGTAGCGTTATTGTCATATGTGTCATTGGAAAAGCCTTTGAAATGTCTATCATTAGGTTTCAAAATGTTTATAGTCAGTAACCCAAAATCAATTTTGACCCATTACTTTTTCGTATCAGATGATTGCAACAAAATAACTTCGATTTAATGTTGCATATTTTGCTTTTAAGCGCATATAATTTGGCTATTTTAAAATTTTATTGCGTCTTTTTCAATTTTTAAAAAAAAATATTTGTATATAAATTTTCATTTATTCCGAAGTTTTCATAAATATTAATTAATAGCTTGACCCGGTTCGCTTCGCTACCCCTGTCGTAGTAAAAATCGGTTCAGCCGTTTAGTAATTATTGTTTAAGAACTAAAGGTACCAATTTTACCAGTGTTTTCCCCTGTTTATCCCTTTCTGGTAAAAGTATTGAAAAAGTTATAGCCAAACCAACAAATAAACTTACAAATAGAAAAAATTAAAATAACTATTGTTGAATATGAAAAATTACAAAAAAAAAAAAAAAAAATAAAGAAAATGCTAAACTTTGTATAAAAACTTAAAATATACATTTTATGATAATTGTTTAAAATTTTTAAATCGGTCTAAAAATGTGTGAAATAGAGCTACTAAAGTACTCCGGCCTACCCTAAAAAAACTCAAAATGTTGAGGGTGTTTCAAAATCTTTGAAAACGGTTTTAATCTTTAAACTTCGAAAGCATTTTTTAAGTATCATACATTTACTACCAATGGAGTTTTATTTTAACTCTACTGTAGCTGAGAATGTTTTTCAAAAAATGCAAACTTTGGGCCTTGTAAATACTGGGGCCGAAGGTTGTATTTTTCAAAAAAAAAAAAAAAAACTAAGCTAAACGACTAAGCTTACTTTCTTTGTTGAATTGTTACATTTTGTTGTTCTTATTTAAAATTAAAATAAAAATTATTCGGTTAATCGAATAATTTATAATTAACCGATTAAATCTAAACCTCGATTAATTATTTGCTCGATTAACCGATTAATACAGAAACCCGATTAATTGAATACCCTAGTAGATACCTATATAAATTAAACATTTATGACCAATAAAGTCCAATTTCGGGAGGACATTGGTATTGGGGCTAGGTGAAATAATGGACCGATTTCAGTCAGTTTCAAAATTTTATCGAAATATCTTCAAAATTGCTACCTGTACTCTGCGCACGAGGTTTACATGAACAACCAGCGAGCCAGACGGACGGACATCGTTTAATCGAAAGTGATTATGAGTCGATCGGTATACTTTAAGGTGGGTGTTAGACTAATATTTTTGGACGTTACAAACATCTGCACAAATCTAATATACCCTCCCCACTATGATGGCTAGGGTATAAATAGGTAAAAAATCGATGTAGTCGTGGTCATTTGATAACCCGAATTTTAATAGCGACCGAAACAGACTATAGCGGATATATTGATATATCAATCATGTATGGATGTTATTTGGGAGCTTCGGATAGTTGAATTCAACAGACATACGTTGCAATATCAACTACGCTATCTATAACGATAAAAAAATATTTACAGGACTATTGATTTATCAATTATGTTTGTAAGTTATTTGGGCACTTCGGAAAATTGATTTATTAATCGATTAATACTGGTTTAATCTGAGGCTAGTATTGTATTTAAATATATAAAGTGAAGTTCCACCGAAACTCTTTTTGTTAGACCGTCTTCCAACTTAATATTTAACCAAAAAATCATTATTCATCCTAATCCGAATGGATGGATGATCTTTAAATATCTATTAGTTTTAATTTTACAATTATAAACATATAAGTACTAGAATTGAGTTATTACATATTCATAAACATAGGGTGCATATTTGCCATCATTGCTTTACCTCAAACGTTTTGTAACTGGCCTACCTAAATAAAAGCGTAAGGCGGAACGTTTCTTTACGCTTAGCTTTAACGCTGAAATGTCATACCTAAATAAAAGCAACGCTATGTCAAACAATAAAAAGAAGGTTATCAAAAAAATTAATATAACAACCCGGTGTTGGTGTTTCTGATTTTTGTTGCGTGATTTGTAAACTAAAATTTTATCAAAGAAACTAAATATTAAAGTTTAAAAAATGTGTTTCTTGCATATTTGTTTCTCCTTTTGTATGTATGTGTTTACATTTGTTGTGTTTTGCAACTAACTTCACTATTAAACGCGCTGTCAAAATCGGATTTTCCAATTGCAGAGCGTTGCCGTCGCGTTATTTCGGTATGCTGCATACAAATTGTATGGGCATGAGAATTTTTGACAAGTAAAAAACGCCTTACGCTCCAATTTAGGTATGCGTGTAACGCTAATTGTTGGCAGTAGTGCCGCAAATTTGTGCAACCATACATAGCATCATTTAGTTATCTGTTGCAAAAGTTTGCAGGCCTTGGCATCAGTGATGCTCAAATTTACTGCATTTTTGAACGCACCCATATTTTCCCTTTATTTATATAACAAGTTCAAATATATTTAATAACGACGTTGTTTAATATAAAACACTGTGGCGCATCCTGTCGGCATGTGGCTTATAATAGTGGCCTTTATTTTAAAAGGCAATCTCTTTGTGTAAAATATTACTTTTCAGTCTTGATGCATCAGACCAAGAATTAAGAAGATATAGATTTATTACTGCCATCACTTGGAAATATTACAGTAAATCGCTTCTTGATGCATGACTTATTACAACAAAAATCAGCTAGAATTAATATTTATGGTGAATTTATGAAAACATATCTGCAATAATTCAATTTTGTTTATTACTTATTTGTAATTATTATTGTCCAACTAATATCTATAATTGAAAATAAATATTTTGTATCGACAAATATCAATTTTTAATAACTAGGTATCAAATTTTGTTTAAAACGTGAAATCATTTATAGACTAAAAAAAATAATAAGATTTTTACTTTTGTTATATTTTAAACTATTTCAATGGACTTAAAAAATAACAATTATGAAAATGCGTTTTAAGTTTAAGGGCCTAATTCAGTAACACGAACAGAAAACATTTGTTGGAAAGCTGAGTACTTTTCATGCAAACATTTTAAAATTGTTTTCCGGTCGAGTTTCTGAATCAGGCCCTAAATTATTAATAATAATTTTTGGACATTTTTTATTTTTCCATTAAAATTGGCAACTTTTTCAAACAAATTTATAGAATTCGTTTTTGTTTTTTATACAGAGTTTTTCGAAGTCAATAAGCTATAGAGTTTAGGAGTTGATAATTTTTACTAGGTACAATTATAGACCTGCTAACTTCTTATTGCCCCTTTCGATCAGAATAGCTTTCTGGTCCATTGTGAGATGTCAGTTCATGTAAATTTTCTAACAGGTTGTAATAATAATTAAAATTTTATTTTTTTTACACACAATCTAACCCATCCAAATCTGATTCAAATTAAAGACCCCCACCTTTGATAACCAAAATATTGAAAGTATCAACTTCATAATTTATATTTTTCAAGATTTATTTATCATTAAAAAAGTGTTATTTTCAAATTTTAACTGGTTAAAGCTCCAAAAAGAATAATATAAAATAAATGTAATTTACCTGGAAATATGAACTGCATGCTGATAAAACAATTTTGTGAGCTTGCAATTGCCTCCCTTCAGCAGCCAGTGTAACATCAACCAATGTACCATTGTGTAGTAGAGACGAGCAGACCGAAATGAAATTTGGTTGATGATTATTCCAGCGTAAACAAAATTGTTGCACTGACATTTTGAAAGCGTGAATGTATTACAAGGAACAACAATAATAGGAGTAGTATAGTAAGTCAGGAACGTATATAATCGTATAAAAAAGGCTTCCTTATTTTTAAGAATCTACACTACATCCGAAACGCAATGTGTGTAAAAGTAATGATGACGCAACTTTTTTTTTTTGTTAAATAAAAATACACTGTTTAGGCGCTGCAGAAGCAGCCAATAAAATTTTGGTTTTCCAACACAATTTTTTTTTTCAATTATTTTCTTCAATATTTACTTCTTTTATTTCAGTAGTTATAATCAATTATTTAATTTTCTAAAATATATTCTTTGATAAAGATTAGAAGAAAAAAACTTTAGTAGCAAAAAAAAAAATATTTTTTTATTTAAAACAATATAAAACACATACAAAATCAGAATATTTGTGTGTGTGTATTTTGACGTATTGTCTGACGTCGGTTTAATTCTGTTTTTCTTTATATTTTTTGTGTTCTTCTTTAGTTTTTTTGTGTTGTTGCTTCCCGTTGTTCACCAATAAAAACCAGCAAAAACAAATGAATAAAAATAATTCATACACTCTCGTAAACCATCGCCAGCCACCATATTCATCGTCTTTTAACACTATCGCTCACACAAACATACAATCCTCATAGCCAACGCTTTACAGAAAGAGCTGCGGTGTTTGTGTACTTTTTTTTTGTTATTGTTTTCGTCTAAAAGTTCTTTATTTCCGAGTGTGATAATTTGATTAAATTAAAACTTATGGCAATAATTAATATTATTATCAGATTTGTTTTTAATAAGAATTTCGATTAATTTCACTTCGTTAAAGAAAACTTTTCTAAAAAAGATAAAACCAAAAAAATACCGTAATGAATATTATTATTTTTTTGTTTAAAACGATAAGAGCTCCAGAAACACTGATAATTTTCTTTTAGTTTACTCCTTTTTTGTCATTTCATCACGTAAATATTGGAAAGGAATAAACGCCAAAATAGAGACAAACACGTAGTTGCACAAAAAGGAGTTATTTTTTTACTTTAAAACTTTCTTTGCGTTTTTGCATTTTTTATTTCTATTTCATTGGATCACATTAAATTTATTAAATAAATAAATTAATGGAAAAATTTATTAGCACTTAGTTAATGGCTTGTTGTTGCTTGCCAATGACGTCATTAGCAATTTTGGTTATTTTTTTTTGTACTTTTTTTTATAAAAGCTAAACAAGTATTTTTTCTTATTTAGGCTATGTGTTGTAATTTGTTTTAACTGTTAAATGATTTATGACTTTTATTATAGGTATTTATTGTTTGATAACTTTTTTTGTTTTTTATAATAAATATTTGCAAAAAACCTTGAACTTTTATGAATGAAAGAAAAGTGTGTTTTAAAGGAATCTTGTGAATATTAGTAGCAAACTACAGCCGCCAATACATAAACATGGTTGCATTTTTTATATTGCAAAAAAAGCAACACACAACGCCAAAAACCAACCAAGCAACAATAAATTTATTATTATTTACGTTTATTTTAGTTATTTTTTAATAAACCATAATAAAACAATTTTAGTTTAGACATATTTTATTTAGTTTCTTTAAATTTATTAACACATTTTTATTAAATCAATTTACGGCACAAAAATAAAATAAGAAAAAATCCAAAATGGCGCGTTCTCTTCTATAATTATCTTTTTCTCCGTTTTATCACTTTATTTTCTTTTTGCGTTCCTCCACTTTTTTTTTTTGCAGACAACTCGTTTATTATTTCAAAGTTATCCACATTAAATTTACATTTTATTGTAGCATTTTTTGAATTTCATATATCTTACAAGTTAAATAATATGTTTTCATAACTTTTCTTTAAGAAATTTCGTTATTTATGACATTTTTATGTAAAATTTTCTTCACATTTTTACCACAAAGAAAATATGTTAGAGCAAAGGAAAGGCAGACTAAAGATTTATTTTATGTAATGACAAGAAAAGTCAGAAAACTACAGAGTTGTGTTTTTTAGTAGTAGCATTTGTGTAATGCAGTGTTGACATATGAGAAAATTATTTTTATTATTGTAGTTTTTTTTGGGCATAAATCAAGTTCTCCTTTAGTTATAGGAATTTAAAGTCAATTTCTCATATATTTGGAAAATGATCTGATCATTATAGGTATCATTGAATAGTGCTTCAAAATACCATTTGTATGATATATAATATGGTACTGTTTATTTACGTTGTGAACCAAAAATTCCTTTTTAAATTTATATGGCAGTAAATTTTGATATACAGAAAAAGTGATTTTAGCGAAGCTGGTGTTCGGATATAACACAGAGTTTCTGTACCTTCGCCAGGCCGAATGCCTTCAATGAAGAAAATATGAATATTAACAGAAAAAAAAATTATGAAAATATAAACTGTTGCTGGGATCTTGTTTTATTCCAAAAATTTTTAGATTGATATTAATTAAAATATAACATAATATAGTTAAACAATTAATTGCTTTGCATTTATGCTAGGTATTATTTTTTTATCATTATTAAATGTTGTAAATATGGCACAAGAGACAATCCATTAAACAATCATAAATCCATTTTTAAAGCTTAACGACATTGTTAGATTTTTTGAAATTGAATATGGCAAGACTACTGTAAACACACATAGTGTTACCATGTCGAAATAATTTAACCCTTAAATGCGTTGTAGATAAATTTTCAAGTTTCTGTTAAATATAACGATAATCTGCATGCGACAAGTAAATATGTATGTGTAAATTGGTTTTTTCCAAATTCTAATTACATTCACACATAATTAACTTAGTTTTTGTTTTTTATAAAATTGGGTTTTGTTTGTCAATGTTTTGTGACATTTATAAATTGGACAAAATAAAAAAATTTAGAACAACAAAATGGATTTCCAATTCCTAGCTCTTTTGAATTCGATAAATGTTAGCCCATTTGTAATAGGCCAACCTAAATAAAAGCGTAAGGCGGAACGTTTTTTTCCGCTTAGCTTTAACGCTGAAATTTCATACCCAAATAAGAGGCGACGCTATATATGTCTAGACGGAAGGAAACTGACACAAAACTTGTTCAAAAGTGATATGCACCGGTTTTAGTTCTAACATTTTATATGAAAAAGTTCCGTCATTTTAAAATGCCGTGTTCTAGGAGGGCTCTCTGTGACAGGTCATACAAAATTTTTACAACTTTAAAAAAATGAAAGCCAAAAACAAAGCATATTTAAAATTTCTAAGGAAGTACAAATTTTGCATGATCATAGATAACCTGTGAACCAAGTTTCAAAAAATTTTGGAACTGGTGTAAGGTCCAATGCTTTGACGAATGTTTGTTTCCTTCTAAATATTGTTACGTTTTAACCGTTGGTAAAACGTTGGTCTATTTCCTTTAAATAAACCGGATACTTTGGATTGCAAATAAAAGCAGTTTTACTAGTTTAAAATTGTAACAACTCTTTATTTATTTAAAATGTACAACAACAACAGTTCAAATAGTCACTCAGTGTCTTTATACACGTTTATCAATTCGTAGAAATGCACACATACCTTTTAATGTACAAACTTAAATGTACACGACAGTTGATGTTAACTCTAACAGCGCCTATGATCAACTCACTCACGACTGCAACCTCTGCCACTATTTATATACACGCCATCTTTCGTGAATCCTCTACAATGCTCTTAACGGACAAACCAGTACGTTTGAATTCTAAAGCTTTGTCAATGTTAGCAGCTTAAACATTTAGTGTTGCCATACTTATAAACAATGCTAACAACCGCATTCCATAAACACTGCTGGAAGAAGCCTCTACTGATGGACGTGTTTATAAACATGATGAATGTTGCAGGCAGTCGTTACAGACCGTTAAATTCAAATCGCTATTGCACATTCGTAACCATATTATTTATTACTCGTATAGACGATCGCATTTTAGGACAGTAAAATCAAAACAAATCTAATCCTTTGTAATGTTATATTTCGAATTTTAAAGGTATTTCCCTCCATTCCCCAAAATTTAAAAAATAAAATATTTAAATGTTGTTTTTATATAATATTATTTATTTATATTTGTATTTATGTCTTAAATAAAAATATGCATTTTCTTTTTTAGAAAAAAGTTATAAAATATTTTAGAGCAATATTTATTTCTTAACAGAATTTTACAAAATCGCACCTTTTATAAAAAACCGGTTGGAAATAAATATTTCTTTTCTTTTTTTTGGGGGGGATAATTAAATTCGTTTAAATTTTATAAGAATATTTATGAAAATGCATATTTTTTACAATTTTCAAACTGTATTCATTCGTTTTTGTGATTTTTTTTTTAAAATGTATCACAGTTTACAATTAATAAAATGAAAGTGAAGAATCAAACAAATTAGTTTTTTTTTTTAATTAAAAAAAAGAAAATAGTAAAATTTAAAAAAATAAAACAATTCATATAAATTATGTAATATAGAAATTCAAATCAAATGGATGCTCGTATAATTATAAAACAAGTATTTTCAAGAAAAAAAAAAAAATGTAAATATTAAATTCTTCTTCGCTCGCTGATGTTTAGATTTATTTGTAATTTTTTTTTTCTGAAAAACTTGCTTTAATAATGCAACCTTTTTTTTAAAATGTTGAAAATATTACATAATTTTTACAAAAAAAAAAAAAAAACTTAAATCTTAATGAACTAGTTAAATTTAAATTTTATTTTAATTTAGATGAGTTTTTTAAAGTAGAAAAAATTCTATACTATTAAACTGAACTTATGAATTAGTAGTTTCGTCGTTTATGTTTTTTGTTTGTTTGTTTAAATGTTTTTTTCTTTGTTTAATATTTTACAATTATTTAGTTATTTATTGGTCATTAGTTTTTAGTATTGTGGTTTTGGGTTTAGAATTATTTCGAATTCTTTTTCTTCTTTGGCATTTTAGCCCAAATGCGGAAGAAGTATTCATCGCGTCGCAATAATTTACCGCGAGCATATGAGTGTATATCCGCATCCATATGATGGTCACGTAGCCAAGATGATGTGTTGCATGAGCTCATTTCAGTACGTGGTTCGTCTGGTAGACTTGCAAGACCTAAATATGGCAGAGATTAAAGAAATGTTAAGTTTTGTAATGGTATAAATTTTGATAAAATTAAAAAGAAACAATGAATTATATTCGAATGGGGTTATTCGCCCATTAAGGGAATGGGAGGAAGGGAACTGACACTGATTTTGCCTTGGTTCCTTATGCCACTTAAACATGGGTTAAATTGACACCTTCATAAGACATTCTTGAAACTAACCCATACGAACTTGTTGTGTTTTTAATTATCTTATATTTTAAAATTCATTGAATTCACAAATTTTTAATCTTTTGCACACAAATTCTTGAATAAAGTGGTCGTAAGGACCATTTGGAATGAAATTTTTGCTATAAAACATTTATCGTTGGGTATTATCGATTCCCTTAATTTAAACATGCTTTTTCATCTTACCTGATGTCATAGCCTTGTATGGTTCTTCAGATTCTAACGGTTCACTTAGACCAATTTCGTTTTTGGCAAAGATACGTATCATGTATTCATGATTCTCCTGCAAGTCTCTGATTTGGAATTTCAGTACACCGGCCGGTACACGACCAACCTCAATCCACATGCTCTTCTTCATGTCACGTATAGCAATGTGATAGCCGAGCAGAGGCGCACCACCATCTGACTCGGGTATGCCCCATTCGAATACATGAGCATTGGCGGCAATAACTCTAGTCTCCAAGGGAGCTGTGGGTGGTGATGGAACCGCTGCACAAAAGTAAAATTAAAAAAAAATAAAAAGATTATTAAAGTTTCTTTACGAATTTAATTTGATGATTTTAAAACTTACTTGCATGTGTTTTCAAGGCAATACTTTCGGTTACGGCTGGTGCACCAAGACCAGCTTCATTTTCGGCAGACACTCTAAACCAATATTCAGACTTTTCTTTCAAGTTATCCACAGTGTATTGTAGACAATGGGCATCTAGGGTGATGACCTTAGTCCATGTTGTAGATGTAGACGAACGTTTTTCAATGCAATAGCCTGTGGGCGAATATAATAAAGTAATTAAAGTAAAAATCATCTCTTTGAGAAATCATTAAAAAGCGGACAGTAATTGTTTTTGATATGTCCAATTTCAATGATATTTATCACAGTTATATAGTACATATCCTATTAGAAAGAACTGAAGACTTCTTGTAAATTACAATAAAAAAATCCTAAAAAATAACTTAAAGTCAAAATTAACCCTAAAACTGACACAGAGTGAAAATAAAAATATAATCTTCGGCATCGTGAACGACCAGACATCTGACTAATACTTCTAATAATACTAATACTTCATGTTTCTTGTCGGTTTTAATGGGTTTTCCCACATGAAACCAAGTCACTTCGATATTGGGATATGACAATTTCTCAATTAATTCAGCATCTGTATTATTAGTAGCCAAACTGAAATCCGACAAAGTTACAATAAAGAAAACTAAAGGTTTATTTTCCATCAGCTTAGCATAGTATATATGCTCGTCCATTTAAAAGCATCTACCGATTTAGCCATTTTAACCCTTAATCGAACTTGGGGTCAAAATGAACCCATCGTTTTCGTCATAAGAGTTCTAAGAGTTCATGTTTCTTGTTGGGTTTTCCCATCTTAAAATAAGTCACTTCCTCATTGGGAGGGGACAATTTACAGCGAATTCAGCATCGGTATTTTTAGTGGACAAAGTAACATCAGGCAATGGTATATCAAACTCAACCAAAGGTTTCTCCACCACTAGCTTAGCCTTAGATATTTGCTCGCTCAGTTTGATGGAGTGTTCAGTAGCATCTGATGATTTAGGCTTTATAACCCTTAAACATACTTAGGGTCACAATAACCCCATCCTTTTCAGTATCATGAATAACCAGGCGTAAAACTGTTGTGTTTATATTTGAGTTTAATATGTTTACCCTTCTAAAAACAAGTCACTTCCACATCGGGGTGCACTTTGTTATTTGGTGGCTTCGGAAAGTTGATCTATGACGAGTATATATACTTTATGGGGTCTCAAATGAAAGATGTGGAAATTACAAACGGAATTACAAACATATAAATACCCTTGCTACTACTTAATAGTGAAGGTTTTATAAATGAAAATTAACTCTAAATATTTGCCGTTCTTTTAATACATATTCAAGACCTCATGCTTCTCCAGTCAACAAGACAATGATTTGATAAACATTTTGTATAAGATTCATTGAAATCGTTAATAACAAATTCGAAAGTAGCAATTTTGTTTTAATTTTGGAAAAGATTCTCCCATTTTGGTTATTTTCGCCATCTCTGACATACCTGTAATTTCTGAACCACCATTATGAGCAGGTATTTCCCAATCAAGTGTAACACTTCTGCCAGTAATATCCGGACATCTGAGATTTTGAGGAGGTGAGGGAGGAGCTGTTAAAAAAACACAAATATAAAAACATTTAAAAACAAATTCATAATTCATGAAAATATTTGAATTATAGAAAAAAAAAAAAATAATAATAATGTAAATAAAGCATTTGGCCTAAAATAAAGCATATATACATACCCAGACCCTCAGAGGCTCTAACTGCAAGGTTTATGTATTTAAGCAATCAATTAAAGCAAAGCAATTAAGCAATAAACATTTTAAATAGTAAGAAGATTTAGCATTAATATTGATTAAAAATAAAAATAAAGAGAGAAATATGTTTCAACTTACTTATTCTACGGCTGACGACTATCTTATCTTCAGTCTCAAGAGCTTCACTGGTGCCAACTTCATTCTTGGCGTATATTCTAAAGGTGTAGGCCTTATTCTTAATAACATTTGTAACCAAGATATTGGGTACATTGCCATTTGTACTGCCCAGTAGTCTATACTCAGTTTCATGGAATTCTTTAATCTCAACAATATATTCAATAATCTTGGAGCCACCATCGCTTTCGGACTCCTGCCAAGACAGAGTAAAGCTAGTGTCATTCATGCCGGAGACATCAATGGGTGCTCTGGGCGCTGATGGTTTGGCTGTTTGGTTTGGTAAGACATTGACATACAGTTAATATATATATATGCATATAAATATTTCAGTTACATATCTAGAAAAAGCAAAACTTACCGAATTTCTTTGTAATTGCTACCGGCTCACTTTCGGTGGGCTCAGATTCGCCAATGGGATTGAGGGCTACAACTCTGAACATGTACTGTGAGTTCATGGAAAGTTTCTGTACGCAATAGGATGTTATGTCCCTGTCGAAATCGGCCACCTTCATCCATACATTATTCTGTACTTCGCATTTCTCCAATATATACTTATTGATTTCCAAGCCACCATCATCAATCGGTGGTGTCCATTCAAGTTTAATGGAATCCTTTTTGACGTCCTTGATTTCAAGCGATTGTGGACGGCTGGGCCTATCTATAACCTTAATATTACATTCTACACTACTAGAGCCGGCTGTATTTTCAGTCACCAGTTTATAGCGACCAGAGTGTTCTCGTGTCAGTTTTTGAATGTTCAGTACAGTCTTGGTTTCTGTCGTAGTGATTTCGTTGATTTCAATGGTAGTCTTAAGCACTGTTGTTTCCTTGTACCAGGTTACCTTTGGTTTTGGATAAGCCTTAACTAAAGCTGGAATGGTCATATCGGAGCCAGTACGTAGTTTTAGAGACAAATACTTCTCCTCAATGTCGATGCTAGGCTTCTCTTGCAATGTCACACGACACGATGTCTCTACACTGCCCACTTCATTTTCAGCCACACAAGTGTAATGAGCTTCATCTTCGATGGTGGTCTTCTTAATTGTATATTTGGCCACACGATTCTCGTAGCGCATGGTTGTGGTTTGTATAATCTTGCCATTTTTCTTCCATACCACTTTGGGCTCTGGCACACCTCCGAATACGCAGGAAAGTGTAATTTCTTTGTCGTGTTCGGTGGTGATGTCTTGCAGAGGCTCTTGAACAGTTGGTTTTTCCTTCTTAACCTCGGCTACCAAGCGTATGGGTGGTGACAAAGGAGATGGTGGTGAGGGACCAACCTCATTAACAGCTATTGAGCGGAATACGTATTCAGTATCAATAATCAGTTTGCTTAGGGTATAAGTTGTATCCTTGATCTTGCGAATTTCGGACCACCTGTAAATAAAATGAATGAATGAATTATTAATATTTAACGAACTAAAACCCAGCAGTTTTTACTTACTTTTCAGTCTTAACATCTTTGTATTCCAAAATGTATTCCAATATATCCGATTTGCCATCATCCTCTGGTGCCTTCCAGAATAGTGTAATTGAGTCGTGCATAACTTCCAAAGGTTGAGGAGCGCCTGGGGCTGAGGGTTTACGCATTATAACCAAACGTAAGCTGGCCTCAGCTTCACCCACTGGATTGCGCAATTTAATGGTGTATTCATCTTCATCCTCTTCTACTACCTTGCGTATGGTCAATGAGGCGGACTGTTCATCAATGGTGGGTGTAACTCTGTTCGATTTAACAATAACCTTTTTGGATGTTTTCCATTCTGCGTCTGGTTGTGGAACGCCAGTGTATTTGATGGTCATTGTAACATCGTCGTTCTCCTTTACCTTAACTGTTTGGTCCTTATCGGAGATAATTATGGGAGCGGTCTTAACCTCTTCTACGCATAAGTTTGTACTAGTAGTAACATTGGCGGCAGTGCAACTAATTTCGCCGGCGTCATCGTCTTCGGCATCATGTATGACCAGACGTCTGACTGTAGCCTCCACGAAGACTTCATGTTTCTTGTTGGGTTTAATGGGTTTACCCTTCTTAAACCAAGTCACTTCCACATCGGGATGAGACAATTTGACAGTGAATTCAGCATCGGTATTCTTAGTAGCCAAGGTAACATCCGGCAAAGGTACAATGAACTCAACTAAAGGTTTCTCTACCACCAGCTTAGCCTTCGATGTTTGCTCGCCCACTTTGAGGGAGTATTCAGTAGCATCTGAAGGTTTAGCCTTTTTGATGGTAATTGTTTGGCGTTTGCCATCGATGGATAGTTGAACACGTTCGTCGAAGGTGATTTCTTTGCCATTCTTAAACCATTTAATCAAAGCATCTCCCTTGTCAAGTTCTACTGTGAATGT
The DNA here is from genome assembly GCA_942486065.2 of Calliphora vomitoria. Classification (NCBI taxonomy): domain Eukaryota; kingdom Metazoa; phylum Arthropoda; class Insecta; order Diptera; family Calliphoridae; genus Calliphora; species Calliphora vomitoria. The sequence goes on along the minus strand of OW818031.2, from coordinate 37,101,676 downwards.
GGCTGTCTCACCTTCGGTGACTGTAACATCCTCTAAAGGTTTAACAATTTCTGGAGGCAATTCAATGACAGTAAGTTCAGCCTTGCAAACTTGATCCGCGAATTTACAAGAGTATTCACCCTCATCTTGGATAGTACAATTACGTATAAGCAGTCTATGGACTTTGCCGTCCTTAATGAAATCGACATTCTTCTTTTCGGGTGTGATCTTTTCGCCATCCTTGAACCATTGCATTTCGGTAACGTCTGTGGAAACTTCCACATCCAAAATGGCGGTATCCTTTTCAGTTACTTCATAATCTTCCAAAGGCTTAATGAATTCGGGCTTACGAGGCAATACTTCAACAGTGGATTTAGTTTCTTGATCCTTAACCTTGCAAGTGTAGTTGCCGCTATCTCTCAAATTGGTGTTTTTAATTACCAATTTGTGGGTCTTGCCTTCTTCAACGACTACGCGATGATCCATGCCACTAAGCTCCTTGCCATTGAAGAACCATTTAGTAGAGACAACATGAGAAGTCTCACATTCCAGGGTCAATGATTGAACCTCTTCGATGGATATCTTAGCCTTGAGTTTCTTGGTAAAGACAACTTCGTCGACTTCTACAATAACACGGGCACCATGGGATGTCTTGCCTAGAGGATTACTAGCAATGCACTTGTAATCCCCGGAATCGGTATCGGGATTGGCATTCTTGATAATTAGTTCAATGTTTTCGCCATCGTAGACTTGTTGAATACGTTCGTTGGGATAGAGAGGATTGTTATTGAAGAGCCATTCTACTTCAGGCACTGGATTACCGGTTACCTTAGCTGGCAGGCGTATGACTCCCTTCTGGGGAACATTTTGTTCCTCAAAACGCTCTACAAATAGTGGAGGTTCGGCATTGCCACTTGGTGGCTCTGAAAAATATGGAAATGAAAAACATGTGAATATTGTTAAACTGTCTTGAAGCTGGCCTAAACAAATATTTGAATACAAAAATTTGTACAAAAATATTAGAGGGATTTAAATTATACCTTCGATAGTAAGATTAGCTGAGGTTTCTACGCTACCCAATGGATTTTCTGCCTTGACAGTGTACTCGCCCTTCTGGTCGCGTTTGGGCGAAATCAATGTCAAAGTGTGCATATCCTTGTCAGTCTTAGTGTTGCCCTTGACGGGCTTTCCGTCTTTGTACCAGGTGATCTTGGGTGCCGGGTTACCCACAATTTGAGTGGTGAGTACAGCACTTTCGCCTTCTCGGATGATCATGTTACGCAGTGGTTCCAATACTTGAGGAGGTTCCTTTTCATTTGTGCGCACCTTCAATACAATAGGCAGTCTAGATTCACCTTCACGATTGGTGGCAATTACTTCATAGGTGCCTTCTTGCGACTTCTTAACTTTCTTAATGTGCACAACACTGCAGTACATATGCATGTCGGATTCTGTGACAACTCGTACATTCTTCAGAGTTGTTGTCTCAATCTCTTCGCCATTGAAAGTCCAGACAATGTCTGGTTCGGGTACGGCTACAAGTCGACATTCCAGTATCACATTGGTATCCTCGTCAACATATTGGGCTTTGGGTTTGCGTGAGAATGTAGGTGGTATACCCTCGAGTATGTCGGCTAACGATGATTCACGAGACATGCTCTTGCGAGACATGGCTGTGCCATCGGAACCATGATCGGACAAGGGAGTTTCAACCACTAATTCGGTAGTGGTTGAAGTAAAGCCGGCGGCGTTTTTAGCCACACAAGTAAAACGACCAGCATCTTCTGGGAAAACTTCACGTATAATCAATGTGGCAACATTGTCATCATCGTAATACATTTGGAAGTCTTGAGAAGGCTTAATGATGGCTGTTTCACGGAACCAGGCAATTTGTGGTCGAGGCATGCCTTCAACTTTGCACTCAAATTGTACTGTATAACCGTCGGGTGTATGTATGGGCTGCAATTTTTCGATAAATCTAGGTGCCATTGGCTTTTCGTGGGGTCCGGGACCTTTACATTGGACAAAAAACGAAACAAATGGACAAATAAACAAAATGTTAATCACAAGACAATATCACTACGTGTAAACTGAATTATTCATCTCACAAAATACAAATGGTATCGACCACATATAGTAGACTCATACTTACGTTCAAATACAGGAAGTTTATCGATCTTTTCGTGCAATTTCTTTTGCACATATTGATCGTATTCGGCAGCTTCCATGAGATATTGGGCTGGTACCCAACCTTCTTCTTCTGTAATGGTCTTCTTAACGAACCACCATTCAGAACTATGACGACCGACAACACGGACCTTTTCACCCTCCACCAGATTCATGGCTTCATCAGAGTCAGCCACGTAATTACAAATCGAAAACATGATATTCTCCTCTCCGGCTTCTGCAAATACAACAAAAAAAGTTCATTTTAGAAACACTCACTGTCCGACTGTCCGGCAACAACTCCCACTTACCTTCAATATTCATTTCGCGTGTAATATTCAAAGATGCGCCATCTGTTGTTGGAAATAAAACAAAATGTTCAATTATATATAATAATCATATGGAGTTGTAAGGAAACAAAATGTTAATATGATATTTTTAGGGCGAAATATCTGTTTTTTTTTAATTATTTATGATGCACAAGTACACATGGTTACACAAAATTGTTACCTCGCATATATACTCTGTTATCATATAAGCATAAATTGAAAATGTTGCTGTAAAGTTCGTAATTGAAATAGCAATTTTTTGGTAATAGTAATATTTAAGCATGTAATGTAAAAGTTATAGATCATGTAAAAGCTTTAAACCTAAATTAATTAATTAATTAAAGAGAAGAAGTGAAATTATTTAGTGTTTCATTTGCATACTGACCTTCATTGAAGACTTGTTGAATGACCTTGCGTTTCTTCTTAAACGTAAGTGAGTCTTCATCGTAAGTAACGGAATTGCTCTTAGGACGTCTAAGGCCAATCAGGAATTGTTCCTCCTCTTCGTCTTGAATGGAGTATCTAGGCTTAGGCTTGTGTTTGGGTTTAAGCGTAAAGTCTACATCATCGAGTGGTAGTTCTTCAATTTGATATTCTTCCGGTTCTTCGACATCGTACATGGTATCTTCCATACTGCTATCGTCACGGATTTCCTCAATTATAGGACCTTGACCATCGTCATAATCTTGCATTATCTTGATACGATGTTCATCTTCTGCCTCGGAGTATGTTTTCTTAATGGGTTTCTTGATCTTAACCTTGCCGGACATGGAAACTTCTTCTTCAGCATAGGAATCTAAAGCGATGCTGAATTCTTGATCGACATCTTCTTTAGTTTTGGTAAGTTTTGGACGGAATGTTACATTCTCTACATCCGTAAATTCGGGAATTTCCACACCCTTCTTGCGACGTTTCAGTTTTTTGACTGTGTATTCTTGGTCGCCTTCTTCAGTTACTTGCAGTGGTTTAGGTTTAGGTTTGTGGGCCACCACAAACTCTTCAATATCTTCTTCCTCTTCGTCTTGATCGTATTCTTCTTCCCGTTTGATGTTCAGTTCAGCGGCAGCTTCATCGGAGGTAAGAGGTTTCTTGGGTCTTCTCTTGAGCACAGTAGCTTCTTCAGCCACACCCTCATCGATTTGTCGTGGCTTCTTGAATGATAAACTGAACTCTTGTTCCTCATGTTCTTCCACTTGAGGTTTGAACGGTTGTTTGGGTTTCCTTCGCATCACTACGGCTTCTTCTATGATTTCTTCTTCTTCTATTTCTACTGGTCTTTCAGTAACTTCTTCTTGTTTAATTACAAGTTCATCGGCCGCTTCTTCTGTTGGCTTAACAGGTTTCTTCTTTTTCTTTAATTGTACTGTTTCTTCCGATGTTTCCTGAGTAATTTGCTTTTCTTTAGGTAATTTGAAATCAACCTCCACATCTTGTTCTTCTGGTTTGGGAGCCTTTTTAGGTTTCAATGTAACGTCAATAACTTGCTCCTCTTCCTCTTTAACGGTGGGCTTTTTAATTGTTACATCTTCCTCAATGATTTCCTCCTTCTTTTTGGGTTTCTTTGGTTTGAAAACGACTTCTTCGATTTCTTCTTGAGGTTCTTCTTTGGGAGTTTCAAATACTTCCTCGATTTCTTCGACAACTTGAACTTCTGGTTCAGGTGAAACTTCCTCTCTGACTTGTATCTTTAGCTCAGCTTCTGGTTCTTCACTAACCTTTGGTTTAGATTTCTTTTTAACAATAGCTGTCTCTTCGGGAGCCTCTTGCTTTTCTGGTTTGGGTTTCAAGGAAATTTCAACTTCTGGCTCTTCTGTAACTTCTGGCTGAACCACCTTTGGTTTCTTTTTGAGCTTGACTTCTTCATCAGGTACTTCCTCAACCTCTTCAATCTTTGTAGGTTCGATGTCTTTAACAGAAAACTCATAAGTTTTCGGTTGTTCTTTTGGAGTTTCTTGAGGCTTAGGTTTCTCCTGGACTTCTTCTACCACCTCTATCTCTTGTACCAATTCAGTTTCTTGAGGGATTTCTTCTGTAATGGTTACCTTGAGTTCAGCTTGCTCTTCTTCTGGAACCTTTTGTTTCGGTTTCTTTTTGATGATCTTTGCCTCCTCAACATCTTCGACTGGTTTTTTGGGAGCAAATACAACTTGTTCTTCAGGTTCTTCAGTGACGATGGGAGTGGGTTTCTTTTTGCGTTGTATTTTTACTTCTTGCTCTTCCACTTCTTCGGTTACATAACGAGGAGTTTCATCAATAACCTTAACTTGATGTTCGGGGTAGTTTTCTTCTTCTATTACTTCTTGTGGTTTTTCCTCCTCAGGCTTTTGTTCAACTTCAACTGGTTTTGGTTTCTCTGGAATTTCTTCGACTACAGTCACCTTTTCTTCTTCTTCCGTTATTTCCTTATGTTTCTTGGGTTTCTTCTTTACAGTCTTAACCTCTTCTTGAATAATTTCTTCTGTGGGTACGGTTGTAACAACTTTAACATCTTGAACTGGTTCTTCTTTAGGTTTAGGTTCCTCCGAGGGCTTGGTCTCTTCCACTATTTCTTCCACGACTTGTTCCTTAGGAATTTCGAATTCTTTAAGTTTGAATTCATAATCTTTAGGAACTTCTTCGGGAGCCTCCTTAATTGGTACCTCTTCAATCTCTTCTATTTCCTCTACAATTTCGATTGGTTTTTCAACTGGTATTTCTTCAATAATCTTGATCTTTAATTCATCGGCGGCTTCTTCTTTGGGCTTCTTTTTGATCTTTTTCGTTTTTATTTGAGCTTCTTCAGTAACCTGTTCAACAGGTTTAGATTCCTTCAGGACGATTTCGGCCTCAGGTTCTTCGGTGGGCTTTTCTTGCACAAGTTTAGGTTTAACTGTAAACTGAGCTTCAGAAACCTCTTCTTCAGGTACAGGTTCTTCTTCTGATACCTTAATTTTGTATTCATCAGGCTTTCTTTCCTTAGGCTTTTCGGGAACAATTTCCTCTACCTTAGGTTCTTCAATTACCTCCTCTACGATTTCCTCGTCTTGGGTTTCCACTACTTGAACTTGCAGTTCTGCAACCTCTTCTTCGGGTTTCTTAGGTTTCTTAGTTTTCTTTGTCTTGACTACAGTTTCCACTTCAGTTTCTTCGGTTAGTTTTGGTTCCGTCAACGCCACAGAAGCTTCAAATTCTTCAGGAACTTCTTTAACCTTTTTGGGTTTAATGGCAAATTTGACTTCTTCTGGTTGTTCTTCTTCCACAGTTATTGGCTTTTCAGCTTCTGATTCAACCGTTTTGATTTCATAAGTTTGGAACACTTCAGCTGGCTTCTCGTGTTTAGGCTTAGGTTTGGGCTTCTCTTCTTCGTCTTTCTTAACTTCCTCAACAACTTGTTCAACAGCTTCCGTTTCTGTTACTGAGAATTCATAATCCTTTGGTTTTTGGGGTTCGGGAATAACTTCTTCAACCTTTTCTTCTGTAGGAATTTCTTTCACTACTTCCTCCACAGGAGTTTCTTCCTTGACTTCAACTGTGGCAACGTCTTCGACAGGCTTTTTCTTTGGCTTCTTCTTCTTAGTGGTGACTTCTTCAACTGTCTCTTCTACAATTGGTTGGGTAATGGTTTCTTCAACCGTTACCTCTTCCGGAGCAGGTTCTTGTGGTTTTGGTATCTCAACGGTTACCTCTTCCGTGGTTTCCTCTACTCTGCTGGGTTCTGGTTGTTTAGGTTCTTCAACAGTAAATTCATATTCCTCAGGAACAGTTGCTTTAGGCTTCTTCTTTCTAGTGACTACCTTTTCTTCAATAACCTCTTCGACTGTTACCTCCTTAGCATCAGTATCAACGACACGCACTTTATGCTCTTCTGGTAAGTCTTCCGGTTCAATTACGGTAGTAGTTATCTTGTATTCAACAGGAATTTCTTCTTGTTGAGGTTCCTCAACAACTTCTTCTACAACCTTAACTTCTTCAATGGGCTGTTCTTTCTTGGGAACCTTCTTTTTGATTTTGACCTTATCAACTGTTTCTTCGACAGGAGTTTCTTGTTCGACTACCTCTTCACGAACGGACACTTCAAACTGTTCGTCAGGCTTTTCTTCGGTTTGAGGTTTTTCTTGAGGTTTTTCCTTTTTGGACTTTGGTTTCTTAACCTCTTTTGGTTCAGCTTGTGGTACGGGTGAGGGAGATTTTTCTTTGGGTTCTTCTGCTGGTACTAATTTGACGGTATCTTCGGCCGGAAATTCTTCCTTGACCTTTTTAACTGGTTTCAATTTACGTTCAGTCTTAGGCTCTTCCTCCTTTGTACTTTCTGGTATACGGAATTTGACTTCCTCTTCAGGCAGTTCTTCCTCTTGCTTGGGTTCGCCTGGCACGATTTGTGTAACATTCATCTCCTGTTCTGGTTTAGATTTCGGTTTAGGTTTGTGTTTCTGTTTGGGTTCCTTTTTGTCTTTCTTGGGCTCTTCGGGGAACTCTAGAGGTTCGAGTTCCTCTTTAGGATATTCAATATCCTCAAACTCAAGTGGCTCCAAAGGCTTCATTTCGTATTTTGGTTCTTCCGGCTTGGCGTCTTCTTCTTTGACAATAACTGCATGTTTCTTGACTGTCTTCTCTTCGGTCACCTCTTCGGCGAGTTGTGGTTTTTGAGGTATTTTCTTAAGTGTAATCGATTCGGGTTGTTCCTCTTCCTTCGGTTTCTTTTTACCCTTGCCCAGTTTTATTTGCACTTCTTCTTGCTTCTCTTCTGGCTTGCTTGGTTTCTCGGGCTTCTTGTAAGGTGCCTTCTCCTCGGGTTCCTCTTCGCTGCTTACATACTTTTCGTATTTCTCCAGTTCCACCTTTTCCAAATTGTCCTTAATTTTCTTGATTTTCTTAGGCTTATAGGGCTTGAACTTAAGCAATGCTTCGGCCTCTTCAATGTTTCTGGATAAATCACCAGCGGATTTTAAGGCGCCAATTTCAGTGATGACTGGTTTAAGGGCCTCTGGAGGATATTCAACTACAACCATGCGACTCTTTAGTTTAAATTTGGGTAATTGAACAACTTGTTCATCGGTGGGTTTTTCCTTGCGTTTCGATGGTTTCAATTTAACCATTTGTGGCACTTCGGCAGCATCAACAATAACCACCTTCTTGGATTTCTGCTCCCTGCGCTCAATTTTCATGGGCTCTAGTTTAGACATTTCCGGCTTAGCCTTCTTGGGTTTGTCAAATTCAACCTTTTCATATTTCTCGAGTTCGGTCTTTTCAATATCTTGCTCCAATAGCTTCTGTATAATGGCATCATGGTCATCAGTTTTCTTCTTAACTACCTTCTTCTTTGTTTTCTTAGGCTTGGTGGTATCTTCAACAGTTTCTTCTGTAGTTGCTGGAACTTCTTCCTCATCCTCCTCGACGACATCAATAGGATGCGAGTCTTCTGCTTCCTCAGGACGTTCTTCGATGGTTACTATTTCGGGTTTCTCTTCGTCTTCTTCCTTTTCTTCGGGCTCCTCCTCAATGACATTGATTTGATAATCCTTGTGGACAATTGGTTCTTCGCCTAATTTTAAATATGTGCAAATAGTCATTTAATTGAAAGCCAGGATAAGTTTGGATTTACAGAAATTTAGGCATTTTTTGTTTGTTGTTGTTTTTTTTTTTTTTTTTTAATTAAAATGAAAGGACATTATTTAGAATATTAAAAAAAAAGAAGAGTAAAGTTTTCATTAGGCAAAGACGTATATTTACATAAAGTAGTGGAGAAATAGGAGTTTTATTTTTTAATAAAAGAAATTATTAACATGTAGGTGGTATTATTTTGTACATAAATATAAGAGGAAGTGACATAGACAGAGAAAATAGTTCATTTATTACTGGGCGTTTTAGAAAAGGCTCTGCATTAAAATGCGGGTAATTAATGGAACTGAAACGGTTTTTGTTATATACAAATATCATCATAAGAGTTACGTCTATGTTTAGATAAATTGAGCCGAAAATAAATTAAAGTAAACAATATTTTGATTAAACTTGACCCGATTATACACACATACATACATACATAAATATGTATGTGCATATATAGTCCATTGATTCGTCAGTTCTGTCCTTTTTTTATTGTTAATTTTTAATAAGTATATACAATTTATTTGTTAGTAACCTTTATTAAATTTTCTAAATAAGCAAATATTTTTTTAGCAGTAAAGACGGTCTTAACGTTTTTCATTTTCTACGTATTTTATATATAAATGTTAAGAAATTTCTGATTGCTATGCTTCTAATAATCGTTGGCTGTCTCTCAGTTAGAGCCTTATTAACATAACGCAGTGGGATAGACTGAAAATGCTTTGAAAATAAGTCTGTCATTTCTAACTGGCATGAAATTTCACATATGGGCAATTCCACGAGAATGACTACCACGACTGAAAACCCAAAAACTCTTGAAACTTTGTTCAAGATGATTTGAATAGGAGAAACACTATGTGCCAGTTCTATTCCACTCTATAGGCGTACAAATGTCACGTACGATGACATGGAATTGCCCATATGCTGAGTAGAGGCGTATTCGAATTTATTGTTTTATGACAGATCCTTTAACCTCTCAGAATCGGCGCTGTGGGCTCCAAAGTTTTAAACGCTTTGTCGCGGTTTGTCTATAATCAAAGATTTTAATATATTCTAGGCCTATGAAAAACATAGTAGTGTGTGCAATTTATTATTAAGTAATACGCATTTGAAAATACAAATGTCATAATTTCATCATACCTTAGGTTAGTTAGATGACCGATTTCATCAATTTTATTTTTAGTTAAACAATAAATATGAAAATCAGATGAGAAAAGTTTGAAAGTAACACATTTTACGAGTACAAAAATAATCGGTTTTGATTTCATCACTTTTCGGTGGTTGTATATTTTAGAAAGGAAAAAGAATCCCCAACCACGAAAAATATTTAAGCATTATAAGTCCCCTAAAATATTTAAAGCTTTTAATTTTAGACAAACCTATAAAAAAAATGGTCAAGCCTTTAAAAATATTGCATTTCTGAACCCCATAGTGCCGATCCTGAGTTGTCTTTGGGGTTCGTCTGCTACGCCTATGCGAAATTTCATGTCAACCAGATTAGCAGATTTATTTCCAACATATTTGCATTCTAACCCACTGTGCAATGCTTTATTAACAATAAGAAGCCGAGTTTACAAAACTTAACATCATACACTTACAATTTCTTCTGTTTTTGGATAAATTTATACGTATGTATATAATTTCGGTTTTTAAAATATAAAGCATTTCAAGCAAAACATTATTTAGGTATTAGAATCTACAGTTTTAATAAAGCTAAGATTGGAGTGTAGGAAAACTTAAATCTAAAAAATATATATATAAAAAAAAAGGTAAAAACAAAATAAGCAATAGTTGAAGACAGAGGTAGGCTTTTCCAACGCGCAATAGGTTGAAGACAAGAGAATAGGAGGGAGTAGAGATAGGATTTGATTTAGCGAGGGTATTGTAGACGCCAAATGGAGATAAGATCTTTTTTTTTGTTTTTTTTTTTTTTTGTTTTGGGGGAGAGGGGGTTTTGTGAGAATATATTCGGCAATTAAAAAAAAAAAAATAGAGAAAACACAACTTTGGATACCATCATTATTTTGGTGGTTTGCAGACAAGCTCCACAACACTTACTTGTTTGTTTTTTGGGTTTGGTTTTGTGTTTGGTTGTTTTAGTTTCTTTTGTTTCCTCTGTTGTTGTTGTGATCTTGTGAGAATCGGGTGTGATTTGTTCAGTGTCCTCAGGCTTGTGCTCTGGTTGTGGTTTTTCTTCAATTTGTTCTTGTGGTTCAGTGTGTGTTTCTGTGGTTTTGATTTCGTGTAATGTGTCTGGAGTTATTGTATGGTCTGGCTTTTCTTCGACGGCTGGTGTTTTGGAAGGTTTTGGTGTTTTCTTCTTATCTTTCTTTGGTTGTTCAAGCTGTTCGCTGGGTTTTGTTGGTTTTGTGTCTGTTTTGTCGGGCATTTCAACCTTTTCGTATTGTTCTAGTGTGGTCTTTGGTATCTCTTCGTCAATAAGTTTCTGTAAGTAGTCGTCAACTTGGTCTTTCTGTACTTTCTTGATAATTTTCTTGGGTTTCTTAGTTGCTGGTTTTTCCTTGACAGATTTATCGGTTTCATCGGTGGTAACAGGCTGTTCTATGGGTTCTTCATCGATTATGATTGTAACCTCTTCGCTATCTCCGTCTTGTATTGTGACCACATGTATGGTTGCATCTTCCTCGTTGTCGATTTTCTTGGTGAATGCACGTTTTTTAGTGGTCTTTTGTTTGGGTTTACCTTGTTCATCGGTTACCTCTTCGATTTTCACTTCTACTGGCTCACTTTCTAAGATCTCTACAACTGGTAGAGGTTCTTCTCTGGTGGCTTCTTCTTCAACCAATGTTATTTCTGCCGTTGTGAAGTCTTCTTCGGTTTCTTTTGGTTTTTTAGATTTTGGTTTTTTCTTGGGTTTTTCCTCATCCGTGGCTTTGGGTTGTTCTTCTTTCATTTCCACTGGCAAGGTATCTTTAGGTTTGGTATCTTTAGGTTTTGTTTCGAATTCAATTTTCTCATATTTTTCAAGCTCAGTCTTGGGTATGTCCTCTTCAATAAGTTTTTGTATGTAATCATGAAGATCGTCCTTTTTAACCTTTTTAGTTTTCTTTTTGGTGGGTTTGATTTCATCAGGTTTATCCTCTTCTGGTTGAGTTTCTATTACTGTGACTTCAACATCCGGTTGATCGTCAGTTTTCACTTCAATTATTTCAATAATATCCTCTTTAGGGCCTTGTTGACGTTTGATTTTGCGTTTGGTTATAGTTTGTTTTTCCACAACACCATCTTCATTAACGTTTTCTTGAATTTCTGTTTGACTTTCAATAACTTCAATGTTGAATGGTTCCAATTCTTTGGGTACCGGTGAGCTTTCCTTTAATGTCACCTCCAATTCTTCAACCTCTTCAGGTTTTTTAGTTTCGGGCTTGTGTTTCTTATCTTTGGGCTTCTTACGTTCTGGAGTTGGTTTAGTTTCTTCTTCAGTCTCCTTAACTTCATAGTCTTCATCTTGTTTGGGCGTAGGTTCGATTTCGGAGACACGTATTTCATGGTCTTCCAATAGTTCCTCTTGTTTCTGTGGTTGTTCTTCCACAGGTTTTACCTTATGTTTGGATTTCTTGATTTTCTTAACATCCTTATCTTCCTGCACAGTAATTTCTTCATCTTTTTCTGGTTTCGTTGCCGGTTTTTCTTCGTCCTGCAAGGAAATATCATATGTATCCTTCGGCGATTCTTCTTCCTCTGGTTGTGATTCCTGCACGGTAGATTCTTCGATCTCTGGTTTTTCAGTAGTTTCCGGTTTTCGTTCAGTCTTTTTAACCTTATGTGATGGTTTCTTGGTAAGTTTTACTGGCTTGTCTATGTCAATCTTTTCATATGTTTCTAGCTCTGTCTTCGGAATGTCTTCCTCTATCAATTTCTGTATGTAGTCTTGCAACTCGTCTTTGGTTACTTTCTTAGTTTTCTTAGGTTTTTTGACTTTTTCAGCAGTAGGCTGTTCTTCGACATTTTCAGGTTCTAGGGTGGTTACAGTAATTTCAGCTATTGGTGAGTCGTCTTTTTGAGTCTCGACAATTTCAATGATTTCCTCTTTGGGTCCAACTTGTTTCTTTATTTTACGCTTGATAACCTTTTGTGTTTTAACATCGCCCTTTTCATCTGTTACTTGTATTAATTCTTCTTGTTTTTCCAACTCTTCTACGTGAACGGGGAAAACAGTATCTTCCTCTTCTGGTTGACTTTCTTGTACACGAATTTCTTGAGCGGGTTGTTCTTTAGGTTTTTGTTTGGGTTTCTGTTGGGGTTTTTCTGGTTTTTGTAGGACTTCTTTCTTTGGTTTCTTTTTCAACTTGATCGGCTCATCAATGTCTATCTTTTCATACTTCTCCAATTCGCTTTTTGGTATATCTTGTTCAATGAGTTTCATAATATAATCCTCCAACTCATCTTTCTTAACCTTTTTGGTTTTCTTAGGCTTGGGAGCTTTTTCTGTTTCAGGCTTATCGGCCTCCTCAACTTCTTCGGGTTCTGTGGTGGTCACAGTAATTTCTGCCAAAGGTTGATCTTCTCTTTGAGTTTCAACAATTTCTATGATCTCCTCCTTAGGTCCGACTTGTTTCTTTATTTTACGTTTTGTGACTTTTTGTTTCTTGGTCACGCCCTCTTCGTCGACCACATCGATGACTTCTTCCTGTTTATCAACTTCAACAATAGAAATTGGCAACTCTTCAGGAGTTTCCTCTTCACGTTGTACATATTCCTCTATAACATTTACTAGATAGTCTTCCAACTGGTCTTTAGTTATTTTCTTGGGTTTTTTAACAATTTTCTTCTCTTTGGGTTGCTCACTATCTTTGGGAGAGTCTTCACTTTCGGTTACTTCGAATATGGTCACTTCGCTGGTTGGTTTGTCCTCTTCTGTCACTTCAGATATTTCGAACACCTTCTCGACACCTTCGGGACCAGACTTTGTCTTGATTTTGCGTTTTACAACCGTCTTGGGCTTAACTTTACCAGTTGTATCTTGTTCCTCAACAACTTCAGTAATCTTCTCGATTTCTTCTACTACAATTGGTTTTTCTTCGGTCTCTTCAACTGTAAAAGATTGTTGTTCCTGTGGTTCTTCTGGCTTAACATATTCCTCAATGACATTGGTAATAAATTCATGCATTTGTTCTTTTGGTACTTTTTTGGTTTTCTTGAGTGGTTTCTTTTCTTTTGGTTTCTCCACTTCTGCTGGAATATCTTCAGTGATTTCCACCACAGTTATTTCGGCGTTAGGTTGATCGTCGTGAGTAACCTCGACTATTTCGAAGACTTTCTCTTCTGGACCAGATTTTGTTTTGATTTTACGTTTAGTAATGGTTTTCTTTTTAACTTCACCAGTCTCAGTGGGTTGCTCTACAATTTCAGTAGTTTCCTCGAATTCTTGCACAGCTATCGGTTTCTTTTCATCTTCTTCATATACGGTGGGTGTTACATACTCCTCAATAACGTTGATGACAAAATCTTGTATTTGTTCCTTGGGCACTTTCTTGGATTTCTTGACTGGTTTCTTAACTTGTGGCTTTTCTTCAGTCTCTTCGGGGAGTTCTTCGTGTTCAGTTATTTCTTGTATTGTAATTTCAGCGTTTGGTTGGTCTTCATGTGTGGTTTCCGAAATTTCGAAAACCTTTTCTTCCGGACCAGACTTTGTTTTTATCTTACGCTTAGTTACGGTTTTCTTTTTAATCTCACCCATCTCATCTGGCTGCTCAGTGACTTCTGTAGTCTGTTCGATTTCCTCAACAACTACAGGTTCATCGACCAACTCTTTTGTGGTGGACTTTTTGACCTTCTTTGTTTTGGGTTTGAGTTCAGTAACCTTCGGCTTTTCTTCAACAGCTTGTTCTTCTGTGAAACCGATTTCAAAGTTGTCAGGTGTTTGTTCTTCTGCTGGAGTTTCCTCTTCAACTATTTCGAAGGGTTGTTCTTCAATCTCTTCGCTTTCAGGCACGACTTCTTCGATATTAAATTCATGGACTGTAACGGCTACACCATCTATAATCTCAGTAGTTTTCTTGTGGTGCTTCTTAATAGTCTTTGGTTTTTTCTTAGGTTTCGATTCGATTTCGGTTGGTTCATATTGTTCCAAGTCGGTTGTGGTAATTTCTTGTTCTATTAGCTGTTGTATATAAGCATCATGGTCATCCTTTAATGACTTCTTCTTTTTGAATTTCTTAACTGTGACTGCTTCAGGTTTCAAGTCTTCCCCAATTTCTTCGGGTAGAATTTCGGTGGTTATAATTTCTACCTCAGACTCGGGCTTGTTTTCGACAAACGATTCAACAATTTCAATAAGATATTCCTTGTTACCTTCCTTCTTTTTAAGTTTTCTTTTGGTAACGGTCTGTTTAACTTCCTCACCGGTTTCATCGACAATGTCTTGGGTGACAGTTTCCGGTTGAAGTTCTTCTATAACTACAGAGTACTCCTTTACGGTATCTTCTGCTTGTTTGGGCTTGGTACGTTTTGTTTTTGGTTTTTCTTTTGGCTTTTCTTCAGTGACATCAATTTTGAAGTTCTCTTCAGTAGATTTTTGAGCTGGTTGCTCTTCTGTCTCGGTAACGGTAATCTCTTGAGGTGCTTCCTCAACCTTAGCTTCAGTTGTTTCTGTTACTTTAACCTTCTTAGTTTTGGTTGTCTTAGGTTTTTTGGTTTTTGTAGTTTCCGTTTGTTCTTTTTCTTCGGTAGGTTTGGTTTCCTCGGTGTCAGATTCGTCTTCTACCGTTGTTTTGACAGAGTATATAGAACCATCAATTTCATCTGGTTGGAGTTTCTCTTGGGGCTTATATTCTTCGACTATGCGAGTGGATTCCAATTTTTGAGGTGCTTCATTGATGACGCTTACTATGTAGTCCTCCAGTTCTTCTTGCTTTAGAGTCTTTTTAACCTTCTTGGGTTTGCGAGGCTTTTCTTCTACATTGATTTCAGTAGGCTGTTCTGGCGTTATTTCTGTAGTTATAACCGTAACTTCTACCTCGGGCTGTTTATCAGTTTGTTCTTCAATAACGAGAACTTCATATTCCCTGTCGCCAACCTTCTTTTTAATTTTACGTTTTGTTTTTGTTTTTTCTTTAAGCTCACCATCTTTGGTGGTCTCTGTTACAGTCTCCGTTTGTTCGGTAACCTCTTGTACAATTACCGTGAAATCATCAAGTTCTTTTGGTGCTTCCAGCTCGTGCACCTGAATGTGTTCAGTATCCTGTTCAGGTACTTTATTTTCTTCAGGTGTAGTTTCAGTTACTTGGATTTGTAATTCTTCATAAGTTTCTTCGTCGCGTGGAAGTTCTTGTGGTTTTTCGGGTTTGGGATGAGGTTTAGATTTCTTTTGCTTGGGCTTTTCTTTAACGGGTTCGAACTCAGATATACCTATTTCAAGTTGCTCGCCTTCTTGTGGCTGTTCCTGTTTAGTCTTTGGTTTAGACTTCTTGGCCTTTTTAGCTCTTTGACCGAACTCAATCTTTTCATATTGTTCAAGTTCGGTCTTGGGAATTTCAGCTTCTATCAGTTGCTGAATGTAAGCATCCAATTCGTGTTTTTTCATTTTCTTGGGTTTTTTCTTCTTTTTCTCTAGCTCCTCGGGAGTTTTGTCTTCAGGAATGGAGCCTTCAAGGTCGGTGATTAAGACTTCATATTCTGGTTCTTCACCTTCTTGGACAGGAGCTTCGATTATTTCTATGATTTGTTCTTCGTTGCCCTTCTTATGATGAAGTTTGCGTTTCTTGACCAACTTCTTGGTTACATCTGTCATTTCTTCTTCCGTTTCAGTGGGCTGTAGTTCAGTTAGAGAAATTTCATAGAAATTATCTTCAATTACATCAGCCGGTTGTTCCTGTAGATCGGCAACAAATTCTTCCAATTCCTGGGGCTTAAGTTTTGCCAGTTTCTTCTTTTTCTTTGTTACTACAGGTTGTACTGTATCCGTTTCATCAACTTGGCTTGAGGTTACTATAATTTCGTAAAGTTTTTCCTCACCGTCCAGTTTGTCACTTGGAAGCTCGATAATTTCGATTATATTTTCAGAAGATTCAGTTTTTTGTAAAATTTTCCTCTTCTTTTTGGTTTTAGGTTTCTTTTGATCTGTGTCTTCAGGTTGTTGCTCCTCGATAATTTCAGGCTGATACTCAATGACTTCCACAACCTTGGTCACAGACTCAGTATCGGATTCTGGATGTTCAACATCTTCAGTCTCGAATTTGAGAGTAGTATCTTGATCTTGAAGCTTTTTGGGTTTCTTCTTTTTCTTGGCTTCTTCTTTGACTTTAGGTTGTTCAGCTATCTGAGCTTCTTGGGGCTCTTCAATTGTAAATGGTTTAAGGACAATTTCTTCTCTTTCTTCTAGAGTTTGAGGTATTTTACCCTTGCCGATTTTAAGTTTACGTTCTTCGGGCTGTTCTTCTTCCTTTTTAGGCTTTTTAGGGCGCTTATATTTTGTTTCGGGCTTCTCTGACTCCTCCAGCGGGAGTTCTTCCTCCTCTAATGGGGTAGCTTGTTCCAACTCCTCGACGGAGTACTCTGTTGGCTTGAATTTCTTATGACGTTTCTTGAGAACCAACAAAGCTTCCTCTACATTACGAGATAGCTCACCTTGACCACGTTTTGTCTCGAGATCTGTTATGATCAGTTTGAAGTTATAGGGCGAATAGGGCACAAAGTTAATCCAACTCTTGAGTTTGGTCTTAAATGGCACCTTCTCCTTTTTGGCTTTAGGTTGCTCGGGCCTTTGTTTTGGTGTTTTAAGTTTAAGCATTTGTGGAAATTCGACCACAGAAGAGATTTCAATCATTTTCGATTTCTTCACTTCGACACGTTCAATTTTCATGGGTACAAGTTTGATGGGTTTCAGCTGTTTCACCGATGAATCACGACGAGCCTTCTGAGGCTGATCCATTTCGGTACGTTGATAGTTTTGCAGAACAGTCTTGGGTATTTCCTGATGTATTAGGAACTGTATGTAGTCGTCAAGTTCGTCTTTCTTAAGTTTTTTCTTAGTCGGTTTTTTCTTGGGTTTGTCTTTCGGTTTCTCTAACACACTGTCTGTCACCTTAACTTTCCAGTCCGGTTTTTCTTCTGGCTTGTCGTCTTCAGTTACAACCACTGTAACTTCTTCCTCTTGGCCAGGTTTCTGGGTAGTTATCACCTCAATTGTTTGCTCTTGATCACCAATCTTTTTCTTAATCTTGCGCTTCTTAATCGTGGTGGTTTGCTGTTGTTCCATCACGTCATCTTTGTCTTCTGCCGTTGGCAATTCTACTTCCATTACTTCCTCCGGCAAATACTCAACCGTTAACGGTTCCGTTTGTTGTTCATCCGGCTGCTCTTCATCAATAACATTAAATTTGGTGGTTTTTGGCTTTTTGGTTTTAAGTTTTTGTTTGGGCGTTTCTGTATGCTCTGTTTGTGTTGTGTCTTCACTTACAACATCATCGGGTTCAATGATAGTGTATGGTTTAGTATCTTGGTCTAGTTGACATAAAAAATATTTTATATTGTATATCGTTTTCTTCAACTCATATTACGATTTATTCAAAGAAAAACATTTCAAAACTAAGTATTCTAGCTAACTTTACCTAAGCTTAAATTTATATGTAGTTAGTATTTAAGTATGTATTGATTCATTGATTGATTGATTGTTGGTATGTATCAATACGTAGTAGTAAATTCATGGTAAGTATTGGTTGGTATTAAGTTAAAGTTAGTTTTACTACACAAGTTAGTTTATATTTATTTTTGCTTTAGTTTAATTAAGTAGAAAAAGAATATATCGTATTTGTCTTGTATTTCAATATATTCTAGTTATTCGGTGTAAATTTGTGAGATGTTAGTTTAATATGTTTTATTTTTATTTTTTTATATTTATTCAGTAAATGTGTAAATATTAATAAATAGTATAAATAGTTGGGTTTGGGAAAAAGTCTTTAAGTGGGGAGTTTCGTAAACTTGGAATAGATTTGAATGGAATGTATGTTTTTTTTATTTTTTTTTTTAATTCTATGTAAAAATATTGTCTAAGGAAAAATTATCATGGAGAGATCGACATTATTGAGATTGACCATTAATTGATCATTATGATTTACTTTCTTTCATGTTGATTTTGACTACTGTTAAACTTTTTCGACTGATTGTCTAAAAAAGTAGTTATGACCACTCTAAAGGTAAAATCCTTTGAAATACCGATTTAATTTAAAATTTTCTTATAAAATACCTTTAGCCACAGACAGTGCGATCAAAATAACCTGTCCGTTTACACAATTAAATAATTCACTGAGTTGCTATTTAATCTGAGTATCTTTCTGTCCGGATCGATCGTAGAAGTACCATTTCTAGATATCGAAATAGATCCTTTTAATCTCTATGAAGTGAGATAGACGAAGCTAAAAATTTCGATTAAAAAAAAGGAATTTTTGAGCATTTACTCTTCTGATTTCGATAATATTTGAACGATTATAAACATATATAAAATTCAGAAGGATATTTCGAAAAGCAAATTTTAAATTTTGATTTCATAACAATTAGTTTTTTCATTATTATTTTATGTGACTTTTACTAAATTATATCTTAAAACTTTGTGATGCCGGTGTCCTGTTATGCCAAAAATTAAAGGGATCGGAGATCATACAAAGTAAATATTTATTATAGAATATCTGAAGAACTATAATAGTGAGATTCTCAAAACTTTGCGTGAGTTATATTTATACCATTGTACCGAACATACATACTTAGTAAATAGTTATTTTCGAATATTTAAAGAATTGTTATAGCTTGGGTCAACTAATTAGGCTGGACTGAAATTTACCTACCGTAAAAACATACGAAATTATAGGGGACCGAACGTCTTAAGAAAAGTATCAAGATTTTTTAAAATCGCAGAATATTTTTTATACTTTAATTAAGAAATAACGGTAAGGTCCGATGCCGATGTATCCCTCCCGTCAATAAATCACATTGTTCATGTTACAACTATTATTGCCCTCCAGAAGAGCTAACTGAAGTTCTTGTAAATATTTTTAACAATTAAAATCAAGTAAAAATGCTTGGACTCTGTTATTGTGATCGCATCTGTTTGTGAATATATGTAGGTACGTATTCATTGTTTTTAAATCGTTGAACTAAAGGTAAATAATGTAGGAATAAACATAAAAATGTACCTGTGATATCGTTGACTTCTACAATTTCTATGTTAGAGGGTGATGTTTCTTCATCATCTTGTTCTTTAGCCGTTTCAGTATCACTAAGGACCTCTTCGACCAGAACTCCCTCCTCTTGTGTAACCTTCTTGTTTTCGGTTTCAATGACTGTTTCACCGTCTTCATTTTGTACTGATTTGAATGTTGTAATAAATACAGGCTTTTCATCCTTTGTCTGTTCTTGGGTCAGCTTTTCATCTGTATTTTATTGTTGTTGTTGTTTTGGGTGTTGAATTGGGTTTTGATTGTGTAAGTGTTACAAATGTGTTGTTGAATTTGCATTTTCAAATTTGATGATAAGATATAAATATAGATAAAACTGTTATATAGTGTTCACCGATAAGATTGATAGATATAGCGTATAGAATAAGATTTATAGTACATACTTATGTATAAATATAAAGATTGATTTTTTTTATTTTTATTTTTAATGTAGTAAAATGGCCATACGAAATGTTAGTAAGAGTATTTTTTTGTATTGTTTTTCAGAATATAGTGTATAAAGTGTGGTAATGTAAATTTCTTTGGGGGAAAATAGAAATAGAGAGAGAGAGAGAGTGCTATAATGTGTAAAGTGTTTGAATTCTTACCCTTGGGCTTTTTGTGTTTTTGTGTTTTTTTAGTGGGTTTTGGTTGCTGTTCATCATCCAAACTACTAATGTCGATAATGTTTGTGAGATCTTCTTCGCTTACAACTTGTATTAAGGAATACGGCTCTTGTCCTTCTTCCTCAATGGTTTGTATTTGGTAAAATTCAGGCTCGGGTGAGGTATCCTTTTTGAAGGTACGAGTTTTTGTAGTTTTCTTTTTCGGCTTCTTACCCTCCTCAATAATTTCAGATTCTACAATTTCTTCGGGTAATTCCTCAATTGGTATAGGTTCGGTAAGCACTTCGTCAGCTGGTTTCTCCTCGATCTTAACAGTGGCAATAGGTTCGTCGTCATCATGTTCAACAAATTGAATCGTTGTAATTTCGTCTTTTTCTTCATCCATGGGCTTTTTGAAGGATCTTGTTTTTACAGTCTTCTTCTTTGTTTTACCATCAGAAGTTTGCGTTTCCAATACTGTATGTTGTTCGGGTAATTCCAAAGATGAAGTAACACCAATATCATCAGTTTCAGTTTTTTCAATTTCCTTAACGGTTACCAGATACTTAGGCTCTTCGCCTTCCTCTTCGACAATTTGAATTTCAGTGACTTCGTCTGCTTTGTCTCCTAAAGGTTTCTTAATGGTTTTCTTTTTGATCTTTCTAGTTTTTGTGGTTCCATCTGTGGCGGTGTAGTCTTCAACAATATTCTCTTCAGGTAATTCAATAACTGGTACAACTTTCTCTTCCACTAAGTCTGGGAATGGTTCGTCGTAGTCTTGTACTGTAACCTTTGTAACTGGTTCCTTTTCAAACTCTTCAACGGTTTGTATCTTTGTTATTTCCATTTTTGGTCCTTTGATTTTCTTTATAATCTTAGTCTTAATGACAGTTTTGGTAGGCGTACCATCTTCCGTTTGATCTATAATAACAGATTTCTGTTCAGGAAGCTCTACAACAATTTCCTCATCATCAGGTTGTTTGACTCGAATAACTCGCTTTAATTTTACTTGTTTAAATGGAGTGCTTTCTTCTTTCAAAACTGGTGATTCTTCTACAGTAATAATGGTTTCTGGCTTCTCACCATCCTTTTCAACAGTCTCAATTGTGGTCAATTCTTCTTTATCTCCTTTAACCTTTTTAATAACACGGGTACGGACAACCTTCTTTTTAGGTTCACCATCTTTAGAAATATATTCTTCAATACGAACTTCTTCAGGAAGCTTTTTGATTTCTTCAGGTTGTTCTTCAATAGGAGTTTCCTCAACAGTTACTGTGGTTTCAGGTTGTTTGTCATCTTCTTCTACGGTTTCAATCTTGGTAACTTCTTGCTTATCACCCTTAACTTTCTTGATAACACGAGTACGCACAACCTTCTTCTTGGGTTTACCATCTTCAGAAATAGACTCAACAACACGAACTTCTTCAGGAAGCTCCTTGATTTCTTCGGGTTGTTCTTCAACAGGAGTTTCCTCAACGGTTACTGTGGTTTCAGGTTTTTTGTCATCTTCTTCTACTGTTTCAATCTTGGTAACTTCTTGCTTATCACCCTTAACTTTCTTGATAACACGAGTACGCACAACCTTCTTCTTGGGTTTACCATCTTCAGAAATAGACTCCACAACACGTACTTCTTCAGGAAGCTCCTTGATTTCTTCGGGTTGTTCTTCAACAGGTGTTTCCTCAACGGTTACTGTGGTTTCAGGTTGTTTGTCATCTTCTTCTACTGTTTCAATCTTGGTAACTTCTTGCTTATCACCCTTAACCTTCTTAATAACACGGGTACGAACAACCTTCTTCTTGGGTCTACCATCTTCAGAAATTGACTCGACAACACGAACTTCTTCAGGAAGCTCTCTGATTTCTTCGGGTTGTTCTTCAACAGGAGTTTCCTCTACAGTTACTGTGGTTTCAGGTTGTTTGTCATCTTCTTCTACGGTTTCAATCTTGGTGACTTCTTGCTTATCACCCTTAACCTTCTTTATAACACGGGTACGAACAACCTTCTTCTTGGGTTTACCATCTTCAGAAATAGACTCAACAACACGAACTTCTTCAGGAAGCTCTCTAATTTCTTCGGGTTGTTCTTCAACAGGAGTTTCCTCTACAGTTACTGTGGTTTCAGGTTGTTTGTCATCTTCTTCGACAATTTCAATCTTGGTGACTTCTTGCTTATCACCCTTAACCTTCTTAATAACACGGGTACGAACAACCTTCTTCTTAGGTTTACCATCTTCAGAAATTGACTCGACAACACGAACTTCTTCAGGAAGCTCCTTGATTTCTTCGGGTTGTTCTTCAACAGGAGTTTCCTCAACGGTTACTGTGGTTTCAGGTTGTTTGTCATCTTCTTCTACTGTTTCAATCTTGGTAACTTCTTGCTTATCACCCCTAACTTTCTTGATAACACGAGTACGCACAACCTTCTTCTTGGGTTTACCATCTTCAGAAATAGACTCCACAACACGAACTTCTTCAGGAAGCTCCTTGATTTCTTCGGGTTGTTCTTCAACAGGAGTTTCCTCAACGGTTACTATGGTTTCAGGTTGTTTGTCATCTTCTTCTACTGTTTCAATCTTGGTAACTTCTTGCTTATCACCCTTAACCTTCTTAATAACACGGGTACGAACAACCTTCTTCTTGGGTCTACCATCTTCAGAAATTGACTCGACAACACGAACTTCTTCAGGAAGCTCTCTGATTTCTTCGGGTTGTTCTTCAACAGGAGTTTCCTCTACAGTTACTGTGGTTTCAGGTTGTTTGTCATCTTCTTCTACGGTTTCAATCTTGGTGACTTCTTGCTTATCACCCTTAACCTTCTTAATAACACGGGTACGAACAACCTTCTTCTTGGGTTTACCATCTTCAGAAATAGACTCAACAACACGAACTTCTTCAGGAAGCTCTCTAATTTCTTCGGGTTGTTCTTCAACAGGAGTTTCCTCTACAGTTACTGTGGTTTCAGGTTGTTTGTCATCTTCTTCGACAATTTCAATCTTGGTGACTTCTTGCTTATCACCCTTAACCTTCTTAATAACACGGGTACGAACAACCTTCTTCTTAGGTTTACCATCTTCAGAAATTGACTCGACCACACGAACTTCTTCAGGAAGCTCTCTGATTTCTTCGGGTTGTTCTTCAACAGGAGTTTCCTCTACAGTTACTGTGGTTTCAGGTTGTTTGTCATCTTCTTCTACTGTTTCAATCTTGGTGACTTCTTGCTTATCACCCTTAACCTTTTTAATAACACGGGTACGTACAACCTTCTTCTTGGGTTTACCATCTTCAGATATAGATTCAACAACACGAACTTCTTCAGGAAGCTCTTTGATTTCTTCGGGTTGTTCTTCAACAGGAGTTTCTTCTACAGTTACTGTGGTTTCAGGTTGTTTGTCATCTTCTTCTACTGTTTCAATCTTGGTGACTTCTTGCTTATCACCCTTAACCTTCTTAATAACACGGGTACGAACAACCTTCTTCTTAGGTTTACCATCTTCAGAAATAGACTCAACAACACGAACTTCTTCAGGAAGCTCTTTGATTTCTTCGGGTTGTTCTTCAACAGGAGTTTCTTCTACAGTTACTGTGGTTTCAGGTTGTTTGTCATCTTCTTCTACTGTTTCAATCTTGGTGACTTCTTGCTTATCACCCTTAACCTTCTTAATAACACGGGTACGAACAACCTTCTTCTTGGGTTTACCATCTTCAGAAATAGACTCAACAACACGAACTTCTTCAGGAAGCTCTTTGATTTCTTCGGGTTGTTCTTCAACAGGAGTTTCTTCTACAGTTACTGTGGTTTCAGGTTGTTTGTCCTCTTCTTCGACAATTTCAATCTTGGTGACTTCTTGCTTATCACCCTTAACCTTCTTAATAACACGGGTACTAACAACCTTCTTCTTAGGTTTACCATCTTCAGAAATAGACTCAACAACACGAACTTCTTCAGGAAGCTCTCTGATTTCTTCAGGTTGTTCTTCAACAGGAGTTTCTTCGACAGTTACTGTGGTTTCAGGTCGTTTGTCATCTTCTTCGACGGTTTCAATCTTGGTGACTTCTTGCTTATCACCCTTAACCTTCTTAATAACACGGGTACGAACAACCTTCTTCTTGGGTTTACCATCTTCAGAAATTGACTCGACAACACGAACTTCTTCAGGAAGCTCTCTGATTTCTTCGGGTTGTTCTTCAACAGGAGTTTCCTCTACAGTTACTGTGGTTTCAGGTTGTTTGTCATCTTCTTCTACGGTTTCAATCTTGGTGACTTCTTGCTTATCACCCTTAACCTTCTTAATAACACGGGTACGCACAATCTTCTTCTTGGGTTTACCATCTTCAGAAATAGACTCTACAACACGAACTTCTTCAGGAAGCTCTTGAACTTCTTCAGGTTGTTCTTCGACAGGAGTTTCTTCAACAGTTACTGTGGTTTCAGGTTGTTTGTCTTCTTCTTCTACGGTTTCAATCTTGGTGACTTCTTGCTTGCCACCCTTAACCTTTTTGATAACACGGGTACGTACAACCTTCTTCTTGGGTTTACCATCTTCAGAAATAGACTCTACAACACGAACTTCTTCAGGAAGCTCTTGAACTTCTTCAGGTTGTTCTTCGGCAGGAGTTTCCTCAACAGTTACAGTTGTTTCAGGTTGCTTGTCATCTTCTTCTACGGTTTCAATCTTTGTGACTTCTTGCTTGTCACCCTTAACCTTTTTGATAACACGGGTACGTACAACCTTCTTCTTAGGTTTACCATCTTCAGAAATAGACTCCACAACACGAACTTCTTCAGGAAGTTCTTTAACTTCTTCAGGTTGTTCTTCGACAGGAGTTTCCTCAACAGTTACAGTTGTTTCAGGTTGCTTGTCATCTTCTTCTACGGTTTCAATCTTTGTGACTTCTTGCTTGTCACCCTTAACCTTTTTGATAACACGGGTACGTACAACCTTCTTCTTAGGTTTACCATCTTCAGAAATAGACTCCACAACACGAACTTCTTCAGGAAGCTCTTGAACTTCTTCAGGTTGTTCTTCGACAGGAGTTTCCTCAACAGTTACAGTTGTTTCAGGTTGCTTGTCATCTTCTTCTACTGTTTCAATCTTGGTGACTTCTTGCTTGTCACCCTTAACCTTTTTGATAACACGGGTACGTACAACCTTCTTCTTGGGTTTACCATCTTCAGTAATAGACTCTACAACACGAACTTCTTCAGGAAGCTCTTGAACTTCTTCAGGTTGTTCATCGACAGGAGTTTCCTCAACAGTTACAGTTGTTTCAGGTTGCTTGTCATCTTCTTCTACGGTTTCAATCTTGGTGACTTCTTGCTTATCACCCTTAACCTTCTTAATAACACGGGTACGCACAACCTTCTTCTTGGGTTTACCATCTTCAGAAATGGACTCCACAACACGAACTTCTTCCGGAAGCTCTTTAACTTCTTCAGGTTGTTCTTCGACAGGAGTTTCTTCAACAGTGACAGTGGTTTCAGGTTGTTTGTCATCTTCTTCTACGGTTTCAATCTTTGTGACCTCTTGTTTTCCACCCTTAACCTTTTTAATAACTCGGGTACGTACAACCTTCTTCTTGGGTTTACCATCTTCAGATATAGACTCCACAACGCGAACTTCTTCAGGAAGTTCTTTAACTTCTTCAGGTTGTTCTTCGACAGGAGTTTCCTCAACAGTTACTGTGGTTTCAGGTTGCTTGTCATCTTCTTCTACGGTTTCAATCTTGGTGACTTCTTGCTTATCACCCTTAACCTTCTTAATAACACGGGTACGCACAACCTTCTTCTTGGGTTTACCATCTTCAGAAATGGACTCCACAACACGAACTTCTTCCGGAAGCTCTTTAACTTCTTCAGGTTGTTCTTCGACAGGAGTTTCTTCAACAGTGACAGTGGTTTCAGGTTGTTTGTCATCTTCTTCTACGGTTTCAATCTTTGTGACCTCTTGTTTTCCACCCTTAACCTTTTTAATAACTCGGGTACGTACAACCTTCTTCTTGGGTTTACCATCTTCAGAAATAGACTCCACAACTCGAACTTCTTCAGGAAGTTCTTTAACTTCTTCAGGTTGTTCTTCGACAGGAGTTTCCTCAACAGTTACTGTGGTTTCAGGTTGCTTGTCATCTTCTTCTACGGTTTCAATCTTGGTGACTTCTTGCTTGTCACCCTTAACCTTTTTGATAACACGGGTACGTACAACCTTCTTCTTGGGTCTACCATCTTCAGAAATAGACTCCACAACACGAACTTCTTCAGGAAGTTCTTTAACTTCTTCAGGTTGTTCTTCAACAGGAGTTTCCTCAACAGTTACAGTGGTTTCAGGTTGCTTGTCATATTCTTCTACGGTTTCAATCTTGGTGACTTCTTGCTTGTCACCCTTAACCTTTTTGATAACACGGGTACGTACAACCTTCTTCTTGGGTCTACCATCTTCAGAAATAGACTCAACAATACGAACTTCTTCAGGAAGTTCTCTGATTTCATTGGGTTGTTCTTCAACAGGAGTTTCCTCAACAGTTACTGTGGTTTCAGGTTGTTTGTCATCTTCTTCTACTGTTTCAATCTTGGTAACTTCTTGTTTTCCACCCTTAACCTTTTTGATAACACGGGTACGTACAACCTTCTTCTTGGGTTTACCATCTTCAGAAATAGACTCCACAACACGAACTTCTTCTGGAAGCTCTTTAACTTCTTCAGGTTGTTCTTCGGCAGGAGATTCCTCAACAGTTACAGTGGTTTCAGGTTGCTTGTCATCTTCTTCTACGGTTTCAATCTTGGTGACTTCTTGCTTGTCACCCTTAACCTTTTTGATAACACGGGTACGTACAACCTTCTTCTTGGGTCTACCATCTTCAGAGATAGACTCCACAACGCGAACTTCTTCAGGAAGTTCTTTAACTTCTTCAGGTTGTTCTTCGACAGGAGATTCCTCAACAGTTACAGTGGTTTCAGGTTGTTTGTCATCTTCTTCTACGGTTTCAATCTTGGTGACCTCTTGTTTTCCACCCTTAACCTTTTTAATAACTCGGGTACGTACAACCTTCTTCTTGGGTTTACCATCTTCAGATATAGACTCCACAACGCGAACTTCTTCAGGAAGTTCTTTAACTTCTTCATGTTGTTCTTCGACAGGAGTTTCCTCAACAGTTACTGTGGTTTCTGGTTGCTTGTCATCTTCTTCTACGGTTTCAATCTTGGTGACTTCTTGCTTGCCACCCTTAACCTTTTTGATAACGCGGGTACGTACAACCTTCTTCTTAGGTTTACCATCTTCAGAAATAGACTCCACAACACGAACTTCTTCAGGAAGCTCTTTAACTTCTTCAGGTTGTTCTTCGACAGGAGTTTCTTCAACAGTTACTGTGGTTTCAGGTTGCTTGTCATCTTCTTCTACGGTTTCAATCTTGGTGACTTCTTGTTTTCCACCCTTAACCTTCTTAATAACACGGGTACGCACAACCTTCTTCTTGGGTTTACCATCTTCAGAAATAGACTCCACAACACGAACTTCTTCAGGAAGCTCCTTGATTTCTTCGGGTTGTTCTTCAACAGGAGTTTCCTCAACGGTTACTGTGGTTTCAGGTTGTTTGTCATCTTCTTCTACTGTTTCAATCTTGGTGACTTCTTGTTTTCCACCCTTAACCTTCTTAATAACACGGGTACGCACAACCTTCTTCTTGGGTTTACCATCTTCAGAAATAGACTCCACAACACGAACTTCTTCAGGAAGCTCTTTAACTTCTTCAGGTTGTTCTTCGACAGGAGTTTCTTCAACAGTTACAGTGGTTTCAGGTTGCTTGTCATCTTCTTCTACGGTTTCAATCTTGGTGACTTCTTGTTTTCCACCCTTAACCTTCTTAATAACACGGGTACGCACAACCTTCTTCTTGGGTTTACCATCTTCAGAAATAGACTCCACAACACGAACTTCTTCAGGAAGCTCTTTAACTTCTTCAGGTTGTTCATCGATTGGAGTTTCCTCAACAGTTACTGTGGTTTCAGGTTGCTTGTCATCTTCTTCTACGGTTTCAATCTTGGTGACTTCTTGTTTTCCACCCTTAACCTTTTTGATAACACGGGTACGTACAACCTTCTTCTTGGGTTTACCATCTTCAGAAAGAGACTCTACAACACGAACTTCTTCAGGAAGCTCTTTAACTTCTTCAGGTTGTTCTTCGACAGGAGTTTCCTCAACAGTTACTGTGGTTTCAGGTTGCTTGTCATCTTCTTCGACGGTTTCAATCTTTGTGACTTCTTGTTTTCCACCCTTAACCTTTTTGATAACACGGGTACGTACAACCTTCTTCTTGGGTTTACCATCTTCAGAAATAGACTCAACAACACGCACTTCTTCAGGAAGCTCTTTAACTTGTTCAGGTTGTTCTTCGATAGGAGTTTCCTCAACAGTTACTGTGGTTTCAGGTTGCTTGTCATCTTCTTCTACGGTTTCAATCTTGGTGACTTCTTGCTTGTCACCCTTAACCTTTTTGATAACACGGGTACGTACAACCTTCTTCTTGGGTTTACCATCTTCAGAAATAGACTCTACAACACGAACTTCTTCAGGAAGCTCTTTGATTTCTTCGGGTTGTTCTTCAACAGGAGTTTCCTCGACAGATACTGTGGTTTCAGGTTGTTTGTCATCTTCTTCGACGGTTTCAATCTTGGTGACTTCTTGTTTTCCACCCTTAACCTTTTTGATAACACGGGTACGTACAACCTTCTTCTTGGGTTTACCATCTTCTGAAATCGACTCTACAAGCTCTTTAACTTGTTCAGGGTGTTCTTCGACAGGAGTTTCCTCAACAGTTACTGTGGTTTCAGGTTGCTTGTCATCTTCTTCGACGGTTTCAATCTTGGTAACTTCTTGTTTTCCATTCTTAACCTTTTTGATAACACGGGTACGTACAACCTTCTTCTTGGGTTTACCATCTTCAGAAATAGACTCCACAACACGAACTTCTTCTGGAAGTTCTTTAACTTCTTCAGGTTGTTCTTCGACAGGAGTTTCCTCAATAGTTACTGTGGTTTCAGGTTGCTTGTCATCTTCTTCTACGGTTTCAATCTTTGTGACTTCTTGCTTGTCACCCTTAACCTTTTTGATAACACGGGTACGTACAACCTTTTTCTTGGGTCTACCATCTTCAGAAATAGACTCCACAACACGAACTTCTTCAGGAAGTTCTTTAACTTCTTCAGGTTGTTCTTCGACAGGAGTTTCCTCAACAGTTACAGTTGTTTCAGGTTGTTTGTTATCTTCTTCGACGGTTTGAATCTTTGTGACTTCTTGTTTTCCACCCTTAACCTTTTTGATAACGCGGGTACGTACTACCTTCTTCTTGGGTTTACCATCTTCAGAAATAGACTCCACAACGCGAACTTCTTCAGGGAGTTCTTTAACTTCTTCAGGTTGTTCTTCGACAGGAGTTTCCTCAACAGTTACTGTGGTTTCAGGTTGTTTGTCATCTTCTTCTACGGTTTCAATCTTGGTGACTTCTTGCTTGCCACCCTTAACCTTTTTGATAACACGAGTACGCACAACCTTCTTCTTAGGTTTACCATCTTCAGAAATAGACTCAACAACACGAACTTCTTCAGGAAGCTCTCTGATTTCTTCGGGTTGTTCTTCAACAGGAGTTTCCTCGACAGATACTGTGGTTTCAGGCTGTTTGTCATCTTCTTCGACAGTTTCAATCTTGGTAACTTCTTGCTTGTCACCCTTAACCTTTTTGATAACACGGGTACGTACAACCTTCTTCTTGGGTTTACCATCTTCTGAAATAGACTCTACAACGCGAACTTCTTCAGGAAGCTCTTTAACTTGTTCAGGCTGTTCTTCGACAGGAGTTTCCTCAACAGTTACTGTGGTTTCAGGTTGTTTGTCATCTTCTTCTACGGTTTCAATCTTGGTGACTTCTTGCTTGCCACCCTTAACCTTTTTGATAACACGAGTACGCACAACCTTCTTCTTGGGTTTACCATCTTCAGAAATAGACTCAACAACACGAACCTCTTCAGGAAGCTCTCTGATTTCTTCGGGTTGTTCTCCAACAGGAGTTTCCTCAACAGTTACTGTGGTTTCAGGTTGTTTGTCATCTTCTTCTACGGTTTCAATCTTGGTAACTTCTTGTTTTCCACCCTTAACCTTTTTGATAACACGGGTACGTACTACCTTCTTCTTGGGTTTACCATCTTCAGAAATAGACTCCACCACGCGAACTTCTTCAGGGAGTTCTTTAACTTCTTCAGGTTGTTCTTCGACAGGAGTTTCCTGAATAGTTACTGTGGTTTCAGGTTGTTTGTCATCTTCTTCTACGGTTTCAATCTTGGTGACTTCTTGCTTGCCACCCTTAACCTTTTTGATAACACGGGTACGTACAACCTTCTTCTTAGGTTTACCGTCTTCAGAAATAGACTCTACAACACGAACTTCTTCGGGAAGCTCTCTGATTTCTTCGGGTTGTTCTTCAACAGGAGTTTCCTCAACAGATACTGTGGTTTCAGGTTGTTTGTCATCTTCTTCGACGGTTTCAATCTTGGTAACTTCTTGTTTTCCACCCTTAATCTTTTTGATAACACGGGTACGTACAACCTTCTTCTTAGGTTTACCATCTTCTGAAATAGACTCCACAACACGAACTTCTTCTGGAAGCTCTTTAACTTCTTCAGGTTGTTCATCGATTGGAGTTTCCTCAACAGTTACTGTGGTTTCAGGTTGCTTGTCATCTTCTTCTACTGTTTCAATCTTGGTGACTTCTTGTTTTCCACCCTTAACCTTTTTAATAACACGGGTACGTACAACCTTCTTCTTGGGTTTACCATCTTCAGAAATAGACTCTACAACACGAACTTCTTCAGGGAGTTCTTTAACTTGTTCAGGTTGATCTTCGACAGGAGTTTCCTCAACAGTTACTGTGGTTTCAGGTTGCTTGTCATCTTCTTCTACCGTTTCAATCTTGGTGACTTCTTGCTTGCCACCCTTAACCTTTTTGATAACACGAGTACGCACAACCTTCTTCTTGGGTTTACCGTCTTCAGAAATAGACTCAACAACACGAACCTCTTCAGGAAGCTCTCTGATTTCTTCGGGTTGTTCTTCAACGGGAGTTTCCTCAACAGTTACTGTGGTTTCAGGTTGTTTGTCATCTTCTTCTACGGTTTCAATCTTGGTAACTTCTTGTTTTCCACCCTTAACCTTTTTAATAACGCGGGTACGTACAACCTTCTTCTTGGGTTTACCATCTTCAGAAATAGACTCCACAACGCGAACTTCCTCAGGGAGTTCTTTTACTTCTTCAGGTTGTTTTTCCACAGGAGTTTCCTCAACAGTTACTGTGGTTTCAGGTTGTTTGTCATCTTCTTCTACTGTTTCAATCTTGGTAACTTCTTGTTTTCCACCCTTAACATTTTTAATAACGCGGGTACGTACAACCTTCTTCTTGGGTTTACCATCTTCAGAAATAGACTCCACAACGCGAACTTCTTCAGGAAGTTCTTTAACTTCTTCAGGTTGTTCTTCGACAGGAGTTTCCTCAACAGTTACTGTAGTTTCAGGTTGTTTGTCATCTTCTTCGACTGTTTCGATCTTGGTAACTTCTTGTTTGCCACCCTTAACCTTTTTGATAACGCGGGTACGTACAACCTTCTTCTTGGGTTTACCATCTTCAGAAATAGACTCCACAACACGAACTTCTTCAGGAAGTTCTTTAACTTCTTCAGGTTGTTCTTCGACAGGAGTTTCCTCAACAGTTACTGTGGTTTCAGGTTGTTTGTCATCTTCTTCAACGGTTTCAATCTTGGTGACCTCTTGTTTTCCACCCTTAACCTTTTTAATAACGCGGGTACGTACTACCTTCTTCTTGGGTTTACCATCTTCAGAAATAGACTCCACAACGCGAACTTCTTCAGGGAGTTCTTTAACTTCTTCAGGTTGTTCTTCGACAGGAGTTTCCTCAACAGTTACTGTAGTTTCAGGTTGTTTGTCATCTTCTTCAACGGTTTCAATCTTGGTGACCTCTTGTTTTCCACCCTTAACCTTTTTAATAACGCGGGTACGTACAACCTTCTTCTTGGGTTTACCATCTTCAGAAATAGACTCCACAACGCGAACTTCTTCAGGGAGTTCTTTTACTTCTTCAGGTTGTTTTTCCACAGGAGTTTCCTCAACAGTTACAGTGGTTTCAGGTTGTTTGTCATCTTCTTCTACGGTTTCAATCTTGGTGACCTCTTGTTTTCCACCCTTAACCTTTTTAATAACGCGGGTACGTACAACCTTCTTCTTGGGTTTACCATCTTCAGAAATAGACTCCACAACACGAACTTCTTCAGGAAGTTCTTTAACTTCTTCAGGTTGTTCTTCGACAGGAGTTTCCTCAACAGTTACTGTGGTTTCAGGTTGCTTGTCATCTTCTTCTACGGTTTCAATCTTTGTGACTTCTTGCTTGTCACCCTTAACCTTTTTGATAACACGGGTACGCACAACCTTCTTCTTGGGTTTACCATCTTCAGAAATAGACTCCACAACGCGAACTTCTTCAGGAAGTTCTTTAACTTCTTCAGGTTGTTCTTCGACAGGAGTTTCCTCAACAGTTACTGTGGTTTCAGGTTGCTTGTCATCTTCTTCGACGGTTTCAATTTTTGTGACTTCTTGCTTATCACCCTTAACCTTTTTAATAACACGGGTACGTACAACCTTCTTCTTAGGTTTACCATCTTCAGAAATAGACTCAACGACACGAACTTCTTCAGGGAGTTCTTTGACTTCTTCAGGTTGTTCTTCAACAAGAGTTTCCTCAACGGTTACAGTGGTTTCAGGTTGTTTGTCATCTTGTTCTACTGTTTCAATCTTGGTAACTTCTTGTTTTCCACCCTTAACCTTTTTGATAACACGGGTACGCACAACCTTCTTCTTGGGTTTACCATCTTCTGAAATAGACTCCACAACACGAACTTCTTCAGGGAGTTCTTTAACTTCTTCAGGTTGTTCTTCGACAGGAGACTCCTCAACAGTTACTGTGGTTTCAGGTTGCTTGTCATCTTCTTCTACGGTTTCAATCTTGGTGACTTCTTGCTTGCCACCCTTAACCTTTTTGATAACACGAGTACGCACAACCTTCTTCTTGGGTTTACCATCTTCAGAAATAGACTCAACAACACGAACTTCTTCAGGAAGCTCTCTGATTTCTTCAGGTTGTTCTTCAACAGGAGTTTCCTCAACAGTTACTGTGGTTTCAGGTTGCTTGTCATCTTCTTCTACGGTTTCAATCTTGGTGACTTCTTGTTTTCCACCCTTAACCTTTTTGATAACACGGGTACGTACAACCTTCTTCTTGGGTTTACCATCTTCAGAAATAGACTCTACAACACGAACTTCTTCAGGAAGCTCTTTAACTTCTTCAGGTTGTTCTTCGACAGGAGTTTCCTCAACAGTTACTGTGGTTTCAGGTTGCTTGTCATCTTCTTCTACGGTTTCAATCTTGGTGACTTCTTGCTTGCCACCCTTAACCTTTTTGATAACACGGGTACGTACAACCTTCTTCTTGGGTTTACCGTCTTCAGAAATAGACTCTACAACACGAACTTCTTCAGGGAGTTCTTTAACTTCTTCAGGTTGTTCTTCGACAGGAGACTCCTCAACAGTTACTGTGGTTTCAGGTTGCTTGTCATCTTCTTCTACGGTTTCAATCTTGGTGACTTCTTGCTTGCCACCCTTAACCTTTTTGATAACACGGGTACGTACAACCTTCTTCTTGGGTTTACCATCTTCAGAAATAGACTCTACAACACGAACTTCTTCAGGAAGCTCTTTAACTTCTTCAGGTTGTTCTTCGACAGGAGTTTCCTCAACAGTTACTGTGGTTTCAGGTTGCTTGTCATCTTCTTCTACGGTTTCAATCTTGGTGACTTCTTGCTTGCCACCCTTAACCTTTTTGATAACACGGGTACGTACAACCTTCTTCTTGGGTTTACCATCTTTAGAAATAGACTCCACAACGCGAACTTCTTCAGGGAGTTCTTTAACTTCTTCAGGTTGTTCTTCAACAGGAGTTTCCTCAACAGTTACTGTGGTTTCAGGTTGCTTGTCATCTTCTTCTACGGTTTCAATCTTGGTGACTTCTTGCTTGCCACCCTTAACCTTTTTGATAACACGGGTACGTACAACCTTCTTCTTGGGTTTACCATCTTCAGAAATAGACTCCACAACGCGAACTTCTTCAGGGAGTTCTTTTACTTCTTCAGGTTTTTCGTCGACAGGAGTTTCCTCAACAGTTACAGTTGTTTCAGGTTGCTTGTCATCTTCTTCTACGGTTTCAATCTTGGTTACTTCTTGCTTACCACCCTTAACCTTTTTGATAACACGGGTACGCACTACCTTTTTCTTGGGTTTACCATCTTCAGAAATAGACTCCACAACACGAACTTCTTCAGGAAGCTCTTTAATTTGTTCAGGTTGTTCATCGATTGGAGTTTCATTGACCGTAACTGTAGTTTCAGGTTGTTTGTCATCTTCTTCAACTATTTCAATCTTGGTGACTTCTTGTTTATTACCCTTGACCTTCTTAATGACTCGTGTACGAATCTTCTTTTTCTTGGGTTTGCCGTCTTCTGCGATTGTCTCAACAATTCGTACTTCTTCAGGAAGTTCACTGACTTCTTCGGGTTTTTCGTCAATTGGAGTTTCTGCGACAGTAACTGTGGTTTCAGGTTGTTTGTCATCTTCTTCTACGGTTTCAATCTTGGTGACTTCTTGCTTGCCACCCTTGACCTTCTTAATAACACGAGTACGGACGACCTTCTTCTTGGGTTTACCATCTTCAGAAATAGACTCCACAACGCGAACTTCTTCAGGGAGTTCTTTAACTTCTTCAGGTTGTTCTTCGACAGGAGTTTCCTGAACAGTTACTGTGGTTTCTGGTTGTTTGTCATCTTCTTCTACGGTTTCAATCTTGGTGACTTCTTGCTTGCCACCCTTGACCTTCTTAATAACACGAGTACGGACGACCTTCTTCTTGGGTTTACCATCTTCAGAAATAGACTCCACAACACGAACTTCTTCTGGAAGCTCTTTAACTTCTTCAGGTTGTTCATCAATTGGAGTTTCTTCTACAGTAACTGTAGTTTCAGGTTGTTTGTCATCTTCTTCAACTGTTTCAATCTTGGTGATTTCTTGTTTGTCACCCTTAACTTTCTTGATGACTCGTGTACGAATCTTCTTTTGCTTGGGCTTGCCGTCCTCTGCGAGTGTCTCAATAATTCTTACTTCTTCTGGAAGTTCGCTGACTTCTTCGGGTTTTTCGTCAATTGCTGTTTCTTCGACAGTAACTGTAGTTTCAGGTTGTTTGTCATCTTCTTCAACTGTTTCAATTTTGGTGACTTCTTGTTTATCACCCTTAAGCTTTTTGATGACGCGTGTTCTGATCTTCTTTTTCTTGAGCTTTCCGTCTTCTGAAATTGTCTCAATTACTTTTACTTCTTCAGGAAGTTCTTTGACTTCTTCAGGTTGTTCTTCGATTGGAGTTTCTTCGACAGTAACGGTAGTTTCAGGTTGTTTGTCATCTTCTTCAACTGTTTCAATCTTGGTTACTTCTTGTTTACCACCTTTGACCTTCTTGATAACGCGTGTGCGGATCTTCTTTTTCTTGAGCTTGCCGTCGTCTGAAATTGTCTCAATTACTTTTACTTCTTCTGGAAGTTCTTTGACTGCTTCAGGTTGTTCATCGATTGGTGTTTCATCGACTGTAACTGTAGTTTCAGGTTGTTTGTCATCTTCTTCAACTGTTTCGATCTTGGTGACCTCTTGTTTATTACCCTTGACCTTCTTAATGACACGTGTGCGAATCTTCTTTTTCGTTAGTTTACCATCGTTGGAAATTGTTTCTACCTCGCGAATTTCTTCAGGCATTTCTGTAATTTGTTGTGATGTTTCGTGTGTATCTGTGTGTTCTGGTGTGTGAATTGTTTGTGTGGTATCTGTATAATAGAATGTTATGTATGTTAGTTATTGTGCTTGTAGTAGTTTTGTATGTGTTTGTGTTGGTTCTATTAATCGTGTATAATGTGTTTTTTATTGTGGGGTTTCGAATGGGGCCTTGACAAGTACTACGCCATGTACTATAAATAATAAGGATATAGTAAGTGTACTTACCGGATGTATATGTTACCGTATATGTTTTATGTTTTTCTTGGTCATCGAGTGACTCTGTAATTTCTGTGATTGTGGATGATGTGGGTGTAATTGTCTCGGCAGTTTGAGTATCTGTAAATTCATCAACAACATTATTATCGGTGACTATGTGGTTTCGGGGTTTTGGTTTTTCATTTTGTTTTTGCAATTGTGGACTGAATGGTGTTGTAATGTTGGCTTTATCCAATTTCGTCTGAGGAACCTCTTTGGTTTCAGTAATTTGGGTATCAGGTGTAGGTGAAGATGGTAGTGCTTGTTCACTTTCGAGAATTAAGTGCGAAATTTGTTCTTGGGTTATTTTTGTGTGTATATTGATATGAGCTTTTTGTGTGGGGAGCTCCATAGTTTGATGTATATCGGTTATAGTATCTGTTGGAGCATGTATGGTGTTAAGAGCAGTTTTAAGTTCATTAAGAGCAAGAGTGGGTAGAACGTTATCACGTTCGGATTGGTGTGGGGTTATGGGTTTTGTGTGCTCGTATGTGTTTGTAGTGCTTCCGTGATATGCATGTTGTGGCTGTGAAGAGGGGGTGGCCTCAATGGCGTGTTCAGTGGTTTTTATTTGTAATGGTTGAGTGTCTTCGCTAGGAATTACTTGAGTTTCATACATATACATACTTTGTGTTTGTATTTCTGTAAACGGTTTGAGAGATATGGGCTCCTTCCATTCGAATTCACCAACTATTGTGGAAGTTTGTGCTTCCGTGCTAGTAGATGTAACCATAGCGTCTGCTAAACCTACATTGGCCTTTTGTTGCGTTTGATCTTTTTCTGGTATCTTTTTAAGTGTTTCATATGGCGTAATTGTACTAATCATTAGTTTGTCAGAGTGTTCCTGTGAGTGAACTGGTTGTATTTGTTCAGATATTTGCAAAATATCCAATTCGGAAACATCCGTTTGGGTTAGAACTTCTTCAACTGTTGATGTCTTAAAGTCAGGCAGTACGAGTGATGTTTTACTATCCTGGAAATTAGGTTTGAAGTCTCCGCTTTGCTCTCCAATATTTTCGAATGGCTGTATGATATGAGATTGTACTGTTTTAGTTTCCCTCTCGATGAGAATAGGTAGTGTTTTTTCGTACTCATCTAATTTAGTGCTAAACGTATTAGGCTCTTCATAGGCTGTGGTAGATTGGACCAATTGAACTTGAAGATTAGGAGTATCTTTAACAACAGTTGCATGTTGCTCTGTCCGTTTGGTAAGTTCATATGTTTCGGTTATGCTTGAAAGTCCCAAAGTTTCTTCCGCTATTACGGCTTTCAATTTATCTTGTACTATATTGGCGTTTTCGGGCTTCAGAGACAATGCTTCAACTTCAGCTTCTTTTAAATAAACTGGTTCATCTTGAATCTGTTTAATCTCTTGGGTAGTAGTGGTCATTGATATTGTAGCCAATTGCTTATTGAACTCGGGAGTATCTTTAAGAGGTGTAGTGCCCTCACAAGCAATTACTTCAGTTATAAGCTTTTCGTTAACTTCTTCTTTGGTGGTGGGTTGTACAACTTGAGTCTGTATTGGAGTTTGAGTAAGAATATTTGTTTCTTTTTCTAAAACAGTAGTGGTCAAAACAGTTTTAGCATTAGTGGTCGTTTCGCTAACACATTCCATGGCTTTGTGCTGCGTTAATGGCAAACTTTCAAAATTATCCGCATTTTCAGTTGTAGTAACTTGGGATACTTGCACTTCCCGCTGTGAACCTTGGAGCGTGGATTTGGCTTGATACTTGTCTTGTGGTAGACAAGTAAGATCGGCTTCACTTTGCATTACTGTTTGAAACTGCTGTAGATGTGACTGCTTTGTCGTATCATCGGTAAATATTTTCGCTGTTGTCGTTAGAGGCTGTTCCATACTTAGCTCTGGGGTTTCTTCATAGGCTGTTGGCTTTGTTGTTATCATCTCTCTTAGAGTGCCCTCAACAAATGATTTGGCTATTTCTGTATGTGGCTTAAAATCCTGTATATCTTCTTCTTTCTGCAGTACATAGTTCATGGTTTCAACTTGTGCTGGCTTAAAACGTTCGTCCACAGCAATGTTAATCTGTATGAAAGGTTTCTGTTCATACTCCAGTATTTTAGACTCTTCGATTGCTTGTATTTCGGTCACAGTTAGCTCCTTGTTGGTGTCTTGCATTTTGAAGTCGGCTTTTGTCAAGATGGGTTGAGAATATTCAAGCGCTGCAGTTATCTCTTGCGGTTTAGTTTCCTCTATTAGAGGTAATCTATGCTCCTGTGATGTTGCAACCGTAGGAATTTCTGTTAATTCAAGCTTAGTGGGGGCTATAATGCCCTCGAATTCGGCTGTTTGCTGTGTTTCAACAACCACTCCTTGATTGCCTACATGATCTACTTGAGCAGTAACAGGTTTTATTTGTGCTTCCGGCAGAGTCTCAGTGACGCTGTCTAAGAGTAGTGATTTGTCGGTGGTACCAACAATCAGGCCTTTTTCATCTGCAATTGATTTTGCTGTGTGTAAGTTTCTCTCAAACTCTTTTAGATCACCTGTACTTTCCATTAAGCCTTGTGCTATAAGCACTGGCAAATTATGTGTATCAGTTAATGCGTTCTTAGCCTGCCGCGGTGCTTCCTTAACATCTCCCAGCTGTTGTTCGTGTTCAAAAATCATTGCAGCGTTTTCGAGGATGGCATATTTATTAGTTTCCTGTAATATTTCCTTGGGGCGTTCCTCTATTTGTGGCAATTTTTCATTATTATCTTCAAAATTCTCCAGTATTAACGTTTCCGAAGTTACGGTTTCGTTAAAGAGATTTTGTATTGGTTTAATTGTATGGGAAGTGGAGTCGAACTCTTTTAGTTCTGTTACTGTATCCTGTTGTTGCACACCCTCTGTTAGTGGTACTTTTAGTGCGACGTCATGTGTTGTAGTTTGTGCCAAATCTGTAGTAAACGTTTTCGTCTTAAAATCTTGAGAGGCCTCTAGTAACTGATCTTTAAGGGTGAGAGCAATTTGTGGTTGTGCAGTAATATTTATCTGAGCTTCTTGTGTTTTATTTAAATCTGCAATATCCAACGATTGTTCGTTTTCATAGACGCTTATATCTTGTACGGAAAGTTCTCTTAGGTTTTCGGTTTCCTTAATTTGAACTTGGGCTTCCAGAGATACAATTCCCTGAAATTTGTTGGAAGTTTCATAAAATTCCTCTTCTTTAATAAGGGGAGCCTTGAATAGATCATCGCTTAACTTCGAATCGGCCAAAAATTCTGTCGGCTTGCGGAATTCGGCGCTTGTAGTTTCTTTTTCTGTGGCCGTTACCATTTCAATGTTAACTGCTTTGTTTTCGACTAGTGAAATATTTGTAAGTTGAGTGGCATTTAGAGATTGCGAGTCACATTCATCTACTGAATCCATACCCTCTATGAGAGAGGAAAGGGCGGTGGTGATACCTTCAACTATATTATAATGACCATGTTGAGTTTTCACATCTGCTACAGAAAAATCATCTGAATGTTCAATTGTTTGTTCGGTAAAGGTTTGGGCAATATTAAGTTGATTTGTGGATGACGTTGTCACTTCCTTGCTAGAAGGTTTTTCAGCTGCTGGTAGAATGCTTTCTTTTTCGTGTGTTTGAGTAATTGAAATTTCTAGTGGTTGCACTAGTTCCATTTCGGTTTGAGAACGTTGTACGTCTGGCTTTTGAATTTCGTTCAGAGCGCCTGTTAAATGGAGCAGCATCGGTGAAGATATTTCGGAAGCATGATGTGGAACGTAGTTGGTGGTGGGAGCAATTTTAGCGGACTCAATTTTAATATCGCTGTCTGTCGATGTTTCTAAAATAACCATCTCTCTTGTTTCTAAAGATTTATGTTTAAGCTCGTCTTGTTGCACGATTGCTTGGTGAACGGATGGTTTATCAAGTTGAGGCTGTTCCTTGAAGTTTTCTGTGATATTCACTTCATATATTTCCAGATTGTTTAAATTTGTCATAAACTGCGACTTGAGGTTTAAAGCTTCGGTCTTGGCAGACTGCATAAATTCATGGGTATCCATTAATGTAGTATCTGTAGTGAGAGTAGCAACATTAGCATCCATGTTGGTGGAGGCCTGCATTGCTTGTGGTTGAAATTCTTGTAGGGGTGTAGTGTTTGTCTGAGTTTCGGTTAGGTCTACAACAGGAGCTTTCATTTCCGTTATGTTGCTTAGTTTGTGAGCGATTTGCATTTCCGGCTTTTCCAAAGGCTTTATTTCCTGTTCGCTTTCTATAGTTTGTTGGCTAAAGATTGTTATGGCATTAGGCTGTTCTGTTAGACTTGTCTTAGCTGCAGCTATTGTCTGGGGTTCTCGCGGTTCTAATAAGTCTTCTTTATCCTGGATTTGGACATGTGAAACAGTTGCCACTGTGGCAGAAGTATCTATGTGGGATTTAACTTGTTCTGTGGCGGGCAATTTGAAATCGTTTTCCAAAAGACTTTCATATAATTGGTCCTGCATAGTTTCACCAATTGTATTGCCATTGGTCATGGATGTCTTACTTTTTTGTGGAGCTATAATTTCCTTTGGTTTCAGTTCATCGGCATGCTCTGTAGTTTCGGCTATTGAAACTTCATTGGTAGGGAGATGTCTCAATTCTTTGTGTACTTGTGCCTGGTTAGTGGCTATTTCTGGCACATGTAAATCGAGTGGCTTAGCCTCATCAATGAATTCCTCAAATCCAGTTAGGTGCTTTTGGGCATCTACAGTGATAGAAGCTTCCTTTCTAATCTCAATATATGAAGATTTATATTCCTCCAAAGGACTTTGTAAGTCCGGCTGAGTAGCCTGTATACTTTCCAGTAAGACAAGTTTATCAGTAGCTTTAGCTGAAGGCTCTGGCTTAACAGCTGGCATTTCTATGACCATTTCATTTGCTTTAGGCTCCATAATCTCTAAGGAACTGCTTACATCTTTGAGAGATTTTAAGGCCTTTGCCGGCAGCGGCGATGGTAGTTTTTCTAAAACTTGTTCTTTTTCTTGGCTAACAACTTCTTTCGCCTGCAAAGACTTGTGGGCGACAAAGGTAATTTCGGGTTTGTCTTGAGTTGGCTGTTTGGATTTCTTCCAGTCTTTGGTGGTGTCATGGGTCAAAACTTCCTCAATTTCAATAGAGGTTTCTGAGGGAACTATCACCTGACTAACTTCCACGGATTTTGGTTTTTCGGTGGGTAACTCCTTTTCTAGAGCCTCTGTACTAAACACTTGCTCTACTACGATACTACTCTCAGATACAATTTCAGTTTTCACCTGTTCACCTTTTACCTTGGGCTTCTTATCATCCAGCTTGTCAATTGATTCGGTGATTATGACATGTGAATGCTTAAGAGCTTGTAAAGGTTCTATTTCCCGAACTGCATGTTGTTCGTCCCTTACCAAAGGTAATTCTTCTGCAGCACTCTCTTCTATCAAGGGTTTTTCCACCACTAGCGGTTTGTGTTGCTTCAAGTCCTGCTTAGAAGTGGCTTTCGCCGATTTCGGTTGCTCATCAGCCATTTCGTGGGAACTTTGTTCGGTAACTATCTCCTCAGTACTGGGAACTTTAAGCTCCACACCTTCAACCGTCTCACTCACACTCTCGGTGAATCCTTTAACGAGCATAGCTGGTTTTTCCACTTCCATTACCTGATCTTTTTCCTGAACTAAAACACTTTGCTGCAGTATGTATTTCTCTTGGGCCAATTGAGGTTTAGGTTTCTCCACAGGTGCCATCAAGGGCAATTCTGTGGTGGCTATTGTTTCCACTGTATCTTGGGGTAAAGATTGCAGTGGCAATGTTTCAAATGTTAACGTTAACATTTTTTCAATGTTTTCATCCACAATTGTTTGCACGTCTTCCTCTGAAGCCGTTTGCGTTTGTATACGTTTCAATTTCTCTATAACAATGGTTTCTTCCTGTTTCTGCTCATATTGTTCTAGAATTTGCTCATGTTCTTGTTCTTTTTCGATTTCTTGTTCCTGTTCTAGTTTATGTTTCGGTTTTTTCAGCTTTTTGGATTTTTTATCCTTTTTCATGATTGTTTCAAGCTGTTGTTCTTGTTCTTGTTCTGTTTTCTGAATGTATTGTATTTCCTGTTCTTTGTATTGTTCATGTTGTTCAACTTGTATTTGTTGTTGTTGTACTATTAATTGTTCTTGATGTTGGTGATGTTCCACAATTTTAGTTGTAGTAGTAGCTGTTGTTTCTGTGAATTGTGATTTGTAAGTAATTAAAACTATAGTTTGCTGTACACGCAATATTGTTGTATACGAGTACACTACATATTTTTTTTAGGTTAAAATGGACGTTTAGATTTATTTTGTTTGTTTTTTTTTTTTTATTATTATTTATTTTGTTTGGTATTTTTTTTGTTGCGTTTGTTTAGTACTATACAGCAATATCTGTTAGTTAATTAGTTTTATTTGATTTTTTGTTTGTTTAGTTTTTGTGTTTTAGTTGTAGTTAATAGTTAGTGTTAGTGTTATAGATAATGTAACGAAGAGGTTTTACAACAGACAAACAGATTCTTATTGATGTTTGGGAATACAATTTTTGATGACAAATTACAAAATTTGTGAACATTTTTTATTTTGAAATGATTGCAAGATCTGAAAGAGGTTCCGTAGTGGCACAGAATTGTAATGTTTTTAATGCTCAATAAAGTCGCTTGGTTACTTTACACGTCCCTGGTAGTCTAGTAGAGAGTTAGTTCTCTTTTAATGTATTATAGTTCAACAAAAGAATTCTATTGCATATCCCAGGTAATAAGATAATTAGTTTTAACTTTAGCGGTTCTAAGTAAACCAGATAGTAGTCAGTTTAAACTTGTCTTATATTTCATTTTAGCTAGTTTAGCTTAACAGAAGAAATATATTGTAGAGTTTATTTTTAGACAAAACTTTTTGTTCCCGGCCTTGCAAAGTTTTTAATTTTATTTCATTATGAGCAAAATGAAGGCAATTGGTTACTATACACCTCCCAGGTAATCTAGCGTAGAGTCAGTTCTTATTTTAGTGTCCCTAAATAATTTAGAGTGTAGGTACTGTTATGTGCAAAAATAAGTCAACTGACTCTACACATCCCTGGTATTCTAGTGAAAAGTTAGTTCTTACTTTAGTGTCCCTAAGTAATCTAGAGAGTAGTTACTTTAAACTTGTTTAGATTTCACTATATTTATGTGTGCTCACCAGAAGAAATATATATAGCAGAGTTTGTATCAAGATATGCTTTATGATCTCGGTACTGAAATGGATTACTTATCTCCATTTTAGTAATATCTTCGCTACAGCATATAAAATGGCATAGTGAGCAAAATTAGTTTTTTTCCAAAATCCTTTTAGTTGAGAACAAAAGTACGGCCAATTATGATACCTAGTTCTTTGGGCTTTTATTGTCATATCTGTCTTTAATAAAATCCAGAAGAGAAACTCTTAAATGTTTAGAATTTGTATACTCTTCACCTTCGTGAGAAGGGTATATATAAATTTGTCATTCCGTTTGTAATTTCCACAATATAATTTTCCGACCCTATAAAGTATATATATTCTGGATCCTTATAGATAGCGGAGTCGATTAAGCCATGTCCGTCTGTCTGTTGAAATCAATTTTTTGAAGACTCCAGATATCTTCGGGATCCAAATCTTCAGTAATTCTGTCAGACATGCTTTCAGCAAAATCGGTCCACAAATGGCTGAGATATAAGGAAAAAACCAGGACAACCTCGATTTTTTACCTATTTTTTTACCTATATCTGGATTACTAAGACATTAATATAGACAATATGGATATCTAATGATAGATATTTCAAAGACCATTGCAACGACGTATATAAGACCTACAATGGGTCAAAATCAGGAAAAATTTTAACCTGATTTTTTTTTTTCACCAAAAGTTTTTTTTCGCTAAATATCAAAAAAAAAAAATTTTTCAAATTAAAAAAAAAATTTTTTTAAATTTTAAAAAAATAAAAAAAATTTTACAAAAAAAAATTCGAAAAAATATTTTTTCCAAAAAATTAAAAAACAACTGGAAAAAAAAATAAATTTTGTTTACCTAAAAATATTTAAAATTTTTATTTTGAAGTATAGTTTGGTGAAGGCTATATAAGATTCGGCCCAGCCGAATATATCTCTCTTACTTGTTTTTTCTATATCTCGATTACTAAGTCATAAATATAGACAATATGGATATCTAATGATAGATATTTCAAAGTCCATTGCAACGATATATATAAGGCTATACAAAGTTGGACCTACAATGGGTCAAAATCGGGAAAAATATTTTTTAATCCGAATTTTTTTTCACAAAAAACTTTCTTTAGTCATACATTTTTTTCACTAATAA
Organism: Calliphora vomitoria; assembly: GCA_942486065.2. Taxonomy (NCBI): domain Eukaryota; kingdom Metazoa; phylum Arthropoda; class Insecta; order Diptera; family Calliphoridae; genus Calliphora; species Calliphora vomitoria. The sequence goes on along the minus strand of OW818031.2, from coordinate 37,057,348 downwards.
GTGAACCTCTTTCAATTACCTTGCAAATATTTCTAAATAAGATATTCAATAGGTGTGTAATACTTATTATCTAAATGCTATATTTCTTTTTTTTTTTTGCAAACTTACCTCCTTCTCATGTATGGCAGTATATTTGTACAGTGGTATCCATTAGTTTAACTTTATTTCTATGTTTAATTTAACAGGCAGTGGCTTATAACAGGCATTAGAGCAGCATTGGCACAGAATTTGTGCTTTGGTGTTGCTTATAAAACTCCTGGCTGGCTTATATTTAAAAAAACAAAATGTGTCTTGCAAGTGTCTTAGTGTTAAAAAGAAAAATGATAAAGGTTCGAAAGTAGAAGCTTATATGACAACAGAATATTTAGGCGGTAAAGCAGTTAGAAACTGGCAGCAGCTTTAAGTAGAATTTATAAGAATTATTAATGATTAGTAGCTCAAGTATCAGTAGTTGTTACGTGGAAGTCCTGGAACGAGTTAAACATTATCAATAGTATTAAAGAGAAACATTTGGTAGTGTGACAGGGCATTGCTGGGTGTGACAGTGTTGTGTGACCAAATGATATGGCCGAATGTTTATAATGTACTCTAATTTAGCAAAATTGAAGAAAATGAATTTAAGAAATTCCATTTTTTTGTAAATTTGAAACCTATTTCCTGTTATTGTGAATGTTTTAGACACAATTAACACGTTTGTTTTAGCTAGAGAGCATTTCGAAGAGAATTTGCTTGGAAGTTTATTTGTTGTTGTAAGAGAATGTTAATATGTGAATGATTTGAAAATTTGGAAAAGTAGTTTAATGCTTTCAGTTATTGTGAATGTTACAATCACAATAAATAAAGTTCTTTTAGGCATACAGCATTTCGAAAAAAATTTATCTTGAAAAGTTATTTATTATTTTAAGTAAATGTAATTATCTACGTGATTTGAACATTTAGAATTGTAATTTAATGTTTTCTGTTATTGTGAATGTTATAATCACAATAAACAAATTTCTTTTAGATAGAGAGCATTTCGTAACAAGATTGTATGGAAGTTTATTTAATGATTTAAAAATTTAGAATGCTATTTGGAGTCAAAAAATTGTTTTCTTAGTTTTTATCTGTAATTAGTGTTTTATTTTGTTTTAAATATCAAAATTTATCTATTATTATTATTCATTTTTTTTAGGAAATTATGTTGGATATTTTGGTTTGAGGATTATTATTATTTTATTTATAAAAAAGGTTTGGTTTATTATCATGTTTAATATTAAAGTTTTTAATTAATAGATATTTAGTTGTTGTTTTGTAAGGTTAAGTTTCAATATTTTTTTTTTTGTTTAAATTTTACAGTGGTTCTGAATCTTCAATTTGCAAACCTTCTTCAACTATTATAGTACGCTCCTCGACGAATGTTTCCTCTGGTTTTAGGTGCATTATTTTTTTTTTTTGGTTTATGATTAATATGTTGCAAAGCAGCCAATAAGCGTTTCAAAAAGCATTTGGTTTGGTTTATTTGTCGAGGTGGGGAAAAATTTGTAAATTAAAAAAAAATATTTATATTAGTTATGATTGTTTACTTAAGCTTAATATAGGTTTAAAAAGCACTATACAACTATTTTAAAGGCTGTAATGCAAATGCTTACCAATTTTGATATGAGTAACGGCTTCATTACTTTCATATACATGGGTGGTTTCTACAGTCCTCTATTTGTTTTTTGTTATTGAATTTTTTTGTTTTACGCATGAAAATAATTTAAATATAAAATATTGTTTATATAAATTAATTATTTTAGCTACATAGAAAACTTTTAAGAACACAACGAAACTGATTTTGATTTTCTTTTTTTTTGTCTTTGCAGATAAATCAAAATGTAGGGGGAGGTAGAGAAAAAAAAAACGAAATGGTAAGTCCTAACATATTTTCTAATTCAAAATTCTTCAATAGAAGTTTGTTTAATTGAAGAATTGTTTGATAAGTCCGTGCCTAAATATTGGTAATACATACTTAATATACAAATTGTTTAGAATTGCTACAAGATTTTTACAAAAGTATCTTCAGAACTGATTTTTAGCCACCTAAATTTAACACTCATACTTAATACTATTTCTAGTCTGTTCTGAAGCCCTCAGATAATTTATGAAGTTTTAATCTGACCAGTAGTTTAAAATTTACATGTTTACTGCCATTTATATATAGCAATAGCCTCCAATGAGATTTTAAGAAAAATCTCACTTTGATACCTGTCGAACTGATACATTATATACATTAAGGAGAAAGTCAGACTTATGCCCAATTATTAATATTCCTGTCAAGAATCTGATATAATAATAACTACACAGAGAAAACAGATTCGTAATAGCAACTGAATTTGTTGCCAATCGAATTATTCGGTTGCACACATAGAATTTTTCGTCTCTATCAACAGATAGTCAGTTGATAAAGAAGAATTTCAGTTGCAGCAATCAAACTTTTGTTACCACTTCTAAATTTTGTAGCCACAAAAATTGGCAACAAATTCAGTGGCCACCACCAATCTGTTTTCTCTGTGTAGTTCATGGAAATCCCAATAAGTCTATTACAATAACGTTTTGATCTTTCTGGATTGTTCATAATTTAATAACTTTTAAGACCTCAAAATCGCTCATAATACCACCTAATACTAAAACATTGGTTTTAAAGATACAAAATTTTCTAACATTTCAAGAATTTAAATAATTTTCTATAAAAAACAAGTAAAAAAATTATAAATATTTTAATTAGCTTCATTAATTTGTGATAACAGATTTTCTATAGAAAAATGTATGTATAACAGTTGTTTCTATAGAAAATTATTGTGTACAACAGATTTTTCTATAGATACAATTTTGTATAACAATTTAAAAAAAATAAACAATTTGTATAACAATGTTATAGAAAAGTACGTGTATAACAGTTTTTTCTATATTAAAATTTCTGTATAACAGTTTTTTCTATAAAAAGTATCTGTATAATAGTTTTTTCTCTAGAAAAATTTTTAAATAAAAATATATTTTATACAAACATTTGTGTATGACAGTTTTTCTACAGAAAATGTCGTGTATAAGAGTATTTTACAAATTTAAATATAGAAAATATTGTGTATACCAGTAGTATATACTTTCTCCTTCACAAAATTTTGTCTATAGCTGTATTTTACAGTTTATTTTTGTGTATACCAGCTTTTTCTACAGAGATATTTGTGTTTATTAGTTTGTTCTATAGAAAATATGTGTATAAAAGTTTTTCTATAGAAAATTTGTGTAAACAATTTTTTTTTCTATAGCAAATTTGTATATAACAGTTTTTTCTAATAGTTATTTTCTCTAGACAAATTTTTTTATAAAAATATTTTCTGTACAAACATTTGTGTATGACAGTCTTTCTATAAAAAATGTCGTGTATAACAGTATTTTACAATTTTATATATAGAAAATATTCTGTATAACAGTATTCTAAAGTTTTTCCTTCACAAAATTTTGTGTATAACAGAATTTTTCAGTTTTTTTTAATAGAAAATGTTTTGTATAACAGTATTTTTACAGTTTTTCCTATATAAAATTTTGTGTATAACAGTTCTTTTATAGAATATTTTTTATACAACTTTTTTATAGGAAATGTTGTGTATAACTGTTTTTTCTACTGATAATGTTGTATAAAATAGGTTTTCTGTAGAAAATGTTGTGTATAACAGTTTTTTTTTATAGAAAAATGTGTGTATACCAGCTTTTCCTATAGAGAAATTTGTGTTTATTAGTTTTCTTTTTATAGAAAAAATGTGTATAAAAGTTTTTCTATAGAAAAGTTGTGTATAACAGTTATTTTTTAATAGAAAATTGTGTATAACAGTTTTTTTCTATAGAAAATTTGAGCATAACAGTTTTTTTCCTCAGAAAAATTGTATATAAGAGTTTTTTCTATGGGAAAATTTGTGTATAACAGTTTTTTCTATAGAAAATTTGTGTATAACTGTTTTTTTCTATAGAAAATTTTAGTGTAACAGTTTTTTTCCTTAGAAAAATTGTGTATAACAGTTTTTTTCCTTAGAAAAATTGTATATAACAGTTTTTTCTATGGGAAAATTTGTGTATAACAGTTTTTTCTATAAAAAAATTTCTGTATAACAGTTTTTTCCTTAGAAAATTTGCGTATATTATTTTATATTAGAAAATTTCTGTATAACTGTTTTTTCTATAAAAAAATCTGTATAACAGTTTTTTTTATAGCAAATTTGTGTATAACAGTTTTTTCTACAGACAATTTGTGTATAACAGTTTTTTCTATAGGAAAATTTGTGTATGACAGTTTTTTCTATAGGAAAATGTTGTGTATAACAGTTTTTTTCCTTAGAAAAATTGTATATAAGAGATTTTTTTCTATGGGAAAATTTCTGTATAACAGTTTTTTTTCTATAAAAAAATTTCTGTATAACAATTTTTTTCTACAGAAAATTTGTGTATAACAGTTTTTTTCCTTAGAAAATTGTGTATATTTTTTTCTCTTAGAAAGTTTCTGTATAACTGTTTTAATCTATGAAAAAATTTCTGTATAACTGTTTTTTTATAGCTAATTTTGTGTATAACAGTTTTTTTCTTTCGAAAACATGTGTATAACAGTTTTTTCTATAGGAAAATTTCTGTATAACAGTTTTTTTCTATAAATTTCTGTATACCTGTTTACTCTATAGAAAAGTTTCTGTATAACAGCTTTTCTATAGAAACATTTTTGTATTACAGTTTTTTTTTTATTAAACTCCTTGGCACCTTCATTTCTTGGAAGTTGTGGAACCTTGCAGATTTTAAATTAGTTTTCTTTAAAAACTGTACTTGTTTTTCAAATAATCCTACTTTTCCTTTAAAATTCTATAGATGAATTTAAATACAATTTCTGTTTTCCCTAGAAAAATGTAAAATTCTAAACACTTAACAAAGTTTTTATAACACATAAACGTAATGAACACAACAAAAGAAAACGAACGAACGAGCAAACAACTCAAACTCCAAACCTCTTTTCCGGATATTTTCCAGTCTTGCGTTATAAAGTCTTCACGCACAAATTTCCTGATAACTGTCTCTATAGTAATCTCGCATGTTTCGATCATGCGTATAAAGGCCTTAAAACCAACAGTAGCCGCTAAAATAGACTCATCTTCGGTAGAAGATTCGCTTAGAATTTGGCTAATCAATTCCTCGTGACCCTCACGCTCCACCAATTGTACGAGCGCCGATTGTGCCTCGGGTTTCTTTAGAATCGCTACAATATTTTTACAAAAGTATCTTCAGAACTGATTTTTAGCCACCTAAATTTAACACTCATACTTAATACTATTTCTAGTCTGTTCTGAAGCCCTCAGATAATTTATGAAGTTTTAATCTGACCAGTAGTTTAAAATTTACATGTTTATTGCCATTTATATAGCAATAGCCTCCAATGAGATTTTAAGAAAAATCTCACTTTGATACCTGTCGAACTGATACATTATATACATTAAGGAGAAAGTCAGACTTATGCCCAATTATTAATATTCCTGTCAAGAATCTGATATAATAATAACTACACAGAGAAAACAGATTCGTAATAGCAACTGAATTTGTTGCCAATCGAATTATTCGGTTGCACACATAGAATTTTTCGTCTCTATCAACAGATAGTCAGTTGATAAAGAAGAATTTCAGTTGCAGCAATCAAACTTTTGTTACCACTTCTAAATTTTGTAGCCACAAAAATTGGCAACAAATTCAGTGGCCACCACCAATCTGTTTTCTCTGTGTAGTTCATGGAAATCCCAATAAGTCTATTACAATAACGTTTTGATCTTTCTGGATTGTTCATAATTTAATAACTTTTAAGACCTCAAAATCGCTCATAATACCACCTAATACTAAAACATTGGTTTTAAAGATACAAAATTTTCTAACATTTCAAGAATTTAAATAATTTTCTATAAAAAACAAGTAAAAAAATTATAAATATTTTAATTAGCTTCATTAATTTGTGATAACAGATTTTCTATAGAAAAATGTATGTATAACAGTTGTTTCTATAGAAAATTATTGTGTACAACAGATTTTTCTATAGATACAATTTTGTATAACAATTTAAAAAAAATAAACAATTTGTATAACAATGTTATAGAAAAGTACGTGTATAACAGTTTTTTCTATATTAAAATTTCTGTATAACAGTTTTTTCTATAAAAAGTATCTGTATAATAGTTTTTTCTCTAGAAAAATTTTTAAATAAAAATATATTTTATACAAACATTTGTGTATGACAGTTTTTCTACAGAAAATGTCGTGTATAAGAGTATTTTACAAATTTAAATATAGAAAATATTGTGTATACCAGTAGTATATACTTTCTCCTTCACAAAATTTTGTCTATAGCTGTATTTTACAGTTTATTTTTGTGTATACCAGCTTTTTCTACAGAGATATTTGTGTTTATTAGTTTGTTCTATAGAAAATATGTGTATAAAAGTTTTTCTATAGAAAATTTGTGTAAACAATTTTTTTTTCTATAGCAAATTTGTATATAACAGTTTTTTCTAATAGTTATTTTCTCTAGACAAATTTTTTTATAAAAATATTTTCTGTACAAACATTTGTGTATGACAGTCTTTCTATAAAAAATGTCGTGTATAACAGTATTTTACAATTTTATATATAGAAAATATTCTGTATAACAGTATTCTAAAGTTTTTCCTTCACAAAATTTTGTGTATAACAGAATTTTTCAGTTTTTTTTAATAGAAAATGTTTTGTATAACAGTATTTTTACAGTTTTTCCTATATAAAATTTTGTGTATAACAGTTCTTTTATAGAATATTTTTTATACAACTTTTTTATAGGAAATGTTGTGTATAACTGTTTTTTCTACTGATAATGTTGTATAAAATAGGTTTTCTGTAGAAAATGTTGTGTATAACAGTTTTTTTTTATAGAAAAATGTGTGTATACCAGCTTTTCCTATAGAGAAATTTGTGTTTATTAGTTTTCTTTTTATAGAAAAAATGTGTATAAAAGTTTTTCTATAGAAAAGTTGTGTATAACAGTTATTTTTTAATAGAAAATTGTGTATAACAGTTTTTTTCTATAGAAAATTTGAGCATAACAGTTTTTTTCCTCAGAAAAATTGTATATAAGAGTTTTTTCTATGGGAAAATTTGTGTATAACAGTTTTTTCTATAGAAAATTTGTGTATAACTGTTTTTTTCTATAGAAAATTTTAGTGTAACAGTTTTTTTCCTTAGAAAAATTGTGTATAACAGTTTTTTTCCTTAGAAAAATTGTATATAACAGTTTTTTCTATGGGAAAATTTGTGTATAACAGTTTTTTCTATAAAAAAATTTCTGTATAACAGTTTTTTCCTTAGAAAATTTGCGTATATTATTTTATATTAGAAAATTTCTGTATAACTGTTTTTTCTATAAAAAAATCTGTATAACAGTTTTTTTTATAGCAAATTTGTGTATAACAGTTTTTTCTACAGACAATTTGTGTATAACAGTTTTTTCTATAGGAAAATTTGTGTATGACAGTTTTTTCTATAGGAAAATGTTGTGTATAACAGTTTTTTTCCTTAGAAAAATTGTATATAAGAGATTTTTTTCTATGGGAAAATTTCTGTATAACAGTTTTTTTTCTATAAAAAAATTTCTGTATAACAATTTTTTTCTACAGAAAATTTGTGTATAACAGTTTTTTTCCTTAGAAAATTGTGTATATTTTTTTCTCTTAGAAAGTTTCTGTATAACTGTTTTAATCTATGAAAAAATTTCTGTATAACTGTTTTTTTATAGCTAATTTTGTGTATAACAGTTTTTTTCTTTCGAAAACATGTGTATAACAGTTTTTTCTATAGGAAAATTTCTGTATAACAGTTTTTTTCTATAAATTTCTGTATACCTGTTTACTCTATAGAAAAGTTTCTGTATAACAGCTTTTCTATAGAAACATTTTTGTATTACAGTTTTTTTTTATTAAACTCCTTGGCACCTTCATTTCTTGGAAGTTGTGGAACCTTGCAGATTTTAAATTAGTTTTCTTTAAAAACTGTACTTGTTTTTCAAATAATCCTACTTTTCCTTTAAAATTCTATAGATGAATTTAAATACAATTTCTGTTTTCCCTAGAAAAATGTAAAATTCTAAACACTTAACAAAGTTTTTATAACACATAAACGTAATGAACACAACAAAAGAAAACGAACGAACGAGCAAACAACTCAAACTCCAAACCTCTTTTCCGGATATTTTCCAGTCTTGCGTTATAAAGTCTTCACGCACAAATTTCCTGATAACTGTCTCTATAGTAATCTCGCATGTTTCGATCATGCGTATAAAGGCCTTAAAACCAACAGTAGCCGCTAAAATAGACTCATCTTCGGTAGAAGATTCGCTTAGAATTTGGCTAATCAATTCCTCGTGACCCTCACGCTCCACCAATTGTACGAGCGCCGATTGTGCCTCGGGTTTCTTTAGCGAAATGAAAATGTTCTGCTCATACATATAGATAATTTCGAGTATGGTACAACCGTGGCGTATTAACAGGCCCATGGTGGCCAAGTCTCGTAGAGCCGATTCACCAATAACACCAAACGATTCAGCCTCTATGGTTTCCAGCAGTAGGTTGACTTCTTTGTGTTGTCTAATTACTAGTATATCTTCGATGGTTATGGATTTTTGGGAGATTTTCGAACGTAAAATATTTACAGTTTCGCTAATATCCACTGTAGTAGTAGTTGTTGTCGTGGTGCTAGTGATCACTTCCGTTTCTTGTGTAATCGAGGCCTTTAGTTCCTCATCGGCTATTTTGCGATCTTTAACAAGAATTTCCTCTGATTTCTCACTTTGTTCAACCAAAATGGAAACAGGTTGTCTCACTTTAATCACATCCATGGTGGTCTCGCATTCAGCGGCCGGTACAATTTCAATGGTGGTCGTTTCTATTTGTGTTTGAGGTTCATCCTCCTCGGATGACGAGTAGGCAGTGGGTATTATGACTGGTTTCACCTTTTTGGCAACTTTCTTTTTGCCTTTGCGGCCCTTAGTGGTGGTCACCTCTGTCTCCGTGGCCGTTGTTGAAATGTCAAATTTACCTCTGGTCATGGTCATACCTATTTCATTGACCAGTTTGCAAGTGTAGTAACCAATGTCTTCGTACGTTATATTGAAAATGGTCAATGAGGCATCCGACTCTCCAACCTCCATGTGATATTTCTCAGATTCCCTAAGCTGAACATTGTTATAATACCATTGTATATCTAAAAACGAAATTGTATATTTTTTTACATTATATTTAGATTATGCTAACATAACGCTCTCAAAACTCGTTTTGAACAGAGGCCCTAGAGAAGAACATTTTTTTGGGGGAGGGGAAAATACCTGGTTTTGGATTGCCGGCAAATTGTATTTTGAATTTCGCTTTTTCACCGGTTGCAGCACGACAATCGCGCATTTCATTGACTAATGATGGCGTGCATTTAGCAGCTACAAGCAAAAAAAAAAATTTAATAGCAAAATAAAAGGCATTAATATGGCTAAATTCTAAGGCTCTAACATGTCCATAATTTCATTAGATATACAATATATACTAGTTAACGTTGCTTTTACTTTGTATATTGTTTTAATTATGGACATAAATTTCTTAAAATATATATACATAACTATAGCTACAATTATATAATTTTGGTTGCTTGGATTTGTAAATATATATAAATGAATTGTTGTACTTACTAGTTTTAATGAAAGTATGTTGTATCTGGGTTTATTTCCCGGATGTAGACTATATATAGAATATTTAGATAAACTTCAGAATTAAATCAATTTAGCTAAGATACTTAGTTTAATCAATTATGTTAAAAGCTGGAATGTGTTTATGACGATTTTGGAATGATGTAGTGAGACGAAGAAAGGATCTTTGCTAGGAAAGTTAACTTAATGGGAATGTAGATCTGTTATTAAGTTTGATTAAATTGAGGCATAGATTTTCTTTTTCGAAAAGAAATTTTAAAACGATCTGTTTGTTTTCAAAGATGGAATCTTCTAAAATACAATTTGACATATATAATATTTGTTGATTAGCAACTGCTTAGAGCAGTTAGCCAGCAGTTAAGCAAGTAGTCTATGTATCCCTTATAGAAAGTAATCGTCACAAATGTATTATCCAAGTGATAACTCCAATGACTCCAATTTATATATTTTGGTCATTTGACACGTATGTCCTCTTTATAGTGAAGAGATAATACAGTTGGTTACTTTATACATCCCAGGTAATCTAGGGTGAAGACAATTGTCACTTAAGTGTCTCTAAGTAATCTGGAGTGTAGTCACTTTAAACGTGTTGTGTGATAATTCGTTCAAACTGGTTTTATACAAACTGTGTTGATATAATTCTCATACAGTTAATTTTTATTTTACCATGAAGTAAATAGTCACTTTAGTGTTTCTTTATTTTGTACTGTACTTTAGAAAGTTGTTATTTTACCCATCAGAAGCAATCCATTGGAGAGTTGTCGAAGAAAGGTTTGCAAGCAATCGTTTATTTTAGCTGACTAGTTGAGGTCAATTAGCACCCGTACATGTTAAAATAACTAGTTATTAGTTAGCTGATCAAATTACCAGATAGGTACCTGACGCCATTTAACCAGTATGTGAATCCAATGCGTTGACTACTTTGGACTAGCTATTAGACAGTCTCATTGTAGTCAAAAAGGGTCAATTGACCGCCTGCTTAGGACAAGCACGTGTTAAAATAACTAGTCACGTAGCTATTGAAGTAACTAGTTCCCATCCTAAATGATGGGTAAAATCACTAGTTCGGGACTGTGTCCTAGAACTTTTTTCAAAGTACATACAGTGCATGTTGTTGTTGTTTGTTTGCAAAATAAACGGCAAGCATTGTTGTTTTCTGATTGCTTGTTGTACTCTTGTCGTTGTGAAAGCACAAAAGCTCTTTTGTAAAAGCTCGCACATTGTGCATATGAGCGGGACGTAACTGGCTTAGAGAAAAAGATTCGTTGTGGCAATCGTATTTGTTAACAATTATTGGTTGTACCCATAAAGTATTTTGTAACCACAACAAGAAGATGCGGTCATCAAGACTGAATCATTCAGAGAGTAGACTAGGAGTTATCTTAAGCAAGGTAGAACTAGTTCCTATAACTTTATTTCCTAACATCAACACAATGCAGGGGTATCCCCTGAGTGTTGGTTACACAAAAAAATAATTTTATCTAATATTACCCCAGTTTGGGACCTAGCTACGGCAATAAGCAGGCAGACGATCTTCAAACGTTATCTTTAGAAGGCTGACAATAGATCGCGCAAAATGGGAATCTTGTATAGGAACTGGAAGGAGGGAATAAGAATAGGTACATGGCTAATAGCAGTGTTACGGAATTATTGCGTGTCGGTAAGCACTTGCAAGCAGACTTGGACTTCCATTCAACAGTTACTGTTGCTGATGGCGGGATTGCGGAATTGGGTAAACAGTTTATGATTTTCTCATTTGCCAGGACATAGAACAAGTCTATTCTGAGATATCGAAAACCAGACAGTGTGACCTTATTGGATACCTGACACAAGGTACTCATAGTACTCATTTCAAGAGCTTTTAGTATCGATATACTGGATAATATCATAATAAAAATCTTACAAGCATTAATACTTTTCAAATTTAAAATATTATTAAATATATCCGGTTTTAAAACATGAATACAGCAAAATCAAAAGAATCAATTGTATTATTTGAAAATCTAATAAAATTTTTGTTTAGACGATAAAATTGTATTATGATACATAAGTTTTTGACAATATTTTGTAATATTGTCGTCTGTAAATAACTTTATTATTATTTACATCATATATCGGATCACAGATCCGATTTTTTTGTAACTTGATACATTAATGTATGATTTTATAGATTGAATGAAAAGGATGTCAGTGTATGCTAAAATAAAAAACCAGTCCAGTCACTTCTAGAAGTCATTCTAAAAATCCAATCTGATCTATTTGAAACAGGACTTGGATAGTGGTAGTGGCGTTACAGTGAGCCAAAATTTAACTCTTTGCGGTTGGGTGGTTACTTTACTAACCACATTTTCTATAGTCTTTAAAACATAGTTTATTGGCATCTATTGACATTTTGCTAAACAATTAAATTTTTTTAAGTCATCGTTTATGATTTTTTGCAAAACTTTGCCGTCAGGTTGCTCTGGTTAGATAAATGTATTAATTTGAAAATATTGTAAAAATCTGTTTTTTTTAAGAGACTTTCACGCATTCAATAAAAAAAAGCACAGAGTGTTTATTCTGTGTTACTTTGATATTTCGGTTGTTTGGTCAGAAAAATTAGTCAAAAATATTCGATTTCAAAACAAAAATGTTTATCATAGTCATTTTTAATGCCAACCGCCATGGTGGTTAGTAAACTAACCACTTCACTGCACAAAAAACCCTGGAATGGGGTGGTTTTTTCATGTTTTGATTTATTTTTTTCTTACTGTTTATAATAAACTAACCTTGATTAAAGTAAAAATGCAATTGTTTTAATTTTAAACTTATACACATAAAAGCGTGTCTGAAAGAGTTAATACATTATAAGTGATCGGCCCTCTATGCCTAAATTTTTGATTTTATATTATTACAAAATAAACTGTTTGAATATTTTAACAAATAAATAAAGGCCTCTACAGAAACATGATCGGAAAACAAATTTACAAATATTTTTGTATGAAAATTACTCAGTTTTCAAATAATTTTTCATAAAAACATTTCAAAAATTATTTTCCGTTGGAGTTTCTGAATCTGACCCTCAGTCTATAAATAAAGTTTCTTAAACTTTTGATTTAATTCAGAAGCTTACACACATATATTATCCATCATAAGAGTACTTGGTATGTAATAAAAATTATGTAGTTTTATAATGAAATTTGTTTGTCTGTTTTCAATTAACAATAATTTAATAAAAAGCTCTTAAAATTATATTAAAATTAAAAAACTAAATACATACATACAAGAAAATATTAATAAGGAATTGTTATTAACACACAAAATAGAAGCCAGGTTGAAGGTTCTAAAACTCCTTTACTTTTTTTTTTTTTTTTTTTTTAAAAGGCCAATTCAATTCGAATTAATAGCTGCAAATCTACCATACAAATTCTCTAGATTTAGTAAATTTTGTTTGATTGAACCAATTATTATACAAAAATTAGTAAAAGTTAATGAATAATAAATTTTGAAAAAAACCAATCAATTCTCAATCTAAAAAATACTGAAAAATAAAAAAATTATATTAATATTTGTAATAAATGGCGTATACTTAAGGTGGAAATTTTGGTAATTGACATTAAACTTTAATATTCAAAGTTTTACTAACTGTAAGCTTCAGAGCTTTAGAACATTTTCCAAATTAAAGGGACTACAGCTTTAAGTGGAAATGGAATACAGGGGTACAAGTTACTATACATCATTAAAAAAACAAAGGGATATACAGATATATATTTTGTTTGTTTGTACAGAAACATAAAAAAGAAAAAAGAAATTTATTTAATTTACACAAAAACTTGGACAATATATTAAAACAGTACAGTTTTGAAAAGGTACGTTTTTAAATAATGTTTTTTTTTTTTTTGACAGCAAAAAGAGGGACACAAGAGTGTACACAAAAAAAAAATAAATAAAGAGAAGACACAGAGAGATAGAGAGAGAAAAGATATTTTGAAGTATTTTGAGTTTATATATTAAAACACATATACACATATAAAGGGTAACACATTGATTAAATATTATAAATCAGTTTGGAAATAGTATGTAGTATATCTAGACAAATCTGAAACCCTTTAGTGTTGGCATATCAAGAGTTAAAGATTTGCTAAATATTTGTGTAAATTGTTTCAAGGAATACATACCTTTAAGAGCCTTTTGCATTTCTTCCATATGAGTCACCCATTCCGGTTTGCGGTAATCCTTAGTACCAACAATGCCTAAAGTAGCGTAATTTTTTTAAGAAAAAATTTCATAAAAAATTCATTAAATTAGTTTCAAATTTGTTTAACAAATTTCTAAAAAAATAGTGTTTAAAAAGAAAAGTATTTCAAGTATATTCCTTAACATGTAATCAGTGTAAAATATTTGTGTTATATTTCTTAACTTTTTCAAGGTAAGGGATTTTATATACAAGGATTTTAGGGAGTAAAAGGTTAAAAAAATTCTTTGCTGAAAATGCTGTAAATAAATCATTATCATTATAATTAAAATTAATAAATCTAAATGATAATCCTGTAAAAAGTAAAAAAAATATAGCCACAATAAAGTCATTGTTAAAGTAAATACCTTCAACCGAAAACAAAGCTGTTGTCACTGCTACGCCCAATGGATTGTAAGCCTCAAAACTAATTGTACCCACATCATCGGGATATACGTTATTGATGACCAGCACGGATGTGCCATCTTCGAAATTTTCGATTTGATATTCTTCGGAAGCAAAGATTTCTTCGCCATCGCGTAACCATTTAACTTTTGGCTTCGGCTTGCCGATAACTTTAACTTCCAGTTTCGGTAATTCACCCTCTTTGGGTTCGATTTTTTCAGGTAGTTTCTTAACTATTTTCGGTGGTTGTTCGTCGATCGAGCTTGTCTGAAAATGTTAAAAGAAAATATTTATGTTTTAATTTAAATTGTGAAATGTTAAACGTAATTTTTTTTTTGTTTCCAGCTAAAAACTCTGAAATATGTTGATATATAGTTCATATATGATTTTTATAAAAGAGAAATTCTGAAAACTTGAGCCAAATGGGATAATGTTAACCCATGCCATGACCCATTGGTTCTGAAGAAATTGTTGTGGTCCAAAATGGTATTACAGATGACAACTGGCAGTTTTCATTTTCTGTTGCAAAATAAGCATCGGAATGAAGTTCAGTTGCCATCCATAATTGACCTATCGGTTTAAATATAAAATTTTTCATTTAGCTTAATCTATACAGAATTATCATTCTAAATGTATATAAAAGTCAAATAATACAGCATTATGTGTTTCAGGTCACATATAAAAGGAAATATTTTAATGTTTGTCTAGCTAGGCTAACGTTTAACCATTCCTATCTGCGTCCCAAAAAGTGGAAATGTTTTAGAGAATTTTCAAAACTCCAATTACGAACTTTTCAAATTCATGTTAAACAAATTCTAAAAATTTAAGAATTGTTCTTTGGAATTTCATTACTAATATTTACGATAATAGAAGCCAAAAAATTAGGTCAAGACCTATTACACAGGTCAACAACAAAAAAAGGCTTGAATAATCACTATATAGATTTGATGCATCACTTTTGTGAAACTGAATTCACTTAATTGTGAATAAATTCGAAAAGAATCAAGCAATTTTTATGATAGATATCTCATTTTGTTGCTATTATATGTGGCTTTGCGATAAAATGGTAGACCTGAACAATTTCTGCCGTTTTCGATTTTTCATGATTTTTTTAAAACAAAAAAAATTATATTTTCATGTAAAAAAATTATTTTTTGCTTCAATTTGTTATTATAACTCCGTAACTACTGAGCCGATTGAAACGCAATATATATGTGAAAATTTGTACATAGCATGGGGAAAATGTTTTCAATATTCAATCAATAGAAAGAAGAACATTAACTACTCAATTTTATGTATATCAAGCAAAAAACTAAAATTTTCTGAAACTGAGCGAATTCACTTAATTGTGAATAAATTCGATGATAATCCATAGATTTTTATGATCGATATCTTATTCTGTAGCTATTACATGTGGCTTTGCGATAAAGCCATAAATCTGAACAATTTCAGCTGCTTTCGATTTTTCATGATTTTTTTAAAACAAAAAAAAAATTATATTTTCAAGTAAAAAATTTATTTTTTGCTTCAATTTGTTATTATAACTCCGAAACTACTGAGCCGATTGAAACGCAATATATATGTGAAAATTTGTACATAGCATGGGGAAAATGTCTTCAATATTCAATCAATCGAAAGAAGAACATTAACTACTCAATTTTATGTATATCAAACAAAAAACTAAAATTTTGTGAAAATGAGCGAATTCACTTAATTGTGAATAAATTCGAAGATAATCCATCGATTTTTATGATTTATATCTCATTTTGTTCCTATTACATGTGGCTTTAAAATAAAACATTTAATATGAACAATTTCAGCTGCTTTCGATTTTTCATGTTTTTTTTTAAAACAAAAAAAATTATATTTTCAAGTAAAAAATTTATTTTTTGCTTCAATTTGTTATTATAACTCCGAAACTACTGAGCCGATTGAAACGCAATATATATGTGAAAATTTGTACATAGCATGGGGAAAATGTCTTCAATATTCAATCAATCGAAAAAAGAACATTAACTACTCCATTTTATGTTTATCAAACAAAAAACTAAAATTTTGTGAAAATGAGCGAATTCACTTAATTGTGAATAAATTCGAAGATAATCCATCGATTTTTATGACCGATATTTCATTTTGTTGCTATTATATGTGGTTTTGCGATAAAACATTTAATATGAACAATTTCAGCCGCCTTCGATTTTTCATGATTTTTAAAAAAAAAAAAAAAATATATTTTCAAGTAAAAAATTTATTTTTTGCTTCAATTTGTTATTATAACTCCGAAACTACTGAGCCGATTGAAACGCAATAGATATGTGAAAATTTGTACATGGCATGGGGAATATTTTCTCAAAATTCAAACAATCGAAAGAAGAACATTAACTACTCAATTTTATGCATATCAAACAAAAAACTGAAATTTTGTGAACATTAGCGAATTCACTTAATTGTGAATAAATTCGTAGATAATCCATCGATTTTTATGACCAATATCTCATTTTATTGCTATTATATGTGGCTTTGCGATAAAACGATAAAGCTGAACAATTTTCGATTTTTTATGAGTTTTTTAAACCAAAAAAATTTGCTATTTCACGTAAAAAATATATTTTGTTTAAATGATTATGAAATTGGTAAACTTGTAGGTTAAGTTGAACCGATCTTAATTTACAAGTTATCCAATTTATTTTTTTGGATTAAAAAGTTAACTGTTTCATTCATGTTTATAGTTACCTTATCCAGAAGATCTTCTTCCGAAGCTGAGAGTCCAGTGATTTCAGAATCGGGGATATATTCAAATGCTGCAAATGACACATACAAATTATATTAGTAAAAAAATATCACTAGAAATCTAAAAACAAAACAAAAATTTAATAAAACATGCTCTAAAACTAACTACTAACTACAACTAATGAAAACTATCCAACTAAAAGACATAAATAAACATCTTGAGATATAAGTACTAGACGAAGATGGGACAAAACAAAACATGTTGGGATTTAAAAGAGAAAAACCATGCTTTTTATATCTCTCTAAAATGTTTAAGTAGAAAAACCGACGTAAAGTTAGTATATGAAAATTGTAATTGTAGAGAGAATTGTGTTATTAGGGTAGTTGGGTATATAGTAGTTATTGAAAGGTAGTATAATTGTGTTCAGTGTTGTTTAGTTTCTATAGAATTGTTGGAGTTTTTTAGTGTAGTGGCAGTGGCAGTGTGTTACTTGGTAGTAGTAAGTAGTAGTGGTAGAGTGCATTTTGTAAGACATAAAAATCAAGATTTTTATGAATGTTTTGAGATTTTTTGTTGGCCAGAGCATTGAATTTGTATGAATGTACCTTGTATGTTGACAGTTGTCTTGGTGATAGTTTCACCAATTTTATTTGTGGCCACACATTTGTATTCGCCATCGTTTTCGGGGAAAACTTCGGTTATTTGCAATTGGCAACGGCCTTCGGCATCTTGTACTATAAGCGTTTCTTTGTTCTCGACAATCTTTTCATTGTTGTGATACCACTCCACTTTGGGTATGGGCTTGCCCACCACCTTACAGTTGAGCTCTAACGGCTCACCGTCCATAACCTCAACGGGTGCGATAAGTTCTTCCACAAAACGTGGTGACTCAAAGACTTCAGCTTCCTCTTGAGGAGCATCTTCCAAGAGATGCACAGTAGCTGTTGAGGTTACCGAACCACCAACGTTTTCGGCACGACAGGTATAGGGGCCAGTGTATTTCTTCTCAAAGTTAGCTATAAGCAAAGTGGATTTGTTAGCCTTTGAGACTATGCGACATTCGGTGGAGCTCTTGATGGGTTCATTGTGCACAAACCATTGGAACGATGATAGAGGTTCAGATTCTACTATGGCTTCGAGGAGGGCAACTTCATTTTCGCCGAAATATTGGGGTTTCAAGGGCTTAATGAAGCGAGGTGGTTTGATTTCATGGTACTGTTGATCATCGGTGACCATGACGGAGCCGGAGGACTTGGCCTCACCTACCTTGTTTTTGACTGCAATCTCATATTTGCCAGTACGCTTGCGCGTCATGTTTACAATTTTAATCATGGTTGTGGTCTCTGTAGTTTCGATGGTAATGTCTTCGTTAATTTCTATTTCACGACCATTGCGTAACCATTTAATTTCAGGCTTGGGTATACCATCATATTTGGCCTCGAACAATAAAGTACCGCCATGGGGTATAACCAAGGCATTCAAAGGCGTAACGGTAGGGGCCTTTAACAATTCCTTAGGTTGTTGTTCATCAACGCGACTCAAGATATTGGCATTGCCGATGGCACGACCAAATTGATTTTGAGCTTGTACCGAATAGGTGATCGCCTCGTTAGGCGTTGGGTTAATAACTTCTAAAGCCACATCACCGGTCTCTTCGTTGTAGAACATTTGTACAGTTTCACTGGGTATGATCTCTTCGACGCCGTGATACCATTTGACTTGGGGCATGGGTTTGCCTGTAACTTGGCAAGTAACATGTACCTTAAGACGTTCGGGTTGTTTTTCCTCAATGAATTCGATTTTTAAAGGCTTGGTGAATTGTGGTGCAATACCCTGTTCTTTTTCTAAATGTATATAATAATAGTGTTTGAATAGTAAATTAGAACAAACAATAAAAATGGACTATACAAGTAGTTTATAATACAACCTACAGGATTTTAAAATACGTTTAAAGGAGTAGGAATATTTACAAGATAAACCATGAATCAAGCTAAACTATTTTTAGTACACAACTAGTGCGTGAAAATTAAAAATTTATGAAAGAAATCGGGTATTAATTCATAACAAAACTTTGAAATTCCACGCACTGTTTGTCCAAAATTTTAAACTAAACTTACCTAGAGCTATGTTGGTGCGTGTGATGGCTACACCAGCCTCGTTCTTAGCTTCACATGTATAAATTCCAACATCACTTGGTGTAACTTTGGCAATTTTCAATTGAGCCACATGTTCCACCACATTGAGTTCGTATTTCTCTGATGCAAACAGTAACATGTCATTGAAGTACCAATTGATTTCAGGGAATGGTATACCTTCAACTTTACACTCCAGAACGGTAGGTTCTTCGGGTACACACATACGTGGTCGTAACTTTTCAGTAATACGAGGTGGTTTGACTTCCTTCTTTTTCTTTTTGATAATCTTGCGTGTTTGCTCGATTACCTCAGAAGTAGTGGTTTCCTCGTGCTGTCTTATGGGTTCCTCTTCAATAATCTCTTCGTCGGCCACCTTATCTAAACCTTCTTGGACACGTTTTTGTGTTATCAATTCCAATTCAGGTAAGGGTTGGCTGTCGTCCATAATGATGCGACGTCTGTCTTTCTTGACAATGTTTGAGGTAACCTTCATTTCGACATTACGCTTAACTTCATCCACATCAACTTCAATCAGTTGTTCGGTGGTTATGTATTGAGGTCTGGTATCTTCGGGTTTCTTGTTGAGTAGAATGGTCTTTTGTGAGACTTCTTGGGATATTTCTTCCTCTTGTACGATCTCTTCAGCATCAATAACGGTGGCTTCCAGCACTTGTGGTTGTTCTTCGAATGATACAGCCTTGAGACTCTTCGTACGCTTCTTATGAGCCTTTTGTTTGGATTTTGGTACCTCTTCAGTTGGCACTAACTCTTCCTCGGGTTCTACTTGTTCGGAAATAGCCACTTCTTTTACATCCTCAATGGGTATTTCTTCGACTTGGTCTTCTTCGGCAATAGGTTCAGCAAATGGTTCTGCAATTTCCTCGGAAACTTCATCGACAGATGGAGTACCCTTTTGTAGCTTGGGCTTCTTTTTCTTTTTGGGTTTCTCCTTAATGGGTTTCTCTTCGTCGACCACAGGAACAGGTTCAATTTCAAATTCTTTTTCTTCAGAAGGTTGTTTTTCTTCAGGTTTGAATTCGGGAGCCGGTACAGCCTTTTGTGGCTTCAGTGGTTCTTCTTTCGGTTTGGCTGGTATGGGTTTCAATGCTACTTCTTCTGGTTGCTCCTCAGCCAAGGGACGACGTTTGCCAGTTGGCCATTGTTTTTCTTCAATGGGCTGCTCAACAGGCTTCTTCTTTTCTCCTCGTTTCCAGGGTACTTGAGGTTGAGGCTCTTCCACTTTAGGTTCTCTTTCTAGTTCAATGTGTTCGGCTGTCTCCAGTTCAACTGGCTCGACATCCGGAATTTCGGGTAGATCTTCGTGCTTGGGTTTCTTCACCTTTTTGACCTTCTTTTGTTCTTCAACCACAACTACATCTTCAAGTTTTTCAACGTGTTGCAATACAACTTCTTCAAGTTGTTGTTCTTCAGGTTTGGGAGTACCACGCTTAATAGGTTTGAGACGTACTTCTTCAATGGTTTCCTCTTGAGGCAGTTGTTTGATGGGCTTTCTAGTAGGCTTAAGTTTAACTTCTTCCACTTTTTCTTCAACTTGTTGAGGCTGAGGTTTAGGTTTGGCCACAACTTCGGGTTGTTTTGGAGTTTCTTCCTCCTTAACAATATCTTCTGGTACAGGCTCTTCGTGTGGAACTTCTTCGACTTCTTCCTCTTCCTCTTCAGGTTCCTGTACAGGTTCTTCTTCATCTTGTTGTACTGGCTTCTTCTTGGGTTTCTTCTTCTTGGTACGTTTAATTGTAACATCTTCCTCGACTTCTTCAACAAGTGTGGTTTGTTCTGGTTGTTCAAACTCTTCAACTTCAGCTTCTTCAGGTTGTACTGTTTCTTCCTGTACGACTGTCTTCTTTCTTGGTTTAAGTTGAACTTGTTCAATCTTTTCTTCTTGAGGTTTGGCAAATTGTTTTCTTGGTACTGGTTTAAGTAGCACCTGTTCAGGCTTTTCTGGCTCTTGAGGAAGTATTTTCTTGACGCGCTTTGGTTCTTCAGGTTTTTCAGGTTCAACTTCTTCAATTTCTTCCTGTGGAATGTCTTCTATTGGCTCAGCCTCATCTTCGACAATTTCTTCTTCCTCAGTTGCTGGTTTTGCCTTGGGTTTCTTTACCTTTTTCTTTTTAATTACTTTTGTGGTTTCTTTCACTTCTTCTTCTTCCTCTTCTTCTACAGGTACAATTTCCTCTTCTTCAACAACTTCTTCGGGTTCTGGTTGAGGTTCTTCTACTGGTTTCTTTGGCTTCTTCTTGCCTCGTTGCCACATAACTGGTTGAGGTTCTTCAACTTGTTCTTCCTTGGGCGCTTCAGGCAAAACATCTACAACTTCCTCGAAAGCCTTCTCAGGTTGCTCCTGAATCAATTCTTCAACCTGTTGTGGAACAGGTTTCTTCTTTTTGCCTCTTTCCCAAGCAACTGGTTGTGGTTGTTCGGGTACTTGTTCTTCAGGTTGTTCAGGCAAGGTATCGACTACCTCTTCGTAAGCCTTTTCGGGCTGTTCTTCGACTTCCTGTGTCTTGACAGCTGGTGTACGTTTAAATGGTTTCAATTGTATTTCTTCTGGTTTGGGCTTTTCCTTTGGTTTAGGTCGTGGTGTCGGTTTCAATTGTACTTGTTCTACCTTTTCTTCCTTTTGTTGTGGCATTACTTTAGGAATGATCTTCTTTTTGACTTCTTCGACTCTCTGTTCTTCAACAACCAATTGTTCTTCGACTTGAGTAACTTCGGTAGTTTGTGCAATTTGTGTTACTTCCTCTTGAACTTGTTGAGTCTTCTTCTTTCCACGCTCCCACAACACAGGCTGTTGTTCTGGTTGTTGTGGTTTAGGTTCTTCTGGTAATTCATCGACAACTTCTTCATAGGATTTTGATGGTTGTGCCTCCAATGGTGTTTCTTGAACTTTAGTGGGTTTCTTCTTTCCACGTTCCCACAAAACGGGTTGAGGTGTTTCAACAGGTTTCTCTTGTGGTTCTTCCTGCAACTCATCCACAGCTTCCTCATAAGCCTTTTGTGGTTGTTCTTCCTGTTTGGTGATGGGTTTCTTCTTACCTCTTTCCCACATTACAGGTTGCAATTCTTCTAATTGTTGAGGTTTGGTTTCTTCCTCCAAAGTATCTACAGCTTCTTCGTATACTTTTGTAGGTTGTTCCTCAACAGTTTTAACTTCTTTAGTACGCTTGAGTGGTTGAAGTTGTAATTCTTCCTTTTGTACTTGTTTTGGTTTTTGACGTGGCGTGGGTTTCAAAACCACCTGTTCTACTTTTTCCTCCTGTTGACGAGCAGGTATTACACGTTTCTGAGTAATCTTTTTAGTTTCTTCGACAACACTGGTCTCTTCAGAGATTTGTTGAGTTTGTTGTACGTCGATAACTTGCTGTTGTTGAACTAAAGTTTGCTTCTTACCACGTTCCCACATGACTGGCACAGGTTCTTCTGGCTTTTGAACGGGTGTTGGTTCAACGAGTTCATCATGCACTTCCTCGTATGTTTTGGGTCTAACTTGTTCAGTGGGTTGGGGTTGAGGCTTTTGAACAGGTTGTTCTTGTTGTTGAGGCTTCTGCCTGCCACGGTCCCACATTACTGGCTGTGGTTGGGTCATCGAAAATTCTTCGGTATCCTGGCGTTCTTGAATGTGTAGCATTTGAGTATCTTCTACTTGCACATACTGTTGAGGTTCCCTGGAATGACGCCAATTCAACGCCTGTTGTTCCTTCATCAGTCTATGAGCTTCCAATTTCTCACGTTCTTGTATACTGAGCATATTAATATCCTCAGTTGTAATATACTGTTGTTTGTGTATATCATCCACTTCAACATATTGCTGCATATCATCCCTTCGGAAGACCTTCTGTATGGAACCTTTAGAGCTTTCATCTACGAGCATGACTACTGTGTCTTCAGTGGCCGTTTGAGTTTCTTCTGTTATAATCTCTTGAGCTTCTAGATGACGTAGTTCAACCTCTTCGATTTCGAACTTTTCAATTTCTTTGTGTACGCGTTGTACCTTCTTCAAATGTTGACGCATTTCTTTCCAAGGTATAGCGTCTTCTTTCTTTTGACTCAATAACTTCTCTATTTGTTCGGTCATTTCCATAATCTCTATGCTTTCCATACTCTTCAAACGTTGAATTTCACGATTACGTTGAACCTGTTCTTGTGTAGCTTGTTGAGGCTCTTGCTGGTCGGTAGTTATGGGCATCTCCAATGGTCGTAGGTAGACCTCATCTAAGTCATATTTATCCAATTGCTGTTGTACCTTTTCAACTTGTTTTAGTTTCTCACGCATGGTAATCCAAGGAATGGCTTCCTTCTCGGTTTTACCCTCGATAATCTTTTCAAGAGTGGCGCCAATGCTTTCCAAGCCTTGATCACGTTGACTCTTGATGGATTTGAGGACCACCTTGGCGGCTTCCATTTTCTTTATAACCTTCTTTTCGATGGGTGCCGGTTTAAGATTAATCGTTTCCTCAGTCCAGGATTTAATGGGTTCGGGTTTGAAACCGGGGAAGAAGGGTTGTTTGTCCAATGAACGACCACGTCTGGGACGTGATGACTTACGCCAAGGCACAATATTGGATTGAGGTTGCAGTGATTTACTGCGTGGTTTCGACTTCTTTGTTCGCGAACGTCCCTCATGTGGTACTTGACCGTTTGCATGCAGATACTGGCCGTACTGTGGTGGATGTGGCTGTAGATGATTGGGCGATTCGGGAGAGCTATCCTCCTTGCCAGAGGAGGAGGTTTCATCTTCGACGGAATCAATTGTATGCAACTGATAGGCCGAGATGCGACGTTCTATAAAATGGGTGAAATTTATATGAAATATATCAAGTTAAAATTAAGCGGTTAAGAGTGTTTTGAGTAGTATTCAAGTCTTTGTCCGTTGGCATGAGATTTGGATGATTGGTTTTATTATAAAAAGTATAAGTAAAGAAAGCATCAGGTGAAAAAACTTACTTATTTAATATTGGTTACATGTTGAAAATCATACATTTGGAATTAACTCTGAAAATTTCAGTCAAATCGGTTAAAAGTTTGAAAATGCATTTATTTGGAAAATTTCAGTTTTTAAAAAAAAAAAAAAAAATTGTTATTAACTATTAGTTATTGCATTTAATCATAATGGAATCGTAATCTATATAGAATTGTCTTCTTAAAAACATATAAAACTAAAAATTCTTCAAATTGCTTTATGTGAGTTAGGTCTTTGGTCATACAAAAACAAATTTAGCTTAATTTTACCCCAAGTGCTTAAAACGGTTATTTTACAATTTTTCCATAATAAAATATTTTAAAGTAAATTTTTCAAACATTTCAATCAGGCAGAGTTTTCGAAGCGTTATTGAAAATTGCACTTATAAAAAAGTCTGAAGAACAAGAATTGGAGGCATTATTCCGTGAAGATTGTTGTAAAACTCAACAAGAGCTTGAAAAATCATTGGGAGCTACTCAAGCAGTAACGTTTGCGTGCAGCAGGATTCATGCAAAAGTAGGGTACCATACGAATGGAAGCGAAGAGACCTTGAGTGACGATTTTGCATGTCCGAAATGATGCTTGAACGCTGTAACAGAAACTCATTTTTGCACCGAATCATTATTTGCGATGAAAAATTTATCCATTACGATAACTCGAAGCGTAAAAGATTGTACGTAAAGAAACTCATTTTTGCACCGAATCATTATTTGCGATGAAAAATTTATCCATTACGATAACTCGAAGCGTAAAAGATTGTACGTAAAGCCCGGCCAACTAGCCGAAGCGACACCACTGCCAAATATCAATGGTGTTGTGGAATTCTCTGTATTTGGTGGTATACCGAATGCAACTGATTCGTTTAAAATGAGCATTGGCCGAATAACGATCAAAATATGCGGCCAGACATGAAACCGTAATATTCCATCATGACAACGCTCGGCCACAAGTTGTAATACCTGTTAAAAAGTATTTGGAATGAAGTGGTTGGGACGTTTTGCCTCACCCGCTTTATAGTAAGCAACCGTGCCCCATCCGCCTACTATTTGTTTCGAACGATGGAGAACGCTCTTCCTGGGATACGCTTTACTTTGGAATAGGGTATCCGATATTGGCTTGATTCGTTCTTGACCTCAAAAGATGAGCAGTTCTTTTGGCACGGAATCCGTTTTTTTGCCAGAAATATAATATAGTTGTGCATGTTTACTGCAACCATATCAACATTTTTACAAGTTTTTTTTTAACAATATTATAGTCACAGTAACTATTTATATGATTGTGGTAACTATAATATGATTAATTTACGATTCACATGATTGTATCAATCATATATATGGTTACAGTAAGCAAGTATATTTTTGTGACAACCATGATGAAGGACTTACCATATTATGTTGCTTTCATATCATAATCTGAGAACAACATATTATGATAAACTTATTATTCATCATAAAAATGGTTGTCACAAACATATTTTTGATTACTGTAACCATATATATGGTTAATACAATCATGTGAATCGTAAATTAACCATATTATTGTTACCACAATCATATAAATAGTTACTGTGACTATAATATTGTTAAAAAACTTGTAAAAATGTTGAAATAGTAAACATGCACAACTATATTTTTTTCAGCGTGTGGTTAAAACCATTTTAAAGGGATTGAAATTGGAGTATTGACAATGCTGCAATTTTTAAAAATTTTTTTTTACATTTATATCTTTTTAGAAATATATTCTTGTATAGATTACGCTTTTGTTATGATGATATGCAAAAATTAATGTTTTTTTAAAACCTTAAAAAAATCTTATCCGATTTGACTAAAATTTTCAGTGTCACAATAATTTGATACGCTTTCTCCGAAATTAGAAACCAAGCGAAATAACCATCCCAGTTGTTTTTGACTTACCTCAGGCTATAGTTAATGTTTCTAGAAAAATTAAAATAAATCGATTTTTTTGGTTAAAATCAATCCCATTGTGCATATGATTTAAAACGAAAATTTATAGTTTATATTATAATCTAATGGCAACAAGATGTCTAAAGCTGAAAATTTTGAATGTCCAATAAAAATATTTTCTATCTCATACACATAATTAACTCAAATTCTTAAATATTTTAGATGGCCAAAAAAATATCGTTTATTTAATGCAAAAACAATAAAACAAATTTTATTTATAAAAACACTTTATTTGCCATAATTTACACTGAAAGAAAAAATACAAAGATATATAGCTAAAGGTTTTGTTGGCAAACATGTTTGATCAAGGAAAAAACAATGTATTATTAATGAATACAAATGAAACAAAAATAGATTGGAAATATTTATGAAAAAAAATGAAATACATACATGCATCAAAATATCTTGGGTGTCAAGAAGACAGAAATTATATAATTTCAGCCAAAAAAAAAAAAATATAGAAAATAAATTTAAATATATGTATGAATGTACACATTTTTATCTACAATATATAGTATGTGTACCCTAATTTTGTCAAAGGTGTCTATTATGTGTACAATATACATAAATGTACTATATACTTTAGATATATGTATGTACCTACATATTCATATGTATATAATATACATGTATGTTTTCTTTCAATGTTGTATAAATATGTTTTTATTTCCAATTTTTTTTTTTATATTTTATTATTATTTTTTGCATACTAATACCGAACAAATATTAAAATTAATTTTGTCTGACAAGTTGTTATGTTTATGAATGTTTTCAGTCAATTATAGAATTAAAAAAAAAAAATATTGAAATATATTTCTTTTCTTTAATTTATATGTATATATATGTATGTATGTAGGTTTATTATTTTGTATACATATATCTGAAATTTATATGGTTTATTAGATGAAAATATAATAAAAAATATTTTCATAATTATTCATAATTCTGCTAGTGATGATGCAGATACTGAGCCATTGCGTACATTGTCTTATAAGAGGGCTTTTTACCTTGTAAAATATGAAATTTATTTTTACATTAAAATCTGTCCCCCACACAATTCTCCTGCTAGATATTTAAAAACATTTGTATAGAAAAGATTTTTAATTTGCTTTAATATAATAAATCGTGTCCCAGATCTTTGTAATGATTTTTGATGATTTTATTCTTGAAGGCTGAAGAAATTGTTTGTTACGTTTATTGACCTTGATCATTAGCATCTGAACGTATTGTATTTGGATTAGTTGGCCGGTGTTTTGAAAATTTTAATGATCAATGTCATTTAATTTTCCACAATATAAAGATAATTACTATAATAAATCGTTTGGAAAATTAAAATAAATAATAATAATAATAGTGTGTGTATTTTATTTTCATAAATTTGTTTTTTTTAAATTAAATTATTTGTATAAATTAAACACATTAATTTTGTTATTTATTTAAACGAAATTATTTAATTAAATTCATTGTTTTGAAAATGTATTTAATATTTTTTTTTTGAATTTATTCATTACTAAATTGATAATTTTAAAGAAGTCCAAAAAATTCGAACTTAATTTCGAATTTTCGAAAATTTTCAAAACCTAATTCCATTTTGGTTTTTGTAATAAAAATTACATAATTTGTAGGAATTCTTAACATTTGGAAGAAAAATCAGTTTTCGAAATTAACAATTCAGTATGTATTCCAATTCCATAGTTTTTTTTTTTTTGGCTTGTTCACAAAATTCGAACTTAATTTCGAATTTTCAAAAATGTTGTTGTTTTTAAAATAACGTAATTTCAACGAATTCTGAATATTTTAACAAAAAATTTATATTCGAAAATTTTTGAAATATTCGAACATAATTTCCAATTCTCAAGAATGATCAAATTATAATTAAAAACATGTTATTGTTATCAAAATAACATAATTTCAATGAATTTTAAATATTTTAAAGAAAAATTTATATTCGAAAATTTTCGAAAAATTTAAACTTAATTTCGAATTTTCAAAAATAATCAAATTATAATAAAAAACATGCTGTTGTTATTAAAATAACATAATTATAAATAATTCTGAATATTTTAATGAAAAATTTATATTTGAAAATATTCAAAAATTTCAAACTTAATTTCGAATATGTATTCAAAAATAATCAAATATAATTAAAAAACTGCTGTTGTTATTAATATAACATAATTTCAATGAATTTTGAATATTTTAACGCAAAATTCATATATGAAAATTTTCGAAAAATTCGAATTTTTAAAAATGATCCCATTATGTATAATTAAAAACCTGTTGTCTTTATTCAAGTAACACAATTTTAATAAAATCTAAATATGTATTTTAATGAAAAATTTAAATTCGAAAAATTCGAACTTAATTTCGAATTCTCAAAAATTCTAAAATTATAATTAAAAACAATTTGTTATTACTAAAATATTATAATTTTAATGAATTCTGAATATTTTAATTGAAAATTTATATATGAAAATTTTCGAAAAATTCGAACTTAAATTCCAAATTTCTAAAATCATAAAATAATAATTAGAAACATGTTATTGTTATTGAAATAGCATTATTTTATTGAATTTTGAATATTTTAACCCAAAATTTATATTCGAAAAATTCGAACTTAATTTCGAATTTTCAAAAATAATCAAATTATATTTAAAAACATGTTATTGTTATTAAAAAACATAATTTCAATGAGTTTTGAATATTTGAACGAATAATGTATATTCGAAAAATTCAAATTTAATTTCGAATTCTCAAAAATGATCAAATTATAATTAAAAACAAGTTATTGTTATTAAAATAGCATAATTTCAATGAATTATGAATATTTTTAAGAAAAATGTATATTCGAAAATTTTTTAAAAATTCGAACTTAATTTCGAATTCTAAAATATGATCAGGTTATATTAAAGAACGTGTTGTTTGTATAAAATAACATAATTTTAATGAAATCTGAATGTTTTAATGAAAAATTTTTATTCGAAAATATTAAAAAATTTCGAACTTAAATTTGAATTTTCAAAAATAATCAAATTATAATTAAAAACATGTTATTGTTATTAAAATAACACAACTTCAATGAATTCTGAATATGTTAAAGAAAAATTTATATTCGAAAATTTTCGAAAAATTTAAACTTAATTTCGAATTCTCAAAAATGATCAAATTATACTAAAGAACGTGTTGTTTGTATAAAATAACATAATTTTAATGAAATCTGAATATATTAATGAAAAATTCATGTTCGAAAATATTCAAAAATTTCGAACTTAATTTCGAATTTTCAAAAATAATCAAATTATAATTAAAAACATGTTGTTGTTTTTAAAATAACATAATTTTAATGGATTTTGAATATTTTAATAAAGAATTTATATTCGAAAAATTCAAATTTTATTTCGAATTCTCAAATTATACTAAAAAACGTGTTGTTTGTATAAAATAACATAATTTTAATGAAATCTGAATGTTTTAATGAAAAATTTATATTCGTAAATATTCAAAAATTTCGAACTTTAATTCGAATTTTTAAAAATAATCAAATTATAATTAAAAACATGTTATTGTTATTAAAATAACATAATTTTAAATAATTCTGAATATTTTAATGAAAAAATTATATCCTAAAAATTCGAACATAATTTCGAATTCACAAGAATGATCAAATTATAATTAAAATTAGAATAACAAAATTTCAATGAATTTGAATATTTTAATAAAAAAATTATATTCGAAAATTTTTGAAAAATTCAAATTTAATTTCGAATTTTCAAAAATAATCAAATTATAATTAAAAACATGTTATTGTTATTAGAATAACATAATTTCAATGAATTCTGAATATTTTAAAGAAAAATTTATATTCGAAAATTTTCGAAAAATTTAAACTTAATTTCGAATTCTTAAAAATGATCAAATTACACTAAAGAACGTGTTGTTTGTATAAAATAACATAATTTTTATGAAATATGAATATTTTAATGAAAAATTTATATTCAAAATTTCGAACTTAATTTCGAATTTTCAAAAAGAATCAAATTATAATATGTTATTAGAATAACATAATTTCAATATTATAACGAAAAATTTATATTCAAAGGATTCTAACTTAATTTCGAATTATTAAAAATGATCAAATTGTAAATAAAAAAGTTGTTGTTATTACAATATTATAATTTTAATGAATTCTGAATATGAAAAATTTGATGAAATTAATGAAAAATTTATATATGAAAATTTTCGAAAAATTCGAACTTAATTTCGAATTCTAAAATATGAACAAATTTTAATTAAGAAAGTGTTATTGTTATTAAAATAGCATAATTTAAATGAATTCTGAATATTTTAATGAAAAATTTGTATTCGGAAAATTCAAAATTTAATTTCGATTTTTTAAAAATCATAAAAGTATTATCAAAAACATAATTTTAATGAATGCTGAAATATTTTAACAAAACATTTATATCAAAATACAATTTCACAGATAAATCTTCGATTATTAATCTTCGAAATGAAGAATTCTTAAGAAATATTTAAATATTTTTCTTATTTTTCAACTCTATTTTAATTGTTATTCCACATCCATAGTTTTTGGCTTGTTCGAAAAATTCAAATTTAATTTCGAATATGAGAAAATTAGTATTATAACAAAGTTATAAAATCAATTTAATTTTTATTATATTTATACAGCTCCTCTAAATCATCAGATTTAAAGTTGCCTCTTTTCTACGAAATTTCATTTGTTTACACAAGTTTTTACAATTTGGCCCAAATATTTTTATTTCATTTACAGACAATTCAATTTCCTGGATGCATTCAATATTTATGTGTTGAAATATGTATGTTTGTGAAATATTGAAAGTGTTTACATAGAATACATTTTATCAATTTGTATTTGATTGTCTTCCATTTGTTGCTCTTCACTGCTCTCGCCATATAAACAATACAAAAAAAAAATAAAACATAAACATTTAATTGAAACAAGACGAAAAACAATATGTATTTTAAAGAAACAATTTAAATTTATTGCCAACAATTGTGTATGACTTTCAAAGATTCGTATCATTAATGGCAGCAATTTGTTGGTTCACTAACAACGTTTTGTTGTTCTTCTTTTTCTACAATATTGTTAATGGCAACATGCATGTGCATGTTCGACGACCCCCCGCCCCCCAACCGATGGCATCCAGATGCAGTCTGGCGCTGTGCAAGTGTTGAGCATTTTATGAGTATTTGGGTGCCAGTTAAATATGTGTATGTATTTTGGGCTGAAATTCCTAGTTTACTCATTTATGCAAGCACGAGCAGATTTCATTAAAAAAATTGTTTTTTTTTATATCAAAGCAGATGTAAAAAGTAATAAGTTCTTTTTGTGCTATATTTCGGTGTAATAAAAGCAAAAATTAAACATATTTTCAAAATAATTAGCATTAGAAAATTAGCTCTTCCCATTTGACTGTACGTTTGGATTTGACGAGAGTTGAAAATATTTCAATATATTTTCCATATTTCTTGTATTGTTTAGTGAGAATTAAGAACAGATATTAACAAATTTCAAATATTAGCTATTAACATTTAAAGGAGCTGTCATTTTTTGGAATAAACAACATAAAATAAAATGTTTAACTTTTGAAACTCAAATACTTATTTAACATTCAAATACTTTTATTTCTAAACAATTAATGTGAAGGGGAAGCTGTCGTTAAATATATAAATATTTAAAATATCATTTTGGAGAGTTAAATATTTGAATATTTAAACATTTTCATTTGACTCACAGATTTATTTTTAAATGAAAAGATTTATAGTAATAAATCATGTACATACGTGTGTTAAAAACATTTTATGATAAACAAAATTATTTTTATTATAATTAGAATTTGAATGGATCGTTAATCTTGTTTTGTCAAATTAAAAGCATCTGTCTGAAACCAGAAGTGTTTCAAAATTTAAGCAATAAAATATATACATACGTATGTATGTATAAAATAATATTTCCCATAATCAATCATCGTAATTATATTAATTAGTATTCGATAGACATTTTTTAGTTTAAATCCGCTTTAATTTATTTTCGAAAATAAATATTTTCTAATTTTTCAACATTAGAAAACTGAATTGAATTGCGTAGCATTAGATATGAATTCGACATCGACATCATACTCATACGAACTCAAATCTTTTTAATTCATAAATAACCTCAGCCTGACTTAAAATTTTAGGAAAATACTCATGATACTCACTATTGATTCAACTCATTCGACTCATGCATGTTTTTTTTTTGTAATTGTACAGAATTCGACAACACACAACCTCATAATGAGAATTTTAATGTTCGTATTCGAATCATACTTATTTTGCATCGTCTATACAAATTAAGTTAAGTAGAGTCGAAATCAACAACGTCATAAATATTAATTTCGAAGTATGAGTATGATGATTACCTCCATCTTTACGAGTGAATATGAGTCTCGACAACATTGTAATAAATATGAATGCGTATAAGTATCAGAAATTTTGAGTCATAATTCAACTCTACTCACGACTACTATTTGTTTCGATCGTTGCAAAACGCTCACGCTGGGATACGCTTCAGTTTGGAACAGAGTATCCTTGATTCGTTCTTGGCCTCAAAAGATATTTTGCCAGAGAGGTGGGAAAAGATCATAGCTAACAATGGCCAACAATTTAAATAAATTTATATTGTACAAATGTTTCAAACATTTTTTTTTTTTTAAATCCCTCATTTTTATATAAACAAAAAATCAATTTTCGAAATGTAGAATTCTTAAAGAAACTTGAAAGTTCTTCTATTACAAGCGTTGTTTGAGTTTTGTATTCCCAAACTAAAATTTATAGCATATTCGAAAAATTCAAACTTAATTTCGAATATTCGAAAATTATCTAAATACAATTTAAAACATAATTATTTTCAGTTCATAAGACTTGAATGAAAAATCTTATTTGAAAAAAAAAACAATTCTTTATTTTTAAACCTGATTTTAATTCAGAATTCCAAATACATAGAATTGTTCGAAAAGAATTCAAAATTTTTTAATAAAAAATCCATTTTCGAAATCAATAATGTTTGAGGAATCTTAATAGTTCTTTTATTTTGAAAAGTTATTTGAGTTCTTTATGCCGAAGCCAATATATTTAGCATCTCCAAGAAATGTTTACTTCATTTTGATTATTCGATAATGATCAAAAGCATGTTTTTGTTATTAAAATAACTTACATAAGTCTTATGAATTCATAATATTTTTGTTCTTTTAAGCGTTATTTTAATTCTGTGTTACAGTTCCAGAATTTATGGCCTCATTAAGAATATTCGAAAATTACCAAACTAAAATTCCAGATTTCTTTTTGTAATTAAATTGGCATAATTTTTATTCATGAATTTATAAAATTTGAATCAAAAATCAAGTTCGAAATTTAGATTTCTTGAAGAAATTTTAAAATTTAATTATTTTTTAAAGGAAATTAAACAATTTATTGTTTTTCGGAAGTTCGAAAAATTCGAAATTAATTTCGAATTTTCGAAAATTATTATATTACTATTTTTGAAGGGTTTTAACTATAAACGCAAAACATTTCAAGCAAATTGTA
Source organism: Calliphora vomitoria (assembly GCA_942486065.2). NCBI lineage: Eukaryota > Metazoa > Arthropoda > Insecta > Diptera > Calliphoridae > Calliphora > Calliphora vomitoria. Next base: position 37,023,557 of record OW818031.2, on the reverse strand, counting down.
ATAAATTAACAAGAAATCTATGTTTGAAATTAAAAATAGAAGAATTCGAATAATCCCATATTTCTTTTTGTAATTAATCAACATCATTGATGAATTCATAAAATTTAAAGCTAAAATCAAGTTCGAAATTTAGATTTATTGAAGAAATTTTAAAATTAAATAATTTATTGTTTTTCGGAAGTTCGAAAAATTCGAACTTAATTTCGAATTTTCGAAAATTATTATATTACTATTTTCGAAGGGTTTTAATTATAAAAGCAAAACATTTCAAGCAAATTGTAATAAATTAACAAGAAATCTATGTTTGAAATTAAAAATAGAAGAATTCGAAAATTTCTCTTTGTAATTAAGTTAACATCATTTTTATTCATGAATTCATAAAATTTAACGCTAAAATCAAGTTCGAAATTTAGATTTATTGAAGAAATTTTAAAATTGAATTCATTTTCAAAGGAAATTAAATAATTTATTGTTTTTCAGAAGTTTGAAAAATTCGAACTTAATTTCGAATTTTCGAAAATTATTATATTACTATTTTTGAAGGGTTTTATTTATTAAAGCAAAACATTTCAAGCAAATAAAAATAGAACCAATTAAAAATAGAAGAATTCGAATATTCGAAAATTACTAAACAGCAATCCCATATTTCTTTTTGTAATTAATTGTCATCATTCTTATTCATGAATTCATAAAATTTAAAGTACAAATCAAGTTCGAAATTTCGATTTCTTTAAGAAATTTTAGAATTGAATTATTTTTTAAAGGAAATTAAACAATTTATTGTAAATTTCAAGTTTTTCAGAAGTTCGAAAAATTCAAACTTAATTTCGAATTTTCGAAAATTATTATATTACTATTTTTGAAGGGTTTTAATTATAAAAGCAAAACATTTCAAGCAAATTGTAATAAATTAACAAGAAATCTATGTTCGAAATTAAATATAGAAGAATTTGAATATTCGAAAATGACCAAACTGCAATCCCATATTTCTTTTTGTAATTAATTGACATCATTCTTATTCATGAATTCATAAAATTTAAAGCACAAATCAAGTTCGAAATTTCGATTTCTTAAAGAAATTTAAGAATTGAATTATTTTTTAAAGGAAATTAAACAATTTATTGTAAATTTCAAGTTTTTCAGAAGTTCGAAAAATTCGAACTTAATTTCGAATTTTCGAAAATTATCATATTAGTATTTTAGAAGGGTTTTAACTATAACATTTCAAGCACATTGTAATAAATTAACAAGAAATCGATATACGAAATTAAAAATAGAAGAATTCGAATATTCGAAAATTACTAAACAGCAATCCCATATTTCTTTTTGTAATTAATTGTTAATTGTAATTCTTATTCATGAATTCATAAAATTTAATGCAGAAGTCAAGTTCGAAATTTAGATTTCTTGAAGAAATTTTAAAATTGAATTCATTTTCAAAGGAAATTAAAAAATTTATCGTAAATTTCAAGATTTTCAGAAGTTCGAAAAATTCGAAGTTAATTTCGAATTTTCGAAAATTATTATATTACTATTTTAGAAGGGTTTTAATTATAAAGCAAAACATTTCAAGCAAATTGTAATAAATTAACAAGAAATCTATGTTCGAAATTAAAAATAGATGAATTAGAATATTCGAAAATTACCAAACTACAAAAATTCATAAAATTTAAAGCACTAATCAAAATCGAAAATTATTATATTATTATTTTAGAAGGGTTTTAATTTTAAAATCAAAACATTTTAAGTAAATAAAAATAGAAGTAATTAAAAATAGAATAATTTGAATATTCGAAAACTACCAAACTACAATCCCATATTTCCTTTTGTAATTTTTCATGAATTCATAAAATTTAAAGATTTCTTGAACAAATTTTAAAATTTCATTATTTTTCAAGGAAATTAAACTATTTGTAAATTTTAAGTTTTTCAGAAGTTCGAAAAATTCGAATTTTCGAAAACTATTATATTACTATTTTAGAAGGGTTTTAACTATAAAAGCAAAACATTTCAAGCAAATTGTAATAAATTAACAAGAAATCGATGTTCGTAATTAAAAATACTTAGGAAAACTTACAAAAAGACTTTCAAATCTTGCTGAGAATATTTCAGATTTTTTAAAGTGAATTTGAATAAAATTAAAGTCAAAGTAATTTGTGCGAAAATAATTCGCAACTATTTTTAAAATTGAGTGTTATTCATACGAAATTGACTCACTTTTATTTAAATATCTAGTAACTAACTGTAAATATTTGCAATTAAAGCAGTAAGTGGAAAGAAAAAAAACTAAATCAGCTGGACATGACATGTTTGTTTAAAAATGTCGAAAGGACGCGATATTTTATGTAACAAACTTAAACAATTTCAAATAATTTCAATTGCTTCTATTTATTCTACAGCACAAGTTTGTTTTAAATTGTTTATATAAAATGATTGGCTAATGATTGGCTTCCGACGAATCATGCTAAGTATACAAACAAAATTATAACATTCCTGTGGGCAAAACAATAGCAACAATGTCATCATCATGCCAATTAAATACGCTATAACTTAGTTTATTTTTAGTTTTATCTGACCAAAATTGCATTATGATTAACTACATCAATTTTGTTTTTCACAGCCACTAAACGAATGACTGACATTAGAATTCAGGTGATGATTCATCAGCCTCATATTAGTCAGTTTTGAATCACAATTTTTTTTTTCAAATAAATTATGTATTTATTATTTCAGAAATTTCAATTTAAAATTATGAAATTATACTTTCAAATGTCTGGCTGTAGCAATTACTAGGAAAAATAAATGAAATGAAATGCAGTGCAATGTTTTGTTTTTAGTCATAAAAAGAAAGAAAAAAATGTATTTTATAACCCAATTACAATATTGTGCCTAGACTATTTACCATAAGCTTTTGCATTTTATCTATAAATATTTTGTTTATAAATACACAATACTTTTGGGAAAGAATAATAATGTAAACTAATAAAATTGGAATTCTTTTTTTTCTTCAGTTCATAAATTTTCTTTATAAATATGTATATTGAGATAATATTATGAAAATATTTGTAATTTTTCAAAACAATGACATGTTGAAATGAAAAATATTTATGTCCTTATATGAATGACAGCAATTTAAAATTAACAGTGGGCTGAATTTTATATAAATAATTTTAAATGGTAATTAAATAATATGTGATTAACTATAAAAGAAGGCTTTTGCATCAAAATCACAACTAAATATTATGGTAGCTGAATTGGTTGAGGCAGCAGAATTTCTATAATATTCAAAAATACCATTACAAAACTGAGTCAAAAGAAATTCTGAACCATTGAAACAAAATAAAATTAAATCAATGTTTTATATTGAAATTCGCATGAAAGCAATAATTTTTGGGATACCTAACAAACATTAGAGATTTGTTTAACTGATGACTTTTTTAGTTGAGGCAGCTGGAATTCTGTAACATTTAATAAAACTTTGTAAAGTTCTGAAAGTGGGAAAAACAAAATTTTTATATTTAACACTCTTTTTAATATAATTAGCTTATAAATTCAATTTGAATATGATTTGAGTTATGATTTGAGTAAAAATTTTAATTTCCTATGAAAACTAACACATCTTTTTCATTTGACAGTCGGATATCGTATTTAATTCAGAACAATTTAACCTTCCAAAATATGTATTAAATTTCCACATGAAAGAAAAATTTAAAATTTTTGCGAATTTTAAACAATTTTCCTTAATTTAGTTTTTTCAAAGTATTTTTTTTCGATTTAATGCTTAATTTTTTTTAAATATTGAGATTTCAATAATTTTTTTGCACCAAGATTTGAATTTTGTTAAACAGAATTTGCAGAATTTAAACCCGTTTTTAATAAAGTTTCTAAAACAAAATTTATTTTTTTAAGACAATTTATCAAAGATTTGAACATTTGTTTAAATATTTTCACTATTAGCTGAATTAAAAAGCCATTTTTAATAAATGTTTGTTAAAATAAAGATTTCTAAAACAATAAATAACATTTTTAAAACAAAAAAAAAAAAAATTATTTTTTTTTTTTAAAATTCAAAGTAATTTGCAAAATTTTATTGTTTCAAAAATGTTTAAAAAATTTTTCAATTTAAAAAAATTTCAAAATTTTTTTTTATTTGTATTTTATATTTTAATATTTTACATGATTCTCAAATCTTTTAATTTTCAACTTTTTTTTAAATTAACTTTGGATGAAACAATTTATTATTTAAGTTTCTGCAAATACTAAAAAGGTTTAACTAATAATTTTTGTTGAATTTTCAATTTTTTTTTTTAAATAAATGTATTTCTAAATTTAAAATTTTTTCCAGATTTTTTTTTATTAATTTTCATAATTTTTATGATTTTTTCCAAATCAAACAATATTGAAATATAATTTTTAAATTAAAAGGTTTGAGAATAATCTAAAATAGTTAAATAAAAAAGGAATCGTATTTAACAAATAAAAAAATTGGAGATTTTTTGAAATTTCATAATTTTTAAAAAAATTTTCAAAAATTTAAATATTGAACATTTAAAAATGTTGTAATGATAAAATTTGTGTACATTTTTGAAAATAAGTTGTAAAAAAAGAAAACGTCGAAAAGAATGGTTTTAAAACTTTTGAAAATTTAGGAAAAATATTTAATAAAAAATTCAAAGGAATTTGAAATTTATAAAATTTTGTGAAAATTCCAAAATTATAAAATTTGTATACCTTTTTAAATTTTATAATTTATTAAGTTTTAGGTAAACTTTTATATAATTTGTCTATTTAAAAATAAATATACAGAATTTTAAATTTCCACAAATGTCTTAAATTTTTGTAATGACGTTTGATTAAGTGAACAAAATATATATTTTTAAAATTGGTATTAAATTTTACATAAAAGTTTGAAAATTATTTTTAAATTATTCTTTGCCCGAAATGTATACAGTATTGCTAATACTGTTACGTTAATTTACTTATTTTTTTTTATATTATTGCTGTTCTAATCATAGATAAATACACATTGATCGGAAACTCTCCTGTCAAAGACCTAACTCAGTTGTCAAAAACCTAAGTGCTGAGAATGTATTAGTAAAAAAACCATGTGAAAACAAAAACAACACTCGTATGTGTGATTATTTTGAGTAACTTCTTTGTTATGGTTCTAATATTGTACCAATTTCAAAATAATTTTCAAAATTTATTTGATTCAAAGAAAATTTTTTAATAAATCAATTGATTTTGGAATATGTATAAACTATTGAAATATTTTTTTATTTTAAAGCAAATTACTATTAAGATTTAAAAAAAAAACAATAAAAATTTCAATATTATTTTAATTTAAAAAAAAAATCTAAAATTTAAAAAAATTAAAAATTTTTTCAAAATCCAAAATGATAAAATTTTTGTGTTTTGTTGAAATTAATTTATTTCAAAGAAAATTTCTATAAAATTTTAAATTTTCACAAATTTGTTAAATTCTTTTAAGATTAAGATGATTTTTTTTAATTTAAAACAAATTTCTTCATAATTAAAAAAAAATTGGGAAAAATTTTTGCAAAAATAGATATTGTATTGAAAACTTTATTATGAATAAAAAAAATCTATCATCATATCATATTCCTGAACAGCGACCTCAAATCCTGCTGATGTGGTTATTAAAAGTCAAATCCACTTTTGTTGCAGTCATAAATGAAAATAATGTAACAGATTCAAACACTTATTTTAAAGAAATTGGATTTAAACGATCTGTTCTTTAAAAGATTGTTAAAGAAGAGATTAAAAAATAAGAATTTTACTTCAAATACGGTTTCAAAGGAAAATCTTAACTTTGGTGAATGTTTTAATATCAAAGGTTCTGTAATTTGTTTAGGAATGATAAGTACACAAACTTCTCAGCTTTATCCTTTAACTAAAAATGTTCTTTGAATTTCATGTGAAAATTAAAAATTTTAAAATTGATACATTTTAAGTTAGAACAATTCTATGTTATATATGGGATCTGTGATCCAAATATTGATATTGAAAGTCATAATATAATAGAAAATGTTTAATTTTTCATTAGTGACTCATAACTAGTGCCTTTCAAATCATGTTCTGGATATCTCTTTCACCATATTATTTAACTTAACATTATCTTGTGAAATGGAATTGCTGTCTTTCGGCCTTACAGGATCCACCTACTATGATCTGCTTTATAGAAATCTGAAAATCTGATTTCAGATTCGTACTCAACAATTAGAGATCTATCGGGATGGGATTATTAACAATAAAATCGAAAATATCAGTTGCCATAGAGTATCATTCTCTTGTTAAATGGAATTGCTTTCGTTTGATTTTATATGATCAGCCAAATAGGATCTGTTTTCTGGAATTCTGAAAGGATTATTGGGATTCTATCTAAAGGGATTGTTAACAATAAAATCAAGTTAAATTAAAAAATATCGATCCCCATATAGAGTCCGCCATTTTGAAATTTAGTTTAGATCGATGACTCCAAGACCCAGTATATATAGTAAATATGTTACGTATTCTGTGACAAAGTTCCAAATATAGTTCTGTGACTGTACAGCAGTGAGTATTTTGTTCAGTGTATTTTTTTTTTTTTTTAAGAACAAATTTTAAAAATAAACCAAATATTAATTTTTAATACCTTTGAGAATTATATGAGGCATTTTAAGATACATACATATTTTCCTATTAAGTGCACTTGCATAGAAATATTTTGAAAATGTTTCTTTTTTGTTGCTGTTTAAAACCAAGCATGACGTAAGGTTTCGCAAAAAGATTAGATTCAGAATAAAAATTAAAGAAAAAAAAAAAACTGAAAATTATTGCTCGTGCAAAATTGTATTATTATTTATTTCGTGTGTTCAACAACAAGATCATTATGATGAATCAACAAATACTTATAGATAGATAGATACATGTTGCTGCTGTTGTTGATCAGTGAGATGAATCAAGGTGTGAAAAATTAAATTTTATATAGTCATTGTATAGAATGAAGTAAGAAGAGGAGGGGGTGTAATATATGGTTTTGAAAAGAACAAATCATCAAAAATCAATTCAAATTGAAGACATTAGTCAAAAAGCTTAAAAATAATTTGTGAATCGCTTGATGTTTTAAGAGGGAAACATAAAACATAATTAAACAAAAAAACAATGAAAAGTAAAAGTAAAATAATTTGGCACAAGTAATAAGTGTGGCGCATCTAGTTGTTTCTTTTATGTATTCAATAAAGTATATAGAATTTAATTATATACAAATGTATTAATATCTATGTATGTATATGTATATAACAGCACAGGTAAAATATATGTCAAAGATCAGTGATTTTATTTTTGAAATTTCTTTTTCGATTAGTGTTGTTAAGTTAAGCGAGTTTAAGATAGAAAAAAAAACGCTTAATTGTGTGAATTGTTTATAGGAGGTAAAAAAGTTTAAAAATAGTCTAATGATTTGTTGTGTTTAATAAAGAAACGCCACCACCAACATCACTACCACCTGGTGGGGTATTTGCTGCCACTGCTAAACTCATATACATACAATCATACACATCCCCATATACCTACATATATGTATGTACCCTGTATCTATGTATGTTCATGTATATGCATGTATGTATGTTTGTATCTATGTATGTCTACTTGTACACAGGCCTCCTCTGCTAATAAGGAAAACAATTCTTTTAAACATTTTCAAAATTTAGTTTTTAGTCGAAAGTAAACGCGTCAAGGTGCGCGCTCGCTCTATATTCGCGCGTTTTACACGGGCATTTTTTTTTTTACTATTTATTTTTTTGAAAAGAACGATTATTTTTTTTTTTCGATTTTTTAAACTTACCTGTGTTTAAAATGGTGTTGTGTTTAATAAAAGCATTTTGTTTATATTTTCTTTTTGGAATTATTGTTTTTTTTTTTTGTATAAAAAGCGGGTTATAAAAAAAATAGGGATTTTTAATTTGATATAAAATTTATTAATTAAACAACAAATATACATACATTTAATAAAAAAAAAAAACATTAAAATTATTTTGTTTGTTTTTGTTGGAAAACACTTAAAGAAAAGTTATTAATAAATTAATAAAAGAAACGCTAGATTTTCAATATTTTTTCAAATTTTTTTCAAGAAATTTTTTTTCTTTTACATTTTTCTTAATTTTAATAATTTTTCTTAAATTTTCTATAATTTAAAGAAATTTTTGGATTTTTTTTTTTAAATATTGAAAATTTTTGAAAAATAATTTTAATAAAAAATTTAAAACTTGTAAGAAATTATAAGAATTTATTATTCAAAATTTATATTTTGAAAAAATAATAAACAAAAATTGATAAAATGATAAATTTTTTTCAAAAATATTGAAATTTTTTAAAAATTATTTTAACAAAAAAATAAAAACTTGTAAAAAATTATCAGAATTTGCTCAATTTAAAGAAATTTTGAAAAAATAATAAACAAAATTGAAACATTTTTTGAAAAATTTCAAAATAATCTAAAAATTACAAGAACATTTTGAAATAAAGTTAAACAATTTTAAAAATAATTTACATTTAATTTAAAAATGAATCATATATTTTGAATTTTGAAAAATTCGAAATTTTTAAAAATATAAAAATTTTTGAATTTTTTTTTTCTAAAATCAAAAAATTAAAAAAAAAATTGAAATTTAGGAATTGTTTTGAAAATAGCAAAATGATAAAAAAATTTTAAATTCATTTATTTTAAAGAAAAATTCAGATGCAAAAAGACTTTTTTTTGTTGCAATTTTAATAAAATTTCTTTAAAAATTTATAAAAAAAATCTAGCCTTCTTTTTGTAAACTTAATAACAAAGAAAAAACAATAAGAATTAATTATTAAAAAAAAAAACTGTATTGCTTTATAACTTAAAAGCCTAAACGCATGAGTATTTTATGATTAAGTTTTTTTTAGTAAAGCAGTTTTTTTTTTTACCAAAAACTTAACTAAACAGCCAAATAAAGCAGCTAAAAAAACAAATATTTAAATTATTTCAACAAAATTTTTATGACAAAAAAAAATTAACGAAAATAATAGTTAAAAAAAAAATTAATACAAAAAAACACATTGAAACAATGAGTGAATATAGTATATAGAATATTAGTAAAAAAAAGCAATAATGAAAAAAAGATAATTATAAAATCTCATGCAACATACTACAAAAATAAGAAATAAAATAGACAAATATTTAAAGAACAAAAATAAAAGATATTAAATAAACTAAAAACTAAATGAATTTAACATAAATTGTGGTGTGTTTTTTTAATATATAAATAATAAATATGGGATTTACTTAATGCCAAAAACGATTTGTTTTATAAATGAGTGATAAAGTCATTGTCAACAACAGTACAGTACGAGTCAGAAGTAAAACAACAGCAATAGAAATATCTCATATACCATATATACCCAGTGAAAACGGAGAGAGAGAAAGTAACAGCCAAAAAAAGAGAGAGTGTTTGTGTAAACATTTTTAGCAAAAAAATTTTGAAATTTAAACAAAATTTATCTTAAAAACTAAATGTTTGAAATTGAGTTTTTTTTAAATCTTTTCAAAAAATATGTAAATGAAACAAAACTCCCTAAAGTGTTTGATTGTTATGATAATTTATTTGGTTTCAATGGATTACAGTTGCATTATTTTTTACTTTAGCCACAATTTTGTAAGCACAACTAAACAATGTTAATGTTATAATTAAAATTCATATGAAACCAATCTCTTTGGGGAGACCTAACAAAAGTAGTTATCTTTAACTAAGTCAATTGAGTGTTTTTGTTGTGCGAGCAACAATTCTTTTCTTTTGCTTTAACTCAGTCAATTAAGTTTGTTGGTTGTGGCAGCAACAATTCTGTAATATTGAATAAAACCTGTTTTTGTTTTAGCAAAACAAAACTGAAACCAATGTAATCACAACTCAATATTTCATTGAATTGTTTAATGATTTTAACAGATCTTTAGTTGGGCTAAACGAAATTCGTATGAAAGCAATAGTTTTAGAAAATTTCAGACTTTTTTGATTGAGTCAGCAGAAATTCTGTGAAATTCAATAAAACTTGTTTTGTAACCAAAACAAAAGTGAATTCAACAGAACTGTAGTTCAAATAAAGAAAATTCATATGAAACCAATCATTTTAATTTAATTGAATCAATTGAGTAATTTTGCCAATTTGTTTTGAAGTGACTAATTTTAAAATAAAAATATTGTAAACAAAAAAGTTGTTTTTGAGTTTTCACAATTCTTTGTCAAACAAAATTGTTGGCAAAATTTCAATTTATGTATTCAAAATATCAACTTTTTGAACGTTTCTGTTTTCTCACAAACAATTTCAAATTTTGTTAAAATTCGTCTCAAACCAGTTTGAAACTAAATTATTAAAAATTTTTTTGAATTCTAACAGATTTGTATTGAAATTATAAAAAAACATTAATTTAGAAACATTGGGCACGATTTCAAATTTATTTAAAAACCATTTCAAACCGGTTTGAAATCAAATTATTAAAAATTGTGTGTTATAATTTGTATTGAAACAAGAAACATTGGGCTTTTATTGCAAAAATCAAAGAAGATCTTTAAAAACAGAATTCAAACATTTATTTCAAACAAAATGGAGTCTTTAATAATTGCTAAAGAACGGCTACAAAGAACAGACTTAAATTCTATTAAGAGAAGAGTTTTGCCAAACTGGTTTGAAACAAAATGTATACTTGGCTACATACAAGAACCGGTTTATCAGAAGAGATTTCCATTGGAGTTCTAAATTAATATAAAGTACCGGATGCCGAGAGAGAGTTTAAGAAGAGATTTTCTAAAAATCAAGTCAAAATGCAAATCAAAGACCGATTTCTAAGATGACTTTAAACAAAATGGAGTAATAAATTGAAATAAAGTAGCGGTGTCTCAGCAGAAATTTCCAAAAACTCTGGTTTGGTGGAGTTTTAAATTAAACTAAAGTAATGGTTTCTGAGAGAGTTGCAAAAAATGCAGTTTGAAATGCAAATAAGAGATCGGTTTCTTAGAAAAGTTTAAAAAAAGTTTTAAACAAAATGGAATCATAATTATCGATTACTTTAAAAAAGATTTCCAAAAACTGATTTGACAGAGGTTTAAAGGAAAGTTAAGTAACGGATTTCCAAACATTAGTTTGACTGAGGTTTAAAGGATAGTTAAGTAACGGTTTATGGGAAAGAGTTTAAATCTATTTTAAACAATATGCAGTTTAATATTTTAGTAAGAGCTTCTTATGCTAAATTCACAATTTTTATTGATAAATTCACTGAAATTTATTGTTGGGGGATAAGCTAGTTCCTATGCGCATTTCACTGGTTGCTTAGGCCAGATCATCAGGAAACCTTTTCCCAAAAGGCTTTAGAAAAACTAAAGATATTATACAAATAAAACTATAGAGTGAATGAGAATTACAGACACTCAAGCTTTATTGTTTAAATGAAAATAAAGACCGGTTTCAGTTTAAACTTTAAGTTGTTAGAAAAATGAGTTTTAAATCAAATATGGATTTCAAGGAAAGAATGTTTGCAAGGAAATGTTTACACATTTTTTTAAATAAAATTCCTAAATTCTTTCAAATCTTTTATTAAACTGGTTTCTAAGCTTTAGAAAATGTTTGAAATCAAAACCTAATGATTCTATATTAAATTAGTTTTTATTTGTTGGCGATTATATTAAAAGAAATTTGTTTAGATTTTATATATAGTTTTTTCATAAATTTATTTAAAAGAGAGTAAGTAGGCTGTTATATTCTGTTTTATTTCGCTGAGTATATTTCTTATATGCTGTTGCAAATCTTCAGTAAGGCGTATTGAAGTTCCACAGATGTTTGAATTAACAGGTTTGCTTTATATTTATTTTTCTTTTATGAATTGCTGAAAATATCTTTTTAATAAAATGTTTTAAATATTTAACAGGTCTTGCCAAATGAAAGAGGGACAGAGAGAGAGAGAGCTAGCGAGCCAGTGAGAAACCAGAGAGCATTTAAAATTCGTCATCATGTTTGACAAACATGACTGTCAAGCATTTGTACAACAAAGTCCCTGACAAAATGATATTGTGTTGTTTTTTTTTGTTCAAGATTTTTGTGTTTTAATTAATCAAGACAAGATGACCAGATTAGACCCCAAAAAAACAACAACAATTTTATTGCCACATGACAATCATAATGTGAATCATTTTAAAATGACTATAAAAATTGTTGCCAAAAAGAACAAATTTGCTTTCAAGCAACAAAAAATTAATTTGTAATTATATTTTATAAGGTTTTTTTTCAGTTTAATAAAATAAAACTCTTTAGAATTTAATTTAATTTAATGTAAGTATTATTTCAAAAATATACTAAAAATCTGTTTTCTTTTTTGTTTTTAGATTTAAAAAAAACAAAACATCACATTAATCATTTTTTTCTTATTAAAAAAAAAAAACACAAAACCTAAACGATTTCAATAAATAAAGAAAAACATCTTATTTGCTGTAGTTTTATTTATATACGAAAACTAAAAATATATTTTAAGAAAAAAACAACATTCATAAATGTTTTGATATGTTTGTGTTTTTTGATTTTTTTGTGTGGAGGCTGGCTATAAAAAAGATTTGGTTATATTCTTTGGAAATTTCATTTAAAGTTTGTTCTTCATACGCCCTAGAGTCTGTTAAAGAAAGGCAATTGTATAGAGAAAATATGAAATGAATTTGGCACATCTTTGAAAATTTTTTTTAATCTAATCTGTTTGAAAGAAAAGTAATGAGTTTTCAACAACATTTTGCGCACGTATTCCAATATTCATTTCAAAATTTTGAAAAAACACACTAAAAGACAGACATACAGACAGACAGACGACACGACACGACGCACACAAACATTTTCTAGCTATTCATTTATTCTGCAGTTTTTTCTATATATTTTTGTTAATATGCTTGGAATATTTATTGTCATCTACCATATTTTATGCTAATTGAGAAGCTATAGCATTTTATGTAGGAGGGTGTTTTAAATAAGCGTTTTGCACACGGCTCCACCTCATCAACACGCAGCTAAAATATTCTAATACTTATATTCTACCCAAAGAATTTGAATTTTTCTTTCTATTTAAAATTCTATGCCATCTAAATGCTCTTTATTAGTCACTTGTAAATACTCATATTACGCTGCTCTCTTTTGCAGTGGTTCCCAAAGGGGTGAATCGTGAGAAGACCTTTTAAAACACTACAGTATAATTTTCTTTTTTGTTTAATTTTATCTTTTTTTTTTTTTGGCATTTTTTTTTTATTATTTCTTTCATTGGCTGTAGGTTAATTATTATTATTGTATTATTATTTTTTTTTGTTTTGTTGTCAATGTTATTAAGGGATTTTTTTTTTTTTTTGGTTTTTCCATAAAAATTCATAAAAAAGCAAACATTTATTTTGGTTTAATTCAAACTTAAATACTAAAAGGTTAGTTGTTATACAAAAGTTTTGATTTTTTTTTTTTATAAATGATCTGCTGTAATGCTATTTTTAATGCAGCAACTTTAAAATTTGCACCATTTTTGTTTTAAAGTTGCTGTTAAAAATGTCAATACAAATTCTTTGCTTTTCCTTTTTTTAGTAATTCTCAAAACTTTTGTATTTCGTTTCTGTCAAATCGTCATCATATATATATATATTCTATTCGTTCTGTACTGTTTTTGGTTTTTGTATTTAATTAATCCTTACTTTTTACAGTTAGTTTGGCCGATGATTCAGCTTGTCCTGTGGATGAGGTTACACGCACTGTAAATATACCCGAATCTTCTTCGTAGGTAGTTCCTATTAAAAGTACTGCTGCATTACCATCGAAAATCATCTGGAAATTAGAAGAAAAAAAATAGGAAATATAGAAAATGTTGTTTCATTTTTAAAGAATTAAGGAAGTAAAGAGCTTAGGATACTTTATAATAGATATATAAAGAAACTTTTGAAAGTATGGCAATATATCGCACTGGTTCCTCTAAAGAGAGTGAACTAAACATTTTTCAATTTTAACTTTTTGCAAGAAATCGATGTACAGTAGTCATATCTAAATCATACATAATTTTCTCTACTCTTTCGCCAAAAAAATGCAGTTGTAACCGTATTCAACTTCCATTGCATTGTATTAAAAAACGTATATTGTCTCTACTGAAAATTTTGAGTTGACTCTCATTAAAGGAACTAGTGTGATATATAGTTTTTAGAAACCTATTACGATCTATCAGTTTTGAAAGTACATTCCTAATTCGGAAACTGCTAAAAACTTATATTATTCCCGATTTCGATATCTTAAAAATAAATTGCGGTTAAAACTAGATGTCTGTATCGAAAGTTCTTTCCAAGGAATGTAATTTTATTTCTGTCAAAACTTTTGGTCGATTATATATTCGAATAAGTAAAAATTGCTGATTTTCAAATAATGAGTAAAGGAAATACCTAAGTTTATACGTTTGTCATTCCGTTTGCAATTATATATTCTGGACACTTTAGGCAGGAGAGTCAATGTCTGTCTTTTAGAATATTTCTTGAATCTGTAAAGAAAATCTGCCAAATCGGTCCAAAATTACATTTACACTTCATCTTTAAAAGAATGGAATCACAAAATCGATTTTTTACTTAAATAAATTTTTCACCGAAAAACAAGATTCGGATATGCCGAATCTTGTATACCCACCATCAATGTGTGGGTATTTTTTATTTATTGACAATAAAATATTTTCCAGATATAGAGTTTATATAGGGGATAGGGTCAATTATGAACCGAACCTCACAAAAATTGGTAGACAAATTTACGTTCATATAAAACTTGTTTCTGTTCAATTTCATGGGGGAGGGGGGCCCTTGTATGGGGGCTAGAGACAAATGTTGCCCGATTTTCGCCATACTTTACAGATTGTATTTTCAGAGTATTTCGAACTAATTTGTCCACAATTTTATCAGGATTGCCGCATAATCAAGATATTTATGACTGCTCAAACAGTATTCATGGGGGACATTTGTATGGGGGCTAAAAAGAGCTCCCAATACATCCGGTAGGAAAGCAGTCCGGTTAGATCGGTACTCGGACTATTTGGTACGAAAAGTTAAAGCCAATGCTAGTTTAAAAGCATACAAGGCTCTAAAAGTGCCTGACAGGAAGTCTGGTAAAAATGTAAAAGCCATAGACAGAGCACGGAAATTGACGTAGAATTTTATACAAAAAATATACCTGCTGCATAATGGAGGAACGTACGTATGGAAAATTTTCACAGCTCCCGGGTCAATATTTTTATGCTGCTGATGCTCGAGGGAATGTTATAGAAAAGTTTAGGACCCAAAAGCAGAAAATTTTCCCAAAGAGTTCTTGGCATGACAAGCAATATGCAGTTGCGGCAAAAGAAGCCAAACATTTGTTACAAATGGCTCTATAAATACCGAAATTTACATCCAAGAAAGTTTACAAAAGAGGATGCTTTCATTCATAAAACTTCTTAATGTGTCCACTTATTTTTGGCCTGATTTGGCATCCTGTCACTATGGTTAGAAAGGTCTTGAGTGGTAAAAGAAGAATAATGTGGTATTTGTACCAAGAGAGGCAATTCCTCAAAACTGCCTGGAGCTGAGTCCAGTGGATAGATATTGGACTCTTGTTAAAAGAGAATTGAAGAGCACAAAAAAGGTGTCCAAAAATGTGGTAGATTTCAAACTGAGATGGATAACGTGTTCGAACAAAGTGACATAAAGCACTATAAAAACCATAATGGAAGGGTTTTCGAAAAAGGTTCAAAATTCCATCACTAGTGATTAGAACTATAGAAATATTTATTTTGTAAATTGTAATAATAATTTCAATAAAATAAAAAAGAAATCAAAACTGTAAGTTTAGTGGCAATTAAAATTAAATTGAGACAATTAAGAATGCATGCCGAATTTTCTCCAAAGTATACTTTAAGATAAGTATTAAAACCATTTTTTGTGTATGTGGTTTTATGTGGTGAAAAATAGGTGACCATCTCAGCCATTTGTGGGCCGATTTTAAATAGCAATCATGTATGAAAGACGATTTCAACAGTCAGACCAATATGATTATCGAATCCGCTACCTATAACGATCCAGACTATATATACATACTAGTACCAACGGAATGACAAACTTATATATATCCTTGTTTATATATATATCATGGTGAAGGGTATTAAAACGATTTTTCAATATCAGAAAACCAAATTTTTACTGAAAACCCAAAATTTTACTGAAAAACCAAATTTTCATCGAAAACCCCATATTTTACCAAAAAATCAATTTTCACTGAAAATCCAATTTTGAAGTAAAAAAATTAATTTGTCACTAAAAAGCACATTTTAACCGATTTTTACTGAATAATCCGGAATTTCACGAATAAGAAAACTTTCTCGGGAATAATTTGAAATCTTTGCAGGGCATTTTCAAGAATTTATTTTTGATGTTCTAATAGCTAATACAGTTTCGATTTTACGCACCGGAATTATTGCTGATTCAGCTTTAATGAACAAATTTGTTGGGGGTAACAGTACTAAATTAAACCAAAACCAAAACCAATAAATTTTTTTCGTTTAAAAATAATTATAAAATAACTATATTTGATTGTACAATGATGGTCCAATCTGTTTAAGGGTTTCTAATTTAATTGTTGCATTTGTCGGAATTGTCACATTCGTACTTTAAATCTGTATAAAATCTTGAAATTCAATTGTTTTATTAAAAAAATTAAGAATTTCTGCTACTTTTAATCTGTAAAACATGTGTAGTTAGTTTCGAAATAGAAATTTTTCAAATCAGATTGTGTATAAACAAATTTAAACCAATACTATTGTTTTCTATAAATATGAATACCCTTAGAAGTTGTAATGTTAGGCACCTTAATAATTCCTTTAAGAACATTACATTTTACTTTGATTCATGCTTAATGAACAAATTGTTTCTGTTGTGGCTGAAAAATTCTAGTTGAGTGAAAATAATTCGGTTTATTCAACAGTAATGCTTCTTTTCCAACTGACTGTCTGTTACTAGAACCGAAAAAATCTAATGATATAATGGAATCCATCATTTAGCAACGAATCCGAATATTGTAACTTTAAGAAGAAAACTTATAAATAAATTCTCGAAAATTCCCAACGAAAATTTTCCAAAAAAAAAAAAAAATTCACGGGAATTCCTGAGAAAATTTTTCCGCGTAGGAAGCCTAGGTGACAGCAATTCATTCCATAAAATCATTCCCAAATAACTAATTCTTTAGAGAAGAATACAATTTCAGAAAACTTTAATACCTTGGTGACTAGGTATCCATACATTTATTGTGCAAAAACGTAGTCTCGTCAGAATCATACACGCTACTACTTCATACATATCTATCAATGCTTAGTTACTTATGCAGTATAAATATTTTGTAGTTTTTACCCGTAGATATTGATTTAAAATTAATGTCAAGTTACCATTTAGCTAAATTTATCTACTGGATATTTTATACTGTAGATATCTATTTGTTGAAATTACGGGTATAAGCGCGAGTATCCTGAGTATCTGAGATGTGATTACCTTGTATACTTTCACGCAGAGAAATTTTATAGTTGTACATGTTTACTGTAAACATTTCAACATTCTTACAAGTTTTTGAACAATATTATGGTCACTGTAATTATTTATATGATTGCGGTAACCATAATTTATTAAAGTTACTAATGACATGATTATCGTAATTCTATATATGATTGTAGTAAATAAGTATATGTTTGTGAGAACCAGTTTTATGATGAAATATTTACCACATTATGTTATTCTCGTCATATGGTTATCATAATCTGAGAACTACAATCATATATATGATTACGATAATTATGTGGATGGTAACTTTACCAATTATAGTGACCATAATATTGTTAAACAACGTGTTGAAATGGTTACACTAGACATGTACAACTATGATTTATCTCTGGTGTTGATAATTAGGTTTCCTGTAGAGTCTAAGTGACATCTCATAACATTTAGTCGAAAGTTTATGTCAAAGTAAGGTTTGGTAGTGCAGTTCTTACATGTTTATTTTAGAGAATATGGAATTGATACAGACTAGTTCCGCGATTGGTTTCACGGAATATTGTTTAAACACTTTTACCATTTTAACGTAGTAATGTTTTTGGAGGTGGAATTGACATCTTTAAGATACTGTAAAAGGTCACTGATGTAATCTAAGATGTTATCAATAAGATATAAGGATGTAATACGATTTAGATTAACTTATTAAATTCATAACTAAATTGGTCGAATTTGAAAATGTTTGTACCAGTTAAGTATTATGTTCTCTTTTAATGTGTTACGGATAGTTACGTAGGGTGGTTTCCGTGTAGTTACATAGTGATATCAAAGTAATGACTTATTTATGTCTTTATTTGTTGTTGATGCAACCGGTCTGCTGTCTTCGAAAATTCTTCTCTATGAGAAAAACTTTCGTCTGATACAGTTGTCGCTGAGATGAAAATTTTTAAACGCGTGAGACTCGGGTCGTTCCCTAAAGAAGAAGGTTGTGGGAATGTTTTCTATTTGCAATCGTACGTGGTATCTAATGACCACATCGGGTTAAAATAATGAGATTTCAATTGGAACTCTTCACGAGTATATAGCATTTTAACATATAGTTTAGTATTACCAGAATGATATGGCGAACAACATATCTTCTTGGCTTGAAACGCTCACAATTGAGTGGTGTGGTGGCGGTCATTACCAGTCACTGCATTTTTGGCAACCACGCTAGGAGACTTGCCTTGCCCTACAACGACTTTTGCAGAAGTTGTCAAAACGAGGAGGAGAATGAGACAATTTTTCATCTTCTTTGTCACTGTCCGGCATTGGAAAATCTACGCTTAATGTTTCTGGGACATCGTTCCCTAACTAGTCTCTCAGAGCTCTCGAATTTGAGGCTTGAGTGCATTAATGCCTTTGTAAGGAACAGTAATTGGCTAACCAGACCAAATATGGGGATCTCCATGGAGTGACCAAATAATAATCTCCTCTCCATTCTCTTTCTCTCTCGTATCTCTTCCCTCACTCTTCAATCTATACCAAATCTTGACTGTCCCATTCTCTTTTTTCATATCTACTTTGTCCTTCTCTTTTTGCCTCTATACTTTACTGATCTCGCTTATTTTGTCAAATATTTAAAAAATATGAAAGTACTTTAACATTGTGTTTGGTGCCGAATCATGGATCAACAGCTGTTGCCTGTATGATCCAAATCCAACATATGTTTTTCGAAGTTAATTAGAGCAAAGTAGTAGCTAGGGTCACTCTGGACCATTTTTTTTGCTGGAAATGTTCGGAGTAATGAGAAAAATCAAATGCTATTACTAGGCTCACAATATAATTATAATAGTTCTCCTTGAATTTATCCAGTAATTTGGATAAAATAGTTCTTAATTTCTCTTTTTGAAAAATAAACGAATATAAATGTCAAATTAAATTAAAAGAATTGAGAAGCCAATTCTGATCACTTAAACGAGAACGATTGAATAGTCTAATGATTGAATTGTTTCTTAGAGCTTCATGGTATGTGACTTCGTTTGAATAAAACCAAATGCCCTCCAGGTTTTTCATGTCGCGTAAGTTAGAACTATTGCCAGTTTAAAAACTTTTATAGCTTTTTTAGTGATAGGCATTTTTATCAGTCAATAGAAATAAAAAAGGATAATCCATAGCTATTTTCGACTACCTACGAAATACAAATTCTTCATCTTTTTTCTTTTTGGTGAGTTATATTGTGTTGAGTAATTAATCTGCAGAATAAGCAGCCACCATCCTAACTTTTTTTAAAAGCATCACTTTCGTTTACTTAAAAATAATTTCTTAAACCTTAAAATATACAATTTACTACTATAAAAATCTTTTACTTACTTGGAAATCTGGAGTTTCCGGTATGAGAGCACCTTCACGGAACCACTGAACACTTGTTGGCTTCACTTTGCCGGTAACCGTTGTCTTAAACTGAGCTGGCATGCCCTCGCTCACTGAGACATCCTTCAAGGCTGTAATGGTGGGTGGAGCATCCAAATTCTCAATTGGTCGCACCTTCAATTGCGCACTGGTCTGTATGCTGCCCAATTTATTTTCGGCAATACACTTGTAGGTGCCCTCATCTTCGGGGAATGCCTCCGAAATGACTAGCTGATAGTATTCACCTTGACGTGTCATTTGGAAGTAACGTGATGGCTTCACAATATTATCACCACGCATCCAACGAGCTGTGGGTGTAGGTTTACCCTCAACCTTGCAGCGGAAAATCACCTTGCTGCCCTCTTCAACCGATTGACTCTTGAGTTGTTCCAAAATATGGGGAGCTTTCTCCGAACCGGGTGTGGTAGGTTTGTCGGGTTTGGCGGTTGTTTGAACGGTGCAGTCACCATCACAACGTGCCTCACCGGCGGCATTGACGGCAACACACTCATAGCGACCACTATCTTCGACGGTGGGTTCGATAATCAAGAGAGTGTGTATGTTTTCCTCTTCGAGCATTTTGAATTTAATGCTGGGTTGAATCTTCATGCCATTCTTGAGCCAGTAAACATCCATGGGACGTGTGCCGGAGACCTTGGCATCGAAACGAGCCAATTGGCCGGTAGTAACGGTGGTGCTTTGAATGGTGGTAACAAAGCTGGGTGGATTCATGCCACCCTTACCACGACGACGTTCTTCCACAACCAAGTTAGCGCTGCACTTGGCAGTGCCACCATGGTTCTCAGCAATGCAAGAGAATACGGCAGAATCTTCTACGAATACTTGGCGGATGATCAGGATGGATTTGCCGCTGAAGGTGTGAATCTGCAAATCGGGAGAGCTTTGAATGGGGAAGTTCTCACGGAACCATTTGACTGTTGGCATAGGTTCACCATCGAATTCTACTTCGAATTTGGCTTGTTCATTTTCGAAGACACGGCAGGGTTGAATCTTCTTGGTAAAGACTGGTGGCTTGGAGGGTTTAACGGGTCCCTTAACGACGCGTTCTTGGATGGTGCCCTTGTGTTCCACCTCGGTGGTTTCGGTGGCAGTAATCTTGCGGGTAATTTCCAAATCTCCAACTACCTCCTTTTGCGTTTGTTGTTGTTTGTTCATGTGAACTTCGCGACCATGCACGGAAGATTCCGAGGGTTCAATGGGAGGCTTTTGAATAACCTTCCTGGTGGCGGTACTGGCGGTGGTGGTAGATGTTTCTTCCCTAAAAATTTTAAAATACAAAACAAAATTATGAGTTTTTCTAAGGGGTTCGGTAAATATGACAAAAAAAACAACTTACAAATTTTCCTCATAGGACTTGGCCATGCCCTTGGCAGCCGAACTGCTAACAATCTTTTCGCCGGGTATGGCATACTGATGAGATTCAGCACGCAAGTTGGTTTCCTTTAACAATTGCTCTGTTTCCAATTCATGGATCTTGCTGTAGTAGTCTTCATTCTTCTTCTTCAGCACGGATTGTTGCCATTCTGGAGCCTCCTTTTTAACTTGCTTAGGCTTCAAGTGCTCCACACCCTTTAGGGTGCCACTTTGTTCGGACAAATATTGCTTGCGTTCATCGAACACCTTCTCGAGTTCATTTTCTTGACGCTCCTTTTGATAGGATGATAGTTCGTAATCGTACCAAGCTAAAGGCAAAAACAGTTGGAACATTTTTTAATAGATATTCATTTTGAGGGGGTAAATTTTAGAAACCTTTAAGGGTGCAATGTCTTTTAAGGACACTTTGCTTTAATTGAAAACAGTTAATATTAGTTACAGTTAAAATTGTAACTGTTTATGGGTTAATAAATTAAATATTTATTTTCTAAAGATTAGTTACATTGATGATTATGACGTTTATGTTTACGAACTTAAACTCAGAATTTAGGAGAAAAGTAAAAAATTTAATTTGGGATTTTTTTTGGTGATTTTTTTTATAATTGATTCTGGTTCTCGGTTTAAATTGTTATAAAGACAATTTCTTAGTTACCAGTGGAAAGGCCTTTGATATATAAATTGTCTATGTACTGATCTTATCATTCGAGATATAAGCAAACATATTAGAAACCCACGCCCACTGAAAGTAGGCGTCGCCGACTCACACACTATTATTTGTGTGAGTGATGATTTCATTTCATCACAAACAATTCCGAAAGTATTTGTGTCAGATTTGATAGATTCATTTTATACGTTATAAGGGAGCTTCAGAAAATTAATATTTGTGTATTAATTATCGACGAGGTAGTCGTGATAATTTGCTTATTCCTCAGCCATTTATGGGCCGATTTTGCTGAATTTTAATATAAAAATTCTCATGAATATATCAGATATATTGATGCCACATATGGGTTCAAAGTTAATCTGGCTGCGACCAACACACGGACAGACGGAAATTGCTATCTATCCAGGATCCAGAATGTCTATACTATATAGGGACGCAGTGACAAAGTTATATACTCTTACCACTCAAGGTAGAGGTTATAAACAAATAATTTAAATGATTGAAATCAAATATATCAAAATTTACTAAAAAAAATTCAGGCCGCAGAATCACTATGTGTAATTTGGAGTTGAACAAACTTTAGGAGTTTAAGATCGTATGAATTCAATTTGATATTATCTTCACATTGTCCTAATTATGATGACTATACAAATACATATAAAAAAAAACTTAATCATGCTTTTAACTCAAAAACTAAAACTAATCAAAAAATGAAGAAAAAACACCCATTAAAATTACATTTACAAATTTAAAGACATAAAAAAAGATGACAAAATAAATACTGAAAATGATGCCAATAAAGCATTCCAATTATGAAATTTATGGAATGATTAAACGTTTTTGGTGCTCAGGTGAAATTATACATTGATTAGCATACAAAAACACTTTTAGTAAAACACTCATTATACTACCCATCTAATATCCATAATTTTTTTGAAATCCATCACTTTTTTTTGTTAGAGAAATCGTGACGATCAAAAATCCATTTGAGTGTAACTTCGTTTGGAGTTGTAGGCGCTTTGCTCAGCTTATTTGCAGGAATTCATATATACAATTGGAGTTTATTAAAAGGACTTTTAGGGGTTCAAGGAAGGGCTAATTTTTCGTAGGCAATTTTGGGGATTTTTTTTATTTTTTATTTTTAGGAATATTTGGAATATTTTGTGTCTTTGTTACAGTGCTGATAATATGTAATGTTTGGCAGTGTTATTAAGTATTGGCAGAAATGTTTTTATGTATATTTACAATGTTGAAATGTGTTTTGTTAAATATGTATGTTGGTTCTTATACTAATTGTAATTATTGTTTTGTGCTAACTCTACTAGTAAAAAATCTTGGTATTTATTATCTTAAATTAGATTTAAGCTTCTAGTGGTGTTATAAATAATTGTTTTGTTGGTGAAAATAGTAAAAGTGTGTTGAATACTTACGACGTGGTGAATTTTTAAGGACACCGCGATAGTCATCGGAACGGGCCACCACATTGAGTTCAGTGCTGGCAATAGCCTCTCCAACAGAGTTACGGGCAATAACTTCAACTTTGCCGGTATCGTATTGTCGTGTCTTGGGTATATCCATATGGAACATACCATCGTTTGTGAGCTTGTAACGTGAACCCTAAAAATAAAACAAAAAACCTCATGAAGTCGTCTAACATATTAATAACTAAACTTAATAGCTAAACTTACATGAACAACAGTGTGACCATTGATGAGCCACATAACTCTTGGACGTGGATAACCGGTTACACGCACACAGAATCTAGCAGGTTCGCCCTCTTCCACGGTTTGTGGTTCCAATTTGCTAACAAATACGGGTTTCGATCTGGGTCTTGCATCAGGATCAACTTCTTCGGGAACACTGTCAAATACAGACAAATCAGTTTTTGATTTCCAACTTATAATCCCTATTAATACTTACACTTGCCATGAAGCTTCCATTTCACGAATACGATCAATACTATGCATATGAGCAGGCAATTGAGAATCGTACACAATGCCTGGTTTACCAGAAACCTTGATAACAGCTCTGGTTTCATCCTTGCCATACAAGTTGGTAGCACGGCACACATATTCACCGCTATCTTCGGGATAAACCCAGCCAAAGTTCATGGCTACGTAACCGAAATCATAAATAGGTTGGAAGCGGTTCTCTGTTGAGTTAAACACAAACACATAACGATAAGTTATTTCTCTTTAAATCAAATTCCAAAAAAAAAAAAAATACTTACTGTACAACAATGGCTTGCCATTGAAGAACCATTCCACCTTCATGTTGGGATCGCCCACTGGAGCCAATTGACACTCAAACTTGGTAACTGCCATTTCGGTGAGATTGGTTTTGTCCTTGATTTGTGTAACAAAACGAGGTGGTTGCTTGCGGTCTGGATCGAATAGATCATCCTCGGTTAAGTGAACCTCTGAGGTGTACTTCTTAATGGTGGCTTCCATTTGAGTGAGAGTCTCGGAACGTTTCATGCCACGAGGCACTTGATTTTGCAACATAATTGAGGGCAATTGCTTGCACGAGATTGTACCCTTGGTGCGGTCTTCACCATACTTATTGTAAGCACGGCATACATATTCACCGGAATCTTCAGCATAAACATACAAAATATCCAGGGATACAAAGCCCATATCGACAATGTTTCTGTATCTGTGGCCGGAAGGCAACAACTTGCCATTGCGGTACCATTCAATACGCAAATTGGGATCATTCTTGGGTTCAACTTGGCACTCAAAGCGTACAGCTTCCGCTTCTTCAACGGTGACTGAAGCGATTTCAGTAATGAATTTGGGTGGTCCATATTCGACTTCCTCTTGTTCTACTACTTCAGGAATGCGACCACGATCTAATTCTCTCAATTTTTCAGCAGTCATGCCATCGGGCAATTGTGTATCGTAGACAATGTTGCCCTTACCCTTGCAGGTGACCTTGGCAGTGGTGGTGGCAACGCCCCATTTGTTGACGGCACGGCAGGTGTATTCACCAGAATCGCGAGCATAAATGTAATCGATGTCCAAAGCAATGAAACCAAAGTCATTCAATTGATGTACACGAGAACCAGTTGGCAAAGGACGGCCATTATAGAACCATTCAATGCGCATGGTGGGATCACCCACAGGTTCAACGCGGCAGTCAAAGTGTATGGGACCACCTTCTTGTACATCCAAGTTATCCTTGATTTCCTCAGTGAACTTGGGTGGATTGGGTTGTTCTTCATCGATGACAATTTCTTCTCTTCTGTGCATGCTTTCCTCAAGTTTTTGCAAACTTTCGGTGCCAGTGCGGAAGTTGGAGGGCAATTGTGGTTCCATGACAATGCCTTGACGGCCCTTAACTTGTAGTTTGCACGATACAGTGGCTTCACCGTGTTTATTGGTGGCCTTGCAAGTGTACAAACCAGAGTCACGTTGGTAACAGCCGGCTATTTCCAAAATTACGAAACCAAAATCATTGATGGTCTTAATGCGAGAACCAGCCCAAAGGGCCTTGCCATTGTGGAACCAATCGACACGCAAGCTGGGATCATTAATTGGCTGTAAGCGACATTCGAAGTGAGCCAATTGGTTTTCATTGATGACCATATCGAAGGGAGTAGTAATGAACTCTGGTGGTTTGCCAGTATCATCTTCGGGAACAAACTCAGTGTTACGTACACCCAAGCCTTCCAACTCGGCAATACGATCGATGGTTCCTTCCATGCCCTTGGGCAATTGGGATTCCATGATGATGCTACGTTTACCAGCAATTTTCATGGTGGCAGTGGTTACAGCTTCACCGTACTCGTTAATAGCACGGCAAGAGTATTCGCCAGAGTCTTCGGGATAGACGGGTGAGATTTCCAAAATAACGAAACCAAAGTCGCAGAATGTGCGGAAACGAGAACCGGCCTTCAAAGGACGTCCATTCCAGTACCATTCAACTCTGAGTCTAGGATCGTCGGTGGGTGTTACACGAGCTTCAAAGTGACAATTTTCACCTTCGCGCAAATTCTCAATGTTCTCTAAAGGTACAGTGAATACTGGTGCTTTACCCTTGGTTTCCTCCACAGTTTCGTCACGAGTACGTACCATGCTGTATTCCAAGTTGGCAATCTTTTCCAAGCCACCTTCCATGCCACGAGGCAATTGGGAGTCCAAAATCAAATTGGCCTTGGAAGAGCAAGTGAGAGTAGCACGAGTTACATCCTCACCATATTTGTTAACAGCGCGACATTCGTAAACACCGGAATTTTCTTCGTAGCAGTACAAAATATCCAAAATAACAATACCGAAATCGTGGAAAGTGCGGAAACGATGGCCATGGGGCAATTTCTTGCCATTGAAGTACCATTCCACCTTAAGGTCAGGATCGGTAATGGGTGTGAGACGAGCCTCAAAGTGAACACTCTGTCCTTCAACCAATTTGGTGACATCCTTAATGTGGGTAATGAATTTGGGTGGTTCAGCCACAACAGGGGCAACAGATTCTCCAGGCAATTGTGGGCACTCCAACTCTCTGATTCTTTGCAAAGAGTCGGGTTGCAAGCTGTCGGAGAATACACCTCCACGACCGCGGCAGTTAAGTGTAGCTCTGGTGAAGTCTTCACCATATTTGTTATAAGCACGGCAAACATATTCACCGCTGTCATGATCTTGCAAATAGGAAATATCCAACACAACATAACCGAAGTCAGAAACAGTCTTAATACGGTTGGAATGACGCATAAGCTTGCCGTTGTGATACCATTCGACCTTAAG
Organism: Calliphora vomitoria; assembly: GCA_942486065.2. Taxonomy (NCBI): domain Eukaryota; kingdom Metazoa; phylum Arthropoda; class Insecta; order Diptera; family Calliphoridae; genus Calliphora; species Calliphora vomitoria. The sequence continues at coordinate 36,996,795 of OW818031.2, read as the reverse complement.
GTCTGGGTCATTGACTGGGATAAGGGTGCATTCAAAGTGAGCAGATTGTCCATCCTTAAGACCTTCCAAAGATTGAATTTGAGATGTGAAACGTGGTTTCTGACCACGTGGCTTATCAACACACTCAAGGGTGCAGCTAATTTCAGCTGAACCATATTTGTTGGTAGCACGGCAAGTGTAGGTGCCGGTATCTTCGATCTTTGTTCCCAAAATTTCCAATGCAACCATACCGAAAGCATAGATGGTGCGTACACGATGACTGGCTTCAAGTACTTTGCCGTTGAAGAACCATTCAATAACCATGCTTTGATCTCCAGTTGGTACAAGATTGGCTTCGTAATGGGCGATTTCACCCTCGCCCACATCAGAGATGTTGACGAATTCAGTGGTGAAACGAGGAGCCATACCTTCTTCTGGTTTTTCGGGTTTGCTGCCATCCTTGCGCAAAGATTCTTCCAAGTCTTGAATTTGTTCGAGACCTTCAGCACCTTTAGGATGTTGGGTTTGCTCAATGATGCTGTCTTTGCTAGAGCAATATATGGTGGTGGTTGTGAAAGCTTCGCCAGATTTGTTGTAGGCTTTGCATGTGTAAATACCTTGGTCACGTTCATAGACTTCAATGAGATCCATGGTAACGAAACCAAATTCACTTGTCATCTTGAAGCGAGAACCATGTTGCAACAACTTGCCATTGAAGTACCATTCAATGAATAGATTTGGATCTTCTTTAGGTTCAACATTAGCTTCTAAATGTAGGGGTTGAGCTTCAGACAAATGGAACTCAGCTTGCAATGGTCTAGTCCAGACTGGTGGTGGGTAATGGGTTTCAGGCTTGACGACTTCGCGATTGTAACGATTGGCCAATTCCTCTTCAGTTTCCTTAACAGCTTCCAAACCAGCTTCACCTTGAGGATGTTGAGTATCCAAGAACATGATCTTGCCGCTTGTGCACTTAAGTGTACCAGAAGTGGTAGCAGATCCCTTGCTGTTGGTAGCCTTGCAAGTATAGATGCCACTGTTTTCGGCATAAAGGTTAGACATATCCAAGGCACAGTAGCCGAAGTCGTAAATGGACTTGAATTTGGCAGCAGCTTGCAATGGTTGACCATTGTATGACCATTCAATTTTCATGGTAGGATCACGGGATGGTTCAACATTACATTCGAAACGTGCGTTATCGCTTTCCTTACAATCAATGTTGTTCAAGTGAGTGATGAAGACTGGAGTTTCGTAAACAGGTTCTGGAGCTTCTGGGCGTCCAGGTTTGGGTGCTTCAAGTTCACCAATACGATGCAAAGAATCGGGATGCAAAGATTCAGCTTGCAGCCAATGACGATCTTCAATCTTGAGTGAGCAGGTTGAAACAGCTTCACCCATTTGATTGGTAGCCTTGCAAGTGTAGATGGCAGAGTCGTCGGCACGCAAGCCATTGATGGACAAAGTGACCAAACCAAAGTCAAAGGTGCTGCGAATACGAGAGCCAGTAGTAAGCGAAATACCATTCTTGAACCATTCAATGCGCAAGTTAGGATCCGCACGGGGTTCAACTTGGGCTTCCAAAAGGACATGTTGACCTTCACTGAGCTTGTCGAAGCTCTGCAAATGAGTGGTAAAGACAGGAGCTTGTTGAGGTGTAGTATCGACAAACATTTCAGGAACACGGTTCATTGAAGCTTCCTTTAGGCGGACAGCTTCCCAAGATTCAGGAATCATTGGCTCACCGATAATGTTGGCTTTGGTCTTAATCTTCATAGCAGTAGATGAAACAGCTTCACCGGCGGCGTTGTAAGCACGGCACATGTAGACACCAGCATCTTCCTGTACTACAGAGCTAATATCGAGTGTCACAAAACCGAAGTCATTGGTAGTTCTCAAACGTGAGCCCATTTGCAATTCGACGCCATTGATGTACCATTCAAATTTCAAAGATGGATCTCCAACTGGTACAACACGAGCTTCAAAGTGAGCATGTTGTCCTTCCCACAATTCAGAGGGACCAGTGAGAAGTTGAGTGAAAATTGGCTTCTCGAATGCACGTTCGGGTTCAACGGGGCGTGGGGCAGAAGGACGCTCCAATTGATGAATACGGCTGATACTGTCCGGATGTTGAGTATCCATTTGGATACTAGCCTCAGAAACAACACGCATTGAAGCAGTGGTAACAGCCTCACCAAGAGGATTAACGGCACGGCACATGTAAACTCCTTCGTCTTCTTTGCGAATGTGAGAAATATCCAAAGAAACAAAGCCGAAATCGTGTTGTTTGGTAATGCGAGAACTGTCCTCAATGACCTTTTCGTTACGGTACCATTCAACCTTAAGGTTGGGATCACCAACTGGGATTAAACGGCACTCGAAGTGGGCAGTTTGGTGTTCGTTGATGCGATCAATATTTTGCAAGGGTTGAGTGAATACGGGACGTTGTCTAGTACCAGGAGTCTCCAATTCAGGACGTTGGAATGGAGCGGTCGATTCTAACTTACGAATCTTTTCCAAACCTTCAGGATGTTGAGTTTCCGAAATGATGGTACCACGAGCAATAACGCGCAAATTGGTTGATGATACGCATTGGCCTAGAGCGTTTACGGCACGCACGGAATATTCGCCAGCATCTTCAGCTACGGCATGAGTAATGTCTAAAGCAACGTAGCCAAAGTCAAAAGTGATATGGAAACGAGCAGCTGATGGCAAAGGTTTTCCGTTGTGGTAGAATTCAATACGTAAATTGGGATCATGTACAGGTTGTACTTGAGCTTCAAAGTGAGCGGTTTGACCTTCATAAATTTCGGTGGTACCACGCAATTCAGCGGAGAAGTGAGGTGGACTAATGGGTTGATCGCTGACCTCAGTGCGTGTTGTGATTACCTTGGATTCGAGTTTTTGAATCTTTTCTAAAGCATCGGGATGCTGAGTATCCAAAATCATGCTGCGGCGGTTCAAAACACGAACATTGCATGTGTTGACTGCTTCGCCAAGCAAATTGGTAGCCTTACACATGTAAGTACCAGTATCCTCGCCATAGACGTAGAGAATGTCCAAGGCAACATAACCGAAATCGTGTGTAGTTCTGTAACGATGGCCGAGAGGCAATTGTTTGCCATTGCAGAACCATTCAATCTTCAAATTAGGGTCATTAATTGGTTCAACGCGACACTCCAAATGAGCGTGTTCGCCTTCCTTAAGATGTTCCAAATTGCTGAGAGGAGTTAAGAAGATGGGTTTTTGGCCCTTTTCTTCAACTTCAACCTTTTTGGGAGCAGCATAGCTTTCCAATTGACGAATCTTTTCCAAACGATCGGCATCAAGAGTGTCGAGATCCAATGTCTTATTTGCTGCAAGATAAAAAATGCATATACAAATTATACTATAATAAAAGTTTTATAATACTAAAGGGCGAAGTAATTTACCTGTTACGTTTACAGCACAAGTCGTGACAGCTTCCCCTACGGCATTCTTTGCCTTGCACATGTAGGTTCCGGTATCTTCAGCATGGGCATATAAGATGTCTAAAGCTACAAAGCCAAAGTCATAGGTGGTCTTGAAACGATGACCAGTTTGAATAGGTATGCCATTGCAGTACCATTCCACCTTCATGGTTGGATCATTTACAGGTGTAAGTGTGGCTTCCAAATGTACGGGCTTGCCTTCATTTGTATTGGCATTACGCAAAGGACGTCCAAATTGAGGACGTTCAGTCATAAATTGATCTTCTTCGACCTTGCGTTGGAAGCGGGAGCCATCTTCCAAGTATTGAATCTTTTGCAAGGCTTCTTCGTGTTGAGTCTCCTGAATGATGGAGGATCTGGATTGTACATTCAAGCGAATGGAGTTTACAGCCTCACCCAAGTTATTAGTAACGCGGCAGGTATACTCGCCACTATCTTCAGAATAGACGGTTAAGATATCCAGAGCTGCGAAACCGAAATCGTAAGTGGTACGGAAACGGTGACCAGTATTTAATGGCTTGCCATTGTGCAACCATTCAACTTTAAGATTGGGATCGGGATACGGTTCAATACGACATTCGTAGTGAGCGCTTTGTCCCTCAACCAAATTGGTAGGACCGATAAGTTTGGTGACAAAACGTGGAGCTTGAGTTACCACATATTCCTCTTCTTCGCGGCGTTGATAACGAGTATGATCTTCAAGTTGATGGATCTTGTGCATGGCAGCTTCATGTTGTGTTTCCATTTGAATGGAAGTCTTAGACTGAACAATCAATGAAGCTGAGGTCACGGCTTGACCAAGTTCGTTGATAGCACGGCATGTGTAAGTACCAGAATCTTCTGGGTTAACATACTTCATGTTGAGAGCAACATAACCGAAATCGTGCATGGTGGTAGTACGATTAGAGGCTTCAATTGGCTGACCATTGCGCAACCACTCAACCTTCAAATGAGGATCACCAACAGGAATCAAGCGGGCTTCAAAGTGTACAGCTTGACCCTCGGCAACACGGGAATCACGAACAGGTAAAGTGAAAACAGGGGCTTGCGAAATAATTTCTTCCTGGGCACTCATGCGTTGACGTTTGTTGGTGTCTTCCAAATGTTGCAAACGAGGCAAAGCACTTTCGTGTTGAGATTCCAAGTAGATGGACTTCTTGGTGTGTACAACGGCAACGGCAGAGGTGATGGCTTCACCAATGGCATTATAGGCACGGCAAGTGTAAGTACCGGCATCTTCAGGTAAGGTGGACATAATATCCAAAGCTACAAAGCCAAAGTTGTTGGTTTCGGTGAAACGTGAACCGGATTTCAATGGCATGTTGTTGTGATACCATTCAACACGCATTGAAGGATCCGAAACTGGAATTAGACGGCACTCAAAGTGAGCACGTTGATTTTCCTTAATTTCAACGTTTTTCAAAGAAGTGGTAAAGACTGGAGCTTGTTTAGTGGACTCGTCAATTTCTTCGCGGCGAGTGTAACGTGAACGATCTTCCAAATAATGGATTTGCTCCAAACCAGCTTCGTTTTGAGTAACAGTTACAATTTGCTCTGAGCTACGGCACTGCAATTGGACTTGAGTTTCATCAGAGCCGATCAAATTTACGGCACGACAGGTGTAAACACCAGAGTCCTCAGCAATAAGATCAACAACATCTAAAGCTACATAGCCGAAGTCATGAATGGGACGGAAACGGTGACCCACGGTAATGGGACGGCCATTCTTATACCATTCAACCTTAAGATTGGGATCGGTAACTGGCTCAATTTTGCACTCAAAGTGAGCATGTCCTCCTTCACGCATGTTATTAAGACTCTTGGGTTGAGTAAGGAAACGTGGACGGATGTTAATAACTTCTTCGTCAACAAATTCGCTACGGCGATACCGAGATGAGTCTTCCAAGTAAGCAATCTTTTGCAAACCTGATTCATTTTGGGTTTCCAAAATTAAATCACTCTTGGCAATGATGCGAACGGAGCACGAGGTTACAGCTTCGCCCAATTGATTTCTGGCTTGACAGGTGTAAACACCAGAATCAATAGCATAGCAACCCAAAAGATCAAGGGCCACATAGTCGAATTCGTAAGCTGGACGGAAACGGTGACCGGTCTTGACGGGCTTGCCATTCACGAACCATTCCACACGCATGCTGGGATCACCTACAGGTTGCAAGCGACATTCCAAATGAACATTGGTACCTTCCATGGTTTCAATGTTGTGCAAAGCTCTGGTAAATTGAGGAGCTTGCATTACAGTAATTTCCTCCTCCATGTGATGGCGGCGACGGGAGGCATCTTCAAGCATTTGAATTTGCTCCAAAGACATTTCGTTCTGGGTTTCGGTAACAATATCAGAACGATCAATTACACGCACACAGGATGAAGTATGGGCTGAACCCAAGTGGTTGGTGGCACGGCAAGTGTATTCACCGGAATCAGCAGATGTAGCTTGAATAATGTCCAAAGCCACAAAACCGAAGTCGTAATAAGTGCGGAAACGAGATCCCACAGTAATGGGACGTCCATTCTGGAACCACTCAACACGCATAGTTGGATCACCCATGGGCTCCAAACGACACTCCAAATGAATATTTTTACCCTCATGGATGGGTTTAGGATCAGAAAGTGGCTGAACAAAGATTGGTTTTGATTTCGAAATTTCTTCAATATCATATTGAGGTTCAACGAATTGTTTGTGTTCCAAGTGTTGAGTTTTTTCATACAAACCGCGGTGCATGCTAGATGTGTCAATACTGGAACGAGCTATTAAAGAAAAAAACCAAAATAATTAAATCAATTGTAATAAATTGTAAAGCGAAATATTATACTTACTTTCAACTATCATCGTTCCTTGTAATTGAGCTTCACCTAACTTGTTTCTGGCGACAACGGTATAAACGCCAGCATCTTCAGCACGTACTTGAGAAATATCCAAGGCAACATAACCGAAGTCATAGTACATTTGAATACGATTGGCAGCAGTAATGGCGCGACCATTGTGATACCATTCGATTTTCATGCTCAAGTCACTTTGAGGCTCAACACGAGCTTCGAAGTGGGCCTTTTGACCCTCAATGATCTTGTTGGTACCCTTCATGGGACCCAAGAAACGTGGAATTTGAGTGATCTTAGTCTCTTCTTCCTCAGTGCGGCCATAGCGGGACGAATCCTCTAAGTGTTGGATCTTTTGCAAACCACCTGGGTGTTGGGATTCGGAAACGATTTCCTTCTTAGAGATGACTGTCAATTGGGCAGTGGTAATATCTTGACCCATGGCATTGTAAGCACGGCAAGTGTAAGTGCCAGCATCGTAAATGGTGAGCTGCTTAATGGTAAGAGCAACATAACCAAAGTTGAAGAAGGTGGTACTACGTGAGCTGGCTTCCAAAGGTTGACCATCCTTGAACCACTCGACACGCATGGTGGAATCACCAGTAGGTTCCAAGCGGGCTTCGAAATGAGCATGTCCACCCTCACGCATATCCATTTGGTTTTGGATTTGAGATTTGAATTGGGGTGCAGCAATTGGTTCGGGTGCTTCCTGAGCATGGCGACGTTGTTGAGACTTTCTATAATCTTCCAACTCTTCTACCTTTTCGATGTAACGCTGTTGTTCAGGAATACCCAAATCAGCAGTAACTTGAGATCTGGTGTGTACGCGAATGGTGGATGTACTGATGGCTTCACCCATGCGGTTGACAGCGCGTACAGTGTAGGTGCCAGCATCTTCCGCACGCAAATGCAAAATATTCAAGGAGACATAGCCAAAGTTGAAAATAGCAGTAATGCGTGAGCTGGCTGTAATTGGACGACCATCCTTGTACCACTCTACACGCATGGTGGGGTCATTGACTGGTGTCACTTGAGCCTCAAAGTGAACATTTTTGCCTTCTTCGAATTCGCCCAAATCCTTAAGAGGGCGAATGAAGACAGGTGGTTGATTCATAAGTTCCTCAGAACTTTCTTGGCGTTGGTAACGTGAGTAATCCTCCAATTGATTGATGTATTGCAAGCTACTGGGGTGTTGAGAAGATTGCTCAATTGAAGGACGTTGTGTAACAGAGAGTATGGCACGAGATTCTGCCATACCGGCAGCGTTAGTTACGCGGCACATATATTCACCAGAATCCTGAGTTATAATGCTCAACAGATCGAGAGCAATGAAACCGAACTTGAATACAGAGGTAGCACGAGAGCCTAAATGAGAATAAATTAAAAGTTAAGTAACTGTAAGTGGGACATTTGAAGTGTAAGCGACTTACTAGCTGCCAAAGGATGACCGTTAAGGAACCATTCTACGACCATGGTGGGATCGCCAACAGGTTCAATGCGGGCCTCCATATGGACTTTGCCACCTTCAACTTGTTGCACATTTTGTAATGGTATAATGAACTGTGGCGGTGGGTAGACACGATCTTCCTCACCAGGACGTAAATGAGGCTTGGCGCGTTCAACATGACGCAAATAAATAATTTCTGGACCAGGCTGGGGCCTATAAAGAAATAAATTACATAAAACTCATGTCTAAGGATTGAGGAATTAACAGGTATAAGTAGTAATACTTACTCTGGTTCGATAATCTTCGTTGGTCTTGGTAAATTAAGACGTCTCTGTTCGACGGCTGGTTGTTCTCTGGGAACTTCTACATAGAGTCTAGCACGGTTTGCAGTAGAACCGGCGATATTTTGTGCAGTACATTGGTACCAGCCAGCATCGGAAGCTTTGACACGTGGAATCTCCAAACAAGTAGCTCCACCATCAATGCCAATAAAACGATCAGCAGTTGATGAGATTTGCTGACCATCCTTTTGCCAAGTTATGCGTGGCATAGGAGTGCCAATGGCATTGGCGCTCATGGTGATGGGTTCACCCTCGCGCACAGTCATAGTGCTGAAGCGTTGAACAAATTGTGGTGCGACAACTTGTTCCTTCTCGAGCACATTTAACTGGGCCTCGATGGCGACCTCGCCGGCCTTGTTGCGTGCCAAGCACTGAACGGCGCCGGCATCCAGGCGAGTGACATTGGTAATCATGAGCGAGTGGCTACCGGATTCGTTGACGAGAATCTTGTGAGCGGCATCATCGTTGACCTGGCGACCGTTGATGAACCAGTATACCTCAGGATAAGGATTGCCAGTAACACGGCAATCGAAACGAGTCATACGACCTTCGGTGATTTCACGATCACCATAGGTTTTAACGAAAGTGGGCGGCAAAGCTTTGCCCGCTTCCAACTGTTCTGCCGTAGCATCAACAGGTTTTGGTTCATGGGCCGACTCAGTAGCAGGCTCAACGGCCAACACAGCAGAAGACACAACACAACCTTGGGTGTTCTCTGCCAGCAAAGTATAATGACCAGCATCGTTGATGTTGGCTTTCTTAACACGCAAAGTGGCTGTACCGCTCGAGTATGTGATTTCATACTTGTTGGATTGTACCAAACGTTGTCCATTGTGGAACCAAGTCAAACGTGGCTTGGGATTGGAGCCAACCTTTGCGGCGAACACAGCATCACAACCCTCAATCAGCTTAGAGTTGCGAGGCTTCTGTGCAACTTGAGGTGCATGAGCTGGTCCCATAGAGCGATCCAATTCTTGGCACAAATAATAGTCTTGTTCGTATGTCGAACGACGTGTGATGGCCTCTCTATAGGATACTTCACGCAAAAGTCTATACTCAAAGGTGTCCACACGGAACTCCTCTTTGGTTGAGGTGAACGAGTAGCCGTTGGAGTATATGGATTTATCCATTTTCTTCTGGATTGGTTGGATGACAGGCATGGGTGCGCCTTCTGGTTGAATATAAACACTGCAAATGGCTTCACCATATTGATTGCGAGCCGTACAAGTGTATTCACCCTCATCGCCAGGTCCGATTTGATTGATGAGCAGCGATACCTCTCCAGTGGCTTCATTATAGCTCATACGGAACTTTTGAGACTCGAGAAGTGGTGCGCCTTTTCGAGTCCATGTTACGAATGGCTTTGGATTGCCACGAAGTTTGCCTTCGAATAAGGCATTACCGCCTTGAGCGAAACGGGCATTCTTGAAAATTTGTTCGAATACGGGTGGTGAGATGTCGCCCTGAGCATAGATGTGTGTCAAAGCTGGTTGCACATAACTGCCGCCGCCATGTTGTTCCACTAAAAATTAATAAAAAAGAAGAAAAAATTCTTTAAATCATGTATAAAAAAACTTGATAAGTAAAAGAAATATGGGTATGAGTAGATTTATGAAATAAGTTCGAAATTCAAAACAGCTGTTTATAACAGTAAATGAGCTACATGCGCACTAAATTCTAGTTGAGATATCTAGCTCTTCTGCTCTTGACTGATGTTGTTTACAAATATATTTCTTGGTATAACAGTTCTGGTTATATGAAATGAGATCATTATAAGTATTTATATATGTCTTTTTGTATAAGAGTTTTCCTTTTAATTTTCTTTGGCTGTATGAGTAATTGAAAATGTCAGTATTTAAATTTTTTTTTTCTTGACTAAAATTAATGTTGTTTGTACTTTGGGTATTTATTTGTGCACAATTCTTTAGATCTTCCGATAATAATTTTTTCTTGGCACTGCTGCTAATAAGTGGCCTTAACAATATTATGTATTGCTGGGATTTTGGTTTTGTTTTTGATGTTAGATTCGTTTTTTGTTTTTGCCAATTTCTTTGACGTATAATTAGGGGCTATGTATTTACTGTTGGGATTATGATGGATTTTCTATTGAGATCGTTGCTTTTAGAAGTGATAATTAAGGTTGACTGACTGCGAATTTTGTTTAATGTAAAAACAAAACAGATAAAATTCCCTGGTTATTATCTTTAATATCTATCTTATCTGTTTTTTGATAAAGTTAACTTTTTGGAACAAATACATACATTGTTTTCGTTTTAAATGGAACAGATATTCTATAGATAGATAATGTTGCTGGAGAAAGTGAATAAAAGTTTTGGATTTAATGTTGAATATAGGAAGTTTTGTTGGCGGTAAAATGTTGTTTTAGATAACTTTATGTAGATTTATTTTCAAATATTTCTAGGAATACAAGTAATGATTTTTGAAATGTGGATTCAGAGTTAATATATAGTCAAGAGCATACAAGATGCCGATATTGAGTTATGCATTACAATAGTATGGCTTGGGTTCAAGGTATCAAAAAGTTTAACACATTTGGATCTGTTAAATTATATGTCATCTTTCATTTATTACAGATTTCAATATTTTTAAGTAATTTATAGATTTTAAATAATTTGAACTTAATTCAGTTTTATTTTAGAAGATACAAAGAAGTTCGCTTAATAATAATTCCTAATTAATTCTGATTTTGAATGAGTTTTAGTGCTAGAATTAAATATTATTTTTTATGCTAAAGAAAACTAGTTCACTTATGTCAAATCATCGCGTCAAATCCCCCCATAAGTGATCTTGTTTTAAGGAACAGCTGATTACTAATTCAATGTTAATGAAGTTGTCAGTCAAGTTTAACCAACAGAAGATCAAATATGATTTATATATATGAAAAAGTATTGAAATTAACTAATAGTAGTATAATTTTTTTTCAGATATTATAGTTTTCAAAATAAACCAAGAAGCAGTTTAGTTTTTATATGAAAATCATAGAAATTTATACACGAATTTTTGTGATAATCAGTAGAGAAATTTAAGAATATATTGCAAATTGAATAGACAATCACTTAAGCTTTTAAATGGTAAAATAAAACAAATTTTCTAAAAATTACACATAGATATTTTTGCAGGCATTCGGTGTTGTCATTGAATCCAATCATTGTCGGAATCGGTTTTGAAAACGACAGAAAATTACATTGGTCTCGTGAAATCGAAAGTTATGGGTTTTATATTCGATCTAGAATTAAATTCTTTATCGAATTAAACAAAAAATTACATTGGCTATCATAAGTCAAATGTTTCTTTTAGTCGTTTTCAAAACCGATTCCGACAATGATTGGATTCTATGGCAACCCCAAATATGACGTTATGTTTGAATTTTCCTAAAACTTTTTAATTTATTGCAGCTAACTTGTTATTTAAAAACAATTTTGTATATCCGTAGGATAGTATATGTCTTGAGGTCCTGTAACCTCTTTAAGATATGTAACCATTCAACAAATCATTGTCAATTTGAGATTAAAGCTTTTGTCAACCACAAACGTACGTTTGAGAATGCTTGCGATGTATTTGAAAATAATGGCCTTCTCAACAATTTTTCCAAATATTCTTATAAAAATTTCATGAGAGGTGTGAAATTACAGTTGAATTTCAATGTTTAACGTTTGACTTTAAGAATAAGAATTTAATTTATATATAACATTTTAGATTCATTTATATTTGTATCTTTTGTAAAATTGTATCGAAATCGATTTTGATTATTTCTATGTTTTATTGAATCTGCCTAGTTCTCTTTCTAAACTAATTGCTCTATAAAGAGATCACAGATATATCTGCTCTACGAAGCCTTGTTCGTGTTTCGGCTTGTGTGAAAAGTCTTAGAAGCGGGTTTTAGAATTTAATTTTCCTGAACTTATTTGAATTCCATATCGAATATCAACATAAAACAAGTTGTTTATATAAACGAAAAATTAAAAACGTTTACTTCATTATACATTAACCCCCATATTCATAAAAAATTTTAAATTTAAACAATGTTTTAAAACAAAATTTCCATACAAAATTTGATTTTAAGACGTTGTTTAAATTTAAAAATTGTTTATGAATAAAGCCTTCAATGTCTGCAATATCGTACACAGAAAAAGTAGATTCGTGGTAGCAACCGAATTTGTTGTCATTTGAATGATTCGGTTGGACACATTGAATTTTTCGGTTCCATCAACCGAAAGTCAGTTGATAAAGAAGAATTTCGTTTGAAGCAACCAAAAATTTGTTATTTCTTCTAAAATTTTGTAGCCACAACTGTAAAATTCGGTCACTAAGGTAATTCGATTGGCAACGAATTCAGTTGCTATCACGAATCTGTTTTCTATGTGTACGATATTGCAGACATTGAAGGCTTTATTCATAAACAATTTTTAAATTTAAACAACGTTTTAAAATCAAATTTTGTATGGAAATTTTGCTTTAAAAGCTTTTTTTCTAGAGTAAATCGATACTTTGCGCACTGGAATACATATGCATACTTTCTTGTAAGTGTTTTTTTCCTAGAAAAATTATACCATACAATTATTACCCATTACTTCAAGAGTACAAATTTTGTATTTGGGGAGTTATTTTTATCTATAAAATGTTTGAAAACTAATTAAAATAATAAAAATTTACACAATTTTTAGGAATTGATCCTTTGTATATAAAAGTAAATGCTACTTCCAATATTCAATCATTTAATATTTTTCAGTGGTTCCCATTTTTTTTCTTTTTATTGAGATTTCTAATTTTGTTTGATTCATAATAAAGAAACAATTTTAATTCAAAAAGTAGTTGATCTGTTTCAGAAATAGAAAGATCAAACTTTTTACCACTGTGCAGTGAGCAACTATAAAAAAGTTGATATGATACTCTCATACTAAAACTGGTTCCTCTAAAGAGATTCAACTCAAAATTTTTCACTTTTTGCAAGAAATCGATGTACAGTGGTCATATCTACCCACTGTAAAAATCTTACATCATTTTCCCTACTCTTTCGCCAAAAAATACAGTTGTATCCGTCTTCAACTTTCAACTGAAATTTTTTAAATTTTGTGTTGACTTTCTTTAGAGGAACCAGTTCGATATATTTATACACTAATGATCATTAAGGTGGTACATGTAAGCATGTCCATTCATGTCGTATTTGTGAAAAGTTATTGATTTGATTTGAAATTATAAGCTGTCAATAAAAATAATTTTGTTTTTGCGAAATTTTATTAAATGAAGTTCTTTATTAAATGAGTTCGCCTAATATTTTACAATGCTTTGAAAATTCTAGCAAAAAATGTCCTAAAATAATACCATTCTGTACCATGTTCATTGCGTTATCGTAACCAATCAGCAGAGACCTGTACCGAACGCCTAAGAGTCGGTTAATAAGCCGAGCCGCGAGTCGTGAAATATTAGGAATTAACCAATTGTGTTAGCATTTAAGCCTTTTGAATGGCTTATTTCCCATTATTTTGAACCAAGAAGGTCTACCATTTCGAAACGGTAAAAAGGTAACGGTAACACTTATTTCAATTATTTTAGTAACGGTATTTTAAAGGTAACGATATTTGCTGTTATTTCAGTAACTGTAGCTTATCGGTAACTTTCATTTTTGTCTGTCTTAAATGATTAATGAAGTTTACAAAAATTTTAAATTGTATAGATTCTAATATTGAAAATATTGAAATCTAAAATTTGTATTACAGATTACACAGATATGAATCAGCTGGTACCAGTAATATGGCAATAGAAAGCAAACAAAAGAAAATGTCAAAATTGTTGTGGTTTGGAAAGTGGGGCAAATATATATCACAACTGTTGCCTATTGAAAATTGTATTTTTTCTAGCTCTGCAAACAAAACCATTGAAAAGTGGTTACAGAACATTAATATACTGTTCGATATTACTTTTTTGAGAACTCTCATTTGTTTCATATCTGTAATAATCAGTGATTTCTATTTTCACAATTTAACAGTATTTAGAGGTAACGTTATTTACGATTATATCGGTAACAGATATTTCGATAAAGGTAGCGGTAACGGTAGTCGAGCTTAAAAGGTATTTTAAGGCAAATGGTAACCGAACTTTTTGGAACGCAATGTTATTATTTTTTTAAAGTAAACTCCTTAATATGAATGTATAAAAGCAGTAATTACTGTCAGGTTACTGCTTCCAGTATTTTCAAATGCTTCCACAAAATAAATCAGTGACATTCTAATATTCATTGCTAGAGAGAGAGCACTGCTTTAAGTTAGAAGATAAGTATATAGTTCTCACAAAGTCAGTTTGATCGTATTTTGTGTGGGCAGTAATTATGATGCAGTGCTAACAAAACTGCACTAACGTAAAGGATCTTTACTATTGGTTGGAAATGATACTGAGTTTGAAGTCTGTCAGTAAAAACAATTTTGACTGGAAATTATATGCAGCATTTTGTTTTCTCTGAGTTCAAATAAGATTTAGTTGAAGACATGTTTGAAATTCAAAATTAGGTTGAAAATTGCTGACAGTTACTGCATATAGGGAAAAATATTGTCTTTTTTTTATTAATAAACTAATAATGAAAAATGTAAAATATTTTTTATAAAAAATATTGAAAAATTTTTAAATAATAAAAGAGGAATATTTTTAAAAAAAAAATTATGGATATTTGGAAACAACAATAAATTTTGTAAATAACTTGCTTTAAGTCTATATCTGTGGACTTTTGACAAAACAACTTAAGTGAAATTTTCAAATTTTTCAAGAGATCGTAAAAACTGTTGAATTGATAGATAATTATTCTACTATTTGACCTTGAAGAACTTTATTATTTTGTATAAAAATAATTATACAAAGCCTTAGAAATCCTTTAAGGACAAATAATAAAATAAGTATTGATCAATTCAACCGTTTTTTACGATCTCTTGAAAATTTGAAATTTTCACTTAAGTTGTTTTGTCAAAAGTTCACAGATATTATTTTAATTATAAATTAATAATTCTTAGGAAAAATAGTTGTAGTTCCACAAGATTTATTGTCACATTTGGAACAAGTTCTGAAACCTGAACTCAAATTTTTGCTCAAACTGATACAATCTTCCGTATGGAATCATTGCCAATACAGCCTTTTTTATTTGATGCTTTAGTTTTGAACTAGGTTGCCGAACAAGTTTGGGAACTAGTTCTTAAAAACTCTATATAATTATTTAAGATTCAAAATATTTTTTTCACAATAGATGCTAGAAGTGATTCGAATGTAATCACAGTTCTATTGAAGTTATCAAAGAATCGAATGTGGTTTTGATTATAGTCGTGCTAAAACAAGGGATTATGGAACAAGTTTTAAACAATTTTCTGGGCTTATTAATAAATGTTGTTAAATAATTTTTGAAATTTGTACAGATTTCAATCACAAAAGTGTTATGGATTTGAAATTTAAATTAAAAATATAAAATTAATGGCTTTAATAATATTTTTAGATAATTTGGTATTCTCTTTGAACATATAACTTTAATATGAATTACTAAAATATATATATACACCAACGATAAATACATTTCAATGCATTTATTGAATATTGAATTTCATTAAAAAAACGAATTTCTATAATTTCAACAGATGTTTGAATTTCATTGTAAAAGTTTAGGCTTTTATTCTCAATAAAATTTTTATTTTATTAAAGTTTTATAAAACAAAATTTTCGTACAAAATTGGTTTAAAAGAACTTTTTTTAAATTAATAAAAATTTTCTTATGAATATGTGATTAAAACTTTAATAATCACAAAATTGTAATTGTTTGAAGTCCATCAGATATCTGAGGATTTCAGAATGTTGATTTCAACAGGCAATTAGAAATTAAAAATATTTAAAGAAAATAAATTAAAAATTAAAATTATTAATTTCTAACTTTAAATTTCCATATAAAAATCTTAATGAATTAATTTCTTTACATTATTAGTCATATTTTATTTTTATAGCCTTCATTTTATTTAACCTCAATTTAATGGGTCAATGCAGAGAGAAAAATAACAACGGAAAATTCAATTTCAAAATAGACATGTTAAATCCTTTATCATAAGCATTTCCGGCTCTTAGCAACCTATAACGGTAAAAAGCTTTCTATGCTTGAGCTAATCCCTAATGAGAGAAAATATGAGAAAACCAGAGAGTACCACTGAGCAGAGATGCACATAGAAAACAATTCTAAAACCAAAGGTGTGGAGCAGCTACTGCTGATAAATGATCTTGGTAAAACAATAAAATGAAGTGATCTGATCTGATGTGATGAGATCATGTTGGTGATGTTGTTATTGTTGTTGTCTAAACTGACCTCTTTGTTGGGTGGTTACTTGACTCCTTTGAACATGATGTTCGGTGCGGCTTATTCTTTGTTGTTGATGCATTTCTTGATGTTGTTGCATGAATTGTTGTTGTTCATGATGTTGCTGCAACTGTTGTTGTTGTTGCTGCTGCTGGTACTGTGGTTGTTGTTGATTCGGATTTTGTCGTTGCATTTTTTTTAATCGTTATATAACACTATATCGCATTTAAATTTGAAAAAATAACAAAACAAAATTCAAAACAAACACGCTGCGGGGCGTGTGTTCTTATTTTTTCTCTTTGTCAAAGCTGCACTTATTTTCTTTTTCTATTTATTTTGTTTAAAAGACCGATTTATATCTTTTACTTTGTTAATTTTTCTTTGCTTTTAAAGATATAAAGCTTCGTTAAATCTGCTAAGAAAAAAAAAATATAGGAATAAAATTGAAATATTTAATTAGAATTATTTAGGAATTTTCTAGATTTTTTTCTTTGATTTGGAACTAAAATCACACAACTACACATGCACAATTTCACACTCTCTACGTATCGAACAAGAATCATATGAAAACTTTTAATGATTTTGAAATCTTTTAAATTTTCTTCTATATGTATATATAGTGTTTTATATTGTATGTATATTTTGAAAATTTATTTTTTTTTATTTTTTAATATTTTCTTTCTATTTTTATAAAAATGATTTTATATTGTGTTAAATTGTCTGCCATCCTTGTTTATTCCATGGTAGTCTTATGCATTTTCTATCTCATTTTCGCGCAAAAATATTTTTTTCTTATTCACCGCACTAACAGTCACACTCTTGGTAGGTTGGTGGTGGCTTCTTAATTTTCAAAATCTATTTTTAATTTATTTGAATTTTATATTTGTTTTTCTTGTGTTTCTTTAGTTAGCTTCTTTGTATTTTTTTTTTCAAAATGTATTTGTATTTTGCTCCACACAAAAATGTTATAGAGATATGATCAGATTTATGTTATATTGTGCTCATATATATATATGTGATAGATGGATAGATATGTACATAATATTTGAAAATTTTCTATGATTAATAATCACACTGAATCACTTTTTTTATTTTAATTATTTTTTTTTTATTAGAAAAAAAGTTAATAAATTTTATTTGATATTATAAATTTCTTTATATATATATATAAATATTTATGACTCATATTAGCCTTGTTAAATTATGCTTAATCCTGGTTTTAGCATTCATATAACAAGGATAATAAAAATCCTTTATATAAACATTGAGTATTATTATTTATTTTTCCGTTCTTCTTTTTTTTTTTTAATTATTTTCCCGAACCGCTGCGCTTTTTTTTCCGTTCCGTTTCGTTAACGTTTTTTCTTCGTGTTCATTTCATCATATACCGAAGTACATTTAAAAAAAAAAGTAGAAAAAATAGAAAGAAAATTCTTTTTTTAGATTTTCAGCAAGAACAATTTTTTTTTTCTTCAGCACTTGTTACGAAATCAATTTTTGTTCTTTTTGATTTTCAAAAAAAAAAAAAAAATTGAAATTCTTACTTTATCCTTTTTTCAAATCGTTTTCACTTTAAAACTCACTTTCGTTGGATTATTTTTGTAATAAAAATGATTTCCTTTCTTCAAAAACTTTATTTTTGGTATAAAAATAACTCTATGTATACTTTAATTTAACTTCTTTTTTTATTCTTTCTATATATATATATAATAATTCTATATGTATTATATATTTTTTTTTCTATTTAAATTGGTTCAAGTCATAATCCCCGAGACTGAAACCAAGACGTCGATCGTTTTTGAGGTGCGAGCGAAGAATGCCACAAAATTTTCAGTCAAATGTTCATGTAGCTCATTTATTTTCTGTGTTCGTGGCAGCGAGAGCACTGTGGCTGTGTGTGCGATCAGTGTGCTTCGTATTGTTTCGTTTCTGCTCGTTAGGATATTTTTGAGTTTAGTGTGTGTGTGTGTTGTTGTTGTTTAGTGAAAATTTGTGAAAATCTTCTCTGAAAAGTCAAATGACTGGGTAGAAATTGTTGCAAGTAATAAATTCCTCCTACGAAGAATATACATTCATAGATTAAGGGGGGTAGAGTTGGGAATTGTGGGAAAATGAGTTTAGTCATGATTTTGAATTATAGCCCTCATATATAGGGGAAATGCAGTTTATGACTGTTGTATGTTATACTTATTAAATTTAAGTTTTTATTAGCTTACTTAAATTAATTGTTTAAGAACTGTTCTTATCTAGGAAATATTTTTTTTTTTACACAAACAAGTAAAACCTTCGGGAATCTAACTACTATTTATTACACTGTGATGTACCAAAAAAAAAAAAATTGGCTAAGTGACTGACAATGATTTTTTTATGATCAGATTTTGCCTATTTTCAATACCAACATAATACCACTATTCTATAGACATATAGACTGCGCAAAGAGGAAGTGTTGTCGAGTTTAAATTTTGAATTTGGATCTCATCGGACCCTAGGGGCACGGCCAGGGGTTCCCAAAGTAGGACACCTCATGTATGTTTAATTTTTAAAACGATTCTATTTCTTCGTTTGTGTTCCCATTTCAAAAAAATTACACATATAGAATCTCCTCGTCGAGCACTAAAAAAATTATATCTATAGCTTAGGAGATTTTCGCATTAAATTTTCAAAATTTTTACCCAACCTACTCCAGTTTTTTTTTTAATTCTATAATTTTTTTATATTTCTGGCTTTTCTTCATATTTCATTTATTAGACTAACAACAAATGTATGTGTCAAATAAAAAAGAATTGTTTAAAAATAATGAATGAGTCTAAAGTTATATGCATTTAAATTTTAAAAATTTAAAAAAGGCGATTTTTCGCAAATTTGGGAATAAAAGTACTTTTTTTCTTTTTAAGTTATCTAAAAAAAATTCTAAGAAGATTTATAAAGGATTTATACTTTTTGAAAGGCTAATTTTATATCAAATTTTTTAAATGAAAAAAAAAAAAAAAAATTCAAATTTTTAATAGTAGAACTGAGTTGGTATTTCAGGGGTAACGATATGAAAACAATGAAATCTGATAGCCGAATATTTGGAGGATCAGTACATACAAAAACAAGTAAGAGAGCCGAATCTTATATACCTTTCACCAAATTATACTTTAAAATAAAATTTAAAAAATTCTTATTTTTTTAAAAAAATTTTTTTTTTGAAATTTTTTTTTTTTAAGTTTTTTCAAATTTTTTTTTTAAAAAAATTTTTTTTTTGAAATTTTTTTTTTTTTAAGTTTTTTCAAATTTTTTTTTTAAAAAAATTTTTTTAATTTAAAAATTTTTTTTTTTAATTTATTAGTGAAAAAAAGTTTTTTGTGAAAAAAATTCGGGTTAAAAAATATTTTTCCCGATTTTGACCCAGGTCCTATATATATAGCCTTGTATACATCGTTGCAATTGACTTTGAAATATCTATCATTAGATATCCATATTGTCTATATTTATGACTTAGTAATCGAGATATAGATAAAAAATAGGCCAAAAATAGAGGTTGTCTCGGATTTTTGCTCATATCTCCGTTATTTATGGACGTATTTCGCTGATTTTAAATAGGAAACTTCTCGAAAGCATGTCTGACAGAATTATTGAAGATTTGGATCCCGAAGATATCTGGGGTCTTCAGAAAATTGATTTCAACAGACAGACGGACAGACAGACGGACATGGCTAAATCGACTCCGCTATCTATAAGGATCCAGAATATATATACTTTATAGGGTCGGAAAATTATATTGTGGAAATTACAAACGGAATGACAAATTTATATATACCTTTCTCAGGAAAATTTATTTAATTTAGCTGTAGCATAATATTTGGCTACAATATATATCCACTATTCTATAATATCCACCATTATGTTCTATTTTAATATATTATAATCTAGATCATACGATTATTGTGATCGATTGATGGTCACTAACTAATCGTCGGCTTTTCTACTAAAATGGTTATGTGTATTTTTTTGAATTACCAATAAATGGCTTTCATATAAAAAATAAACTTTTTTTGGTTTTTCTCATAAGTTGTTAAAAGACATAATCCTTCTTGCAGGCAAAACGATATAATATATATTTTTTTCCGAGATGAAAACAATGCAGGTGCAGGAATTCTTGGCACTATTAACTTGTCTTGGAAAAAAAGACAAAATAGTTACATAAAAGATCATGCTTTTCTTGTAGAGTATTGTTTTTATTGCTTTTGAGGTTCGAAGGACCATTATTCTATATACAATGGAGGTCAGCTATTTAAGGACAAATAATGTGAATTCTGTGTTGCTCGAAAATGTTGACAATAGTTGAAAAGATAAGATAACCAATTCAACATTTTTAACAATATTATAGTCACAGTAACTATTTATGGTTATCACAAACACATACTTGTTTACTGTTACCATATATATAGTAGATACAATCATGTGAATCGTAAATTAACCATATTATTGTTACCACAATCATATTGTCTGAAAATCACTTAACAATATTATAGTCACAGTAACTATTTATGATTGTCACAAACACATACTTGTTTACTGTAACCATATATATGGTTGATACAATCATGTGAATCGTAAATTGACCATATTATTGTTAGCACAATCATATATGTCTAAAAAATCACTTATTTCCTTATTGTGGTAAATATATAATTAATAACAATTTCTCTGCCTTTTTTTCTTTCCAGGTAAGTCCTTTTAATCATAATTGAATATTGCTGTAAGTATGTATATCTTGGCTTATAACTGAAATAAAAAAATAAAAAGAAATACAGATTTAAATGTAGCAATTATCAACATTGCACTATTTACCCGGCACACAACGATGTCTTGAAGTTACTGTATAAAGACTACTGGATACTGTCTGCATTACTAACAAGTAATAGGATAGTGACTTATTATATTGTTTTTGTTCATTTGACATGTATGTATGTGTCATGGACACTACGTACAGAAATTAATTATGTCCTTAACAAATCTTAGGTTTCAAGTGTAGAATCAATTGCCACTTTATTGTCTCTAAGTAATCTAGAGTATAGTTAGTTAAAATGTGGTTAACATTTCACATTAGAAAATAGTAAGATTTAAACGCTCAAGTTTCCCATTTTACTGATACATAAGAGTAAACAAAAGCAGCTGTTTCATTAAATGCACAATAAGTTTGCGAGTCTAAATTGTAGCGCAAACTTATTATCTTCCATACAATTTTTGACAGTTCATTTGCGAGAGTGTACAAGTGCGCAGATTGCTCAGTTTGCGAGCCCTTTAAGCTTTTACATGAGGATCTAAAATCTTTTTTTTTTATTTGCAATCTACTTTACAAAATTTCAAATAATCAGCAGACTTCATTACTAAATTGAAAAATTTTTTTCTTTTAATGACATTTTTTCTTTTTACATATTTATATCATGATTGCACACATCAAACAAAAAAATTAACACTAAAACAGAAAAAGATATCAAAAAAAAGCTTGATTAACCGTTAGTTTCCCATTTGATTTTGTTAATGTTCTAGTGTCGCGTTCATGTACCTAAATCGTAGTTCAAGTGTTTTAAGTAAAATTGTGTGGCCTTAACTAAAGGAACTGTATATAATAACACTGGTCAACAAAAAATGTACTTAATAATTTTGAATTCGTATACCATATGGGCAATTCCATGTCATCGTACGTGACATTTGTGCATATAGAGTGGAATAAATTTTGCACAAATAAGAGTATCTGAAAAATAATTTGGTCTTTATATTCCATTCAGAGAGTACTATATTTAAACAAAAATAATAAGTTCTTTCGAAACATTGTTGTCTAAAATATCGAGCGATATAAGAGTATATCGCACGTGACATAAAACGAAAGTAATTTTGAGGTACATGTAAAAATATGCGAAAATTTGCCAATCGTGAGAGGAGTTATGTTTTCTTTTATTTTCTTAAACTAAACCAAATAGTTTTCCTTTACAATCCGTCATATTTAAAGAAAAATAATCTTTGGATGATTTTATAATAAATAAAATTTAATATCGTACGTGACATACCGTACGTGACAGATTTTTCTCTTCTAGTAAACCAATGTATATTCTGTAGATATATGTATACAAAAACTAAAAAAATATATATTAGTTTTCAATAAACAATTTGATAATAGCAAAAAAACAATCAGAGTCAAATTCATTTCATACTACATTGTATTTGGGAACTTTGTTTTCGCCGCAATCTTAGCCTGAAACTTAACAATTACATTAAAAAATTAAATATAGTCAGTCTAAACTATTATTTATGCTCTTAAAATGTTGTAATAAGCTCTAAATACTTTCACATAGTAACATTTTAGTGTTTTCTCCTATTCAAACCGTCTTGAAAAGAAGTTTCAAGGGTTTTTGTTTTTTTTTTTTCAGTTGTGGTAGTCATTTTCGTGGAATTGCCCATATAGGACATTTCATGTCAAGTGAACCAACTTTCGAAATCGATGTCTTCCGATTGGGATGATATTTGCATCATGGTTAGTTCTATTAGATAGATTTTGAAAAAAAAAGTCAAAAAAGTTTTTGATTTCGGGAAAAAAATTTCCAAATTTTTTTTTTATTTTTTTTTCCGAAAGATTGAAGAAATAGCTATCTAGAGTCTAGACTATTTGGGACACATTTTGCTAAGAATAATATGTAGAAAAAACAACTGCTTGGCCAAAATGCCAAATTTTGATCCACTCTAACTCAGAAAGTTCTCGACCGATCTTATAATTGTGTCTGAATTACTAGAACTAATCATGTTGCATGGACATCGATTTCAAAAGTTGGTTCACTTGACTTTATTTGACAAATTAATAAAAAACAAGTAACAGAGCTATATTCGGCTTTGCCGAATCTTATATACCCTTCTCCAAATTATACTTTAAAATACAAAATTTAAATTTTTTTCAAAATTGTTTTTGAAAAAAATTTTTTTTTTAAATTTTTCGAATTTTTTTTTATTTTTTTCAATATTTTTTTCAAAATTTTTTTTTTTTCATTTTTTAAAATCTTTTTTATTTTAACTTTATAGCCTAGTACTCTTTTCATATTTGCGAAAAATTATGTTTTTTTCATGCGAAAAATTGTATATGCAACAAATGATCAGCTGTTGGTTTTAATTTCGTGCGAAAGAAGTGCTGCTTATGTTATTTCGTGTGGAAAATTAAGGTTGCCAGAACAGAGTACTGCATTTTCGAAATTATTGCGCATATATTTCATTCCTAAAATTTTATATGTAGTTTGACAGCAGTTCGCACGAAATTTTGAACAGAGTACTTAGCTTATTAGTGAAAAAAAATTATGACAAACAAATTTTTTTGGAAACAAAAAATTCTGGTTCAGTTGGGGGCTACGGAAAGTTGATTTCAACATACAGACGAACGATTGTCACTCATGGTGAAGGGTATAATAACAGTGAAATATAGCAATAGTGAATATATAGGGTTAAGCTAGTAGTTTTATATAATTGAGGGATTCAAACGGTCTGCTGTTAGGTCATAATGTCCTAATATATTATGTTAAGTAGTTTAAAAATTTTTTTTTTGTGTTTTAAACATATATAAGTTTGTCATTCCGTTTGCAATTTCCACAATATAATTTTCCGACCCTATAAAGTGTATATATTCTAGATCCTAATAGATAGCGGCGTCGATATAGCCATGTCCATCTGTCTGTCCGTCTGTTGAAATCAATTTTCTGAAGACCCCAGATATCTACGGGATTCAAATCTTCAATAATTCTGTCAGACATGCTTTCGAGAAGTTTCCTATTCAAAATCAGCAAAATCCATCCATAAATAACGGAGATATGAGCAAAAATCCGAGACAACCTCTATTTTTGGCCTATTTTTTGTCTATATCTCGATTACTAAGTCATAAATATAGACAATATGGATATCTAATGATAGATATTTCAAAGTCTATTGCAACGATGTATATAAGGCTATATATAGTAAGTTGGACCTACAATGGGTCAAAATCGGGAAAAAATATTTTTTAACCCGAATTTTTTTCACAAAAAACATTTTTTTGTCATAAATTTTCTTCACTAATAAATTAAAAAAAAATTTTAAATTAAAAAAATTTTTTTACAAAAAAATTGGAAAAAACTTAAAAAACAAATTCGAACAAAAAAAATTTTAAAAATTAAAAACAAAAAAAAATTTTTTAATTTTATTTTAAAGTATAATCTGGTGAAGGGTATATAAGATTCGGCATAACCGAATATAGGTCTCTTACTTGTTTGAACTAGGTTTATTGTTTTGTCATAGAATAACACTTTTTTTAGTTTGAAGCACAACAACAATTTGTTTAAGCTATGTATTAGGTCATTATAACAATATGACTTAATAGCAGACCGTTTGAATCCCCTTTCTAACAAGGTTCGAAGGACCATAAATATAAATAAGTAACATTTGAATTATAAATATTCATGGACAATTTAAGAAAATAGCCTATGGTTACACAACATAAATCAAGCTTTTGGAAATAATCTTCAATTGATCTTTATATATATATTACAAAAATCTAAAATATTCTTTCATAATCTGCCATCATCGTCACCATCACACATCACTTTGCCTTCCCATCATTTTGTCTGTATTCATTAGGAGCATTCAAATCTTACTCATATTAAATAGTTTAAAAAAAATTGTCACTACATTCTCTCACTCTCTTTTGTGCCTGTTTGTTCTCTTGTACAAGAAGAAAAACCCACACGATTTTTACATCGTATAGCAATCGTTCAGGATTCGGCTGTGAGTTGGTAACTAAAAATAAATGTTGATTTATTTTTGACACGTATTTTTCAACATTGCACAGAATCAAAAAGAAAAGATACAAATTTTTGTGAAAATAAGAAATAAAATGAAAAATAAAATAAAAGAAAAATTAAAAGATTCAGAGGGACAGTGGGACCTGTATAAATGGAATATTATAATAATTTCCTATTGGTTCAATATTTAATAAAAACTTTTTAAAGAAAATTTTAAAAAAATTGAAACTTAACTCCTTTTCTATTGAACTTTCAAGTTGTTCTATTGTGCGACCTTAGATAATAAGTCTATATAGACTTGTTACACATACCAGTAATCTATTATTCACTGATTCTAAACGTAAGTGGAATTTATTCCACAATACAGTCATCCAGTAACATATTAAACAAAAATTCGAAATATATTGAGGACGTAAATTACTCGTCAGTGTTTCTCTTATGAAATTACAAGAAAAGAGTTGTATTCTATTATGGATCAGTGATCTATTTCTGTTGTATTGCGTGTCCTCAGATGTATCAGGTGGCGCAAAAGTAATCCTCCTATCAGAAAATGCTATAAATTTTGTCGATTATTGGTCAAATAAATAGTCAGCAATATTCCGCGTTCTGGAGCAGTGTAGCGTAACATTGTTTATTAACGTGTATTTTGCATGTGTTTACTACACAAATGTCAAAACAGAACTGACATTAGGGGCCAATCGCAAAATTTATAGCATTTTCTGATAGGAGGATTACTTTTGCGCCACCTGTTATAAACTTGATTCGAAACATAACTTAAATTTATTCTAATATAAAGTCTTTCAAATTCATCTAGAAATTCATCCTTTTACTGACCTGTAGAAAATCATGGAAAATAGATTATCTTTATAAAAAAGGGTTGTTATTCGGTTCTAAAACTGCGATCTAATTGGAACTACTGCAAAAGGTTGAACTAATAAATGTCAACTTACTTCTTAATTCTATTATTATTTCTTCTACAAATAAAAAAATAAACACTCCATTATTGGATGTTACAAATGACTAGGTTCCACTGTAATTAGCCATCGTCATTTAGAGCAATATTTTGTTTTCAGCGAGCTACAAGGAAAACTTTCTATTATAAATATCGAACATAAATGTTCATTTTAAAATTTTTCATTATTATTTTGTGTGGGGGATGTTTAAAACGAGCAGTGAAACATTAAATTTATACATATGTAACGAACAAACAAAAAAAAACTTTTGTTTTTTGAATATTTGTGTTATTTTGACAATAAAATACGCTAGAAATAC
This sequence comes from Calliphora vomitoria, assembly GCA_942486065.2. NCBI lineage: Eukaryota > Metazoa > Arthropoda > Insecta > Diptera > Calliphoridae > Calliphora > Calliphora vomitoria. The sequence goes on along the minus strand of OW818031.2, from coordinate 36,970,318 downwards.
CCTACAACAGATGGAAGACAAAAAATAAATATAAATTAAAAGAAAAACAAAATGTTAAACATAGAAACAATTTTATTTTAATTAAAAACAACATTTAGCACGCTAGTAAATTATAATTAAAAAGAGATCTTAAAACAATAGTTACCCTATTCATTAAAAATTCTCTAAGGGTTCAAAATATCTAAACATTTTCTATCTCTTCTTTTTATTTCCCTTCTAAATAAGTCTTAATCAATTATAGTGTACTTAAAATTCGTTTTAAATCATATGATTTTTCCTTGATTATTCATTTGGAAAGATGTTTATTTCTATGCCAAAATGCATCTTTATCATCAGAGCAATATTTTTTTTTCATTAGTCTCAGGTATACTTAGCTATAGCTAAACATGAGTAAATATTTGTACCGATTTATATTGCAAAATGTATCTCATTATAATTTCCACCAATGAATACATATACATATAGATATAGATTTGCTTTTCTTTTCTTTCATTTCATGAATAATTGTGTTATTTTGAAATTATGATGACAAATCTTTAGATGAATATTTAATACACTTAATTTAATCTAATAATGATAAATTTTTATTATTTTTAAAACAAGCATAGAAAACAATTTTGAAATTTATGAAACATTTTATATATATTTCTATTTTTTTTCTTCTAGATTTAAATGTATATTTTTCTTTTTCATACATTGTATTTGATGTGTATACATACAATCGAATGAGTTAAACTTTTGCATTGACCAAAATATTTCAGTTATTTTGTTGATTTTATACCAATCCTATAATAAACATTTCGTTTTGTTTAGTTAATCATGATAGTTTAGAATTTAGTGTAGTTTGTTTATAACGTTTTTTTCCACAAAAGTTCCCTGACTTTTTGAATTTTTTTTATCTCTACACAAAATTTAAAAAGTTTCATAAATTGAGTTCAGCCATTTTATTATAAATATTTTGAAGTAGATTAGAAATTTTGTATCGTTTTCGGATTTTCAGGCACAAAATATGTCCCAATCGGAAATAGTCTCTAGACGGAAAATCGTACATGTTTCCTAAACAGAAAATATGTCACAATAGGACATGTTTCCCAGACAAGGGCATATTTCTATTCGACTTGTTTGCTAGACATGAAATATGTCCTAACGCGAAATATTTACTAGACAGAAAATATGTCCCATTGTGACATATTTTATAGACATGAAATATGACCTAATGCGACATATTTACTAGACAGAAAATATGTCCGAATGCGACATATTTACTAGACATAAAATATGTCCCATTGGGACATATTTACTAGACATAAAATATGTCCCATTGGGACATATTTACTAGACAGAAAATATGTCCTAATGCAACATATTTACTAGACAGAAAATATGTCCCATTGTGACATATTTACTAGACAGAAAATATGTCCCATTGTGGCATATTTACTAGACAGAAAATATGTCCTAATCCGACATATTTACTAGACAGAAAATATGTCCCATTGTGATATATTTACTAGATAGAAAATATGTCCCATTGCGACTTGTTTACTAGACAGAAAATATGCCGAATGCGACATATTTACTAGACAGAAAATATGTCCCAGTGTGACATATTTACTGGACAGAAAATATGTCCCAGTGTGACATATTTACAAGACAGAAAATATGATCCATTGTGACATATTTACTAGACAGAAAATATGTCCCATTGTGACATATTTACTAGACAGAAAATATGTCCCATTGTGATATATTTACTAGATAGAAAATATGTCCCATTGCGACTTGTTTACTAGACAGAAAATATGCCGAATGCGACATATTTACTAGACAGAAAATATGTCCCATTGTGACATATTTACTGGACAGAAAATATGTCCCAGTGTGACATATTTACAAGACAGAAAATATGATCCATTGTGACATATTTACAAGACAGAAAATATGATCCATTGTGACATATTTACTAGACAGAAAATATGTCCGAATGCGACATATTTACTAGACATAAAATATGTCCCATTGGGACATATTTACTAGACATAAAATATGTCCCATTGGGACATATTTACTAGACAGAAAATATGTCCTAATGCAACATATTTACTAGACAGTAAATATGTCCCATTGTGACATATTTACTAGACAGAAAATATGTCCTAATCCGACATATTTACTAGACAGAAAATATGTCCCATTGTGATATATTTACTAGATAGAAAATATGTCCCATTGCGACTTGTTTACTAGACAGAAAATATGCCGAATGCGACATATTTACTAGACAGAAAATATGTCCCAGTGTGACATATTTACTGGACAGAAAATATGTCCCAGTGTGACATATTTACAAGACAGAAAATATGATCCATTGTGACATATTTACTAGACAGAAAATATGTCCCATTGTGACATATTTACTAGACAGAAAATATGTCCCATTGTGACAAATTTACTAGATAGAAAATATGTCCCATTGTGACATATTTACTATAGAGAAAATATGTCCCATTGTGACATATTTACTATAGAGAAAATATGTCCCATTGTGGCATATTTACTAGACAGAAAATATGTCCAAATGAGACATTATTACTAGACAGAAAATATGTCATATTGTGACATATTTACTGGACAGAAAATATGTCCCATTGTGATATATATACTAGACAGAAGATATGTCCCAATGCAACATATTTAGTAGATAGAAAATATGTCCCATTGTGACATATTTACTGGAGAGAAAATATGTCCCATTGTGACATATTTACTAGAGAGAAAATATGTCCAAACGAGACATTGTTACTAGACAGAAAATATGTCCCAATTACTGTACAGAAAATATGTCCCATTGTGACATATTTACTATAGAGAAAATATGTCTCATTGTGACATATTTACTAGAGAGAAAATATGTCCCATTGTGACATATTTACTAGACAGAAAATATGTCCCATTGTGATATATTTACTAGACAGAAAATATGTCCAAATGAGACATTATTACTAGATAGAAAAAATGTCCCATTGTGACATATTTACTAGACAGAAAATATGTCCCATTGTGACATATTTACTAGACAGAAAATATGTCTTAATGCGACATATTTACTAGACAGAAAATATGTCCTAATCCGACATATTTACTAGACATTAAATATGTCCCATTGTGACATATTTACTAGATAGAAAATATGTCCCATTGCGACTTGTTTACTAGACAGAAAATATGCCGAATGCGACATATTTACTAGACAGAAAATATGTCCCAGTGTGACATATTTACTGGACAGAAAATATGTCCCAGTGTGACATATTTACAAGACAGAAAATATGATCCATTGTGACATATTTACTAGACAGAAAATATGTCCCAGTGTGACATATTTACAAGACAGAAAATATGATCGATTGTGACATATTTACTGGACAGAAAATATGTCCCAGTGTGACATATTTACAAGACAGAAATTATGTCCCATTGTGACATATTTACTAGACAGAAAATATGTCCCATTGTGACATATTTACTAGACTGAAAATACATCCTAATGAGACATAGTTTCCAGACAGCAAATGTGTTGCAATTGACATATTTTCAATTCTGTGTAGTTACTTTTCCATAGAATTTGATTTTGTGTATTTTTTTTATATTTACTTTGTTTCAAATTATGAAGTTTTAAATGAAAATAAGTATTCTCTTTATGGCAAAAATTTGTGAACTTGTTTCACTGCTACCGTTTTTAGCAAAATGCCATTAAAATCTAAACATTAAGTTCAAGGAGGGTTTCAATTACAAAAAAAAAAAAAAAAATGTGATAAAAATAACTAAAATCTCCTAGACTTTTCATTGCATTTCAAAAGTTTTATTAAAAAACATCAGGTACATTTATAATTTTATCTTATACATTTAATTAAAAATTTTAATTTTTCTCTCACATGAAACTGTAACACTTTTTCAATTAAGTATCTATAACAATCAGGTTAGCGATCAATCGCCGTTAAATGTAATTAATAATTTTATGCACGTTAAATGTTTAATCGACCATTACAAATTCACACACCAACCAATAAATTTACATTAAAATTTACGATCTTAAGTAAATAAGTGGAAAACAATTTGTGGGAAATTAAAAATTATTATTATTTTTATTTTTTTATTATATATATTTTTGTAGTTTTTCCAAAAATTTATTGAAATTTTTTATTTATTTTTTTAGTTAATTCAAATTTTATGTTTCTTTTTTTAACACTTTTTAATTTGATTTAATTTTTGTTAATTTTTCTTAGGAAATTTTTATTTTTTTTTTTTTGTATTTTCAACACTTTCATTTGTCACCAAAGTAAGGAAAAATTTTTAATATTTTTTTTTTTTACTAATTTAAACAGCCGCAAATCTGGGTAAATAAAATATATTTTTTTATATAAATGATATTAGAAAAATAAACTCTAGAGACTAGTTTCAAATGCGCGCTTATTAACTTTTACGTGCTGGTTTGCGCCAAGTTTACGATTTTACTGTTTGGACGTTTGAGTGTAGATTTTCATTGAAGATGTGATTATTTTTTTTTTTTTCCAAGTTTTTAGTTGCAATTTGTTATTTTTTTCCTTTACTTTTCTTATCTTATTTTATATAAAATTTTTTTTATTCAATGTTGTTGTTGTATTTTTAACAGTAGACCCTTGAATAGCAAAGTTGGTGGAAAATTATTTTTTAAATTCTGTAGATTGAACATATTTACTAGACAGATAATATGTCATAAGCGGAGATATTTATGTTCCAGTACGATATATTTGCCAGACAGAAATTATGTCTCAGTACTGCGTATTTGCTTGACAGAAATTATGTCCCAGTACGACATATTTGCTTGACAGAAAATATGTCCCAACACGACATATTTTCTAGACAGAAAATATGTCCCAGTACGAGACATTTTCTAGACATAAAGTATGTCCCAGTACGACATATTATCTGTCTAAAAGTATATGTCGTACTGGGATATATTTTCTGTCTAGGAAATATGTCGTGTTGGGACATATTTTCTGTCTAGAGAATGTCTCGTACTGGGACATATTTTCTGTCTAGAGAATGTCTCGTACTGGGACATAATTTCTGTCTAGAAAATATGTCGCACTGGGACATATATTTTTGTCTAGAAAATATGTCGTACTGAGATATAATTTCTGTCAAGCAAATATCTCGTACTGGGACATAATTTCTGTCTAGGAAATATGTCGCACTGGGATATATTTTCTGTCTAGCAAATATGCAGTACTGAGACATAACTTCTCTATAGAAAATATGTCGTACTGAGATATAATTTCTGTCTAGGAGATATGTCGTGTTGGGACATATTTTCTGTCTAGAGAATGTCTCGTACTGGGACATAATTTATGTCTAGAAAATTTGTCGCACTGGGACATATTTTCTGTCTAGAAAATATGTCGTACTGAGACATAATTTCTGTCAAGCAAATATCTCGTACTGGGACATAATTTCTGTCTAGGAGATATGTCGTGTTGGGACATATTTTCTGTCTAGAGAATGTCTCGTACTGGGACATAATTTCTGTCTAGAAAATATGTCGCACTGGGACATAATTTCTGTCTAGAAAATATGTTGTGCTGGGACATATTTCTGTCTAGAAAATACGTCGTACTGGGACATATTTTCTGTCTAGAAAATATGTCGTACTGAGACATAATTTCTGTCAAGCAAAAATCTCGTACTGAGACATAATTTCTGTCCAGAAAATATGTCGTACTGGAACATATTTTCTGTCAAGCAAATATCTCGTACTGGGACATAATTTCTGTCAAGCAAATATCTCGCACTGGGGCATAATTTCTGTCAAGCAAATATCTCGTACTGGGACATAATTTCTGTCTAGAAAATATCTCGTATTGTGACATAATTTCTGTCTAGAAAATATGTCGCACTGGGACATATTGTCTGTCTAGAAAATATGTCGTACTGAGACATAATTTCTGTCAAGCAAATATCTTGTACTGAGACATAATGTCTGTCTAGAAAATATGTCGTGCCGGGACATAATTTCTGTCAAGCACATATGTCGTACCTGGACATAATTTCTGTCAAGCAAATATCTCGTACTGGGACATAATTTCTGTCTAGAAAATATCTCGTGTTGTGACATAATTTCTGTCTAGAAAATATGTCGCACTGGGACATATTGTCTGTCAAGCAAATATTTTGTACTTAGACATAATTTCTGTCAAGCACATATGTCGTACTGGGACATAATTTCTGTCAAGCAAATATTTCGTACTGGGACATATTTTCTGTCTAGAAAATATGTCGCACTGGGACATAATTTCTGTCTAGAAAATATGTCTTACTGGGACATATTTTCTGTCTAGAAAATATGTCTCGTACTGGGACATATTTTCTGTCTAGAAAATATGTCGTACTGAGACATAATTTCTGGCAAGCAAATATTTCATACTGGGACATAATTTCTGTCTAGGAAATATGTCGTGTTGGGACATATTTTCTGTCTAGAAAATATGTCGTACTGAGACATAATTTCTGTCTAGAAAATATCTCGTGTTGTGACATAATTTCTGTCTAGAAAATATGTCGTACTGGGACATAATTTCTGTCTAGAAAATATTTTGTACTTAGACATAATTTCTGTCAAGCACATATGTCGTACTGGGACATAATTTCTGTCAAGCAAATATTTCGTACTGGGACATATTTTCTGTCTAGAAAATATGTCGCACTGGGATTTATTTTCTGTCTAGAAAGTATGTCGTGTTGGGACATATTTTCTGTCTAGAGAATGTCTCGTACTGGGACATATTTTCTGTCTAGAAAATATGTCGTACTGAGACATAATTTCTGTCAAGCAAATATTTCATACTGGGACATAATTTCTAGACAGAAAATATGCTTCAGTACTGCATATTTGCTAGATAGAAATTATATTCTGTCTAACATTATTTTAAATTGGGCATATTTTCGGTGTAGAAATTGAGAAGGATTGTGACATAGAAATCTTACAGAATCGGACTTAGTTTTGGTCCAGAAATGTTTCCACACTGGGAGATGTTTTTCATAATGTAACCACAATAGTAGAGTGTATACTGTAGATGCTTAGAGATACATAGGTATGTTACTCTGCTGTATCTTTTCCAAACTTGCATCCATACGAATCTAATACTTCATTCACGCACATTAGAAACAAACACACTCATATTAAAAGATGTTTCTTTATTTATTTCGTTGTTTTTGTTGTATATGGTTTTTATTTATTTATTTAATACAATATGATCATCCAACCATTTAACATTTTACAACGTACATACTTTTAGTTGGTAGTTTAGTTAATGCAAGTATCATGAATCAAAACATCATCAAGACATCAGCCACATAATTTTCATCATAATCTTCATAATTTTTATTATTCGTTAGATTCGTTTAAATAAAAGTGGTAAAAGCTGTTGCTGGCTTTTATTTTGTTAAAATTGTAAATAATAATAATAAAAAAATACTATTATTAGAATGTCTGGTAGTCATTTATATGATTTTTTTTACGTATTTATGTATCTTAGACTGACGTATATCGGTTGCAATTGCTTTTTGACCGATTTTTTTCTATTCTCGTGTAGAGTTTTCTTATACTGGTATGAAACATTTGCAATTGTGAGTGTTTTAACTGCATTTTTAGTAAAATGTTTTCTTTTGTTTTATGACTGGACATTCGTAATAGTTTTGTTTTTCAGTTTCTTACAGTGGCGGTTACAATGTGTGAACAACTTGGAAATTTGATGCCTGCTTTGAACTGGTTTCATACGCTAAAGTTTATTTAACAATCTTTTTTTAATATTTTGTATGAATTTGTTAATATAATTAAATTTTATTGTTTATGGCAGCTTTAGACGATACGATTTTACGTACGACTTTGGGACAGTAACACAAATAAAATTCAGTCCTTTTGTATACAAAAAATGAAGAGAGCCATCCGCAAGTCATATGAGACTAACATGTTGCTCTTTTGCTATGTTAAACCACTTTAAAATCATACTGTCCCAAATGTGTGTCATAAAATGTGATCGTGTAAAAGGTCTTTTAGTAACATGGATCCTCAGAGACGTTTTTTTGCTGGTTGGGGACTGTTTAATGCTTAGTTCATTAAAGGTAGTCAAGATCGTTTGTAAAATCTATAGATATTGTAACAGAATTCTTTCTATACTTTATGAGAAGGTGATTTAACTTGCTTTTTAGTAGCACATATGTTTTCATATAGATCTTCTGGAAATACAAATGCTACTTAATATGTAAAACAACGTGATCTCACTCATTAATGGACTAAAATGATCAATGATATCTCACTGAGAATTTATAACACTTAAGTGACACTTCAAAATTTATGTGCGATATTAAATCCTTTTCTGAAAGCTGTCTTTTATTTGTCTCTAAACTATTTTCTAACTATTTATTTATATTGTATATCTATTCAGTTTTAAAGAATATACTTAAATAAAAATCAAAAGCAAATTTTATTCATAAATCACTCGGTTGTTGTGTGTGGCCTTGATAAAAAAAAAAAAAATGAAAAACAGAATGAAACAATTTTTATCTATTAAAATAAACAAGAAATAAATACCTTTCTAATGATGAAATAAACCAAATACTGGATGCATATTTGTGAAGCCGTTAAATACGCAAATTACTTTTTATTTAAACATTTTAACATTCTAAAATAACACCTTTCTTTCTCGGTTTCATGCATGATAATAAGATTTTGCTTTAACAATATAATTTATGTAAAATATCATAAACGAATACTGTATATTTGAACAGAAAATAGGTGTGAAAATAATCATCAGCAGATTTAGTTAATGGTTGGAGTTTTAAATAAAATTTAATTGTCTACAAACTGTAATAAGCAGTGAATTGCTTTAAAAACATAATTATTATGTCCGTAATTAGAAAAACTAATAAAAGTTTTAGTTGTTATCAAAAACAAAAAGAAATTTAGGCATAATTTAATATTTCAAAGTTTTTTTTATGATTTGATATTAAAAAGCCAGTTGCACCAACAACTAGTTAAATTTAAGCCAGAAGTAAACAAAGTTAAACTCCACCCAAGGCGAATTTATATACAAGGTGGTGTTGGTGGCGAATTTAAGCAAATACAAGCGAATTCATTTTTTTATATATGGAGTTTGACATTTGAAACAATGAAAGAGTTGTTTCGAATGTCAAACTCCATATATAAAAAAATAATGAATTCGCTCGTATTTTTCTGAATTCGCCACCGACACCACCTTGTATATAAATTCGCCTTGACTACACTTTTCTGAGCTGAAATTGAGAAAATCTAAATTTATGTTGAGAAACAAATTGAATTAGAGATATCTAAATAAATATTAAGAAAATACAAACTGAATATGAACAAGTAACAGAGCTATATTCGACTGTGCGGAATCTTATATACCCTTCACCAAATTATACTTTAAAAAAAGTATAACAAGTAAGAGAGCTATATTCAGATGTGCCGAATCTTATATATCCTTCACCAAATAATACTTTAAAATAAAATTCTTAAATTTTTTTTTTAAATTTTTTAAAATTTTTTTTTTTTCGAAATAGTTTTTTAATTTTTTCAATTTTTTTAAAAAAATTTTTTGTTTATTAGTGAAACAAATTTATGACACAAAAATTTTGTTTGTGAAAAAAATTCGGGCTAAAAAATATTTTTCCCCATTTTGACCCATTGTAGGTCCAACTTACTATAGCCTTATATACATCGTTGCAATGGACTTTGAAATATCTATCATTAGATATCCATATTGTGTATATTTATGACTTAGTAATCGAAATATAGATCAAAAATAGTTTTTTAATCATTGGTTAACTGTTAAACGTTAAAACTATACCCTAATTTTTCTCTTACACTTGGAATTATTTATGCCACGTTAAGAAAGTGTATCTAATTATGAACCTACTTAGTTTATTTTTTCATAAATATGAAAACTGTATTTTTGTTTTTCATTATCTAAGAATTATTATTATTCGCACACGAGTAATAAGTAGAATTTTTGTAATGGAAAAACAAACTGAAATGATTTATATACAATCACTTTTATATTTATGTTTACATTTCTTGTACAACATTTTCAACAATTTGTTATTATAAATTGTTTTAATTATTTTTGTAAAATTCTTAATATTCCGTTAACTGTTTATTGGCAAGGAGCGAGATTAAATTCTTTGAATGTTAAAAAAAAATATTATTTTAACACAACCACAAATGATTAGTATAATAAACAACAAATGAGTCACTATTCTACCACTTCTAAGTAATGCAGAAGGTATATAGTGATGATTGAAATGTATTTTATTCAGCAATTGGGAGTCATTACTAGGTTTTTGCTGGGTACATTGTTGACTTCTATACATATTTGAATATGATAAAAATTTATAAAAGTTATTATAAACGGCTGCTTGCAACATTCATAATGTTTACAATGTTGATAACACGCCATATTAAAGTTATAAGTCCCATCCTCATATATACAGTTTTATAACTAAAACCGGGACCTTGAACAATTAACATGGCTAATTCTGTGTCAGTTAAATTTTCTCTAGGGTAGTTACGACATCCCTGAATTGAGTAATATATATTTTGTTCGGTAATGTACCACTGTGCAGCTATCATTGATATTTTATATTAAATGGAAAAACGTTAAATATGAAGTAAAAATATGTAAATATAGAATTTTGATCTAAATGTTTATTTATTACAGGGTGTATGAATTAAAAATGCTGGATTTACAATAGATGGCGTATATTTTGAAGGCTGTTTTTGTTTTTAATTACTCTTATGTCATTTTGAAGGGTACATATCTGTAATTTATTCTCACTTAGTAATTGAAGATTATAGTGCAAACAAAAAAGTTTTTTTTCCTTCGAAAATATCGAATTTTGTACCAACACAGCGTCATACGCGGGAAGTTTTGCTTTACTTCTTTAATATGAAAAAAAGTGCTGCTGAAGCACACCGATTTCTCACTAAAGCTTATGATGAATATTGTTCCATCGGTTTCAACGTGCGAGACACGGTTTGTGCGGTTCAGAAATGGTGATTTTAATACGGAATACAAAGATGGCCAAGGCCAGCCAAACAATGACAGGCATTACTTCTTGAAGATTGTTGTATAACTCAAAAAGAGCTTGCAAAATCAATGCGAGCTACTCAAGCAGCAATTTTAAAACGTTTGCGAGAAGCAGGATTCATCCAAACCCGGGAAAATTGGGTCCAAATTGATACTTGAACGCTATAAAAAAAATCATTTTTGCACCACATCAGTACTTGCGACAAAAAAGGGATCCATTACAATAACCCGTAGCGTAAGATGATCGTATGTGAAGCCCGGCCAACCATGACGCTAAGGTAATCCTCTGTATTTGGTAGGAGCCAAAGGAACCTATATATTATAAGGTACTAAAATCTGGCCAGTCCATAACAGGGAACTTGTGTCGAACTTGTGCGCAACTGATTCGTTTGAAGCGAGCATTGGTCGAAAAACGGCCAGACATGAAACCGTTATATTCCATCATAACAACACGGCCACATTATGCAATACCTGTTAAAAAGTATTTAGAATGATGTTGGGTTGGGAAGTTTTGCCTCACCCGCTTTATAGTCCAGACCGTGCCCCGTCCGACTACTAATTTGTTTCGATTGATGCAAAACGCTCTGTCTGGGGTGAGCTTCACTTTGGAACAGAGTATCCGATATCGGCTTGATTCGTTCTTGGCCTCAAAAGATGAGCAGTTCTTTTGGCTCGGCCATTTGATTTATGAATTTACTTTGTATTGATGGTTTTTAACTCTTTTTATACCCTACATCACCATAGTGGGTAGAGTATTATGCGTTTGTGATGATGTTTGTAACGCCCAGAAATATTAGTCTAAAACCCGCCTTAAACCGATCACTTAATGAGTCAATTAAACGATGTCAGTCCGTCTGGCTGGCTGGATGGTATCTACACAAATTTCGCTCAAAATAAGTTTTGTGTATACGGAAGTCATCTCACCTGATTTTATGATTATCGTTTGATAATTAGTCATAGATCCCATATAAGGCCCACTTCAGAAAATACATTATTGAAATTTTAAAAGAGAAATGTTTTTGCTTTTTTAAGCAGTGTAGGGTATTATATGGTCGGGCTTCTTTTTTATAAACCTTCCACTATATATTTGCATGAACAGTTTTTCTGGATCTATGTTCAGGAACCTTGTCTTACTTTCAGCTTTCATTTGCGACCCCACAAAGTATATATATTCTGGATCGTTATACAAGGTGGCGCAAAAGTAATCCTTCTATCAGAAAATTCTATAAATTTTGCCGATTATTGGTCAAATAAATAGTCAGCAATATTCCTCGTTCTGGAGCAGTGTAGCGTAACATTGTATATTAACGTGTATTTTCCATGTGTTTACTACACAAATGTCAAAACAGAACTGACATTAGGGGCCAATCGCTAAATTTATAGCATTTTCTGATAGGAGGATTACTTTTGCGCCACCTTGTAGATAGCGAAGTCGATATAGCCACGTCCATCTGAATGTTGAAATCAACTTTCCGTAGTCCCCAAATAACTTACAAACATAATTGATACATCAATATATCGGGAATTCTTCCGGCTACGTTGCTATTTAAAATCGAGAAAATCGGCCCGCAAATGGCTGAGATATAAGAAAACAACCGCGACAACCTCCATTTTTGGCCTATTTTAGATCTATATTTCGATTACTAAGTCATAAATACAGACAATATGAATATCTAATGATAGATATTTCAAAGTCCATTGCAGCGAAAAATATTTTTTAACCCGAATTTTTTTTTAACAAAAAATTGTTTTGTCATAAATTTTTTTTTACTAATAAATTCAAAATTTTTTTTTAAAAATTTCGAAAAAAAAAAAATATTTTTTTAATATTGAAAAACAATTTTGAAAAAAAAAAATTTATTTCGTTTACCTAAAAATATAAAAATTTTTATTTTAGATTATAATCTGGTGAAGGGTATATAAGATTCGGCACAGCCGAATATAGCTCTCTTACTTGTTTATTGTAAAATTGATATAATATTTTCTGACGAATTTTTTAAGTTTTGGAATACAATATTCATTATAAACTTTTGCATTTCACTGCTAATCTGCCGATGGAAAAAAGTAGTTCATTGATACTGAAATCACTAACTAACAGTTTTACTTATATCCTTAGATGTGTTGCAAATTTTTTCCCAAACATTATATTCATAAAAATATACATATATATTTTTTTAAAATTCAATTTAAATTTTTCATAACACCATACCACAGTGCAGTAATTAGTTAGTTCTACGTCGTAAAATCACAATTTATATTTATATTAATCAAATATTTATTTTGTTTTTGTTCCATTTTATTTTTCTCTTCCAAGAGTTTCGTAAATCGTTGATGTTGACTGTTTTGTTGGGGCCAGCCAAATAAATTCTATTCAAACAATTATGTCATGTCGAAAAAATGTTCTCATTTCAGATTTATTTTCTTTGCAGTTAATTTAAAAAATATTGTATTAACAATAATGAAATAAAATAAAAACAAAATTTAAAACTGTCAAAAATAATAACATAAATAAATTAAAAAAAAAAAACAGACGGACAAATCTATATAAATAAATAAAAATTTCAACAAAATTCTTGTAAAAATTAGACAAAAAAACATTGTTGTTTTTATATTAACATTTTTTTATTGTTTTCTTTTTGTTGTTAATTAATTTTGTTTTTAATAATAATTAAATATAAACTGTTTATTTTGTTTTAGTTAAAGTTAGTTTGAGGTTAAAGGAGTTATGTTTTGCTTAATTTATAAATTATATTGTTTTAGTATTGTATTTATATTTAATTATAACAAAGTAGTTGAACTACTTTATTAATTAATTTTTTTTAAACATTTTAAAAGATTTTTAAAGTTGTGTTGTTTTAAAAGGGGGAATGTTTGTTTTTGTTTTTTGTTTTTAAATCCTTTAGGGTATTTGGATCGAGTAGTATTTGCGGTAGTAGTAGTAGAGTAGTATAGGCAGTTACATTTAAACTAGGTTTATTAAGGTATTATCTTCAGTTTTAAACAATTTCCCAATTATTTAAACTGCTGCAAATAAAAATTAAGGAAATATAAAAGTTTTAGTTGATATTTTTTTTTTGGTTTTTAAAATAATTTGTAAGGGTTTTTGTAAAAGTGATGTGGATATGTCTTTGGTGGATAGGTCTGTGATGAATTGAAATATGTGTGCTTGAAAAAGAGCGATAGATTAAGAGAGAGAGAGGGAAATCATGCAGTTAAATTGAGGATCAAACTAAGGTAATAAATGTATTAATGATTGAAAATAATGTTTAAATAAAAATATAGCAAAACTAATAAAATGTTTTACTGTATGAAAAATTTTCACTTTTAAAATAAATTCATACAATGCATTTCATTATTGTCAAGCATACAATTCGACTCTATTTACAAGAGAAGTCGTCTCTATTTATCAAGAGACTAATGTAAGACTTCAACAAACGAGCTTTAATTGCCCTAATTGTAAATCTGTTAGCACAACTATAATGTTTAGTTGTTGCAAATATGAAGGCTGCAGCTACAAAAAATCATTTGTTATATCTATTTAAAAACTAAAAATATAAATAAGCAAGATCGAATCAGTTGTTATTTTAATAAAAAATATTGAAGTTGTAGAAATTGTTATTTATTAATTCCTATAATCTATCTATAATATTGGATGTATGACTTAAAAATGCGAGATTTACAAATGATGATGTATCTTTTAAACTCGGTTTTTGTTTTTAATAACATATAAGTCATTTTGAAGGATACATATCCGTCATAGATTCTCACTTAGACAGTGAACATTATAGTGTAAGCAACAACGTTTTTTTTTGCTTCTAAAAAGTTGAATTTTGTACCAACGAATCGTCATATGTGTGAAATTTTGCTTTACATCTCTAATTTGATAACAAGTGCCGCTGAAACACACCGATTACTTCACAATACTTATGGTGAATGTGATCCATCGGTTTCACATCTCCATCTCGATTGAAATCTGTGGAGAGATGGTTTGTGCTGTTCAGAAGTTGTGATTTTGACACGGAAGACAAATAAAGCCCGGTCATCCAAAAGTAGGGAAATTGGGTACCATACGAATTGAAGCCGAGAGACCTTGAAGTATTTTGTATATCCGAAATGATGCCTGAACGCTATTAAAGAAAATCATTTTTGCACCGAATCATTACTTGCGATGAAAAATGGATCTATTACGACAACCCAAAACGTAACAGGTACAGGAACCTGTACCGAATTTAACTGATTCGTTTGAAACGAGCTTTGGCCGAAAAACACCCAGAATATGCGGCCAGACATGAAACCGTAATATTATGAAAACGCTCGGTCACGTGTTCCAATACCTGTTGAAAACTATTTAGAAATAAATAGTTGGGAAGTTTAGCCTCACCCACCTTATAGTCCAGACCTTGCCCCGTCCACACAGACTTGACACAAAGGTTAAATATACCGATATTGGTGTTCTTGGCTATGGCAGAAGATTTCGATACTGACCGAAGGGTACTGAAAGCTTGGTTGGCTTTTGAGATTCGGTACGCTACATCTTTGCTGGAGTCACCTGTGTTTGTTAAGACAATGTCTAGGTAGCAAAATGACGAGACTTCTTCTAGTTTAATGTCCTATTTGCGAAACTTGTTGGTGTTTCGCATATTTCGATGCATTTAAATTTTCTTTTTTGGTGTTTCGTTTGGCGTTGTTGTTTTTATACCCTTCACCATCGTCAGAAGGGTATATATAAGATTGTCATTTCGTTTGCAACTTCTACAATATAATCTGTTCGTCAGCAATTAAATGTAAAATTTTGAAAAGTTTTCTTGATATATTTAGGATGCTATACGCTGAAAGTGGGCAATTAATGCATCCACAACAAAGTTGATGGGTATATAAGATTCAGAACGCCGAATATAGCACTCTTACTTGTTTTAAATTAAAATTTATTTATATGGTTCCTTATATGGGAGCTATGACTAATCATGGATTGATCGTCATGAAATTAAGACGCATGATTTACGTAGACATAAAACTTATTTGTGTTGAACTTTATTAGAATGCAAACATTTTTAAGGTATATGAAAATTATATGCCGATCTCAATGAAATAATATCGCATGATTTCTTTCTATGTGAAAATAATTTGTGTTGAATTTTATGTGGATAGAAATATTTTAAAGAGATTTATGCTCGTTAAATTGATTTTCGGAAGTGTTTAAATGTTATTTATTATACCCTTCACCATGAGTGGCAAGGGTATGTATAAGTTTGTCATTCCGTTTGTAATTTCTACGTTTTTCATTTGCGACTCCACAAAATATATATATTCTAGATCGTTATAGATCGTCTGTCCGTCTGTATGTTGAAATCAACTTTCCGTTGCCCCCAAATAACTTACAAACATAATTGATACATCAATAAATCGGAAATTTCGACTCGGTCGATATTTAAAATCGAGAAAATCGGCCCACAAATAGCTGAGATATAAGGAAAAAACCGGGACAACCTCGATTTTTGGTCTATTTTTTATCTATATCTAGACAATATGGATATCTAATGATAGATATTTCAAAGTCCATTGCAACGATGTATATAAGGCTATAGTAATTTGGACCTACAATGGGTCAAAATCGGGAAAAATATTTTTTTTTCACTAATAAATTTAAACAAAAAGTTTTAACAAATTAAAAAAAAAAAATTGGAAAAAAAAAATAAAAAAAAAATTTTAAATTTTTTTTTAAACAATTTTGAAAAATAATTTTAAATTTTGAAAAGCAATTTTGAAAAAAATTTTTTTTTTTTAAATTTTGAAAACAATTTTGAAAATTATAATTTGGTGAAGGGTATATACTTGTTTTTATATAAAACTTAATTGAGTAGAAATTTTATATAAATCAAACATTTATGTAAAAAAGTCCTATTTCTGGTGAAAATTTGTATAGAGGCTAGGTGAAGTAATGGACAGATTTCTAAAAGTTTCAATAGGCTTCCTCATGAACGATATCTTATTGAAGTAGCTATAAAAGAGCTACCTGTTATTTGCGAACAAGTTTGCATGGACAGCCAGGCGGACGGACGGATATCGTTACATCGACTCCGAAAGTGATTCTGAGCCGATCAGTGTACTTGTAGATTATTAGACTTTTATTGTGGGGTATTATACAAAACATCAGCACAAACGCAATATAGCCACTCCACTTTAGTTTAATCTAAAGAAAAAACTAAGGTCTCTTATTTTGGTACATCCTTTATAAGCATTTATTAGTAATTGTATTAACTTTGAATTAAAAGTTTATGCTGTTTTTCTAATTTATCTTAATATTAACAATTTTGTCTAATTAACCTTGACCAATTTCTTGTAACAGCAAACTTTTATTATAATGTTTTTAGAACATTTATGTGGAAAATTTATTTGAATGAAAAATGTTTTACATTTCCCACTAATGATAAATAAAAAATAATGAAAAAAAAAACATTCAAGAAAAATCAAGTAATTACAGGGTGTTTTAAAAGTTTGAAAAACGTAGTGCAATCTACCAAAACATCTTAATAAATATACGATCTGCTTGAATACAGCTAGAACAAATTTTAAGCTTTTTAATCATGACATATTGAGGTATGCCTCACATAACTTCTAAAATAAGCTGATTAAAAATAGTAGTCAGCAATCGAAGTTACGAAATATGATCGGATATTAACCTTTATCAAATATTAAACAAAAATCAATAGCTGCAACAAAGAAATAAAATTCATAACAGTTTTCTATAATCCTCGTTACATAATATCTTTATGCCGATCACTGTTCTATATAAAAATGGTCCTGTGAATAACATATCATAACAAAACACCCTGTCTAAAACAAGGTCATTTAACAATATGTTCAATAATTCTTTACACCGACACATGTGTTCCAAAAAAACAAAAAAAAAAAAAAACAAAATAAACATTTAATTTAGAAAAATGTATAAACACTGGAAAATTGTTAAAAGAAAAACTAAAAAAATCTGTTTATAAAACAACACAAACTCTCACTAATTGAAGAAAAAATATAATAAAATATACACCCCCTAGAGATTTCATAATTACACACTCGGTTGTTTGTTTGCAGCTACAAAATGTGGCTACTTCAACTAATAAAATTACAAACGATTAAAACAAAAACTAACAACAAATCAGAGTAAACAAGCAGAAAATTAAAACAAATAAACAGTTACAAATAAACAAAACTATTTCTATATTTTTTTTTTTTTTAATTTAAGCTGTAGTTATGAATGTCTAAACAACTGTCTGCAAAAGCATTAAAAAAAACTATGCTGGGGATCTTTAAGACCACCACAGCCAGCTATGTATTGTATGTATGATGTATAATGATACTCTGGAATACCAACCACACCACCGCCAACCAAGCCTGATGTCAAAAGCAGAAAAATCTTTGTTAGACAGGCCAACGCATTTACTCGACTTTAATCCCCATCTTAGTACTTATACTGGTAATCCGATGTGAGACTGATGGCTATGTGGATGTTGATAATTCAACATCTTGAATTTCATCCATACAAAAAAACAAAAAGAAAAAAAAAGAAACAATCGAAAGTGGTGTCAAATTACGCCACCACATTGAAGTGAGAGAAAAAGAGTCAAAGATTCATGCAAAATTTGTTGAATGCCTTCGTAATGACTAAATGTGGTAAATGGTTGTTTTTCCAGCGCCATATCAGTACTGTTATTTTCGTGTTAATGGCAGACAGACAGCCACGGTCTGCGTATTCTGTATGTATGTAGTTGAAGTTGATATTAGGAAATTAAGGAATACCCTACTTAGCTAAAGAATTATTTTATACAGCGCACAATGGGGCAGAAACAGAATATTTTGGAAATAAATCTGCCATTCCTTATTGACTTATTTGACTGGCATGAAATTTTTCATAGGCTTAGCAGAGCAGTATGGCAGTTTAAGTTTAGACGACGGATCACACAGACCTCTCAGGAGCTGTAAGGTTTTCAAGTAGGTCATCAAAGACTTATACTTATATCTATAATAGTTAGCGTAATAAGCATTTGAAAATTCTACTTTAAAAATTTTACCTTACATTCGCCCGGTTTTTTTTTACAATCTCAGACACAATTTATGAACGATGTCATTAAAGTTGTTCCAGTTAAATTATATGAACAAAGCATGACAGCAATATCTTTTATGACTTCAAAAATAAACGATTTTAGATTTGAAAATTGAGAAAATGTGGAATTTTGTTGTTTTTTAGACAAAGAAATGCAGTTGCTTCTTAATTCCTAGAAAAAAAAGTTTCTTAACCCTCTAATGCTTAAGCATATCCAAGGCCCTCATCGCAAAAATACAAATATAACTGATTTTTCATTTTAAAAACTCATGTAACAATTGCTAAAAACGTATTTAAATTATTTTAAAAAGTTTTCAAAGTTTTTGAATGAGTGCCTTGAGGCATGCTTAAGCATTAGAGAGTTAAGGAACTCTTAATGTGTATAACTTAAAAATGTGGGATAACAGATGGCGTATCTTTTGAACGGGGCTTTTGTCTTCAATAACTTATATGTCATTTTGAGGGGTACTTATCTGGCATTTATTCTCACTTAGTTACTTAGAACATTGTAGTGTAAACAACAAAGTTTTTGTTTGTTTCGTAAATGTCGAATTTTTTGCCAACACAGCGTCACATACCGGAAGTTTTACTTTACTCAGGGACCGTAACAATTATGACATTTATAATAAAAATCACAACATAATTGTTATTTTCTGATTTTTATTTTTGTTTGTCAAAAATAATTGTTATTTTTTGATTTTTATTTTTTTTTTGTCAGAAATAATTGTTATTTTTTTGTCATACATATTTGCCCGACTATAAAAATAAAAATCATAGTCTGACAAATATTCCTGACAAAAAAATAACAATTATTTCTGACAAAAAAAAATAAAAATCAAAAAATAACAATTATTTTTGACAAAAAAAAAAATAAAAATCAAGAATTTAAAAATCATGTTAATTTATGAAAATATAATTGAAAACGATCAAAATGGTAAGCTTGACATGACTCTCCGATATTTTCTTGTGATGGCTTTTTTCCTTTGAAATTTCAAGAATAATTATTATTTTCGGTCCCTGACTTTACTTCTTTAATTTAAAAAAAAGTGGCTTTAAAGAACACTGATTGCTCACAGAATCCTATGGTGAATGTTTTCCATCGGTTTCAATGTGCGAGAGATGGTTTGTGATGGTCAGAAGTGGTGATTTTGACATAGAAGACAATGATTGGCCAGGCCAGGCAAAAAAGTTTGAAGACCAAGAATTAGGGGTATTTCTTCATAAAGATTGTTGTCAAACTCAACAACAACTTGTAAAATCACTGGGAACTAATCAAGCAGCAATTTCAAAACGTTTTCGAGCAGCAGGATTCATCCAAAAGCAGGGAAATTTGGTATCATATGAATTGATACCGAGAGACCTTGAAAGATGATTTTGCATGTCTAAATGATGCTTGAACGCTAAAAAAGAAAATCATGTTTGCGCCGCATCATTACTAGCGATGCTCTGTATATAGTGAGATCAAAAGGGTTCTATCTATTATGAGCTGCTGAATTCTGACCAGACCATCACAGGGAACCTGAAGCAAGCATTGGCCGACAAATATGCGGTCAGATATGAAACTGTAATATTCCATCATGACAACGCTCGGCCACATGTTGCAATGCATGTTAAAATCTATTTAGAATGAAGTGGTTGCGTGGTTTTGCCTCACCCGCCTTATAGTCCAGACCTTGCCCCGTTCGACTACTATTTGTTTCGATCGATGTAGAACTCTCTCTCTCTCTCTGGGATACGTTTTACTTTAGAACAGAGTATCCGAAATTGGATTGATTGGTTCTTGGCCTCAAAAGATGAGCAGTTTTTTGGCTCGGAATCCAATATTGCCCGAAAGATGAGAAAAGCTCATAGCTAACAATCGCTAATACTTTAAAGAAATTTTCATTATACAAATGTTTTAACATAATAGCTTAATGTTTGCTAAAATCCCGCATTTTTAAATTATACACCCAATAGTTTTGTAAGACAGCTCAACACGGACAGCTCTTATAAATTTCCGAATAAAACCAAAAAAAAAAAAAATAAAGTCAAAGTGTTTTAAAATCTCGAAGCTGGTCTTTAAAAAGAGGGAATAGTTTTAAATTATTGATATTATCCTTTTGCCAATCCAATACCAAATATAGACTTTATGGCCAGTTTTCCAAAAAATAAGAAAATTGGATTTTTTTTTTTGATTTTCGGGAATTGTGGGATTTGCTTTTCCTAAATATAATATTTGTTTTCACCCTTACATTTTGTATTAATACGTAACAAATTTAACAAACCTTTTATTGACCTTTTATTTATGAATTAACGAATTTTTGTCTAAATATGCTGTATTTTGTAAATAGCGAAAATAATTTTATTTTGACTTCCATCAAAATTAACTGTTATCACATGAAAAATATTTGAAATCGTTTTTATGTATGAGTCTAAAAATAGACGACTTTAAAGTTCAATATTACTGACATTTTTTTTTGTAATAGATTTTTTGGAAAAAAAAAAAAAAAAATAATTTCAAATTTATATTATTTTCTTTAGTTTATACCCTTTAAAATTTAATAAAAAAATCACTTTGAAATCAGTTTTAATAATAAATTTCTATATTTTTTGTCCACTTCAAAGGCATACGAATGTCGCGTTCTTGATCTTGGAATTGCCTATATGAGTGAGTGGTTTTAATTATGATATTTTATATTTGTTTCTACTTTAAAATTCCATAATGTATTTTTTTATAAATGTTTTGATATTCAGGCTAATTAGGTCAGCAAAACGAATACTGGCCAAACTCGTTTTTTGCTTAATTCGAAAAACTGAAATTACTGAACAACTCACTTTTCCAATGGCTACTTCATAATACTAGCATTACTTAGAATTAGTTGGCAATTGTTTGCGAAATTTAGAATTAATTCATAATTAAATACATTCAACATTAGAATGATTAGCTTTTTATTAATTCAAATCTAATCTAAATTGATTTAAAATATGTTTTCTTCATTCGGTTTGTTTTGTTTTATCTCTTAAAAAATATATGAGAATAATTTCTTATAGACAATTCGTAATAGATTTAATATTAATAACCAGGGCAAGGATTTCTATGCAAATGCATGTTTGTAGTCAGTAACTAAAAATCACGTTTGACAATTAATCTTTCCGAATCGAAGAATTTGCAACAAAATGGCATCGATTTGTTGTTGCATATTTTTGCATATTTTGTTATAAATGCATATTTTGCATATTTTTCTTTTAAATGCATATATTTAGCATATTTTTCCATTTTATTGCATACTTAATTTTCTTTTGGACATATTTTTATATCAGTGTACACTGTACATACATATATTTGGCAACTCTATTTAGTGTTGTAAAAATAGTAAATATATTAACACTAGAATTATATTGTTGAAAGAAAAAGTCAACTTTTCAACTTTTCAATTTATGAATCGATTTTTTAGCTTTTTGAAATTGTCGATTTTTCGAAAAATTTTTTATATCGACTTTTCGACTTTGTTCTCTTTGTGACACATAATATTAAAGCCAATTAGCATTTCTGTGCTCAAATTACATCTTTATTTCTGAAAATATTACTAAGCTACAGGGATTCAATTCGCTGAATGCACAAGTAAAATTAATTGATGATGCTGCCAATAAAATTAATAATGTAAACGGAGAAATTTCTTACCAAATTAAAACAAAACAAAAGAATATTTTACAGAAAAATACTGGATTTCATATAATAAAAATCATTTTTGACAATTAGATAGCAATTTTAATGAAGAAAATCAAATTGAAAATGAATATTCTACAATTGAACTGGCTTCATTTAAATATGCACCTTTAACTTCTGTTGACGTTGAGCGTACATTTTCAATGTATTAAAGCTTTTTTCGTCCGAACAGACAAAATTTACTTTTTGGAAATTTAAAAAAAAAATAATTTGTTTATACAAATAGAAATCTAAATTAAGTAATTTTGTAACATGAAAATAAATAACTGACTGATTTTTTTTAATATAAATATTGTATAATTTACATACATACATAAATTTTCTTATTTTACTTAGAAAAAATATATTTAAAACCTTTTATGTTCCTTTATATGTACATATATATTGAAAATGTGACTAGAAATTTATATCTGTCTGTTATTAATAAATATATTTCAAATAAAAAACTTGTTTTTATTGCATATTTTTGTCATTTTTAGTGCATACTTTCTCTCTTTATAGTGCATATTATAAGCGCATATTTTTAATTTTTTAGTGCATGAAAATCCTTGCCTTGTTAATAACATATTTATATCCCTATTTGTAAGCGAACGTGGTAATGACTTATATAAATCCCTATTTGAAAGCGTTTCTGGTAAGAACTTGCATACAATGACATAAGAAGTAAAGAGTAATTTTTTTATATTAGCATTTTAACTCATTACATTGAATTGTTAGTTTTTGCTAGTCGTTATTTAGTATAGCATACTACCAAGTCATCATTTCCTTACTTTTATTATTTTTTGTTTAAAACAAAACTTCTTTAAAGAAAATAAAGAAAAGAAAAAGTTAACCCACAAAATGAGTGTCAGTAGGAATTGAAGAAAACAGTCTGATGACTTAAGTAAATAATAATAAAAAAAACAACATTGCAACCGCAAACAGTGCGTGTGGTGGAAATATGTAAACATTTTTTTATTCAGCGTTTTTTTTTTTAAATCTTCTTCATTTGGATTTAGGTTTATACCACTCAGTTTTGATAGTGACAATGTACCACTTTTAATTTGTACTCCGTTTTTCTAATTACTTAATCGACTTCAATTTATATATTATTGTTACATTTGTCACTTGCTCAGAGATGTCAATTCCAGATACTAATTGTAATTTTTGTGTCCCTTAGTAATCTATAAACTAGTTTTTATACTCTTCACCTTCGTGAGAAGGGTATATATTCCGTTTGTAATTTCCACAATATAATTTTCCGACCCTATAAAGTATATATATTCTGGATCCTTATAGATAGCGGAGTCGATTATGCCATGTCCGTCTGTCTATTTGTTGAAATCAATTTTCTGAAGACCTTAAATAACTTACAAATTCATACATCAATATATCGGGAATTCTTCCGGCTCGGTTGCTATTTAAAATCGAGAAAATTGGCTCACAAATGGCTGAGATATAAGGAAAAAACCGGGACAACCTCGATTTTTGGCCTATTTTTGATCTATATCTGGGTTACTAAGTCATTAATATAGACAAAATGAATATCTTATGATAGATATTTCAAAGTCCATTGCAACGATCTATATAAGGCTATAGTAATTTGGTCCTGCAATGGGTAAAAATCGGCAAAGATATTTTTAACCCGATTTTTTTTTTTTAGCAAAAAAATGTTTTTGTCATAAATTTTTTTTACTAGTAAATTTAAAAAAAGTTTTTGAAAAATTATAAAAAAAAAATAATTTCGAAAAACAAAATGTTTGGAAAAAAAAATTATTATTTTTTAAATTTTGAAGAAAAAATTTTTTTTAATTTTGAAAAACAATTATGAAACAAAAAAATTAATTTTGTTTACTCGATTTTTTTTTTTACCAAAAAAATTTTTTTTCAAAAAAAATTTTTTTTAAAATTTGAAAAAAATTTAAAATTTTGAAAAACAAATATGAAACAAAAAAATTAATTTTGGTTACTTAAAAATATTTAAAATTTTTATTTTAAAGTATAATTTGGTGAAGGGTATATAAGATTCGGCACAGCCGAATATAGCTCTCTTACTTGTTACTTTATAAAGTAGTTATTTCACTTTTCAGTAGTAATTCACATGGCCAGTAAAGCGGTAGAGACCATTTGCCCGATGTTCTATTCCATAACATAATCAAGTATACGAGAGCGGGGCAATAAGACCGCGACATTTTGTATCCTGTCGACAGGCATCTGTCAGTTGATTCCTGTCTAAATTTGAACAAGCAGCGTTATTTAGTTTGTGTTTGACAGCCATTGATATCAGACTATCGCGTAACTTGAGGAGAAAATGTAAAAAACTGAATTTCGTGTGCTACCATGGAAACTCTGCACCATCAATTTCAATATACAAGCACGGAAGATGCTGAACCTACTGGACCAGATTATGGCCCGTTTAAACTGTCTGTTACAAAAACTCGACATAAATTTATTAGACCGATAAACTGTCGGTTAACGAACCCTGCCTTCAAGTGACCACATGGTGACATAAATCAGCTGTTTAACGTGGCCATCGACAGCCGGAATCTTTTGAAAAATTCATTATCCTCCATGTCTGCCAGGTATTTAGGCCTGGCATGATAAACTCCTTTAACATTCACTTGGAACTCATGTTCATCGAATTCATCCTCCATCAAATTAATGTTAATTCCTCTATTTTTTATAAAATCTATTTAATTTTGTTTACAAAAACACAAACACATAAAAACTATGAACAGCAGTCGGCTGATTGAATTTATTTGTACAATTAGCTTTGCGACAGAATAGAAGCAAATGAGACATTGAGAAAACCAAATTTCTTTAATCTGCAGTTTTTCGTTGCGGAAAAAGATAATCACCTAATGAGAAAACGGCCCTATTCGCCTTAAATTCAAAGTAAAATCACTAACAAAGGGACTGTCAGCAGAACTGCTGGGTATAATAAAGTATACACACATGCTTGCCATTTACATACTAGTTAGTTAGCTGTATATATTCATACATATATACTTTAATCACTTAGTACATGAAATGCATGGATGATCCATCCATGTGCTCTATATTTAGTAAAATGAGATTTTTTTTCCCTGCTGCTGATTTTGTTAATGCAGTGTCTTATTTTTATGTGCGTCTGCTGCAATTTTCCACATGCGTTACGCACATGTGTGCACTCGCTCTTGTTTGGTATCGTCTGCATACTTTTTCGATGTCTTTAGTTTTTCTGTTTCATGGTTCCAGTGACTTTAATATCATGACTATACTACTGCTGCTGCTGATGTGTACTTTATTTTACTTATATTTATTTATATAGATTTTTCTTTTAAAACA
The DNA here is from genome assembly GCA_942486065.2 of Calliphora vomitoria. Classification (NCBI taxonomy): domain Eukaryota; kingdom Metazoa; phylum Arthropoda; class Insecta; order Diptera; family Calliphoridae; genus Calliphora; species Calliphora vomitoria. The sequence goes on along the minus strand of OW818031.2, from coordinate 36,944,064 downwards.
GATTTTTTTATCGAGAAATGCTATATTTATAATGAATTTTGTTGTTGTTTTTTGTTGTTGGAACGTTGAAATGAATTGTATGTTATTTTTATTGTATGTTAAGCGGTTAAGTAGTGAGTGAGAGCGTCAAATGTTTAGCCAACAGATAAAAAGGTCTATTAAGAGAAATCGTATGTAGTAGAAGTATGGAGGTTGAAATTTTAAAATTAATGTTCAACACTTACATGAAACAAATTGGGAAACATTATACAAGATACAAAATTTCTGACATTTTGTTAACAAATTTCTTTAGTTTAATAGTAATAATTTTGAGGAATGTCTTGACATGTAATTTATGGACTCAAGACCATAGAGAAAACTCTGCTGTCAAAGACCTAACCATAGAGAACCAACAAGAGCGGAAGCTAGAAAAAAACTCAAACAAAAATTTTAATACAAAATAAACACACATACGAGTGTTGTTTTTGTTTTCACACAGTTTTTTTACTAATACATTATCAGCACTTAGGATTTTGACAACTGAGTTAGGTCTATGTATATTTCCCTATGGACCTAACTCAGTTGTCAAAAGCCTAAATGGTGAGAATGTATTATTAAAAAAACAAGTAAGAGAGCTATATTCGGATGTGCCGAATCTTATATACCCTTCACCAAAGTATACTTTAAAATAAAATTAAAAAAAAAAAAATGTTTTAATATTTTTTTCAAAATTGGTTTTTAAAAGTTTTTTCCAATTTTTAAAAAAAAAACTTTTTTAATTTATTAGTAAAAAAAATTTATGACAAAGAAATATCTACCATTAGATATCCATATTGTCTATATTTATGACTTAGTGATCGAGATATAGACAAAAAAATAGGCCAAAAATAGAGGTTGTCTCCGATTTTTGCTCATATCTCCGTTATTTATGGACGGATTTTGCTGATTTTAAATAGGAAACTTTTCGAAAGCATGTCTGACAGAATTATTGAGGATTTGGATCCCGAAGATATCTGGGGTCTTCAGAAAATTGATTTCAACAGACTGACAGACAGACGGACATGGTTAAATCGACTCCGCTATCTATAAGGATTCAGAATATATATACTTTATAGGGTCGGAAAATTATGTTGTGGAAATTACAAACGGAATGACAAATTTATATATGCCCTTCTCACGAACTATGTGAAGAAAAAAACAAAACTCGTACGTTAGATTATTTTGAATAGTTTTTTTCTATTGGGTGCATGACTTAAAAGTGCGGCAGTTTTTTCAAATTTTTAGCTTTTATTTTGAAACATTTGTACAATATAAATTTATTTAAAGTATTGGCCATTGTTAGCTATGACCTTTTCCCATCTGTTTGGCATTATATGGATTCCGAGTCAAAAAAAAAACTGCTCATCTTTTGAGGCCAAGAACGAATCAGGCCAATTTCGGATACTTTGTTCTTAAGTAAAGTGTATCCCAGATAGAGCCTTCTGCATCGATCGAAACAAATAGTATTCGGACGGGGCAAGATGTAGACTATAAGGCTGGTGAAGCAAAACTTCCCAATCACTTCATTCTAGATTGTTATAATGCGGCTGAGCGTTGTCATGATGGAATATTACGGTTTCATGTCTGGCCGCATATTCTCGGCGTTTTTCAGCCAATGCTCGCTTCAAACGTATAAGTTGCGTTCGGTACAGGTTCCCTGTGATGGTCAGGCCAGATTTCAGCAGCTCATAATAGATAGGACCCTTTGGCTCCTACCAAATACAGATAAATAGTGCTATGGATATTTGGCTTTGGTGTCGATTCGGCTGGTTGGCCGGGCTTCATATACGATCTCTTACGCTTCGGATTTTCCTAATTTTTAATAGCAAGTACCCCTTGTTAAATGCAAGATGGCTGTACAACAGATACTATATGAGTCAGCACAAAGCAGGTGAACCAACCAATCTTCCTGTGTTATAACGAAGTCTACTTGGCCCATATATGATGCCAGCAGGACGAATCTACTTATGGAATTTCGTCGTGAGCAAATAAGGCTAATTGTTTCTTTCATTACAGGACATTGTATAATTGGGACACAAGCTAGAAGATTGCGCCTACGGTAGGAGCTGTCATAATAAAGAAGGGGAGGTGTCCATAGGTGTCCCACCTATTCTGCCAATGCCCGGCTCTGATAAACCTGAGGGAACGCATACTCGGAATTCCATTCCTATCATGCTTAGATGAGTTATCCAGGATGAGTCTTAGACGAATCTACTCCTTCATCAGGGAATCTGGTTGGTTTAGCCTGGAAACAACGGACGTATAATAAATACCCCCCTTGGGTATCACAATGGTATCAGTTTTGAATGGACCCAAGTGAGCTGCTTGAAGAGTGACTGCCCGTGGAAGCTAACCTGACCTAATTCTAATGATTTGGTGCAAAAATGATTTTCTTTTAAAGCGTTCAAGCATCATTTCAGACGTGAAAAATCGTCTTTCAAGGTCTCTCGGCATCAATTCGTATGGTATCCAATTTCCCTGCTTTTGGTGAATCTGAACCGCAAAAACCATCTCTCGAAGGTATAGCCAATCTTTGTTAAGCAATCGATGTGCTTCTGCGGCACTTTTTTCAAATTAAAGACTTAACGTAAACTTTGTTGTTTACACTATAATGTTCAATTACTAAGTGAGAATAAATTACAGATATGTACCCTTCACAATGACATATGAGTTATTAAACACAAAAGCCGCGTTCAAAAGATACGCCAGCTATTGTAAATCCTGGATTATTATGTTATACACTCAATAGTGTCCGCTCTGTGTTTATTTCTCTATGCTCACGATAGAGTTTTTGCATTTTCAGGCCCGCTATGTTCGTTTGCAGCCCTCTTTAGGAGTGTATAGTGTTAGGCTGTAAAACGATTTAAGTCACATTTTGTCGAGAAATATGTATGTAGTTTGCAAAAGTTGAAAAAGCAATGCATTGGGTCTATAAATCAGTGGTCGGTATTCATAGGCACCAGAGCACGAACAGAGGTTATTTACATGTAAAGAAGTAAGAACTATATTCGGCTGTGCCGAATCTTATATACTCTTCACCAAAGTATACTTTAAAATAAAATTGATAAAAAAAAGTTTTTTTTTAATTTTTTTTCCAAATTGTTTTTTAAAAGTTTTTTCCAATTTTTTTAAAAAAAATATTTTAATTTAAAAAAAAATTTTTTTTAATTTATTAGTGAAAAATATTTATGACAAAAAAATTTTTTTTGTGAAAAAAAAATTCGGTTAAAAAAATATTTTTCCTGATTTTGACCCATTGTAGGTCCAACTTACTACAGCCTTTTATACATCGTTGCAATGGACTTTGAAATATGTATAAATCATTAGATATCCATATTTATGACTTAGTAATCGAGTAGGCCAAAAATAGAGGTTGTCTCGGATTTTTGCTCATAGCTCCGTTATTTATGGACGGATTTTGCTGATTGTAAATAGGAAACTTCTCGAAAGCATGTCTGACAGAATTATTGAAGATTTAGATCCCGAAGATATCTGGGGTCTTCAGAAAATTGATTTCAACAGACGGACAGACAGACAGACGAACATGGCTTAATCGATAAGGATCCAGAATATATATACTTTATAGGGTCGGAAAATTATATTGTGGAAATTACAAACGGAATGACAAACTTATATATACCCTTCTCACGAAGGTGAAGGGTAAGTATAAAAAAACGAATGTCAGCAAAGTTCATAAAAATTATCGAATAAATAATTAGCTAGTCAAATTACAGTAGAGATAGAAAGAGCATAATATGCTATAAATAACAATGTTCTCTTTTTAATCCACCCACTGCTAGAAACAACTTTACTTTATTTTCTTGAAAATGATTACAATTAAAATAGAATTAAATCATTTCAATTAATAAGAATTAAAAATCTTGATTTTATTTTTAAATTATTAGCATTTTAACTAAGTTTCCTGTGTTTTCAAATAATATTTATTTAACTTTAATTCAAAACATGGAACACCTGTTTTCTTATTAATTTCTATTATTTTTTTTAATGAAATTAATATTAAATGTTTAAAAAGAAAATTTCAAAATCCATAACAATATGAAATGTTTTGATTATTATTTCCGGTGATATTTAACTAGAACATCTATCTATAACCAGTACAACACCTACACTAACGTTAAATAAAATTAAAGTTGTTTGGTTTTGTTTTCAAACAATATTATTTTTTTTTTTGTTTAATACCAATTAAAATAAACAATATTATGAAAGATTTTTAATGAAATAAATACAAAGGATGTCTGTTTCATGCTCATACAAATTATAAACAGCTGAATGAATGAACGAATGAATGAATGAAATGAAACAAATGTCAAGAGAAAAGAAATGCTTTTAACACATAAACAAATGGTTTTCAGAGGTTTTCTGTTTAATGGCAATGAGTTCAAACATGCACATAAATATGTCAATGTTGTATATATTTCATTATGGAGCACACTTACCTTTATCTGTCATACCATTACAGCCGTTTGTCATTGGTGCTTTACTCTCTGTCTGCTGCCTATCGGCTGGTGTGGTTGATCGTGATCTTGGACGTAGAGTATGGGACTTACTACTCTCTTTGTCATTGGCCACCCCGGAGATGGCTACGGTTTTTGTGGTCACATAACTAATGGACTCTACTGTGGTCTCCCATTTTTGGAATGTATTAATTTTGTCAGTTTTCAGCATACGATGTGATGATCTCAGGGGTGAAGATCTCAGTGATAATGTTGAGGTGCCGGAGTTTATTGAATTCGAATTTATAGAATTGCCAGAGGATGAGGAAAATGAGGCAGATTTACGTAGTTTGTGGTGTTGTTGTGGGTCTCGGCGTGGTGTGGTTTCCCTTTCGATGGTGTGATAGTAATGGCCATTGGTTTTCTCATGACCATTTTCAAGGGGTTCAGTTATTTGTAAAATCTCAGTTTGGGTGCCTTGATCTGAAACTGAAGGAAAGGAAATTTAGTTAAATTTAAGTTTTTTAAATCATTAGCTGCTGGTCCCTATTTTTGATACTAAATAATTGTTTTTATACTCTTCACCTTTGTGAGAAGGGTATATATAAGTTTGTCATTCTTTTTGTAATTTCCACAATATAATTTTCCGACCCTATAACGTATATATATTCTGGATCCTTATAGATAGCGGAGTCGATTAAGCCATGTCCGTCTGTCTGTCTGTTGAAATCAATTTTCTGAAGACCCCAAATAACTTACATACTTGATTCATACATCAATATATCGGGAATTCTTTCGGCTCCGTTGTTATTTAAAATCGAGAAAATCGGCTCCCAAATGGCTGAGATAAGAAAACAATCGGGACAACGTCGATTTTTGGCCTATTTTCGATCTATATCTGGATTACTAAATCATTAATATAGACAATATGGATATCTATATAAGGCTATAGTAATTTGGACCTACAATGGATCAAAATCGGGAAAAATATTTTTTAACCCGAATTTTTTTCACAAAAAAAATTTTTTGTCATAAAAAAAATTTTGAAAAAAATTATAAATTTAAAAAAAATTTTTTTTTTTAAATTTTGAAAAAAAAATTTTTTTGGTCATAAAAAAAATTTGAAAACAATTTTGAAAAAAATTATTTTTTTTTTAAATTTTGAAAAAAAATTTTTTTTTTAAATTTTGAAAAAAATTTTTTTTTTTAAATTTTGAAAAAAAAAAATTTTTTTCAATTAACTTTACAGTTAATTGATTTATTAGCAGAACTTAATCCTGTATATATTCGCTTAATATTTAGCTTACAAAACTATACTGAAGAAGCAGTAAAGTAAGTAGATTATTGTGTATATAGTTTACAGCTTTTTACTATTTATTCCGTATAGAATTACTAAAGAATCTATCACAAATTGCACAGATATGAATCAGCTGGTTTCAGTAATATGACAAAAGAAAATGTCAAAATGGTTGTGGTTTGAAAAGAGGCAGTTGTTGCCTATTGAAAATTTTATTTTTCTCTCGCTCTGCAAAGTGGTTGTAGAGTGTCAAAATAAACATACGGTTCGATATTACTTTTTTTGACAACTGTCTTTGTTGCATATCTGTAATAATCTGTGGATATATACTTATAGAGAAGCTACAAGAGCGGAAACTAGAAAAAAACTCAAACAAAAACTTTACTCAAATTAATCATACGAGTGTTGTTTTTGTTTTCACATAGTTTTTTTTAGTAATACATTTTCAGCACTAAGGTATTTGACAACTGAGTTAGGTCTTTGACAGGAGAGTTTCCGCTCTATGTATATTTTCTCTATGTCTATACTGGACAAATCCTAATCAAATTCAGAATATTTATTTTTTTTTCTGAGTGTCCAATATTTCACAGCTTTTTTTATTTAATTTTTATATTTTTTTTTTTGTTTTCAAAATAAATTTATGACTTTTGATTGGCGCAGGCTATAAAATATTTCTATATAAATTTATGTATATTTTCTAGAATTTTGGTAAAACATTTGTCTCATATAACTTGTTTATGATGTTTGTGTTATATGTATTTTTTAATGTCTTCATTAAATTTTCTGCTTAATTTAAGATGTTTATTTTGATTTTTCAAGATGAAAAGCATACATATTTTGTGGTTAATTGTTTTTGCTTTTATTTATGCACATATTTATATGTATTAAATTATTTATACATTTATATAATTTGAAAATTATAAATAAATTTTTCTTAATATTTTTTTCTTTAAAATTGAATCAGTAACATTAACAGCTAATTTACTCAGACTACTTATAACGTAAACGTTAAAAATATTTAACACATTTTGTTAAATACGCAAATAGTTAATTGCTACAATGATTTAAATACATTTTACATTAATGATTATATGTACGAGTACTTAAGAAAATAAAAAAATATAGTTTAACACTTGCCATTCATTTAATTCCTATAATTATTAGATTTGCTAGTGCGAGTGAAAGAAAAAAGGAAACATTTTAAATATTTATTAAAATAAATTGGCTTTGGGTGATTAAATAAACAACATTTTTGCTAATGTTTACATTTCATCACTTTTGTAGCTGAATACTCTTATATGTTTCAGGTTGCTGCAGCGGGTAATTCAAATTCAGATTATGTTTGTAACATTATGAAATATAAACCCAGTAAAACTGGCATTTGTATTGACTACTACACACCGCCTGTATTACTTGAAAATAGTTAGGTAATGACTGATTTATAGGCAAATATATAAATGCTCACACTAAAAATCTAACAAGCTATGATTAAACTATTCTGACATTTAGTTAGTTCTACGCATTAGAAGTTATGTTTTTTCCAAACCAGGATGCAATTTGCGAAAGTCCGTCGCACAGTGGCGCATGTAGAGCAAAAATCAAAAATTTCATGTGCCCCAAAAATATTGAATAAATCTATTCTACAGGAAATTGTCCAACGATTTGAAATATGCTACACTTATTACAATCAGGTTTTTGGTTCAGAAGATATAACCCTTAAAAGTTACTCAGTGTTCAAAATAACAGACCATTTTCAGGTAATTTGGTCCGCTTTCAGTTACAGTATCTGGAAAACTAGGTAACGGATCGTCATTCTTTTTAATTCCATTCATAGATCTATTTATTAAGAAAAGAATAAAATAATTTTTACTGTTTGCTTTGTATTTGTTCAGGTTAATCGATGTTTACCTACTATATTTTTACAATATTTCTCAACTTTGATGGAAAATAAAAAAAATATATATAAATTTCTATATTTGCCATATATATTTTCAAAATAAGTTCCTGTGATTATTCATTTTCTAATGCAAAAATTTCCAGCTGCCCGTCCTTGCCCCAAAAATGGTTCCAAAAATGACATATAACTGTGAAAACCCATTAGATATACCTTGTTTTACGTATTGTGAGTAATATTTTACAAACAAATTTAAAAATAAATTAAAAAAAAAAAAATTAAATCTTTTCTGAAATAATTTTAAATTATAAAAAAACATCAAACATTTTAAAAAAATATTTTATTTTACTTCCCATAAAATTGATTTCTCCATCTCATTTCATAGGTTGATCAATTATCTATCATATGCCTTTTAAATTGTTTGATTATCTCATTTTATTCCAAAGTTATGATTTTTGCAACGAAAAATCTCAAATGGCACCACTGTGCGTCATCCATTTTACCACTTATTTACCCGTTACCCTATTGAACAGTAGTAACTAACCTGATATTCCGTTTTAGCCGATCAAGTCGAAAGGGTGTCAATAAGTCCATGACCTTTTGAATTTCCCGCCTGGTCCTGTCAACAGGCATCTGTAAGCCTTTTGACAGGCTTACAAAATTCGAATAAGCGGCGTCAATTAGTTTGTGTTTGACAGCCACTGATAGCAGACTACTGCGTGACTTGAGGTGAAAATGGAATAAAGTGAATTTCGCGTGGTCATTAAGCATTACTTATTGCAGTAAAAAACCATAACTCAAACCAAGGCTAGGCTTCATATATACTATGGGAACTCTGCACCAAAAATTTCATTGGTAAAAAAGTAGTTTACTGAATTTCGTTGTGGCCGTACAAGCAAGGAAGATGTCGAATCGGAGATAGAAAGTGCGAGATATTGTGGAAGCCATAGGCATCTCACATGACTTGTGTATGAGAAATCTTCCGCGTTTGCTCATGTGCAGTTTCCATGGCAAAAATCCATGAATTAGGCTACAAATTGCTCCCTCCGGATTTAGCCCCGAGTGACTATTTCTTGTATCCAAACCTAAAGAAATAGCTCAGCGGAAAGAGATTTGACTCTAACGATGAAATCATCTCACAAACAAATACCTATTTTGATGACCTTCACAAAACTTATTTTTTGGAAGGGATACAAAAATTGATGAAACATTGGACAAAGTGTATAGAGCTCAAAGGAGACTGGAGCTATAATCACACTAAATATTTCATTTAGATTTTCAAATGTGTCGCATCACAATTAACACGATGTCTGTTATGTTATATGTCAACAGACAGTAGTCTGTTAAAATAATTTTTATATGGAAACCATCAGTATAAATTTAAGTTAACAAATAACTATATATTTTTCCAAAACAATTAAAACGTTTACCCAAAGTATAAAGAATAATGCAATAATACAGCTTAAATACGCCTCAATCTGCTAAATGGACGAAATATTATGCTATGAAAAATTATGCTAAAGAAAAGTATGAGCCTTATACCTGCAAGCGAACATTGCACAGTGGGGCAGAATCAAAATTTTTTGGAAATAAATCTGGAATTTCTAAACGGCTAGTCCGATCGGGATAAAATTTGTCATTGGCCTAGCCAAGGAGCATTCGAGTTTAAGTTATTAAAATGGACACATCAAATGCTCCAGACGCGGCGCTATTGTAGGGTACCTTTGACATGTAAAATTTTTAAACACGTTTCCCATCCGATTTCAAAGATTTTTATATTTTTGGAAAGCGCTCGATTAGGTCTTGAAAAAATATGCTTGCGTGTGCAATTTATCTCTTATAATTTCCAAGTTGTAGGCATTTCAAAATTGAAATTTTAAAATTTTGCCATCCGCTTTTTTTTTTAAATATAGGCCCTGCTTTTGAACCCAATGAACTGAAATTTGTTCGTTAGTTAGACAACCAATAATATGCAAAAGATTTTAGAGCTATATCAATTAATGATTCAAAAATAAACGATTTTCAATTTAAAACTTAAAAAAATAGTCGATTTGTGATGTTTTATGGTCGAAAACGTGACTTAACACTTTTTTTATTTAAAAAAAAACTTTCTTTAAGGACATATACCAATTTTATGTTTTTCTGTAAGATATCTTTACGGACAACATTTTGATATAAAAACTTGGCATAGTTTTTGAATATGTCGTTCCTACGCCCTTTGGAATTTGACCCATTTTTTATCAAAATTTCAAATTTGGGCCACATGTTCTAAAATCCCAAAGCTGAGATCAAAAAATGGAAAGCAGTTTTGGAAACACTGATGTGATCCCTATTAACTCCCAAAGTATCTTCCCAGCGCCGAAGAAAATGTGGACCCTATGGGCAAAATGGTAAAAAAATATAATTTTTGGGATTTTCGCTCCAATTTTTAGGAATTGCGGGATTCCCTTTGACCTTTTGACAATTTTTTTTAACACTTTGTTATTCAGATTGAAAAATTTAAAAAACGTTGAAAATTTCATTGAGTTTTGTTAAAAAATAAGGATTTTTTTACATATTTATTGAGCTTCTAAAAGTAAAATTTGTATCAAAATTTTGATAGGATTGCAAATATTAGGAAAAATTTAATTCACATTTTTCCGAACTATTTCTTTTTGTTTAGATAATTTTTATAACTTAAACTTGAATACTCCTTGGTTACGCCAATGTCAAATTTTATCCCGATTGGACCAAAAAAATTGTCAAAATTTTTTGGAAATTTCTAAACGGAATTTCCAAAAAATTTTGATTCTGCCCCACTGTGCATTGTAAGGCAGAAAATGTATTGTCAGTGGGCTTAGATAATGAGTTAAAGTTATTGTAACATTATTAAAAGTATAATAATACTTTTGTTGAAATTACTTAAACTTATCCTTATTACAATTGTGTCTGTAAAATATGTCGCGTGTTAAATCATAATAAAGGACAACTATCAACATGACAAATTTTTCGTGACTCTGGTGCATAGCAAGCTGAATTTGATTTGATTTAGGGCCACTGTGCGACTTGAGAAAACCACAGAAGAAAAATGCGGTCAAATCGCACGATCTCGGTTGCCCCTTCACATCACCTCTATATGAGATGATCATGCCCTTAAATCGCTCGTGCAGAATGTCCAATGTGGCATTAGCTGTGTGGCACGTAGCGCCGTCCTGTTGAAACCATATGTCGTTGGTGTCCATATGATCCAATTCAGACCAAAAGAAGTTAGTGATCGCCATTGACGGTGATAGCTTGGCCAACGTTTTTCTCAAATAAATATGAGCTGATTATGCCACCAGTTCAAAACCGATTACAAACAGTGACTTTTTCGGGTGCATCTTGAATCTCATGTGGATTTGTAACGTCGAAAATTCTTTGATAAGACAATTTTATCATTTTTACGTGTTGTTGAACGCTAGGTCAGTCCAAACTGAATAAATGACAGCCAATTCGACAACTGTAGCTTTAACAATATGGCGGCTGTCAACTGTCAAACTTCGGAAGGCCCTATTGGAAGACCCTTTTTATATCCTTCACCATGAGTGGCAAGGGTATATATAAGTTTGTCATTCCGTTTGTAATTTCTACATTTTTCATTTTCGAACCCAAAAAGTATATATATTCTGGATCGTTATAGATAGCGAAGTCGATATAGCCATGTTCGTCTGTATGTTGAAATCAACTTTCCGTAGCCCCCAAATAACTTACAAACATAATTGATACATCAATATATCGGAAATTCTTCCGGCTCGGTCGCTATTTAAAATCGAGAAAATCGGCCCACAAATGGCTGAGATATAAGGAAAAAACCGGGACAACCTCAATTTTTGGACTATTTTTGATCTATATCTAGATTACTAAGTCATTAATATGGATATCTAATGATACATATTTCAAAGTCCATTGCAACGATGGCAATGGGTCAAAATCAGGAAAATTATTTTTTAACGTGAATATTTTTTCTTACCACAAGAAATTTTTTTTTCACTAATAAATTGAAAAAATTTTTTTTAAAAAATTTAAAAAAAAATTTGGAAAAAAAAATTAAAAAAAAAACAATTTTTTTAAATTTTTTTAAATTTTGAAAAAAAAAAATTATTTTGTTTACCTAAAAATATTTAAAATTTTTATTTTAAAGTATAATTTGGTGAAGGGTATATAAGATTCGGCACAGCCGAATATAGCTGTCTTACTTGTTAATGTTAATGGAATGAAACTTTTGTTGAATTCCCTTTTGTATATTTATTTTGAACAGAAAAAAACTGTCTTTTGTAGGAATAGTTTTCAAATACGGCTTGGTTTGCATAGACGTAATTGTTCAATAACTAACAAATGCCTGAATTGGAGAAACATGTATATTCTCCAATCTAAATCGCAAAACTAGATTTTCTCCTCTTCAAAGTTTTGAAATAAGCAATCCGACAAGCTTTGTCCCATTTATGTGAACTAAGTGAAGTCCAGTTTTGTACATTTTAATACCTAAGTTTTGGTACTGGCTTATGAAATATTTTAATGCTTTGCTATAGAGTACTTAAAAAGTAAGCAGTCTCAATTAATTTTTTTACCACAATTTAATTAAAATATTTCAAATTCTTTTTTTTTTGAGAATACACGTACAAGTGTTTAACATACAAGTGTTTTAATTTATTATATTATTTTGCAGATTCTATTGTTTGAATTTAACATATTATTTAATGCTTTGTAAACAAAACTTAAATAATTCAAAATGTATTTTTAGTTCTATCGAATGTTTTTTTTTTTTTTTTCAAACAGAACACGCAAAAATATTTGGGCCATGTTAATGAGTTGTTGCACAAGCAAAAGTTTTCATCTTGAGAAATACTTTTTTTGCTAAAAAGTATTTACATTTGATTTTTATTTATTTTAAATTATTTTACAAAAATAATTTGTAATTAAGGCGTGGAGAAAAAAAATGTTGGCTGGTTGAGTTTTGTTCAACATTTGAATATTATAGAATACATTAAATAGAGTCTAGAGTATAAGTGAGAATAAGTGTGACATCGCCCAAGAGAGATGTCAATGGTTTCCACAGAAGAACTCAATAACTATAAAACACGATACTATGTTTTTATAGGCCTTATCTGGGGCTTTAAAAATATATCAAAACCTTTGAATTTAGACAAACCACAAACAATTCGCAAGCATTTAAAAATGTTACATGTCCTACTTTGAGACCCCACATCGCGTTCCTGAACGGTATTTGAATACTCCTCTGCTACGCCCACTGTGCAGTTATATGACTTCCGCTTTATTAATATCTCACCACTTTGGAGCCAGTTTCTTAATAATTTTCTTTCAATATTAAAAGTTTCTTAGAAAATTATCGTATATGGAAGATTTATTACCAAAATATTTTAATTATGGCCCACTGTGCAGTCATATGACTTCCGCTTTATTAATATCTCTACACTTTGGAGCCAGTTTTTCTTTCAATATTAAAAGTTTCTTAGAAAATTATTTCGGTAATTGTGAAATCAATTATATTTAAAACAAATTTAAATTTTCTCTAAACTTGCACTAATTCCGGAAATGTCATAATAATTTCATTATGCGTTTTGTACACACAAACAAAAATTGAATTACAGCCAAAATTATCGTATTAAATTTAATTGGCTCTTAAGAGTCTTTCATTTAACCCAACTCGTACAATGTCGCACAGCCTCTAAGTAGACAACGGCCCGCTTCTAATAAATATTAAATAATATGTGTTTTAATTGTATTCATACTGAAATTATGTTTCTAATTACATAGAGACAGAGAGACATACAGACAGACAGGCATACAAGAGGTTTTAGTTTTCTTTAGCTTTTCAGCTCCTGCCAAATGCGGAAACAAAAACCGCCGACAAATGAACAACAACTGTAAGTGCAGTTAATTAAAAATTTTTATTGAAATTAATGCAAAGCATTGAACGTTAACGTTAAAATTTAAACAATTTTGTAAACTTTTGTAATTGATTTAAGCAAATCAATACAATTCTGACATTTACAATAAAAATAACATTTCCTGTTGCCAGTCTGCAGAATTTCAGTATCTATTTTGATGTTGATTGAATTGAGAGGAATCTAATTTAAAATAAAGACATTAAGGTTTTAAATTTTTATTACATTTTTTTTAATTTTCCATTTAATAGTTTTGGTGTGAAAGAGATTATCTTATAAATATGTATATTATAATACATATTTATATATAAATATGTTGTTCAAATGTAGCGACGTTGTCTTGAATTTTATGGCTATTTAAATATAAAAATTTATGGATTTTATAATTGAAATGATTATTAGTCGCTTTTTTAAAGATTTTGGCACAGAAAATATCAGCTAAACTATTTCAAAAACAACTTTTAATAGATAATTTTCCACGCAGTGTGTATTAAAAAGTGACGAGTAAAGTCTTTATTAAGGTAACTAATAAGAAAGGACTTGTCAGGAACCGTAAAATAAATTTGAAAGTGAAGAAAAAAACATTTTTATTACAAGATTTATTTATTTGTAAAACTGATAAATATTCATCATGATCCTTTTAAAATTCTGAGTAAATTTAGCTATTTCCATCTGTCTGTATAAAACACTATCATGTCTTAAATACACAATCGAAATGCTGGTTTTTTGTTAAATGTTTAGCTTTTATTTTGAAACATCCCAGCAGTTATAGCAGACAGTCCCGAACAGTCGGAACTAGTTACTTCAATAGCTACGTGACTTACTACAATGAGACTATCTACTAGCTGGTCCAAAGTAGTCAACGTATTGGATTCACATACTGGTTAAATAGCGTCAGTTACCTTACTAGGTAACTTGATTAGCTACATAACCTCAAATAGTCAACTAAAAGACATATTACAGGCAGTCCAATAAACGATAGCTTGTAAACAAACCTTTCTTCTACAACTCTCCAATGGATTGCTTCTGGTGGGTAAAATAAATACTTTCTAAAGTACAGTACAAAATAAACCTTTAAAGCAGAGGTGCGCAAAAGTAAATTCTCTCACCAATACACTTACTCTCACCAACACATTCAATTCTTTATTTTGTTCAGTGCACCTACAAACAAATACAAAAACTGAAAAAATTAAGAAAAAGTCATACACCCATGCTCATGCGCTTTTGTAGTTGTCTCGTTGAGTGGACAACGACTACTAAATTGTAAGAGCATAAGAATACGTGTGATTTGATTTTGCACAATTGTGCTATGGTCTGCGCACCATTGCTTTAAAGTGACTTCACTATAGGTTACTAAGAGACACTAAAGTGACTATTGACTTCATGCTATGTTACATGGGATATTACGGTTTCATGCCTGGCCGCATATTCGGCAAATGCTCGCTTCAAACGAATCAGTTGCATTCGGTACAGGTTGCATGTGATGGTTTGGCCAGATTTTAGCAGCTCGTAATACAGAGCATTACCTTAGCGCCATAGATATATGGCTTTGGTGTCGATTCGGCTGGTTGGGCGGGCTTCACATTCGATTTCTTACGCTTCGGGTTTTTGTAATGAATCCATTTTTAATCGCAAGTGATGACTCGGTGCAAAAATGATTTTCTTTTATAGCATTCAAGCATCATTTCAGACATACAAAATCGTCTTTCAAGGTCTCTAGGCTTCAATTCGTATGGTACCCAATTTCCCTGCTTTTGGACGAATCCTGCTGCTTGCAAACGTTTTAAAATTGCTGACAACAATCTTTATCGAGTAATGCCACCAATTCTGGGTCCTCAAATTCTTTTGGCTGGCCCGGGGATTTTTGATTTCCGTGTCAAAATCACAACTTCTGAACCAAACAAACCATCTCTCGCATCTTGAAACCGATGGAACACATTCACCATTAGCATTGATGAGCAATCGGTGTGCTTCAGCGGCACTTTTTTCAAATTAAGGAAGTGAAACAAAACTTCCCCCATTTGGAGGCAAACATAAATTTGTTGTTTCAACTATAACGTTCAATAACTAAGTGAGAATAAATGACAGATATCTACCCTTCAAAATGACATAACAAAAACCGTGTTCAAAAGATACGCCATCTATTGTAGATCCCGCATTTTTAAGTCATAAACCCAATAGTATTTTAAAATCTCAATATTTTTAAATACTTTATTATATCGACGGAAAGATTATTAAATGTATAACACTGTAAAATTACAAAATATTGCAACCTTGCTCTAGGAGTAATGTGGGAGACAGAGTTTCTACATGAGACTTAATGCCAATTGGAGCACAAGCTGAACAATATTTCCATTTTCAAATTTCCCGTTACATTTCTTAGCTCAAACCCACCACCACTGCCCATTTCCATCAAGGTCATTGTAGGGTGTCTAAATGGCACAACTTTTTCGGCGACACAATAAAAAATCTTTTAAATTAAAATCTCATTTCTCTAATACACACTTAAATTTTTATGTGATGCTAAAATACAAAAACATAGAGACAAAAAAAAAAAAAAAAAACAAAAAAAAACTAAAATCAAAATATTTTTATTTAGGCACAATGTGTGTTTTGCTACAACTAAATTGTATCTAAATTGAACACCCCCACAAAATAAAGAAAAACCAAAATCAAATAAAAAGAAATTAAATAAAATAAAATCTTTATCTAAAATATTTAAACACATACGAAAAAAAAAAAAAAAAATAAAATTATTCATTTTCGTGAAAACTCATTAATATGAAAATTATATAAAAATTGAATACATATGAGATCATACGATATTTTTGAGAAATAAGTAACAAACTACTTTTATGCATATATAGAAAAGAAAACACTTGAAAGTTTTGAAGTTGAAAAGAAGGTTTGATTAAATTCTTTTAATTTGAAAGAACTTTTGTAAACAATTCAAAAACACAAAGAAAAAACTTGAGGTGATGCGTGTGTACTTAGATATATATATCGCCAACAGAGAGCAGATATGCTCTTAATTACTAGAAAATGTGGTTAGATCTACTATAAAATGAAATGACTATTGCACCCAGAGAATAAAGATAGTTGTACATGATTACAGCAATCATTTTTACATGATTACAGTATGTTTTACAATATTATGGTCTCTGTAACTATATATATATATATGGTTGCAGCAACCATATTTTATTACTGTCACGATTTCAGCAATCTCATACACATATAATTGTAGTAATTAACTATATGCTTGTGGCAATAATTTTTATGATTGAGAATTATCAATTATGATAACCATCATCTAAATGGCACCATACACTTTCAAAATGCTTGATGTCAAATTCGAGTATTTGTTGGTTTGATGTATACTTGCAGGATGACCTGTCAAACGCTTACGAGCTTGATGACAAAACATTATTCACTCACATAAAATGAGTTATATGCGTTTGATAATTCTAATTTCAAAATTTAAACATACTTGGCCCGGTTTTTTCACAATATCGTTGTAAAATTTCATTAAAATGTTTCTTGTTATTTTAAAAAGAGTAAAGGTAGGGTCACACATGATAAATATTTGACGAAAAAGACGTAACCACTAAATAAAATGTATTTCTATTCTTTTATTTATTTCAAAAACTTATTTTACTTAGGATGATTCAAAACAAACAATTTAGTTTTATTTTATTTGATGCTGTTTGATCTTACAAAACAATTGTAAGAGTAAACACGTCTAACAAATTTGTGCTAAAAAAAGTGGTTACGCTTTTTTGAGCAAATATTTGTCATGTGTGACCCTATCTTAAGAGTGCTATATTTCGAATAATGTACTCTTCACCAAAGATTCACTGAAAAAAAATGTTGTTAAAGAAAAATTTGGTGAAAATTTGTGAAAAATATCGAGGTTGTCGTGGGGTTTGCATATCTTAGCCATTTTTAGGCCGATCTGCTCGATTTTAAATAGCAATCTTAGTTGGTTTATAGCTTAGTTGGTTTATATTATTTAAGGGTTTCGGATAGTTTATTTCAAAGTCAGACGGACAGACGATCTAGAATATATATACTTTATGAAGTCGGAAATTAAAAATGTAGAAATTACTAACGGAATGACCAACTTATACAGGGTTTTCGAACAAGAGTTTTTATGTTGGTATTCAAAGAAAAATGACATTTTTTGAGATAAATGATCGGATGTTTATTTCATAATAAAAAGGAAGGAATGCCGTTAATAATGAAAAACAACATCAGCCAAATGGCCACCACGACCACGCTTACAGGACCATATCCTTTTAATGAAATTTTCCATATCCTAATCGCAAAGTGGCTGCCCTATGTTCTCGATAGCCTCACGAATTCTATCTTTGAGGTCTTGAATCGACGCTGGGCTGTTGGCGTAGACCTTATCTTTCTCGTGGCCACAAAGGAAGAAGTCGCAAAGTGTTAAATCACAAGATCTCAGTGGCCAATTGTGATCATCTTTTCGAGAGATAACACTGTCTAGAAACTTTTCCCGTGAAAGAGCAACGGTTTCATTGCTTGCTTCGTAGAATACAAGTAGAATACGACCAAAATACGGTGTAATGACGTTTGTGGAATGCCTAATTCCAAAGAACGGCGAGGAATGGAGAAACCTGGGTTTTCTTCAACACTTTGGGCTACAGCAGCAATATTCTCAGTTGTTCTTGAGCGACGTTTACGGGTTTTATTCTTCACATCACTAACTTGTCTCAACACCTCGAACTTGTCCACCAATTTCTGTATTGCAATCCGGCAAGGTGCTTCACGACGACCCAAAAATGCTTTAGTTTTTCGAACTGCAAGATTTTCACCATTTTTGTAGTGAATTTTAATCATTTCAATGCGTTGGTGAAGCGTTTATCGTTCCATTTTTAGTAATGGCGTAGTTTCTACTTGTCAAGTGTCAAAGAATAAAAGCTTCAAAAGTGGCAGCTACCGAAATACCGGGTGATTCAAAATAACACCTCTTGTTGGAAACCCCTTTATTACGGTTTCATGTCTGGCGTTTTTCGGCGAATATTCGCTTTAAACGAATCAGTTGCGTTCGGTACAGGTTCCCTGTGATGGTCTGGCCAGATTTCAGCAGTTTATAATAGATAAGACATTTTTTGTCGCAACAAATACAGAGTATTACGCTTATCACCATGGATATTTGCCTTTGATGTCGATTCGGCTAGTTGGCCGGGCTTCACATACGATCTCTTACGCTTCACATATGATATCTTACGCTTCGGATTATTATAATGGATCCATTTTTCATCGCAAGTAATCATTCGGTTTGTAAATGATTTTCTTTTATAGCTTTCAAACAGCATTTCAGAAATCGTCTTTCAAGGTCAATCAGATTCAATTCGTATGGTACCCAAATTCCGCTCTTTTAAATTAATCCTGCAGTTCGAAAACGTTTTAAAATTGCTGCTTGAGTAGCTCCCAATGATTTTGCAAGCTCTTGTTGAGTTTGCGGTTCAGAAGTGGTGAATTGAGTATCTAAACCATCACTTCTGAATCGCACAATCTATCTCTCGCAAGTTTAAACCGTTGAAACACATCTACCATAAGCTTTGGTGAGCAATCGGTCTTCAGCGGCACTTTTTAAAGTAAAGCCAAACTTCCCGTATATGACGCTTTGTTGGCACAAAATTTGACATATTCGTAGCAAACGAAAACTTTGTTGTTATAATGTTCAATAAATAAGTGAGAATAAATGACAGATATGTATCCTTCAAAATGGCATATAAGTTATTAAAGACAAAAGCCCTGTTCAAAAAATACGCCATCTGTTATCCTGCATTTTTAAGTTATATACATTAAGAGTTCCTTAACCCTTTAATGCTTAAGCATGCCTCAAGGCACTCATCGCAAAAAGCCAATAAATGCAAATATAACTGATATTTCATTTCAAAAACTTTGTTTTTAATAACTTATATATTAAAAACAAACACCGCGTTCAAAAGATACTTCATTTATTGTAAATTTCGCATTTTTAAGTCATACATCCAATAGAAAATTTTGGATTTTCAAATTTTTTTTTTTGGAAAAAAATGTTCTTAAGGAACTTATGTTTTTCTATTTTTATGAAATGTATCTCATAAGGATACGCCTAGACCCTTTTGAATTTATTTTATGTAATAATTCATCATGGATATGATTTCCACAAACAATTACTTAATTATTGCAATCGTGTGAAACGTAACCGTAATAATAATTACAGTGGCCAAAACATTGTTTAGTAACTTGTAATCATGTTAAAATGATTGCTGTGATCATGTACAACTATATTTTATATCTGGGTGTAAAAACGTACTATTTTCATAATTTTTTTTTATTTATTTTCCTTTTACTATTGTTTACATACAAATTCCATAAAACACCCTGACATTTTTCTCAATATAAATCAATTTTTCATAATTTTTCAATTTCTGAACTCCTCTCGCTCACACTATTGACATAAATTTAAGTTTATTTATTATTAATTTTTGCTCGTTTGGTTTATATAGACATATTTTGTGCACAAAATAAATTGTTTGTAAAACATTTGCCAAAAATTTTCACTAGATTTGAAAATTTTTTTTTTCAAAATTTTATTCAAATTTGCTTTTATCTCTTAAAAATTTTAAATAACAAGGTCATTGTGGGAATCATCCTTTATAATTTTTTTTTTCTTTAAAATTATACTTTTAAAAACATATTTTTTCCTTTCATTTTATAGCATTATTATACAGACATTATACATTTATCATAATTTTTTTTGTTTTAGCTGCAAAAATGTTTTATATTTTTTTTTACATATGTATGTACATATTTTATGTATTTTTTCGACACTTTCTTTCATTTAATATTTTGTTTATTTCTACACATGTCTGTTTAATTTCTGTTTCAGTCATATATTCATTAAATTTTTTTATTGTTCTTCTGTTTTTTTTTTAGTTCAAAAATTATTAAAAACCATATTGAAACAATATAAACTAAAGTCGTTAAAACAAATGAGAGTGAAATGATGTGTTTTCACTTGCTAGTTTAATTGGGGGTAAAAAAACTTTTAAATTAATTAAACAGATTTCAAAATATTTTTCACACCGAAATTAAAAACATTTTTAAGTTTTTAATTATGAAATTATAATGCTTAATAAACTAATTTTGTTTCGAAAATATGACAGACTAATTTAAAATAATAAAATTATTGGTGAATATACAGAATTGTATACTAAAACAGATTGTACTTAATTAATTTAATTTATTGGTATTGAAAATATTAATAAGTATACCCTTCAACAAGGTTCGAGAATTTTGGTATTAAAATTCAGCATAATCGAATCATAAGTTATTAGTTATGATAAAAAAAATACGACTTAATCGATTTTGATGTATCTAAGTATTAGATAATAGAAAGACGTGTCTATTCAACAATGTACATCTGTCTGTATGTCTGTTTAAATCAACTTTCTGAGGACCCTTAAAATCTGTCCTAATCAAATCTTGTATCAATATATCAGATAAATGAATTTTAGTATTGAAAATCATCGAAATTGGTCCATGAATGGCTAAGATATGATAAAAAAACACCAAGATTTCGAAATATTTATTTTTATATCAATGAAATCTTGCATTCACTTTATTTAAAACACTACTTATGATGCCATGAATAGATATAAAACGAAGATGAATATCCCTATTCTCAGATTTGTCCTAAAATATAAAATAGAAACTTTCAAAAAATTCCAAATAAAAACTAACCTCAAAAAAATAAAGCAAAAATCATTAAAAATTTTCCTATTTTCTTAAATAAAAACATTTAAAACTAAATATCTTCATCTACATGCATACTTAAGTATATTTTGCTATAAATTTTATATCAAACATGATTGTATAACATTTTCATTGGTGATGCTGATCTACAAATATTTGTGAATCATTTTGAAAATGAAATTTATGTAGAAAGATATTCAGATTTTAACACCTGATGTGGACAGACAAATCATTTATAAATACATCTATATATAAGTAAAGGTGTTTTTTTTTTTTTTGTTGCTTTGTTTTTATTCAAAATTTTACGATGATTCAGTTAAAAAACAACTATTGCCAAAAATATTTGTTGATTTGTTACTACAAAAACAATATTGTCATTTTAAATTGACTAAATTTGTACAAAAATAAAATCGTTGACAAACACTTGATATGGCGTCTTGAGATTTTTCGAAATTTATAGGGGAACAATGAATGATTGTAACAAACGATTTTGGATTAGTTAAATCTGCTATTTTTAACAGGCTGATTCGAGTAACATGAAATTTCAGAGGAGGTATTCGAGTTTCCTATTTTTGACTTCGGACCCCACAGTCTTTTCAGGAGCTTTTCTGTGGGGTTTTAAAGTAGGGAACCTCAGACATGAAACATTTGTAAACACTTGCGATTTTTTTGTGGTTCATCCAAAATCAAAGATTTTATTATGTTCTCAAAAACTACAAAAATTTGAAATTTAAAAATTTCACTTTATAACCAGTTTCATTTAAGTCTTTACTGTTAGTTAAACAATAAATAATAAAATCTTATAAATTGTCAAAGGAAAAATAATTGATTTTAAATTTGAAAATTGTCAAAATATTGATCCTAAACTTTGCATCCTAAACAAAATGTTTCTTAAGGAACTTATAATTTGTTTAATATTTTTTTGAAAGGGACAACAAGGACTCACTAATGGCGGTTTCCCTAGGGCCCTCCGAATTTTATCTATTTGTTATCGAAATTTTGAATTTCGGTTATGTTTTCCAAAAATTCCAAAGCTGGGATTCAAAATCACACAAGAGTTTCAGATATTACGATGTATTCCAAATCACCTATGTGACCAAATGTGGCAAAATAAAAATTTAATTTTTTTTTTTGGTTTTTGGAAATCGTACTTTTGTTGCATAGTGGGGTAGAGTTTTGGAAATAAATCTGCCATTTTTAACTTTCTAATCCGATTGGCTTGAAATTTGCCCTGATCTATTGAATCATTTTAAAATATATATCACTATGGAAACTTAAAATTGTTCATACTTAGAACCGTGTATGTGAAAACAAAAACTTTTATTACAACTTCCAAAAAAATTAACAATTTTGTTTAGTAAATGTTCTTTACGTCACGAGAAAACAATTTCAAATCAGACATTTTTCATCTGATAGATTTTTAGTAAAAACTCACAAGTGTTACGATTTTGCAATAGCGATTTGAATTTAACGGTCTGTAAACACGTCCATCAGTAGAAGCTTCTACTTATCAACAATGTTGATAGCATGCGGTTATTACCATTGTTTATAAGTATGGCAACTAAATGTTTAAGCTGCTAACATTGACATCGAATGCTCTAGAATTCGAACAAACTAGTTTGTCCGTTAAGAGCATTGTAGAAGTATCCTGAAAGATGGCGTGTGTATAAATAGTTGCAGAGGTTACAGTCGTGAGTGAGTTTATCATAGGCGCTTTTAAAGTTAACATCAACTCTCTTGTACATTTAGGTTTGTACATTATAAAGTGTGTGTGCATTTCTGCGAATTGTGAAACGTGTATAAAGACACTGAGTGACTATTTGAACAGTTGTTGTTGTACATTTTAAATAAATAAAGCGTTGTTACAATTTTAAACTACTAAAACTGCTTTTTATTTGCAATCAAAAGTATCCGGTTTATTTAAAGGAAATAAACCATCGTTTTAAAAAGGTTAAAACGTAACAGTATATTAAATAACAAACATCCTATTTTATATAATAAATACATATTTGAAGTTTCTCCAAAACCCCATTTTAAGCTAACTTTTCGGAGCAACCAAATTACTTCCGGAACATTTTTTTGTAATATCGCAGTAATGTGTATTGAATTATCACACCGACGATACTAAACACAAGTATTCCCGGTCAAAGTGTGATTCATTGCTTTGGGTCACTATAACAAAGAAGCTAATTTTAGACATAAAATGAGTTAAATTTGGTATGACCATTAAAT
Organism: Calliphora vomitoria; assembly: GCA_942486065.2. NCBI lineage: Eukaryota > Metazoa > Arthropoda > Insecta > Diptera > Calliphoridae > Calliphora > Calliphora vomitoria. The sequence continues at coordinate 36,920,472 of OW818031.2, read as the reverse complement.
GACTTCTATTAAAAATTTAATACATTTTTATGTAAAATCTGTAATATTGATCTTTAAAGTGTGTTCTTAAATTTATAATTTCGATAATAAATAGTTTCAATTCGGAAGTTCTTGGGGAAATCTCAGTTAGTGTATTTTAAGCGTTTTATATTTTAGAGTTATACCTGTTGATATGCCTTTCAAAAAAATACAAAAAAAAAAATAAACAAATTTTTTATATATCTATAGAAACTATTTTTCTTGGAAGAAAAGAGTAATAGCGATTTTTCGGCCAGAAAATAGGAAAATTCAACATTTTCTCAATGTTCAAATTTAAAATCGATTATTTTTGAACTTGTAAAATATATTTTGCTTTGAAACGTCTTTCATATTGTTACGTTTTTACCTTTTAAAAAAGGTAGTTTATTTCCTTTAAATAAACCGGATACTTTTAATTGCAAATAAAAGCAGTTTAGTAGTTTAAAATTGTAACATCTCTTTATTAATTAAAATTTACACAACAACAGTTTAAATAGTCACTACCCAGTAGTTCTAGGAGATAGTTCCGAACTAGTGATTTTACACATCATTTAGGGTTGGAAATAGTTACTGCAATAGCTACGTGACTAGTTACTTTAACACGTGCATGTCCTAATTGACCCTTTTTGATTACAATGAGACTGCCTGATAGCTGGTTTAAAGTAGTCAACGCATTGGATTCACTGCGTAATGGTTACATAGCGACAGTTACCTAACTGGTTACTTGATCAGCTACATAACTAGTTATTTTAACATGTATGGGTGCTAATTGAACTCAAATAGTTTCTTCGGCAACTCTCCAATTGATTGCTTCTGGTGGGTCAAATAACTACTTTCTAAAGTGCAGTACAAAAAATAAACGTTTAAAGTGACTCACTATAGGTTACTAAGATACACAAAAGTGACTATTGACTTCATGCTATGTTACATGGGATATCAGTATACTTATAATTAAAAATTAATAGTATGAGGATTATATCAACACAATTTGTATAAAAACATTTTCAACGAATTACTCACAAAACGTTCACTCTTGTTTACCTGGGATGTATAAAGTAACCAATTGTCTTCTCTCTACACTACAAAGATCACATACGTGTCAAATGACCAAAATATATAAGTTGGAGTCAGAGAGTTGCAGTCAAGAGATAAGACATTTGTGACGATTACTGTCTATAAGGGATACATTGACAACTTGTTTAACTGCTGGGTATGTGTTTTTATACAAACACACGTTTATAATTCACAATAATACTCACACTTAAATTACACTTTAACTCTAACAGAGCCTATGATAAACTAAATACCGACTGCAACCTCAGCCACAGTTTTTACACATCGAACATCTTCCCTCCAGTAACTTCATGAATGTTCTATTTATACAATTATCAACTCAAAGAATTAAATTCAATGTTGTATTTTCCACATTGATCAACTAAAAGAATAATATCCACAGATATGGTAATAATGTCCACAGTTGATCGGCCGGTAAACAACATTGTCCACAATTAGAAGTCTCCAGAAATAGAAATGTTGAGAAACATGATGCATTTTGAAACCAGCCGTTAAAAACCGTTATATTTGAATTAAAATACAACTTCGTAACAGTATATTATTAAGTGAAATCGGTCATATCTGGATTATGGAGTCATTAGTATAGACAATATGGATATCCAATAATAGATCTTTCAAAGACCTTTGTAACGGCGTATATAAGGCCAAAATAAGTCGGTCCTACAATTGGTCAAAATCGGAAAAAATATTTTGTAGCCCGAATTTTTTTCCACAAAAAAATTTTTTTGTCATAAAATATCTTTTACAAATAAATATATTTTTTTTTAAATTAAAAAAAAAGAACAATTTTTTTTTTTTGATTTTGTTACTTTATAATATTTAAAATTTTTATTTTCAAATATAATTTGGTGAAGAGTGTATAAGATTCGGCTCAGCCGAATATAGCTCTCTTTCTTGTTTTTAAGTTGTCTTAGTAATTAATACACGATCCTTTGTGATAATTTCAGAATCAGTAAAGATATTTGGGAATATATTGGTAATTGAATAGACGATAAATAAAGCTCTCAAACAGTTAAAAAAATAAGTGTTCTAAAAGCAAGTAATAGTGCTATATTAGTAAAAATTTTTATGAAAACTAATTTTTTTTAAAATATCGAGGTAGTCGTGCTTTTTTGCTTATATGTCAGCCATTTGTGTGCAGATTTTCTCGATTTTAAATAGCAACCTATTCAGGACTATACTATTGAAGAATCAATCATGTTTGTATGTTACTTAGTGGCTTAGGAAAGTTGATTTCAATAGAAAGTCTGACACGTCTATATTGTATCCGTTTTCTATAACGATCCAGAACATATATACTTTATGGGTTCGCAAAAAAAAACAGAATGACAAACTTATATAAACCCTTATTACTCATGGTGAAGGGTATAATTACTCTTAGGACTTTTTGCAGGTTAGACGATATAAAGAATATAGAGAGTTAATCTCATGACATTCCAGCACATTGACAGCTGCTGGCATATCAGGAAAAACGATAGCACAAGTCTCTTTCACATGAAATTCTCACACTTTAGTTGTCATGTCTTTAAAAAACCTCTAAATAGCTTCTTAAGCAGTTTCAAAGCAGCCTCTGACATTTTCATGGTCAACTGCATGAGTCATACTCATTTCCTTTTCTTTTAAATTTTAAAATTTCTAAAAAATTTTGCTTAAATTCTTTTGCAATTAATAATTTGTTCTTGAACCATAAAAACAAACCTTTAAATAATATTTCGACAACATTTAAAATAAATCACAGGATTTTGCAATCACTTATTTTTTGACATTTTTTTCGGTTCTTTGTCTCAAAATTGAAAAATAAATAAAGATTAGACAATTGTCTAAAATGCATAAAAAAATAGAGAATTTTCAGAAAAACTTACTAATTGAAAAATCATTTTAAATTAGAATGATTAATGAGATGTTTGAGCCAATTTCTGTATCATTAACATTGGCAGGCCAGAAAAACTAGAAAAATTATTCAATGCAGTTGCGAGAAAGAGAGAAAACTTTTAACTGATCAACAGTTTTGTTAATTGAAAAAGATATAACATTTGTGGTAAATTTAAAACAAAAACTAAATAAAATTTAAATTTTTTGATACAAAATTGTAAAAAATTTTATTTTTAACAAGAAGTGTGTCACAGTGGATCTGTTTTTTTTTTTATTTATTTATTTTAAAATGCAACGAGCACCAAAGATGCGTGTGCCAAGAAATGTGATTGCAAAATACACATTGTGGCCGTTTTGTTTTTAAGTGTTTTTTGCGCATTGACATTTTGTGTTAAGAAACATTAAACCGAAATATCTTTTAAATAAAATTTGTATATTTTTCATTAGTTAGTATCTTTAGTGCTAAAAACATTCAGTGTTTTTTTCCTTATACTTTTTCTTTTTCTGACTTTAACAAAACACAAAATGTGAATGACACTTTTTTTACGTTTGTGAAAACGTGCAATGTCAAGGATTTCGCACTTGCTGTGATTGTTTGCCGCAGAAGTTCTGGCTGTCTGTGACAGCAAACAGACCAAAGTACCTTGAAATCACCTGCTCTAAGGTAAAAAAAAACCCAAACAATTAATGGCTATTCTTCAACAAATTGGCAAAGATTTTGTTTATTTAACAACAAAATAACAAATGGTTTATTTTCATTTGAAACCCCACCCACTAAGGAATTTCTTTAACCTAAAAAGAATTCTCTTGAAGTTAAAATATGCTTTACTTCACATTGATGTACAGATATGTACATATTTATGTACACGAGCAAGAAAAAAATAACCAGGAAATTCCTACTTTTAACATCAATTCTCCATCAATTTTAAGTATGTATTGTTTTTCCTTAACACTTGATTGCATTCCATCCATTGTTTCTAAAGAATAATAAACAATTGTTCTTAAAATTGTGTTTAATTATCAATTTTTAAAATATTTTCTTATGTCAACAAGTTCGTCTGTCTATGCTTTATTTTTCTTTACTCTTTTTTTTACTTGTTTATCTTTAAGATTTTTTCTTAAATGGCTTTTAAAAGCAACATATATACATATATTTATATATTTGGGAAAATTGCCAAAATAAATATTTTGTTTTACACTTAAAAGCTCTTTTTCTTATAAGTGTGTTGGAAATCTTTTAAAGTGTGCGAGCGGGTATGTGAAAATCTATTAAAATTTATCTTTTTTTGAATGGTTTTTAAACACTGTGGCTCCCTCTTGTAGCAAATTGTTTGTTAGATATGTGTTTCTAATGTTTGCTTGTTTTCCAAGAGATGGCAGTATCCGGTTTTGTTTCAAAGTTATAATTGGGAATTATTTTATTATTTTCCAATATTTTAAAATATTCTTTCTTACCGTTACCGAAATAACTGCAATTACCGTTACCGATATAGCAGAAAATGCCCTTGCCTCTAACTACCGTCACCGCTATTCTAAAGAAAAAACTTTCAATTATACAAATACAAATTTTTTCATTAATTGGGTTTATTGAAATCTACAGTATTTAAATATAACAGAATATCAACATTGTGAACTTATTTTAAATTTTTGTAAATTTTATTAATAATCTAATTCAGCATGAAATTACCGTTACCGAAATAACAAGAAATACCGTTATCGCTAAAATGTCGTTACAGAAATGAGCCAAATTAGCTTTAGCGTTACTTTTTTAACGTTTAGAATCAGTAGCAAACCTTGTGATTAATTAATAACTTTGGTCAAGTGAATTAGTGTTGATTCTAGGCCAGATTGATTTATTCATAATCCCCTTTCTCAACTTTTTTAAATACCGCTAAACAATGCAGTAAATACTAAATTATTTATTTGTAAATTCCTTCAATTCATCGAATCCTCACACAGTCATTACTAAATAAGCACATTAATAGCATTTTCTGTGTGCAAAAGATAGTACTTCAGCGTATAAAATCCGTTGGCGTGAATTATTTGGTGAAGGGGACCCAAAGTTATCGCGGTTTAAAAAATATAAAAACACAAGTAAAAGAGCTACATTCGCTAATATTAAAAATGAAAATTTTTAATATTTTTAGGTAAACAAAATTAAAAAAAAAAATTAAATTTTTTTTCAATTTCTTTTTTTTTCAAAAGCAAGTAAGAGAGTTTTATTCGGCTGTGCCGATTCTTATATACCTTTCACCAAATTATACTTTAAAATATTTTTAGGTAAATTGTTCTAAATTGTTTTTCAAAATTTCCAAAAAAAAATGTTATCAATTTTATTTTTTCGAATTTTTTTTATTATTTTTTAAATTTTTTTTTTTTCTAATATTTTTTTCAATTTTTTTTTTTTATATTTGAAAAAATATTGTAGGTCCAAATTACAATATCCTTATATACATCTTTGCAAAGAACTTTGAAATATCTATCATTAGATAGCCACATTGTATATATTAATGACTTAGAAATCCAGATATAGAGAAAAAATAGGCCAAAAATCGAGGTTGTCCCGGGTTTTTCCTTACATCTCAGCCATTTGTGGTCCGATTTTCCCGATTTTAAATAGCGACCGAGCCGGCAGAATTCTCGATATATTGATGTATCAATTATGTTTGTAAGTTGTTTGGGGGCTACGGACATGGCTATATAGGCTTCGCTATCTGATCTATATAGGCTTCGCTAATGATCAAAAATATATATACTTTGTGGGGTTGCAAATGAAAAATGTAGAAATTACAAACGGAATGACAAACTTATATGTATATACCCTTCACAGAAAAAAGAAATTCATAATTGGAATGAATTTTGTAATAAATATTATTAATCGAACATGACTTTTTTTTCCCAAACTTTTTTCATTCAGAATAAGAACATGTTCATAAATATTATAAAATTGTACATAACGCAAATTTTTGCTTGTTTTACGCAATTTTTATAATATTTTATAATAAATTGCATTATAATTGTATTATATAATGAACTAGCTTGACCCGGTGCGCTTCGCTACCCCTGTCGATGTAAAAATCGGTTCAGCCGTTTAGTAATTATTGTTTAAAAACTAAAGGTACCAATTTGACCCGTTTTTCCCCCTTTTTATCCCTTTCTGGTCCAAGTATTGGAAAAATTTATAGCCTATTGACGCTTCCAAGTAAGGATCTATCTACGTTCCAAATTTCAATAAAATCGGTTTAGCCGTTTAGGCGTGATGCTCAAACAAACAAACAAACAAATAAACAAACAAACTTACAAAGACATTTATATATTTATATAGATTAGTTTGCATAATAGCCATATATTGGCCAATATTTCAAGATAAATCAACAATATCAAAAAAAAATTAAAAAAATATTTTTCAAACATAATAAAACATACATAAACATAAAAACATCTTATCCTGTTAAAACAATTTAATCAATTTCGCGCATATTATCTCATTTTGTAGCTGAAAATCGTAAAAAATTTAAAAATTTTCCAAAAAAAAGTTCAAACATTTTTGAGCAACACAAAAATATAAATTAAATTGTAATAATATTTTCCAAGCATTCTAGATTTTATTTGTTCAATTATGGACCGATCTCCACAAACAAATTGGCAGAAAGATTTATTTATTTCATCACGATATTAAGTAATTATTTAAAGACAATTAGGAATGTTCAAGTCATATGCTGAGTGTGATCTTGTATGAGGACTAGGTACAAATGTTGTCCTTTTTCACCCCAATTTCAGAGTACTTAGAACTAATTTGTGCAAAATTTTATCCGGATAATAATCATAATCAACATATTTATTACTAGAGTAGAGCTCAGTGAAGTGACCACTCTTTTCAGCTCAGCTCACTCAAATGAACTAGGTTGCTCTTTTAGCTCATTAGTTCAGTATGTTGAATAATGACAATCTCGTTTTGTGAGTAGCATACGATCATATACGTAACAAGCTCACATTCGTTTTATTTTTGTTGCGCACAACACTCACTTTTCAATGTGTATATGATATAGAACAAGCGAACGAATTTTACAAAATTTACGAGTGAATTGAAGCATGTGGTTTGGTGATGACGCCAACATGAATGTGTTTGTGCCGCTCAGTGCTGAGCTGAAAACGCTCAGTACGATGAACGATTCACTTCGCTCAGTTGAGTGAATAGTTCAATTGAACTAGGTCATTCATGAACTACACAACTCTATTTATTACTGCTTAATTACTTAGTATTCCGGGGGGAATCTTGTATGGGGGCTAGGTGAAATCATGCACCGATATTGTCCATTTTCAAACAAACCTAATCAACAGAGAGTATTTGTGGAAAATTCCAGCCAGCTAGCTCCTTTCGTTTGGGGGCTATTGTGTTTTCAACATACAGACGGACGGACATAGCTAGATCGTCTTAGAATCTTATTGGGACGCTGAATATATATATTTTTTGGTTCTACGACCAATATTTCGATATATTACAAACGGAATGAAGAAAGTTATACAGAGTTCTTTTTTTACAACGATTTAGATTTTTATTAAATAAATCTGAAAATTTTTAATTTTTTAAGGTCCCCCTCGATTTTATAATAAATTTAGCTAAAAGCTTACAATTGCATTACGTTTTGAAAACTTTCTCGAAGGATCTTGAATGCACAGAAACACAGGTTTTTGGATAAAAAATCATTTTATTTTTCGACATAGTCGCCTTTGTGCTCTAAAAACTTGGTATAACGTTTCTTTAATATGTTATACGTTTCAAAAAATAAGATTTTTATCCCTACCAAAAAATAACATTAGTCTTCTCGAGACAAAAACATTCATATATCATATTTTAAGATCCAACTGTAAATGCCGAATAAATAAGAATAATTCAAAAAGGCGACCCCTACAAAACTTGTAACTGCCTTACATATAAGTATACTTTATATTAGGGGGTGTGCGGCGCACTTTTTTTTTTGCTTGTAAGGTGGTTAAAAATAAATTTTTTCTTAGCCAAATGCGAACGTTTTTTTTTCAAATGCTCATTAAATCGACCCAATAAGTTGGTATAATATTCTCCAATGATTATTTTACCCGTTTAAAGGTAGTTAATGTGAATTATACTGCGTGCATACAAGGCTCCGTTCTTTCTCCTACTCTATTCCTTATTTTTCTAAATGACCTTCTAAGTCATACTTCCAACCCTATCTATTCTTTTGCAGATGACAGCAACATTTGCCATTCATATTCATTCAACTATAGGCCAAGCCTTTCGGAGATTGGGGCAATGAGGCAAAACATGAATGATAAACTTAACGAAGATCTTGTGACAATCTCTGAATGGGGTTATGCGAACAGAGTCGATTTTAATGCATGTAAGACTCATTGTTGTATGTTAACTCATAAACGCACGACAGATCATGTTGCTTCATCTGTTTCTATGGGTGGTGTAAATATTAAGAAATCAGAAGCTCTCGATGTTCTAGGCATGAAAATTCAGTGTGATGTTCGCTGAACAAAACACATTTTTCAAGTGTCGAAAGAAGCATTCAAGTGCCTCGGTTTCCTAAAACGGTGTAAGAAATACTTCACTTCATCTGATCTCCTTACTATTTACACCACTTATATCCGACCCAAAATGGAATACAACTCTCATGTATGGGCCGGTGCTTCAAAGTCTATTTTGGAGTTCTTATCGGTAACAGTAGGGTATCCAGCTCTATTGATTCTATGGAGCATCGTCGCAATGTGGGTTGTGTTTCACTGTTCTATCGATACTACAATGGAATATGTTCTGATGAAATTAGGGAACTCGTTCCCGAAACCCGTAGTTTCTTACGAAATACGCGTTCATCATCGGGGGCTCATCCATTCGTGGTCGATTGGTCAGTGGATCGCACAACACACTACAGAGAAAATTCGTTTTTTAGCCGTACCGTCCGTATGTGGAATAAGCATCCTGTCGAAGTATTTCCTGTCCCTTTCAATGTAGGAAAATTCAAATCAAATATCCACAAACACTACTCCCTCTATCCTCCTTCCCATAACCTATTTTTCTAGTTCCAACACAATGCATTGCATTAGTAGGGGTCATACACTGAGTGCTGTTCCAAGTAAAAAAAAAACGGTCGCCATGACTTTATTGGTTGACAAACACAACTTGTCCTTCTTTAGCGCCGATTCACCCCAAGAAACCCACTGTTTTGTCTTTGGTGTGTTTTGTTGGATCCACGTTACAAATCGGCTCGAAAACTCGTCCATATCGCGATTGAATAACGCCAAAAACTCCTGCGAAGTTGTCACAGTATTGCGTTTGTGGTCGATTGTGAGCAAATACGGCACCCATCTTGGAAAAGTTTTCTCATTCTCAACTGATCATTCAAAATTGAAACCACCATATGTGATGCCTATGGCTTCCACAATCTCTCGCACTTTTAATCTCCGATCGGCCAACACCATATCGTGATTTTTTCAATTGTTTCGGGTGAAGAGACCCAACTGGACGCTTAGAACGTTCAGCATCTTCCGAGCTTGTACGGTCACAATGAAATTCAGTAAATCACTTGTTTACCATTCAAATTGATGGTGCAGAGTTTCAATAGTATTTATTAAGCATTATTTTTTGCGGAAAAAAATAATGCCTAATGATCTCATGAAATTAGCTTTTTCTATTTTCTCTTCAAGTCACGCGTTAGTCTGCCATCAATGGCTGTCAAACACAAGCTAAATGACGCAGCTTGTTCAAATTTAGACAAGAATCAACTGACAGATGTCAGTAGCACTGTTAGGCTTTTAGTTAAGAGGCTGGAAATTCAAAAAGTCACGGACTTATTGACCCGCTCTTTTATAAAATCTGGAAAGCAAATGTTTACGTATACCTGTATTGTTCAATTGGCCAAAAAAACAAAACTATTAAAGAAGACCCACAAAAGTTATGAACAATTAAAAAAAAAATAAATATACACAGAATTTTAATCAATTGTAATAATTAAATATCAAGTATACACATGTGGGTCATCATGTATAGTTAATAAATATTACGTATACGTACACAGTGAAAAATGTTTAACAACTGGTGGATTAAAAAATAATGAAAATTAAACAGCTAGGCTTTTAGAAAATTGTATACAATAATACTTATATTACAATTATTTTATTAAAATAAAGAGTGAGTTACTACGGGTTGTAAATATTGAAAAACTCTAGTGAGAAAAAATGTTTTGGATTTTCCTATCTTTTTCTGATTTTTCTCGCATTTGATTCAAAGAATCTAAATGCAATTTTAGTATAATATTGAACAAAACGTCTGTTTTATTTTTTAAAATTTACGTAAAATCGATGGTGTCGTTAAGTTTTTGCTATATTCATCATTTTTAGTTGCTATTATGAAAAAACCTAAAAAATACAACATAAATTTTGTTCACTTGACTTTTTATATCGTTGAATACCTTTATTGAAAATAATGCACAATAATAGAATAGAATAAAATATAATATTTTTAATATTTAGTTAAAAACACATGTAATACTATAGAATAATGTTTAAAATTAATGAACATCGTTGTTGTTTTTTGGTTTGTTTTTTTGTTTTTTTTTTTCTTCATTGAAAATTCATTTCTCATTACTTTTAAAATAATTTAAATAATATTGGGGTAGAAAGCATTAATAAAACATTTAAAATGTTCGTTTTCTGTTTTTGGGACCTAAAATTCGTTTTTAAAATTTAATAGAACAAAATTACTTAGCTGAGGGTTACAATATCATTTTTAGCTTAAATAAATGGTTATTTTTGAAAATAATAAACAATTATTTAAATATAATTTTAATTAAAAAAAAATGAAAAGTAAAAAATATAGAAACATTTATATGGGGGTTTTTTTTTAAACTAAGAAATTTTAATAATGTTTTAATATGAAAATGTTGGCTAAAAGAAACATGTTTATGGAGACAAAACGGTTTGGAAACAATGTTGCATTATGAGTGAGGCAACATCTAAAGGAATAATAAGTTCGTTTGTTATAATTTAATTAATAAAGTTAGAAATTAATTTTAAATAATATATAAATTCTAGCAACATGTTGCTGTTTATTAATGACTATGACACTAAACATGTTGCGGATGTAAATATTGCTTAGTTTATTAATGTTAGACATTAAAGATTTACTAAGATTCTTTCCTAATTGAATTTGCTCATCAATATCTTCTTGGTTTTTTTTTGTTAGCAGAGTGAAACTTTTGCTTAAACTTAAATTTTTTGTTAGATATTTCTTAGTTTATAAGTTTGGACATAAAACTGTTTGCTATGCCAAAAGTGTAGAAAATAGTTTAAGGATATATGAAATACAGCAACATTGTTTATAAACAATTATGAATACTAAATCGAACTGCTACATTCATTTTGTATGTTTAAATACTTTATAACGCAACATTTCTCTAATTATAAGAGCTACTTAACTTGTTTACATTTAAGTTTAGCAACATGTTGCTGATGAAAACATTTGTAGTTTCGCCTTCATAAAATCGTTATTTTGTCATATACAAAGGGCAAACTTTGTTTCCGAAAAAACATTATTGTTTATAATAGTCTAACAAAATAAATGTTGCTGAAACATTGTATAGAAACATATTGGTTCAAAATAAACAAAACAGCAAGAGAAAACTTTTAATTACTTATCTTTTCATTCTGTTTTATTTATTGTCACTGAATTGTTAACAAACTACCATAAAAATTATGTTGCTAGCAAGATGTTTAGCTCATTTCACGTTTAACGAAACTTTGTTTCACCACAATTTTACTAAATTTTGAACAGCAGCAACATTAGAAAATGCAATCAACATGTTGCTGGTGCTAACATATGTTTACAAACTTCTTAGCAACATTGTTTATGATAGTCTAACAAAATATTTGTTACTGAGACATTGTATAGCTACATTTTAGTTTTAAATAAACAAAGCAGCAAAAGAAACCTTTTAATTATTTCCCTATTCATTCATAATTGGTGAAATGTTGCATACAACTTTGTGTGTTTGGATTTTGAATAGAGTACTATTCGTAAATTAAAGTTAGCAACATGTTGCAGAAATTAAATTGTTTAATACTCTTAATATTTTGTTTGTTTATCTGAAAAATATTCTGCTGGCAACATGTGATGCTATATTTATATTTAAGACAATTTCCTTGTTTGATTTTCATGTGAATTTTTACACAAACTTTCACCTGAATTTGTAAAAAGTATTATGCTTAGGAAAGCAATATTTCTCCTAACATTAAAGTTATAAACATGTTTAAAAACAATTAAAGCTAGCAACATGTTGCAGATGTAAATATTAGCATTAATTTGTATTAAATATTAATTGTTAAAATCGTTGTTTTTTTTATAATTTTAAGCTGATTCTATTAAAACAGTCTTTTTAGATAAAGTTTGATTGAAATTTGTTTACAAATATTGGCAACATGTTGCTGTACTTTTGGTGGATTATTTTTAAAAAATAATCTTTGAATATTAAATGTTTTTTTATTATATTTAGTCTAGAGTTTATGCATATTTATAGCAGACATATTTGTATGTATATGTAGCCACATTTCATTGAAAGTAGATGTTAACTAGTTTGCTTACATTTGCAACATGTTGCTTTACTTTTAGTTTAGCAACATTTTCGTTTAATTGGATTTAGCACCATTCTAAAGAGATTTTTTTTCAATAGCAACATCTTAATATTCAAAATTTTCCTAAAAAATTACTCATATTACCCCCCATAATTGCTGCAACATTGTTTCTCAACATTTTGGTTTTAGTATCATCGAAAGCAATACAATTTCATTAAACAAAAAAACTTGTCTTGTCTCCATTTAACCATTTAAGCAGGTGATTAAAAATTATTTAATAATAATTCTAACTTAAAGAAAGAAAAAGAAAATCTCTTTTTAAAAACGTAAACCAGCATTATATTTGCCAGTTACTTCTAAAGATCCTGTGGTAGTAGCGGTGCCCAAGGGATTTGCAGCAGAACAAGAGTAAGTACCAGCATCATCTATAGCAATAAAAAAGAAACCATTCTTAACACTTTCTGTAGCTGTATAAATAAATATTTTTTTCTTAAAATTTACCTGGATATGCTTGTGGTATAGTTAGACGACAAACGCCATTTCTATACTCTAAAATATGTTTATTACTACTTTCCAAATCGTAGCCATTCTTATTCCACATAACACTGGGCTGAGGATTACACTGGACAATGCATTCGAAACGGGCCTGTTGGCCAGCTACCACAGCTCTATCCTTAAGGGGCTGTTTATAGAAAATATATTAAATATTATGAAGTTTCTTTTGAAATGTTTGTTTGTTTGTTTTATCCAACTTACTGTTATAAACATGGGTGGCTTTTGTGGATATTCATCCCGATTTAAATGTGCATTAACTGGTACATCTTGTGGTAGATCTGCTTGTATAATTTTATATAAATAATTATTTTCTTTTATTTAATTATACAATTAATGTTATTTAACGAACACAAAACACTTACAGCGGGCAAGCTCTTTATTTTTTTTTTAAATAATTATATTAAAACATTAAGGGCCTTTATTACAACTTGCCTTAAAGTTTGCAATAGTAAAAGGTAACTTTACAGTTAACTTTTACTATTGGGAACTTAAAGGCAAGTTGTAATATTGGCCCTAAGGGTGTTTACAGGATGAAGTATTTGTTTTTTAATAAAGTACTTTTTTTTTAATTGTTTTTCATCTATTTATTTCTAAATAGAAATACTTATTATCTTGTTTAACCCTTTTTTTTAAGTATTATATTATTTTTTAAGTTTTCTTTGTTGCAAGCAGGCATTTTTTTTTATAAAATAAACACTTTTAAACACTTAATCATGCAACATTTAAAGTTTTTTCTGTTATTTGTTTTTATTATTACAAATTATTAACTAAATTTAATTTTTTAACAAAAAACATTAGAAATTCATGCAATTTTATTTAAATTTATAAAAAGCGCTTTGATTCAAATGATTGTCGTAATGCACTTGAAAAGCTTTAAAGATGTTATTGATGTCATTTACAAACTGTTAATGGGATTCTTTTTTTAAGTTACGATCCTAAATACAATATTTTTTAACATAATTTTATGTATCTATAACTTAAAGTTAGCCTGACCTAAAAGTATGCTAATTGTTTTTTATTTTTAGCAAGGCCTAGATATATGTTATATGTTGGTGGAGGAATACATTACACTTCTTCACATTTTTAATATATTTAAAAAACCTCCCGAAATTTGGAGTTATAGTCAAAAATGTAATTTTTGTAATTTAAGATCCTTAATGAATCCTGACTCAGTCCTTTTATAATCAATTTCAAATTCTTAAACATATAAGAAAATGAAATCCATAGATTTTTTAAATAACATTAACATTTATAGGTAATATTGGAAAGCATATAGATTTTTTTTCAATAATATAAAACTTTTTGAATTTTTTTTTCTAATTTTTGTTTATTTTGGCGCTAATTAACTTCATAATTATGTTTGAAATGAGTAATACTTGACTAAATATTCGCAATGCCGGATGTGTTCTGAATAAAACCAACTATTATTCACTTAACTTTATGGTAAACTTTAAAATTTGTGGTTGTTTTTTAATGTAAGGAAATTTAACTTTTCCTGATAATTGATTTTTATTTTAATTTTATTTAATATTTAGGTTTTTTATAAAAAAACAAGCAATTTGTAATATAAGCTTAAAAGCAAAAATTTACTTTTTTTAACTACTTTTTATTTTGAGAAAATAAGCGAATTCCCTTTATTGTGAATAAATTCGAAAAGAATCAATCGATTTTTATAATCGATATCTCATTTTGTTCCTATTACATGTGGCTTTGCGATAAAGCATTAAATATGAACATTTTCAGCCGTTTTCGATTTTTCATGATTTTTTTAAAACAAAAAAAAAAATTATATTTTCACGTTAAAAAAATATTTTTTGCTTCAATTTGTTATTATAACTCCGAAACTACTGAGCCGATTGAAACGCAATATATATGTGAAAATTTGTACATAGCATAGGGAAAATGTTTTCAAAATTCAATCAATCGAAAGAAGAACTTTAACTACTCAATTTTATGTATATCATAGAAAAAACTAAAATGTTCTGAAAATGAGCGAATTCACTTAATTAAGAATAAACTCGATAATAATCAATGGATGTTTATGATCAATATCTCATTTTATTGTCATTATATGTGGCTTTGCGGTAAAGCCATAAATCTAAACAATTTCTGCCGTTTTCGATTATTCATGATTTTTTTTAAAATAAAAAAATAGCTATTTTCACGTAAAAATTATATGTTTTGCTTCAATTGGTTATTATAACTCCGAAACTACTGAGCCGATTGAAATGCAATATATATGTGAAAATTTGTACATAGCATGGGAAAATGTTTTCAAAATTCAGTCAATCGAAAGAAGAACATTAACTACTCAATTTTATGTATATCAAGCAAAAAACTAAAATTTTGTGAAATTGAGCGAATTCCCTTTATTGTGAATAAATTCGAAAAGAATCAATTGATTTTTATGATCGATATCTCATTTTGTTCCTATTACATGTGGTTTTGAGATAAAGCAATAAACCTGAACAAAATCAGGCGTTTTCCATTTTGCATGACTTTTTTAAAATAAAAAAAATTTCTATTTCCACGTAAAAAATATATTTTTTGCTACAATTTGTTATTATAACTCCGAAACTACTGAGCCGATTGAAACGCAATATATATGAGAAAATTTGTACATAGCATGGGGAAAATGTTTTCAAAATTCAATCAATCGAAAGAAGAACATTAACTACTCAATTTTATGAATATCAAACAAAAAACTAAAATTTTGTGAAACTGAGCGAATTTACTTTATTGTGAATAAATTCGTATATAATCAATCGATTTTTATGATCGATATCTCATTTTATTGTCATTTTATGTGGTTTTACGATAAAGCATTAAATATGAACAATTTCTGCCGTTTTCGATTTTTCATGATTTTTTTAAAATAAAAAAAATTCCTATTTTCACGTAAAAAATATATTTTTTGCTTCAATTTGTTATTATAACTCCGTAACTATTGAGCCGATTGAACTGCAATATATATGTGAAAATTTGTACATAGCATAGGGAAAATGTTTTCAAAATTCAATCAATCGAAAGACGAACATTAACTACTCAATTCTATGTATATCAAACAAAAAACTAAGATTTTGTGAAACTGAGCGAATTCACTTAATTAAGAATAAATTCGAAAAGAATCAATCAATTTTTATGATCGATATCTCATTTTGTTCCTATTACATGTGGCTTTCCGATAAAGCATTAAATATTAACATTTTCAGACGTTTTCTATTTTTCATGATTTTTTTAAAACAAAAAAAAATTATATTTTCATGTAAAAAATATATTTTTTGCTTCAATTTGTTATTATAACTCCGAAACTACTGAACCGATTGAAACCCAATCTATATGTGAAAATTTGTTCATAGCATGGGGAAAATGTTTTGAAAATTCAAACAATCGAAGGAAGAACATTAACTACTGAATTTTATGAATATCAAACAAAAAACTAAGATTTTGTGAAACTGAGCGAATTCACTTAATTGTGAATAAATTCGAAAAAAATTAATCGATTTTTATGATCGATATCTCATTTTATTGTCATTATATGTGGCTTTACGATAAAGCAATAAAACTGAACAATTTCAGGCGTTTTCGATTTTTCATGATTTTTTTAAAATAAAAAAATTTTGAGAAAATGAGCGAATTCCCTTTATTGTGAATAAATTCGAAAAGAATCAATCGATTTTTATGATCCATTTTTCATGACTTTTTTTAAATAAAAAAAATAGCTATTTTCACGTAGAAAATATATTTTTTGCTTCAATTTGTTATTATAACTCCGAAACTACTGAACCGATTGAAACGCAATATATATGTGAAAATTTGTACATAGCATGATGAAAATGTTTTCAAAATTCAATCAATCGAAAGAAGAACTTTAACTACGCAGTTTTATGTATATCAAACAAAAAACTAAAATTTTGTGAAAATGAGCGAATTCACTTAATTAAGAATAAATTCCAAAAGAATCAATCAATTTTTATGATCGATATCTCATTTTATTGAAATTATATGTCGCTGAGCCGACTGAGCCGATTAAAACGCAATGTATAAACGGATTAAAGGTTATGTAAATCTAAACTTTTTTAAGTTTATTTTAATAACATCCGACTGACGCTTTTTGAGATATCATTAATTATGTGGAGAAACGTCTAACAAAATTCACAACTTTACTTAAAATTTTTTTAAAAAAATAGAATTGAAATTTGTACCATTTCTGTTCTTAGATAGCCATGATACATCAAATCTTTATGGTGGTTAGTCAAGCCTTTTTTTTTGCTGTTGACCTGTGTAGTCATTTCAAACCAAAGTTTAAATTTAATTGCCGCCAAAGTTGAAAAATTTAGGAAAATATATAAAATTCCAAAAAAGTTCACATAGTTTTAATTTATTAATGTAAATTTAAAAATTATTTTAAAATTCCAAGCATTTTCTTTTAATATTTCTTAAAAAACTTGGAATCGATATTTACGAAAATAAAAGATTAAGAAATTACAGCCTAAGGATTCATTTAATGCGAGAAATCTTTATGGGGTTTGTCAAACATTTGCCCTAGGAACTTGTTCAAAACAATATTTCAAGCAATTGACGATGTTCCTAGCAACATGTTGCAAAGAAATTGTTAAAACAGTTGTGCAATCCAGTACTGATTGATATCAAATTGAGAATTATTTGAAATCGAAGTTTTTCTCAAATATCAAACATATAAGAACGATTTGGAAAACCTTTATTATTACAGGTATTTCGACGACAAGAGGAGTTTATACTCTATAACTTTGTTTTCAAATTGAGGACTTCTGTCAAAAAGTCCAGGGGGTGAAAAAAGGAAATTTAACACCCACCCTCCAAACCAAAAAGTTTTAATATAAACAAGTAAGAGAGCTATATGCCGAATCTTATATACCCTTCACCAAATTATACTTTAAAACAAAATTAAAAAAAAAAAATATTTTTTTTAAACAATTTTAAAAAATTTTTTTTTTTTTGAAATTGTTTTTTCCAATTTTTTTTTTTTTTAATTTATTTGTGAAAAAAATGTATGACAAAAAATATTTTTTGTGAAAAAAATTCGGGTTAAAAAATATTTTTCCCGATTTTGATCCATTGTAGGTCCAACTTACTATAGCCTTATATACATCGTTGCAATGGACTTTGAAATATCTATCATTAGATATCCATATTGTCTATATTTATGACTTAGTAATCGAGATAAAGATAAAAAATAGGCGAAAAGAGATTGTCTCGGATTTTTGCTCATATCTCCGTTATTTATGGACGGATTTTGCTGATTTTAAATAGGAAACTTCTCGAAAGCATGTCTGACAGAATTATTGAAGATATGGATTCCGAAGATATCTGGGGTCTTCAGAAAATTGATTTCAACAGACGGACAGACAGAGGGACATGGCTAAATCGACTCCGCTATCTATTAGGATCCAGAATATATATAGACTTTATAGGGTCGGAAAATTATATTGTGGAAATTACAAACGGAATGACAAACTTATATATGCCGCTCTCACGAAGGTAAAGAGTATAAAAAGGAAAAAAATATATTTATTTCCTCCTCCCAAATGTTTGTCCAGCATCCGCTCCTGCGTTAAAGATTGATTTGGGAACCATATTTGATATCAAATTTTGTTAAAGATTTTCTTTTTTATAAAATGTGGAATGCAAAACTATCTGTGGGTTTGAGAAACCTTTGAGAACAATGTTTGATGTCAAATAAATATATCAATCTGTTTCAAATATTTGTCTCTGTTTTGGTTGGGTAGTTATTGTTAAAAAAATTCCTTCGGTTTTATTAAAAATTCTCGATAATTTTACAAACAATTTTGTTCTAGAATTATTCTTATTTGGGATGCTTGGTAAATTTTCGATAATTTGTTTTTGGTCGGTCGGATATATGTTTTGTTTGTTATCACACCAATATAAATACACTGTACAATTTAAACAAATGTTGCTGGCAACATGTTTGTTTCAAAATTTCCAGACAGATTGTTGTTTTTAATCAAATTTTTACGTGAATCTTAACATAACACTAACATAAACTTTTTAAATCATAATAAACAAATTCCTGATAAAACTTTAGTAAAATCATAAAAAATACATTAAACGAATGTTTCATTTTTATTAAAATGCTGGGATAAATGAAAAATTTGGAATTTTATGAAACGAAAATTGATTATTCTTTTGAATTTAATAACAACTAAAAACATTTTGTCCAACATAAGGCTGCATAATAATATTGAAATTAAAAAAAAACTGCATGGAAAACTTTTAATGATTTTGATTGATCTATGAGGCTTACAGCAAGGAATAGTCAAGTATGATGATAAACGAAACAGCATTTGGAGAGTTTTAAAGCTTTGACAAGATTGTTCACGCATTTTGAGTAGAAGGAGAGTAGGTAGCAGTTTTGCTTAAAGCTTCATATGATCCACGATTTATATGTATTTTTTTTTTATTTCTATTGTACAATAATGAAATTATTTCCATGAAAGCTTGAGAAAAGCTTAAACGTTCCTTTTAAAAAAAATATAACAAATTATTTAAACACAACATCAAGTCACAACATTGAATTTTACAAACATAAAACAAGACACTTTTTTTAAGTCTCTCGTATTCGCTGACAACAACCCACCTGGGTAAGGTAAACGATGTAAATTGTGTAGCGAACCATTACTGTGCAGACGATCGATATTGACATCGATCACCTGGGTATTGGGTAGACTGTAACGTTTCTTAAGTCTGTTCATGGCAAACGAAGGAGCATTGGAGGAGGTCGTCTTATACGATGGACCTCTAGAGTGTTTGTAGGTTTCGGTATCTGAATAATAGCCACCGCTACCCGACTGACTGCCATAGAATTGGGTGGGTGTTGAGGTCGTGGAACGTTCATGACGTACAGGTATGATTAAGTCGCGACCACCCGGCAAAGGATAGGATGACTTGCGACCCGTTTGTTTAAGCTGTTGGGCGGTAGTCGGGGGCAAAGATGATTGTGAGCTATTCCATTTGTTGGCCACAAATTTGTGACCCTCACCGGGGAATAGTATACCGAATTCATAACCGAAATCATATTTAAAGTAAATTAAACCGGTATTGGGATCAACACATTTCGTACCTGGATTTATTATAATTTTGGGAAAGGACAAAGGAAGACACATTGAAATAAGACAAATATAAATATACATACTTAACAAATAAAATTAGAAATGCTTTTGAATAAAAAAATAAAATAAAGCAAACTAAGGGTTAAATAAATACATACTTATAAAATAAAGAAAAAAATAAAAACAAGCAAACTTTTAAAAATTTTGAAATAAATTAGAAACCAATATGGCCAAATTATTAAAGGAAACACAGCTTTTTCTATCATTGCAATTTTATGAAAATTGTATTAAAACTGTTTCCCTTAAAGCTTTTTTATTTGCCCAAAAACTTACCGTATTGTGAAACTCTGGACTCATCACGATATGCCTGAGGCTTATTGTCACCCTCACTGGGTGCTCTCTTGAAACCGGGTCTAAAACTGTGCGTTATAACACGCGGCTCTGTGGTGGAACCATTAACCATGGTAGTTTTGGTAATTTTGTGAAGATCCTCCTTTACATCTTCCACAAACTTGTGAGACTTTTGCATAAATGTGGAACTCATAGATTTAGCCTGCTCTTCAGCCTGAGATTGTATGTAGCCATAGCGGGGTGGAGAACCCACTTTGAGATTCATGTCATCGCGAGAAAAGTTTTGCTGATCCTGCTCGTAAAGGGTAGATTGATAGTTTTGTTGGTTGGAGCGCATGGAGGAGTGGCGACTTAGTGATTGAGTATGGGGATTAACACTGCTGCCGCGTTGTTGGCGCAAAGCATTGGCATCGATTTGTATTTTTGAAGGCATTTCGGGACCATGATCGAATTCCATGGGTGAAAGCACACGTTCATAGGAGCGTGGCAGACTGCAGGAACGGCCAGGACGTGGTGGCTCTACATGACGGAAACGCAGAGGACCCTGTTCACCCATGGGCGTCCAGAGAGGAGAAATTTTAGCATTTTCAATTTCGCTATCATAGTCGGATTCTCTAAAGTCGCCTGGTACAAATTTAGTGGGCGTGGGTGGTGGTGGCATACGTTGACGTGCTGGGGTACAGCGTGGTGATGGTGTGGGACTGTAGGGGAAGGGTTCCAATTGCTGCTGTTGCTGCTGACCATAATTTTGCATGTGCGAGGATGACTCTTCTTTTTGGGAATCGAAGTGTATAACACGCTTGGTTTGCTGCATATTCACCACACGTTGGCAGGTTTCCGAGGACTCCTTCATTTGCATAACATTTTTGGTCTCAGTGGCCATCTTGGCCATATGCAAAGGTGTGCCAGCTATGGCATTGTAGTACACAGTAGGCTGGGCACTAGCAGCCGGTTGTTGATATTGAGGCTGTGGCCTAAACTGGGGCTGTTGTGGTGGAGTTTGTTGCTGCTGAGCAGCAGCCAAGAATTTAGCAGCCACCGGTTTGGGTTTGAAAACTTGTTGGGTTTGTTGCTGCATCTGTTGCTGTTTGTAACTATGAAACTGTTGTTTACTGGTTTCAGTTTTAACCTCATGCCTTTGCTCCTGTCTGATGGGTTCAAATTTAGGCTTAGCTGGCACCGTCTCAAATTCCATGGGTGAGGGTGTTACCACCACCACGGGCGACTTGTGACCATTGATCTTGGTGCTTGGTACCGGTGTAGGTGGAAACACTACACGATAACCTTTCAACTCACTTTCTGACTCACAATTGCGTGATACAGAACGGAAACGTTCATCAATCTCACTGCTGTAATCACTGAATTCAGCTGGTGTTTTACGTTGCACTGGTATTGGACTGGCTGCCACGGGAGCCTTGATGGGTGTCGACTGAAATTTGGGACCAGTTGTTGATGACGATGACATATTGTAGGCAATATTCTTGGTCATCGATGTAACCTTATAATCCTGTGAGAAGTAGAGCAACATAAGTTAATTAGTTTTTGTTAATTGTTTGGGATAATTTTAATTAAAGAACGAACAAGGCTTAACAGCGGTGGTACTTAGTTATACAATTAGTGGCTAAAAACAAATATTTAACATTTAGTATTAATAATAAGTTATTAATAGAACTTAATCGTACATGCCTTGTAAAATCTTTTATAGATTAAATAAAAGCTTTTTTCATTACATAAGAAACTAAGTTGCATATGGAGGTAAGACTGTCTGGAATATTCTTTACTTAATAATCTATATTTAAGGATCAGTATTTATGGGTAATTAGTGCTGAGGATTTTTAAACAATACTTCATAATAGTGTGGCTTAGGACTTCTAATAACAACTGTGGTATTACATTGATCCAATCAAATCAAACATTCTGAACTAAGGAAATTTTAAGTTGGCTTACAGGAAGAGTACGTAAATAATCTGTGTAATTTTGATCTTTAAATTAATAAGCGATTTATTGAAAGTTTCCATAAGATTTAGTGAATACTTTTAACAAAATTACTCCAAAGACCCCATTTTATGCCAACCATATTATTCCCAAAACATTGTAATACAGTGAGGCCTCGATTATCGGTAATTCGATTAACCGGCAACATCAATTATCCGGGAAAGATTTAAATTTTTTATTTTAAAAAAGTAGTATTTTTACTACTATTTTAAAAAAAAGTAGTATTTCTACTACTATTTCTAAAAAAAGTAGTATTTCTATTACTACTTTAAAAAAGTTTTATTTCTACTACTATTTTTAAAAAAAAGTAGTATTTCTACTACTCTTTTTCAAAAAAGTAGTATTTCTACTACTATTTTAAAAAAGTATTATTTCTACTACTATTTTTAAAAAAAGTAGTATTTCTACTACTATTTTTAAAAAAGTAGTATTTCTACTACTATTTTAAAAAAGTAGTATTTCTACTACTATTTTTAAAAAAGTAGTATTTCTACTACTATTTAAAAAAAAGTATTTCTACTACTATTTTAAAAAAGTAGTATTTCTACCTACTATTTTTAAAAAAAGTAGTATTTCTACTACTATTTTTAAAAAAAGTAGTATTACTACTACTATTTTAAAAAAGTAGTATTTCTACTACTATTTTTAAAAAAAGTAGTATTTCTACTACTATTTTAAAAAAAGTAGTATTTCTACTACTATTTTTAAAAAAAGTAGTATTTCTACTACTATTTTTAAAAAAAGTAATATCCGACCATTACGGATAATCGAGGTCTCACTGTACTTATCATGTTCTGCGCAAAATATCACGGAGTATTCACTGAAGTAGTTATGTAAATGTAGTACAAAAGTACCTAAAGATAAAGACAACTTCTTAAAGCTAATATTTGCCTGATAGAGACGCCAAAACAGCCCAAAAAGAAAAGCAGCAGTAAGACTTCAATTGCAAAATCTTGCAACAGGAAAAGCAGCTAATATTCAGAAGAATATTATTGGGTTTATGGAAACTAAATATGAATTTCTTTAATTTTGGTGGTAATTTGATGTGATTTTTAAACGCGATTTGAAGCAATTTTCACAAAATTTCACCTAATTTCCAGAATTTGCAATCAACTTTAGTTAGTAAGCAAATTAGCTCACTTGACGGTTGATTTGAGCTTCAACATGGTGAAAAGAAGTTTGTTTTTAGGAGATGACCTGCAAAGTTTTGTTTTTAAAACTATAAACATTTTCAAATTCATATTATTTGTATTAAGAAAAATGGCAATGCTGATAAAAGGAGCCATGCTTAACAAAGTCTATTTTTACGCTACTGGATTTAATGGCCAGAAAATTGGCTAAGGGCGATCGCACAGTGGTTTAGACACGTTTTTTCTTGGAAATCTCAGGAACTATTTGAGATATTGTTACGAAATTTCACATGGTTGGAGCTGAAGTGTTTTCGAGTTTCTTTACATTTGTTAAGCTTCTTAGAGCTAATGGTGGCCAGTGCGTGGCCCCTCAAAGTTGCTCACCTCGAGTCTCAAATTTTTTAAAAAAAATCCTCAAAAATCCATTTATGATCCGAATGATCTTCCTTGAGAAGATCTACAAAAAATGTAGGTTATCTCTATTAGTTGAAGAGATATTTAGGTTTATTGATTTATTTTTTTAAATTTTGCTCGATCTTTTTATGGTTTTTTAGATATGGCGGACCTACGGAGTTTCAAAATTTATTTCTAAAATATTAGCTATATTGGCGATAAAATTCTAAATAAAAGAACTTGCTAATATAAAAAGTTACACGCATCCAAAGTTGGAACATGTAAAAAGTGCGTTTTTTCTCAAAAAGGCTCATATGATTTTTCTTTCGTAGAAAAAAATTTTCTTCGGGACTATATACAATTTTTATAAGATCCGAAAAGAGAACTTAATGCAAAAGCGTGTAAAGTAAATTTTGGCTCACTTAAGCGGACACAACACCCTGCAGACGTATCCAAATTTGGCTAATTTTTAAAAAAAAATTTTAGATTTGAGTAAAAAATTCTAAAAAGGCAATGCACCAATCCTCGAAGATGTTCCATATTTGTATAACTCTATATATTACTTAAACACGTACCAAGGTTTTTTACTATCACACGGTAAATAATGTCACAGTAGGCACTTTTCTAAATAAACTCAGTTTTTGGAACACATTTTTCCCCGGTTAAGGGGAATTTTGCATGAAATGTATGAAAAAACGGACAAATTTTTCAAAGGGGGCAAGGTTTGTGGAACTTCTGAGGAGTAAATTAAGTTTTTTTTGTATAAGTATTTGATATTGGTGAAAACCAATATCAAATACTTATACAAAAACACCTCAGCTCCAACTATGTGAAATTTCGTAACAATATCTCCAATAGCTCCTGAGATACCGAATTATTTCCAAAAAAAAAAAACTTTCTAAACCATCGGTATGGAGGCATAGATCATATGGTAATGCCAGAATTATTTGAAGTATCCATACTCTACACGATCACATTTATTGTTGGAATCCTAAACCCTTCTTCTCGAGAACATAGGTTTTTTAATTCCAAACAACACGAACTTATAGGATGATCTCCCTCTTCATATACAATAAGCCTCTCCCATTTACACGGACGGATATAAAAATGGAATCATGATAACAGAGGTGTCTACATTCAGAGATTTGGGATTAGGGTGTTTTTTAATATCGCAAATGGAAGTAGTATTTTTAAACCTGAGTTATCAGGCGATAAAATCACTAATCACACAACAGGTCCAGAATTCCCGATGAAATAGATCTCCTATGTGGCATTCTGTTGTCCACGTGTAGGGACCAATTAAATATACCCAAATAGGATGTGCAAATAGGCTGCTACCTGTTAAACTAAACTATAATTTGATATAGCAAATTTGATTTAACAAAACCTCCAATGAAAATTAAATAAAGTGACACTGAAATATCGAACTTGATTTCCTTAAGAAAGAATTTGCCTAAATTCGGAAGGTATATAGGGGTGATTCTTCTTGCAACTGTGGAACCTTAATTATTTTTAATAAAACACACAAAAAACAACAAATAAAACTTAAAAACTATTTTAAACAATTTAACATATAAATAAAATGCATACTTAAACAGCAAATTAAACAAATAAAAAAAAATATGAGTAAGTGGGCGTTTTAAAGAGGTTAAAAATGCACTATGATGAGTTACGAATGAGTATTAGTGCTAAATTTACAGGAACGTGTGGCATATTTATAAAATGAAAATTTCAACACAGCTTTAGAACAACATCAACAAATATATATATAAAACTAAACACTGTAAACACAGTGTGAACGAACTAAGTTAAGTATACAATTAGATACAAGTTATAAAAAATAACAACAAAAAAGCTTTGATTTGATATTGAATACAAAAATTCGATTACAAATACGACAAAGGTAGATTTACACTACGAGAGTATAAAGTTTTAGTGCTAATTTACAGAAATTATTTGCAGACATTTAAAGGACATTGAATTTGAGTTGCCTCGTTTTATGGTTTTTTTTTATTAAGCGAACCTTATCCTCATGATGATATTTGTTTTCTTGGGATGCAAATGATTCCTGCTTATCGGGACCATTATGTTGGCTGGCATTCGAGGAGGTGTAATAGAGTTGGGCAGGTGGTTGTGGTTTCAGACCAGGACCATTATTGCTGGAGGAACTTTCATAAAACGATTTATTTTCCATAGTGGAGGATTCCATTTTCGAGAAACTGGATATTTCCTCAGTATCGGCTGCATAGCCATTTGTTTTGAAAGCACTTGGATGAACATGTTGAGGACGACGCAAAGAGTTTTCATCCGATTCACTGCCACTATACTTCCAACGATCGCTTTCATAGTCACTTTCATAGTATTCACCACGGGGTGCTTGCATTTTGAGGGGCACTACGGGTGGTGGCGGTTTGTATGCCGGTTTGGAGCTAGCCATTGTAGGTGTTATGGTGGGCACTGAGTGTGGCAAAACCCTAGAGGGTCCTCCTTGTATGAGATTCTGTTCGATGGTTTTCTCCATGGTCTCTACTAAAGATTGGCGGCGTTGTTCTGGTTGGCCGGCAAAGCAAATTTCTGGCGGTGTTCCCGGTTTTAGTTCTATGCCATCTATGGGTGTTTTGGCCCGAGGCTTGGCCGGTATGGGTATGGATTGTGTGACCTGCTTGACTAGGAAGGGGGCACTTAATTCCTGGGTGGGTGTGGCTAGTTTTTGTATTTTAATCTCTTTAACTTCATGCTTTTGGGTTTTGGTATCACTATGTTGCTCAAACTCGCTGGTGCAACTTTCATAGCCACTTACATGATTGGGAGTCCATAATTTCGACATGGCCAAACCCTCAGCCGAGGGCTTGGGAGAGGGTGAGCGAGTAAATTGTTGGGCTGGAGTGGGTAAAGTGGCCGCTGGTCTCATTATAGGCTGGCCATATTCCACCTTTACCGTTTTCGTTAGCATAGTATCATGACTATAGGTTTCCGAAGCCATGGGCATATTTGCAGCAAAACTGGGAGCTGTAGATGAAGATTTAGTGGGTGTTTGTGGGGGAAAGATGGAGACACCACCATGAGGAGGTTCTTTGCTACTAATTTGTCGTTCTTCAATTTTTTGTATCTTTTCATTTAAAGTGGCTTTGTTAGTTTTCTCCGTGTTGGTGGTGTAACAAATTTCAGGTGGTGAACCTGGTACCAGATTCAAATTCTTCAATTCTTCTTCCAAATTTAAGGAAGGTTTCTGTGATTCCAGCTTTGTGGGTTTTGCATCATAATTTTGATAGTTTGTGCGATCCTCCGGAGGCCTCTCCTTAGCTACCTCATCGATTTTCTTGAAATACTCAAAGGAAGAGGATTTCTTTTCGCTGGTATTCGAAGAGGACATTGTTGATGTCATGGAGCTGGTGTTGTAGCTTTCATGGGGATGTGGTACGATAGTGGCAGTTACTGGTGGATAAGGTTTGGGTGGCACTGGTGGCGGGGTTTGTGTGTAACCAATCTTTGTGTTGAGGTTATCAAAATTGGATGAGAGTGACTTTAATTGTTCCAACTGATGGCTGAAATCAGTTACATCCTGGTTAGTTGGGATGGTGGTGTGTTGGTGGGTGGTTGTAGTTGTTGTTGTTGTTGGTATTTGTTTGACCTCATTTTGTGTGGGAACTGTGTTGTTGTTGTTGGTACGTTGTTGCAATTCGGGCAAATCTAAGTAGGCGGATTTGTGTTCTAGACGCATGGTTGCCTCAGTAGTGCAACGATGCTCAGTTATGATCTTTGACTCAGATAAGCCATGCAAATCGTTGGAGGTGGTTATTTCAGATTGTTGGGTTTCGAACGACTGAGGTTCTTTGGCAAGCGTCTATAAAGTGTTGTAGTAATTGTAATTGTTGGTAGTTGGTGATGGCAGTAGTAAGTAGTACAAGGACAATCACATTACAATCACACATTTTATTGATTTATTTTGAATGTAGGAATGAAAAATTTTTTTTCGCACAAAGATGAAGCATTGAGAAACAAATGAGGCATTAAAAAATTCCAAAATTTCCCAAATTTTTTTTATGAATTTTTGGTTCAAATGTTTTGTTTTTTAAATAACCAAATGAAAGCGTTTAATTTTGCATTGAATAGACATTTTAAGGATCAAAGAGTTCAAAAATTGTTGATATAATTTTTTTTTTTATTGAACAAGGCGCGTGGTTTTTTGTTTTAAATAATTATGAAAATAAAGAAAAAGTTTACAAATAAAGTTTAATTTAAAAAAAAGTATGTAAATATATATTGAAATTCATTACAATTTTAAGGTAAATAAAAATAAAGGAAATAAAATCCAATTAAATATTTAAAATAAATAAATATATAAAAATAAAATAAATAAATTCAAAAAATAAATACAAATGCATTTATAAAATAAAAAGTGGGAGGATATTTCAAGGGTAATAATTATAATAATGAAAAATAAATAAATAAATTTAATTTTTGTCTTTAAATGATAAATAAACCAATCTCTTGAAATGATATTTCATTTTCTAATATTCACATGCAAACTTACTTCAGATTTGAATTCACTGGGCGTCTCAAAGACAATGGTCTTAACCACTTCTTGCATACGTTCGGGTGTTGGCTCCAAGACAGCGCAATCGGCTATACTTTTGGCTTCACCACCAGCATTGGTGGCTTTAACCATGTATTTGCCAGAATCGCTTTGTTGTCCTATTTTAAACATGGAAAATTGTTTATATCATATTAATTAGATGTAAATTTTTAGACTTCTTACCCTTTTCAATGATCAATTTGTGGGTGTTGCCTTGTGTTAGTAGTCTATGTACTGACAAACCTGATTCATTCAAAGGTTTTTCATCTTTCATCCAAACCACAGTGGGTTCTGGCAAACCAGTCACTTCCACTTCCATTGTGATTTTTTCGCCCCTTTTAACAACTTGGGCCTGTAAACGTCTACCGAAGACAGGGGGGAAGATGGTTTCTGTAAATAAAAATCAATTGTAAGTTTCTAGGCTCTTTAAGATTAAGAATTCTGGGTAAAAAGCGCTCTGTTTCAAAACATCAATTTCGATCCAAGCTCAGGATTTGGTTCTATAAAGCTCAATTTTTGGTTAAAAAAAACAAAAAATGTTTTTAATTCAATTAAACAATTTTGTCATAACAGATTTTGCTGTTAAGATGCAGCTGTTTTATCTCAAAAGGTTTTGGGAATATTACTTTTGCAAAATTGTCAAATTTTAATTGTGTGTGATTTTAATGAGTAAGTGTTAGGTGTTATTTGGGAAGATATTCCTTTTAAACGTCGACATCTCGTATCTTATTCTTATTCTAATTACATATTTTAGCTTTTTACCATTCAAAATACAAATGTTTTTAGTGCTCCTTTATATGATTTCAAAAAAGGTAGAAGAGTTTTATCAAAATTTATACCATACGCCTCTACAGTGCACAGTAGTATCTTAAAAATAAATATGAAATTTCTAACTTTCTGAACCGATTGACAGGAATTTTTCGAGTTTAAGTTTTGACGACTCAGTAAGTGGGGTCTTAAATAAGTGCACCTCAGGCATACATTAATTATACCCTTCACCTTCGTGAGAAGGGTATATATCAGTTTGTCATTCCGTTTATAATTTCCACAATATAATTTTCCGACCCTATAAAGTATATATTCTGGATCCTTATAGATAGTGGAGTCATTTAGCCATGTCCGCCTGTCTGTTGAAATCAATTTTCTTAAGACCCTAGTTATCTTCGGGATCCAAATCTTCAATAATTCTGTTAGACATGCTTTCGAGAAGTTTCCTATTTAAAATCAGAAAAATCCGTCCATAAATATCGGAGATATGAGCAAAAATCCGAGACAACCTCTATTTTTGGCATATTTTTGATCTATATCTCGATTACTAAGTCATAAATATAGACACTATGGATATCTAATGATAGATATTTCAAAGTCCATTGCAACAATGTATATAAGGCTATAGTAAGTTGGACCTACAATGGGCCAAAATCGGGAAAAATATTTTTTAACCCGAATTTTTTTTCACAAAAAACATTTTTTTGTCATATATTTTTTTCACTAATAAATTAAAAAAAAAAATTTAATTAAAAAATTTTTTTAAAAAAAAATTCGAAAAAACTTTAAAAAAAATTTTTTAAAATTTTTTAAAAAAATTAAAAAAAAAAAAATTTATTTCAAAGTATAATTTGATGAAGGGTATATAAGATTCGGCACAGCCGAATATAGCTCTCTTACTTGTTTGTACCAAAGAATCGTCGTCTACGAGGAGCAGAATTCATCCAAAAGCAGGGAAATCGGATACCATACGAACTGAAGCCGAGAGACCTTGAAAGACGATTTTGAATATGTCTGAATTATGCTTGAACGCTATAAAAGAAAATCATTTTTGCACCGAGCTATTACTTGCTATGAAAAATTGATCCATTATACTAACCCGAAGCGTAAGAGTCCGGTCAACCAGCCGAATCGACAGCAAAGCCAAATATTAATGTGCTTGGTGAGAGCAAAAGGGTCCTATATATTATGAGCTGCTTCGGTACCTGTACTGAAAGCAACTAATTCATTTGAAGCGTGCATTGACCGAAAAATGAACAGAGTATGCGGCCAGACATGAAACCGTAATATTCCATAATGACAACGCTCGGCCATATGTTGCAATACCTGTTAAAAAGTATTTAGAATTAAGTAGTTGGGAAGTTTTCCCTCAGCTGCCTTATAGTCCAGATCTTGCTTCGTCCCACTACTATTTGTATCGATCAATGCCGAACGCTCTCTGTGGGATACGCTTCACTTTGGAACAGAGTATCCGATATTGGCTTGATTCGTTTTTGGCCTCAAAAGACGAGCAGTTCTTTTGGCTGGGAATCGATATGTTGCCAGTAAGATGGGAATCGCTAATAAAGGTCAACAGCATGGAGAATTATACATAGAGACGAGGCACTCCGTTTTTTCAAACTAAAATAACACAAGTCATATGTCTGATACGACAATGAAATACATTGACTAACATTTATTTTGTTGTTGAGTTAGGTTTTTGACAACAGACTTAAGCCGTGTGTCCACTACCAAGTTTTCTTGCGGAAGTTGCTTCCAGAAGTGTCTTCCAGATGTTTCTTTATGTGTAAACACGTATTAGAAGTCGACTTCCAAAAGTCACGGCTTGCAGAAGCTACTTGCAGGAATTATATGGAAACACGTGTTTGTTGCTTGCTGTAACGACATGCTGTGAACTGCAAGTGTTTTGAAGACTTGCAGAAGAAGTCGGGTATACATCAGGTAAACGGTTTGTGGTATTCTGTTCTGTTTTCAGTTTTGTTTTGTATTTTTTTTTGAGTTCTTTTCCAAATTTATAAAAATGGGCAAACATAAAATCGTTTGGAGTAGTGCAAAAATACATCGAACAGTAACTAAAATCCAGTCTGTGGGAGGTATAGCCAATCTCAGATAAAATGTATACAAAATCATCATTAGAAATGTTTCATTAAAATCTACGCGCCGCAGCACCCAATTTCCCACCCAAACACTTAATTTTGCTTCTTTTTAATAAATATGCTGCGATAGCATCTGCAAATCTTATTTTGCCACACCATGTGTTCGTAATTTCTACATTTTTCACTTGTGACCCCACAAAGTATATATATTCTGGATCGTTATATATAGCAAAGTCGTCTGTATGTTGAAATCAACTTTGCGTAGTCTCCAAATAACTTACAAACATAATTGATACATCAATATATCGGAAATTCTCGGTCGCTATTTAAAATCGAGAAAATCGGCTCACAAATGGCTGAGATATAAGGAAAAAACCGGGACAACCTCGATTTTAGGCCTATTTTGTATCTATATCTGGATTACTAAGTCATTAATATCGACAATATGGATATCTAATGATAGATATTTCAAAGTCCATTGCAACGATTTATATAAGGCTATAGTAATTTGGACCTACAATGGGTCAAAATCGGGAAAATTATTTTTTAACCCGAATATTTTTATACCACAAAACATTTTTTTTTTATATTTTTTTTTTACTTATAATTAAAAAAAAAAATTTAAAAATTAAAAAAAAAAAAATTTAAAACTATTTTGAAAAAAAAAATTTTTTAGATTTTGAAAAAAATTTGAAAAAAAAATTCTTTTTTAAATTTTTTAAAAACAATTTAGAAAAAAGAAATTTAATTGTGTTTAGCTCAAAATATTTAAAATTTTTATTTTAAAGTATAATTTGGTGAAGGGTATATAAGATTCGGCACATCCGAAAATAGCTCTTTTACTTGTTATACTTTCATTCGTACAAAAATCAAATTCTACTGCAAGCTGTACTCACATTGTGTGGAAACACGTCTGCAATTTCTTGCAGCAAGTTTGTCGTAATAACTTCTACAAACTATTTCTAGAAACAGACTTTCGCAAGTTTCTGTTTGAGTGGAAACACTTCAGCAAATACTTGCAGAAGTTCTTCAGCAAGTGTCTTGCTAGTGGACACACGGCTTTAGGTTTCTGACGATTACGTCTCGTCTCTATGGCCGACAATTTGAATAAATTTATATTGTAAACATTTTTAAATTAAATTTTTTAGGATTTTTTAAAATATCTTTTGAATATCGAACGAATACTCCTTTGCTCTACCTGTGTGAAATTGAAAATCAATCGGATTTATTTCGAAAAATATTTTTATTCAGCCCCGCTGTTTATATATGCATTTGTGCTGATGTTTATAAAGCCAAAAAGTAATGGTCCAACCATACATTGTTTAAATCAGCCCTGAATCACTTCCTGATTCATTTTGTTTATTTTAAATCAATATGTATGTATTTAGCTTTCATCAGATTTCCCAAATGAAAACACATAGATGTCAATACCATAATACAAGGAAATAATCATCCCGATTGCCAAGAAAATGGGTCACAAATTCTTCTAAATAAATGTTAGCAGCTTAAAATATCCTCATCATCTCCATTTACGATAGAGGCAGGCATAAACAAACTGTCATTCATAGAATTCAAATAGAAAATTTATTTTCACAAACAGTCAAAAGTGAAATATTTATTACACATCTGGGTAACATCTGTGTTTGCATATATACATAATTAGGATACTCATGCTTCTCTCATACTCATTATTCGTTCGTGCATATTGATCATATTTATTTGAGTCTATAAATTTTCAGCAAAAATAATTAACAGACAATTATTATTTAGACTTTCTCTCTTTCCAACACAAATAAATAAATCAAAATTCTGCTTTAGTAACAATTTCTAAAAATAATTTGCAAAAATAACAATATAAAAAAGTACTATTTATTTAAATTTGAAAATTTCCAGTAA
Organism: Calliphora vomitoria; assembly: GCA_942486065.2. Lineage (NCBI taxonomy): Eukaryota > Metazoa > Arthropoda > Insecta > Diptera > Calliphoridae > Calliphora > Calliphora vomitoria. The sequence continues at coordinate 36,887,030 of OW818031.2, read as the reverse complement.
ATAAAAAGCATAATGGCCAACACATATAAACAAATTACACATACATACATACAAACATATAAACAATTAAATCTGTTTGTATCGTAATTGCCAAAATAAACATTTTAACATTAATAATAAAAGAAAGAAATATATATATATAAATTTAATTAAATTAAATTGAAAATAAAACTACGCCCACCTAAAAAATTGTGTTCCAGAAAGCCATAAATACATACATATACATATGAATAAAAAGGCGCAGCGGCAGGAGCAGGAGCAGAGAAGAAAAGATGTTTGTTAAAAATAAAAAACCATTTGTAATGACATCATAAAGAGTGAAATCAATTGAGTTATAATCATATTTTCACTTCTAAATATAAGATTGCATATACGATCTTTATATGTATATTTTCATAAATTTCCTTTCAACAACCTTAAATATCAATTAATTTTACTTAATATTCCATTCATTATTATTTATTTAAAATGTATAAAAATACTTAGCTAGACTTTGAATTCATTTGGTCAGGGACACATGCCATAACCATCTTCATTTTTATGACAGTACGATCATCACGATCATCATCATTGTCTTTTATATAGAATATATCGACAGTTCTATAATAAATTTTAAGATTTTTGTATAAATAAATATAGAAACCCCAAAAAAAATATTTTAAACATTTCAAATGTTTTCAAATTCAAATTTTTTTGTTTACATTCATGAAAATGTTTGCCAAAATTTATTTTTTTGATATATTATTCTTTTTTTTTTTTTTAAACATTGAATACGTTTATTGTCCTACACAATTGTAAATATTATTTGACATTTAATTTTATGCAGTCTATGATGTATGTGGGTAAAATTTGATTATACGCTATTTTGTAAAATAATTTGCAATTTGTAAAGATTTATAGAGATCAGAGCAGAACAACATGTCGAGCCCTAACAGCGAAAAATGCTTAAACATACCCAATAAATGCAAATATAACTGATTTTTCATTTCAAAAACTCATGTAACAGTTGCTAAATAATTTACTTAAATTATTTTAAGCAGCTTTCAAAATTTTTAAAATGAAACATTAGTTATATTCGCATTTATTGGCATTTTGCGATGAGTGCCTTGAGGCATGCTTAAGCATTAGAAGGTTATGGGAAAAACCATAGACAATTATACATAGAGACGAGACACTCTGATTTGTTAAACAAAAATACAACAAATCATATGTCTCACACAACAACAAAATACATTGGCTAGCATGTATTTTGCTGTTGCAAGAGTTAGGTTTTTGACAACAGACTTAGGTTTTCGACAATAACGTCTCGTCTCTATGTTACTCTATTTGAAAACCTTACAACTTTATAGGAGAAGGATTTCGTGGATTTTTATTTTAATATAAACAAGTAAGAGAGCTATATTCGGCTGTGTCGAATCTTATATACCCTTTACCAAATTATACTTTAAAATAAAATTAAAAAAAATGTTTTTTTTTAAATTTTTAAAATTTTTTTTAAAGTTCCTTCCAATTTTAAAAAAAAATTTTTAATTAAAAAAAATTTTTTTTTTTTTTAATTTTTTAGTGAAAAAAATTTATGACAAAAAAATTTTTTTTGTGAAAAAAAAAATTGGGGTTAAAAAATATTTTTCCCGATTTTGACAGATTGTAGGTCCAACATGAAATATCTATCATTAGATATCCATATTGTCTATATTTATGACTCAGTAATCGAGATATAGATCAAAAATAGGCCAAAAATCTCTGTTATTTATGGACAGATTTTGCTGATTTTAAATAGGAAACTTCTCGAAAGTATGTCTGACAGATTTATTGAAGATTTGGATCCCGAAAATATCTGTGGTCTTCAGAAAATTGATTTCAACAGACAGACGGGCATTGCTAAATCGACTCCGCTATCTATAAGGATCCAGAATATATATACTTTATAGGGTCGGAAAATTATATTGTAGAAATTACAAACGGAATGACAGAAATATATATACTCTTCTCACGAAGGTGAAGGGTATAAAAAAGGAGGAAAATGCATATAAGCTTATTGCTTTTCTATAAAATAGTGCCTGATGCAACTATTAACCACGTGGACACCGGTGTCCCAACACAAAAATATTGAATAACTAAATAACGAAAAAAAGAATGGATTTCATTTTAATTTAAGTTCGTAAACGTTTATGTTATAAATGTTTAGATCAAAACAAGTTCGGTTACAGCATTTATTTTTTATTGCCTTTGAAAATTGACAGTTTTATTGGTACTGTGTTCAAGAATCGTTCAAAAATTAGTCTATGGTTGTGAAAGGGCTAAAAAGCGAAAATCTAATATATTGTTGGTTAAGCTTTTTTCGCTGTTAAGGCTCGAAATTATATATTGTACGATATTTTCAGTAACTTGAATTCAGTTAGTTTTCGAAATTAGTTTGCAGCTTATAAAGACTAATAGGCATGTGTCTTAATAATTTGTTCTGCCAGCATAGCATATTCCTAAAATATATTCCAGATTTAATACTCCTGGTTGGTTGCTATCCAAGAGAAAAGCACAAGTCCACAAATAAACAATTCAAAATAATAGGAATTTAACTTATACCATAAGTGAAGCAGGGATGGGTATAATTCTAGTTCTAACACTATATAGAGAGTTTGTTGTCACTTTAAGATGGTGTTGAGCTAAGAAGGGATACATTTGTAAACAAATTATTTTTGAATTCTTTCATATACAGGGTTTTCCAGCAAGAGGTGTTATTTTGGTATTCAAAGAAAATTGAATTTTTTTAGATAAATGATCGGATGTTTATTTCATAAAAATTAAAAATAACATCAGGCAAATGGCCACCATGACCACGCTTACAGGGCCATAGCCTTTTCATGAAATTTTCCATAACCCTATGTCCTCGATAGCCTCGCGAATTCTATCTTTGAGGTCTTTCACGTGGCCCCAAAGGAAGAAGTCGCAAGGTGTTAAATCACAAGATATCGGTGGCCAATTATGATCACCTCTTCGAGAGATAACACGCTCCGGAAACTTAACCCGTAAAAGAGCAATGGTTTTGTTGCTTGTTGAAAGCAAACGTTGTCCAGATCAATATCATCCAACTCAGAATTCATCTCTCAATAGCGCAATCCATTATCCGTAACTATTGATCCAACCACATTTTCGAAAACGTAAGGTCCAATGATTTCGCCGAACCAGTTCTAAGTTGTTCTTGAGCGACGTGCACGGGTTTTATTCTTCACATCACTAACTTGTCCCAACAGCTCTAATTTTTAAACCAATTTCTGTATTGCGGTCCGACAAGGTGCTTCACGACGACCCAAAAATGCTTTAGTTTTTCGAACTGTGACTGCAAGATTTTCACCATTTTTGTAGAGAATTTTAATAATTTCAATGCGTTGTTGAAGCGTGTATCGTAACATTATTAGTAATGGCGTAGTTTCTACTTGTCAAATTTCAAAGAAGCTTCAAAAGTGACAGCTACCGAAATACCGAGTGATTCAAAACGCTTTATGACTAGAATTCTATACTGACAATGACCCATAATTATAGAACTTGGCTGTAGTCTTCAATTGTTGTTAAAGGATGAAATAATGTTCCAGAACATTATCAACCAAAAAAAATACGATTTAAAACTCTCTAATCATTCTGATACTGAGTTCATTTAACTAAAATGTTGCCACTAATCCTAATCCAGCACACTATATTAGTACTTTTCTAGCCAAATTCAAAACATAAAGTATTCCTCATTTACAGTGTCTGTATAAATTCTGTAAATATATATATCATTATGATAAAAATTAATCATTTATTTAGGAAATCGGGTTGTGGTGCATCATTTCATTTTCCCTGTACTGATAAAGTGCAAAACATAAATAAAAGATCTCAATCTCTCACTTCAAATCGGAACCGAATGGTTATATCAAATTTGTATTATAGTCATGAAACAAATTTGTATTATCGTCATGAAACAAATTTGGAGCACGATCACCTTACTCGACATATTCGGATGGGTTTCCGACGCTATTGTAATGACATCCAGCCTGACAACTTAACCGATGTCCACCGCTAGCAACTGCCAAAACTACTGAAACTTAATGAAGAGGTTTAGAAACTTTCTCCATATCTCTACTTTATCTTCAATGAAAAGACAAGGATGCTGTCGTTCAGGCAACATAATGACATCTAGAATGTTAACTTATCCGACGTCCAATCGGTGGACGTTCCCGAAACTATTGCAAATTTTTTTTTAATGGAAAGGTTTATAAACGCCTCAGCATAATGCAATCCATATTGCATTCAAATTAGTCATGATGATATATTTATCATCTTCATAAGAAGACTAGGATGCAGTTGTTCAGGCAATATAATGTGTTGCTAACCAGACATTTCCTGTCGGCTTGTTACCTGTTTAGTCAGTCCCAGCACTATATTGTGATGTATGATCCCCTTCTACGATATATTTGGATGGGATATCATATCATAATGACATCCAGAATGTTAACATATTCAACGTCCACGGATTTTAACAGTGCCCAAAATTACTAAAAGTTTTTTCCCATGAAAGGTTTAGAAACGTTCCAAATTAATACACTCCGTATCCCAACCGTATTGTCATGATGATGATAGTTCTATAAAATCTTCATGAGAAGACCTGGATGCTGTCGTTCAGTCAACATAATGGTTGCCAACCAGACAGTTCTTGCAGGCTTGTCACTTAGATAGTCTCTCTAACCATTAATATGTCATATGCCGTTTCCATGACATATTCGAATGGACTTCAAATGCACTCGTAATGATATCCAGGACCTCTCCCATCCCAAATTGACCAATTGTATTTAGCGAATATTCAGAAAATATACCGAAAGATCGTATGCGAAGCTATAAATAGCTATAGATACAGCAACGTCCCAAATGAACTTATCCCTGTCATCTCGGATAATGAGAAACTACTTCCAAGGAACTCAAGATCTACCCTAGCACAGCTAAGAACCTGTGTAGTTTTCTTAACTGCTACCTTGAACGAATTATTCACGTAACTTTCAACAAGGCCCTGTCTACCTCCATAGCCCTCAGATTTATTCCATTGTCGCCTTTACTGATCTACTAACTTGTTCCCTCAGACACAAATAATTGAAATTGTTAAATAACTTTAGTGAAAGACAACAATGGAACTGTTACTGGAGCAGGTATTCGAATTGTAAGGGAAGGTTTTCGAAATTAGTTGACATTAATGTTACCCAGTCATCTTTAGTTAAACTATGTACATGTCAACTTATTTTATTGAAGCACTCTTTATTCCAATGTGCCCAATTTTGCCCTTTTAAAGTACGAAATTGTCAACTTTGCACTAGCTACTTCGGCATGTCATTATTCTAATGTAAAGTTACGCAGAAGGTAGTCAATTGAATCCCTCTACACTGCCTTTCACGCACCATAAAGCTAGTTCTAAGTCTATATTACGTGACTGGAGAGAAAAATAATACAAAACAGCAAATACTTTATTGTGAAGGAGAGCAATATGTGGCTTAGTTGTGAGCAGGCTTGAGTACAAAACGTGAGATGAGTATAAGAAGGGGAGTTTAAGCCGATCTGAACTCCTAGCCATCAACATCAATGAAACAAACAATGGCAATAGTCAAAGAATCTTCTTCAGCTAGAAATTCCTATTATAAAATTAAACATAATGTACACAGTTGACAATAAGAGTTACTCAAATTGCTTCATTTTTAACACCAAAAGACCATTATTCAGATATGCAGATCCATGAAAGTAGATTAGAGGGTAACCATTGACAGTTTTTTGTTGATAAAATTTTTAAATTGCAAAGATCCCTGAAGCCCTTTGAACTAGTCGCTTATTTAAATTGCAAAAACAAACACAGTTTATGACAGCGGTCATAAATATTAAACAATAATTGTTATTAAATTTTCAATAATAAATTTGTATTTGAGTAGCTTAAACACACACTTAACTCTCCCATTACCCTCTAGTGCCGCTTATGGTACACCCCAGAACTAGACACAAAATACTATAAAACATTCACAGTTTTGAACACATTTTCAACGAATGAACATCAACTATTAAATTGTGATCGCAGCACTAATGATTAAACACATCTCTAGACAATGAACTCATAAAATATACTTATTACATAGTAAAATATAATATTTAAGAGGTCTATACTATTGCAGTTTTGTTAAGATTCAAGCAAGCAATCTTCAAATATGTAATTTAATTAAATGGACTACTTACTCTTGACTACTACATCGGCTGTACTGGTCGATTGACCCATGGTATTGCTGGCGGTGACAGCATAACGACCTGCATCGCCAACATTAACCTCTTTCAGATCGATGGTGACACGATTGCACTTGTTGCCAATCTTCAAACGATCAGTGTCAAAGAGTTGGGCACCATTTTTCTCGACCTTAATTTCGGGCGATGGAAAACCATCATAAATGGCTTCCATGCTGACATCAGCACCCTGATCAACAATCTTACCCGTCAGAGGTGTAGTGAAACGAGGCGCAATCTCACGACGTGTACGTGTGGGTGAACTGGGTACAATAGCGTTCTGGTTGGCATTAGAGCCATTTGTGGCCGATTGGACGAGTACAAATGATTTCTGTTGCATATGAGGTGAAGACATATCTTTTGTTTTGTGTAATTCCTGATAATATTGTGATTCCATAATTTCGGGTCTCTGGGCGCCCAATTGTTTTAATGACTGATCGATATGAGCCGATGAGTGGTGTATTTCGGTTTGGGGCATATTGCCCTCATACGAACTGACTTGTGAGGTGGAGGTGGTAGTGAATGTTTGTTTCTTAATGGTGACACGTGATGAGTCGGTGTTGTGTTCTTGAGTCATGGTTTGCATATTGCTCTGTGCGGGCATACATTCTAGGCCGGAGCCCACCAAACCCAAAAATGCTACACAAGTTGCTTTGCCCACATCGTTTTCGGCAACACAACTTACTTTTCCTACCGTATCGGGACCTACCTTTTGAATGGTCAAAACTTCCCGGTCGCCACTGGTGGAAACCAGGAAATTATGGCCATGCACCGGCTGATCATTGAAATACCAATGTACCTTTGGAGTAGGTTTACCTTTAACAATACACTCGAATTTCACCAAATCCTCCAAATCGGCAGTTTTATCGGAAAACAATTCCTTGAACTCGGGGCAGGTCTTTTGTTCTACAATCTCCACTTGTTGGGAACGTTGGCTTTCGGGAGCATTCACGGATTTCACTATCAAGTGTGAGAAACACTTAGCATCACCAGCACTATTAAACACTTTCACGGTATAAACACCCTTGTCATCATTATTAACATTCTTAATGGTTAGCTTGAATACACCTCCATGGGGATTAGATTCGATTAGGAAACGATCGGTGTTGGTTAATTCTTTATTGGTCAAATACCATTTGGCTGTCATGGGCTTGTCACCACTTGTTATCACTTCCATTTCTACGGTTTCACCCTCATCGACCAAGACATCACTGAGGAATTTCTCAAATTTAGGTTCCAACTCCTTGGCCAACGATTGTCTTTCTGATTGGGCCCTGGTGGCCGGTTCGGCTATATTCAAAGGTGTCACTTTCAATTCACAACTACTAGAGGCCTCACCAGCTGAATTAATGGCCACTACCTTGTAGTTGCCACCATCTTCTTGATACACCTCTTGTATGATCAACGAACACTTGTCACCCTGAAACAGCAACTGTACATCGGCCGATTCTTTGACGGGCCTATCGTTGTGATACCAAATAACCTCCGGTTCGGGTTGGCCCACAATTACACAGTCCAAACGCACTGGTTTGCCCTCGAATATCGAAACGTCTTTCAAGGCCAATTGCACAGAGGGTTTGATAGGTTCCACATCCATGTCGGAAGCCATTTCCGAATCGGATGTCTCGTTGGGCAGACGTCCTTTGACGTTAACGTTGCACGAACTATACGCTTCACCTGCTAAATTTTTAGCTGTCAGTACATAAACTCCGGCGTCGTTAGGATAAGCTTGCGGGATTATAACCGTTACACGACCGTATTCATACTGAAAATAATTTGCAAAAAAAAAAATATTTTAAAACCGTGAGTAATGGTGAGTTTTGAAAAAAACAAATAGACAGCAGCATCAGCTACAAAATTATTTACAATTGCAACTGTGTATGTGTTTTGTATGTGTGTGTGTAAGTTAGTAATATATGTGTGTGTGTGTTTGAGTGTGTATGTGTTGGCAGTGGTGAGTATTTGTATGTATTGATAGTATAGAAAATGGTAAGTGTATATTAGTTTTTGCTTTACTTGAAAATATTCTTCTAGTATTTATTTTTTTCTCTTTGAAAACGTTTTTTTTTTTTTTTTTTGTATTTTGAATAATTTGTCTGATTTTCATTTTTAATTTCATGTAGCAAAAAAATTTTAAGAAAAAATATGTATATTTGTATGTATGTATGAACATCTTGTTGTGTATTTATTTACACAATAAAATTTGTAGTTTAATGGGGATTTGAATGTATCCGGTGGCGTGAAAAGAAAAAACATTTTTACTCGCATTATGTTTAGTCAGAAGGGGCAGTAGTGGTGCGTGTTTATCAAACAACTTCCATTAGGCACCCGAAATGCTGTTTAGGAGATTATATATACTAGAATTTATTTTAACTTTTTCCTATTTCGACACTGGAAATTCAAGTCAAATCGGAAAATGTTTATCCGTGTCACATCGGGAAAAATTTTTATTTTTGTCCGTTTTTGCCAAGAGTTTGATATTGTTACGAATTTGCAATAGCGATTAGAATTTAACGGTCTGTAACGACTGCCTGCAGCATTCATCATGCTTATAAACACGCCCATCAGTAGCGTTGTTTGTAAGTATGGCAACACTAAATGTTTAAACTGCTAACATTGATATCGAAAGCTCTAGAATTCGAACATACTAGTTTATCCGTTAAGAGCATTGTAGAAGATTCCCGAAATATGGCGTGTATATAAATATCGGCAGAGGTTGCAGTCGTGAGTGGTTGTTCATCATTGGCGCTGTCAACTGCCTTGTACATTTGAGTTTGTACATTATAAAGTGCATTTCTGCGAATTGATAAACGTGTATAAAGACACTGAGTGACTATTTGAACTGTTGTTGTTCTATATTTTAAATAAATAAAGAATTGTTACAATTTTAAACTACTGAAACTGCTTTTATTTGCAATCAAAAGTATCCGGTTTATTTAAAGGAAAACGTAACAATATTGAATTTTAATTTTCGACAGCAATTGTAACGGAATCTAATCTAATCTCTATAGAATTATGTATCTTTTAATTCACCTTTTAATCAATTATATGGTAGTTTTGAAAAATACCAAGATTTTGTACAGTCAAAATAATAGCACCATCGTAAGAAATTGTCGAAAATATATAGAATATTTATGTTTTCGTTTTTAAAAATAGCCATAAAATTATAATTTGAATCTATTCATATCGAATTGAGTAAAATTAAAAAAAAAAAATATTTTTTAATTTTTTTAGTAACAAAAAAGTTGTGTCTGTGAGCTCTAGTTTAGAAATGTATGATTTCTGAACATAGAAATTATATTTATTATATTCATAGATATTTAGAAATGTTATTAAAAATCATAGCGTTCAAATAAAAATACAAATTTTAGTTTGCGAAACCGCTTATCACTTTTTAATCACAACACTCTTGGCCCACCGTTTCGAAAATCAGGCCTTTATCTTCTCTACAGTGGTCAAAAGTGACGACTAGTGTTGCAGTTATTCGCTGACCATTACGAGAACAAAATTTAAATTATTTAAATCCTAGAAAATTTTTACCAATAATAATATAACATCCTCTATTAAAGGTTTAATTTCAAAAGTCGCATTACATTTCTTCAACATTCAAGTACCAAAATACTCATTGGTCAAATAATTAAACAAATTATATTGTTTGATATCAGACTTCTATAGAATGTCCTCTGATGTCCAATATTAACCAAAATGTAAGATAATATGAATAAAACACACAGATTTTAAAAGTTTGATCGTGGTTTTCCTACTATAAATATATTTGGTCAATTCACAAGGTCTCTTATCATGTCATAATGTCCTAATATTTCACAATGGTTTCTATTGGTTTTCAAGCTAAAAATTTTCTAAAATAATACTACTTTCTATGCTATGTTTATTGTGTTATCGTTACGAACCAGCAGAGACCAACGCCGAATGCCTAAGAGTCGGTTAAGCCGAGCCTTAGAGTCGTGATATATTAGGACATTATGACAATATGACTGGTAAGAGACCTTGTGAATTGTCCAATTGAGTATGTGGAATAAATAATTCAGTATTATAAGATCAAATGCTTGATAAAATCATACTCAGATATAAATCAAAGAAATTATGACCTTAGGAATGATCTATGGAATCATAAATTTATATAAATTTGGGTTTCAAGCTAAAAGGCCAATGTCGTTGCACATGATGTGACATCCCCAAACAGAACTTTATTAAAAATAGATGACCAAGAGTCAAAAAAAAAAGCGTAAAAGGAAACCAAAAACATTTAAGAATGTATACAAAAATTGCAAAATTTTATAATATTTATGGGAAGGCGGTGGTCGGTCTCTTTTTTGCCAATAAATACGAAAAGACAGCAATGTTTTACGTTTAATAATAACTTGTTAAGAATGTTACAATCCATAATAATTGTTACTAAATTCAATTTTGTCCTGGTTAATTTTTGTTTATTTTAATCGATTTCTATCTTGGTGCTATTTTTTCTTAGGTATTTATATATTACTAGCTTGACCCGGTGCGCTTCGCTACCCCTGTCGTAGTCTATGTTGGAAATTTCAATAAAATCGTTTCGGCCGTTTAGTATTTATTGTTTAAGAACTAAAGGTACCAATTTTACCGGTTTTCCCCCTGTTTATCCCTTTCTGGTCCAAGTATTGAAAAAAGTTATAGCCTATTGACGCTTCCAAGTAAGGATCTATCTACGTTCCAAATTTCAATAAAATCGATTCAGCCGTTTAGGCGTGATGCTCAAACAAACAAACAAACAAACAAATAAACAAACAAACTTACAAAGACATTTATATATTTATATAGATATAGTTTTTCTTTAAAATTTGCAAAAATAAATTTTACAGTTTTTACGTAATTTATATGAACATGAATGTCGTGGTGCTATTATTTTGACCGCAGCTGTATGTGGAAATAAAATCAAAAATATTTAGATCAATAGCTCACATAATTCAAGCGTTCCTGCTATATCAACTTTATAAATTTCCGCAAAAATTGAATTTTTGGCAATAATTTAGTCAATGCATTATAATTTTATACTGTTACTCAGTTTTAATTCAGAAATATATTGTGAAGATTTCACTGAAATCGAAAAACCTTAACTTGTTCAATACCTGCATCAAACGTTTTTAAATAAATTTTAAAAATGTTTGCATAAAAATGCACAAAACCTAAGTTAGAATACTATTATTCAATCAGAACTCATTATCCTTTTAAAAATCGGCGTCAAAAGTGAAATTTTTCCAATTTATTACCAAAAATTTAATTTTTAACGAAATATTTGAAATTCTAGTAGTAAAATGTACACTTTGGACTGGAGGCATCATTGGATCATACTTCAAATGAGGCTGATCAATCAGTAACGGTTATTGGTGCTCCTTATCATAAGATGATAACAAAGTTAACTCTGGTCAAATTGAATACAAGGTGAGATACTGGGTGTCAAAGCCTACCACCTCTGGTTAGGTAAACTTTGTACAGGTTGTAACTTGTACAAATATGGACTTTGGTATAAAGCTGAAGAAATGTTTATTTCACTAAGTTTTCTTTCATAGAATCAAATATATTTAACCTTCTAATGCTTAAGCATGCCTCAAGGCACTCATTACTAAAATGACAATAAATGCAAATATAACGGATTTTTCATTTCAAAAACTCTTGTAACACTTTATAAAAAAACGTTCTTAAATATTTTAATAAGCTCTTAAAAGCTCTCTTCTTTCGTATTTACTGAACTTTTTACAAACTAAGTGCATTAACAACCAAAAAAATATAATAAGCCCATGTAGTGTTATCAAACGTTGATTAAAGTGATTGCAATCATGTAGTAAAACACACACAACTTATCGGTTTAACGTCACACTTTATTATGATCTTCTTCTTAAAAACTAACTAACAATCAGTTTCATAACTTAAAGCTAGACAATGAAAATGAAAAGGATAGGTATATGTTTATAAAAAGCTTAAGTCTTCTTTATATAAATGAGCAGGACAATTATTTAGATTAGTGAAATATTATAGGTACACTTTAAAAAATATAAATACACATAGAGAAATATACAATACTATTTATATAAATATAATACTTCACAAATATACTACTACAATTCGGCCATCCTGACCACGAGATCACCCGATCTCGGTGCTATGTACTACGTGACCAATGACCCTTGAACCACGGACGAATATTGCCAACTGCCCATACTCCCCTGTAAGGATTGCGAGATGCCTGAAAACCTTCTATATCCTCCAAAAGATATCTATCATTACGCAAGACCTTTGATACTCTATAAGGACCTTTAAATTTCGGAATAAGTTTCCGTGATACACCAGTGTGCGAATCAAAATTTTTCACCATAACATAGTCATCCACCGAATATCGGATAGGTGCTCTCCTTTTCCCATTCACGTAATCCCTATTATAAGCCTGTAAAGCGTCCTGCCTTTCCGAAGCCCTTTCCCTGATCATCACGTGATCCACTCGTTCCCCAGTTCCAGTACTCTCCTCCAAGGCCTCTTTCAAAAAATCCACAACGCTACCCTTTTGTCCGACACCAAACAACATCACACTAGGATGATTACCTATAGTCCTATGAACGGTGTTATTCAAAGTATGTTCAACCTTATCCAATACCATATCCCAGTAAATGTTCTCCTCTGGACGTACTAACTTTGCCAACATGGGACCAATGCTCCTGTTTACCCTCTCCACCTGTCCGTTTGCTTGAGGGGATCCAGTCGCCACTTTTATGTGCTGAATATTGTGCTCCTCCAAAAACTCCTTAAATTCAGCAGAAGTAAAAGCTGAACCTCTGTCACTTATCACATACCTAGGGCGACTGTATGACCTGAAATAATCCCTCAAATGACAAATAACTTCCCTTGTATTCGTAGTTTTTGTTGGATAAAGTCTAACAAACTTCGTACCAGCATCTATAACAACAAGAATGTGCTTAAGTTGTCTACCCTTATCAACGGGCCCATAGTGATCTATATGTATCATCTCAAAAGGACTTGTCGATTTCGGAATATTATTCAAAAATCCCTCCTCCTTTCCATTCTTCGAAGAATATGCTATGCACTTTAAACAATTCCGTATGTGTTCCGCTGCTCTGTCCCTAATTTTCGGAAACCAATAACTTCTAGAAATAAGCTCCGTTACCTTGTCAATACCTACATGTCCAATCTCGTCATGATACTTATACAAAACGTGTTGTACCATATCGTCAGGCACACAAAATAGCAAACCACCATCGTCAGATTTCCTATACACGACTCCGTTCCTCATCTCATACATCTTATGCTGTTTTTTCTGAAGTTCATCTTTAAGTTCCACCAATTTTGCGTCCTTATTTTGACAAATTACCAAATTTTCCTCGAATGTATTGCTCTCTATTACCATTACGCTCAAACATCTACTAAGTGCATCGACGTGTTGCATCCGCGAACCTACCCTATGTTCCAAAATATAATCATAATCCTGTAACTCAAGACCCCATCTCGCGATTCTCGGATTTAATTCCCTTTTATTCAAAGTCATTGCCAAAGAATTGCAATCCGTAATAATTTTAAACCTTTTTCCCTGTAAATATATACGAAATCGTCTCAAAGCATTAACTATGGCCAGAGTTTCCAATTCAAAACTGTGGTACTTTGACTCAGCCTCTGTCGTTCTCTTGGAAAAATAAAATACCGGATGCATTCTGCCATCTTCCTTCTTCTGCATCAAAACAGCTCCAAACCCGATGCTGCTCGCGTCGCAGTGTAATTCGGTATCATCTTTTGGATCATACAAAGCCAAAACTGGTGCCTCGATTAATTTCCCTTTCAGAAGATCAAACGCACGTAATTCGTCTGGTCCGAAGTTAAATTTCCTTTCCTTCCTGGTCAAGTCATATAACGGTTTCGCAATAATCGAAAAATCCTTCACAAATCTTCTAAAGTATGAACAAAGTCCCAAAAAACTCTGTACCGAATGCACATTCGTAGGTATAGGGAAATCCTTTATCGCACGAATACCTCTATCATCCGCTCCAATTCCCTGACCATTAATTTTATAACCTAAATAAGTGACACTAGTCCGCAGGAACTCGCACTTATCCAATCTCAACTCCAATTTGTTATCCACCAAACGATCGAAAACCTCCCTCAAAATTTGAAAATGTTCATCAATACCAATTGTTGCTATCATTATGTCATCCAAATATATAATTAATTTCCCATCCCTTACCATATCCGCAAAAATCCTATTTACAAACCTCTGAAATACTGAAGGGGCATTCTTAAGGCCAAATGGCATCCTCAAAAATTCATATTGACCCAATGGGGTCACGAAGGATGTATATTTCACTGAATCATCCTCAACGTATACATGAAAAAATCCATTTTTCAAGTCCAATTTAGTAAAATAGCGCTTACCTGCAAGTCTATCTAATAAATCGTCAATCAACGGAATGGGGTAACTATCCTTCGAGGTCATCTTATTCAATACTCGATAGTCCACGCACATTCTAAGATCACCTGTCTTCTTCTTGACCAAAACTATTGGCGACACAAATTCCGATTCGCTTGGCCTAATGTATCCTTTCTCCAGGTATTCATCCAAAATCACCTGAAGCCGTTGTCTTTCATCATACGACAATCTACGTGGAGTACAACTAAAAGGTTTTGCGTTATCAAGAATCAATTTAATCTCGCTCCTCACTCCGGGTACGGCAGGTCGTTCAGGACGTACATAATAACGATCAAACATGTCATCCAATCGTTTCCTATGCACATAGTCAATATCCTCCCCAATGGTCAACTGGGTTTCGCTACCAGCACAATCAATTGACATTATCATTCCCATCATATCATCACTTGCAAAACTATCATTATCCATCACCGCCCTTTCCCCTGATACCAGCACTAAATTTGCCTTTTCCAAAAAATCCCTTCCCAAAACACAATCATAAGACGTTGACTCATCTGCAACAATTAATATTTCCAATTCAATAACTTTATTATTAAAAAAAACATAAAACAAAAATTTTCCATGAACATTCAATTTACTAAAATTAATTCCATAAAAAAATGAGTCAACGTTTCCCATACCATCGAAATTTACTTTTCCTGCAACCTTAGATCTTCTAATAAAGCTCATTGGGCTTCCTGAATCTAATAGGCATTCTAAATAAAAGAAATTTTCATATTTACCATTAGTACTAAACTTAAGATACTTAAAAAATCCATTGTTGTTCACCTTTTGTACGGGCTTCTTCTCGGGACAATCTGCAATACGATGCTCCAGACTTCCGCAACCAAAACAGGCTCCTACTTCTCTCTTAGGTTTTCGGCAATCGGCAGCAAAATGTCCGAAAGAATTGCAGTTAAAACATCTTTTTCTGGATTCACTCTTTATCTTTGATGAAACTGGTTCCTTGAGCTGGATTTTGGAAAATGCCTGCAACAGCTGAGCTTTATTTTTGTAACACTGTAGATTCGCATGAACTTTTAAATTTTCATCGGGTATGCCTTCAATTATGTAATCAATAAGTTCCTGTTCATCCATCCCGATCTTATTAGCCAAAACTATTTTCTCGTTGTAGTAATCGATAAAATTTACATTGTACTGCCATGTGCAAGCCTCAAAGTTTCGACGCATTACTAATTTATTTCCCTTTGAGCTGAACATATCAACCATTTCCTCGAAAAGATCTTCAAGTTTTTCATAAATGTAATTTGATTTGGAATGCAGCCACACTTGCGCTTTTCCCTTAACTTTCACCATTAACAATGCCTTTAAAATGCTCTCATCAATAACGTACATTTTCGCAATATTATTAAATTGTAAAATCCACACATCAGGACAAGTTGCACCATCATAGTCTGGCAATAACTCTTTTAACAAATTAAATGAAACACTATTGTTGCCACTGCAAATTTCATTATTATTATTTGTTGCATTGTCCACTGTACTGCCATTCGCCTTTTTATTTATGACGTCACACATTTCATTTGCTAAAACGTTTCGGTTTCTTTCAAACTCCTCTTTTTTTCTATAAAACTCATTTTCTTTCATCAAAAGCTCTTTTTCCCTTTTTAAGAGATCTAATTCTCTTTTCATTTGCATCATGTCATTTCCCACCGTTGGCATATTTTCTTCGTTTTCAAAATTCATTTGTACACTCGGATTCTCCTTTATAGTTTCACTCATTTGTCTATTAACATTCATTCGAACAGTGTCACTCATTTGTACTGTCTCACTCATTTGAACATTGTCCATCATTTGTACTGTCTTACTCATTTGTTCATTTAAGTTCATTTGCTCATTTTCAATGTCGCTTTCAACACACTCATTTGTATCAGCCACAGTGCTGTTTTTATCAATTGGACACTCTCCTCTATCCTCACATGAAACTTCATTTAATCTTAAAACAAGTGCATTTTTTGTGCCTGTTGTCGGCAAATTAAGTTTTTGAAGCCAACCACGCAGCTGCGCTGCTGTGTATTTATTCGGATTAATATCCATTGTCAAAATCACTCAAAATGTTCTCTCTTCAATATAAAGTCAATTTATTTTTTTTTTTTTATATTTTATTTTATTTTCTATGGCTGTGTTTTTTGTTTTTGCTCTTTCTCTTTCTTCCTGTGGACAAAAACTACACTTGAATTTAAATTTAACGTTCAGTTTTTTTTTTTTTGCATTTGCTCTTGTTTCTTTTTTTTTCAGTCAATGATTCGTCTCACTATTTTTTCTTTATTTCTGGAACACTCCGATAGTTTTTTTTTTTTTTTTTTACATTCTTTAACACTTTTCAGGGGAAGAGAAAAAAATGTCTTAAATTTTACACGTTTCTTCGTATGAATGTATCACCTTTTCTTGTTTCACCGATGTAAAATTATAAATATTATATTTTAATTATATTAAAACCCGAATTTAAATGTTTTTGAGTAATCCCACTTCTGATTGTTTGTAGTAAAACACACACAACTTATCGGTTTAACGTCACACTTTATTATGATCTTCTTCTTAAAAACTAACTAACAATCAGTTTCATAACTTAAAGCTAGACAATGAAAATGAAAAGGATAGGTATATGTTTATAAAAAGCTTAAGTCTTCTTTATATAAATGAGCAGGACAATTATTTAGATTAGTGAAATATTATAGGTACACTTTAAAAAATATAAATACACATAGAGAAATATACAATACTATTTATATAAATATAATACTTCACAAATATACTACTACAATCATATTTTTTTTTTTTTCTTAAAAAGTATACATAAATTTTTTCATATTAGAGTCAAGATTTATGTAAAAAAGGTAAGCTACTCTTTAGAGACGTGTTTTATTGATGAGTGTCTTCAGGCACTCTTATACCTCAGTTTTTCCCTCATATAGCAAAATGTTGTTTTGTTTTCTTTGCTTTGATTTGCAATTTTTTAATTAGAATTTAAGAAATGGCTGGTCGAGTGAACAAACGTTTCAAATTATCTGATTTGAGTGATGAACAATTAGAAAATTTGTTTTCAATAAAAATTTACAAACTATACTAGCTAAAACATGACTATGTTTCAATCTCTAAAGCCCCAAGCGTGCCTTAAGGCACTCATTTCGTTTTCCCAACTGGCAGGTAAATTATTTATTGTACAAACTTACAAATGTTGTTTTTGAAATCAGGTGCCCAAATTTACCATAAAAAATATTATTACCAACGTTTTAGCCATTTTTTTTAGAAATTGGCATTAGAGGGTTAATTTAAAATTTTGAAATTTTCGTTTTTTTCGTTGACTTTATTTTATTTTTCTCAAATATTTGGTATATAACTTAAAAATGCAGAATTTTATAAATTTTTTAGCTTTTATTTTGAAACATTTGTGCAATATAAATTTACTCAAAGTATTGGTCATTGTTAGCTATGATCATTTCCCATCTATAAGGCAACATATGGATTACGAGCCAAACTAACTGCTCATCTTTTGAGCCAAGAACGAATCAAGTCAATATCGGATACTCTGCTCTGAAGTGAAGCATGTCACAGAGCGAGCGTTATGTATCGAGCGAAACAAATAGTAGTCGGACGGGGAAAAGTCTGAGCTATAAGACGGTTGAGGCAAAACTTCCCAATCACTTCTTTCTAAATAATTTTTAACAGGTAATTCAATATGTGCCCTAGCGTTGTCATGGAATATTACGGTTTCATGGCTGGCAGCATATTATGGCTTCAAACGAATCAGTTGCATGCGGTACATGTTTCCTGTTCTGGCCAGATTTCTTCAGCTCATAATAAATAGAACCCTGAGCCATGAATATTTGGCTTTAGAGTCGATTCGGCTGGTTGACCGTAATTGATTCATTTTTCATCGCCAGTAATGATTCGGTGCAAAAATTATTTTCTTTTATAGCGTTCAAACATCATTTCGGACAAAACTTGTCTTTCAAGGTCTCTCGGCTTCAATTCGTATGGTTAGTCTCCAATTTCCCTGCATTTGGATGAATCCTGCTGCTCGCGAACGTTTTGAAATTGCTGCTTACAACAATCTTCATGGAGTAATGACTTCAATTCTTGCTGTTCAAACTTTTTTGGCTGGCCTGGGTGATCTTTGTTTCGCGTCTCAAAATCACCACTTCTGAATCGCTCAAACCATCTCTCGCACGTTGAAACCGATGAAACACATTCACCATAGGCATTGGTGAGCAATCGGTGTGCTTCAGCGGCACTTTTTTCTAATTAAAGAAGTAAAGCAAAACGTCCCGCATATTGGCACAAAGTTCGACATTTTCGAAGCAAAAAAAACTTTGTTGTTTACACTGTAATGTTCAATAACTAAGTGAATTTATTCTCACAGATAAGGGTACAGATATGTACCCTTCAAAATTACATATAAGATATGCCATCTATTGTAAATCCCGCATTTTTAAGTCTTACACCCAACAATATTTGTACATATTTGATAAGAGCTGGCTTCAAACATGGCTAATAATTTTTTAAGTCGATATATACATGTACCTACTTCAAGCGATAGTCGAAAATTGTGAAATTTGTATAAAAAATTATAAGTTTGTCATAAAAATTATCGCATCTTCTGTTTATATTTTTTACAAATTATAATAATAATAATAGGACTTGTCTGCCTTTTAATTGTTACCCGCCCGCCCAAAAATGTGGACAAGGGAGCATATTTCCTAAAATTAGCTTAACTCCTATGCAGTGTTGCCAATTTAGCCCTTTTCTGGCTAAATTTGTTTAGCCTCGTAATAGTAAAAGGTAACTTTAAGTAACAGAAGAAGGTAGCTTTAAATTTACCTTTTAGTAGTATGAACATAAAGGCAAGTTGTAATAATGGCCCTAAGTTGTCTTTTGTGTAAAATCTATGTGTTCTTTAATTTAAAAATTTTAGCCCTTTTTAGCCACTTTTTAGCCTTTTTTTAGCCTCTTTTTTCTAAGTATTTTGCCCTTTTTGTTCACCAAGAATTGGCAACACTGCCCTATGTCCTCCGCTATGATTCGTTCAAACATGATTTTGAAATCGGACCAGTAGTTTAGAAGATTCAGATTTATTACCACTTTTTTCAATCGACCCCACTGTTCGAGATGTGGTTCCAATCATAGAGAAAATATACATAGATACTCAAACAAAAAAATTGCTCAAAAAAGTTTTTGTTTTCACATAGTTTTTCTTACAAATACATTCTCACCACTTAGGTTTTTGACAACTGAGTTAGGTCTTTGACAGAGGAGTTTCCGCTCTATGTATATATTCTCTATGATTCCAATAATACAATTACTGGAGAATAGATATCCTGCTATTGTGCTCTCTCATTCTCGATGATCAGAATTGGCCCCCTAAATCGTGCGATTTATCACCAGTGGATTTCGTTTTATGAGATTATTTCAATACCAACAAACCCTCACAGCCACTCTTGCTTTAAAACTACAAACTTAACACTACATCTACGAAAATCCTCATGAAAAATTTCGACTAAAGTACGGATATGATCAGTTTTCCATTGAACTCTAACACCCTGTATAACTTTTCATAAAAATATACAAAAAATAAAGCTAAAATACACAAAACTTTAAACAAATTATAGCCAACCAAACAAAATAACTATTTTAATGATTATGGTGTTTTTTTTTCGAATTTTCTTATTTTGTGGTTTAAATTTAATGCAAAAACAAACAAAAAAAAATATTAAAAAATAAAATTTTAAACAAAATACAAACATTTGAATTGTATACAGAACACAATACAGATGTTTACATACAGAACTCAATTGAAATCAGAACAAATCGAAATAATAAGAAAGCAAGATATTTTTTATCCAAACACTAGCAAACACAAACAACCAACAAAAAAAAAAAAAACTCAACACGAAATCTATGAAATCTATGGTTTTTAGTGGTGAAAATACTAGGAATATTTTATTGGTCATTCGTATAAAAAAGAATTGCTTGTAAGAAAAAAAAAAAATGAAATAATTCAGAAAAAAAAATACAGTGCACAACAAGAACACCACCACCCACGATTATTTTTGATGAGCTCTCGACCAGCCGCCAGGCTAAAAAACTGCAGAAAAACAAATAATAAGAACATCATCAGCTACATTATTCTTACACCATTAAGTCGAGAAGACATCAACCAAAAGGCACACGAACGCTTTATTTGCCAAATTCATTTTTATGGTGAATCGTTTTACGTTATTTGCAACAATTGTGGCCCATAGATTATTTACAAAAAGCTACGCTGAACAGATCATTTTAAGATCATCAGAGCTTTTGTAAATTTAGGAATCTCATAGGGAACTAAGACGACTTTACGATCACTTTGTTGAAATCAGCAAATGAAAAAGTATTGCTTTATCTTCTGGTTTTGGAGACACCAACTTTAAAGTAAGAAATTTTCTATGAGGTTTGTTTTTTGTGTTTAAAATATGTTTTCAAGAACTTTGGGTATTTGAAATGTGTATATAATGTGTATATCAGGATTTTTGCACCAGTTTGATTTTTAAAATCACTAGAAATATTTATAGTAAACTTAAAATTCTCTATTGCCGTTTTAAAACAAAAAAATTAAATTTATTTAAATCTTTAGCCATTTGTTTACAAATATTTCATTTTACCCAAAACAAAAACAAAAAATTGCAGTAAAAATACAAACAAAAAAATTTATAATGAAAATAAAGAAAATACTGCAATTAATAATTAATTTCAATTAACTTGACACAAATATTACATGACGTCTATTTTGCTAATGTCTGCACTCCTTATACTCAACAACCCTCCTCCAACACCCCCAGCATTGAAATAATTTTGAAAATTTGTTCACACACACACACAATGACTGTGACAATTTCTAGTTTTATCTATCACCACAAAAAAAAAAAAAATACTATTTAATTCGATATGTAAATAAATTAATTTTTATTTTTGTAGCATATTTTTTTTAAACTTTATTTGTAGAATGGGGCACACTTTCAGATTTATCGAATTTTGAACTCGTTAACAAATACTTAATTATGAGTTTATGTTTTTTAGGAGGTGCGAGAAATGTTTTCGTTATGATATCTAATTACCCAATTTACTAAACAAATTATTGTTTTGCTCATTGAATGAATCGTATCGTTAGCTTAGTGTGCAAACGTGCTAAGTCCACATTTTATAAAAAATTTAATTTTAACGTTAGAACAAGAAAAAATACATTGTTTGCATAAAACAATTTACAATTATTTAGTTTTTTCTCTGTGTTAGTTAATTGAATTTTTTTGTTTCCCAAATATACGTCACAATTTTAAGATGCTGGCGTTTGTAATGTCCAAAAGTATTAGAATCATTCGAAATAAATTATTGAAATTAAAAAAACTTTTTTTCCTCATTTACTCAGTGTAGGATATTAATGGTCGAGCTTGACAGACCCACCATAGTGGGGAGGGTATATTGGAATTGTGCAGATGTTTGTAACGTCCAAAAATATTAGTCTAACATCCACCTTAAAGTATACCGATCGACTTTCTGAGTCGATTAAACGATGTCCGTCAGTCCGTCCATCTGGCTGGCTGGTTGGCTAGCTGTCCATGTAAACCTTGTGCGCAGAGTACAGGTCGCAAATTTTAAAGATATTTTGATAAAATTTGGTACATATCATTTTTTCTACCCAAGAACCAGGCCTATTGAAACTGTATAAAATCGGTCCATTATTTCACCTAGCCCCCATACAAATGTCCTCCCGACTTTATCGGACTTTAATCACTTTAACGAGCATAAATCTCCTAAAAATTTTGGTATGCACATAAAATGCAACATAAAACACTTTCATATAGACATTTATCACACCACCTAATTTCACGGTGATCGGTCCATAATTGGTCATAGCTCCCATATAAGGCCAACTACCGAAAATCGCTCACGAATATAAATTATTAAACTTTTTGAAATAAAAATGTTTTTGCTCATTTACTTAGTGTAGGGCTTGACCGACCATACTTTCTTACTTGTTTTTTTTATATTTTTATTTTTGAAATTTAAAAAGATTTGTTATGTTTTTATACCCTTCACCATGAATAAGTTTGTCATTCCGTTTGTAATTTCTACATTTTTCATTTGCGACCCCACAAAGTATATATATTCTGGATCGTTATATATAGCGGAGTCGATATAGCCATGTCCGTCTGTATGTTGAAATCAACGTTCCGTAGCCCTCAAATAACTTACAAACACAATTGATACATTCTTCCGGCTCGGTCGCTATTTAAAATCGAGAAAATCGGCCCAAAAATGGCTGAGATATAAAAAAACCGGGACAACCTCGGTTTTTTGCCTATTTTTGATCTATATCTGGATTACTAAGTCATTAATATAGACAATATGGATATTTAATGATAGATATTTCAAAGTCCATTGCAACGATTTATATAAGGCTATAGTAATTTGGACCTACAATAGGTCAAAATCGGGAAATTATTTTTTTACCCGAATATTTTTTTTTACCACAAACAAGTTTTTTTATACTAATAAATAAAAAAAATAATTTTTTTAAATTTGTAAAAAAATTAAAAAACAAACAATTTGGAAAAAAAAATTGAAAATAATTTTGAAAAAAAAAATTTTTTAAAACAATTTGAAAAAAAATTTTTTTTTTTAAAAATTTTGAAAAAATATATTTTAATTTTGTTTACCTAAAAATATAATATAAAGGGTATATAAGATTCAGCACAGCCGAATATAGCTCTCTTACTTGTTAGTTAATAATATTGTAAAAAAATAAATGTTAATATAATTTTTATGAACTAAAAATTTGACTATATATATCAAATCTACTGTCCACGTTTACGAGCGGAGATCTATCCCAATAAATTTATGAAGAGAATGAAAAATTCTGGTATTTTTTTGTCCCACAGTGCACACTGGGCCAGAGATCCCATTTTTTGGCAAAAAGTCCATTTCAGGTAGAGAAGAAAAAAGGTTATATATTTTAAGTCTGGGGACTTTGAGCTTTACACCAGTAAAATTTTGTATCATTGTAGGTCACCGTTTACAAATGACATGAGGTCAAAGTCAAATTTTCATATTTTTGTGAATATAATTTATATTTCAAAAATATTATATAATATTCACATGAGTCAAAAATATTTACATGAAATGATAGTTAATTAAACAGATGGAACTGGTGCTTAAAATAAAAATGAAAATTATTAGTAATTTGAAGATAATTATTAATAATTTGTTATTTAAACCTTATAAATATGATTTTTTTCCAAAAACTTTAAGTTTCAAAACCTAGTGCCAAGCAGTGCCAGAGGATATTTTAATGGTTATAGCACCAATCGACGCATTGATATGTTCTCTGTCCAGAATTTTGCGACCGTCTGCGACCGTTCATAAACTTAAGAGTTATTGCCGATAATATAAAAATAGTCGTTGAAACTAAGGATATTTTTACCATGTAAAAATTTAATGAAAAATTTAAAATTAATTTTTAGTAATATAACAAAAAAACTTGAGCTTTTGTGTGACGAAACCTATAAAATATATATCGAAAAATACGATTGGTATATAATGCCAGCAACACTTCATAAAATACTTATTCACTGTTCATCAATTATTGAAAATAGTGTATTACCAGTTGGTGTGCTTGTCGAAGAAGCGTCTGAAGCAAGGAATAAGCATTATAAAAGCTTTAGGGAGTTTCATAGCAGGGGAAGTTCACGTAAAGCTACGATGGAAGATATTTTTTATAGAGCCATGGATAC
Organism: Calliphora vomitoria; assembly: GCA_942486065.2. NCBI lineage: Eukaryota > Metazoa > Arthropoda > Insecta > Diptera > Calliphoridae > Calliphora > Calliphora vomitoria. Next base: position 36,862,499 of record OW818031.2, on the reverse strand, counting down.
ATCCGATCCCAAAATATCTACGGAAAGCTTACGTTTTAGAATAGGCCGAAACAAACATTTACCACTCCCAGAAGCTGTCATTAATCTACTAGCTATACCCGAAATTTCAAAAGCAAATAATTTTATAGAAAATGAAGAGAATGATTGGGATCTACAAGAACAATTTAACGGATGAAGTAACTTGGAACTTATGACCGAAAAGGATTAATTTATTAAAAATTAATTTCCCTAATGAATTTCTATAATTTTTTTATTATTTTATTTATTGTTATTAATATTATTTCGCTTTTATACTTACTATATGTATATTACTTTTTAATATTATTAATTATTACTTTTCTAATAAAAAACAAAAAAAAAAATTAATTTACTACCACTTAATTAGAAAACATACTTGGCTGAATAATTTTCATATTACTAATTTTGGGTATTGGATTCTCATTTTTAGTTTTTAGCAATAAGAATTAAGATTCATAATTATCAAGTTATCTTAATTATATATTTTCAGTAATAGTTATATATAATAACAAAAAATAAAAATTGATGACCGCCATATTTGATCCGCCATTTTAATATTTCAAGTATTTCAAATTTAATTAAGGTATGGAATAGTTTTATGCCTGTAATACATAAGCTAATGATTTCATAATATCTTCATCTTAAATACTGCTAAGAAATTAAATATTTAATTTTTTCTTATGTTTGATCCGCCATTTTGGATTCAGTTTATTCAATTTTCAAAATCTGGCTTCATATTTGTAATCAGTGACCATAGGCCTACAAAACGTGTTCAATAAAAATTTAATTAATTGAATTTTTAAAAATTTTGACCGCCATTTTTGGTCCGCCATTTTGAATTTTTACTTTTTTTTTGCAGAATCGTAATCAGCGTCACCGAAAACCTTATATCTGATATTTATTTATTTCATACATCCACTGCTCTAATTATGGCCAAAAAATGGGATCTCTGGCCCAGTGTGCAGTGTAATTATTCAAAATAATCCGAAACAAATCGTAACATTTTTAATATCTACTACCAATTTTCAATATAAATCTTCATAGTGTTGCACTTTAGATAGATAGATATATTGATTTGAAGGGGAGTATACTATAAGATGTGCACTTCCACACAGAGATCCATAGGATCTATTGTGATACCCTTTAGAAATATAACTAGGAGTGAAGTTTACATTGTGAAATAGATGTGAAGAGAAGAAACGAAATTGGAGAAAAAAAGAAAGAAGTCAGGTGATATAAAGTGAAATAATGTGAAAAACCCAGTCCATAGAAAAAGGGTAGAAAATAAGTATAGACTGGAATTCTCAGAGTCCCGTTACCTAAAATATCCAGCCTATTCATCTGATAAAGCTTAATAAATTTCGTAGATCATATCTAGCTTTATCTCCTAGTTCATCTCCTAGCCATTTTTGCCTGAGACCCTGTAATCTAGGAGAGTTACACAGAATATGTTCCACTGTTTATAATTCCTAAATATCCGCGCACAATCTACAGGAGTCCTTAGCGCCCATATCCCATTTACCAATGAAGGCTCCAATTGAGTAGTGCCCGGTTATCACTCCTACTAAAGACTTGAGACTTTTCCTATCCTATCCAACCCAATTAGAATTCTGGTTTCCTTTGCATGTGGCCAAGTAGCCCTGGACACCCTGCAATGCGTCCTACTACATCAGGATTGGTTCGTAGAGTCTCGAAATTGTTCGAAAATCTACCTAGTTATAATAGTGGCATATATATGTATATGTGGTTTAATTTCCCAGCCCAGATACGAACAGTGTCTGAGCAGTTTATCTGCTATCTAATTTCCCTGTATGTTACATTGCCCTGGTACCCAACACAATCTAAATGTGTATAGTTCCAATATCGCTTCTAGAGCCCTCTTACAGTTTAACACTATGCCCGAGTGTTTCATATGGCAGTTAAAAGCCCTCAGTGCTGCCTGACTATCTACATAAATTAACAAATCCGTGGCTTTCCAGATCGCTAGAATCTCTGCCTGGAAGTCTCTGCATTCTTCTGGGAATCTGTATGACATTTTGATGTCCTCATCTACTACATAAACACCGGATGCCATATTGGACCCAGCTGTGAAAACTGGACCTCCTTCAAACAGTTGTTTAGATCCAACCCACTCGTTCCTACACCCAGAAAAAAAATATAGTTGTGCATGTTTACTGTAACCATTTCAACATTTTTATAAGTTTTTTAACAATATTATAGTCACAGTAACTATTTGTATGATTGTGGTAACAATAATATTGTAATTTACGATTCACATGATTGTATCAACCATATATATGTCTACAATAAACAAGTATATGTTTGACAACCATTTATATGATGAAGGACTTACTATATTATGTTGCTCTCGGCTTATGGATATCATAATCTGAGAACAACATATTATGATAAAATTATTCATCATAAAAATGGTTGTCACAAACATATACTTGTTTACTGTAACCATATATATGTTTAATACAAGCATGTGAATTGTAAATTAACCATATTATTGTTACCACAATCATATAAATAGTTACTGTGACTATAATATTGTTAAAAATGTTGAAATGGTTACAGTAACAATGCACAACTATATTTTTTTTCTGCGTGTACTTGGAAACACAATTGGGCGTGAAATACCAACCTCTAAAGTCGTTACCCTATGGTCCGAAATCCCAATAGGGATAATAGCCTGACCAATTAGACATACCTCGTACAAAATTTTCGTCTGACCTATACGCTTTGGTCTTTGGCTCAAAGAGTCTAAGGTAGTTCCTAGCCGCCACACTTGCCACATAGTCCTCAATAAGTAAGTTAAGGATTATATCCAATGGTGTCTGAGGTGTGTTACCAATGGCACCAGTTATGCCAATGGTAGCACATCTATAACTACTTTTTCTCATTGCCTTCCACCAAATCGTGCAACCATAAGTAATAATAGGCCTTAAAACAGATGTGTAAATCCAGTTTAGCATGCCTGGTCGTAGTCCCCAATTCTTGACATGGTGGACTTTTTTTCAATTCTATTTTGCATCTTCATGTTGAATAAAAAGTTTGTTTTTTTGCGGTTGGTTTATAAATATCTAGTAGTTTTTTTTTAATCCGAAACTGAGTCTAATAAATAAAATTTTTTGTAATTTGAATAAATGGACGAAATATTTTTGGTCTATGATTAAAAAACATGCCTGTATGTTACGATTAAAGTATCCAAAACCGGTCAACCGGTTTTTTCATCTTTGAACTGATAAAACCGAAACCGGATTTTTGGAGTGATAGAACCGTTTTTTTTTTTTTAAACACACTTTATAGTTAAACCGGATACCGGGTATTTGGACACTAGTTAATAGGCATCAATGTTGTGATGGCTGTAACTTTAATTATAGGTTCTAATTGCACTAATTGTTATAGTTGACATAGATGAAATGTTTCATTTATTTAATGAATTTAATAACAAATGTTAAAATTTGTGTTTCTTGGTAAACTAGTTGTTAGTGTGCTAGTCAGCTGCAGGTTCGATTCCCGCCGGAAACTCTAGTCTGTTTAGAATATTAGTCTCTTTATATAATACTTATTTATATCTTATTAAATTATAGTCTTATTTTTCGACCTTTTTTATTATTAATTTTATTTATAGTTAGTTGAGCTTGAAAACAAAAAATAAATAAAAATATTTATAAAAAATAAATATATCTTATTTATTTATATTAGGGGATAATTGAATAAATATTTGTTGATACAAAAATCCTCTTAAAATTTATGTTTTTCAAATAGCACAATTAGTTGAAAACCTATTAATGTCTTATCAAGTGGCTAGAAATTGCTATTTAAATGCTTTTTTGTGTAAAGTCTATTTAATCATTAATTTAATAATTTTCGTTTAAATTTTTGTTTAAAAAAATTTGTTTATTATTTTCCTTGAAAATGTCATAAAATATTATCGTAAAATTTAGACCAAATGTGTATTTGGGACAATTATTTGTTTGTGTTGCTGTTTTGATTTTTTTTTTTTTTTGGAATTGACGTCAACATGGTTTTTATTAAAATTTTGGTTAAATGTAAACTTTTTATTATGATTATTTTTGAAATAAAAATAAAAAATTATAAACAAATTTTTATAAAAGATCAAAAGTGTATAAACATTGATAGATGACAAGAAATTATTTTATTTTAGATTTTCAAATGTTTAAAGATAGAAAATTGTTCGTTTACTTGGATATTTCTATATAAAAAACAAAAAAATTAAATACAATATAGAAATGGCTCCATTGTGTCTTAAAAATATCAATCATCAATAAAGTCCGACAGAAACCGGCCTAATCCTAAACAAGCCGAACATTTTCAAATGTCCTACACAGAGAAAATAGATTCGTGACAGCAACCGAATTTGTTGCCAATCGAATGATTCTACCGTAGTGACCGAATTTTATAGTTGTGGCTACAAAAGTTTGCTTGCTTTGACCGAAATCTTTTTTGTCAACCGACTTTCTGTTGATAGAACCGAAAAATCATTCGATTGGCAACACTTGCGGTTACTATCACGAATCCGTTTTCTCTGCGTACTATTAATTTTCGAAATAAATAATTACACTAGTCTACAAGGTTTTTCTTCACGATGTGAAACATATATGGGTTTGTTATATTAAGCTGTCTAACTTCGGCAAAAATATTGAAAAAAAAACTTAAACTTTTGAGATATTTATTAAGAATAAAAATGACATTAAAATTGCAACAAAAAATTAAAATTAACAGTGTTATTTCGGTTTTTATACATATTTTCATTTGTCTCCTTCACGACACTCCAACTATAGTCTCCTAGCATATTCTGGTACCAAAAACCCTGATAATGACGACCAAATCCGGCACAGTGGGGTCGATCTTGGTAATAAATCTGGTATATGTAAAACGATGTACAAACAGATAGTGCAGGAGGTCATAAACTTTCAGAAAATGAATTTCGTGGCCACCATATTAAAATACAAGATGAATACAGTTGACCAACTTTAGTTTGTAGAGCTCATAACTTTGTAGAGCTTGTACAAATACGGACAGATATTAAATGAATTTTCGTTATAAATCAAACAGGGAAACAAAAAATCCTGTTAATTTCACTAAGTTAGCTCTTTTACTTTATAATATTGGGTGTATGACATAAAAATTAGGAATTTACAATAGATGGCGTATCTTTTGAACGCGGTTTTTGTTTTTAATAACTTAAATATCAGTTGGAAGGGTATATATCAGTCATTTATTCTCATTTAATTATTTAACATTATAGTGTAATCAACAAAGTTTTTTTTTGCTTCGAAAATGTCGAATTTTATACCAACGATAGGCAGAAACTTAGGCTTTGAAGTACACAGATTGCTCACCAAAGCTTATGGTGAATGTGATCGGTTTCAACGTGCGAGAGATGGTTTGTGCGGTTCAGAAGTGGTGGTTCTGACACTCAAGACAAATATCGCCCAGACCAGCCAAAATAGTTTAAAGAACAAGAACTGGAAGCACTACTCCATAAAGATTGTTATCAAACTCAAAAAAAGCTTGAAAAATCATTGGGAGCTACTCAAACCTTTGCGAGCAGCAGGATTCATTCAAAAGCAGAGAAATAGGGTATCAGATAATTGTCTGTATTTGGTGGGAGCAATATCTATCAGCTGCTTATGAGCTGCTGAAATCTGATCAGACCATCACAGGGAATCTCTAACGAACGTAACTGATTCATTTGAAGCGATCATTTGCGAAAAACGCCCATAATATGCGGCCAGACATGAAACCGTAATATTCCATCAGGACAACGCTCGGTGACATGTTACAATACCCGTTTAAAAAGTATTTAGAATTATGTGGTTGGGAAGATTTGCCCCACTCGCTTTATAGTAAAGACTGTGCCCCTTCCAACTACTATTGTTTTGATCGATGAATAACGATCTCTGTCGCTTCACTTTGGAACAGAGTATCCTATATTGGCTTAATTAGTTTTTGGTCTTAAAAGAGGAGCAGTTTTTTTTTTTTGGCTCGGAATCCATACGTTGCACAGTGGGGCAGAATCAAAATAAATCTGGCATTTCTAAACGGTTGAAATTGGCGTAGCCAAGGAGCATTCGAGTTTAAGTTATTAAAATGGACCCTACAAATGCTCCAGGCGCGGCGCTATGGGGGCTCAAAGTAGGGTACCTTTGACATGTAACATTTTTAAACACGTGCCATATTTTTTTCCATTCCGATTTCAATAGCTTGCGCGTGCTTTTTATTTCTTATAATTTCCGAGTTATAGGCATTTCAAAATTTTAATTTTTAAATTTTGCCATACCTTGATCCGCTCTTTTTTAAATATAGGGTCTACTTTTGAACCGAATGAACTCAAATTTTTTTCCTTAGTTAAACAAGTAAATTACAAATAATATGCAAAAGATTTCAGAGCAATATTAATTACGGTTTCAAAACTAAACGATTTTCAATTTAAATATTTAAAAAAAATAGTAGATTTGTGCTTTTTTTGGGCGAAAAGGTGACAACTCTTTTTTATTTAAAAAAAACTTTCTTTAAGAATATATAACAATTTTATGTTTTTCTGTAAGATATCTTAATGGAAAACATTTTGGTACAAAAAACTTGCCATAGTTTTTGAATATGTCGTCCCTACAATCTTTGGATTGTGACCTATTTTTTATCAAAATTTCAACTTTGGTCCACTTGTTATAAAATCCCAAAGCTGGGATCAGAAAACTGAAAGCAGTTTTAGAAACACTGATGTGATCCTTTTTTACTCCCAAAGTATTTTCCCAGCCCCGAAGAAAATGTAAAAAAAATGCAAAATAGTAAAAAATATCATTTTTGGGATTTTTTTCCAATTTTTAGGAATTACGGGATTCTCTTTGACTTTTTGAAATTTTTTTTTAAATTTTGGTATTCACAATGAAAAATTTAAAAAACGCTGAAAACTTCGTAGCGTTTTGTTAATAAATTAAGATTTTATTACATATTTATTGAGCTTCTAAAACTAAAAATTGTATCAAAATTTTGATTGGATTGCAAATATTAAGGGGCCCATAGACACATACTGCTCATGCAATAAATTTTTGTTTATGTATGCGACACACAGACAATGCAGTATGAAAAATCAAAATAGTTTTGATTTTGAAATGAACTCGTACTGCTGACAGTTGTTCAAATGAACAATAGTATACATTTTTTAATTTTTATGAAATAAAATTTTTAAATTTGACGTTTTAGTTACTGAAAAATAGAAAATAATAATTTTGTTTGTTCTCAAACGCATTTTTGTAAATGATGATTGATAGGTGTGTAGTAAAATATCAATCACACACGTATACGAAGGGTTCATCGGCAGTATGTGTCAGCAGTATCTATGGGCCCCTTTAGGAACAATTTGATCCAAATTTTCCCGAACTATTTTTTTGATTTGTTTAGATAAGTTAATTTTTGGTCTTATAAAATATATTTCAAGTCAATATCTCAATTAGATTCAAAAATATGCCACTTTAACTCTCCGCCATTCAAAATATTGCACTTTTTCATATTTTAAAATGCCTATAACTCGGAGATTATAAGAGCTAAATAGCTCACGCAAGATTTCCAAAAATATTAAAAAAAAAATTTAAATTTTTTATTTACTTTTAACATTAATTCTAAAATTCTAATGAAGTTTTCTACAATTTAAGCAACGTTTTTAAATTTCTTATGAAAAACTAAGAAATGATCGATTTAAAACATAAATATTAGTATCGCATTGTGATTTACTATAAGAAACTTACCTTAATATCTCGTGGATAAAACGGTTTGCCATTGTGTAGCCAATAAATATCTGGTCGTGGTATGCCACCTATCAAAGCCTCCAATTTAATTTTTTGACCCACACGAGCCATAGCATTGGTAAGAGGTATTTTGAAATGAGGAATTTCTGTGGGCTCCAAAGCTGTAAAAAAAAATCAAATTTCTTACAACCATTTAAAATTGTCCCTAAGTAAAAGACCACTTACGTTCCACAATCAAACTAGCTGAGCAGTGCTCAATACCCGCTGGATTAGAGGCACTGCAAGTATAAACAGCATCATCTTCCAAGAAGACCTCCTCAAAACGCAACTTGGCCTCACCGTTATTATAACTGATCACATAGTCGGGTGAATCATCAATGCATTTATCGTTTTTATACCATTGAACAGTGGGCAAAGGATTGCCTGTAACCACACAGGAGAATTCATAAGAGGAACCCTCCTTGGCCTTGCCGCTCTCCAAGAAACGTACAATACGTGGAGCAATCATTTGTATATCAGCCGCATTTTCACGCACCGACAAGCTGGCCGAAGTCTCAGCATTACCCACCAAATTAGCAGCACGACATGTAAATCTAGCCGAATCGGCGGTGAAGGTTTCCTCGATGACCAAACGGCAAATGCCCTTGTTAAAGCTGGTCTTATAATCGGGATTGTTTTGTATGGAAATGCCATCCTTAAACCACTCTACAGAGGGTTCCGGATTGCCGGTAACTTCACACTCAAAAGTGAATTTATCATTTTCACGTGTTACAGCATCCTTTAGTTGTCTGGTGAATTGCGGAGAGGAGTATTTAATTTCCGTAAATATATGATTGATTTGTACATCCTTGCGTATGTTTTCGGTGACCAAACGCTGATGATCGATTTGATCACGTACGGCTTGCAAGCGAGCCTCTTCTTCACGTTTCATTTGATCTTTAAAGGCCTGCTGGCGAGCTTCTTCTTCACGCTTGTTTTGTTCTCTCAATTGCTGCAGCCTGAGTTCATCTTCACGTATGGTTTGTTCTCTTAAAGCCAAGAGACGAATTTCTTCATCGCGCAAAGCCTTAAGGCGAGCTTGTTCTTCCTCGCGGGCTAACTGTTCGCGAGCATATTGTTCTCGTTGAGCTTGCTCACGAGCTGCCTGCAGACGAGCCTCTTCCTCACGCAGAGCTCTTAGACGGGCCTCTTCTGCTTCTCTGGCTGCGTATTCGCGGGCAGCTTGTTCACGTGCTGCTTGTTCTCGGGCGGCCATTAAGCGTTGTTCTTCTTCTCTTATGGCTCTTTCACGTGCTGCCAACTCAAGGGCCATTTTCTCACGCTCAAATTGTTCACGCGCTGCCTGCTCTTTTAGTGCTTGCAGACGTGCTTCCTCCTCACGAGCAGCTCTTTCACGAGCTTCAGCCTCTCGAGCAGCCTTTTCACGTTCGATTTGCTCACGAGCTTCTCTCTCACGCAGTTCTTTGGCTCTTTCCTCATGTTTCAAGCGTTCTTGCACAATGGTAATGTCAGATTTAAGTTTCATAAACGATTGGAAAATAGTCATGACATCATTGTACAATTGAGAAACTTTACCCATGTCATGGGAACATTTGGCGGCATTATCCAATTTCTCCCTCAAAGGAGCTTCACGTTCATTGACATAACGATCAATATCGTTCACTAGATTGGAGGCCTCAACAGGATCACGTAAATATGTGATTTTATTAGAAACACTGTTGTAGAAATAACTTATTTCGTGGTATTCAGCATCGATCTGTAAAACAAAGTTATTTTGTTATAAAATATCTTTAAATAGTTGTGAAATAATAAATCTTACCTTCTCTATAATTTCAAAGAAATCTGTTGCTTGATCTAGAGATTTGCGTTTATTTTTAACTTGATCCTTAAACTGCTGCCACTTGTCACTCAGTTTTCTTAACTCTTCTCTAACATACGACTCACTTTCCGGATTTGAGATTAATAATTGTTGTGTTGTTGTTTCGGTGAATTTTTCTATGCGTTTTTCGAGCAACTAAAAAAAAAGTTATTAAAAAAAAACAAATTCCATTAATAATTTCATTCTAACAAAGTAGACTGACTACAAGCATTTTCATGGAACATAAATGATTTAGACAATAAACTATAATTTGTTCTATATTTATTTACCAAACATTCACGACACAAACATTTGTAAGCATTTACAATATTATTTCTTAAATTTTGTGTATTTTCCCCCTATTAAGCGAAATTTGTAGTTTACAGAAACGATTAAAGCATTTTCTGAAAATTGCGTCTAAAATAAGTTCTCTAATTACATGCAATCGGCTGACAGCTGTGGCTGTCATTTAAAATGTGGGGAAAACTAAAAACATGAACTGCTGCAAGACTGCCTGTGTGTGAGAGTGACTACTCAGTTGCATGTATTTAGTCTGGGTCCATGAGAGTGTGTTGATTTGGTTGCACATTGGATTGGCTGTGAATATTTGTATGTATTTAGTTTAAGTAATTTAAATTTTTTGTTATAAAATCTCTTTCATCATATGATCTGGATGTCTTTACAAATTACGAGTTGTTTATATTTCAAATAAATTAATAATTGATTAAATACAGCCCAAACCAAACAAAAATCTTTGCCTCAATCATTGTGGCTAAATTTAAACATATGGTCAATTCACAAGGTCTCTTATCAGTCATATTTTCATAATGTCCTAATATATCACGACTCGGCGGTTCGGCTTAACCGACTCTTAGGCATTCGGCGTTGGTCTCTGCTGGTTCGTTACGATAACACAATAAACATAGCATAGAAAGTAGTATTATTTTAGGAAATTTTTTGCTTGAAAAGCAATAAAAACCATTGTAAAATATTAGGTCATTATGACAATATGACATGATAAGAGACCTTGTGAATTGACCAATAGTATTAAATAACGACTCGAGTTTTTCTTAAAATGGCAAATTTAGCACGAATTGTGCGTTTTGGTGGATAATGTCATCTAACGTCTTCTGAAAAACATCTGATGGTGTATTATTTCTCATTTTGAAGACTATATATACTAACTACAGAATGGCTTTCTAATAGAGACATAACAGTTTTGAGAAGGAAAGTAGAGAGAAATGTCAATGAACAAAACTCAACAGTTCTAGGAGACTAATGATATTACCTATCATTTAGGGTGACAACTAAGGACTGAGATCGAAAAATACTTAACATACATATATGTTAATAAAGACGAAACCACTAAACTTACAGTTTTAATTTTTTTTTATTTGATTGAAATTATTGTTACACTTTAAAATATATATTTATAGTTCTAATCACTAGTGATGAAATTTTGAACCTTTTTCGGAAACCCTTCCATTATGGTTTTTATAGAGCTTTATGTCACTTTGCTCGAACAGGTAGTCCATCTCCGTTTAAAATCTACCACACTTTTGGACACCTTTTTTGTGCTCTTCAATTCTCTTTTAACAAGAGCGCAATATCTCTCCACTGGCCTTAGCTGTGGGCAGTTTGGAGGATTTGCCTCTCTTGGTACAAATACCACATTATTGTTCTTGTATCACTCAAGGGCTTGTTTACCATAGTGACAAGATGCCAAATCAGGCCAAAAAATAAGTGGACACATTAAGAAGGCTTATCAATGGAAGCATCCATTCCTTGATGTAAATTTCGGTATTTAAAGAGCCCTTTGTAACAAATGTTAGGTTTCTTTGGCCGCAACTGCATATTGCTTTTGGGTCCTAATCTTTTCTACAACATTCCCTCTAGCATCAGCAACATACAAATATTCACCCGAAGGCTGCTAAAAATTTTCCAAACGTACGTTTCGTCATCCATTATGCAGCAGGTGTATTTTTTTTATAAAGTTTCTGTTTCAATTTCTGTGCTCTGTATGTTCCTGTCAGAAACTTTTTGAGCCTTGTATAATTTTAAACCTGCATTAGCTTTAACTTTTCGTACCAAATAGTCCGAGCACTGAGCTAATCGGGCTTCTTTCCTACCGGATGTGTTGGGAGCTCTTTTGAAAATGCTTTCTATTTTTTTGTCTTTAGAAACATCATGTGGACCATTCCTTCTACCTGAACCAGGTTTTCTATCAACGGACAAGTTCTCCCGGTACTGTTGAGTAACATTGGAAACAGTTTGACGGCAGACCTTTGATTGTTTAGCCAACTTTTTGTAGGACCAAGTTGGGTTTTGTTGAAAATATTTAATAATTTTAGTATGCACTTTTTTCTGGTCACTCATTTTAATCAGATTAATAACAAATGAACATAATTGACATTAAACATAATAACTGACATGCTTTTCAAAGGTAACTTGATAAAAAAAAAAGAATCAAATAATACTTGGGTTAAAAGTTTTAATGAAAAACGTGTGTTTAGAATTTTAGGATCTCACTCCTTAGTGACATTTCAAGCTAAGGGACTAGTTATTTTAACACGTGCATGTCCTAAGCAGGGGGTTAATTGACCCTTTTGGATTACACTGAGATTGTCCAAAAGCTGGTCCAAAGTAGACAACGCACTGGATTCACATACCGGTTACATAGAGTCAGATATCTTACTAGCTACATAACTGGTTATTTTAACATGAATGTATGTGTGTTAACTGAACTCAAATGGTCAGCTAAAAAGACATATCATAGACGATATAACCGATTGCATGTAAACAAATTTTCCTCCTACAACTCTCCAATAGTTTACTTCTGGTGAGTAACATAACAACTTTCTAAACTGCAGTTCAAAATAAACGTTTAATGTGACTACACTCTAGGTTACTTAGAGACACTAAAGTGACAATGAAAAACCAGTTTATACGAATTACTCATAAAAAAATGCAGTATAAAATAAAAGTTTTATGTGACTACTCTTTAGATTACCTAGGAACACTTAGGTGGCAATTGTCTTCATGCTAGATTACCAGAGATATATAAAGTAACCAATTGACTTCTCTCTGCACTACAAAGAGCACATACGCGTCAAATGAATCAAAATATGTGTATAAATTGGAGTCAGCCAGGTGATCAGACATTAGTTACAATTAATGTCTATAAAGGATACATTGACTACTTGCTTAACTGCTGGAAATTAGGTTTTTGGCAAACAGACATAGGTATTTAGCTCTCAGTTACCTATCAAGTTGTCATCTATGGTTTAGAGTAGTAAAAAATCACAAACAATTTAGATAATGGTTTGAAATTTGTATTCAATTAAACTCATGTTAACTTTAAGTGTGGTATTTGATCTTGATCATATAAACACCATGACCACGATATCTGCAAATAATACTTTAGAGCCAATTTCTACCACTATTCGCGTTATATATTGTTCACTGATGTTGTTGGCATAAACCAAGTGTTCAACCTCTAAAGTAAGAAGGCAGTTCGAACGAGCATTTCTCGAAATTATAAGATTTCCTAAAATCCCTTTCAATTGTTTGGCAGTCTATCATTTGGTATCATCGTGTTGGAACCATATTTCCATCATATTCTGATCAAAAATATTATAGCACGTGCAGGTTTGTTGCTGCTATATAACACATATTTTTTGTTTCGTCAATAACTCTTCGTCAATAACCATAAAAGTTCTCCTTCAGAATTGCATAGAACTCATTACTTCATAAGTTACAAACACCGACTAAGAATTTTATCTTTTCAAGTACTCCGATCGAGTTTACAAAATATCACTCAACTTCATAGTAAATAGCATGACAATCTTGCAATATCGCAAAACATTGGTGACAAATTCTTAAATCAAACATTTTTCATAGAGGATTGAAATTATTTTTGTAGAATCAATTAAACCTTTAGGAGTTTTAGTCGCTCTATTTATAACATTTTATAATTCTTAGTTAGTTTATGTGAATTGTAGTGTTAAGTAGTAGTCATGATGAGATGTATAAAAGTTAGCCGACCGTTGATGAAATGTAACAGTATACAATAATATCTCGTTATATACGACATAAAAGAGTCGAAGCATTTAAGTCGTATTTGTCAGCTTTTCTTAGCCAAACTGTAGTTTGGTGATTGCGAGAAATTATTTCATCGGATTGTTTTCGTTATTTTCCAAGCCAAACTTTCTATCGGGTCATTATCATATCTAAAAGTATTAACAATCGCATAATTGTGTTATTAACTTTATTCAATTAGAAAACATATCTCCTCAGGGTCACCGCAAACCTCCGTCCTTTCTCCTACTCTATTTATTTTCTTTTTAAACGACCTTCTACATCAAACTTCCAACCTAATCTACTATTTGGCAGATGACAGCAAGATTTGTCATTCATATTCATTCATAATTATAGACCAAGCCTGTCGGTGATTGGAACAATGAGACAAAACATGAATGATACGCTTACCAAGATCTTGTGACAATCTCTGAATAAGGTTGTGCGAATAGAGTTGATTTTAATGCACACAAGACTCAACGTTGTATGTGGCACAACAGATCAGGTTGATCCATCTGTTTTTATGGGTGGTGTAAATATTAAGGAATCAGAAGCTCTTGGTGTTCTTGGCATGTGTATTCAGTGCGATGTCTGCTGGACAAAACACATTTTTTAAGTGTTGAAAGAAGCATTCAAGTGCCTTGTTTTTCTATAACGGTGTAGGAAATACTACACTCCATCTGATCTCCTTACTATTTACAGCACTTATACCCGACCCAAAGTGGAATGCAACTCTCATGAGTGGACCGGTGCTTCAATGTCTATTTTGAAGTTACTCGACCGTGTACAGGAGAGAGTGAAAGTGCTTATCGATGACAGTAGGGTATCCAGCTCTATTGACTCACTGGAACATCGTAGCAATGTGGGTAGTGTTTCACTGTTCTGCCGATACTACAATGGTATGTGCTCTGCTGAATTTAGGGAACTTATTCACGAAACCCGTATTACTGTAACCATTTCAACATTTGTGCATGTTTACTGTAACCATGCACTATAACCAGAATGATATGGCCCCGACTGAATCGTGGGCGAACAACATATCTTCTTGGCTTGTCTGGTTCACAATTGTGTTGCGTAGTGGCGGTCATTACTGGATACTGCACTTTTGGAAACCACGCGAGGAGACTTGGCTTGCCCTACAACGAATTCTGCAGAAGTTGTCAAATCGAGGAGGAGGATGATTAGACCATTTTTCATCTTCTTTGTCACTGTCCGGCATTAGGTGATCTACGCTTACGGTTTCTGGGACACCGTTCCATAAATAGTATTTCTGAGCTCTCGAATATGAGGCTTGGGGGCATCAATGCCTTTATAAGGAGTAGTGATTGGTTAATAGGACCAGACATGGAAACCTCTTGAGAGTAACCTAATGACCGCTATCTTACTGATACTCAATTTTTGTAAATCTCCTTCTCTCTTTCTTGAACATCTTCTTCTTAACTACTCAATTTTCCAGAGAAAGAGAGAACTTTTCATTTCTATCTGCCCCTCTTTCTTTCTAACTTTCAGGTAACACAAAGGAACCATTGCTTGGACCCACGTGAGCTGTTCTTCTACTCTTCAATTTCGCGACTGCCTGGAAACCTAACCTATATAAATGGTTGATATAATCATGTGAATCGTAAATTAACCATATTATTGTTACCACAATCATATTAATAGTTACTGTTGCTATAATATTGTTAAAAAACTTATAAAAAAGTTGAAATGTTTACATAAACATGCATAACTATATTTTTTTTCTGCGTGTAGGAAAATTCAAATCAAATCTCCACAAACACTACTCTCTCTATCTTCCTTCCCAAAAACTATTTTCCTAGTTCCAATACAATGCTTTACATGAGTAGGGGTCATCCCACGAGTGCTGGTCTAAAAAAAATAAAAGTGATCACAGATTCTCTTAGTTGGACCTCTATTTAAGGAGCTGAAGTAGATTTTTGGTGGAATTTATAAGTGATCACAGATATTTGCGTTATTCTAAAATTGTTTGCAAATACTATCCAAACTTCTATTAATAGCCAAGGTGTCATTTGTTTAACGATGATTCACAGTAGATGTCATATACATACTTAGTTTGGATTCAATGATTCGCCTTTTAAATTGTATTAAATCATCTTTGAAATAGTGTGATGTACTTAATTGACGTATGTATATCGTAAAATCGACCCAAAAAGTCAGTCAGTCTCTCTTGATTGGTTTACTTTAAAGTGCGCGTTACAAAGACTAGAACAATCGCATAATACTATTTCGACCTTTGGTCTTAGGTATAATTATTTGGGCTTTGATATTGACCTAATAATTTTTTCTTGTGAAATTTGACCAAAATGGCAGGAGGTATTTTTTTCAGATGAACACAAGTGTGGAACTGTACATTATTGAAATTTATTTACAAAATAATTCCTATAGTACGTTTGAATTATGAATATTTATTTTTGCAAATATGTATTGACATTCAATGGGAGATCGCAACGCCATGACATGAACAAATTTGCCATCCCACAAAAAAAAAACAAACAATAAAAAGAAAAAAACACACGGAAAATTGAACAGCGATTCAAAAAAAGATTTGACGTCATGCACTGCAATAAATATAGAAAAATATTCCTCTAAAAAAAACACAAAAATAAATTTATAAAAAAAAAGTGAAATTAAAAATAGATGACGACATATGTACGACTTTATAGTACAAAATGTTGGTTGATAGAGAACATATGTGTGTGTGTGTGTGACGACTGGACAAACGTACAAATAAAATTGAATTGACATAATGGTAATTTATAGTTTTAAGTAGATTTTGTAGCTTTACATCCCAGCAAAATTGTTGAAGACGAAAATAAGTAAAAAAAGAGTTTCCATCTAATCACTCTCAAGCAGATATCTTATGTTATCTTTCACGTTTCTCTCACATAAACTGACAGGTCATGAAAACAACTTAAGTGCAATTGTATCGAATAACCTCGGAAACTCAATTTACAACTGTAAATGGCGAAAACACTTTAGCAATGCTAAAAACAACAGGAGATTGTTTTATATCTAAAAGTGATTCGATCGACTGGAATCTCTTCTTATCACGGTAGCCAGATATTAAAAGCAGGTTGTGTGCTTTTTGGAAAACTTTTAACTTGACTTTTACACACACATAACAACACATTCACTTTTCACAACATTTTGCTGGGTTTCAACTTTCACAATAATTTCAAAAAACAACAATTAATACCTCCATTGTTTGCAGATAACAACCCCAACGTATTTCGTGTTTTGTAGGTTTTAGAAATTTTGGCATTGAACTCTATTTAGAGGCAATTAAATTAAATAATTAAATTTAAGTAACAAATTACATCAGCGCCAATTAAACGCTCTGTTTCACTCTATCGCTCTGTACTTACCTCTATGGTACGTTCAAAATACTCAAAAGCCAAAGATGTCGTCTTGGCTGCTGCCAAACTATCAACACTTTGATTATTGATCTCTTGCAATTGCTTGCAAACACTATCCAAACTGCGATTAATATCCATAATGTCATTCTTAAATTGTTCCAATTTCTCCAAACGCTCCAACGAAGACATTCTCTCGCTATTCGATGACTCAAAATAGATGCGTAAATTCTCCAATAATTTCAAAATACGATCGGTATCAATTTCCTTGGCTCCCGGTGGCTCCAAAGCTCTAACACGATCAATCAATAGTTCTGACTGGGTGATAAGTGATCTAAATTTATCCATGACCATATCACGGAATTTCTCATGGTCGGCTATGCAACGTTCGATGGCATCGTTGCTATTCTGCTGGTATTGCTGTTGCTGCTTCAGGAAATAGCTATCGATGTCGTAGCGCATTTTCGTAACATTTTCCAAAAATTGTAAAACACTCTCGACAAGTGTCTTGTAGTCGTAACGTATGCCATCCAGTTTGGCTTTCAGGGTTCGTAGGTTGCTGATGACCTGTTCGATTTTTTGCATAGATTCTGGATCTTTCGTTTGAATAGCGAGCGTGGTGTGAACACGTTCTTGTATTTCGTGTTGTGCCTGGTCGATGTCTTGCAGCACCAATTTCAATTTATCTTGGGTGGTCGCATGTAGCTGTTTGGCATCAACAGATGGTGAAGTAAATATCGGATACAATTGGGTATCCACGTGTGTGGTTTTGGTAGCGGTCTGTGTGAGAAAATGGAATGAAAGAAAATTGGTTATTGATTTGGAGTGAATTGTAAATAAATGTTTGATAAAAAAGGGTATTAAACATTAAATTAAAATGGTGGAGATCTTGGCAGCATATATGCTAAATAAAGAAAAACTCATGGTTTTCTTTATTTAGCATATTTTTTTTTTTTCATCTTAAACTGAAGACTGCATATTGAGGGAATAGTTCACAATTGATTGACTTGTTTAGACTTTGTTTATAAAATTTCAAGTTCTCGTGTTTGTATTGTGATTTTCTCTACATGTTTCTTTAACAAAATAGCATAATCTCAAATTTTTCTTTTTAGAAGTTCCTGGTCTGACCCAAATTGAATTGTTTACCTAATCGAGCAGTAAAATATGTTATCACCAAAGCTGCGATTTCCATGCAAACGCATTTAATCAAATCAAAGGATTAGCAATCATTTTTTGTTTCGATTTATTGGGACCAGTATTTCCATATCTATGTAGCTGTATCTTTGTATGCTGAGGCAATAATTTCTTGTTGGTTCAACCGATTTGTTTGTCAATCGAACAATTGACTGCACGAATTATTACTATTTACATGATTGCGGTAACCATAATATGGTTAACTTACGATTCACATGATTGTATCAATCATATATATGGTATATGTTTGTGACAACAGTTGTTATGATGAATCTTTATATCATGATATGTTGTTCTCAGATTATGATATCAATTAGCCGAGAGCAACATAATATGGTAAAACCTTAATCATAAAAGTGGTTGTCACAAACATATACTTGTTTGCTGTAACCATATATATGATTGATACAATCATGTGAATAGCCATATTATGGTTACCACAATCATGTAAATAGTTATTGTGACTATAATATTGTTAAAAAACTTTAAAAAATGTTTAAGTGGTTACTGTATACTGCACAACTAGATTTTTTCTCTGCGTGTATAGAGGAAATCTTCATTATGTAAAGTAGTTGTTTATATTTACAGAGAATATAGTTATTTTTGATTATTAAGCAATTATTCACAACCGATTTGAGTGATTCGGCTTTTATGAAAAATAAACTAAATCGATGGGCGATCGTTCATTTTGCCATTTGAGTGATATTTCACAAGTGATAAACCCAAAAAATTTGTTGTGCTGCCGAAAAATGCAGTTGTGTTTATTGAATTTTTTCAGTTGTTTTCAAGTCAGTTTAGAAATACAAAACTTGGTAACAGCAATTTAAGTTTTATAATCGAAACTGGACAAATTTTATTGGGAAAACTAAATGATTTAATTGGCAACAAATTCGGTTGCCACAAAACAAAACACTTTTCTTGTTGTGGATATAAAATTTCATTCGAACATCCCATTTTCTTAAGTCAAAAACTGTGAAATTTTCCAGCAAATTAAACCTGTTATATTTTCTAGACTATAATCAGCGAATTTGTGAATTTCAATCGAAGCGTTCTTTTCCTCAGGGTAGGATCGATCAACACTAAAATATCAGTTTTTATATATACATACTTCAAAATTCACATGACATTTAAATTTGCCACTATTTGTGCAGTAACGTGTTGCCAAAATAAAGCTCTTTGACAGCTGTCAGTTTAGGGATTGAGCATTGAGAGAACAAAGCGTAGTCATGTTGAACAATATTTCAAAAATAATGAAATTGGCAGCCGTTCAAATAAATCATCCTACGCGATGATAAACACATTTTCACCTGATTAATCACTTGATTTTGACGCATTTGTTTCTCTGAACTACAATCCACAAAGTGTCACTCTATGTTGCGGATTTGGATTGAATTGGACCATACTTCTTGATAACAGGGTTCTTTCTGCCTAAATTGGATGATGTTGATGAGGACGACATGTGGTTTTAACAAGCCACATGCTGTACAGACCGTTAACCCTCTAACCAGCAAGAGTGCCTCAAGGCATGCATTACAAAACATCAATTATCTCAACAAGTTATTGTATTATTTTTTTTAAATTTAACAGTGACTTTAGTTACAGATTTGTTAACATTTCCCTCGAAGGTCGAAATGCATTCTGACTTTTAGTTTTTGTTATGGCAGCTGTTTTGTGAGTGATGTCATAATTTTAGCACGTGAAATTTTGTGTTTTTTTTTTAAATCAAATTTTTTACTAACTTTTTGTCGCCCGATCTATTCGATATATATTTTTTTTTAAAGATAAGATATTCTTCTTTCAGTCTATGAATTTTTAAATGTAAAACAATTGACGAAAAGTGTGTTGAGAACGCAAAAACTAAGGGGTGCCTCAGGGCACTATTGCGGGTTGCTGCTAAATTTATGGGCTATCAATTATATTGTATAGTTTTTTACGTTTTTGTCATATTATTTGTTATATTTTTTGTTATATATAAAAATTATAGGAATGGCAGATAGAGACTGCAGACGAATTAAATTATCCGCCTTGACTCATGATCAGTTGGTATTCCACAAAAACATCCGCAGCCAGGAAGTTCAAAAGTTGGCGAAAAACCAAAACATCCACTTAATGACGTCCGTTATGACAATATCGACCACTTTCCAATTTGGTTAGGCAAAAAAGATGGTGCAAACTATGCAAAAAGTGGTTTTACTCAAAATGCGATCTTCATTTATGCTTCTCAAATGCGAAAAATGGTTTTTATGGGTATCATCGTAGAAAGTAAAATACATTTTCTTACTTTTTGTGTATTTTTTATTAGTTTTTCAATAAAATCGTATCATAATTAATGTTTACATCTTATTGTTTTTTACACCTAAACCGGCAACAATGCCCTGAGGCACTCTTCACCCTTTTGCAACTGGTTCCTAAACTTAATTTGCAAATTAGTTTTGGATGGTGTTTCCGAGTTTATTGGGTCATAATAAAATTATTCCACTACTCATATCAAAGTCACAAAGTTTACAGGGGTGTTAGGAAACACAAGATAACCAAATTTTATGGTTCTCCCTTTCTCTCAGAACTGCCTTTTGTTTATATTTTTGCTGCATGTAACATTTAGCGATACACACTAAATAAGCTACCAAAAGTTGTTATGTCTTTCTCATTCCTTTTTGAAACGTCAAAATTTTCACCTTTATATACTTTGTGTCAAAGTTTAGCTTTAATAATTACTATTCCAATGCAAAATTACAATGAAAATGAACTTGAGTCAGATTTATTTATAAAAATTAAAAAAAAAAATCTAATAAAATTATTTATGTTTTAAAGCCTCCACATATTCCTCGTTAGTATCCAGAAACGAACATGATCGGTTATTTAATTGTAGACAACTCGAATGTTAACGAAGTTCATAAACTTTATCAAATAAGAAAGAAAAATCACAATCAATATCTACACAAATATCGCCAGAGAATGAAAGTGTACACAGAGAAAACATATTCGTAGTAGCAACCGAATTTGTTGCCAATCGAATGATTCGGTTGCACACATAGAAGTTTTCCGTTCTATCAACAGAAAGTCAGTTGATAAAGAAGAATTTCGGTTGAATAAACCAAACTTTTGTTACCACTTCCAAAATTTTGTAGCCACAACTGTAAAATTCGGTCAGTAAGACAAAATCATTCGATTGGAAACAAATTCGGTTGCTATCACGAATATGTTTTCTCTGTGTATTTATTATAAATCATATTCTATGTTCTCTCTATGTCCATCTCTGTTATAAACGTATTCTCTTCTTTCCCTCTTAACAAATAGTTAACTATACTTCACCGAAAAGCTAATATTTACGAAATTCCGTAATTATACTGCCAGGCCCTTTACATATACATTTTCAATATTACGAACAAAATTTTTATTATTATAGTATTTATCACTTCATCACCCTGTTAATTTTACCACATTTTTTAATAGTTTGTATTTTATGTTAAAAAAACGTATTATTTTAAATAGGTACCAGATTATTGCATTTAAAACTTTATTATTTAATTATAAATATCACATATTTCTATAGATACTACCAGCACATCTAATTATTTTTAATCCACATTTATTTCCGTTTAATATTTTCTGCATTTAATCACTTTTACCAAACTCCTTTCTCCAACATTTAACTTAAAACACTTTTATAAATAAAAAAAAATATTGAAAACTAAAACTCTAATAATACTCACCTCTGCATTATCACTCATGATCTTTTCCAATATGGTTTCCACTTCACGTTTTTCCGCTATATGTGTTGTCCAACTTTCCAAACTTGTTGTTACATCGATCTGTTGCTTACTAAAACCATTTAGGATGTCTTCGACAGCATTTGCTGAGGATTTTGTATCGAGATATGGATCCAAAATCTACACAAATTCCGTTGATGCGTTGAAAAAAAAAAGTTGTTTTTTGTTTTCGTTTTTTTGTATTATTTTGTATTATTTTCGAAAGAAATATACAATTTCGATGTTTATGCGATGCGAGAACGCAGACGAATAAAGAGGCGACAGAAATAGACAAGGGAAAATTGGGAGAGAAAAAAAATAAAAAGTAAAGAAAATGGAAAAAATTAATTTAGACATAGTAATGTTGTTGTAGTTGTTCTGTTTAGTATATAATTTGTTGTTGTTTTTAGTTTTTCCTTAAAAAATAAGTAAAAGCACACAATTTTTTCCAACAAAAGCATAAACTGAGTTAGTGATCGTTTGGTTTGTTCTACTGTGCAAATACTCAAAAAAAAGAGCTTGATCATATCTATAATACCCTACGTTTTGTAAATGCTTGCCAGGTACATTGAAAACTGAAACAATTTTTCATTAAAAACTTCGTGTAAACAATTAAAATGTTGTTAAATATAATAATCACTTTAAAATGGACCGTAAGAAATCTATAAAATTCTGACAGATGCCTGTCATTATTGATTGATGTATATGAGTCGACTGTTTTTTCAAACAACAGACATCTCACAAACGATCGATCGCCATGTATTAAAATAATAAATTCAGCATTGTTTGCCAACATCAGTTTCTCAGAAATTTCAAAAAAAAATACCAACAAACTCTCAAAACCAAATTATTTGCCAAACCCTATAATGCGAACTTCTAAAAGCAGATATTTCGCCACTGATCGATCGCTATCTATTAAAATAATAAAGACAAAATTATAAGCCTGCATGAGTCAGAAGTTTTTTAAAAAAAGAGGCCAAAGTCGCACACAGGAGACCTAGAAGGCCGCTTCTTCGAAAAACAGACATCTAGCAACCGATCATGCGATCGATCGGTATGAAAGCAATAAATTCAGAATTGTATGCCTTAGTATGCGTTAGCTTGTCAGAAGTTTAAAAATAAAAGCAACTCACTGTCAAAACCAGATAATCTTCAAACCATATAAAGCGAACTTCTAAAAGCAGACATTTCGCTACAGATCGATCGCGATCTATTAAATCAGGTAATTTACAACGACTGTAAGGCGGATATAGCTCTGCGACCCAGGACATAGAAAAATTCCTTCGATAAAGACAATTTTTAGAAACAATAAGGGCTTTTTCAAGATAACATACACGCAGAAAAAAAATATAGTTATTCATGTTTACTGTAACCATTTCAACATTTATGCATGTTTACTGTAACCATTTCAACATTTTTAACAATACTATAGTCACAGTAACTATATATATGATTGTGGTAACAATAATATGGTTAATTTACAGTTCACATGATTGTATTAACCATATATATGGTTACAGTAAACAAGTATATGTTTGTCACAACCATTTTTATGATTAATAATTTTATCATAATATGTTGTTCTCAGATTATGATATCCACAAGCCGAGAGCAACATAATATGGTGAGTCCTTCATCATATAAATGTTTGTCACAAACATATACATACTTGTTTACTGTAACCATATATAGGGTTGATACAATCATATGAACTGTAAATTAACCATATTATTGTTACCACAATCATATATATAGTTACTGTGACATGCACAACTATATTTTTTTTGCGTGTCCATTTTAGAATTTATTCCTAGTATTTTACGAATATTTTAACTCTAGTGTTCGATTTCCATTCAATTGGAGTATATCCTCAAGTCGTTGTATACCAACCACATCACACACATTTTTCATTTCCAAATCCCTACATACATAACTTTTGTTTATATAGGAGAGTAAATATTTATTTTTTTCTTTTTGTTTTATTATTATTTCTTGTGGCTGTGTGTTTTTTTTTTGGTGGAGTTTAAAATTAAAAATATTTATGGTAAGAAGCCAAAACAACATGGCCATGTTTTATGTTTTTAAACACAAAAAAAAAATATATAAAAAAATAAAAGCCATTTAAAAAAGAGTTGTATTCTATGAAATGGTTTCTATTTTCATCATTTGCTATACAAAATGATTTTAGAAAATAGCAAGTAGCAATTTGGAAAAAGAAAAATCAACCACACTATATATAAAAATTTCTTGAGATTTTTATTAAAAGAAAGAAATGTAGTTTTCCAATTTGTGCACTTTGTCTGCGATCACAGTTTATTTCGTTTATGTATAAATGTTTATCATGTTTTCCATTAATCAACATTAACTCAAAATAAACATTTTGCAACAGTTGCTTAAAATTTTTAAAATAACAAAAATGAAAGGGAAATAAAAAACGAAAAAACACTGAGGATTTATGGAAATATTTTTGGTTTATAGCTTTTTTTCACCAACCGACAAAAACAAATAAAAATATATTTTTGTGTTTTTAATATTTAATAGCGTAAAATGTAGGGTCTTTAATTTGAAGTATAAAGTTCGAAGGACCATAAAATTTGTATGAAAAAATATTGATTATTTTGTACATTATTCGCACACTTATCGAATCCTAATGCACAATCGATGTTAAAATGCTAAAGTAATGCTACTTTCTCTGAGAAAGAAAATTGAAATTTTCTTTATAATCGGTGGATACTGGATAGATTTTTTAATTTTCTCTAACATTTTAGTAAAAACATGCAAATCTCAAGCAATGATTAATTTAAAAACAAGTTTAGAGGCAACAATAGTATTTTGTAATTTTAGTCACACCCACATTGCTTAAAATTTATGCGTTATTTATCAAAAGTTGTTTAAAAAACATTCTAATTATGACTTGAGCTATCAAAAATACTATTTTGTCAGTTATTTTGTAAAAATTAAAGAAAATATAAACGAAATTCTATCCCAGCAAATAACAGCCAAAGTTTCAAAAGTACCATCAATTTGACATTTTACTACAGGTTGCTATTTCGAATAGTGGCAGAGGTTGCAGTAGTGAGTAAGTTTATCATAGGCGCTGTTAGAGTTAACATCAACTGTCTTGTACATTTAATTTTGTACATTATAAAGTGTATGTGCATTTCTGCGAATTGTGAAACGCTGAGTGACTACTTGAACTGTTGTTGTTGTACATTTTAAATAAATAAAGAGTTGTTACTATTCTAACTACTAAAACTGCTTTCAAAAGTATCTGGTTTATTTAAAGGAAATAAGCCCACGTTTTAAAATGGTTAAAACGTAACAATATTTTAAACATTTGACTTCAATTTTGATGTGACTTCAACAGGATACGTTCAGTAAGAGATGCACAGTTGAGGAATTTCGTAAAAAAGTGGAAATAAACCTGTAATATCTAAACGTATAGCTGCGAATCAATCACCCTTATCGCGAGTCAATATTTCACATGAAATATGTTCCCTTTTCCCATTTTTCGTTCATCAACTTTGTTCACATGAAAAAATTCCCCATGTTGTGAAATTTTTAGATTGAATTTTGTAAACAATAAACAGCTGTTATGAACAAACTCAACTATTGTGAATGAAAAGTTTATGGGAATATCAGGATAGCAATTTTCCCTTCGAGGGAAATGGATATTTCATGGGAACATAAATTTCACATGTTATTGCCGATAGGGGTGAATGATTTGACCCTTATTAATATCGGACTATCAGTTTAGAAATATTTTTCTTCGAAATTCGCACACAAATATAATTTGACATTAACTTAAGATTTTCGCTAAAGCAAAGCAGAAATATACCATTTAATAAGAGAATACTAATATGCTTAGAATGTAAAATCGACATTTTAATTATAGCCTAGATCACGTTGGGAGGGTGTAATGTTTTTATGGTGATGTTTCTAACGCTCAAAAATATTGATGCAACACTCATCAATAGTCGCGGAATCACTTTCTGATTCCACTTATTGTAGTCCATCAATGTAAACTTTGTGTTTAAACTACATCTTGCTATTTCAAAGATAAAACGGCGAAATTAGAGAAGTGAGCTTCTAATAAGGAGTGAGATCGTCAAATTCTTGACACATGTTTTTCATTAAAACTTTTAACCCCAGTATTATTTGATTTTTTTTTTTTATCAAGTTACCTTTGTAAAACGTGTCAGTTATTATGTTTAATGTCATTGTATTCATTTGATGTTAATCTGATTAAAACGTGTGACCAAAGAAAAGTGCATACTAAAATTATTAAATATTTTCAACAAAACCAAACTTGGTCCTACAAAAAGTTGGCCAAGCATTCAAAGGTCTGCTGTCAAACTGTTTCCAATGTTACTAAACAGTACCGGGAGAACTTGTCCGTTTATATAAAACCTGGTTCAGGTAAAAGGAATGGTCCACATGATGTTTCTAAAGCCAAAAAAATAGAAAGCATTTTCAAAAGAGCTCCCAACACCTCCGGTAGGAGAGCAGCCCGGTTAGCTCTGTGCTCGGACTATTTGGTACGAAAAGTTAAAGCTAATGCAGGTTTAAAAACATACAAGGCTCAAAAAGTTCCTGACAGGAACACTGCTAAAAATTTAGAGGCCAAAAACAGAGCACGGAAATTGAAGTTAAGAATTTTTCGATCTCACTCCTTAGGCCATGGATGATTACCAATGAAACTGGTTAATTCAATAGGACTTTATCGAAAAGAATGTCGCAAATATATACACCCAGAGAAAAAAACAACTTAAAATCAATAAAAACCATATTGAATCAATAAGAAACATTAACGAATGTCTAGTACTTAATGTTGAAGTTTTTTATTTCAATATGGTTTTTATATGGTTTTGCTATTATAATGAACATTATTGAATTAATATGACACGTTATTGTTTTTAAGTTGCAGTTTTTCCCTTAGTGTAGGTATCCTCCCAGAATTCTGCACAAATCAGTTTTATATAAGAAGAAACCAAATTTCAAAATATTGAACTTAAGCACTAATTTCGAAAATCAGTAAAACTTTCAAAAATAAAATAAATTACATTAACGTCCAAGATCCAAGATTTTAATTTGCGACCATTTGTGCAGAATAGTGTTGCCAACTAAAAACAAAAAGTTTGACAGCTACACGAGAGAACAATGCGTTATTATTGTTAAACAATTGGTCAATTCACAAGGTCTCTTATCATGTCATAATGTCCTAATATTTCACAATGGTTTTTATTGCTTTTCAAGCAAAAAATGTCCTAAAATAATACTACTTTCTATTCTATGTTTATTGTGTTATCGTAACCAACCAGCAAAGACCAACGCCGAATGCGTTCAGGGATCCCACATGTGACTGTCGATAAACGAATGCATCCATAATTCGTTACAGTTTAATAAATATTTTGAGCTGGAGGCTTGATATCGCGACATGATAACTAAGTTGTTTTTACCTATATTTTATGTCATTGAGGTGGATGAGATGTAGTTTCAACAAGTCGTAGTAGCATTAGTAGCATTTAGTTACATAAGTGCTTTTCTTTTCGCGTAAAACTTAATATTTCACCCTGATCGCCAATATCAGATCCAATGCCTCAGTGTATATTTATGTAGTATCCAGGCTTATTATATGATTTTCATAATAATTGTTGCTCCTTATTTTTGAATCAAGGGGGTAACATATAACTTTATTAGACTGTAAAATACTACACTGGAAGTCTAAAAACCCTCATTTGTCTTTGAACCATCACAGGGAAGGAACTGAAAAAAAGTGGAAACAAATCTAAACCTAAGTCCGATTTGAATAAAATTTTCCATGCCTATAAAGGAGCTGCAGTTAAGTTCCAATTCTGAATTTAGACTTCCTCAAGCTCCAAAGTGGGATATCTCGGTTATGTGAAAAATTAAAAATAATGCAAAATTTTTGTTCTCAAATTGATTTGAGTAAATGAGCACAAACTATTTCTTTTAAATTTTCAATAATTTTTTTTCGTGGATGATTTCTATGGGCCTTAAATGGCAGCTATGACTAATTATGGACCAATCGCCATGAAATTATATATGTCTATATGAAAATGTTAAATAATATGTGAATACCAATATTTTTAAGAGATTTATGCTTGCTGAAGTGATTTTTGGAAGCGGGCCTTATATGAGAGCTATTACGTATATATAAAACCTATTTGGAGCGAAATTTGTGTAGACACTTATATAAATAAAACATTTATGAGCAATAATGTCCCATTTGAAAATCGATCGGTTTCGATTTTTTTCGGTGATAAGTGTTATAGAAACAAAATCAGTTGATTATATAGGAAATGCTATAAAAATTTAAAATTCAAACTTGACGGGTTTTCAAGAGGATTAAGAAAAATTGGAACTTTTTCTTTTAATAGTACTTTTTAATATAAGTACTTATTAAATTAGTTAGCTTATATACATTAAAGTTGGGTAATATGCTTCTCAGTAATGAAATAATCAAGAATAGGGGACTCAATGGTAGTATGATACCAAACAAGTAAGAGAGATATATTCGGCTGGGCCGAATCTTATATACCCTTCACCAAACTATACTTCAAAATAAAAATTTTTAGGTAATTTTAGGTAAACAATATTTTTTTTAGTTGTTTTTTTTCATTTTTTGGAAAAAAAATATTTTTCGAATTTTTTTTTTAAGTTTTTATGTAAAATTTTTTTTAAATTTTAAATTTTTTTTTTTAAATTTAAATTTATTTTTTTTTTAATATTTAGCGAAAAAAACTTTTGGTGAAAAAAAAACTGGTTCAAAATTTTTCCCGATTTTGACCCATTGTAGGTCCAACTTACTATGGTCTTATATACGTCGTTGCAAAGGTCTTTTAAATATCTATCATTTGATATCCATATTGTCTATATTAATGACTTAGTAATCCAGATATAGGTCAAAAAATAGGTAAAAAATCGAGGTTGTCCTGGTTTTTTCCTTATATCTCAGCCATTTGTGGACCGATTTTGCTGATTTTAAATAGCAAACTTCTCGAAAGCATGTCTGACAGAATTATTGAAGATTTGGATCCCGAAGATATCTGGGGTCTTCAGAAAATTGATTTCAACAGACAGACGCACAATATAATTTTCCGACCCTATAAAGTATATATATTCTGAATCCTTATAGATAGCGGAGTCGATTTAGCCATGTCCGTCTGTCTGTCCGTCTGTCTGTTGAAATCAATTTTCTGAAGACCCCAGATATCTTCGGGATCCAAATCCTCAATAATTCTGTCAGACATGCTTTTGAGAAGTTTCCTATTTAAAATCAGCAAAATCCGTCCATAAATAACGGAGATATGAGCAAAAATCCGAGACAACCTCTATTTTTGGCATATTTTTTATCTTTATCTCGATTACTAAGTCATAAATATAGACAATATGGATATCTAATAATAGATATTTCAAAGTCCATTGCAACGACCTACAGTGGGTCAAAATCGGGAAAATTTTGAATTTTTTTTCACAAAAAACATTCTTTTGTCATAATTTTTTTCACTAATAAATTAAAAAAAAATGTTTAAAAAAATTGGAAAAAACTTTTAAAAAATAATTTTGAAAAAAAAAAAATTAATTTTAAAGTATGATTTGGTGAAGGGTATATTAGATTCGACACAGCCGAATCTAATATATGTTCGTTCTAAAAATGGTTAAACCGAACATGAAACTCTAGTTTACATAGACAGACAGACAGACAGCAAGACAGCCGGACATCGTTTAATCGGCTCAGAAAGTGATTCTGAGTCGATTGGTGGGTGGGTGTTAGACTATTATTTTTGGACGTTAAAAACATCAGCACAAACGCATATGGTGGTGTATGGTATAAAAACCGATAAATATGTTATCACATAAATTAGCATAACTCATTAATTTTTTAATTGATTTTTGATTTACTTATGTGCTTTTTCACTAAAATAAGGGAACAATGTTTTACTGCCTAACAATCAACTTAGAGCGTGAAGAAAATTTAAATTTGTTGAAACAAATTTTTGTTTAAACTTAAACAACCATAGCACAGCTATTTCCCAATCGAAATGAAAAAAGTATATTTTATTTAAAAGATAAAACATATATATTTAAAATAAAAGAAAACATTTTAAAATCAATTGTAAAACAACAAACTTATGATTTTTTCAAGTTGTTACTTTAAGAATATCTCTATATATCTACTAAACGAAGTGATCGAAAAAAACTATAAGTATTTCCGAACTCTTTTGACCACCAATAAAACAGAATTGCTATATGAGAACACCTGCATATTTTCGGTGTAGCATAGTGTTATTGGTCCTTCGCACTCTATTCTTATATATAATCTTCTCAGTAAGTTAGAAACTTTGTAAGTAATGTCAAATATTGACAAAAAAAATATCATATTTTTCATCCTATATTCTTACAAAATTTGCCACTGTACTCATTTCTATTTCTATAAACTCGTACATATGTATACTCAAAAATTGTGTTTCTTTTTCATTTATAACCCCATATAAATTTAAAGACAACATTTTGTCTGCGTATGTTTTCAAAATAAACTCCCAGCAATGTCTACTAACCTCCTGATACTTATTGGCAACATTACATCTACTTTTTAACACAGTGTTTGGAGTTTTCTTCTAGCTCTTTTAGTCTAAATTTAACGCTAGAAAAGATTCTTAAGACAAATTTTTGCTGTTCATTATTACAAGTTTTAGTTGCTGTCCAACACTTTCAACACTTTTTATTTTGATCGAGGAGTTTATTGTTGAAAATATTACTTTTAATTTTTACAATTTCCGGGATGATATTTTCGCAAAAAGAAACAATTTTGAAAGTTCATAAAATGAAAATTGAATTTCAATGTTGTACTTGTGTTCAAGTATTTTTCTAGGAATTTTTTTTTTTTAATTTTTTGTTGGTTTTCACTTTCACATTTAAAACAAAAAAAATTAAAGAAATGAAGTGAAGAATAAAAACTGGAGCAGTCATTAATAATTTGTTTGTTTCTGGTTTACTGAACGTATCTTGTGTTATACAGACAGACGGACAAACAGTTTGAAAAAAAAACGGCTGTCAAAAATATGTTTTATATATTTGTTCATACAAAAGTACAAGTGTGGCATTTTGAATAGTTTTTTCTTTAAATTTTTTAAAATTTAATTTTGTGTTTTATTATTTATTTTTAAATTGTTAAAAATATTGTTGTTTTTATTATATGTATTTGTTGTGTGGTGTTCTAGTGATTGGTTTGTTGATAAGTTTGGGCCATATGTTATGCCATATGTATTATAAGTATGTGTGTGGTGTAGATAAATTGACAGAAATCTTGAAGATTTTGCCACCAACCCACCAGTAGCAACGATTTTATTGTATTGATAATTTTGCAATAAATTAAAAACTATATGGAAATTTTGATTTTCTATTTAATAATTAAGATTTTAGAAAATTTTATAAAATTATGTTCAAAGCATGAACATATGCCAATGAATTTAGCATGTTGAGATTGACCATTGACATGTAAATAAATAATGTTGTATTTTAATTATTATGTTTGTTTTATCCACAATGAATTACAGTGAGACCTCGATTATCCGTAATGGTCGGGACCGGAAGCATTCTGGATAATCAATTTTCCCGGTTAATTGAGTACCAATTTTTAGTAGTTTTTTAATGATGACAGTTTGTCGATAATGACATTTAAAGCTCCATATTGCAAACAGATCCATCAGTTGGATTAAAGTCGTCCAATTTGGTGGAAAAAATTTCACAATAACGTTTTCAGCATTAAAATCCTGCACGTTTGGATGTTGTCCAATGGCAGAGTGATTTTACTATCATCTTTTAGACCGATTTTCTTAAAATTCTCTCGTTTTCGTTTTATTCACATTGTGTTAGATTGTTCAAAAATAATCGAAAAAAATTATAATCCCGGATAATGGAGGTAATTACGGTTAATCGATGCGAACAAATTTAGATCGATCCAAAAACAATTTCTTTTTCTTTCCCGGATAATTGATGTTGCCGGTTAATCGAATCACGGATAATCAAGGTCTCACTGTATTTAAAAGGCTGGCCTCATTTGTATGGAATTAAAACAAGTACGAGAGCTTTATTCAGCTTTGTCGAATCTTATATACCCTTCACCAAAGTGTACTTTAAGATAAAGATTGAAAATATATTTTGCTGAAAAAATATGAATAAAAAAAAAATTTATTGTAAAAAAAACTCGAGTTAAAAAATATTTTCCCGATTTTGACCCCTAGTAGGACCGATTTACTATAGAGTTATATAAGTTGTTGGAAAGGTCTTTGAAGTATTTATCATACGATATCCATATTGTCTATATCATTGACTTAGTAATCCAGATATACATAGATAAAAAATAGATAAAAAACCGAGGTAGTAATGGTTTTTTGCTTATATCTCAGCCATTTCTGGATCGATTTTCCCGAATTTAAATAGAAACCAAACCAGAACTAGAGCGGATATATTGATATAGAAATCCGTTGATTTCAACATACAGACGGACAGATAGACAAACTGACAGACGGTCATTACTATATCGACTCCGCTATCTATAATGAGTTTGAATATATGAGGCCATCATCGCAAAAGTGGTGTAACCCACAATTTTTTTTTTTTTTTTGTTTACGGAACAGCATACAGTTCTTTCATTACCAATATCAGTACAAAACTTTCCGTTAGGTATTAAAAAGCAGATGAAACTAAATAAATCGTTTTAGCTCAGAGCATAATATAACAAAGTAATGTAGCAAAAGTGGTGTAAGTTGAATATACCACTAAATAGTTTGGGGTTACACCACTTTTGCACTGATAGCCTCATATATACTTTATGAGGTCGCAAATGGAAAATGTAGAAATTACAAACGGAATGACACTAATGGTGAAGGGTATAAAAAGCTGTCTTACGATACCATCCTTCATGTTATTTTATTTTAACTGGAAAACAGGCAATATGTTTAATAAGCTCTTTTTATAATAAATATTTGCTGCTACTTTTTCATAAATATCAGATAACGACTGAAACCGAATCGAATCCAAAACTAACCGAAACTTTTTAATGTAGTAATTGAAATAATTTAATGTTCAAAATTTTAGAAAGTGTTTCGGCTCATTCTTTGTCCAGTTTGACCTATTTGGCGGACTTTTGTTTCATTACTGAATGCTTTGAAATACTATTGTTTTGCTAAGAACTTTTTTTAATAACTTTTAAGTCATCGGGTTTGTACTTATTATGAATTTTTATACATTTTTCTCTTTCAATATTGCACAGTTTATGTTTTTCTCCTCCTATGTATCGGTATTTGGCCAAATTTTACTCGAAATCTGTCCGAAAGCAAGTTGTTTGTCTAACCCAAAACTGAATAAGTATTACCAATTTGTTTATGAATTTAACTTCTTTATATTTTTTAGAAGGATGTAATCGGTAAATTTGGTTGATTATAAAGGCCATACCAAAATACATGAACGATTTAATTTGCCTCCATTTGTGCAGTAAAGTGTTACCAACCAAAAAATAAAAAAAAACTTTGACAAGTGACAGTTTAGGGTTAGTAAATATATAACATTACACTAGAGAAAAATCATTTTCATTGTTAAATCATATTCGAAGCTAAATCATCCTAAACGATGAAGTGCACTTGCACTTTGATGGCTTTGTTAATCTTCAAAATTTCGCCATTTGGAGTACAGAGAACCCACATGTGTTTGTCTAAAATCAAATGTGTCTTCAAAGTGTAACTGCTTGGTGTGGGTTGGAGGTTGGAGACATCATACTACTTTGAAAATAGGGCTGGTCAAGCATTGACTGTTACTGGTATGCGATATAGAGTATGATAACAGAGTTCTTTCTGCCTAAATTGGATGATATTGATGCCATTGAAATTATTAAATTACTGCATGAGATATTTTCTGGTCTTTCGGAAATCAGAATTGGTATCATAGATCGTATGATTTAACCTTTATGGGGTTATTTGAAGTCAGAGGTATATGCCAACAAGCCCACTACTTTCCTTGCACTGAAGGAGAAAACTTACTGAAACAAATAAATTCAGCCACATTTATACTAAATAGCCATGAAAAACTTATACAAAAGTGTGCTTATGTACCAGCAAAGCCTTGTAGGCCATATGACCGACGTGCTTTTCCATACATATATGTTTCCATATACGATTACAATAAAAAATAACAACATAAGGAAAAAATAACCTTGTTTTTTATTTGATTAAAATCTTGCGAACATACTGCGGTACTTATTTATGAACATCTTTGTGATTTTAACATCCACGATGTAAATGGAACAACTCAACAACAATTTGTTGAAATCAGATATATAATGAAGGTTTTTTTTACAGACTTATAACATTTTCAGATGATTTCAGTACTTTCTTTCAATACAATTTAAGAATAAAAACACTTTTTTTGTTCTTAATTTGTAATGAAAGTTTCCTATTTAAAATCAGCAAAATCCGTCCATAAACAACGGAGATATGAGCAAAAATCCGAGACAACCTCTATTTTTGGCATATTTTTGATCTATATCTCGATTACTAAGTCATAAATATAGATAATATGGATATCTAATGATAGATATTTCAAAGTCCATTGCAACGATTTATATAAGGCTATAGCAAGTTGGACCTACAATGGGTCAAAATCGGGAAAAATATTTTTTAACCCGAATTTTTTTTTCACAAAAAACATTTTTTTGTCATTAATTTTTTTTATTAATAAATTAAAAAAAAAAAAATTTTAAATTAAAAAAATTTTTTTTAAAAAATTGGAAAAAACTTTAAAAAACAATTACGAACAAAAAATTTTAAAAATTAAAAAAAAAAAAAAAAATTATTTTATTTTAAAGTATAATTTGGTGAAGGGCGTACATATATAAGATTCGGCACAGCCGAATATAGCTCTCTTAATTGTTAGTGATTTCCTTTGTTTAGAAAACTTTTAAAGTGATGTAGGACTAAAGTACTTAAAATACTACTATTTTTCAAAGAAGTTAAACTCAAGCTTCTTATGAACCAATTAAAAACTACTACTACTTACTTAAATAAGTTTGATCACTTCAAAATTACTTTCCATTGATATCAAATTGCTGAAAAGTACTTAAAATAGTACCATTATTAAGAACTATGCCACTATAACATATATAACGTATTAAATGAGATAAAATCATTTTTAGTAATTTTTATAGTATTTAAATGATTATAGAATAATTTTTTAAAAAAGAAAGGTAAAATCAAGTTTTTTACTACTTTTTGGCAGTTTCTTTACTTATAAAAAAAACCACTACTTTCACAGAATTTCATTCCGATCGAAAATGTAATTAATTTTTTTTTGCTGCTTCAGGAAAAATAAAAAGAACTATTTTAGTTCTCTAAGTTGAATTGATATTTGTTTGAAATTTTACTCAAATTTTAATTAATTTTCCTTACAAAAAACTTGAATATTGTGAAATTAAAATCAGAAGAAGGAAGTTATGAAATCTTTGGGGAATAAAAAAGTCAAATGGAATCTGAAGAAGCTAAAACACAATCGATCGTAGTAAAATACAAACTACGGAATTGAAACCATTCGAAACAAAATGTGTGTCAGTCCAGATAATCCTTTTTAATAATTAGCACTTAAAATACTACTATTTTTAAAACTTACCAAAACCACTATAAACAATTTCTAATGAATTTCCATAGATACAAAATTAACAAAATATGATTTTGGACAAATTTTCAAAAAGTACCTAAAATACTACTATTTTTAAAAACTAGTTTTTTACTATTTTTAAGAACTTATTTCGCTAGCAAATGTAATCACATGATTTTAGACACATTTTTGGAAATGTCCTTAAAATATTAAAAATTTTCAAGTGAGATAAAAAAAGTCTAGTTTTTTTGCCATATTTAGATATTTCCTTGGCTTTAAATGCTAGTTAGTGGGTTTAGGCATATTTTATTAAATTATTTAAAGGTTCACTGAAATTTTATGAAATTTTCATTGATATAAAATTAATAAAATGTGTTTAAGGAACATTTTTGAAAATACTACCATTTTTCAAATAAGGTAAAATCAAGTTTTCTGCTATTTTTAAAGATTTTATCCTCATAGAATGCTATTAAAATGGTTCTAAGCTCATTTTTTTCAAAATGAGCTAAAATACTACTTTTTTTAAATTCAAAATTTTTACTATTTTTAGAGCTTCTCTTTTTGTAAAGTGCTATTTTTTGGTTTAGACGAATTGTGTGAAATATTAGACTTCAAATAGCTTAAGCAAATTAAAGAAAGCTTTTTTGACTTAAATAAATCTTCAACTTTATACCCTGCTAAATGACATTACAGCATTTTCCAAAGTGTTAAAATAATTTGATCTCTTAATAATAACAGTATAGCTGTATTACTTGTGGAGAATTTGAAAGAATCATCGATCAAAATCTCCTTTCTGTCATTAAAATGGAAAACTTCTAGTCAAAGAAACTCGAACAAAAATTGTACCCAAAATAAAAAGTACTTTGAATTCTGGCAAATAGAACTACCATTAATCAAGCAGATATAAATTTATGCAGTTATAAATATAAAATTATTCTTATTTTAAATCTGTATAAAGTCTTTAAAGCATAAGCAAATTTTTTTCATAAAATCTTTAAAAAGCCAATTTAGCAAGCGCCTAAATAAAATGTTAGTAGAAAGCAAAATTTGTATATTGAAAATAAAATATTAAAAATACTGAGAATTCCAATTGTGTATAACTTAAGACATATTTTTAAAGCTTTAAAATCTTTACATACTTTCCAGTGCAAAAAGCGATTGCCCAAATTCTTCAGATCATTGAAATCGTTGCGTATATTCTGCCAGGTTTCCTGTAAAAATTGCAATTTCTGTTCATTGGGCTTTTGCGACAGCTGACGTTTCAAATTGTCCAATTGACTAGCAAACTCATTGGCCTTGTCGAAGAATTCTATTAAAACTGAAACACAATCGACACGTTTCAAAACCAGATCCTTTAACTCAATCCAATGTTTGTGCAACGATTCAGCCTTTGAATCGACATCATAGCGTTGTTGGGCACTCAAGGATTCCAAATGGGTTTTAATGGATTCCAGTAACAAGTTTATAAGTTCACCTTTGATCTGTAAAACAAAACAAAAAAAAGGGAAATTTAGTTTTCAATATTTATTACTTTTCTATTAACAGGTTTTAATACAAACCTCCAAGTCTTGCATGAGCTCGTGATGCTGCAAAAGGAATTGTTTACTTTGCTCC
This sequence comes from Calliphora vomitoria, assembly GCA_942486065.2. NCBI lineage: Eukaryota > Metazoa > Arthropoda > Insecta > Diptera > Calliphoridae > Calliphora > Calliphora vomitoria. The sequence continues at coordinate 36,825,166 of OW818031.2, read as the reverse complement.
AGATTGCGTCCCATATGAATGTTTTGTTGCAAATAATGCTGACCTGAGGACATCAGCCACTCCAATAGATCATTGTATTGTAACAAAAACTCCTTAAGAGCTTGTTGTACTCGTCGTTGATCTTCATTGCTATTGGCACAAATGCCTTCTATGTAGGCCTTGCGATTTTCTATCTCATCTAATACCCTCTTAATGCCCTGAGTTTCGGGTTGGGTGCGTCCCACCTCATCCAGTATGCTGTAGCCTAATCTTAAGGGTTCCTCCGTAAAGTTGCCCACATCTCGATGAACTTTGGCATACATGGCAAAACTTTCTGGGGAATTTGGTGGCAGTTTAACGTTGGACAATTCAACTTCTAATTTTTCCAAAACTTTTAGGGTATTGTCTGCTTTGGCGAAGAAATCTCTAGATTGCTGTAGCCAGTGTTCACGCTGATCGACTAAATCTAAATGTTCTGTACAAGCACTTAAAACATTGTAGGCCCTTGCACACGCCTCATCGCCTGTGAATGTGCCTGAGGCCTGTAGTTTTTCTTTTGCTCTGGTTATTTTGAGAGCACGATCTCGCAGCAGCATAGCCTGCTGCTTCCATTCCCTATAGTTGTGCAAGGCATTGTTGGCAGTGTGCTCACACTCGCCCAAACTAAACATAGATGTCACCTCATTACGTTGCTGCACCAAAGTGGCCTCCACCTCTATGAGTTCTCGTCCCAACATGGCCAATGCCAGACACTGTTCTAATTGTGTTTTTCTCGTCTGCCAAGCAATTTCCAAAGCATTGCGGCGATCGTGTAAAGCTTCCAACCATTGTTGTACTTGGTGCACGGAACGTGTTGCATCACGTTTGATGTGTTCCGGTCGTGTGTCTAAACTCTCCATATTCTCTAGTTCTTGCAGTTGTGCCAGCAACTCGTTGCCATCTTTGAGAGCGGCCATAACAGCTGTCAGCATATCAATGCGCAGTTGTTTGAATTTGTTGAGGAACTCTTGTACGGCTGTCACTTCAATGGGTATCATTGTGTCTATACACGCCACCTCCAGCTGATCCATGCGATGTTGGCATTGCTGCATTTTGTCATGGAAATCTGTGCATAAATGTAAAATATGCTGACGATCTTGTAGCAGGTGTAAAATATCTCCCCATATGATATTTAGTGTATCTGCCATAGCATTGACTAGTTCTGAACTGATACGTTTACTGGCCAGTAACTTGTCGGCTTTGTGTACGAATTCTTCCGTGGGGCCGGGTAAATTCTTTATTAGAGTAGAAATAGTTTAAGGTTTATCATAAGAATGTTTTTGGGGGAGTTTTGTATGTAAGATAGTTACCTGTACATTCTTAAGAGTCTCATCGTGTTCTTTTTGTAGTCTTACGGATTCATCAAGATTAGCACCTAAGGTTGTAATCTTTGGCTCAAGTTCCACAACTTTTATATATAATTTCTCGGTACTCTAAAACAGGTTAGGGAAAATAATTACTTTATAATATTGCGTTTAAATAGTTAAAGAAACCTCAAAAGTCTTGATATACCGAAAGCTAAGTAGTATCTGGTTTCTGAATCTCTCTGTTATACTAAAGTGAACTATAAAACCTACATGTACACTTGCAACCCTTCCCTTCATTACCAACCTCTGCATTATTTTCTTTATAAACAAAAATGTACAACTTCCTCTATGGTCTACAATGATTCAAAAAAGTAACGGTTTATCTATTACCATATATGATCAATTTTAACTGACCTTCATTGCAACATCTCTACGAGTTGCTACATGATGTAGTGTGTTGTTGCACAAACATAAACACACACACATTCTACAAATAAACAAACCAGAACATAAAGAATAAAAACCAGCAAAACAAACCAAAAATACACATTTGAGGAAGCTGCTGCTCAATGAGGCAAACACAGAAAAACAACAGCAAACAACCTTTAACTGTGATAATGCTGCTACCGATGATGATGATGTTGTGCGGTGCAACAACAGTAACAGCTACCGAAGATACACTGGATGTTGTTAACGATGACAATGATGATGATCATGACGATTACAATGATAATGATGTTGTTGTTGTGGTTGATCTACCAAAAATAGCCAAAAGCCTGTCTAGCACGTTTTACTAACCGAACGTGAGTTAAGTTTAAGTCTCTCCAGTTCGAAAACAACAAAAAAAAATGCACATACATACTCACAAGCCGTTTATCTTGACTTCCACCAGCCAAATCCACAACCATATAAAGGTTCTACAATGGTATGTCGGTTTGTTTACACAATTGTTGGGTAAGAGGAAAAGTAATTTTCAGCTTACTTGATCAGTTTGTTTGTGCGATGTTTTAGAAGAAGAGAAATGTCAAACGTTTGAGTATGATAGCTTTCTCAACAGTTAAGGAAGTTTATTCTTAATTTGAGAAATGCCTTTATTCTCAACTTATTCATAAAGCTTATTCTAAAATGTAAAAAAAAGTGTGGAAAATTTGAAATCATATAACGATCGGGAAACAAACATATTATTGCTTTTTTTATACCCTTCACCTTCGTGAGAAGGGTATATATAAATTTATCATTCCGTTTGTAATTTCCACAATATAATTTTCCAACCCTATAAAGTATATATATTCTGGATCCTTATAGATAGCGGAGTCGATTTAGCCATGTCCGTCTGTCTGTCCGTCTGTCTGTTGAAATAAATTTTCTGAAGGCCCCAGATATCTTCGGGATCCAAATCTTCAATAATTCTGTCAGACATGCTTTCGAGAAGTTTCCTATTTAAAACCAGCAAAATCCGTCCATAAATAACGGATATATGAGCAAAAATCCGAGACAACCTCTATTTTTGTTGCCTAATTTTGATCTATATCTCGATTACTTAGTCATAAACATAGACAATATGGATATCTAATGATATTTAGTTCAAAGTCCATTGCAACGATCTATATAAGGCTATAGTAAGTTGGACCTACAATGGATCAAAATCGGGAAAAATATTTTTTAACCCGAATTTTTTTCACAAAAAACTCCATTTTCACTAATAAATTAAAAAAAATAAATTTTTTAATAAAAAAAAAAAAAAAAAATTTTAAAAATTAGAAACTTAAAAAAAAAAATTTCGAAAAAAAATTTTTTTTAAAAATATTAGAATTTTTTAAATTTTAGTTTAAAGTATAATTTGGTGAAGGGTATATAAGATTCGGCCGAATATAGCTCTCTTAATTGTTTATATCACAACTTTGAAGCTTTGTAACTACAAACTAAAAGTCTGGAATTCAATCTTATCTTGGGATTTTAGAACGATTCAGGAATTATTTAAAAAAACTGAATTTTTTAAATATTTTTTCCTGCACTTAAACTTTTATATATGTATGTTTAAAAATAATTTGAAAGTAACATTTGATATTAGGTTGAGAAAATTGGCATGCCACTTTACATAGTCGTAGGAGTATTCGAGTTTATTTTATGACGACGAACCCCAAAGAACCCTCAGGAGTGGCGCTATTGGCTCTCATAGTAGGACACCTCAGATATTATAAATTTTTAAACGCTTGGGCATTTGTGGTTTGGCTAAAATCAAGGATTTCAATATATTCTTAAAGTTCTTGATTAGGCCTATAAAATACATAGTGGGGCATTTGAAAATTCAATTTTCAAAATTTCACCATTCCTTGTTCCAGTTTTTTTTTATAATATCATGGAACAATATATGACGGATTTCATTAAAGTGTTCTCTGTTAGTTAAACAATAAATAAAAAATCACATGAAAGCTAAATCTTTTACGAGTCCAAAAATAATCAATTATGAATTTCAAAATTGAGCAAATATTTAATTTTCGGACAAAATGTGAACTTTATGGGTAAAATTTAGAAAAAAATCATAAAATTGTTATTTTTCATTTGTTTTTTTTGGGAGTTGCGGGATTTACTTTTTCCAAATCGTATAATTGTTTCCATCTTTATATTTAGTATCAAAAGGTGCAAATAGATATGTTAACGAACAAACTTTTTATTGAAAAATATATATGGGGCATTTCATGTCAAGTGAGCAAAAAAAAAATAAAAAATTTAAAAAGGGCCCATTTTGGAAAAAAGTTAGATATTGTAAATAAAAAAAGACAAAAATTTACAAAATATTTAGTCTGTTTTTACACAGGGCAAGTTTTCTTGCCGCAAGTCTGAGTTTATAGGAGAGAGTGGCAAGAAGAAAGAAGAGCGGTACACACTGGCTTGTACTGGCAAGTCTCTTCAATTCTCTTTTGTTTTCTCACTTTCACTTAGCGTCTATTAGGATTTGACATACAAAAGTGAACAGTCGAGCAATTTTAAAACAGAATCAAAGAGACCTGCTTCAAGTAAACTTGCTGTGTGTAAAAGAAGACTTATTCTGATAGATATCCCACTCGCATCCCAGACGACAAAAGGCCTCTTAAAAAAATAAACCTAAGCTATCTTCTGAGCAAAAAAAAAAAATTAAAAAAGGGCCCATTTTGAAAAAAAAACTCAACAAAGTTTTTGATTTTGCCAAAAAAGTCAAAAAATTTTATGTTTTGAGTTACAAAACATTTATTATGATAGATATTCAACTCGCATCCCGCTAAGCGACCAACTAGGTCTTCAAGGCAAATATCTTAGCTTTCTTTTGAGAAAAAAGACCCCATTTTGAAAAAAAAGTTTTTGATTTCGGAAAAAAATGTCAACTTTTTTTTTTTTTCAAAAGATTGAAGAAATAGCTATCTAAACTATTTAGGACACATTTTGCTAAGAATAATATGTAATAAGTTACACCTGCTTGGCCAACATGTCAAATTTCATCGATTTCAAAAGTTGGTTCACTTGACATGAAATGCCCCATATTTATTGAGTGTAACTATGACTTATAAATGAGGGATTTACAATAGATGGGGTATCTTTTGAACGCAGTTTTTGTTTTTAATAACTTATACGCCATTTTGAAGCGTACATATCTGTCACTTATTCTCACTTAGTTATTGAACTTTCAACCAAAAACAACATAGTATGTTTTTGCTTTGAATATGTCGAATTTTGTACCAACTTCTTTAATTTGAAAACAAGTACCTCTCAAGCACATCGATTGCTTACCAAACCTTATGGTGAAAGTGTTCCATCGGTTTCAACGTGCGATATATGGTTTGAGCGGTTCAGTAGTGGTGATTTTGACACGAACGACATAGACCGCCCAGTCAAGCCAAAAAAGTTTGAAGACCAAGAATTGGAGGCATTACTTCGTGAAGATTGTTGTAAAACTCAACAAGGGCTTGCAAAATAATTGGGAGCTACTTAAGCAGCAATTTCAAAGTGTTTGTAAGCAGCAGGATTTAACCAAAAGCAGGGAAATTGGAAACCATACGAATTGAAGCTAAGAGACCTTGTATGTCTGAAATACTTCACCAAATCATTACTTGCTTCGATAGCCCGAAGCGTAAGAGATCGTATGTGAAGCCCGTCCAACCAACGGAATTAGCACCAAAGCCAAATATCCATGGCGCTAAGGTAATTGTCTGTCTTCGGTGGGACCAAAAGGGTTCTATTTATTATGAGGTGCTGAAATCTGGAATCCAGACCGTCACAGGGAATCTGTACCAATCGCAACTAATGCGTTTGAAGAGAGGATTGGCCGAAAAACACCCAGAATATGCGGCCACATATTCCAATGCCTGTTAAAAAGTATTTAGGATGAAGTGGTTGGGATGGTTTGCCTCACCGCTTTATACTCCACACCGTGCCCCGTCCGACTACCATTTCTTTTGATCATTGCAGAACGCCTTCTCTGGAATACGCTTCACTTTGTAACAGAGTATCCGATATTGGCTTGATTCGTTCTTGGCCTCAAAAGATGAGCAGTTATTTTGGTTCGGAACCAATATGTTGTCAGATAGATGGGAAAAGTTCATAGCTAACAATGGCCAATACTTTGAATAAATTTATATTGTACAAATGTTTCAAAATCAATGCTAAAAATTTAAAAAAATACCGCATTTTTAAGTCATACACCCAATAGTAAATTAATAAAAAAGCAAGTAAGAGAGCTATATTAGGCTGTGCCGAATCTTATATACCCTTCACCAAATTATACTTTAAAATTATAAATTTTAAATATTTTTAGGTAAACAAAATTAAAATTTTGTTTCTTGTTTTTTTTTAAAAATTTAAAAAAAATTTTTTTTTCTAAATTCTTCTTCAAAATTTAAGAATTAAAAAAAAAAAATTTAATTTGTTATTAAAATAAATTTAAGAACAAATTTTTTTTGGTAAAAAAAAAAATCGGGTTAAAAAATATTTTTCCCGATTTTGACCCATTGTATGTCCAAATTACTATAGCCTTATATACATCGTTGCAATGGACTTTGGAATATCTATCATTAGATATCCATATTGTCTATATTAATGACTTAATAATCCAGATATAGATAAAAAATTGGCCAAAAATCGAGGTTGTCCCGGTTTTTTTCCTTATATCTCAGCCACATGTGGGCCGATTTTCTCCATTTTGTATGTTTGTAGGATATTTGGGGGCTACCGAAAGTTTATTTCAACAGACAGACAGACGGACATACCTATATCGACTTCGCTATCTGTAACGATCTAGAATATATATACTTTATGGGGTCGCAAATGAATAATGTAGAAATTACAAACGCAATGAAAAACTTATATATACCCTTGCCACTCATGGTGAAGGGTATAAAAATAGGCCAAAAATCGAGGTTGTCCCGGTTTTTTTCCTTATATCTCAGTCATTTTCTCGATTTTAAATAGCCACCGAGCCGATCTTCGTAAATACTAAGATTTTAAGGAAAATAAGCTTAATCTGTGATCACTAATTGTTTTATACCAAAAATCGAATTTTAGTATAAAATCTTTAGTATAAAATATTAAATTTTTAATAATTTTATACATACTGCGATTTTAAGGAAAATAAACTCTATCTGTGATCACTTGTATTTTATACCACAAATTGATTTTCAGAGTAAAAAACTCAAATATCTTAACATCGTTAATAACTTTGTAAATACTGCGGTTTTAGGGAAAATGAGCTCACTCTGTGATCACTTGTATTTTATACCAAAAATCGCTTTTTAGTCTAAAAATCTCAATCTGGGATCACTTGTATTTTATACTAAAAATAGATTTTAGTAAAAAAAATTTAAATATTTTAAATTGTTAATAACTTTATAAATACCTCGATTTTAAAGGAAATATGCTTAATTGAAATTTGATTTCAATATACAGATGGACAGACGCTATCTATAACGATCCCGAATATATATACTTTGTGGGGTCGCAAATGAAAAATGTAGAAATTACAAACGGAATGACAATCTTCTATATACCCTTGCCACTCATGGTGAAGGTTTTATACCCTTCAAAATTCTATAAAAGTTAAAAAGTCGACTATTCAAAAAACGAGGAATGACGAAAATTCAACATTTTCCAACTAAAGAACCGGCTCCTTTTTCTTCCTACTATGGGGAACTCTGGAATATAGACCAACAGGTTGGTAAACTTTTAAAGTATGTTTTTTTCTTGTTGAGCCAAATACGATATCAAAGTTCGAAAAACAAATAACAGCAGTAATATTTTAATTTGTATAAAACGAATAACAACTTTTTCCCCCCGTCCAATAGCAAAAATAAAACACAGAAGAATACAAACATTCTTATGGACCCGCTTAAGATGAAGTGGCTGTAGCAGTGGTTTAAATGTTCTTGTTTTAACGATTCCTTTTATGTCCAAAGACAACATTGTGTTTAAGTGTGTTTTTTTTTTTTAATTTTTTTGTTATTTTCTTAGTCGTCCGTAAGTCTGTCTGTCCAATTGTTGTTTTATCGCGATGGTTTAGTTATTTAGTTCCTAGTCTTTCTTTATGCTCGTATTGTTGTAAGTTTCTTTGGTTAACAGACACCGAGAACTCTTTAATATTCATTGATAAGTGTTTTTGCTTTTCCACTCGTACACATGGAATAAAAGAACGGGGTTGTTGGGTTTTCTTTATTTTACTTTTTTTTTTTTTTTTTGTTTAAACTAAATTGTAAAAAGTGTTAACAGGTTAATTGAGTTACAATGACGTTGTTTTTGTAGCTGCCTTTTAGGTTTTGTTGCTGTTTTTTAATACAGATTTAAATTATTCATGAAATATTGTTATAGAAAACGATAACACGACACAGACAGGGGAATTGTGTGATTATATTTAGTTAGTGGTGCCCAGTGGTCTAGGCTAGTTTGGAATTTAATTAATATTAAATATTTAGTTGAAAGCTTTTTAAGCTCTAAAGGTAGTAGATTGAAATCTCGCAAAAGTCACCTGAGAAGAGCCTAACACATAATCTTTAGGACTTATGAAATGTACACAATCTTATGTTCTTTATAGGAGTGTAAGGATCATCTTAAAGATCTTGTCTCTACTTTTTATTTTCCCCTGCAACAGATCATCCATCAAATGCTTAATTCTGTCCATTCAATAGAATCCATTTAAATAAAATTTATATATTTAACTAATTCAAATTTACAAAACTCATACGGCTGTGTTCATGTAATTTATTTATTATACATATTTATTATAATAATCATTATCATTTGTATTCCATTGTTGCTTTCAAAGACTTTGCACCTTAAATGGAATTTGTGTCTTCAAAGAAAATAACTCCAACAACCACAACAGTTTCAATAGCCTTTAAGACTTTGCGCTAAAGATATTCTAAAGACGCCAGTCAACATGTTTGGTCTATTGTGTAGCGATCCTTTGGGGCATTATTGCTGTGCTGTTGTTGAGTACATGTTACATGCAACATGTAAATAATTTGAGACATAAATCAGTTTTTTTTTTTAAATTGGCGTAAAAATTAAAGCGCCTTCAGGGCTCTCACTATATAACGATTACATACTTGTAAGTAAATTACACAGTATAATACTCGTAAAGTGCTTATTTTATGCGTATAATGTCTTTTGTGGATATTTTATGTGAAATTTTTAAGAAATGTACATAAATTATGGTGCAATATATGAGCGTTGCATATAAAACATGGATATTTGTGACTCTTTAAATTATGAATCCTTATATGTAGGAAACTCATTATAACAATGTCAGTGTGTTGGTAGAAATACATTTTCCTAAGCCGTCAATGTCTTTTGTGACACATAGTATCAATGTATCAGATATATTCAAGAGAATTTTGGTATTCGGTTCATAAATGAGATTTATGAAAAAAAAACACACAACCTCGATTGTGGTAGCCCTTCACTATGGGTGGCAAGGATATATGAGGTTGTCAGCCCAAAAGTGCCCTAAGCTCAGGCGTGGATCCAGAGGGGGTGTAATAGGAAATCCCCCAAAACCGAAAAGTTTTCATATAAAAATTAAGAAAAAAAAGAAAAATGTAGAACAAATTTTGATTTTTTCCCCTCAAAATGGTTGACCTGGATCCGCGCCTGCCTAAGCTTTAGATAGGAAGTATGAAATAATGGGTTTTGAAATTTTATGAATTTTACAGCAATATACATAAAATTATTTGAAATATTTTAGTTGCAACGCTATCTGATGATTGGTGAAACAAAAAATAAGACCAGTTTTGTTTTAAATTTTAGCAAGTTTTAAATAATTTGTCGTAGATAAGTCAGGATATTGAGAGTTAGGCCACTTTTGCTACGACGGCCTGATATATAAGTTTACCGCTCCCTTTGTGATTTCTACATATTTCACTTGCGACCCCATAAAGTATATATTTTCTAGAATGCGGCCTCTATATAGCCATGTTCGTTTGTATGTTGAAATCAACTTTCCGAAGCGACCAAATAACTGGCACACATCCAGTTATTTGGTCGAACATATTTAGCTAGAGATTGCACATTTTATTTGAAGTTTCGAGTTTTCGGTAAAATATAGAAACAATATTTTCCTAAAAATTTAAGAAATTTAATTTTGGAAAAAATCCAATTAAAATTCTACATATTTTGTGTTTCAATTACTCGTAGGTGTTTAAATATAAAATGTAAAAACTTTCTGACCAAGTATAACTTCATACAAAAAAAAAAAAAAAATCGTAAATTTTACATTTTCAAAATTTTTTTTAAACGAAATTTCAAAAATTTAAAAAATATATATTCAAAAGAAAATATAACCCAAACAAATTTTGGTGAAAAAATAATTTTAGAGAAAACAAGTAAAAGCGCTATATTCGACTGTACCCTTCACCAAATTATACTTTAAAATACAAATTTTAAATATTTTTAGGTAAACTAAAGAAAAAAAAATTATTTTTCAAAATTTTTAAAAAAAAAATTTTTTCAAAATTTTTTTTTTCGATTTTTTTTATTTTTTTAAAAATTAGTGAAAAAAATGTATTACAAAAAATTGGTTTGGTAAAAAAAATTCGAGTTAAAAAATAATTTTCCCAATTAAAAACTTATATACATCGTTGCAATAGACGTTGAAATATCTATCATATTGTCTATATTAATGACTTGGTAATCCAGATATAGATAAAAAAAATAAGCCAAAAATCCCGGTTGTCCCGGTCAGTCATTTGTGGGCAGATTTTCTCGAATAGCAACCGATCCGTAAGAATTCCCGATATATTGATGTATCAATTATGTTTGTAAGTTATTTGGGGGCTACGGAAAGTTGATTTCAACATACAGGCGGACATGGCTATGTCGACTTCGCTATCTATAACGATCCAGAATATAAATACTTTGTAGGCTCGCAAATGAAACATGAAGAAATTACAAACGGAATGACAAACTTATATATACCCTTGCCACTCATGGTGAAATGTATACAAATTGTTGCAACAAAATTTTTGGTAAAAAAAAAATGTCCGAAAAAAAAATCGGGAAAAAAAATATTTTTTCCGATTTTAACCCAATATATCGAAAACAATTTTTGTTTAACCCATCATTGGAAAGGTATTTGAAATGCCTTATTGTCCATATTGTCTATATACATCAACTAGTAATCGAGATATAATTCAAAAACAGGTAAACAATCGGTCTATATGGGATTTTTGCTTGTATTAAATAGCAACCGATCCAGGACTCTATACGATATATTGATGTATCAAGTAAGTTATTTAAAGACTTTATAAATACTTTATGGGGTCGCAAATGAAAAATATAGAAATTACAAATGGACTGACAATCTTAAATATTTTTTTTAGTTATAGTTGTATTTTTTGCCATAGAGAAAATATACATAGAGCGGAAACTAGAAAAAACTCAAACAAAATAATTACTCAAAAATGTTACACATACGAGTGTTGTTTTTGTTTTCACGTAGTTTTTTTTACAAATACATTCTCACCACTTAGGTTTTTGACAACTGAGTTAGGTCTTTGCCAGGAGAGTTTCCGATCTATGTGTATTTATCTATGTTTTTTGTATAAACCATGATGCGTATCACAGTGGTCCAAGTGCTCAATCAAGCCGGAAAAAAGTAATTTTTTTAATATTTCAAATTTTTAATTTTAATTCTAATTTATTCGACCTTTTTATTTATTTTTAATTTTTCTAATTTATTGAGCTTTAGGTCAATAAATTAGAAAAATTAAAAATTTCAAATTTTTTGTATAGTAATATGTTGATATGAATATAAAAAAGGTTAGAGTAAAAATTACTGTTTAAGTTTTTCCTAAAATATGTTTTGTTTAGAAAAAAAAATGCAATTATGTACATGTGTGTTTTTAATGTGAAATTTTTGTTTAATACCCAAATTCTATTAGAATTTCAAATGGTAATTTGTAGGAACTAAGCTTTAGTTTTTATGTTGTCGTCATCTATATAGATGTAGCTTTTTAATGTTTAAAAAATTAGCTGCCTCTTTATGCCTCAACGATTTTTATTTCATTTAGAGTTTATCAAGTCCATTACAAGGAAGGAGCTGTATTTTTATTTTTAAGGTCGGCGTAGCATTTCGCCCACTTCAAATTTTTTAATGAAAGATAGCCTTTAATTCCTTCCACACATACAGAAAGGCTGTGTGAAAACTTCAGGAAAATCTGTCCAGCCGTTTCGCTGTCTATAGGCTTCAAAAAAAACCCACAAAGAAAAAATTTTATTACAAAAACACACATTCATGTACAAAAAGAAATGTTTTTTTTTCTTCTCAGATTGTTTATATTGATGAAATCTATAAACGTTACAAGTTTCATGTCGTTACGGCTTTTCAAATGCGAGTTATGACTTTTTTCCGTCTGTATTGAGCATTTGGACCACTGTGCGTATGAGTAATATTGATCAGTGATATTAAGTATACTCAAATATAACGTAAAAAAATTTTTCCCCTTTATATAAAATCGTATTTTTATATCTATATATCTATTGCAAATAAATTTGATACCATATTGAAGGTATTTAAATGACCTGTCCAATTCTATATAAAGCAAATAAGAAAGAATATTAAAAACATTTTTTGGTACAAAAAATTTTGATGTAACAATTTTCTGTGGAAAAAAATTTGGTTAAAAAAGAAATTTTAGTGAAAAGTTGAAAAAAAATGTTTGAGTGAAAAAAAATTGAGCGGAAAAAAATACTTGGATCAAAAAAAAAAAAATCAAAAACTCGGCTGAAAAATAGGTGAAAAATCGAAATAGTCGTGGCTTTTTTGCTTATCAAAAAAAAAATCAAAAACTCGGCTGAAAAATAGTTGAAAAATCGAAATAGTCGCGGCTTTTTTGCTTATATTTCAGCTATTTGTGAACCGATTTTATATACCAGTCTAAGTTGAACTATAGCGGATATATTGATATATCAAACATGTATGAAAGATATTTGGTGGCTTCGGGAAGTTAATTTCAGCATAAAGACGGACAGATGGACATTACTAAGGACTGAGATCGAAAAAACCTTAAGACACGTTTTTAATTAAAACTTTTAACCCAAGTATTATTTGATTTTTTTATCAAGTTACGTTTTTAAAACATGTCAGTTATTATGTTTAATGTCAATTATGTTCATTTGTTGTTAATCTGATTAAAATGAGTGACGAGAAAAAAATGCGTACTAAAATTATTAAATATTTTCAACAAAACCCAACTTGGTCTTACAAAACGTTGGCCAAACAATCAAAGGTCTGCCGTCAAACTGATACCAATGTTATTAAACAGTATCGGGAGAACTTTTCAGATGATAGAAAACCTGGTTCATGTAGAAGGAATGGTCCTCATGATGTTTCTAAAGCCAATAAATAGAAAGCATTTTCAAAAGAGCTCTCAACACATCCGGTAGGAAAGCAGCCCGTTTAGCTCAGTGCTCGCACTAGTTGGTACGAAAACTTAAAGCTAATGCAGGTTTAAAAACATACAAGGCTTAAAAAGTTCCTGACAGGAACTCGCTAAAAATTTAGAGGCCAAAGACAGACACGGAAATCGAAGTCAGTCAAAACGAAACCAGCTTCAGGGTCAATATTTTTATGTTGCTGACGACATGTTTTGAAGCAATTTTAAACCTTGTGTCTCCTAACAACCAACCATTGCCAACATATCTTTATAGCGAATTCTTATACAAATTTGATTTTATCAAATTATTTATGAATGTCAATATACCTTGTCATTTATTAAAAAAGCTTAAATTGAATGTCCTAAAAATATTTTAGCAATTTAGCTAAAATATAACCAAACTAAATTTCAAATGTCAATTGATTTATGAACAACATGTCACACATTAGTGGTCAATTAAGAGCGATAATTGATTTAATAGTGCTAGTGGTGGTGGTGGGACACACATTTAAGCAAAAAACCATAAAAAATCATACAAATCAACTTGTTGAAAACCTCAATTAAGGTTAAACTATAAAAAAAATTACAAAAAAAGTATTACAGGAGTCAATTCACATATGGCAGTGGGTGTAGATTTCAAACAATTATGACATTCACTTTCTTACAATCAATGAAAAAAAATGTTTTAAGCAAAATTGAGGGTGTGTCGCACACTTTTTTAATTAAAATTTTGTTTTTAATCATTTAATGAACAAAAAAATACAAACATTTTTAGAGAAATAAATTGACAAGTGATTTATGTCAAGCTGTATAAAAAAAAAAAATTTAACAAAATTTTTCCTCAAACCATTTAACAAACAATTTAATGAAAATGCAAAATGCGTAATTGTATTTTATGTCTTCTTAATTGACAAATATAAATTTAGAATTTTTACGTATTTGTGTCTCTTGCAGCACATGAGTCATTTTACTAGAGAAGATACAAAAATATACAAGCAACAAACATCAATTGAAATCATTATAGTACAACTTAAAGCGCCATTAGTTCTAAAATATTTGGGTTTGGTTGATTTAAAATTGAATATATTACATTAAAGTTATTAAACTAAAGAAGCAAACAGTGTTCTATTCAAACATATAATAAAATTTCTGAAATTTTGGCATGTTACGTGCCTTAAATTTTAGTTTAATAATTGCGTTTCTTATCGTAACAAAAATTTTGAACATTTTCCCACACTTAAACTTTATTATAACAACAGCATATTAAGAACTTATTTAAACCTCTTTTTTTAAAACATTCTTTACATTTATTTTCACATTCAACTACCAAAAACTAGCACAATCTATGTTTTAAAGATCATTAGAGAAAAAAAACAACTATAAAAACCTCAATATTAAAATTAACTTACTTCAACCGGCTTTTATCAAATACAAAATAAAGTAAAACGTACAAAAAAAAAAAAAAAAAGCCATAAAATCAATTTAATTTACAACCACAACATAAGATCTTGGCCATAGACTGAATACACAAACAATCATAGAGTTTCCTAGAGAAAAGTTCGATTTGAACATAAATGCCTCTGTAAAGAACATAAATTTATTGCGTGTGTCTATTAAAACTATTTAGAGAAGTCAAGAAGTTTTTTTAAAACGCGCGCCCACGCTTTAAAACATTAAAGCAGGCAAATCAAAAGATCTGCGGACAGAATGAAATGGTCTACCATCACTAAACACGTTCTAAGGAATTTACAATATTTAATCTGCAAATGTACTGGTATTGGTATTTATTCTTAAATATTTTATAAGTTTTATTTTGCACTTTTGTGTTAATCTACTCTACTTCTTTGGGTATAATAAAATTGTTGGCATCATGAGGAACTGCTAGCGAATATTTAGTGGCAAATATGAGGAGTGTGATTTCTTAAAAGTGTCTGTGTGAATTTAAATGTAAATGTATTGATATTTAATTAATGACTTTGAATTTAATTCTTCAACAAACTACCAGCTGTAGCATTTACAGTTTTCAGAAGATTTAATGTATTGTGAGGCAACATTACACATTCCCATTAAATACAAAGTCAAGTGTTATTCTCAAAGGTTTCTCAAACCTAACCAGAAGTGTGTAAAATTCAAATTTAAATTCTATTAGAGATAGATTTGAGAAATCGTATTAGCTGACCCAGTGCGCTTCGCCACATCAATTGGATATTAAGTGTCGCTTTGTGAATTAATACTAATTCAGGATAACATGGAATTCAAACTCACTTAGGACCATATATGCTTAATTTCAAGTTTCCAGGTCCATTATTATAGAAAATTCAAAAAGTACCATTAGAATATAGAAAAAGTACCAAAAAGCCCACACTTGTGGTTTCCCACTCACTCGGGTCCATATAACCTTTATTTGATGTTTCTAGGTTCATTATTGAAGAAATTAAAAAAAGTACCATTCAAATAAAGAAAAGGTACCACAAAGAATCCTCACTCATTTAGGACCATATATGCTTATTTTTATGTTTCTTAGTTATATAAAATTCAAAAAGTACCATTAGCTCAATAAAAAACTACCTATAGTTCAGTTCTCACATTTTGGTACCCAAATATTATCCCCTATTCCTAACACTAACTTCACTCAGATACATATCAGCAAACTTTAATGTCGATAAGTGAAATAATTTAAAATATTAAAAAAGTACCATTAGGAGAAAAGTATCAATTTCCCTTTTCCTCCTTGAAATTTAAAAATATTCCATTTTGCCAAAATTGTTTATGCTACAGACATGTCTCAAACAATTAAAATATGTGTTAAGGTGCCCAAGAAAAAATATGTTTTAATAAAAGTACCAAACTGTTTACCCGGATATGGCCCAATATAAATCTTGGCACTCGAGTTCCAAATAAAAACCTGTTAGTTAATTTTTGTATGAATCCAGGAACCAATGTTAAAAAAATTATCAAAATTGGCTTATAAAATGTATTTTCCCGATTTTACCCCCTTTTTGGTACCTTTTTTATCCCCGTTATGGTGGTAAAATTATATTCAATTAATGTTTGTATAGTGGTGGGAGCTCATACTAAAATTTTCGTATCTCTATGTCAAATTATAAAAAAACATAAAAACAAGTACCAAAAATAAACACAATTTTTATCCCTTAAGGGTTAGAATTTCCAAAAAGTACCCAACTTATATTTTTTGATAAGTAAAGAATACGATTTAAAATTTGTTTCTATGTTTATTAGTTTAAAAGATACATATGGTGCCAAAAAAGTACCAAAATAGAGTTTTTACCCGTTTTCTCCCCTAAAAGATTCGAATTTTGGAAAAGTACGAAACAACTGTCAGCTTATTTTTTTAATGGAGTAACATGCAATTTTAAGTTTTTTTGTATCTTAATTAGTTTTGAAGATATAAGGTTACCGAATTTACCATTTTTTACCCCCTAAACGTTCGAATTTCTAAAAATCCCTTCTTATCGGATCGTTTTGGGGAAGGAGGAACGCACAGTTAAAATTTGATGATTTTAGCGTCAGTCGTTTGGGGTGTACGATGATGAATCAGTCAGACAGTCAGTCAGTAACGTTACTCTTGTATATATATAGATATCAAGGTGGGCTTCCGATTCGAAACGGTTAAAAAATAGTACGATAACGATAATTTGGATCATTTCGGTAACGAATGTTTAGCAGTAATGATATTTTAGCGAGAACCGCATTTGCATAGTTATTGTAATAACGCTTTGACTTAAATGATTAATAAAGTTTAAAAACTGTATTAATAAGAGGACATAACTTTATTTCATCTTCTATATATTTTAACGGTAACGGTAGTCTGCTTGGATATATATTATGAAACTTTGCCAGAAACCCCTCAAATAAGGTTTTTATTGAGCTTTGTGTCACTTTGTTCGAACAGGTACACCATCTCCGTTTAAAATCTACCACACTTTTGGACATCTTTTTTGTGCTCTTCAATTCTCTTTTAACAAGATACCAATATCTCTCCACTGGACTCAGCACCAGGCAGAATTTGCCTCTCTTGTTACAAATACCACATTATTGTTCTTGTACCACTCAAGACCTTGCTTACCATAGTGACCAAATCAGGCCAAAAATAAGCGGACATATTATGAAGTCTTATGAATGGGAGCAGCCTTTTTTGTAAACATTCCTTGATGTAAATTTCGGTATTTATAGAGCCCGTTGTAACAAATAATTAGCTTCTTTTGCCGCAACTGCATATTGCTTGCCATACCAAGAACTTTTTGGGAAAATTTTCTGCTTTTCTACAACATTCCTACAAGCATCAGCAACATACAAATATTGAGCCGGATGCTGCGAAAAATGTTCCATACTTACGTTTCGTCATCTATTTTTTGTATAAAATTTGACTTCAATTTTCGTGCTCTGTCTTTGGCCTCTAACTTTTTAGCAGAGTTCCTGTCAGGAACTTTTTGAGCCTTGTAGGCTTTTAAACCTGCATTGGCTTTAACTTTTTGTACCATATAGTCCGAGTACTGACCTAAACGGGCAGCTTTCCTACCGGATGTGTTGGTAGATCTTTTGAAAATGCTTTCTATTTTGTGGCTTTAGAAACATCATGTGGACAATTCCTTCTACATGCAACAGGTTTTCTATCTCCCGATACTGTTTAATAACATTTGAATTAGTTTGACGGCAGACCTTTGATTGTTTGGCCAACTTTTTGTAGAACCGAGTTGGGGTTTGTTCAAAATATTTATTAAGTTTAGCACGCACTTTTTTCTCGTCACACTCATTTTTATCAGATTAACAACAAATGAACACAATTGACATTAAACATAGTAAATGACATTCTTTACAAAGGTAACTTGATCAAAAAAATGAAAAATCTAATAATTCTTGCGTTAAAAGTTTAAATGAAAAAGTGTGTTAAGAATTTTTCGATCCCAATACAAAGAACATCCTACAACTCAAGTGTTGGTTGTATCTAATACCAAAATGCCCGTATAAGGCTTACTAGAGGTGGACAACCTCAGACCGAACCCTGCATCTACTTTGCTCTCAGAGACCTGTTTTCTCTCTCTCGGTATACCAAAGGAGGGAGCCAATCCCACAATAAAAATAAACATATTTCCTCTTACTTACTAGAACTAGTGAACGTCACAGAACAGTGCAATATCCCTACAGATAAGGATACTTATCTTCGGACACTTTTTATGAAATAGTCCTGTTATTTCCACATGCTGTTATCTTAGGAGAGAAAATTTTACCTCTTTTAGACACTCTACGACAGCTCAATGAACCTAATTACCCAGTTCCGCTTTGAATATTAAAATAAAGGGTCTTCCAAAATTCCCGCAAGATTTAAATTTGTCGACATTTGTGAATCAAAGTGTTGCCAACCCAAAACAAATAGCAGATAGACAGCTGACAGTTTAGGATTAGTCAGGCACGGATGGGTTTGGGGAAATACTCAAGCATTACAGCAATATTTGAAAAATAATGAAATTTCGAGCATAATCCTACTAAGCGATTAAATACATTTTCACCTTGTTGACTTTGTTAATCGTTTGGGTTTTGGAGTTCAGAGAACCCACATGTGATCGTCGAAAATAAATTAATACACAACGTACCAATCCTTGGTGGATTTTGGGCAGAAATCAGCCTGGTCAAGTTGGACATGATACAGAGTTCCTTTCTGCCTAAATTGGATGATATTGATGTTGACGACAAGAGGTTTCAAAAAAAGACATTTCCTGCACATTCGATTTCTTTTTATGGGGTTATGTAAAGTCCAAAGGAAAGAGGAAACTCAACTCAGTATCAATGAAATTCAGAATCATTTATGCAAACGGTCGAGCCGTGGAGAACATTCGCCAGATTAGTTAAGTGATGTGTCGTCCTTTCTACATTTAAAACATTTGCCATAAATTTTTTTCCGTTATAGACTAGCACTACACAAATTCGTTGGCAACCCAACGTCTCATACCATTTGCTCTATATTAAATTGATGATGGTAGAAATAAAGGTGTTGGTTGTAAACATTTTACAACATTTACTGCTACACTAAGTAACCAAGATAAAACCACTCACTATGCGACAAAACTTACATGCATGATCATGTTTCTGCTATTTAAACTAAAAAAACTAATGTGCAAGAAAGCCAACCTCTTGCCTACATAACTTAAAGACAAGGTTTGAAATGTTCTAAAAATAAACTTGAAGACAATGTGCAGCTAATTGTTACACTTCATTGAGATAAGAATTAAATGCCAAAATGATTGGGAATAATGGAAAAATTAATGCAGAAGATATTCTAAAACAAACAACACATTGTTTTTATTCTTACAATTTTTTTTCTTTTTGCAGCCAATGATTTGTGCTATTATATTACGTTCTATAATCATACCAGGCGCCAGTGTCTCTCTTGTCTTAAGAAGTGACCTTAAGACTTCGCCCTGTTGCTAGTGGTAACGTCATTTTTCATGACGATTAATGACTTTTGGCCATCAACTCAGCTCGGTTGGTGTTCGAAGGCAAAGTAAAGTTAAATTGAAGCCTGTTGTGTGGCATAATATTTGCACTTAAAGAAATTAAGTGGAACTTTAAAGTAGGATAGGAGAAAAGAATAATTGTTAAGTATAACAATTATTCAAAATATTACCAAGTTTAGTAAAAAAAAAAACATATTGTCGTACTTCTAATAAATTACATTTTCAATACCTCGTAAGTTGAAGCAAGTGAATATTTTTCTATTCTCTTTCTAAACTAAATCAAGAGCATACGATACTCAGGATCATTAGATAATAGCACATATCATGTTATGAGATTTAAACTATATTAGCTGCCGAGCTATTAAGATCTTTATTTTTTTTTTTACTAAATTCGTATTCCTTCCCAATTATTTCTTTCGCTGTACAAATAATTTACTTGTGTAATAACCCTTCATTTTCCATCGATTCTCATTGGAACAAAATTGGCATAAAAATCAAAATTGATGTAAATACACACTGATGTTAAAGATAATTTATAAACCGCAATACTTAATTTTTTTTTCTCTTCATGTTTTTTATTATTGCTTTCCACCAATCTTGGGAAACTTAATGACGAAGTCAATGCTGATGATGACGATGACGATGATGGGTTAAAGACATGAAGACATGTCCGTCTTGTCTTACAAACAAACTAAAATATGCCGCTTTTAAGATTTGTTGCATGATGAAGATTTTTATGACATGTTTATAATAAAACAGTTGATATTGTGCAACAGCAATAAAATTATGGAAAAAAAAGAGAAATAAAACGTTACATTAAAGAAGAATTTAATAACAGAGTAGTTAAACAAATACTTTTTATGAGATTTCATGTAAAACAGGTCTAGTTGTTTAAATAATCTTGCAAATAATTTGTAAGCAATATAAAACGATCTGTGAGTTCGCTTCTTTAGATAATGTAAAGTTGTTATTGGAAGGAATCTTATAGACATTTGGGACAAAGATAAGATTTAATAGTTAACAATTTTTAAGTCATATAGCGATCGATAGGATCGTAGAACTATAACTGAACTAGTACTGAACTATAACTGAACTAGAACTGAACTAGAACTGAACTAGAACTGAACTAGAACTGAACTAGAACTGAACTAGAACTGAAGTAGAACTGAACTAGAACTGAACTAGAACTGAACTAGAACTGAACTAGAACTGAACTAGAACTGAACTAGAACTGAACTAGAACTGAACTAGAACTGAACTAGAACTGAACTAGAACTGAACTAGAACTGAACTAGAACTGAACTAGAACTGAACTAGAACTGAACTAGAACTGAACTAGAACTGAACTAGAACTGAACTAGAACTGAACTAGAACTGAACTAGAACTGAACTAGAACTGAACTAGAACTGAACTAGAACTGAACTAGAACTGAACTAGAACTGAACTAGAACTGAACTAGAACTGAACTGGAACTGAACTAGAACTGAACTAGAACTGAACTAGAACTGAACTAGAACTGAACTAGAACTGAACTAGAACTGAACTAGAACTGAACTAGAACTGAACTAGAACTGAACTAGAACTGAACTAGAACTGAACTAGAACTGAACTAGAACTGAACTAGAACTGAACTAGAACTGAACTAGAACTGAACTAGAACTGAACTAGAACTGAACTAGAACTGAACTAGAACTGAACTAGAACTGAACTAGAACTGAACTAGAACTGAACTAGAACTGAACTAGAACTGAACTAGAACTGAACTAGAACTGAACTAGAACTGAACTAGAACTGAACTAGAACTGAACTAGAACTGAACTACAACTGAACTAGAACTGAACTAGAACTGAACTAGAACTGAACTAGAACTGAACTAGAACTGAACTAGAACTGAACTAGAACTGAACTAGAACTGAACTAGAACTGAACTAGAACTGAACTAGAACTGAACTAGAACTGAACTAGAACTAGAACTGAACTAGAACTGAACTAGAACTGAACTAGAACTGAACAAGAACTGAACTAGAACTGAACTAGAACTGAACTAGAACTGAACTAGAACTGAACTAGAACTGAACTAGAACTGAACTAGAACTGAACTAGAACTGAACTAGAACTGAACTAGAACTGAACTAGAACTGCACTAGAACTGAACTAGAACTGAACTAGAACTGAACTAGAACTGAACTAGAACTGAACTAGAACTGAACTAGAACTGAACTAGAACTAGAACTGAACTAGAACTGAACTAGAACTGAACTAGAACTGAACAAGAACTGAACTAGAACTGAACTAGAACTGAACTAGAACTGAACTAGAACTGAACTAGAACTGAACTAGAACTGAACTAGAACTGAACTAGAACTGAACTAGAACTGAACTAGAACTGAACTAGAACTAGAACTGAACTAGAACTGAACTAGAACTGAACTAGAACTGAACAAGAACTGAACTAGAACTGAACTAGAACTGAACTAGAACTGAACTAGAACTGAACTAGAACTGAACTAGAACTGAACTAGAACTGAACTAGAACTGAACTAGAACTGAACTAGAACTGAACTAGAACTGAACTAGAACTGAACTAGAACTGAACTAGAACTGCACTAGAACTGAACTAGAACTGAACTAGAACTGAACTAGAACTGAACTAGAACTGAACTGGAACTGAACTAGAACCAAACACTTGGATATTCAAATTAAACTTATTTACATGATCAATAAACTCTTCTACGATGGAAAGGATTAGTAAGCAAATACTCATATGATCAAGCTAATCGTTTTATACAAACTGTCTGATCTTGGAATAAGACAGCTTGCAGTTATAGATCTCGTCCACATATCTACACGATCAAATAAATGCTTTACGATCAGCTTGATCATATTTGCTTGTTAATGAAAACATTTGATTTTCAGATAAAGAGTACTTGTGATCTTTTCTATTCCTGAAGGTTAGAATCGTAGATGAGTATTTAATCATGTAAATAAATTGAAAAGGTCTAAATATCCAAACATTCCGATCATGAAATAATCATTACTTGTGACTTAAAAGCTGCTTTACATAGAATCCTAAAGCAATTATTTTACTCTGTTATTAAGTTCTTCTATTATCGTTCGATTCATTTCGTAAAGGATAAATACAGCGGGATCTCACTAAAACAAAATATCACAATCCTCAAAACCGCATTTTTGATCGTGATTTGAGCAACACTTATTAATGAAAAATTTGAATTTTCTGGAGAAGCATACTTAAAGATCTTTTTTCCACTTTTGCAAAGGTAAAGTAATGCAAAATTTCACTAAATCAAGGGATTTCAATACTTGACTTCAATGTTCGGGAAACATCTTTAGCCGTAGAAACTCATTTTTGTCAGAAATCACGAATTTATAGATTCAAGGTTCCAAATGGCTTGATGTAATGCGGGTTTTGCAAAACAAAGACAAAATAATGATGACAGTAATACAAGCTAGTATAGAACCGCAAATTGTCCGATATGTTGCACTAGTTCATTAATAAAGATCTGGCCATGGGTTCCGATATATTGTATTGAAACAAAAAGCAAAAAGGCTGACAAATTGTTTAATCTTAAAAATGCCTTTATACGATCATCTTCAAGATCTTAAATTTTAGCTAGACTATTGAAGTCTGAAATGAATACCAAGCATTTTTAATTCCTTTTCGTTATTCCTAATTTAACGAGTGTTAACGGATCTGGTCATTTGATCATGCATAGTAGGAATAAGTCTAGGACTGAAAAAGTCTGACAAATTTTCTAATCTTAAAAACCCGTTTGTAAGATCGTCTACAGATCTTACAATTTTACCTTGACTATTAAAGTCAGAAATGTAAACCAAACTTCTTTAACATTGTCTGTAGCATAAAACACATAAAATTCCTTTTCACTACTTTTCCTACTTAAGGCACATGCTCCGGCTGTTTAACGAGTGTTAACTGATCTTGTCATTTGATCACACATAAATGTTAACGTTAGCAAGGAGTTAGTTGTTTGTTGTCGTAGTTGCTGTTGTTGTTTACAATATTTCTCATTCTCTGCTTGCAACAGCATGCTGCTGTGTGTGTTTTATGTGGCAACACATCTTTCAACTTGATCAAGATCATTGATTCTGATTGTCAACTTTATTTTAGCATTTCGGTATTAAATTTCATTTCTAGTAGTCACACTAAAGTGTAGCTCTTTCTCTTTTTTGTTTGGGACGATTCCTAAAATATCTATAGTGCGCAAATAATTGTTTAACCTTTCAACTTGTTAGTTTTGTGCAAAAACAACAAACTATTTCTAGTTTTTTTTTTTTTTTTTTGGACTTTTGCATGCAGATTTTGTTTTAAGTTTCTAGAGTTTAAGAGATTGCAATCATACTTCATTGTGGACTACACATACTTGCCTACGTTGCACATTTAATATCAGGCAATTTTGTGGTTTGTTGCTGCTACAACAGCAGCATGTTGCAGCCTATATCATTTTACATTTTACTGTGTCAGACTAAGAGGCCTGTGAGTTTATTTTTAGTGTATGTCAGTAGTGAAGTGTGTTGCAAATACAATTTGGTTAAATGAGAGAGAACTACACGCACGCGATATTGTTTGTTTGCCATAAGAAAGAAATATACTTATGTTGATATTTGAGTAGCTTCTGCTGGAAAGGGGGTAATTGATTTTTTAGATTTTCATGTTGTTGAATGATCTTTTGACATTACATACATTTTTCTAGTTTTATATTTAAATCTAGATTTACATACTAGAAATACTTTTAGTGGTCACAATATCTGATTTAAAAACTTTAAACTAATTTGTTAAATAATCATAAATATATGCCCATTCCTTTAGATTTGGTTGTCTTTTTTCGAAAACCTTTTTTAAAACTTCCTCTACCTCAATTTTACAAAATGTTAATCCTTTAATATTTATGGCTACAACAATTAATAGCTATTTGGTGGTGGTATCTTTGCTGAATAGTTTTTCTAACAACTCATAAATCTTATACATTGACACATTCTTAATTACGTTCGGGAGAGTGTTAATGCACACTGGGTCAGTTTTCATTTAAATTAAGGCATTCAGTTAAAATTATAAATTTAAACTTTCAGCCAGATAATCCCAGATAAGTATATTGTTGTACATGATCACCGCAATCATTTCAATATGATTACAAATTTGTTTTAACAATATTATGGTCTGTAATTATGTATATGACTGAGGCAACCATAATTTGCTACAGTTACATTTTATATAATTGCTGCAGTCATACATGTGATTTTAGTAATTAATTATATGTTTGTGTCAATCATGTCCATGATGAATCTTTACATCATAATATGGTATAATCCTTTATCATAAAAATTATTGCCACAAGCAATAATATATGCGATTGATGAAATCATGTGAATCGTAACTGTAACATATTATGGTTACCGCAATCAAATACATATATAATTACAGTGACCATAATATTGTTCAAATAAACTTGTAATCATGTTAAATGATTGCACTGATCTGTTGTGTTGTTAACATTTTATTAAAACCTTTTCTCTGACTTTCACTATAGCCCATTGTGCCTCCATTACATTCCTTTACTAAAGGCTCCTTGTTTTTTCTCTTTGTCGTTTTTTTTTTTTTTTGTAGCTGCTGATCTGCTCTGTTGTAAATTATAAATCAAAATTGAATACCGTAAAATAAACTGAAGCTAAAATATGTCTAAACTTATAATAACCAATCGTGCGATGATCGTCTTTAGAAAGCTTAACAAATTAAAATCCTGTTTAAGCCTGGCTCAATGTTGGCTTTACGTTAAGTCTCTCCATGTACATGAACACGCTTTAAACTTTAAGCCAAGTTGTTGTGCGCACAAAAGCAATTAAATTTGGCCGCAAAATAAAATAAATACATAATGGTAGAATGCACACCACTGCTCTGAGGCCATACAAAGTGATTAAATGGTTTAATCAAGATTTCAAAGGCGCCCTATAAGTGGGGAGTAGTAGAGGCATTTTCGGTAGCAAATAAAGTGCTAGTGGCTCTCTAAAATTTTTTACTAAAAAATATTTTTTTTATTTGAAAACTATTTTCTAAAAACTGAATTTTTATAAAACTGCCCACTGTAGCGTTATTTAACGTATGATAGTAAAACAACTTTGTATGTATTTAAGTAAAATATAGTGCTATACAAATGTGAGGAGCGGTGCTTTGGTTTCAAGAATTTTTTACTCAAACCAAAAATTTTTTTTTCAAAATTGGCCAAGTCTGGTTAGAGCTGGCAGGGGCTATTTCGGCTTAAATGAGCCAAATTTTATTTTACCCCCTTAGGCATTAAGTTCTCTTTCCGGATCATATAAACATTATATATAGTTCCGAAGAAAATTTGTTTCTATAAAAGAAAAAATACAGGGACTTTGGGAAAAAAAAACTTTAAAAATTCGAGCCATTTTACATGTTCCAAATTTGGATTCGTGTAACTTTATAGAGGGATAACTGTTAGCATGATTTGTTACCTTATCGCAAATATAACTGATATTTTAAAAAATATGTTCGACCCTTCGTAGGCCCGCCATATCAAAAAAAAAAAAAAAAGATACAGCAACATTAAAAAATAAATAAACCTAAATATCTCTTGAACTAAAAGAGATAACTAACACATGCGAAAGTATTTTTTGTAGACCTTCTCAAGGACTATTTATATTTTAAATTATAAATGGATTTTTGGCGATTTAAACAAGAATGTAAGACCCGCGATGATCAATTTTGAAGGGCCACCCACTGGCCGCTATTTCGCCTATGAAGCGGTAAATCATCTCGAAAGCACCCCAACCGTGTGAAATTTAATTACGATATCTCCAATAGTTCTCGAGATACCGAATTATTTCCAATAAAAACGTTTCTAAAACACTGCGTTCACTAAACAAGTAAGAGAGCTATATTATACTTTAAAATAAAAATTTTAAATATTTTTAGGTAAAAAAAATTGCAAAAAAAAAAATACAATTTTTTCAAATCTATTTGTGGACAAACTGTTATAACAAATTTTTTTTTTTTTTTTTAAATTTGAGATAAAAATTTTTTTCCCAATTTTGACCCATTGTAGATCCGATATACTTTAACCTTATCTGTCTGTCTGTTGAAATCAATTTTCTGAGGACCCCAGATATCTTCAGTATCCAAATCTTCAATAATTCTGTCAGACATGCTTTCGAGAAGTTTCCTATTTAAAATCAGCAAAATTCGTCCATAAATAACGGAGATATGAGCAAAAATCCGAGACAACCTCTAGTTTTGACCTATTTTTGATCTATATCTCGATTACTAAGTCATAAATATAGACAATATGGATATCTAATTATAGATATTTCAAAGTCCATGTATATAAGGCTATATCTCGATTACTAAGTCATAAATATAGACAATATGGATATCTAATTATAGATATTTCAAAGTCCATGTATATAAGGCTATATATAGTAAGTTGGACCTACAATGGGTCAAAATCAGGAAAAAATATTTTTTAACCCAAATTTTTTTTTCACAAAAAACATTTATTTGTTATAAATTTTTTCACTAATAAATTAAAAAAAATAATTTTTAAATTAAAAAATTTTGAAAAAAACTTTTATAAAAAAAAAAAAATTGAAAAAAAAATACATTTTTTTTTTTTAATTTTAGTTTAAAGTATAATTTGGTGAAGGGTATATAAGATTCGGCACAGCCAAATATAGCTCTCTTACTTGTTTTAATAAAAATCGAATTTCACTAAAAATGTTCACTGAAACCAATTTTTCACTAAAAAGAACATAATTCACCAAAAACCCGAATTTCCACCTAGAAAAAACGTTTCAATATTTTAGTGCATACTAAAGGGAAGGACCGATCTAAGACCCAACTGATATTGTATATAGCGATTTCACTAGCTCTTTAAACAGTTCTTAAAAATTTGTTTTGACACAAACAAATTTATACAAATAACCCCCAGTAACACGAAGTCTGGTTATGTGTTAACTTAATAGTTATACTGATAGTTTTCATACAAAAATAATTTTAACCGACAGTACAACTATTAGTAAACACATAACCAGACTTCATGTTAATTGGGGTAATTAGTACTTTTTACCTCAAAAAAGTACTTATTTGATTACAAAATCTCTTTATTCCCTGGCTGGTACAACATTTTTCAATTCGTTGCATTTCGTGACCTCACTCTAACTCAACCACTCTCTTAAAATCCTTTTGGTAAACTTTTTTTTATCTTAAATAAAGATTTTCTTTTTGTTGTATTTGTATCTCTTGTATTTTTTAATAAAACTAATTGCAGCAACATCTAGTTTTGGCTGTTAACACAAACATCTTTTATTTAATACACACCTGGAGATGAAGAGATTCTGATGCACAGATGACGACGCACTTTTCCAATTAAAATGGTACATGGTATGGTGGTGGTTACACGACTAAATGCCAGCCAACCATAGTTACATACAAACAGATAGATTGCTGGTAGAAATTAAAGAACAATATACAATTTTTTAAGTTGGTTTTTAGGATTTATCTATTTGAGCAATCTGAAAGGAGGGGCTGGCTGGCTAAATAAATTTTGTGTGTTTAAAAAAAAAGGTATTTAAAACAATAATAAATAAAAGCTAATTTCTCTAAGAAAATGTAGGCCAAGGAGCAGACACAGTTGGCCAATAAAAATCAAATGAAACTTGCTTGAGTGAAATTATTAATTACACTGTATAACAGCATTTTTTAACAGAATAGAGAACCTATAATTCTGTTGAGTAGTTCCTTTCTGAAAGAATTTTTATTGTCAGAATTATATTGTCGAATTTAATTGTGGTTATTTTTATGGAAGATTTTAACCCTCTATCTCCTCTCTTTAGGAGTCAATTTGACTCTTTGTTCGAGAAAATCAAAAAAAGTCCTTTCAAAAAGGACATTTAAGGACTAAAATATTCTACGAAAATTTTTGCCGGAAAATATCTGTGGAGGTCACTAAAGTACAAAAGTTGTAAATAAAGCTTTTTACGCTAAATTAGCAAAATTACACCAAATTAAAACCAGAAAAATATCGAGTAGAATTAACAAAATTAATACATAAACCTTGGAATATGGCCACTTCTGAAAATCACTTTAACGAGCATGAATCTCTTAAAAATGGTTGTATGCAAATAGAATTCAACAGAAAGTAAAAAGTATTTGCTCATTTTCTCGTTATATGGTATTAATTGTCATGGGTCAAGCCCATACTTTCTTACTTCTTATACCCTTCACCTTCGTGAGAAGGTTATATATAAGTTTGTCATTCCGTTTGTAATTTTCCGACCCTATAAAGTATATATATTCTGGATCCTTATAGATAGCGGAGTCGATTTAGCCATGTCTACCTATCTGTCTGTGTCTATCTGTCTGTCTGTTGAAATCAATTTTCTGAAGACCCCAAATATCTTCGGGATCCAAGTCTTCAATAATTCTGTCAGACATGCTTTCGAGAAGTTTCCTATTTAAAGTCAGCAAAATCCGTCCATAAATAACGGAGATATGAGCAAAAATCCGAGACATCCTCTATTTTTGGCCTATTTTTTATCTATATCTCGATTACTAAATCATAAATATACTCAATATGGATATCTAATGATAGATATTTCAAAGTCCATTGGAATGATGTATATAAGGCTATAGTAAGTTGGACCTACAATGGGTCAAAATCGGGAAAAATATTTTTTAACCCGAATTTTTTTCACAAAAAACATTTTTTCTCATAAATTTATTTCACTAATAAATAAAAAATTAAAAAATTTAAAAAAAATTGGAAAGAACTTTTTAAAAACAAATTCGAAAAAAAAATAATTAAAAAAATTTTTTTTTGAATTTTATTTTAAAATATATATATATATATATATAGCCAAATACGGCCATTTTTACAAATTCCAACTTTTGATGTATATCACTTTTTATAGATATGAGACAACTATTTTGATTTCATTCAGAATTTCATAGAAAAAATTGCTGATATCTTCTAAAAAAACCAAAAAAAGATCGAGCAGAATTCCAAAAAATAGATAAATAAACCTAAATATCTCTTGAACTATGGCCCACTTCCGAAAATCACTTTAACGAGCATGAATCTCTTAAAAATGATGGTATGCAAATCTAATTCAACAGAAATAAGTTGCCTATAGACATAAATCACACGACCTAATTTCATGACGATCGAGTCATAATTGGTCATAGCTACGATATAACCCTACTTCCGAAAATAAATTATTGAAATTTTAAAAGAAAAAAATATTTGCTCAATTACTCGGTGTATGGTATTAATTGTTATGGGTCAAGCCCATACTTTCTTACTTGATTTTTTATATATTTTTTTTTTGTATTTAAAAAAAAATTTCTTTGTAGTTAATAAAATTTACGGATATGGCAAGTAGTATATCTAGTTTCTTAAAAGCCGTCTATGACTCATGATTTTTTACCGGTCTACAGATGTATGGAAGAACTAAGTACAAAACTATTTAATGTTGGTTTTTTATTACCAACCAATCGACATCATATTGGAATAAACAAACCTAGAATATAAGAGTTCAACAAAATAGCACAAAATCCCAACTGCAAGTTGTTCACTCATTACTAATAATAACATATTTATCATTACAACATCTCTTAGACATTTTCCAAATTCTAATAGCTGTGTCATTAGCATGAGATGCATGCTGTAGAATTCCAATTATCACTGAAGCCCCATAATTACCACAACTATCGGCCCGCTATGTCAGTTTAAAATCGTTGTTTCCAGAAATGTCACAATTTGGACCGTATTCTGCCTTTCAGCGGGATATAGAGATAACAGCCGTCTCAAAAAAGGGTCTGAACGCTTGGTAGTTTCTAAACTGGATTTTGTTAAGAAAGATCCGAACTCCCTCGCATGTCACACGACTGCTCTGAGTACTTTAGTTGTCACAAGCTCAGGGATCGAGTGATCGTCACTAGCGCCGAATGGCTGCAAGCCGGCTGAGCCCAGCCGCCTCGAAATTTTTTCAGCTAAAATCGACTTTAAAATAGCTGCCGTTTTTGTAAATGTTCCTCATAAAAATTTTATAAAATTTTCGGATTTCACTTTTTGAATATTTTACAATTTGAATAATAATTATTCTTTAGTCGGCTGACAACTGGTTTTGAGCCGCCTCCGACCGTTTTTGGAGTCAGCTGCCGCGGCCGTGAAATTTAGTCTGCGCAGGTATCTGGTCGTCACTGCCGTTAACATATATCTGTCTATATATAATGGATCTAGGTTTGTGAGATCCATTTCTCACCAACAGTCTTTGGAGAAAACTGTAAATACATATAGTCGACGAGTTTAAAACGTTCGGAATACAAGACTGATTCGAAGATTATTTTCTACTAGAAGTTACGAAATTTTCTATCTGTGTTTTTTGCATTAATGCTATTGATTTCACCCCCACTGTTTTTCCCCATAAATATAACTACAAATTTACATCAACCACAGTAATGCAAAAAAAACCATTTGTTTTCAGTTTTACGAGTAATTAAAAAAATTATTTTTTTTTATTATTTACGAGTAAATCTATTTTTTTTTTTCATTAAATTTCCTAGCACAAAGCACGTTCTTAATGCTTTAACTGTAATATGATCTCAAAAATGGTTCTGAAAATCATATAAAAGTGATTTTAGATGACATCACTGTTATTAAATTTCATATCAAACATTTCATATAAATATTTTAAATAAATATTGTTGTAGTTTGTTTAATGAACTACTAGTCTTTTAAAAAAGCAAAAAATATTAAACTATGGTCTTTTAATAAACATAAAAAACTGTTCAATACCGTAAATGGTCTTAATTGAAAAAATAACAAAATTATGCATATTGAATATTAATTAGAAAAAAAACTTGTTTAAAATATGAAAATTAATTGGTTTAGAGAAATAAACAAAAAAAAACTACTAATAAATATTAAATAATTTAAAATAAATTAAGTAAAAGTGTGATAAATAGTTGAGGTGAGAAAATAAATACTTTAACTCAAGAATTTAAGGGGATCTAAATGTTAACGTGCTTAAGTATGACTTAGTTACTTTTTTAACCTTCTAACCCCCAAGAGTGCCTCAAGGCATGCATTTCAAAACACCAATTATATCAAAAAGTAATTATATATATATATATTTTTAAATTTAACGGTGACTTTAGTTACAGATTTGTTAACATTTCTCTCGAAGTTCGAAATGCATTATGACTTTTAGTTTTTGTTCTGTCAGCTGTTTCGTGAGTGATGTCATAATTTTAGCACGTGAAATTTTGTGTTTTTTTTTTTTTTTTTTTTTTTTGAAATCAAAGTTTTACTAACTTTTAGTCGCCCGATCTATTCGAAATATTTTTTTTTTTTTTTAAGTTAAGATATACTTCTTTCAGTCTATGAATTTGTAAATGTTAAACAATTAACAAAAAGTCTGTTGAACGCAAAAACTAAGGGGTGCCTCAGGGCATTGTTGCGGGTTGCGGCTAAATTTATCGGCGTGTTATATTACTTTTTTGTTATATAAAAAAAATTATAGGAATGGCAGATAGAGACGGATTAAATTATCCGCCTTGACTCATGATCAGTTGGTATTCCACAGCCAGAAAGTTCAAAAGTTGGTGAAAAAGCAAAACACCCAGTTAATGACGTCCGTTATGACAATATCAACCACTTTCCAATCTGGTTAGGCAAAAAGGATGGTGCAAACTATGCAAAAAGTCGGAAACACAGTGAGTTTGCTCAAAATGCGATCTTCATTTATGCTCTCAAATGCCAATCATCGTAGAAAATAAAACATATTTTCCTACATTTTGTATATTTTCCATTAGTTTTTCAATAAAATCGTATCATAATTAATGTTTACATCTTTTTTACACCTAAACCGGCAACAATGCCCTGAGGCACTCTTCACCTATTTGCACGTGGTTCCTAAACTTAATTTGCAAATTAGTTTCTGATGGCTGTTCTAAGTTTATTGGGTCATAATTACCCTAAACAAATTATTAGACAACTTTTTTTTAGCTTTTTAAAGTGTGCGGGTTAGAGGGTTGAGAGTCACATTTTGCAATTTGTTGAGACCTCTACCCGTTATAAAACAAAGTTCAAAATAACCCAGCAAAAACTGGTAAATTGCTTGAAAGTAATGACTACTCTATACTCTCTGCATTACTAAGAATTAGTCGAATAATGATTTATTTATTATGTGTTATATAACTGCTTCATTTGCAAGAGCACATTATGTTTTTAGAGTAATATCTACTGCGACAACTAACTTTTATTGAGTTATTTAAGTCATTACATGTAACTAGTTTTAGTGATATTATAGGGGGTTGTGGTTAGTAGTTCCCTCCAATGATATCACCGTATTAAAATAATTTATTAAAATGCTATTGTGTAAGTAGTGAAGTGAAGAATATTTGCATTTTAAGTCATTACTGGGTAATGAATGTTTATGTTGAAATTACTGCGATATTAAAAGAAACTTAAGCTTACAAATATTCAAGCTAATCTACTTTCATTTCCCCATTGAAGCTATTGGGTCTAACGCAATCAGAACTAGCACAGCTCCGATCATTAATCGGCTTATTACACAAACTCCACACAAACAACAACAAAACTCTCTCACATTTCATTCAGCAGATCTATAACTTTTAACGAAGTAGATTCGTGACGCTTTATGAAAAAATGGAAACCAATACATTCCAATTTAAAGTATTTCTCTGGTCTAAAGGCAATAAACCCAAGTAAGTTCACACTGTTCACAATGTGTGTGTGGCAAATGTCTGTATACCTCACAATTGTCTATAAATAATTCTCTGATGTAACCATAATTACCATTAATATAATTATTTAAATAATTGTCAAGGTAAATTGAAAATTGTGCCATAAAAATAATTTGAATTTAAAATTGAATTATAATGAACGATAATAATTCCAGTAAATTAATATACTAAAAAAAAGATTTGTTTTAATTTTCATTTTAGTTTAAGTCTAGCTCAATAACAAATTAGTTTTACTATCTTTGGACAACGACAAGATAATTTTATAAAGTTGTAAATGACAGCTGAATAATGATTATTATATTTTGTTTAAGATGTGTCGTCTCTCCTTTATTAACACCACAGTAGTATGGGGAATGACGTTATAAGCGTATTGTTATGGTAATAATATAACAGAGTGTGGGCGCCTCAAATGCAGTAATCTATCAAATGGAGAAGGTGAGCTAAAGGGGAAATTGACATAAAGTTCTCAGTAAAAACTTGCAATTACTGAATAACATAGAACTTGGTAATGACATGGATTTTCAGAATAACATACTTTCCTATAACTACTACTTAACGTCTGCGTTACTTAGAAGTAGTGCAATAATGAGTTATTATAGTGGTTACATTTAACTAGTTATTTTAGTGATAAGAATTTAATGACTCTATATTTGTATGCGGTTTGCTAAGTATTTGTCAACTTATTAGCAATTTCGAATAATTTTTAGGGTAATTATGACCCAATAAACAACCATCAGAAGCTAATTTGCGAATTAAGTTTAGGAACCAGATGCAAAAAGGTGAAGAGTGCCTCAGGGCATTGTTGCCGGTTTAGGTGTAAAAAAGATGTAAACATTAATTATGCTACGATTTTATTGAAAAACTAATGAAAAATTTACAAAAAGTAAGAAAAAATTATTTATTTTCTACGATGATGCTCATAAAAACAATATTTGGCATTTGAAAAGTTTAAATGAAGATCGCATTTTGAGCAAACTCACTGTGTTTCCGAATTTTTGCATAGTTTACAGCATCTTTTTTGCCTAAACAGATTGGAAAGTGGTCGATATTGTCATAACGGATGTCATTAACTGGATGTTTTGGTTTTTCGCCAACTTTTGAACTTCCTGGCTGTGGATCTTCTTGTGGAGTACCAACCGATCATGAGTAAAGGCGGATAATTTAATCTGTCTGCGCTCTCTATCTGCCATTCCTTTCAGATTTTTATATAACAAATAATATAACATTATAATTATAATAAAATGAAAATGAAAAATTAAAAAATTATATAATTTAGTCGCAACCCGCATCAGTGCCCTGAGGCACCCCTTAGTTTTTGCGTTCTCAACATACTTTCTCTTCATTGTTTAACATTTACAAATTCAAAGACTGAAAGATGAATATCTCACCTTTAAAAAAAAATATTTTGAATAGATCGGGCGATTAAAAGTTAGTAAAACTTTGATTTTTAAAAAAACACACAAAAAATTTCACGTTCTAAAATTATGACATCTCTTACAAAACAGCTGACAGAACAAAAACTAAAAGTCAGAACGCTTTTCGACCTTCGAGGGAAATGTTAACAAATCTGTAACTAAAGTCTCCGTTAAATTTAAAAAAATATATATATAATTACTTTTTGAGATAATTGGTGTTTTGTAATGCATGCCTTGAGGCACTCTTGGGGGTTAGAGGGTTACTGATATTACTGGCTGGGTTTTTATTGCCTCAAATGATAGTAATTGAATCGTTTATTTCAAAAACCAGTCAAGCAACAAAAAATCAAAAATTCAATTATTAGGCGATTACTGTTTTGTAAAGTCAAATGCTTCGTTTAATGTAAAAAAAAAATACTGTCCCCTATTATGATGAAGCAAAGCCGAGAAATCCGTGTTTAGTGCAGAAAGAAGTCAAGTGACAGCGCTTGCTTGTTTCTACTAGGCCCTAATCTATTATTTGTTTTCATAAATGTTGTAGGTCTCAATAAATGTGACAAAAATAAATGATTTACAAGCTCTAAAACCCTACTTGGTTGGATATGAAGAGTTTTATGGGAATATTTTTCAATGGCCTACAACAGAAGCAGAATACACTGTAGAACGTGTCAGAACAAATATGTATATATGAATATGATGCTAAACTCTTTAAAAAGTTCATTCGTCATTTTGAAGTTCCTAATAAAATGATAATATTTCGTATGAAATTTACAACAGTGATGATTGTTTGTTTCCGAAACCAGTCAAGTGCAAACTTTATGTTATTTTTTAGATATATGTTAATATAGATAAATTTTATGTTTAACAAACAGTTACACAAATGGATTAATTTCACAGGAAAAAATATCAATTTTGTAAAAGTAATTTTAAGGTTGCTATAAAGTTTTCTTTGATTTACTCAAAACCAATAAATTTGTAGCTTAACTGGTTTTTGAAATAAACAATTCACTTAAGGCATGAATGAAAAACTTTCATTATCCAGTAATGACTTAAAATGTTAATATTCTGTCACTTTAGTTCTTGTATTCATTATTTTAATACGGATATCTCATTAAAGGTATTTAACTACAAGACAGAGATTGGAATTAATTCGAATTAAGTTCAATTTGAACTCGCGCGTCATTGTCATTATTAAGGGCTGCCTTCGAGAGTTTTACGTTTCACTCTTGCATTGGTTAATGGTTGGCCTCGCCTGACTGTACCGCGTTATGGTTTCTCTTAGTTTTTGCATTGACCACATGCATTCGCTTTGGTTTTAATTTATAACTTAAAATTCGTTGTGGTGAAGTACCAAACAAAACTCAGGTAGGATTCTGATGGAGACCATAAAACTCAGGAGTTGAATTCGAAAATTCCGGCTTCCAATTTGGTTGTTCCTGGAAGAGACTCGTTATTTTAGACCAAGAATTAACTTAAATGAATCAAATTAAATCAAAACGATTCCCAACAAAACAAATTCTTTAGCTTCATTCAAAGTTTTTTTTATTTAAATTGAATTCATTCCTTGATGAGTTAATTCATAATGGATTTCATTCATAATAAAGTTCATTCAAATTTTCAATGCTTAAATTTTTGTTAATTCAAATCTATTCCAAATTGAACGAAAATATTTTTTTTTATTCAATTCGTTTTTCTTTTGTTTTTAATCATTTACAAAATGAATTGAAAAATATTGTTTGCAGCCTTTTTGTAATAGATTTCAATTGATGAAAAACTGAATCATTGAATACATTTTTAAAGCTGTTTTGTAATGGATTTGAATTAAAGAAACTTAAATGATTCTGTAACGAATTAATTCTATAAATGAATGAATTCTCAAAGGAATGAATTCAATATGTGTGAATTACTGAGGAATTAAGACAATGGATGAAAGGTTAAATGAATGGTTAAGAGAAAAAAGTTAATTTGATTTTGAAAATTGAATTAAGAGTTAATTCTACCGAAACTTTGTTTCGTAGCAGTAGCCAAGAAGCAAGTAGTAGCGTTTTTAATACAATTTTGAAATTCTAAATTTTGGGCAAAATGGTGAATCAATTATAGGAGCCCCACCATTTATAGCTTGTTATGTTCTTTATTGTTTTACTTTAAATTGTCAAAATATTAATATGTATAATGAGATCATTTAAATGACGAATTTTAAAAACCTTTAAAAAGTTTTTTGTTTTTTTTGTTTTTCATTTCTCCCATTAGCAAATTTAGCCACTATGTAAATAGCAAATGCAATAATAAATTATTTTTAGGAAAACTGCTTAAAGAAAATTCAAAATTTGTTCTTTATATATTCAAGGTCTTAAAATTTAGCACAAAAAAAAAAAAACAAAATAAATAAATCCAATAAACAATTTATCACAACCACACACAGAAATTACTTGTATTGTCATCATAAAAAATGACATCAGTGTGAACGGTTTGTTGCGTTCCCAGCATGTTTAACAAAATAATAAAAAGACCATTTAAATTTGTATGTGACAATAACACAAAAATAAAATAATTTATTTCTATTTTAAATACTTGGTGGACTCGTACTACAAATTGTTTTTTTGTTTATTTTGTTGTAGTTCTACTTAATTCAATTCAACGTCTCATGCATAACAAATGGGTTAAACAAGACGCATAGAGAAGTAGGGTTGTGAAAGTGAGGTGATATTTTAAGGCACGCGTGATGAATGATCTCCAAGGGTCATGATATAAGAAATCTTGAAAAGTATTCTGCTTGAAACCTTAACCAAAAAAAGCTTGTCTTCTAGAAGAGGTTAAAGGTCACATTTGCTAAATATAGGCATATAACCGTTATTTTGGATTTTCTACCGCCAATATCTCCCCTAGCGGAGAAGTAACTTTAAGGTTGTTCATTATTTGGGCTAACCAGACGAAGTTCTATGCTCATTTTTAGCTTACTGAAGATCTACGACAATCTTGAGTTCTATGTCTTTCATACCGAGGCAAAACCCTTATTTGTTAGCTTTAGAATCATAAGAAATTAGTCTCCATTTTCTTTCGCAAGCATTCGTGCTCGTGAATCAACCCATTAGCTTTAAGATCGTAACACATAATTCTTCTTTTTAATTCAACAGCATTCGTGCTCGTGAGTCAACCCACACACTCGTCCAAATCTAATTAAAACACTTTTTTACTTTATGTGCAACAAACACACAATTAAGAGGTACTAAATTTATAAAAAAAAGCGATTTTACGTGTATCGCGTACACACGTTGGTTTTATTTTAAAAATTAATTTACATTTTCGATTTAGTTTTTTTTTTATTCAAATCGCATTGCGCGTAATGATGTCTCGTACGTGGATGTTGTGGTTTATTCACCTTTAGGGTTTGTTATTCATTTTGTCTGCTTGTGTTTCTAAATTTAACAATTTTCTTTAATTAATTTCAAAAAACAAATTGTTTAAATGGTTTGTTACAATTGGTGTCTAATTAAAAACAACTATCTAGAACACCTGTTTAAGGATTTTAAAGAAAATTGGAGCAAATGAATAGAGTTTTATTTTCATATAGAGTAAATATTCTCGTTAATACGTTTTGTAAAAAACTAGTCGAAATATATTGTCTATAAAAGACTTGTCGATATATTTTCTATAGAAAATTTGTAAGGAAATTTTTTGAAAGGTTTCAGTTCAACCTATATACAAAACATTAAAAATTGTTACAGAAAAAACGTTTAAGGTTTTTCACAGAAAAAAGTTTCAGATTTTTACAGAAAAAAGTAAACTTTCAGGAACTTTATATATTAAAAAACCTCTTTTTTTATAAAAAACCTTTTTTTATAGAAAAACGAAACGGGAAAAAACACTACTTGTTTCTCGGCTACGGCTACTGTGAGACCTAATTATCAAATGACTTATGTACAAGCAATTCCTGTAACAAAGTTTCGGTAGAATTAACTTTTAATTCCAATTTCAATATCAAACCTTTCATTCATTGTCTTCATTCCTAAGTAATTCACACATATTGAATTCATACCTTTAAGAATTCATTCATTTATAGAATTAATTCGTAATAGAATCATTTAAGTTTCTTTAATTCAAATCCGTTACAAAACGCTTTAAAAATGTATTCAATGATTCAGTTTTTCTTTAATTAAAATCTTTTACAAAAAGGAATTTAATAAAAAAAAAAATAAATAAAAACAAGTTGAATAAAGCAAAAATACTTTCATTCAATTTGGATTAGATTTTAATTAACAACAATTTAACCATCGAATGAATATTTAACTAATTTTAGGTTTTTTGTGGAGACAAACGTTTTTTATAGAAAAACGTTTTTTATAGCTACGTTTTTCTATTAAAAACGTTAACATTTTTATTTTCTATAAAAACCTTAACTTAACCGTTTTTCTATAAAAAAACGTTTTTCTATAAAAAAACGTTTTTCTATAAAAAAACGTTTTTCTATAAAAAAACGTTTTTCTATATAAAAAACGTTTTTCTATTAAAAAACGTTTTTCTATAAAAAACGTTTTTCTATAAAAAACGTTTTTCTATAAAAAACGTTTTTCTATAAAAAAATGTTTTTCTATAAAAAACGTTTTTCTATAAAAAACGCTTTTCTATAAAAAACGTTTTTCTATAAAAAACGTTTTTCTATAAAAAACGTTTTTCTATAAAAAACGTTTTCCTATAAAAAACGTTTTTCTATAAAAAACGTTTTTCTATAAAAAACGTTTTTCTAAAAAAACGTTTTCCTATAAAAAACGTTTTTCTATAAAAAACGTTTTTCTATAAAAAAACGTTTTTCTATAAAAAACGTTTTTCTATAAAAAACGTTTTTCTATAAAAAAACGTTTTTCTATAAAAAACTTTTTTCTATAAAAAACGTTTTTCTATAAAAAACGTTTTTCTATAAAAACGTTTTTCTATAAAAAACGTTTTTCTATAAAAAACGTTTTTCTATAAAAAAACGTTTTTCTATAAAAAACGTTTTTCTATAAAAAACTTTTTCTATAAAAACCGTTTTTCTATAAAAAACGTTTTTCTATAAAAACCGTTTTTCTATAAAAAACGTTTTTCTATAAAAACCGTTTTTCTATAAAAAACGTTTTTCTATAAAAAAAAGTTTTTCCATAAAAACCGTTTTTCTATAAAAAACGTTTTTATAGAAAAACGGTTAAGAAAAACGTAGCTGGTACGGTACTTGCTTGCTATTTCGGTAACGGTATTATATGGATAACCGTATTTTAGCAGTTATTTCGGTAACGCTTTCTTAGCGGTAGGTGCATAAGGCAGACATGTTTTATATTAATTTTGACAACTAAAAAATTCATGGAATACTTTTTTGTTTTTGCAAAGATACAAATTTTTCATATTGCAATAACATTTTTTATTAATTTTTTAATTTAATTTTTTAATAAAATTTTACTCTTATACAGATTTTTCTATTGAAAATGGAAAAATAGAAACAAATTTTGAAATTTGTAATCAGAAATTCCATAATTTCCAAAAAAAGTGTTGAAAAATTCCAAAAATGGGATTTTTTTAGTTTTTTGGCTATAATATCCATATCAAGGTTTTTTGGCTATAATATCCATACCAGGGTTCGGGTTCTCGAAAACCTTTACAAAATAATTAAGAACATATTGGGCCATCTAAAATGGGTTACTATATTTTGATATCTACAATGCGATTTGTGAATTTTTGCCTTAAACCTGAATTTTACATAAAAACTAGGGGTTTTTTCGATGGACCTGCTCCCCTCGTTATCAACAATTTTTAATTTTTTTTTTTCATTAAAATATTTTCTGTAAAGTTAGCTTTTCAAAAAGTATAAATTCTTTATACATCTTCTTACAATTTTTTTGAGATAACTTAAAAAGAAAAAAAAAAAAAAATACTTGTTTCCCATAAAGTTAGCGAAAAATCGCCCATTTAAAATTTTTTAAATTCAAATGCATATAACTTTGGAATCAGTCATTATTTTAAAACAATTCCTGTTTTTGCTTGACACATAAATTTGTTGTTCGTCCAACAAAGGAAAAATACAGAAAATCGGGAAATATTTGTATCCGCTGTTATCGAAAAACTGAAATGTTGAAAATTTAATTTTCAAATGCTAATATCTCCTAAGCTTTATGAGATAATTGCTAGCTGCGATGAGGTTTTTTGTAGTGCTCGATGGTTATATATATGTAATTTTTTTGAAATCGGAACCCAAACGAAGAAAAATTATCGTTTTAAAAATGTAACATACCCGAGGTGTCCTACTTTGGAGGCCCCTGCTGGGTCCATTAGGTCCAAATTCAAAACTTAAACTCGACAACACTTCCTCTTTACTCATGTGAAATCTCATTCAAACCGGACTAACAGTTTAGAAGTTACAGATTTATTGCCCTCTATTTTTTTTCTATACCACTGTGCGTTGGTAAATACCCTGAATATTGAAATTGCCTTAAACATTATTTTCATTCCAACTATATACATATGTATTTATTAATTCTCTTACATCATTTTCCAAATAAATTTAGCAATTTCTTAAACAAACTTCAGTTTCATTGAGGGATTTATTTTACTCAAAATAACACACAGAAATTGCTAAACTTATAAATAAATATTTAAGCGGATTTGCAGACAACAACAGTAGAAGCAAACAAAAGAAACAGTTCTAAATTATAGCTAAATACCTTAAAAGTATTTTATAAACAAAAAAAATAAATTTCTTATAAATAAATATATAATTTATTTAAATAAATACTTAAACAAAACAACAACAAACTCTAAACACTGAAAGAATAATTGTCTTTAAATAATGACATCACACTCATCTTTATTTAAACAATACCGAAAGAAACAACAACTAAAAAAATAATAAAAAGTAC
The DNA here is from genome assembly GCA_942486065.2 of Calliphora vomitoria. NCBI lineage: Eukaryota > Metazoa > Arthropoda > Insecta > Diptera > Calliphoridae > Calliphora > Calliphora vomitoria. The sequence continues at coordinate 36,783,355 of OW818031.2, read as the reverse complement.
TATGAAAAAAAAACGTAGAAAACAATAATAACAAACGATGTTAACAAAAACAACAATAGTATTAATAAAAAAAAAATAATCATAAAAAAAGTATATTTGTATGAGAAATTTTAGACAAAATTCGCTTTTTTATGAGTATTTCAGGGTAAATTTTTTTTGAAATTCAAAGTTGAAATAATAAATTGTTAATATTCATTTACGTTTTGTTCGGTGATACTAATGTCTTAATTGCACTCACTAAATTGTTTGTAATATGTAGTGAGGTAATTTAAAAATACAGTTTTGTAGGAGAAAACATAAAAGGCGTTACGCCGTTTTATTTTTTTTTTAACAGAAATTAAATGATCGTGAACATATTGTCAAAATTTTATGACAAAAAAACAAATAAATGTCATTTTAAGTTGACCTTTTAATGAATTGATGTAAAATATGAATAATTATTAAATAAGAAATAATTTAAAACTATTGTCAGCGTTATTGATAACAAAATAAGTGGTAATACATATTTAACTACTCAACAAATTATAGAGCAGTGAGATTTGACATCTCATACTCTAGGAAATTCATTTATTGTACGCTAGAATAAAGAAAAAGCACCATAATAAATTGTATCTACACCCAATATGAATGCCAAAAATATATTTTATACGTGAAAATATCAATTTTTTTTGTTTTGAAAAAATCATCAAAATTCGAAAACGGCAAATTATTCATATTTAATGTTTTATCGCAAAACCACATGTAACAGCAACAAAATTAGATATCGATCATAAAAATCGATAGATTATCTTCGAATTTATTCACAATTAAGTGAATTCGCTCAGTTTCACAAAATTTTAGTTTTTTGCTTGATATACATAAAATTGAGTAGTTAATGTTCTTCTTTCGATTGTTTGAATTTTAAAAACATTTTACCTTCTATGTACACATTTTTCCATATATATTGCGTTTCAATCGGTTCAGTAGTTTCGGAGTTATAATAACAAATTGAAGCAAAACATATATTTTTTACGTGAAAATATAAATTTTTTTTTGTTTTAAAAAAATTCATGAAAAATTGAAAACGGCTGAAATGTTTCATATTTAATGCTTTATCTTAAAGCCACATGTAACAGGAACAAAATTAGATATCGATCATAAAAATCGATTGATTCTTTTCGAATTTATGCACAATTAAGTGAATTCGCTCAGTTTCACAAAATTTTAGTTTTTTGTTTGATATACATACATTTAAGTAGTTAGTGTTCTTCTTTTGATTGTTTGAATTTTGAAAGCATTCTCCCCATGCTATGTACAAATTTTCACACATATATTGCTTTTCAATTGGCTCCGTAGTTTTGGAGTTATAATAACAAATTGAATTAAAACATATATTTTTTACGTGAAAATATATATTTTTTTGTTTTAAAAAAATCATGAAAAATCGAAAACGGCAGAAATTGTTCATATTTATTGTTTTATCGCAAAGCCACATATAATAGCAACAAAATGAGATATCGATCATAAAAATCGATGGATTATCTACGAATTTATTCACAATTAAGTGAATTCGCTCAGTTTCACAAAATTTTAGTTTTTTGTTTGATAAACATAAAATTGAGTAGTTAATGTTCTTCTTTTGATTGTTTGAATTTTGAAAACATTCTCCCCATGCTATGAAGAAATTTCCACATATATATTACGTTTCAATCGGCTCAGTAGTTTCGGAGTTATAACAATTTGAAGCAAAAAATATATTATTTTTATCTGAAAATATAATTTTTTTGTTTTAGAAAAATCATGAAAAATCGAGAAATTGTTCAGATTTCATTGGGTCATAATATGACCCAATGGCTTTATCGCAAAGCCACATGTAACAGGAACAAAATGAGATATCGATCATAAAAATCGATTGATTCTTTTCGAATTTATGCACAATTAAGTGAATTCGCCCAGTTTCACAAAATTTTAGTTTTTTGTTTCATATACATAAAATTGAGTAGTTAATGTTCTTCTTTTGATTGTATCAATTTTGAAAACATTCTCCCCATGCTATGTACAAATTTTCACATATATATTGCGTTTCAATCGGCCCATTAATTTCGGAGTTATCATAACAAATTAAAGCAAAAAATATATATATTTTAGGTGAAAATAGGAATTTTTTGTTTTTAAAAAATCATGAAAAATAGAAAACGGCAGAAATTGTTCATATTTAATACTTTATCGCAAAGTCACATGTAATGGGAACAAAATGAGATATCGATCATAAAAATCGATGGATTATCTTCGAATTTATTCACAATTAAGTGAATTCACTCAGTTTCACAAAATTGTATATGCTTACAAGCGTGTAGTTTGTGTGGAAATTTTACATGTGTTTTGTTATTGTATCATAAAATATCATATTATGATCAAATATAATCGTGATATCATTGTCATACATGATTATAATATGTTCTGAATAATCATATTATGACCCAATGAAATCATATTATAAGTCTGCGACTTTTTGAATTTCCCGGCTCTTAACTGAAAGGGCAACACTGCCCTTGCGTCATTTAGTTTGTCTTTAACAGCAGACTACCTCGTGACTTGAGGAGAACTTGGAAAAAAGAGAATTTCGTATGCTCATTAACCCTTTCACGGCCATAAGATTAATTTTTGAACAATTCTTGAACACAGTACCAAGAAGACTGTCAATTTTCAACTACAATAAAACATAAATGCTGTAACCGAACTTGTTTTAATCTAAACACATTAATAAGAGACACGTTTACGAACTAATTAAAATGGAACCCATTCTTTTTTTTCGTTATTTAGTTATTCAATGTTTTTGTGTTGGGACACCGATGTCCCCGTGGTCGTCAAAGGGTTAAACATTATTTTTTGAGGAAAAAAACAATTACTCAAATAAAGACTAAGCTTGATAAATACTATGGAAACTCTGCACCATTAATTTCATTGGTAGAAAGTGTTTTACCGAATTTCGTTGTGACCATACAAGCACATAAGATGGTAAACGTTCTGGACGCCGAGTTGAGGTCTTTACACCCGAAACAATTGCAAAAATCACGATATTGTTACGTTTTAACCTTGTTAAAATGTTGGTTTATTTCCTTTAAATAAGCCGGATACTTTTGATTGCAGTTTAAAATTGTAACAACTCTTTATTTATTTAAAATGTATAACAAAAACAGTTCAAATAGTCACTCAGTGTCTTTATACACGTTTATCAATTCCCAGAAATACACACACAGTTTATAAATGTACAAGACAGTTGATGTCACTCTTACAGCGCCTATCATAAACTCAACTCACGACTGCAACCTCTGTCACTATTTATGCACACGCCATCTTTCGTGAATCTTCTACAATGCTCTTAACGGACAAACGAGTATGTTCGAATTCTAGAGCTTTCGATGTCAATCTTAGCAGCTTAAACATTTAGTGTTGCCATACTTATAAACAATGCTAATAACCGCATGCTATCAACATTGTTCATAAGTAGAAGCTTCTACTGATGGACGTGTTTATAAACATGATGAATGTTGTAGGCAGTCGCTACAGACCGTTAAATTCAAATCGCTATTGCAAATTCGTAATAATATTGAAAGTGCGAGAAGTTGTGGAAGCCATAGACATCTCAACTGGCTCAGTGGTTACATGAAATTAAATTCCATGAATTAGGCCACGAAAATATAGAGCATTTCGTAGCCTAATTCCACCCTATTCATCGGGTGCCTATTTTGATGATCTCAAAAAATCTTATTTTTTTGCAAGGGATACACAAATTGGAAAAACGTTGGACAAGGTATATAGAGCCCAAACTATATTGAAAAATTAAAAAAAATTGTAGCCAGAAACTTGTGTTTCATTTCAAACTAAATTAAAGCAACATTTATATGGGTACGATAATAATATATTGTTACACAGACCACAGTATAGTTGTCGCAACCACGCCCAATCAAGTTTTTTCTATGCGTGTATTTTTATTATTATTCAAAACTCAAAACGTTCAATTAGCAGAAAAATGAAGTACCATTAAGTTCCGCTCTGTGAATATTTAGGATAAAATCTGTCTAATTTCAAGTTTCCGTGTTCTTTATAATATAAGTATTGAAATGTACCATTAAAAAGGAAGGAGCACCATTAAATCCATTGACAATTCTCATTCATTAACAAATTATCATAATTTCATGTTTCTTTGTTTATTATTATAGAAATTAAAAAAAAAAGAAGAACGAAAAATGACAATTAAGTCTCTTTTTTGTGGATTTAATCTCATTCACGATCAAATGTGTTTGAATTCATGTTTCAAAATCATCATTATTAAAAATTTTAAAAATACCATTACAATAAATAAACAAGTAAGAGTGCTATATTCGGCTATGCCGAATCTTATACACCCTTCACCTTTGTTGTGGATGCATTAATTGTCCACTTTCAGCGTATAGCATCCTAAAAATATCAAGAAAACTTTTACAAATTTTACATTAAAATGCTGACGAACAGATTATATTGTAGAAGTTACCTACGAAATGACAATCTTATATATACCCTTCTCTCGAAGGTGAAGGGTATAAAAACAACAACACCAAACGAAACACAAAATACGCAAAGCAATGTAACCAACACACATCCAAACATACGTTTTGTTGCTTTTTTGTCAAATCATGCAATAAATTGTCTTTTTTTGATGAAATTTTCAGAGGTTGTCTCGGATTTTTGCTCATATCTCCGTTATTTATGGACGGATTTTGCTGATTTCAAATAGGAAACTTCTCGAAAGCATGTCTGACAGAATTATTGAAGATTTGGATCCCGAAGATATCTGAGGTCTTCAGATAATTGATTTCAACAGACAGACGGACAGACAGGTGGACATGGCTTAATCGACTCCGCTATCTATAAGGATCCAGAATATATATACTTTATAGGATCGGAAAATTATATTGTGGTAATTACAAACGGAATGACAAACCTATATATACCCTTCTCACGAAGGTGAAGGGTATAAAAAGTATCAAATTGTCAACTTTTTGCTACCATTAGAAGTAAACAAGTTTCATTAAACCCTAATCATTCAATTAGATTCTTAACTGCTATCGATTAAGTTGATAAATCCCCAAATTTTAAATATTAGAAAAGTACCAATTGAAGAAAATGTATCAATTTCTCGTTTTCCCCCTTAAACACACGCCTTGCTTGAAGATCCGAATACAAGTGTGATAAAAGACACAAATATTTTGAATTTTTTTTTTTGCATCTGTTTTAATTTAAAAGTTATTAGATTATGAAATTCACCCGTTTTTACCCTTTTTAATCCCCAAATATTCAATATTTCCAAAATCCTTCCTATTTAGCAGAATCGCCAATCTACAGTTTAAGGCGTTTGGACTGTGCACTGATGTACTTCAAATGTATATAAACTGTTGTATTTTTAATATTTATTTGGCTGTATTATTGTCCTTATTTGAGATATGTTGAACATTTCTTTATAGTGGGAGTCTAAAGCAAAACTATAGTTCATGTGGCTAATTTTGTTGTGTACCATTGTGATATTGGACATATATCAATATTTACGTTGTGATCATAAATTTGTACCAACAAACTGAAAATGACAAACCAAATATAAAACTATTTTATGCACTCTACTCTTAAAACAAAATCATTCTGGAATTAACCATTAATTTGTTATTAAATTAACAGATATAGGAATATAATCCGAGATATATATTGTAGTTGTGGTCCTTTGAGAGCTTTGTATGTAGGAATTAAAGTACAGATCTTTAATATTTAATTTGAAATATTTTTTCTATTTGAAAAAATTATGAATATGGAAGGCTTAAATATAAAATTTTTGAAATTATTGAGCAGGATATTGTGGTACCTTAAACAATTAATTTGTAATCAAGACGACATTAAAATGTTTGAGCATAGTTATTGGTCCTTCGAACCATTCTATTTGAATCATTATAGCATTTAAAGTTAATCTGTCTATTAACATGGCATGTAAATTTGAATAAATATTGTTATTAATATGAGTATGAATTATATCTTGTTTGAAAACAATCAAGTATTTCAACATCAACCTGTATAATTGCATGAAATTATACAAACAAAATTAATATGAACATCTTTAAGCAGGGTATTTTTAAGTCACAACAAAACAATTTGATAAAATCTTTATAAAACTCTTTGTACTTTAACTCCAACGTGTTAAAAATCATGCCAGGTAATATTTGCCACAAATCATGTTACACATGAAACATGGTTTAAACATACAACCTATGAGGTACTCACATGATGATGATGCAAGCATTTCATACACCATTGGCTTGGTCTATGGACTTTGACGCATCGGCAAACAAAGTGTTTTAAGACAGGGGAATTTACAATCAGCGCCAACAAGAAAACTTATGAGTTACTTAGACACGCATTTTAAACTCATAAACAAACATTGATTCAATTTCATTCTTCTTTGGTATTTCTACACCTCATACTTAGTTAGTCTTTGGAAATGATTGCCAAGTCATCATCGTCATCATATTTTAACTGGAGTCTACTAACGAAGACAACCAGCAACCACTGTGAAGTATTTCCATGATTCGCGTACTTAGGAACGAACATTCATAAAGTTTTCTAGGTGCATAAACAATTTTATAAATGTTTATTATTTCTATACACAATCTTTTTTCTTTTTTTTTTTTCTTTTTCCATTTCATTTGTTTCTTTCACTGTCAAGTTAAACAATGATTGACAATCTTTTCATTGACTTGACTCTTCAATGTTCAGAATCAAACTTTGGAAACCATTAAGAAACATTCATCGCGTATGCGCGAACATGCTGGTATAAAATTGTACTGAGTACAAGTACAACAGTACCAGTACATGCGAGATACATAAGCCTCACAATAGTTATTATTTTTTTTAATAGGAGGGAAGGTATTCTAGTGAATATAATTAATGGGTTCTCTAATTCTTCAAGTAAATTTCATTTAAATAAGGAATGCAAACGTTACTGGATCTAGTTACTCTATTTGAAAGTATTAAGATTATTTTTAGTTGTTTGCGACAGAAATTCAGTTGAGTTACTCGAAATAACATAAACGTTTTTGATGTTCGAACTAAAATTTTTGAGTAAGGAATATGGAGAATGTATGTCTTGGATGTGGAACCCATCTACCTAAGAATAATTTGCTTATAGAAGCATCAACTCCACCTAGGACACTTTCTCCTCAATATGACAAATATTTTTGTTTGTGTGAATAGCAAGCATTTGGTTCATTACCACTCACTTATTTTATGAAATCTACAAAAAGTAATCTTTTAGTTGTGTAGCGTTATTAAATTCAATTTGGTTTTTATCCAAAATCATAAATTTACACGTACAACTTAAAGGTATTGATTCATTTAAATGTTTTTTTTTAAGAAACTGATTTGAAACTCTTCAGACAATTTCAATTATTTTGCAGAAATTTTGAATTTTATTTGTGAAATTGTCATCTATGTTGAAAATCAAATTTTTTAGTTAAAAAATTTCCGGAAATTTCTAATGGAGAAATGGAAATTTCTAAAATACAAATAGATAATTCTGAATTGTAAATGCATGTTTCTAAACCACAGATAGAAAATCTGAATAAAATTTAAAATTTCTATAATTGGAATTTTCTATATACAACTGGAATTGATATAGCTCTGAATAGAATAAGCTAGAAAACTGTACCGTTAAAATGGGCCTGGTTTTATGTTTCTAAATTTATTTTTATAGAAAAAGTATACTTTGTGAGTTCTTTCAGAATCATAAGAGTATAATTTATTTGTCTTGATTCGCTATTATTCACAATACAAAAGGAACCATTAAAAAAACAAAAGTAGCCCATTGTGACTGTTATATATGATATGAGCAAAAATCCGAGATAACCTCTATTTTTGGTCTACTTTTGATCTATATCTCGATTACTAAGTCATTAATATAGACAATATCTAATGATAGATATTTCAAAGTCCATTGCAACGATGTATATTAGGCTATAGTAAGTTGGATCTGCAATGGGTCAAAATCGGGAAAAATATTTTTTAACCCAAATTTTTTTTCACAAAAAACAATTTTTTGTCATAAATAAAAAAAATTTTAAATTAAAAAAAAAATTTTTTTAAATATTAGAAAAAACTTAAAAAACAATTTCGAAAAAAAAAACAAAAAAATTTTTTTTTAATTTTATTATAAAGTATAATTTGGTGAAGGGTATATAAGATTCGGCACAGCCGAATATAGCTCTCTTACTTGTTTAGATTTCAAAGAGTGCCGGGTGGAGTATTGTGACACTAGGTCTAAAAGTAAACTGCTGAAAATTTGAGGCAAACCGGACAACGATTTCGAGGTCAAAGGTCAGATATATGCAAAATTTTACTATTTATATGAAATAAATTTGTGAAACTCCTTAACTTTCTGCATTATGTTACAGATTTATTTATATTAATGAAAATTACAATAAAAAAATCTTTTTGAGATTAAACCTATGTCTCCTTTGGGTCAAATTGACCCACAAACTGTATTAACGCTAAAATTCGTAAAAAATGCAAATTTTTGCCATTGAATGCAAAAGACTCGAAATGTCCATGTAATTGTCGTTCTAATGAGATATAAAAGACAAAAATTGGTTAAAAAATTTTAAAGTTATTAAAAATTCCCCAGACCATTAACGTGGTCAGGCCACTTGACAAGAAATGTAGAAACAAAATTAACATATTTTAAGAAATATTAAAATAAAAGCTAATTTTTAGTTAAAATATGTAGGTTACCGTTAACCTATTTGCAGGTATGGCCAAAAAAAATCTTTCTTTTAACGGCACTTTCGAATCACCATTCTCAAATTTTTAAGAATTTTATTAAACAAATTTTAGAATTTTTTGATCATCATATTGGGATTTATTGATATCATAATGCAGAATAAAAATATGAACAAATTATGTCAATACCTCTTAAAGTTTTTCCTTACCTATGATTTAAGTTTTGGGATTTTCGGGAAAAAATATTTTTTTGGCCATATTTTATATGAAACAGTGTTCACTCACTGAGCACCGTACATAATTTAATGTGTATTATTATAGAAAATTCAAAAAGTACCATTAAAAGAACGAACTGTTACCATTAGCTCTCTCTTTTATGGTACAATTGTATCTTAAAGATCTATCCTTGATTTGTACTACTCTCGGAAGCGTACGAACTTGTATGACGAAAATATTAAATATTAAAAAAGTACTACATACCATAGAGCGGAAACTAGAAAAAAACTCAAGCAAAAAATTACTCAAAATAATCACACATACGAGTGTTGTTTTTGTTTTCAAATAGTTTTTTCTATTAATACATTCTCAGCACTTAGGTTTTTGACAACTGAGTTAGGTCTTTGACAGGTGAGTTTCCGATCTATGTGTATTTATCTATGCTACATACTTATTAGAAAAATATGAACCAAAACGTGTCTCAAACGAATCAAATCTATGTTTATTTGCTTTATTTAATATTTCTAGATCCATTAGTATAGAAACTACAAAAAGTACTTCATTTCATGTCATTTCAAAAAGTACCAGTAGAATAAAAGTTGGCATCCTTATGGATTCTCATTCACTTACAGCCATATATGAAACATGAAGTTGTTTCTAGGTTTAATATACCCTTTACCTTCGTAAGAAGGGTATATACAAGTTTGTCATTCCGTTTGTAATTTCCACAATATAATTTTCCGACCCTATAAAGTATATATATTCTGGATCCTTATAAATAGCGACGTCGATATAGCCATGTCTGTCTGTCTGTTGAAATCAATTTTCTGAAGACCCCAGATATCTTCGAGATCCGAATCTTCAATAATTCTGTCAGACATGCTTTCGAAAAGTTTTCTATTTAAAATCAGTAAAATCCGTCCATAAATAACGGAGATATAAGCAAAAATCCGAGACAACCTCTGAAAATTTCATCAAAAAAAGACAATTTATTGCATGCTTTGACAAAAAAGCAATAAAACGTATGTTTGGATGTGTGTTGGTTTCATTGCTTTGCGTGTTTTTTGTTTCGTTTCATTTGACGTTGTTATTTTTATACCTTTCACATTCGTAAGAAGGGTATATATAAGATTGTCATTTCGTTTGTAACTTCTACAATATAATCTGTTCGTCAGCAATTAAATGTAAAATTTTTAAAACTTTTTTGATATATTTAGGATGCTATACGCTGAAAGTGGTCAATTAATGCATCCACAACAAAGGTGAAGGGTATATAAGATTCGGCATAGTCGAATATATCACTCTTACTTGTTTTTATATAAACTTCAAGAAGTATCATTTACATGCTCTATTTTGGTTGTCACTCATTCAGGATCACCTTCTTTATTATAGAAGATTCAAAAAGATTGCCGAGAAGAACATAAAGTACTATTTGCTCTCCCATTGTTGGTAACTTAGTAACGTTAAGCTCCCAATCCTTGATTCTCGTTTGACGGGTGTTTCCCCCTTAAACACCCGTCAAGCTTGAAATTTCAAAGTACTTCATTTTGTAAAAGTTTTTGTGATACGTTTAAAATCTGTCTCTAATTTAAAAAAAAAATGCCTGTTTACCCGAAATTAGCCCTATCTACAATAACACCCAGTTAATTAAAAATTTGTGTGACTGGAAAAACAACTAAGTAATATTTTAAAATTTACCAAAATTGGCTGTATAATTTTTTATAAAAAGCATTTTTCCAATCTTAAGCTCTTTATGGTACTTTTTTCCCCATTGAGGAACATCCGTCATGCTTGAGATTTCAAAGTACTTAATTTTGCAAAAGTTTTTGTGACACAGATATTTAAAAAAAAATACTAAACTGTTTAGCCGAAATTGTCCTTATCTACAATAGCACCCAGTTAGTTCATTTTTGTATGACTTTAAGAACAACGTATGTTTTAAAACTTAATAAATTGACTGAATCATTTCATAAAAAAGCATTTTCCGATTTTTAAGACCTTTGTGGTACTTTTTTCCCCAAACTACCAAAAACTTTCCAAAAACTACCAAATTTATATTTGGTACATTTAAGAATCTCTTAAGAATACTACGAATCAAATTATATATACTAGTTTAAAACATACAAAGTTTGTCCAAAAAGTACCAAAATACAGTTTTTACCAGTTTTCTTTTCTAAAGAGTTCAAAAAAGTACCAAAATCCTTTTTATTTTATTATTTAGCTTTATTTTAAAGGAATGAGTTGTATTTCATTTATTATTATTTAAAAGCCTTAAGGGATATTCTTTTAAAATATTTAAAAAAAAATAAATTCGATTTAAAATTTACTGCGTTAGGATTCGTTAGGGAAGGGAGGTCACTAAAGAACATTTTTGGGCATTACAATCCAATTGCTTTAAATTTCCACATAAATTTATTTTGAAATAAAATTTCTTTCAAGATATAATAAAGCAATAGATTTAATTTGTTTAAATGTCTGCTTTATGTATTTGTATAAGACATGTTCATACATAATTCTGTTTGACTTTTTCCACTTACTCGTATCTCTCTAATTGTGTACAATCATAATGTTGATACCTTTTTAACAGCAACTACATACATACATACAGTCATACATACAACAACAAATGTTAGTAATTTCAATGATGTTCTTGTTAATATTATTATTATTATCATTAATATAATCATCATTATCTTTCACTGTCTCTAAATTATGATCATAATAGTGTATTTGCCCGACTTTCTGATTGTCCGTTCGTCCGTCCTTCCGTCTGTCTTTCTCTGTTTATTTTTGTATTTAAGCGTTTTATTTTATCACATAGACCATTTATTGGTCTATAAATCGTTTGTACATATTTTCTGTTTATTTTCTTTAATATGTTTAAAGTGCCAAAGAAAGTTTTTTTCGTTTTACAATTTATAACAATTATTTTAATTTGTCCATAAAATTGTTAACTAATTTTATGTGATTTCCATTTTTGCTGTGTCTATCTATTTAGATGGGTATTTTTTAATGTTTCTTGTATTTTTTGAATTTTATCTTTGTAATAATTTAATGGTTGATGTTCAATTTGATTAATTTCATTTAATGTTTCAATTAATTTGAGAATTTTATTCATATATGAATTTTTATTTTCATTTTCATTGCAGAAAACTTCAGCAGTTATGTGATTTTTCATGCGGAAAAATGTGAAAGGTAAGTGTGATTTGTTTCATTACATTTGTAATTTTAGTTTTTAGCTTTCATTTGTATGTCATTTGTATTTTAATAGGTAGAAATAATCAGGGTTTTACTCAATTACAAAATATTGCAATATCATAATTTGGTTGGTCCGAAAAGTTGTCCTAAAATGGGTTTGCTCGTTCACATATCGCCATGAATTTGTTTACGTCAGTACACTTTTTGATAGTAAATGTAAATGTGGAAACAAAAATACGATTTAGGTAAAGAAAATTCCGAAATTCCCAATCAACAAAAACATTTTTTTGAATTTTGTCCATAAAATCCACATTTGGTACGGGGCGGGTAAAAGAATAATACAAATGATTTGGAATACATCATAGTATTCAAAACTGTTGCGCGTTTTGTAATTTAAACTTTGGGATTGTAGAACACTCAGCCAAAATTCAAAATTTATAGTGTAAACAACAAAGTTTGCTTCGACATATTCGAATTTTGTGCTAACAAAGCGTCATATGCGGGAAGTTTTGATTTACTTCTTTAATTTGCCGCTGAAGCACACCGTTTGCTCACCAAAGCCTATGGTGTATGAGTTCCATCGGTTTCAACGTACAAGAGAAGGCAGAGATCACGGAAGGCAAAGATCGCTCAGGCCAGCCAAAAAAGTTTGAAGACCAAGAATTGGAGGGTTTACTCCATGAAAATTGTTGTAAAACTCAACAAGATCTTGAAAAATCATTAGGAGGTACTCAAGCAGCAATTTCAAAGTGTTTGCGAGCAGCAGAATTCATACAAAGCAGGGAAATTGGGAACACAGAGAAAACTGATTCGTGATAGCAACCGAATTTGTTTCCAATCGAATGATTCTACCTTAGCGACCGAATTTTATAGTTATTGCCACAAAATTTTAAAAGGGGTAACAAAAGCTTGGTTGCTTTAACCGAAATTCTTCTTTGTCAATCGACTTTCTGTTGATAGAACCTACAAATTCTATGTGTGCAACCGTATCATTTGATTGACAGCGAATTCGGTTGCTATCTCGAATTTGTTTTCTCTGTGTACCATACGAATTGAAGCAGAGAAACCTTGATAGACGATTTTGCATTTTGGCTCCGAATAATTACTTGCGATGAAGAGATCGTATGTGAAGCCCGAGAGATCGTATGTGAAGCCCGACCAACCAGTCGAATCGACACCAAAGCCATATATTCATGGCGTTAAGGTAATTCTCTGTATTTGGTGAGAGCAAAAGGGTCTTATTTATTATGAGCTGCTGAAATCCGATCAGATCTTCTCAGAGAACCTACACCGAACACAAGCATTGGCCGAAAAATGGCCAGAATATGTGGCCAGACATTACACTCTAATATTCTATCATTGTCATGTTGTAATAGCTGTTAAAAACTATTTAAAATGAAGTGGTTGGGAAGTTTTGCCACACACGCTTTATAGTGCAGACCTTGCCCCCCTCCATGAACTATTTATTTCAATCGAAGCAGACCTTCTCTCTGGGAGACGCTTCACTTAGGAAAAGAGTATCCTATGTTCTCTTGATTCGTTCTGGGCCTCAAAAGATGATCAGTTCTTTCGGTTTGGAATCCATATGTTGCCAGATACATGGGAAAAGCTCATAGCAAACAATGGCCAATACTTTGAATTTTTATTGTACAAATGTTTCAATAAAAGCTAAAATTTTGAAAAATCCCGCATTTTTAAGTTATACACCCAATAAATAGGCTTTATAAGTTACATAAGGAACCTTTTTTCTAAGAAACAAAGAGTAATAGCAGATTTTCGGAAGAAGTTCAAAATTTCCTTAATTTTAAAATCGATTATTTTTGGACACATTAAAGATATTGCTTTGAAACTTGTTTAGTTAACAGAAAAAATCTCAATAAAATAAAAAAATTTGGCATGTCAAAGGTGCCATAAGGGACCAACAGAATATACCCAAGTGAGCTGTACGTCAGGATGGCTGCCTGTTAACCTAAGGTGCCCGCCCTACTTTGAGACCAAACAGCGCCGCTCCTAAGAGGTATAGTTTCTCGAATACTTCCCCACTTTGCCTATGACAAGCAGTTTAGCCAGTTAGAAATTACAGATTTATTTCTAAATTCTGCCCCTCTGTGCAAAGTTTTCAATGGTCGCCTTTAAAACTGCAGGGTAATTAAACAGTTTTCTCTGTTTAACAAGCAAATCGAAAAAAGTCTAGACAAGTTGTTCGATCGTCTGTCTCAACTATGTAAAAATTACACCTGCATTTATTCACTAATTAAAACCATAATTCAGTGACCAATTTGTAAAATGCCTGTTCAACATTAAGATAATTAACAGCATTTATGACTAAAAGTATATTAATCAATCAAAACTTAATTAATTTCAAATAAATTATGTTGTTTATTTATTTAGGTTTTCTTTTTTAACAAATTTCACTGGTTTTCACCAACAATTACAATCAAAGAAAATGATCAAAATAACTTTAAAAAGTAAAAAAAGACAGAAACCGCAATCTGATAATAAAAAAAAACAAAATTACACGTGTAGACCGTTCAAAGAAACAAGACAACATGAAACGTTTTAGTGTAAAATGTTAAATTTTGTAGTTGTAGTAGATGTTTTCTTTGTTTTTTGGGCCAAAACCAAAACAACCTAAAACATTAAGAAAGCCAACTTCAATTACATTGGCTTTTTTTGTTTTTCGTTTGTAACTATTAGAAAAATAGCTAAAAATGTTTGTTTATTGCAATTGGACCATAAAATATTGCCTGCCTACTTGTTGCTGTAGTTTATGTTTTTTACAGTTTTTTTTTTTTTTTTTTTAGCTGATTTTTTTCTTTATTTATTTTGTTAGTTTTGTAACAAAAATCTTGAAAAATAAACGCAAAATACGAAATTTATTTTCTTTACCAACTAAGAAAAACAGCACCACAAATTTATTAACTTGAATGTTTATTTATTTGAACGAAACTGAAAAAAAAATAATAAAAAAAACCGTTTTTGTTTTTTGGAAAATTGCATACAATTTTCAATTTTCTTTATTGAATTTTATTTTCTTATCTGGGCTGTGTGTGTGTGTGTCTGTCTGTCTAGTTGTTGGTAATGCTTTGATTTCATAGGAAGTTGCGTGTTGAAAAGATTTTTTTCAAAATTTTTCTACTTTGTAGAGTTTTTCTTTAATGTGTCGGCTTTTTTTTTTTTTTGTTGCTGGTACTTTTTGGTGGTATCTTGGATCTTGTGGTTTAGTACACATACTTGAAATGTTTCTTTCTTTAGATTTATTTTGGTTTAATGTTGTTTATTGGCCTGGTTTTTTTAGCTTTTCATACATATTTTTAAGGGGTTGGGTATGGCGAAATGTTTTGTGAATAATATATATTTTTTATCAGCAGATAGAAGATTATACCTAGGCTACAAAATGGAATATATTAAATATACTCGTTGTTGTTGTAACAGATCTTTCCACTGTTGTCGAGAGATATTTTCTGGGAAAAACTTTAGTTAATACAACTGTCTTTGAGTTGACAATATTTGGCTGAGTGAGACTTGTGTTATTATGGCATGTCTTGGGACCAAGGGAATTATCCGTCTGTATGTTGAAATCAGCTTACAAACATAATTGATACATCGCTATTTAAAATCGAGAAAATCGGCGCACAAATGGCTGAGACATAAGGAAAAAACCAGGACATCCTCGGTTTTTTGCCTATTTTTGATTTATTTCAAAGTCCATTGCAACGATGTATGTATATAAAGCTATAGTAATTTGGACCTACAATGGGTCAAAATCCGGAAAATATTTTTTAACCGAATTTTTTTTACCAAAAAAATTTTTTTGTAATAGATTTTTTGATCACTAATAAATTTAAACAAATTTAAAAAAAAAAAATTGGAAAAAAATTAAAAAAAAAATAAAGTCGAAAAAAAAAATTTAAAAACAATTTTGAAAAAATTTTTTTTTTTTTAAATTTTGAAAAACAATTTTGAAAAAAAAAAATTTTTTAAATTTTGAAAAACAATTTTGAAAAAAAAAAATTAATTTCGTTTACCTAAAAATATTAAAAATTTTTATTTTAAAGTATAATTTGGTGAAGGGTATATAAGATTCGTCACAACTAAATATAGCCCTTTTACTTGTTTCTTTTGTAATATGTCAATAAAATATTATTAAAAATTATAAACTTTAAAAGATAAACAATCTGCTTTTACCAATAAGAACTAAACACGGGCATGCTCATTTTTTACACAATCATAACACAAAACCTCTCAACAAAGACTTCAAAACAATGATCGGCACTCAAAAACCACCAGGGGCAGAACATCATTATTTATTTGCATTATTTATTTACACAAATGTCATCGAAGTTTATACAAATTATTTAAAAAGAAACAAAAATCACAATCAATAGGTTCTCAGATAACATCAGAGAACGAAAATACATAACAGCTTATTATAATACATGTTCATTCACTTTATGCCGATCACTGGTTCAAAATAAACACATATTGCATTTAGTAGCAATACATTCTTCACTTAACCAATATACATATTTCATTTAAAACATTTCTCTTTTTGGTTGACTCTGGCTTAAAATCACTGAAGTAGTATTGAACAATATGTATCAATAGTAGCTTAGCAGATTTATATTAACCCCTTGACGACCACAGGGACAAAACAAAAATATAGAATAACTAAATAACGAACAAAAGAATGGGTTCCATTTTAATTTTAATTAGTTCGGTACGTGTTTAGATTAAAACAAGTTCGGTTACTGCACTTATCATTTATTATCTTTGAAAATTGACAGTTTTATTGGTACTGTGTTCAAGAATCGTTCAAAAATTAGTCTTATGGTCGTGAAAGGGCTAATAATTATTTTTTTTACATTTAAATCACATTGTTTCCAATTTTTATTTGGTCTGCCTGCCCAACACCTTAATTTATTTATTTTCTTCAATCTCTTGTAATAAATAATTAATACCACACACACTATTTAAAAGCATTTTCCTTTATTGAATTAATTCAATTAGTTTTTCTTTGATGCGCTCTAATATTTAGAAAATCGTAATGTTTTTTAAAACAATTTATGTATATGACAACCAGCATATCAAATTGTACAGATTTATTAAAATTTATGGGCAATAACCATTACTACAACCTAAAACATTGTAAAGTTGAAACCATTGGAATTGAAACTGAATTATGGATCACCCTTAATTACAAATTCAATAACAACCAACCATTTACAATACAATAAGAAATATGAAGTTAAATATCGAAGTACTGAATCTTCTGATGTGAGATGCTGTAGCTTATCGTATACATTTCTTTATGACCCCTACTAGCATTACCTTGTATCGATTTTTGATCAACTTC
The DNA here is from genome assembly GCA_942486065.2 of Calliphora vomitoria. Lineage (NCBI taxonomy): Eukaryota > Metazoa > Arthropoda > Insecta > Diptera > Calliphoridae > Calliphora > Calliphora vomitoria. The sequence continues at coordinate 36,765,810 of OW818031.2, read as the reverse complement.
TGTGTAATTCAAAGGTTTTACACACAGTACATGTGGCTATACAGTTCATCTGAAAATCTGCCTAGAAACCTTAAAACAACTTAACTTCTAATTGAGGCAGAATTTTTTGTACTACAGAACATTTTATTTTGCCCACCAGAAATTATATATTAGAGAGTCAATTATTATTTAGCGCGCCTTTGTAATCTGTGTTAATTTTTCTTTTTCATTACATTTTAGGGAATAATTGGTCAATTCATAAGGTCTCTTATCATGTCATAATGTCCTAATATTTCACCACTCGGCGGCTCGGCTTAACCGACTCTTAGGCGTTCGGCGCAGGTTTCTGCTGGTTGGTTACGATAACAAAATAAACATAACATACAGAGTAGTATTATTTCAGGAAATTTTTTGCTTGAAAGATAATAAGAACATTATCAAACCATTGTTAAATATTTGGACATTATGACAATATGACTTGATAGGAGACCTTGTGAATTGACCAAATGTTTATATAGCTTGTCAAGTAAGAAGTTAGGTAGCAGATGATGTTGCCATGCATTGGTTGTTTTGGACCAACTATAAGACAGTCTCTTTTAATATATTTTGGGTCAATTGACTTCCGCCTAGGACCTACAATACATGTGAAAATAACTAGTCACATAGCTAATTCTGTAAGCAGTTTGGACCCTAAATGATAGATAGAACAACTAGTTCGCTGAAATGTTGCCACATCTGCTTCAATTCAAACAAAAATATATCAAACATTTTATATATTTATTTTTTACTTTTATACAAACCACAGTGCAGTGCTAACATTGTATAATTTTTTAGAGTGTGTTGCAGAAAAACATATTAAAATGCTTACTAAATTACTATCTAATGAAATTTAAATTTTCCTTGAATAAAAATTCCATATTTAGAAAATGAAATTAGGAAACATTTGTCCCTGGGCACTTACACAACACTGTACTTTTTTATCTATAAATTTTTTATTAGCACATGTTTACAATTAAAATAAATATTTCTTTTGCACTTTTATGGATTTGTTGAAATAATTAGAATTTTCATTACATACACATGTTTTAAAAACAAACGGTATTGAAAAAATGTTTTAATGAAGGAAAAACCCTGACATAAGTGTTAAAAATTAATGGTACTTTTTTTTAATATATTTTAGTACTTTTCTAAAAATAAAGCACATTTTAACACATATAAAGGCAAGTTTTAAATTTGTTTTTAAAAAAAAATTGTTAAATGAGAAATCTATTAAAAAATTTTTGATTATCGATTTTTTGACAAAAAGTACTTTTTAACAAAAAGAAAGAAACACTGCACACAGAAAAAAAAGACAACTTGTTTCCGAAAGTCACTTAAAAGAGCATAAATCTCTTAAATATATTGATATCCACTTAAAATCAACAGAAATAAGATTCATATACAGACGTAAATCACACCACCTAACTTCATGGCGATTGGTCCATGATTAGTCATAGCTCCTATGTAAGGCCAGTTTCCGAAAATCATTCACGAAAATAAATTATTGGAATTTAAACAAAATGTATTTGCTCATTTACTCAAGCTATGTATAAACGTTTATCAGATCTTTCAACGTTGTCAGAAAAATGTTCAGTGAAGGGTTAACAAACCATGTGAACTTATGTTGAAACATAGGGTTGTTAATCATTTACTGAACATTCTGACAACTCACAGTGGGGCAGAATCAAAATTTTTTGGAAATAAATCTGGCATTTCTAAACGGCTAGTCCGATCGGGACAAATTTTGACGTGAGCGTAGCCAAGGAGTATTCGAGTTTAAGTTATTGGACCGTACAAATGCTCCAGACGCGGCTCTATGGGGGCTCAAAGTAGGGTACCTTCGAAAGGTAAAATTTTTAAACACGTCTTTTTTTTTTTTTTTTTTTTTTTTTTGTTTCCCATCCGATTTCAAAGATGCATTTAAATTTCAATCCCCCTAATAATTGTAATGTGACATACAAAGAATCAATATATGTATATAAATCTCTTTTAGTTAAGAATATTTAACTCATATATGAACTGTATGACATTTCTGTTATAGTTCGACAAATGATTAAGCACTTGGTCCGTTTATTCGATTTTGTAATAATTTTTTCAAAAATCCAACTATTCTTTCTGACCTCCAAACAAAACAAACTGTTAGCACTCTGATTTGTTTATCGAATAAATCAATCCTATTTGAATTCATACTTAATTCCGTAATTATTTTTGTATAAACATTGTGAACATGTTTATAGTAATAGTAGTATTTTGTTTGTTTGTTTGTATGTACAAATAGTAATTAATCATTATTTATACATGATTTTCAATCAGTTTTTTTTTTCTATTACATCATTTTATAAAATTTAAAGAATTTAAACACAATTTTTTGTTTCATATTTATGAATTATTTTTAGCAAATTTTTTTGCTGTTTTTTTTTTTTGGCATTAGTTGTTGGGTTTTTTTATCTGTAACATACATTTTATTAAATTTAAGTGTCTGTTTTTAGTTTTATGAGAATGAGAAGTATTACAAGGTCGAAGAAAATCGAGAAATTAAAAAAGATATTTTTGTTAAAAATTATGTGAAACATTAGGGTTTTTGATGATATATTTTGGCAATTATGATAATTTATGTAAATTAGCCGTAATGCTTTTGCAAATATTAACAAGTAAGAGTGCTATATTCGGCTATGCCGAATCTTATATACCCTTCACCTTTGTTGTGGATGCATTAATTGTCCACTTTCAGCGTATAGCATCCTAAATATATCAAGAAAACTTTTTAAAATTTTACATTTAATCGCTGACGAACAGATACCCTTTTCACGAAGGAGAAGGGTATAAAAACAACAACGCCAACCGTAACGAAACACGAAAAAAACAAAATGCGCAAAGCAATGAAACCAACACACATCCAAACATACGTTTTGTTGCTTTTTTGTCAAATTATGCAATAAATTGTCTTTTTTTGAGGAAATTTTCAGAGGTTGTCTCGGATTTTTGCTCATATCTCCGTTATATATGGACGGATTTTGCTGATTTTAAATAGGAAACTTCTCGAAAGCATGTCTGACAGAATTATTGAAGATTTGGATCCCGAAGATATCTGGGGTCTTCAGAAAATTGATTTCAACAGACGGACAGGCAGACAGACAGACATGGCTTAATCGACTCCGATATTTATAAGGATCCAGAATATATATACTTTATAGGGTCGGAAAATTATATTGTGGAAATTACAAACGGAATGACAAACGTATATATACCCTTCTCAAGAAGGTGAAGGGTATAAAAATAGAAAGTCATTTTACAGAAATTAATATTAAAAACATAGCCCATAACCTCGTTCCATTCTCTGAGACATCGCTTAAAAAATTTATATAGAAACTTTAGATTTTTTTAATGTTCCTTAATTCGCATTCAAATATTTAAATTTGTTCTACATTTCAATATAAAAAATCGAGATTTTTAGACATATAAGAGCAAAAGAATAGCATCGGAAGCAAAGCTTTTAACCAGGCGCGGATCCAGGATGGTAATGTTTGATTTATTTAATTTTCTAATTGTGTTTTTGATGTGAAATCTCCGATTTGTTTTCATTTTAATCATTTTTATGACTTTCGCTTACATTTATGTTATATACAGCGATCGTGTTCGGGTCCTGGTGGATATGAGTGCCGACCACTGATGTAAAGTATTCTACTATTAATAATAATCTAAAATTTGAATGGAATTATATTTATTTTTTGTTGGGAGTCATTTTAAGCACAATTCCAAAGAACCAATAAATATGCCTTTGATTTTACTATTAAATGACTGAATACCTAATTCAATTGTTTGCTGGGTCATACAATATCCTATGTTGTCTATAATTATATGAGTAGAATACCTATATACAGGCCATAATCAAAGTCTTGCTCAATATACTGTTATTAAATTCATAAAACATTGTAAGAGAAACACTAATAAAAACAGCAGCAACAATAAAAAACTCTTCCCTGCTGGCCGGCAGGTAAAAAAAAATACAAATTTTAACTCTACCAGTTTTTGTTTACAGCCAAATTATATATTGGCTAAAACTAACTAATTCAACTTATTCTGCTGTGTTTGGCTGTCCGTCCATCCATTCGTCTGTCTGCCGCTTTAAGTGTGTATAATTTCAAAGTCACAAAAAACACGACTATAGAAACTGAAGTTGATTAAAAAAAGCGCGTTTATATATATTTCAAATTCAATGTTAATAATGACCTTGAACTGCATGTGTTTGTACATGTATATTTTGCCGCAAGTTTAAAAAACAAAAATACTTTTGTTTTTATTTCAAAATAAAGTTAGAATTTAGAAAACTGAAACTTGATTTCGATTTTGAGTGTACTGTTAACAAAACTCTCTTGTGAGCGAGTTTAACTAAGCAGATCACTGCCAAACTTCCTTGAGCTCACAATCTGCATTTTTATTATCATACTTGTATGTATTTGAAACAAGTTTTTTGTGTTTTGTTTTTTTGTGTTAAATTTAAACATTTGAATTCTTTAAGAAGTCATTTCTTTTTATAAATATTTTAATTTATTATGCAAAAGGTGTGTTAGCTTGAATGATAAATTTAACAATCGAACAAGAATTAAAAGTAGATTAAAGATTGAGTACGAAAGAAAAGTTACAATTATTTTTTTTTGTTTAACAATTTGTTATTTAGTACGAAAAAACAGAAGATACATGTGCAATTTTACTGTGCAACATTATTTGTTGCCCTATTTTTACAAAAACGTAATTTTATTTTTTTATTTCAGTCACGAATATTTTTTCGATGTATACATTTAGAAATTGATTTATTACACTGTGCGTTGGATTCCGGCTTCGGTATTGCATAGCAGATTCTTCGGCTCCACTAAATAAAGCTTTCCTGAACTAAAGAGAGCAAACATTTTTAAGGCCATTATTACAACTTGCCTTTATGTTCGCAATAGTAAAAGTTAACTTTAAAGCAAAAAATTAACTTAAAGTTACCTTTTACTATTACGAACTTAAAGGCAAGTTGTAATAATGGCCCTTAGTAATTTTATCGTTGCTGACTGAAAAGCCAGGATTTTCCAAAAAAATCATTCTTTTTTTAAGACAGGCTTAAAAAAATTATTTCAAAACTTTAAAAAAATGTGGGCCTAGCTCTTTTTGTATTCAAAGAAATTTATTTGTTTTCTATAAGTCTTTTTCTGTAATCATTACATACTTAATTTATTTTCCAATAGAAAATCAATTGTTTATGAAAATTTTGCAACATATTAAAATTATATTAGAGTTGACAGATGTTTGGTACTATTTTGAAATTCGAAAATATGGTCTTAAAAACGTGTGCAAGCAGTATTTTGGTACTTTAACAATGGTATGTTATGTATCTTCTAAACAAATAATCATAAAACTAAAATTTATAGTGTATTTTCATGTAATGAAAAGTATATAAAGTACATGTTTGGTACTTTTTGGAAATTTTGGTACTTTTCTGTTTAAAATATTATTCTACATAAATTTTATCTCTGCGAGCGAAGTTCATTTCATTATCTTCTATTACGACATTGACATTTTTGCTTTAAATTTTAGCTACTACAAGAAAGATATAAAAGGTTTCAAAATGGGGAAAACAGAACTCCAACTCGGGTAAAAAGTTTGGTACTTTTATAAATTATAATTTGAACTGAACCAATTAACTCAGATTTGTATTGTTTGACTAATCAACCTATTAGACATAAAGGTAAACAGGAATGCATCAGAATAATGTTAAGAATCAGAGATAAAACAATTAGTTTTATGGAAATTTTTTCACCTGGTACTTTATCCTAGAAACATTAAATTCCTTCATCAAATAGTACCTTTTTCTTTTATCAAATCATGAAATTACGAATATATATCCCGAGAGAAATTGAACCAAAGAATGATGCTTTTTTCTACAAATGGTACTTTTGTTTCTACAAATCGTCTTATATAATCAAATAAGCGTAAGTTACAAAAAACACAAAATCTACTTTTGATTAATTTTGATTCACCGTATCAAAATACATGTTCGTGCAAAGTTTTACACTCCTACAACTAAAGACGACGATTTTATTAACTAAATTCTAAAACCCAAAATTGCAAGCACAAAAAATTCATAAAAGTAACTTACGGCTTTCGAGAAAAAATAAGTATATATACAAGTATGCCAGAAATTGTTTATGTCAACTCTTGGAATAATGGAAAAAATGGTAAGAAATTGGGTTGATGCAAACCTTAACATAAGAAAAATAGTATTTATTTTTAATTTTAGGAAGTTTTTAGCATCTACTGAATTTTTTTTTTTTTGATTTTATATGACGAAATAGTACTTTTGTTTCTAAAAATGGTACTTTTCTCTACAAATGGTACTTTTTTTACAAATGGTACTTTTTTTCTACAAATGGTACTTTTGTTTCTACAGATAGTACTTTTTCTATACAAATGGTACTTTTTTCTACAGATAGCACTTTTGTTTCTATAAATGGTACTTTTGTTTCTAAAAATTGTACGTTTTTTACAAATGGTACTTTTTGCTACAAAAATTACGTTTTTCTTTTCATTGGTAATTTTTTTCTTCAAATGGTACTTTATACTTAAATTTGTGTTGTTTTTTTGTTATAATTTTTTCATCAAATAGTTCATTATTCATTCATGAATTTTTTTATCTAAATCAGTTATCAAATTGACATATATGTTTCGCAACGACATTCCCAATCACTAATGACGACATGTAGGCACTTTTTATTTCTTTGCACTTCCAATAGTTATTTTTTCTAATTTATTCACACTAGAAACATGATAAGAACCCACAAATGGTAATTTTTGCTGCACATGGTACTTTTTTCTTTCCTTTGGTCCTTCTTTTCATCATATGGTACTTTTTTAAATTTCAACAAATGAAACTTTTTTCATTTAACTTTATCTACTTAATCTTTCATCAAATAGTACATTATTCTTTCGTATATTTTTTTTAATCAAATTGTCCTTTTTCTAAATCAATTGGCACACACATTTCGCAGTGGCATACCATCTTTGAAATGGAAGATGCTTTTGGTTTTCTATATACTTATAATGGTACTTTTTTTCTAATTTAATCAATCTAGAAATATAATAAGAACCCACAAATGGAAGCTCTTTCTACAGACGGTTCATTTTTATAAAATTTGGTAAATATTTTCATAAAATAGTAATTTTTTCTATGAATGGTACTTTTTTTTTCATTAGGGGTGCTTTTTTCATCGAATGGTACTTTTTTTCTTTAAATTGCATTTTTTCATTCATCAAATGATATTATTTCATTCATCAAATGGCACATAAATCATTTATTAGTTTTTTAATAATTTATGGTACTTTTTTTAAGTCAATATGCTACAAAGAGGTACTTTATGATTTCTTTACACTTCAAATGGTACATTTTTCTAATGTAATCAATTTCGAAACGTAATAAGACTCATGTGTTTCTAATTGTGGATATATATTTCTGTTCCCTTATTTAATTCTTTCGAATGTGTAATTACAACAATTTTAGTATAAAATAGCTGTATCGGCAAACGTTGTTCTGCCATAGCTCACACAAAGTTTGAAGACTCCCACTATAATAGTAAATTTTTACTTCGTATGGGAAGTGCCACGCCCATCCAGGGACCCACTCAAACATACACAAAAAATTTCATAAAGTCTTAAGGAGGAGTTCAGTTACTAACACACGTACAGAATAATTATATATACACAGAGAAAACAGATTCGTAGTGGCAACCGAATTTGTTGCCAATCGAATGATTCTACCTCAGTGACCGAATTTTACAGTTGTGGCTACAAAATTTTAGAAGTGGTAACTAAAGTTTGGTTGCTACAACTGAAATTCTTCTTTATAAACTGACTATCTGTTGATAGAGCCGAAAAATTCTATGTGTGCAACCGAATCATTCGATTGGCAACAAATTCGGTTACTACTACGAATTTGTTTTCTCTGTGTATGTATAAAGATTTCCCTCTAAAATTTTCTCATATAACAAGCGTCTTTATTAATTCATAATTAGTTCTACTAATTTGGAAGAAATTTTATGGATTATAAAGTGATTAAATTATGTACCTTTTCCAAATAGAGCAGCATTTTTTTTCTTCAAACGACAACGATAAAAACAAGTTATTGCTAGAAAAATATTTTGTTTTACAAAATTATTCAAAGCAAATATTTTCTTTTGCACCCTTTTTTCAAAAACTCTAATATTTATCAGACAAATAAAAAATCTCTTTAAAACTTAATTAAGTAATAGGGTAAATATTTGCTTTTTTGAATGTGTTAAAATTTATTTGTTTAAACAATTAAACTTTTTTTCCGTATTAATGTCAATAATGCTTTTAAAACTCTTTCTGGTGATTATACATTAGAAAGCTTTTATCACTTTGACTCGAATAAAGCCAAAAGAACACTTAACACTGGGGCCAAAACATTTTAAACTGACTAAAAATCTAAAATCATTTATTAAATTCACATGTCAAATCTTTTTTTTTTTTTTTGTTTGTTTGTTTTATTTGGGTGAAGAAAAACGAGAGAAAATTTAGACAAGAATGACAAGAAAAACAAACATTAAGCGGCTTAAGCAGATGATGAAGAAAAGTTTGGTAACTAAATAGAAGAAAAATTGTTTAAAGCTTATCAACAGAGCGTGGGTATAAAGCGTTAGCACAGGGGTGAGCATTGTGTGGCACATTATAGATAAATTACTACTTTTTTGAAATAATGGAGTTAAAAAGGTAGGTTAGAAAATCACTGGGAAAATTATTTTTTTTTTTTTTAAATTTTAACAATTTCTTAAGTATAACAAAAATTTCTTAATTTATTTGTACTCAAATAGAACCGAGTTTACTTATTGGTCAAAATATGTAGATTTATAATATATGTTTGAAATTTGCTCATTATGATCCTTCATGCAGTAAAATTAAGCAGGATCCTTATTCACAACAGAGTAAAATTGTTGATGTATGTTAGTCTGAATGTCAGATATACTTTCGAAATTTCTACACGCAGAGAAAAAATATAGTTGTGCATTGTTACTGAAACCATTTCAACATTTGTGCATGTTTACTGCAACCATTTCAACATTTTTAACAATATTATAGTCACAGTAACTATATATATGATTGTGGTAACAATAATATGGTTAATTTACAGTAAACATGTATATGTTTATGACAACCATTTATATGATGAAGGATTTACCATATTATGTTGCTCTTATATCATAATCTGAGAACAACATATTATGACAAAATTATTCATCATAAAAATGGTTGCCACAAACATATACTTGTTTACTGTAACCATATATACGGTTGATACAATCATGTGAATCTTAAATTAACCATATTATTGTTATCACAATCATATAAATAGCTACTGTGACTATAATATTGTTAAAAATTTTGAAATGGTTAAAGTAAACATGCACAAATGTTGAAATGGTTACAGTAACAATGCACAACTATATTTTTTCTCTGCGTGTATTATTGAAAATAAATAAATTTAGTATTTTCAATACCACTATTGCACACTTGTACTATATCTACACTTTTTTAGCTTCTCGTGCCTTATTTAGCACACTCCTACCCCCCAAAGTGAACAAACAAATAAACAAACAACACTCCAGTATATTTTTCTTTAACAAATGACAGCCAAAACTAACAACGCGATTCATTACAGTTTTCAAGAAAAACATCAGCGGCAGCACAGTAAATCAAAGTCACAGCCAACACTAAAACAAATCAAGAAATTTCTAAATTCTTAAACAAAAACCTAAAAAAAAATAAATAAAATGTGGAACTAGAAAATATAATACAAATAAATCAATCTCTAACTATGAATTTAACAAGACTTTTGAAAATTTCAATAAATCATACATACATATATTCTCAACTTACTTGCAATAGAGCAATCACCAACTGTATGGGTCCACAGCGCACCACCACCGTTCCAATGGTGGTGGCACGCAGGCCACTCTGTGATGTTGTGCTGCCACCACTGCCCAAACTGTCGTTGTTTAGATTCGTTGGCATCAATTGGCCACCAGCGCCACTGGGTGTGGGTGATGGTGCAGTCGATGATGTGGGATAATGATAGTTGGAGGGTTCCAGCTGGCGTGATGGTGTTTGTGAAACATTCGAGCCCGAATACAATGAGGACATTGATGAATCCAATGTCCGATGACGTTCCATGTTTCTTTTATATTTACTTCAAATTTTTCTTTATTTTTCAGACTTCAATTTTGTTGTGTTCTTGGAACGCGTGTGTTTTGGTTGTATTTTTTATTGTGGGGTTGTTAGTATCCTTATTTTTTCGCGTGCGTTCTTTTTTTTTTGTATCTATTTTGTAAATTTTTTCGTTTCGTTTTATTTAAATTAGTTTAGTTTTTCTTTTCGTTTGAAATTTGGAACACTTTTCTTTAATATCTCTACTCTGTTTTTTATGAAAAAGGGAGTTATTATGCATTTTATTAATATCGCTCATTTGCTGCAACATCGACATAACTCAAAATCCGTGTGTTTTGAACTGAGTAATACGAAATTTGAGCCGTTCTATAGTCTTTCATATAGTTTTATCAGTTTTCAAAAAAGTCAATAATTTTTTCAGTGAGAGTGTTTTTTTTTTTTGTTGTAAACGTCAAAACTAAAATTCATGATTTCTCGTATATTTGACAAGAAAAAATTTGGGTTAAATTCAGATTTAAAGGATATTAACATCTACTATTCAAATCCGGTCTTATTTCTAAAATACAATGATTTGTTGAAAATTTATTTAAGAAATAGTCAAATGTCATAAAACATTCAAAGTCGTTTTTCTCGAAACGACTTTTTTTGAATTATGACGTTGTTGCAGCAAATGAGCGATATATGTAAGTATTTAAATAAATAATTAAAATATGAGAAGGTAACTCCTACTTACAGTAGGTATGATATTTATTCGCTATATTAGGGATTGCTTATTATTTTAATTTTCACCTAGATGCTGTGAAATTAATCGATTACATTTAGAATCTTGGTAATCGAGAGATTGAAATGAAAAACGGAAAAGTGCCACTGAAGCACACCGATTGCTCACCGAACCTTATGGTGAATGTGTTTTATCGGTTTCAAAGTGCGAGAGATGGTTTGTGCAGTTCAGAAGTGGTGATTTTGACACGGAAGACAAAGATTTCCCAAGCCAGCCAAAACAGTTTGAAGACCAGGAATTGAAGGCATTACTCCATGAAGATGGTTGTCAAGCTCAACAAGAGCTTGCAAAATCATTAGGAGCTACACAATCAGCAATTTCAAAACGCTTGCAAGTAGCAGGATTCATTCAAAAGCAGGGAAATTGGGTACCATAAGAATTGAAGCTAAAAAACTTTGAAGGACGATGTTGTATATTTGAAATTTTTGCTGCTTCAACGCTATAAAAGAAAAACATTGTTTCACCGAATCATTACTTGCGATGAAAATGAATCCATTACGATAACCCGAAGCATAAGAAATCGTATGTGAAGCCCGGTCAACCAGCCAAATATCCATGGCACTAAGGAAACCTGTATTTGGTGGGATTAAAAGCGTCTTATCTATTATGAGCTGCTGAAATCTGGCCAGAAACACACGTGATTCGTTTAAAGCACCCAGAATATGCGGCCAGACATGAAACCGTAAGCTATTTAGAACGAAGTGGTTGGGAAGCGTTGCATTACCCGCCTTATAGTCCAGAGCTTGCCCTTCCGACCTCTATATGTTTCGATCAATGCAGAACGCTATCTCTGGGATACGCTTTACTTCAGAATAGTGTGTCCAAAATTGGCTTGATTCGTTCTTGGCCTGAAAAGATTAGCCGTTTTTTGGCGCGGAATCCATATGTTGCCAGAAAGATGGAAAAAGGTCATAGCTAACAATGGCCAATACATTGAATAGATTTGTATTGTACAAATGTTTCAAGATAAAAGCTAATGCTAAAAAAAATCCCGCATTTTTAAGCCATACACCCAATATTTACTAAAAAGTTCTTGCTTATCAATTCCTGAATCTAGATTCAATTTAAAACTTGCCCGCCATAAAAACTATAAATGGTTTCTAAAAATTAAAATATTGACATCTAATATTTTCAATGTTATTTTTTTTCTCTGAAGATCTTTCGGAATATTTTATGATCTATAGAACTAATCTAGAAGTAATGAGTAACTAGTTCCTATGTTGCTATATTACTAGTACTCAACAAATATTGTAATCCTTCTGGAACTACAGATTTTGTAAGTTCAAACTTATTTTCTGCGAGTTAATTTAATTTTTTTAAACAAATTTGGTCACTCTATTTTTACTTTATTTAATATTATTATATGTTTTTTTTATATTTTTAGCTAAATATGTAATTATGTTTAGTTAATTAGTTATTCCGTTTCATGTTAAATTTAGCTTAATTTTTATAACACAGCTGGCCACTCTAATTGGCAATTAAATAAATAATAAATTTGCAAAATCTCTGAACATTTAATTAACATGTTTTATACTATTTTAAACACATTAATTTTCATATTATTTTTTTTGAATTTTGTTTCCAATTTCTCCCACAGGTGTTTTTTAGTTTTTAACACAAAGTTCGCAATTGAAAATTATATCATTTAACGATAATTATAGATTTTTACAGTTGTTTTTTTTAATAACTAAAGGTATTATTTAATACTTTTTATTGATTTACATTATAAATTTTTGTTTATTTAAAACACCAGAAAAACAAAAACAAATTCGTTTTGCTATTTTAATTAAAGTTTTCGAAATAAAGTTCGTTAATTAATTTGTTTATATTATTTAGTTAAAAATATTATTAATTCTTCAAATGCTCGCACTTTCGTTGCTCTCGTACTTCTAACCGGCCTTTTAAAACTCAACCCGTTCGTTCGTTCAATCGATGCGGCTGGTTGGATTCATTCAAATGTGTGTGTCAGGTTTTTTTTTTACACAATTCTACTCGTCTCAATGTGATCATGGCAGTAGTATGACTTCATACTTAAAAGAGATTCTCAATTTAGTAATAAAAACAAAAAAAAAAAAAAAAATAATAAAAATTACCTATAAAATCTAATACAAAATACTATAATTTTGTTTATTTGCTAGTGTTATATTTTGTAATGTATAACATTGTTCTACGTATGAGTTTCTATCTCTCAAATCAGTAGGGATTTGAGAAATTTTATATGAATTTTGCACTCTAAATTCGATTTTGCGTTCTCTGGGGTGTGTGTGTATGTTTTATTTCTTATTTTGAAAATGTATAGTATTTTTGTTGATCTATTTTTAACGCACAGCTACTTTTTCGTATTTATGTTTTTATTTTATTATTTTCTGGCTTCTGCTTCTTGTTTTTTTGTATTTCTCGATATGTGTTGTTGTAGATCGTTCAGATCATTCAGATACAACATGTTGAGAGCAGATTTTTCACTTTTGTATGAGACAATTCAAACTACAATATATAGGGAACATAAACAAATGAGGCAAAAATGTTTTAAAAATAAAAAAAAATAAAAAAGAATTATAAAATATTATTATGCAAAAAATCAAAGTCTTTTCCTAGAGATTTTAACGATCGTATGAAAACAACCATAAACAAAGTTTTGCATTTTCATGAGTAAGAATCAGGGGCGTGGAAAAGAGGGTCCCAGTTTTTCTTTTGTATTTTCTTAGGAAAGAGAAAAATTAAACAAAATCTTTATAACAAAAGCAGATATTTTTTATTTACTGGTTGTATAAATTCAATATTTTGAAAACTCAACTCTTCTATTAGTTTATAGTGTTTCCTAAAGATCGTATTAGAAGTTTATATCAGGGAAAAGTAGATACAATCATATTAAAACGTACGTTAGTACTCCCCCGACTCATACTTTTAGACAATTTTCAACAAAGACAAATTTACACATTCCTACTCAGAATTATGTAATTGCTTTTCGATATAAGCTGTCTGTTAGTCCTGTGTATAACAATAGTTCCTAAAAAAAATTTATAACAGTTTTTATACCCTTCACCTTCGTGACAAGGGTATATATAATTTTGTCATTCCGTTTGTAATTTCCACAATATAATTTTCCGACCCTATAAAGTATACATATTCTGGATCCTTATAGATAGCGGAGTCGATTTAGCCATGTCCGTCTGTCTGTCTGTTGAAATCAAATTTCTGAAGACCCTAGATATCTTCGGGATCCAAATCTTCAATAATTCTGTCAGACATGCTTTCGAGAAGTTTCCTATTTAAAATCAGCAAAATCTATCCATAAATAACGGAGATATGAGCAAAAATCCAAGACAACCTCTATTTTTGCCCTAGTTTTTGATCTATATCTCGATTACTAAGTCATAAATACAGTGCACTCGCGGTAACGTGAACTAATTAAAACCAAGGGAGTGAAATTCTTTTATTATTATAAAATAAAAAAACAAAAATTATTGATTAAAATGCATTGAAAAACAAAACGAGATCACGAGAAAATACACATTGAAATAAAATAACATAGCAAATAAAATTACTCATACGTTGCCATGAAATAAAGTTAATTTAGAGGATATAAACACATTTTTAATATAAGGGGATTCCCTAAACTTTAAAAATCGAATTTATTGTATGTATTTCAGTGTTGTCTACATGCTTAGAAAACAAATGCAGTGAACAAAAGTGTTCACGTTATAGAGCTTTCTGAGTTTGTTCACGTTACAGAGTAGTCAATGTAAACAAAAGCTTGTTCACGTTAGGCGGTGTTCGCGTTAGACGGTGTTCACGTTACCGCGAGTGCACTGTATAGACAATATGGTTATCTAATGACAGATATTTCAAAGTCCATTGCAACGATGCATATAAGGCTATAGTTGGACCTACAATGGGTCAAAATCGTGAAAAATATTTTTTAACCCGAATTTTTATTTTTTTTTACAAAAAACATTTTTTGTCATAAATTTTTTTTTCACTAATAAATTTAAAAAAAAAATTAATTTTTAAATAAAAAAAATTTTTTTTAAAAAAATGGACAAAACTTAAAAAACAATTTCGAAAAAAAAAATTCAAAAAAAAAAAATTTTATTTTAAAGTAAAATTTGGTGAAGGGTAATATAAAACCCTGTGTGTAACAGTAAAATCCGTTTTTATAGAATATCGTGTGTATGACTGAATATTCTTGTGTATAACAGTATTGTCAGTAGAATATCTTGTGTATAACAATATTTTCTCTAGAAAATCATGTGTATAACAGTATTTTCTATAGAAAATTTTGTGTATAACAGTATTTCATATTAAAAATCGTATATATAACAGACATTCTTGTATATAACAGTGTTTTCTATAAAAGATCTTGTATATAACAGTATTTTCTATAGAAAATCTTGTATATAACAGTCGTTTCTATAGAAAATGATGTGTATAGCCGAATAATCTTATGTATAACAGTATTTTATATTAAAAAGCTTGTGTATAACAGTAGTTTTAATAGAATATCTCGTGTATAACAGTATTTTATATAGAAAATCATGTATATAACCAGCCGAATCGACACCAAAGCCAAATATCTATGCGCTAAGGTAATGCTCTCTATTTGGTGGGAGCAAAAGGGTCAGCTGCTGAAATCTGAAACCAGAACCTATACCGAGCGCAACTGATTGGTTTGAAGCGAGCGTTTTCCGAAAAACGCCC
This sequence comes from Calliphora vomitoria, assembly GCA_942486065.2. Lineage (NCBI taxonomy): Eukaryota > Metazoa > Arthropoda > Insecta > Diptera > Calliphoridae > Calliphora > Calliphora vomitoria. The sequence goes on along the minus strand of OW818031.2, from coordinate 36,750,095 downwards.
AGAATATGTGGTCAAACATGAAATATTCCATCATGACAACCCTCAGCTACATTATGCAATACCTGTTGAAAACTATTTAGTATGAAGTGGTTGGAAAGTTTTGCCGGTTGTATAGTTCAGACCGTGCATCTTCCGAATACTATTTGTTTCAATCGATGTGGAACGCTCTCTCTGGGATACGCTTCACTTTAGAACAGAGTATCCGAAATTGGCTTGATTCGTTCTTGGCCTCAAAAGATGAGCAGTTCTTTTGGCTCGAAATCCATATGTTGCCAGAAAGATGGCAAAAGGTCATAGCTAATAATGGTCAATACATTGAATAAATTTATATTGTACAAAGGTTTCTAAATAAAAGCTAAAACTTAAAAAAAATCCCTAATTTTTAAGTATAAAATATTACGCCCCTTAAAGTAGGCATGGTTAACAGTCAAAATAGGAGAGTGGAAGAAAAACATTAATGTCAGTTTGTGGGACCTAATTAATGGTGCTTGAAATTGTTAAGCTGAGGTTTTTTAGAAAACATTCTAACCCTCCCCAAAACAGTAATAAAATAATTCTAGCTACGCTCGTTTTTTACATGAATAAACTGTAACCGACACATAGAACTATAAAAGACACAACTTAAACAGAATGAAATATTGCAGCACATCATCTTTCATACCCTTTTCTTAGACACATTCTATGGAAGCAACACAGACAAGCCAAATGTAGACAGGCAAAAACGACTGATCACTACAAACATTGTAAAGTGTGATCAAACTAGAACAAGACAAAAAAAAAATAAGCAAATACTTCTTTTGAATCTACTTTATAATCGATGATGGGTGACGACTTCATGCCTGGCGTTTGTTTATCAACTTAAAAACATATTTATTTCATCACATATATAAATACTTAGATTATAAGTATTAAAATCTCTTCATAAACTTTATTTTTTAACACAAATCTTTATGAAGGAAAAGTCACTTTCTTCCCTGTTTACACAAATCATTTGTTTTCTTCAATTCAAAAGCATTTGTGCCAAAAATTTTGTGCAATTTTTTCTTTTAAAAATTACATTTTTCTTTTATTCAACATCGTTAATTGTTTTTTTGAATTTCGTGTACAACATTTTATTTTTATTTTGTGTAATTTACAACAAGCAGACCTGCCGCCATTAATTTTGAATTTTGAAAAATTCTCGTACATCATTTTTCACAAAAACACCACTTTCTCAATTGTTTTTAAATTTTGCACAGTTGGTGTTTTTTTTTTATTTTAGTTTATTTTATTTTCTTAGGTTTTTGGAATATAAAATTTATTATTATTGTTTTTTCCCACACAATTTTTGAATTTATATTTAAAAATGACCAAAATGTTGAAAAATTTATTGAAAAAAATATGTAGAATTTTGAAAAAATGTATGCAATTATTCCATGCGGTAATAATTGAAAACAGTATTTTGAATTGAATTGCTTGGCAATTGTAAATGTCTTGAGGAAAAAGTATTGAGATAACAGAATTATTTTGGTTTAAAAGTTTTTTGAAAATTTATTTTCAGCTAATTGAAAATGACAGATGAGTTTGATAATTATATTCTTTTATGAAATTATTGAAGTTTTTGTAAGGACATATTTTTATAAATGGAATTTCACTTTCTTAGATAATGTATTTTTGGTTTTTCAAATAAAAGTTTGTTGAAAGGATTTTTTTTTACATAGAGAAAAAGAACACAAATGGCAACAGATTTCGTTGGACTTTTAATGAAACAATTGCAAATTTACGTAGTTTCGCCAAAGCGAAACAATTTCGAACTAAAATTTTCTAAGATTATTGACAGTTTTTAAAAATTTTAATGTTCACAATACTGAATAGTGCAAAATAAATTTGCGATAGGAAATTGTAGAGAATTTTTTGTAATATTCAACAAATCTCGTCCGATATAGCTAAAGACTCATAATTGATATCGTTCTTGTACCTCCCAGAATGAAAGTTATGCTACCAAGTGAAAATTGAGCAACAAGTGAAAATTGTTTAAATCGTTTGCGATATCGACGGTGATATAATGTTCAAACGCTCTGGTCAGGTTCACGGCTACCGATCAGAGACCTGCGCCGAACTGTTATAAGCCAGTCGAACCTAGTCGTCCATAAATTTTAAAAGCCATTGCCGCTGAGCATTTTCAGCTTAAGTTGGCTTGAAAATAGTCAATAATATCCTTAGTAATATCATTAAATCTGCTGAGGCCCTTTAGTACAATAGTGGCCAAATTATTTACATTTAATACCTTCTTTAATATTATTTACCTGTTGATTTTCTATCAAGAAACCACAAAATGTATCTTTTTTCTGAAAAAACAATATGTGTGTTAATCACCCACCTTGAATATTTTCTAGAAAACATTTATTTATTCGTACAGAATTTAATTTTGAAAATCATTATTGGGAGCCGATGTTTCATCATAAATTTAAAATCATAAAAATTGTGTAGCTAATTATACAAATAACATGCATAAATTGCTGATTATATGAAATGAGGTCATGTTTAGAGAAATAAAAAAAAGAAAACAATATTCTTGTTAAGCATTTAAATATTTATTGAATTTATAAGATTTTGTTAAATAAATAAGACAATTGCTTTGGCAACATTTATGTTTAAGTTGGTGGGTTCTGCAGAATTAGTTTCTGCCTAGTGTTGCCTTTTAAATTTTAAATACCACAAACTTCGTCATAGTAAAACAATCCGGAATTGCTTTTAGCTGATTCCACCATCAGTAATCATTTGCTCATACCGGTTATCACTAACCCTGCAGGACGCGTGATTATTAGTCTTCCGATAAAAGGCGACCTAACAGTACGAACGAATAAAAGAGGTATAACGCTAATGAGCATAATTCAATCTCACACTCTCTCACTGAGGGAACAGACAGGCTTTTGCACTGGTAAATCATGTGTCGATCATAGCAACCAACTACGAAATGATGTGGAGCAGTCAGTTGAGTGGAGATCACCCCTGTATCTCGCTGTATCCTAGATTAAGAAAAAGCTTTAGATACTTTGAATCACTTCTGCTTTTCAAATGCGTCCTCAATTTAGTGATGAAAACTGCTATAAACGAGGGGAGATTTATTTAATTGGGTCTGCTGGTCATTGAAATATCACACTCTGTGAGACTCAAGATAAACATCCCTAAAGCAAAAAAACAAGTAAGAGTGCTATGCCGAATCTTATATACCCTTCAAGTTCAGCGTATAGCATCCTAAAAACATCAATAAAACTTTTCAAACTTTTACAACAACGCTAAACGAAATGAAACACGAAAAAAACCCAAAACAAAATACTCAAAGCAATGAAACCAACACACATCCAAACATACGTTTTGTTGCTTTTTTGTCAAAGCATACAATAAATTGTAATTTTTTGGTGAAATTTTCATAGGTTGTCTCGGATTTTTGCTCATATCTCCGTTATTTATGGACGGATTTTGATGATTTTAAATAGGAAATTTCTCGAAAGCATGTCTGACAGAATTATTGAAGATTTGGATTCCGAAGATACCTGGGGTCTTCAGAATATTGATTTCAACAGACAGATAGACGGACATGACTTAATCAACTCCGCTATCTATAAAAATCCAGAATATATATACTTAATAGGCCCACAACAATAAACAACACCCGTGTGTGGAAGAAACAAACCAGTGGCGCATAAATGTGGAATTTTGGAAATGTAAATGAAATTGTATTAAACACACACTTATCAAACAGGCTATAGATTGGAACCAAATGGTAATCGTCATATCGTAACACCTGCATACATACAGAAGTATCAATTTGTGATGGAATTATCCAGACTATATTTGTAATGAAATGAGGTAAAACATAGAGCGGAAGATCACATTTGTTGGAATGATCTTGTAATGTGCCCTATACTAAAATAATATTTTATTTTAGTTAAAATTTGCTACAAATTTCCTGCAGGGAGAAAATTTATACATGAACATTTTTAGAACTGACTTGTATTGAAATAATTATTCTTATAACAAGTTGAACTACTACTTCTGCTTATTTAACAACATCATTAAAACTAGTGTTGTCATAACTATTCGAAGTTCCGTGGCACACTATTTGTTGGTTTACTATTTAGTTATATATTAGTCTATATATTCATTAATTCATTCTGATCCATCTTCATGGAACCGGTTTAAAAAAAAATATTTTTAAAGTTAATTCTATAATTGATTAAACGAAACAATGTGCCCTAACTGTTTCTTGAAACTTGTTCTAATCGTGACAATTTCAAACAAAGTCACCAATGAAACACTTTCAAGAAATTGTGATAGCTCCGTTAAGCTTTCTTAAAACTTTTTCCTAGAATGGAAATGTCGAAAAACAAACATCAACTAATCAATAAAAGAACTGGTTCTAGTTAGCTTAACAACTCCAACCATTTATAAAGTTGACTATTTCAAACAGAAATCATTGATCTTAATACCAGGCTTGCACACAGAGATATAATATAGTTGTACATTTTTACCACAACCATTTGAAAATGTTTACTAGGTTTTTACCAATATTATGGTCACTGTAATTATGTATATGTTTACTAGGTTTTTACCAATATTATGGTCACTGTAATTATGTATATGATTGAGGTAACCATAATATGTTTACGTTACCATTAACATCATTGTAGCAATCATATAAATATATGATTGTAGTAATTATGTATATGTTTGTGGCAACAATTTTTATGAAATCATTCTTCACCATATTGTGTTGTTCTAGGATTATGGTTATCATACTCTGAGCACAACATATTATTTTATAATGATACATCATGAACATGATTGTCATCAACATATATATATTTATATACTACAAACATATATATAATTGCTACAATGATGTGAATGGTAACTTAAGCATATTGTGGTTATAGCAATCATATACATTTTTAAAAATGTTAAAATGGTTATGGAAGATACGTACAAGTTTGTTTTTTCTCTGGTTGTGAACTTTATAAGGAACTAATAAATCTATCCGTGCCAACCAACTTATATTTTACATTATTTATAATTAAACAAAAAAAAAAGTACTTTTGAATTTGTATGCAATTAAAATTGTTTATATTAAAAAATTAAAATTTTTATATTTCTAGAGAAAGAAATTATGAAAATAATAAAACATAGGCTATTTATTAAACGCTACATATATAGCTTCAGTCAGAGCTTCTTATTAATTAATTAAATTTATGCTTAATTCGCTAAAATCTTAATTCAAAAATATTTATCTGCATTCAAAGTCTTGTATTTGAATAGAATTTATTCATGGTTGAATTAATTCATAATTAAAGTCATGTGGCCTTTGAATGGTTAAATTTTCGTTAATTCAAATCTGATGCAAATTCATTGATAATATGTATTTGTTCTTAATTTAATTCGTTTTAAATCATTTACAAAATGAATTAAAAACAATTAAGAAAGTATTGTCGGTGAAACCAGATATATAATAGATCTGGCTTCTCCGATCGGACTTGACCTACACTGAGTATGAGCAAATCATTATTCTATTAAAAAAAAATTTTCGTGAGTGATTTGTTATGAGCCAATGAAATTTTATCATCTGATTTCTTTCTATATTAGACTTATTTGTGTTGAATTTTTTCTGTATATCAACATTTTTAAGAGTTTTAAGGTCGTTAAAGTAAAGGTAGGGTCACACATGGCAAATATTTGATGAAAAAGACGTAACTACTAAATAAAATATATTTTAATTCTCTTATTTCAAAAACTCTTTTTACTTAGGATAATTCAAATTCAATTCGTTTTATTTTATTTGATGCTGTTTGATCTTACAGAACACTTGTAAGAGTAAACAACGTCAAACAAATGTGTGGTAAATAAAGTGGTTACGTCTTTTTCGTCAAATATTTGCCATTTGTGACCCTACCTTAATTTTCGGAAGTGGACCTTACATGAGAGCTATGGTCAATTATGCATCGATTCACTCACAATTTATAAGTGTGCTTTATTTGTATATAAAACTTATTTGTGGACAAATTTGTGCAGATATCTATACAAATGAAGGATTTATGGCCGATAAAGTCCTATTTCGAGGGGCCATTTGTATAGGGGCTAGGTGAAATAATAGACCGATTTTTACCAGTTTCAATAGACTTAGTCTTTGGGTCGAAGGTAATACAAGTGCAGAATTTTATCGAAATAACATCGAAATTACGACCTGTACATTGAGCACAAGTTTGCATGGACAAGCAGCCAGCCAGACGGTCGGATAAAAGTACGTCATTAAATCTACTCAAAAAGTGATTCTGAGTCGGTCGGTGAAAAACATCAGCACAAACGCATAATACCCTCCCCACTATGGTGGTGTAGGGTATAAACAGTGACTAACTCATATTTGTAATAGATTCGTGTTGAAGAAAAATTACAAATATTTTCTTTGACACTTTAATATTTTTAACTTTTCGATCAATTTTTGTATTTCCAGGAATTAAATACCTTATACTTCTATAAAAATTATTACCCATTTTCTTAAATGCTACAAATATAGTTTCAGTCACAGATTCCAATTGATTAATTAAATTTTGGCATCATTCATTAAAATTATAATTCAGAATTATTTACCTCTATTCAAGGGTTTTATTTGAATAGAATTAAGTTATTGTTAAATCAATTCATAATGAAATTAATACATAATAAAATTCATTCAACTTTTGAATGCTTAAATCATAGAATAAACGCATAGAACGGAAGGAGAGAGCAATAAAATGGAAAAAATAACTCTCTTTTCACACATACGGGTGATACAATAACAAAATACATGCAATATATTCTCATGAATTAGGTTTTTGGCTCTCAGTTACCTATCTAGTTGTCATTTATGGCTTAAACTTTTGTTATTTCAAATCTAATCCAAATTGAATGAAAATATTTTTTCTTCATTCAATTTGTATTTGTTTTATTTTAAGGACTGAGATCGTAAAATTCCTAACACACGTTTTTCATTAAAACTTTAAAACCTAATACTTGGTTTTAAAGTTTTAATGATTTTTGATTTTTTTTTTTTTGATCAAGTTACTTTTGTAAATTTATTGTTAGTCTGATTAAAATGAGTGATGAGAAAAAAATGTGTGTGCTAAAATTATTAAATATTTTCAACAAAACCCAACTTGGTCCTACAAAAAGTTGGCCAAACAATCAAAGGTCTGCCGTCAAACTGATTCCAATGTTATTAAACAGTATCGGGAAAACTTGTCCGTTGATATAAAACCTGGTTCAGGTAGAAGGAATGGTCCTTATGATGTTTCTTAAGCTAAAAAAATAGAAAGCATTTTCAAAAGAGCTCCCAACACCTCCGGTAGGAAAGCAGCCCGGTTAGGTCAGTACTCGGACTATTTGGTACGAAAAGTTAAAGCTAATGAAGGTTTAAAAGCATACAAGGCTCAAAAAGTTACTGACAGGAACGCTGCTAAAAATTTAGAGGCCACAAACAGGGCACGGAAATTGAAGTAAAATTTTATAAAAAAAATATTCCTGCTGTATAATAGACGACGAAACGTACGTATGAAAATTTTTCGCTGCTTCCGAGTAAATTTTTTTATGTTGCAGATGAAATGTTGAAGAAAAGTTTAGGACCCAAAAGGACAATATTTCCCAAAAAGTTCTTGGCAAGCAATATGCGGCAAAAAAGCCAAACATTTGTTACAAAGATTTCTATAAATACCGAAATTTACATCAAGGAATGTTTACAAAAAAGGATGTTTCCATTCATAAGTCTTCTTAATATGTCCACTTACTTTTGGCCTGATTTGGCATCTGTCACTATGGTAAGAAAGGTCTTGAGTGGTAAAAGAACAATAATGTGGTATTTGTACCAAGAGAGGCAATTCCTCCAAACTGCCTGCAGCTGAGTCCAGTGGAGAGATATTGGGATCTTGTTAAAAGAGAATTGAAGAGGACAAAAAAGGTGTCCAAAAGTGTGGTAGATTTTAAACAGAGATGGACAACCTGTTAGAGCAAAGTAACATAAAGCACTATAAAAACCATAATGGAAGGGTTTCCGAAAAAGGTTCAAAATTTCATCATAAGTGATTAGAACTATAAAAATAATTTTTTTTTGTAAATTGTAACAATAATTTCATTCAAATAAAAAAAGATTCAAAACTGTAAGTTTAGTGGTTTCATTTTTATTAACATATATGTATGTTAAGAATTTTTCGATCTCAGTCCTTAATAATTTACAAAATTAATTGAAAGAAATTGTCTAGAGCCTATTTGTAATAGATTTGAATTAAAGAAAATTTTAACTATTCAATAAATTTAACTGAGCTACTATTTTGTAATGGAGTTGAGTTAAAGATATCTTGATTTGATTTGATTCATTAAGGAATTAGTTCAATAAAGAATGAATTCTCATAAAGAAAGGAATGGATGGAGTTGAGTTAAAAAAATCTTGGTTTGATTTGATTCATTAAGGAATTAGTTCAATAAAGAATGAATTCTCATAAATAAATGAATTCAACATGTTGAAAGTACTAAGCCTATAAACTAATTCGTAATGAATTCTCTAATGGAAATTACTTTGATTTTGAAAATAAAATAAAGAATTCATTAATTCTTTCGCAAACAATTTAATTTACATATCGGGCCGTAAATATTTTATTAAAAAAATTACACAATTATACAAACGAATTACAATAGAATCTAACAACTTTTAAGGTGTTTAAGACGCATTTAGAAATGAGTGACGTCATTTTAGAACCAATACTTAAACTTGGTTTCCTTTGGCCAATTTTGGCAGTAGTTTATTCACATTTTTAATTATTTTTGGTTATTCTATTTAAAGGTTTTGAGCATTTGAAGAATTATATTATTTCTTTGTTAAATTTTGAGTTAAATATTTTTTTTTTTTTTTTGTTTATTTTTTCTCTCCCATCACTAATATATAGATTAATTAAACACTCACTAAACTTAATTTCCTTTTGCTATTTGTTCTAAACAAATTATGTATGTGAAAATAAATAAACAAACTTTAACACAAGGTGTGAAAATGTTTAAACAATTTTGTGTATTTATTTTTAAACAAAAAAAAAATATGCAGTTGATTTTTTTGTACATAGATTTTTCTTTTTTTAGGTTTTAGAACAATTCATTAATTCTTTTATTTAAATCATTTATTTAATTTTTTCTATTTAAGAAAATTATCACACCTTTTTCAATTGATACTTTTTTGTTTGCTAAGTATATAGTGTGTATTTTAAATACAAATTGAATAAAATGAATTGTATAGAATTCGCACGCGTTCACTGTTAAATCTTTTAGATATTTCGTACCGTACACACGCGTTACTCGGACGAGACTAAAAACAAAAATTTTTCTAGCAATCGATCGTTGTTGTCGGCAACGTTTGCCTGCTGCCAGCTAGTCGTTGCCGCTGTTGTTGTCGTCGTTTGCTGAAGAACAACATAAAATATCAACAACACAATAATGATCACATTCATTTAACTATGTAACTTTGTGCTTTAGCTGCGAAAATGTTTTGTTCATTTGGTTGGTTGGTTGTTTGGTTAACTGACTTGCTGGCTAATGATCTGGTCTCTGAAATGATCTTCCATATGGAATCAATGCGCAAAAAGTTGTACATACATACTTATTTACATTTAATAAAGCTCTGAGAATATTTGCTGCTTACTTACACTGTCAGCTAGCTCTCTGTTTTGTTGGACTTCTTGGCTTTAATGTGCTTGAAAAATAAACTTAATTGTGCGTTACTGTTGAGCAGTTTACATTTATAGAGAGAGATATGTGCTCATAATTACTCTCTCAAGATGTTGCACTGTATGTAAGAAAAGTACACTTGAAAAAAATTGAAAAATAATTAATAAATATAAAATTTTTTCATATAGCTTTTTAAAGTGCACAAAATAATGATTTTTTCTATAGCTTTCGATATTTTAGTCATAGACTTGTTAAGATGCTCAGGTATAGTCTGCGACATTAACATCGTTTTTATAAGACGATCAAGCTATGATCAGTTGTCTGTCTATATTTTGAAATTTCCATACACAGTAGTTCAATTTAGTTCGAAATTCTAAAAATTTATAACATCAAAATTTGTTAATAACTTTTTAATAACCTGTAAATATTGCAATAATTTCAAAATTATTTAATACATTTACTTAATTAATCAAAATACTGGCCAAAATATCACACAATATGACAGATCTTTAAACATGATGAAGAGCAGTGGTGTTAACCGTACGGTAATTACCGTATTGTACGGTAATTTAGACCTCCGAACGGTAGGCAGGTAATTTCTACACTTGTACGGTAATTTGAAAAGTTTAAATTTTTAAGCATAATTTTTACGTGAAAATAGCAATTTTTTTTTGTTTTACAAAAATCATAAAAAATCGAAAACGACAGAAATTGTTCAGATTTATGGCTTTATCGCAAAGCCACATGTAATAGGAACAAAATGAGATATCGATCATAAAAATCGATTGATTCTTTTCAAATTTATGCACAATTAAGTGAATTCGCTCATTTTCACAAAATTTTATTTTTTTGTTTGCTATACATATAATTGAGTAGTTAATGTTCTTCTTTCGATTGATTGAATTTTGAAAACATTTTCCCTATGCTATGTCTAAATTTTCACATGTATATTGCGTTTCAATCGGCTCAATAGTTTCGGAGTTATAATAACAAATTGATCCAATAAATATAATTTTTACGAGAAAATATAAATTTTTTTTTGTTTTATAAAAAATCATAAAAAATCGAAAACGACAGAAATTGTTCAGATTTATGACTTTATCACAAAGCCACATGTAATAGGAACAAAATGAGATATTGAGCATATAAATCGAGGGATTATTTTCGAATTTATTCCCAATTAAGTGAATTCGCTCATATTCTCAAAATTGTAAGAAAATATTATTATTTTACCCAAAAAACGGTAATTTTTTTAGGGCTGTACGGAAATCGAAACAAAAAAGTTAACATCACTGATTAAGAGGGATATTCAGCAGATCTTTAAATATGATTAATAGAGTCATTCCTGTTTATACTTTCACCATGTTTTGTATACAAAATTACATGCTTAAAAATTCGGATAAATTTAGTTTGAACTTGACTTCATTAATCCTTAATCAACCGTATTTGAAAAATTGTTTGCTAAAATATCATCTCGACAGTGCTGATTTCTTGAATAGAGCTGCATGTCATAATTTTGTGTTATAAATATAAACCCAATTGTATATTTTTAATAAGTGACATCAATTTAGAATATTTCAAAAGATTTTTTTGAAAATTTTTCTTGTATTTCATATTTATAAAGTTGTTTATTCGTTACGCTTCATATCCCAAATATTAATTATTTTTCAAGGTAGTTTTCTCCATTCTTTTAATCTCTGTGTTTTAATAAAATTTTCTTGCCTTAATAAATTTTCTACCAAATCCCAACTATTTTGAGATCAAAGTGTATAAAAAAAAAAACTGTCTGCCATATGGCTGTCTGGTGTTTTCATTTAGAGGGCTGGTGAATCATAAAGAAAATGTTTTAAAAAAACTAATTTTAAGAGATATAATTACAACAATAACTGAATTAGTTTATTATATAACTACAAAGAGTTTGTCAAAACAAAACTAAAAAATTTTTGATTTTAAATTTTCTTTTATTACAGCTTAAAAAGATTTTTAATGTTTATTTTTTATTATAATTAAAAGTTAAGCTATTAATTCTCAATTAACACAGAATTTAGCTTATCTATATTTCATTGATTTAAAAACTCAATTCAATTCATATATTTTACGCCATAAATATAAATGCTTTTAACGCATTTATTATCTTTTCATTAACAATATTTTCCAATTACATTCATACATACATACAAATGTATTTAAAATTTCGAAAATTTAACAGTAAATACATAAACTTAGCTTTCCACCAGATCACTTGTTAAAATCAACCAACCATTCAAACATTTCTTCACCTACAAATGCAGCAAATCAAGGCTTTCAAATAAGATCGTGATCGTTGTGTAAAATAAATATTCAATTGCTTGCTGCTCAATCTAACAACGAATTTCCAAACATGAAATTGAATCATAAAAGAAAACTACAAAGCGACATAAACACAGACAGAAAGCCACCCAAAATGTTTTAACACTGAAAAACAGACGAGATCTTGAGTGATCTGAAATGCTAGTATGCTACACTAAAAAGGAAGTCGGTCATAGTGCATTTGAAAGAAAAACAAGTAAGAGAACTATATTCGGCTGTGCCGAATCTTATGTACCCTTCACCAAATTATATTTTAAAATAAAATTAAAAATTTTTTTTTAAATTTAAAAAAAAATTTTCCAATTTAAAAAAAAAAAAAATTTTATTTAAAAATTTATTTTTTTAATTTATTAGTGAAAATATTTATGACAAAAAATGTTTTTTGTGAAAAAAAATTCGGGTTAAAAAATATTTTTCCCGATTTTGACCCATTGTAGGTCCAACTTTGTATAGCCTTATATACATCGTTGCAATGGACTTTGAAATATCTGTCATTAGATATCCATATTGTCTATAATTATGATTTAATTATCGAGATATAGATCAAAAATAGGCCAAAAATAGAGGTTGTCTCGGGTTTTTGTTCATATCTCCATTATTTATGGACGGATTTTGATGATTTTAAATAGAAAACTTCTCGAAAGCATGTCTGACAGAATTATTGAAGATTTGGATCCCGAAGATATCTGGGGTCTTCAGAAAATTGATTTCAACAGATAGACATGGCTAAATCGACTCCGCTATCTATAAGGATCCAGAATATATATACTTTATAGGGTCCGAAAATTATATTGTGGAAATTATTGATTATTGATAATATTGATATTGATAAAAAAACATTTATTGGGATAAAAGCTGCTTTTTGATTAAAAAAAGTTCTTTATATTGAACAAAAATAGGTTTTGTGAAAATTTCTCTAAAACTAAATACTGGCGAATACATTTTATTTTTTTTTGGAAAAAAGTTTAATTTATTAAAAAAATTTAATTTATAAAAAAAAATCTATTGGGAAAAAAGAGTTTTGTTGTTGAAAACCTATTATTTGATGTAAAATATTTGTTGGTACAAAAAAAAAACTGGATTGATGAAAAAAGTTTTATCGTGAAAATGAAAAAAAATTTCTAATAATTTAACTTTTTGTATTGTTTTTCGTGAAAAAACATTTTTTTTTGTTTATGAAAAGTGATATTAAAAATGCCCTTATTTTACAAAAACATTTTTTGGGATAAAAGCTCTTTTTTGTGGACAAAACTCCTTTTGGTAAAGAAAAGCTCTTTATGTTGAAAATTTCTCTGAAACTGAATTGTCGAATACATTTTTTTGAAAAAAGCTCATTTTATGAAAAAAAAAAGTATTCTTGTGATCAATAAAATTTTTGGGAAAAGTTTTTTTTAAGAAACAATTTTTAACATATTTGGTCAAAATTAAAGTGAAGTGAGGAAAAAGCTCTTCTTTATTAAAAAGCTTTTTTTGTGAAAATAAATGAGGAATTAGTTCTAGAGCTTTTAATTAGCTTTAATATGAGCAAGTTTCCTAAAAATCTTGGATCGTATAGCGAACAATAAGGAGAATGTTTCCATCAAGATTGAAAATTTATTTTCACAAAAAAATGAAATCCAAAAAAGCTTTTAACAAAAACGAACTTTTTCATCAATTCAGTTTCATTTTTGACCAAATATGTTAAAAATACAGTTTTCCACAAAAATTACTTTTTTTTTCATAAAATGAGAATTTTTCAAAAAAAGCTTTTTTCAATAATTTATTTTTTATATTAACTTAAAACAGCCTTTCTGAACAAAAAATTGATTTTATAACAAAAAAGGTTATTAGACAAAATTTATTTATTGTTTAAGTTTTTTTATCAAAAAAAAGCTTATTTATTTTCACAAAAAAAAGCTTTTTTGTTCAGAAAGGCTGTTTTAAGTTAATATAACTAAAAAATAAATTAATGAAAAAAGCTTTTTGTGAAAAATTCTCATTTTATGAAAAAAAAAAAAGTAATTTTTGTGGAAAACTGTATTTTTAACATATTTGGTCAAAAATGAAACTGAATTGATGAAAAAGTTCGTTTTTGTTAAAAGCTTTTTTGGATTTCATTTTTTTGTGAAAATAAATTTTTATGATAAAAAAGCTTTTTGTGAAAAAAACTTTAAAGACTAATTCTTTTTTGTTCAGAAACTAAATTTTATGAAAAATTCGTTTTTATAAAAAAGATTTTTTTAATTTAATTTTTTATGTGAAAATATATTTTTATGATAAAAGCTTTTTTGTGAAAAAAAAAAATTAAAAATAAAACTAATTCTTTTTAAAAGACTTTTTTGTTAAAAAATCTACTTTTTTCACAGAAGGACCTTTTTTAATATTCTTTGGTAGAAAAATATAAATTGATAAAAAATGCTTTTTGTGAAAAATTTTCATTTTACGAAAAAAAAAAAAAAATTGTGGAAAAGTGTATTTAATTTTTTTTGTACAAAAGAAATTAAAACAGTTTCTGAACATAAAAAAAAGATTTTTAGACAAAAATTATTTGTTTTTTTTTATAAACATTTATTTTCTTTCTTGTAAAAAAATGAAATGAAAAAAGCTCTTTTGGGTGAAGTTTTTTGTTATTATTTTTATTTTTTCTTTTGTTAGAAAATTGTGTTCAAATTTCAATTGAGCCCAAATATTCCACAACTTGCTAGAATATATTACTACTAAAAGTAGGGGATATCGGACAACAAACAAATTATGCATTAAATCCAACAATAAGAATAAAAATAAACCGGCAACAAAATCGAAGTCTATACTTTCATACATATTTATAAGTAGTAAAATAAGTACTCTCACACGATCATGATTTTGTGCTCAATTCCAAAAAAAAAAAAAAAAAAAACACATGCTGTCGATTCTTAAAGCTTTTGAATGATTATAATAATGACGCTGGTGCTGGTGCTGCTGCTGTAATCATCATGATGACGATAATGACGACGAATTTAAATGTTGGTTTAAAATTCCCAGTGTTTGCATTACAACAAAAGCCGACAATAACATTTACAAAAAAAAAAAAAAAACAGCAACAAATGTTATATGTACAACAACAGCAACAAAATAAATACAAAATCACCAAGAATAAATCTCAAATCAAAAAACTTTATTTCCAAATGTATGAATGCCTGTATACATGGATGAATGAATAAATAAATGTTTATAACTAAAGATTTAAATCAAAACCATCAATTAAGTCTGGAAGTGAAAGATAGAAAATGTAAATCACAAAAAAAAAATAAAAAGAATAACAACAACTAACAGCAATAACACTATAATAATGAAAATCTATCAACGCTTGTGGAGAAATAAAAAAAACTGAACACTAAAACGATAGATAATGGAGACAGGGCAGGGCGCAAAGAGTTACACAGAGATCTGTGGTTATTTGGGTGTTCTTTGGTTCTAGAAAACCAACGGACATCGATTTGAGGGAGGAAGTTAAACAAATTGAATGTATTGTGTGCGAAAGTTGTGGCATACTTTTGGTGTGGATACCAAAGCAACTTCTATATACTTTTTTACATACATACATACATATTTACATATTTATTTATACAGAAATGCCGACAGCTTTAAAATGTTTTTTTTTATTTATTTTTTTTTTTAAAAACCAGCCATCAATTCATAATTTTATTAAAACGTTTTGTTTCATTTTCGGTGGTATACCCTACTTTTTAAGGGAAAGTATTGTGGGTTGTTTATATGTAGCGTAGGGAAGTTTAAGCAAGTGTTTATGAAATGCAAAGGCAGAATCTAATCCTAATTCTGTGCAAAGGCAATATTGGCCTGCAATTGTGAACATTGACACGAAGATATAACTCGTGTGGTCTTGCAACCCCGTAGACTACATTACTTTCGACTACTCCACTCTTTGTGCGATTCGTAGTTTTTCGGAACTTATTTACATCCATAAACGGCAAAAATGGTAAATATTTACTTGCTAAAATAACACAGTTCTACAATGATTTTGGTGGCGCTTTCTTTTTGATTTTCTACGATGTAGGTCCTTAGGACACTCCCGTATGATCATCCAACTATAATCTGCCATCATATGTTTAACCTAGCTTCCATCACTTTTAAATCTTAATGGAAACGTTCTCCTTGTTCTGATCCAAGATATTCAGGAATCTTCCTCATATTAAAGCTTATTTAAATGTCAATAACAAATTCCTCGTAGAGGCCTTTCTGCAGATAGTAAATCAGGACATGTTGGTTGGTTGGTTGGTTGGTTGGTTAACAGGCACAAAAAGTCAAGTAATGTTGAAAAGACCCCGTTTCGACCAGACTACAGCACTAATCAGATGTAGTGTCATTTATGTCTTAATGTATCCTAATGCGACACTTGTTAGATCCAGCCTGTAGCAGTGAGATATCTCAATAGGTCATTGAGTCTAGACTCAGATAACTCACCAAGGTTGGTTAGTATGTAGTTGCCCATGAATTCTATGCTTAGGACGGGCATTCGCATAGAAGTCGTTTCTTCTTTTTCCTTGTCCTTGCAGCTGCAACAGTGGTCGTTGAAGGTGACTAGCATGCTTACTTAGTTATGATTAAATTTAAGTTGCAACTTCTTGACTTTTTATGATTCAAATAATTTTGTTCATGTGACAAATTTGATTTTTATTTAAATTCTATCAAAATTTCGAACCATATCGAATGCTGTGATTTGCCACCTGTTTGTTTAAGCTTTTGCAGCTATTAAAGATCTATGAAGTGGGATTTAACAGTCAGTTTTATAAGCAAATTTCATGAATAGTTTACAAAATCATAAAATTTCTACTCAAAATTATAAAAGAAACCAAAAAAAAAACATAACACAATTTTAATTGGAAAAAAAATTCATTCAATTATGGTGGTGTTGAAATTTTCTAAGTGGGAATTTTCATTAAATGTAAGCAAATGGAATGGGAATTGTGTATAATGCATATCTTTATTATATAAGTTTTTAAGTATATTAGATACTTGAGATGTGTACAACAAGAAAACAAAATTATTGTACAATCTATTTCAACTAGAAATATAGAGTAAAAAGTATTGTTTACACAAAAACTAAAACAAACAGACACAAACTCACAGCTAAAAGAAGATGAAAAATATAGTACAAACTACATTGAATTTCATAATTTTGTGGCAAGTAACCAACCACCAGCACCGCCACCACCCAACAACAACATCATCAATGCAGCGAGATAATAATGATCATCACCATCATCATCATGACAATCATCATTATAATAATACACGCCTAGTTGTGGTTTATAGTTTTCCAAAAGCGGATACTTTATCCAAACAAAAATCTAAAAAAAAAACTAAACTTTTAATGTAATAATGGACTTTAAAGTAACAGAAAATGTGCTAGGGGAAGGTATGGGGGAAGAAATGTCTGAAGCATGCCACAACTTGTTGCACATAGTTGTAACTCTGCAACTCTAACACAATTCCCTCAACATTCATTCCCTCATTCATTCATCGTTCATCAATCGTTAATTGAATATATTTTTAAATTTATTTGTTTTTTTTTTAAATAAACTTTTCAACAAAAACACTTTTTATTCAATTTTCCCTTTTTTTTGTATTTTAGTTATTTCAGTTGTTTATGGTGTTTTTTGTGTGGCATTGTTGCCTTTAAAAGACACTTTTATTGGCGTTTTTTTTCTTTGTTTAGTTGGTTGCTTGTTTTCATCGTTGTTTTTTTGTTAATATGTGGTACAAATAGTTTATGTGGCTTGTCAATATATTGTTTTTATACATTTTAGTTTTCTTTGGTTTTTTTTATTTATTTTTGCGATTTTTATGCTTCACTGCATAAGTCACGATTATTTAAATGTGACGCGCCATTTCAAACGCATGGCGCTTAAGGTAAAATCAAATTGAATATTCTTGTGCACAAAAAAGAAAAGCAACCAAATTCAGCTAAAATAGGTACCACACTAGACAAATGTATTATTGATTCTTGGAGTTTTAACACTGCATACTAAATATGCCAACAGCTTATATGGACGTTTTGTAGGTTCAGTAGGAAATAGTGCGATCATTCTAGTGATTTCTTAAACGAAAATATCAAAATTTAAATTTTAATATCTTTTAAACTATTAGAGATGACTTAGTGAAATAAACTGGAATTTCTTTACCTTCCCACTTGTTGTACTCATTGAAATCTGTCTGGGTGGTTTTCCTAACCCGATGTGGTCATCTTTGACACCCAGTATCTCACTTTGTATTCTAACAGGCTGGTCACGAATTTAATTTTCTTAAACCATATGTCCTCCTCTACAAGGACTTTCATACATTGTTTTGCAATCTGACCACAAGTTTAGAAGATCAGATATGTGGACTAAATGGGCAAAAAGGGGAAAAAATTATATATTCAGTATTTGTTTTTTCTTAAACTAAACAAAATATTTTTACTTTACAATTCGTCATATTTAAATAAAAACAATCATTAAATTAATATCTAACGTGACATACCGTACGTGATAGATTTTTTTCTTATAGTAATAAATATTTGTATACAAAAACTAAAGAACAAGTAAAAAAATATATTTTCGGTTTCTAAAAACAAAGTGATAATAGCAACAAGCAAGAGAGCTATATATATGTGCCGAATCTTATATACCCTTCACCAAATTATACTTTAAAATAAAATTAAAAAAATTTTTTTTTTTTTCAAAATTTTTTTTTTAAATTTTTTTCCAATTTTTAAAATTTTTTTTTTTAATTTATTAGTGAAAAAAATTTATGAAAAAAGAATGTTTTTTGTGAAAAAAAAAATTCGGGTTAAAAAATATTTTCCCGATTTTGACCCATTATAGGTACAACTTTGTATAGCCTTATATACATCGTTGCAATAGACTTTGAAAAATCTATCATTAGATATCCATATTGTCTATATTTATGACTTAGCAATCGAGATATAGATAAAAAAAATAGGCCAAAAATAGAGGTTGTCTCCGATTTTTGCTCATATCTCCGTTATTTATGGATTTTAAATAGCTGATTTTATGGAAAGATTGAAGAAAAATAGCTATCTAAAGCAGAGGTGCCCAAAAGTTCCTTATGGAAGAGCAAACACCAATACATTTAAAGAAAAACTAATTTTTATGCAATCTTTTTTGTTGTAAAAACCAAAACATACAAAGAATAAAGAAAAAAATACACACATTTTTAAACAATACCATACGATAAACAAAAACAAAATCTACATTGATGATCGCTGTCGTCAATGTTTACCAGCAAAGCATACGAAAGTGTTGTTGTTTTCCACTTGTGTGTGTACATTGAAGAACGACAAAAAAACCAACAAGACAAAGTTGTTTGTGTATTTCATATTACTAGTGCCTGAGTGTTCTATTGAGTATAGAAACACACAGCCTATAGCTAAGAGCATTTACAAAAACAAATGAGCACCAAGAGTATAGGGCTTGGGCATCATTTAGATTCTAAAGTATTTGGGACACATTTTGCTAAGAACAATAGGTAATAAGTTACATGGATGAGAAAAAACACCTGCTTGTCCGAAATATCAAATTTAGACCCCCTCTAACTCAGAAAGTTCTCGACCGATCTTGTTGAAAAATTGTGTCTGAATTACTATCCAATAGAACTAACTATGGTGCAAATTTCATCCCAAGCGGAAGACATCGATTTCAAAAGTTGGTTCACTTGACATGAAATGCCCCATATG
Source organism: Calliphora vomitoria (assembly GCA_942486065.2). NCBI lineage: Eukaryota > Metazoa > Arthropoda > Insecta > Diptera > Calliphoridae > Calliphora > Calliphora vomitoria. The sequence continues at coordinate 36,730,315 of OW818031.2, read as the reverse complement.
CTAATTGGGCGCTTAGTTTTCGCAGCCACCTTAGCCAAATACATACTAATTAAATTAAAAAATAGTCAGTTTAAACTATTATTTTTGCTCTTAAAAAGTTGTAATATGCTCTAAATACCTTCATTTAGTATAAAAGTTTCAAGGGTTTTTGTTTTGTCAGTCGTGGTTGACACAATCATGGAATTGCCCATATGTAATGTATGTCGAAATATCGAATATACTCTAATTTTTGGAATATTGGAAATTCTAATTATTTAACATTAAAGTACAATTATTTACCTATAATCGAAATACTTATTTCAGCAACAAAAGCTATACGAAAATTGACTAGTTCTTCTGAATGATATTTTAAATAAATAACCTTTAAAAATTTGCTGTACTATACACTTTTAAACTTTATTAAACATATTTTTTTTACGTGTAACCAACTGCCATACATTTATTATTTTTGCCTTAAAGTATGCATTAAAACTAACGTTTAAGTAAAAATTATTAAATCCAGCAGATACAAAAAGCTGGAAATGATATTTAGTAACACTTGAAACATAAAAGCTCACGTCTTAACGAAAAGCAACAAAACAAACATAGAAATTGAAATAAATATTACTATGTAAATTAAATTATACTGTTTTGTGAGATAATTCAATAAATAAAAGAAATGTAACTAAATAGTTTTGTTAAGCAAATTATGAACGTATAAAGATTTTGAAATGTTGTGAACTTAATAGATAATTGTACTTTTTTTATAGTAACAGTAATTTATATATATATTTTTTTTTAATACTTAACAAATCGAAGGAATGATAAAAAGTACTTAAGATTTCACCTTTTTTAATGTTGCTGAACTAGAGATGTAATTGTGTACAACTACTGCCAAAACAAACTTCTAAAAAAGTATAAAAAAATGTTATAAATTAAAATTTTTAATAAACATTATACAGTGCACTCGCGGTAACGTGAACACCGTCTAACGTGAACAACGCCTAACGTGAACAAGCTTTTGTTTACATTGACTACTCTGTAACGTGAACAAACTCAGAAAGCTCTATAACGTGAACAAATTTTTTCACTGCATTTGTTTTCTCAGCATGTAGACAACACTGAAATACATACATTAAATTCGATTTTTTTAAGTTAGGGATTTCCCTTATATTAAAAATGTGTTTATATCCTCTAAATTAATATTTTTGTATGGCAACGAATGAGTAATTTTATTTGGTATGTAATTTTATTTCAAAGTATTTTTTCTCGTAATCTCGTTTTGTTTTGTAATGCATTTTAATCAATAATTTTTGTTTTATATTTTAATAATGAAAATAATAATAGAAGAATTTCACGTTCAAGCGTGTAAAACACAGGTTTATATTATAAAATTTTATATTTTTTCCATGAAATTCGACAATCGCTAACGTGAACAATTTCACTAACATGAACACCCTTGGTTTTAATTAGTTCACGTTACCGCGAGTGCACTGTATATGGTTGTGGGAACCATAGAGAAACAACAAGAGCGGAAACTAGAAAAAAACTCAAACAAAAATTTTACTCCAAATAATCACACATAGGTGTGTTGTTTTTGTTTTCACATAAATTGTTTACTAATATATTCTAAGCACTTAGGTTTTTGACAACTGAGTTAGGTCTTTGAGAGGAGAGTTTCCGCTTTATGTATATTTCTCTATTCCCACAACCAAAGTAAATACATGTAGTCCGACTCTTTGACAACAGTACCTAACTCTTAACATGTGTTAGTGAAAAATTACCTAAAAGTATTATGTAACAATTAAAATAAAATTCAGCTGCACGTTGCCCTCGTTAGGAAAAAAAATTTTTTTTTTTGCTAACTGCCTTGCAAAAATACTAGAGGCTTTACGGCGCATTTTTTTGCTTGTAAGGTGGTACTCTTTAATGTATATGAAAAAAACATAAAATACAACGCCACATTTATATAGGGATTCCCCAAATTAAAAAAAAAGAATGCAATAAATGAAACGAAACAACTCAGAAAATTTAGTTCACGTTTTAGAGCTATTAGAGTTTATATGCGTTTTAGAGTAGTAAATGAAAATAATAATAGTGTTCACGTTTTCTAATCGTTCATGTTTTCAGGTATCGAACAAATGTCCGAATATGCACAGGAAGCCGCAAGAAAACATTATCGTCAAAAAACTATGGAGGATGTTTTCAAACGATTTTTAATAGCATCTGATCCTATAATTTTCAGTTGTCGCAAATTACCTCTGACACCACTCAAATCTTTGTCTAAAGACTGCATTAATTTACTAGCACCGCCACTTATAAATAATCAAAGAGAAGATGAGCAACAATATTTTGATAGTTCTTCTGAGACAAAAGCAGGTGTAGATGATTGTGACTTCTGTTTGTAGCACATCGAAATATGGGTCCAAATAAAATTCTATGACGATGTAGAATTTTTATTAGTCCGTCTATCTGTTGAAGTCACAATGAAGTTTCCCCAAATATTCTCTGTTGATCAGAAATGTGTGGTATTGAAAATATGCAAAATTGGTGCAACCAAAACAAAATATTGAACAAAAATTTACGTCCATCCGACGCACAGTGGGGGAAATGAAAAAAAAAAAAGTGGAAATAAATCTGTAACTTCTAATACGAATAGCCCGATTGTAATAAAATTTCCCATGGCTTTATGGTTGATATGTTTAAGTTTTTAATTTGGGCTTATAAAACCAAGGTAGGACCGAGCCACAGTACTCCAAAGTGGGCCACCTCGGGTATATCATAAATTAAAAATGAATCCAAATTTTTGTTTGCGATACGATTTGAAAGATTTTAATATGTATGGAATCTTCTCGACGAGATCTACAAAAAACATTGCTTTAGCGATATATTATCTCTTATAGTTTACGAGTTATTTGCATTTGATAAGTAAAATTTTATTTTTTTAATCTACCTTTGTCTGCTTTTTTGCTAATAACGGATCCAATTCTTTCTTGATTTTCTTTTTTTGAATTAACAACAAATTTATTAATAAGTATAAGAAAAAATTATTTAAAAACTTTTACTGAGTCAAAAGTTATGTAGATTCAAATTTTCGCAATTTTTTTTTTTCGAAAAAAGTTCTTATAATAATTTTTAATTATACAGAAAGTAGGAAGAAGATAATTAATGTATTTTTAGTTTTCTGAAAGATAACGTTACGGGAAGTATTATAAAAGCAAAATAACATCAAAATTCATGTCATTGCTTGGTCCAGAGCTTTCCGAAGTAGACCTATTTTTTATGTAAATTTCAACTTTAGACATTTTCTCAAATCGCATAGCTGCTTTCAAAAAACCAAAACCTTCTTTGCATGTCCCTTGCATGTTCATTAAAAACGATTCATAAACAAAACTTTTATTGCATTTTAAATATTGAAATTTTCCAGAAAAATCAGCTACCATTTTTTATTCCCATATTTTTGAAAGGAGTATTCTATAATTTTTTTATTTTTTAAAAACTTTTTACATTTTTGAAAAGAGGACACAATTTCCTACACGTTGATATATAATATTTATATATTTTCTTCTAAACGAGGTGACCTAGAAAATGTTGGTACAAATAGTTATTGCAAATAGCTAACTTATGTTTCTAAAAATTAACAAAAAGGTTGAACTTTTTGATGAGAAAAAACACCTGCTTGGCCAAAATGTCAAATTTTGACCCCCTCTAACTAAGAAAGTACTTGACCGATCTTGTTGAAAAATTGTGTCAGAATTACTATTTAATAGAACTAAACTATGGTGAAATTTCATCCTAACCGGAAGAGATCAATTTCAAAAGTTGGTTCAATAGACATGAAATGCCCCATATGTAAAATATTTTTTTTTTTTTTACGTTGTTTTGATTAAAATCATTTCAAATCTGAAAAAAATTGTTCACAGAAGTAATTTGAGGTGAAAAACCAGACAACACTTCATTGATATTTTAAAGTCTAAAAATATTAAACAATCCAAATATTTCTTTCAGTGATCATGAACAAAAATTAAAAAAAAAATATTAAAAATAGTAATATACCCGCTTAGCATGTTCATTCGTCGCTGTCTCAGTAACTACTAAACCAAAGAGAATAAGAATATTTGGTGGTTAGCTTGCACAATTGTGCTATGAAATGGACACCAATGATGTACATCTATCTGGTGGTTTATAAAACTTAAGAAGATTTAAATTTTTGTATGATCCAAGACTTTTATTTAAACATAAAAATTATTTCTGAAACCAAAAAACTATTGTTCGAATCGAAATCTTTTTTTTTTTTTTTGTTTAATTTAGAAGAGAATAGAGCTGTTAGTTAATTAAAATAAAATTAAATACAAAACTCACAATGCTGAAAAAAAAACATTATTATACACAAAAAACATCTTAATATAAAATTAATTTGTTTTATTTTTTGTAATTTATTTAAATTGAAATAATAATTTTACTATTTTATGGTTATAATTTTGTTACAACTATAAATAATAATTAAAAACTAAATATTGACTAAAATGTTTGATTAGTTGATATAAAATAATATAATTTTATTGAATAATAAATAAATGCACTAATTTCACTTAAAACACAATGGCAATTTTAGCTGTAATTTTTAATTATTACACAATTCATATTTCATTTGTTTTTAGCGTTTCCGCTTATTTTTAATAAAATGCCAATTTTATTTATTATAAATATTTATGTATATTTTAGGCCATACACAATATTTGGAATTCTCATTATTTAAAATTGTTATTACTTTTAAAACAAACACAAGCAGTTATTAATAAAATATAATAAATTATTAAAACAGAAAAAAAATAATAATTTGATAAAAATATAAACTAAAATAACAAAAAAAAAAATAAATAAATAAAAATTTATAAAAATGACGCCAACACGCGTCTAAAATAAAACGCACAAACAACTGCCCCCAACGGGTAGAAATGTTTGTTGCTGTTTTATATTATAATAGCAAGCGTTTGATTTAAAACAAACAAAAGAACAAAAATTTATTTAAAACTAGCAGGCATGAAACCAATAAAATTTAAGAAAAATAAATAAAAAAATTTATATTTAAAAGAAAAAACAAAATATATAAACAAAAGCATTTTTGAGGTGACCTCAAGTTCAGGGTTAATTTTTGCCAACAAAAAAAGCTTTAAAAATAAAAAAGAAATTTTACAAAATTAAAGATCAAATTCCATAAATTTATAAAAATCCCTTAATTGTTTGCTTGGTTATATTCTCATAATATTTACTGCGCCGCCATGCTGCATTTGGTTTATTATTATTATTATTGTTGCTGTTAGTATTTTGTTGCTCTTGCTGATCATTCGAATCTCTGGCCTCAGTCACACTCATTTGTGTTGTTAAGGGATTTTGATTCGAACAAGCATTTGAGGTTGAGGCGCTCACCTCGGGTGTTCTGGACAATGGCATTGCTGTGTGTTCCGTTAGAATTTCCAAAGAGGGCGCATCCGCTATACCCGCTATTTCCAATTCAGTTTCCGATTCAATGGGTATACTATCCACATGATAGCCATCATAATGTTGCTCTGGTGTGGGTGTTACACTTTCACTATGCAACTCCTCAATATCAGCTATACTGCTTTCATCTTCCTCCAGAGTATGGGCGCTTTGACTACCATTTTCTGATAATTTGGTGGGTGTTTTCTCGTTGTCTTGCGACTTCGTCTCACCATTTAGAAGTTGTGCTGAGAGATAACTTTGTTCGGATCCCTCAAACGACATGTTCAGAGGTGATGTTAATTCTGGCATTTCGAAAGCATATGTCGAGTCGTCTGCTTCACTGGCATCGAAAGAGTTTTTATCACAACTTATGTAGGAAGATGTTCTACCCGATGCCGTTTGAAAGGATGCCGAGGAGAGTGAGTGGGGTGTAAAGTTTCCCTCGGAGGCTGTAGCAAATGAATCGTCTTCGGTAGAGCGGGAGTGCCAATCCTGTAAGAGAATTTTTTTGTTAGTTTAATATATATATTTTCACCAACTTTATTTAATATAAATTTATTATTTAGCAAACGTTTTTATTTAACGTTTAGTTTCAGCCTAACGTCATTTCAGAAAACAGCTCCATAATAATGGATTTGTAAAAAGAGTTACGTGTTAACCTTTGACATATCGTTCCCATACAAGAAAAGCCATATTGTTTGTCAATGATTTTATTAAAAAACATTATTGTGTGTGCTATATTATATTGTTAAGGACAACAAATTCTAGCTACTTATTAATTTTATAAGGGATCTAACATTACTTCACATTGTTAATTTTTTGCAAAATATAGGACTCAATTGGTGACCGATTTCATTCCTAAAAAATCATAAAATGATTTTTCACAGCAATATATCCAAATATAAGCACTGAGATCGAAAAAAAACTTAACACACGGTATTCATTAAAACTTTTAACCCAAGTATTATTTGATTTTTTTATCAAGTTACTTTTGTAAAGCATTTCAGTTATTATGTTTAATGTCAATTATGTTCATTTGTTGTTAATCTGATTAAAATGAGTGACCAGAAAAAAGTGCATTCTAAAATTATTAAATTTTTTTAACAATACCCAACTTGGTCCTACAAAAACTTGGCCAAACAATCACAGGTCTGCCGTCAAACTGATTACAATGTTATTAAACAGTATCCGTTGATTGAAAACCTAGTTCATGTAGAAGGAATGGCCCACATGATGTTTCTAAAGCCAATAAATAGAAAGCATTTTCAAAAGAGCTCCCAACACATCCGGTGGGAAAGCAGCCCGGTTAGGTCAGTACTCGGACTATTTGGTACGAAAAGTTAAAGCCAATGCAGGTTTAAAAATATTCAAATTTTATACAAAAAATATACCTGCTGCATAATGGATGACGAAACGTATGATCCGGAAAATTTTTCGCAGCTCGAGGGAGCCAAAAGCTGAAAATTTTCCCAAAAAGTTCTTGGCATGGCAAGCAATATGCAATATACGGAAATTTACATCAAGGAATGTTTACAAAAGGGGATGCTTTCATTCATAAGACTTGCTAATGTGTCCACCTATTTTTGGTCTGATTTGGCTCCCTGTCACTATGGTAAACAAGGTCTTGAGTGGTACAAGAACAATAATGTGTTATTTGTACCAAGAGAGGCAAATCCTCCAAACTGCCTGGAGCTAAGGCCAGTGGAGAGATATTGGGCTCTTGTAAAAAGAGATTTGAAGAACACAATAAAGGTGTCCAAAAGTGTGGTAGATTTTAAACGGAGATGGACTGTTCGAACAAAGTGACAGAAAGCTCAATGAAAACCTTAATGGAAGGGTTTACGGAAAATATTCATAAATTCATCACTATTGATTATTAATTATAATATTTTTTGTAAATTGTAATAATAATTTCAATCATATAAAAAAAGCGGTTTCATTTTTATTAACATATATGTATGTTAAGATTTTTTCGATATCTATCCTTAATAGATTTTGAATTTAAAAATTGACAAAATATTAAACTTTGGTAATTTTTTTTCACCGAAAAGACTGCTAGTACTCTTTGTTTCCAAGATAAAAGTTTCATCAAGGACGAAACGAAAAATGTCGTGCAAAAGAATCAATTTTTTAACCTTTACTCTTCTAAATTATAGGTTCAAAGTTCATATTTTTCAAAATACCAAACGTATAACTTTCATATCCTTAATTTTATTGACGTTTTGTTAACCATACAATGGCTTATAAATGTTTTTTGAGATGTTCAAGGAAAATTGTTCAAGGAAGATAGTTTGGTTCAATCTCCTGTTTTCAAAAGTAATAGATTTTAATGAAAATATAATGAAAGTAGAATACTATGAGAAAAAATTGGAGTTAAAAAGTTATTGGGTGTATGATGTAAAGATGCGGAATTTACTATTTTTTGATCACGGTTTTCGTTTTTATTAACTTATATGTAATTTTGAAGGGCACATATCTGTCATTTATTCTCACTTAGTTATTGAACATTATAGTGTAAACAACAATGTTTCTTTAGCTTCGAAAATCTCGAATTTTGTACCAACAAAGCGTCATATGCGGGAAGTTTAGCTTTACTTCTTTAAATAGTGTCGCTGAAGTACACCGATTGCTCACCAAAGCTTTTAGTGAATTGTTCCATCGGTTTAAACGTGATAGATGATTTGTGCGGTTCAGAAGTGGTAACTTTGATACGGAAGAAAAAGATTTACAATAGATCGCCCAGGCCAGACGAAAAAGTTTAAAGACCGAGAATTGGAGTCATTACTCCATGAATATTGTTGTAAAACTCAACAATAGTTTGCAAAATCATTGGGAACTATTCAAGCAGCAATTTCAAACGTTGGCAAGCAGCACGATTCATCCAAATACAGGGTAATTTAATACCATACTAATTGAAGCCGAGTGATCTTGAAACACGATTTTGCATGTCCGAAATGATGTTTGAACTTTATGAAAGTAAATTATTATAGCACCGAATCATTACTTGCGATGAAAAATGATTCCATTACGATAACCCGAAGCGTAAGAGATTCTATGAGAATTCCGACCAACCAGCTGAATCGACACCAAAGTCAAATATCCATGGCGCTAAGGTAATGCTCTGTATTTGGTGGGAGCAAAAGAGTCCTATCTATTATGAGCAGCTGAAATCTGGCCAGACCGCCACAGTGAACCTGTACCAAACGCAAATGTTTCGTTTGAAGCTAAAATTTGTCGTAAAACGACCAGAATATGCGGCCAGACATGAAACTGTTATATTTCAACATGACAACACTCTGACACATGTTGTAATACCTGTTTAAAAGCTTTTAGAATGAAGTGGTTGGGAAGTTTTGCCTTTATAGTCTTGACATTGCCCCGTCCGTTTCGATCGAAGCAATACGCTCTCTCTGTGATACGCTCCACTTTGGAACCGAGTATCTGATATTGGTTTAATTCGTTTTTGTCCTCAAAAGATGAGCAGTTCTTTTGGTTTGGCATCCATATGTTGTCAAAAAGATGGGAAAAGGTCATAGCTAATAATGGCCAATACTTTGAATAAATTTATATTTTACAAATGTTTCAAAATAAAAACTAAAACATTATAAACATCCCGCATTTTTAAATCATATGCCCAATGGTAAAATATTTGATTTTGGAAGAGCCTCACATTCGCAAGGCTTTCAAACTTTGAAGTAGCATGTTCGAAATGGCTGATTTATTTCCAAAACGTATTGGTTCTGGCCACTTTGCACTGCATTTAAACTCACATTCAGTAAATGTGTTTTCTGAATTTAAAATTAATATAACCCAATAGTCTTATATTTTTATTTGAATTACAATTTAAACGTTGCTTCCTAAAATATTTAAAAAAGCTTTTTTTCCTTAAAAATCACAAGAATTCAGGTGTTTGCTTTCTAATTATATTTTTAAATGTTTACTAAAAAAGCAAATATAAGGAAATACATTTCACTTCAATATTTGCTTTCCACATCCAAACTACACGCAGAGAAAAAACATGGTTGTGGTAAACATAATCTAAGAGCAACATATGATAAGATTTGTGATTGTAGTCCAAAAAATATTATGATCATTATTGGTATCATAAAATATCATCAAATGTTCAGAAATAATCATATTGTGATATAAATCAATCGTAATATGACCCAAAGCAATTATGTTTATGACGCAATTAAATCATATTATGATCCAAAGTAATCATATTATTATTAAAATTTATTTTTGAAAATTTTGTTTTATTTTAATAGGTTTTAGTTTTAAGGTACTAAATTCCCAATTAAAATATTATTAATAAATTCACTGAAATTTATTGTTATTCGCTCTAGGAAAGTTAAAGATATTATAGTAGTAAAACTATAGAGCGAATGAGAATTGCATACACTCAAAATGTACTTGTGAAAATAGCATAGCGTAGACAAACTCTCACAAATGGTGAGAAACACAACATTTAATGGTTGTACATAATATAATATGTTTACCTATTTATCATTATCTGGTTGTTTTAAAAATAATAATGATTCGGTGAACAATATTCATATTTTTAATTGCGATGAAAATAAAAACGTTTACAGTAACTGAAATATTGTTGAAATTAAACTAAAACAACAATTATGTATTTACGACAACAACGGTTACAAAGAACATAGTATAGTTGTCGTAACCATGTAGAATCATGTTTTTTCTCTGCGTGTACCTATTAATTACACAGTGCAAAACGATCATGACAGTATAGGTTCGACTCTACTATCAAAGGGTAGTAAAACTCAGTTTGTCTATTTTGGTGACCAATTTTTTTATGGGCTCAGTTTTTCGCCAACAGCTAATTTAGACTTGGTGATACCGCTAAACTTTATATGGCAATAATATAGCTAAGAGTACGCCAAACGAATTTTGTTAACAATTTTTCCCAAAAAGTTGCTTTTTCGTGCACTTTTTTTGAACAAATATAGGAAGAAATAAATTTTTTTTTTCCTTTTTACACTAACAATATTTAGCATTATTATTTACTCGGCTGAGGTGTTTTCGAGTTGATTTACAGTTGTTCAGCTTCGTAGGCGAAATGGAGATGAGTGGGTGGACTCTCAAAGTCTCACATTTAGAAAAAATCGCCAAAAATCCATTTATGATCCGAATGAGCTGAAATTTAAAATATAGACAGTCCTATATTATATATGGTTTTACTACCCTTTGGTAGTAGAGTCGAACGTATACTGTCATGATCGTGTGTGCTTTCCAAAAGTCTTCATTTGTTGCCTAGTGCTATCAACTTCTTTATCCAAATAATAATATCATTATAAATAAATAAAATAAATCATCCACTTACCTCACTGCTCAGCGTGCCCAGTTTCTTATCACTCGGACTGGGATTCGATTCAACCTCAACTGTTTGAACATTTTCTTGGACATCTCGTATAACAGCGTCCAAAGATTCTGCTACTTCAGCTATATCGCTTAGTTTACTGGTGATGGCATTGCAGGCCAAACCATTATTATCAATGGGATTGACAATAATTTTACTGGGATCCTGAACTTCATGCAACGAGGAAGAATTCAAAATGCTGTTATTACTGCTACCACCCGATATAGTGCTGTCGGTGACAGTGGGACTGGGTGTAGTAATCTCGGAGGGAATATCCTCTACCACAATGCTAGAATTATTACAGAGATTAGTTTCTAAATCTTGTGCGATTGGTGTTTGAGTAGTTGAATGGTTTTGATTTTCATTGACCGAAGATTGAGATAAAGATTTTGAACTTTCTGAAAGTTGGGGTGAATTTTCGCGAGAGTCTTGTGTTTCAGTATTAAGAGAATCATTGAAATTATTCTCATGATTGGCATTTAATTCTTGTGAATTATTTAAAACTGTAGGATTTTCGTATTTATTTTCATTGTTTTGCAAGTTTTTAGAGTTTTCGGGTTTAATTTCTTTGATTTCGTTGGGGTCCTTAGAGGAATTTTCTGGAGTTACTTTAGTTTCGTTGGAATTAAGGGAATTTTCTTCTATTTCCGATGTAGAGGAATTTTCTTGATTTACTTTATTTTTGGTTGTATCAAGGGAATTTTCTTCCTTTTCCGTGGACTCTTGAGTTATATTATTTTCTGTTAAAGTGTGAGAAATTTCTTCATTTTCTATTGATTCTTTAGTTTCATTTAATTTCTCTGGTTCTGAAACTTCATTTTGCAGACATGATTCTTTAGCTTGAGAAACTTCCTCATTCTCACTAATGAATAATTTATTGGCTTCATTAGTTTCTTTAGCATTTTCTAAATCAGTTACTTCCGAAATCGTTTCTTCTTCATTATTAACTTTGGAAACTTCATAATTTTCACTAATGAATAATTCATTGGCTTCCTTAGTTTCTTCAGCATTTTCTAAATCAGTTGCTTCCGAAATTGTTTCTTCTTCATTATTAGCTTTGGAAACCTCATCATTCTCACTGGGGAATAATTCATTGGGTTTCTCAGTTTCTTTTACATTTTCTAAATCAGTTGCTTCTGAAATCTTTTCTTCATCATTTGGAGCAGAAACATTTGTTGATTCCGAAGTTCTACTATTTTCATTATGAGTGTCATTAAATTCCTCTTCGTTTTCACTTATAAATAATTCAATTGGTTCTTTTAAGATTTCTGTATTTTCGTTAGAGTCTTTTTGAGAGGATACAGTTTCGTCTGGAGTTAATTCCTCTTTATTGTCTTGTTTGGAAGCGTTTTCCATTTCTTGGTTGTTTGAGACTTGGACAGACTCTTCTGCAGGAATTTCTAGGGATAAATCTTCAACATCTTCTTTATCATCTTGTTTAGAAGCATTTTCCATTTCTTGGTTGTTTGAGACTGGGACAAACTCTTCTGCTGGAACTTCTAGGGATGATTCTTCAACAAATTCTTTATCATCTTGCTTAGAAGCATTTTCCATTTCTTGGTTATTTGAGACTTGGACAGACTCTTCTGCAGGAACTTCTAGGGATGATTCTTCAACAAGTTCTTTATCATCTTGTTTAGAAGCATTTTCCAATTCTTGGTTGTTTGAAACTTGGTTAGATTCTTCTTCAGAAACTTCTAGGGATGAATCTTCAACATCTTCTTTATCATCTTGTTTAGAAGCATTTTCCATTTCTTGGTTGTTTGAGACTGGGACAGACTCTTCTGCAGAAACTTCAAGGGATGATTTTTCAATAGATTCAGAATCTTCTTCCGACTTCATTTGAAGATTATTTTCTTCATCTAAATGAGAAGTTTCCTCGATATCGGCATGTTTAGGTTCATGAGAGGTTTCTTCATTTGCTTTAAGGTTTTCAAAGTTTTCTGTAGCTGCAACAACATTTTCAGAAACTTTGTCATTTTCTTGAGTCACTTCAATTGACAATTGACTCTCATCTCTTGAGAGTCTTTTCTTAAGTAACTCCGCCACTTCTTCACTTAGAGAAGTGGGGGGAGGCTGTGAATCACTTGCCTCCACATCATTGTTTTGACCCTGCTGTTCACTTTCCACTATACTTTTCAGCAAATTTAAACCCTCCAGTTTCGAAGAATCTTCACTAGTATCGTTTACGTTTACCGACGTATCCGCGTAATTTTCCGAATTTCCGTACGACTCGTCCGATTTCGCTTCAATTTCCGAATCGTCCTTGTTTTTCGAAAACAAATTACGAAACCGCGAAAACATTTTGTAACGTTTTTAATACACAATTACCCGACCGACAATTACCCGTTACCCGAAGCGTTCCGTTCGCTTTAGTGAAGAAGAGTTTGATTTAAGAATTATTTTAAATAATTGACGCAAGTCACTACTGGACACAATATGGGCCTTTTGCCAATATTAATATTTTCCTTTTAATTTTGTTTTTTTTTTTTTCTTTTTGCAAAGATTTTAAGAAAACATTACTGAAACAACTGAATTTCAATTTAATTTCCAAATGATCTTCAAGTATGCCAGACACATTAAAAGGGTCTTGTTTTTTTTACTTTATTTTCCTCAAAAAAGAGACACGTTTTTATGGATATTTTTAGAATCAAAATTAAATTCTGTTTCTTTGGGGAACTTTTATCTTTTCGTTCATAAACTCAGTGATTTTAAATAATTATTTTACACATGCTGTAAATTATGTCTTTAAAACGTTAATTATCCGTTGATATAGCTTTACCGTTACCGATATAGAACTAAGAGTATGTGTATTATGTTGTGTATGTGTCTGTATTTTTTAGTGAACTTTTTTGTCACACGCGTAAAATAGATTTTCGTTTTTAGTTCTATATAAATTCGTTTAAAATTGTACCACGCTGGACCGCTCTCAAAAATAGACTAAAATAATAAAATGTGTCCGCTTGGTATTCCTGTGTAAATTTTGGGTGTCGTTGTCGTTGTTTTTCTTGTTTGTCATGTTATTCCAATTTCTTGTGAGTGTTTTATATTTTATTTAATAATATTTTATTTTAGTGGCTGGTTGAGAAAGTATTTTCGTGAATTTAGTACAAGAGCTACACGTGATTTGGTTATAGCGCAGGAATGGAATAATAAGTATTTAAAGTATCATTTAATTGTAGTTTGGGGGTTCTATGATAATCCCAAATTATGCTCAGTAAATGTAAATACAAATTTGAAGGAACAGGTGACCAAGGCATTAGCAAAGTTCAGGAGAAGCCTAATGGTTGAGAAGAAATGGGTAAAATGAAAATTTCCATCTCCCAGAACTATTTGTATGAGTCCTAAACAATTTTTTGCCTTTTTATCTTTGGATAGTTCATCTGGTTACCCTTTTGTTTTGCCCATTTTAGGATTCCTTTCAATTTTTGTACCCAACACCATCATAGTGAGAAAAGCAATTGATGATTGGATCAATAAAATGTCCTCCAGGAATAAAGGCTTAGCAGGGTTTAAATTGAACACAATAAGTCTTCGATTAGTGAAAATTACACCACTAAAAAGATCAGCCTATAGTTGGGCCACATCTAAGAATTACTTTAACGTGGAAAAATCTCTTATACAAATCGATATTGAGTTAAAATATGACTCAAATAACTCAAATAAATCGTAAATCGTACTACCAATATTTATGAGCATCGGTCATTGCTCCCATATATACAGCTTGTTAAATTTTAAAAGGATCGTCTATAACAAGCCCTAACTCTCATTCAAATTATGGACCGATCTTTATAAAATTTGGTAATAAGTTTTGCGTACAAATGAACCATATTAGTTTCTGGTAGTAATTTTTATAATAGCAGCTCAAATTATTTCCGAAAGTGGGCCTTAAATATTATAATTTGAACTCCTATTATAAATAATGCTACCAAGAACTAATAAAGTTCATAAATACATACATCCTATTACCAAATTTAATGAAGATCGGTCCATAATTGATCATGACTCCCATATAAAACCAAATTCATAATTCTCATAGGTCAATTATATTTCTTAACCTAAATCTAATTCTCTGTTATATTATTGTACTAGCTTGACCCGGTGCGCTTCGCTACCCCTGTCAATGTAAAAATCGGTTCAGCCGTTTAGTAATTACTGTTTAAAAACTAAAGGTACCAATTTTACCCGTTTTTCCCCCTTTTTATCCCTTTCTGGTCCAAGTATTGAAAAAATTTATAACCTATTGACGCTTCCAAGTAAGGATCTATCTACGTTCCAAATTTCAATAAAATCGGTTCAGCCGTTTAGGCGTGATGCTCAAACAAACAAACAAACAAACAAATAAACAAACAAACTTACAAAGACATTTATATATTTATATAGATTGTATAATAGAAATACTTCCGCTATACATTCTCTCTGTATAGGTTATTATATTTAACTAATACTTTCTTAATTGTTTACATATTTCCTTTTTTTATCGCCTCCACTCCTTAGTCGCAAACGAAACGACTTTTTCCTTAAACTAATATGTTGTATTGAATTTAGTATTTCTTTCATTCGTTGTTGAGTAGAAAAGATTTATATTCAATTTATTTGAGGCATGACGTGATCTCTTTTCGGACTTAATTTTTCAGAATGAAAATGACATTTGAGTGGGTATTTTGGAAAAATTTTTAAAACGCCAAACAGATTAAAAGAAAATCGAAATAAAAATTTTTTTATAATAAAAGAGAGTAAATAAAAAAAGATATAAAAAGTAAGTTGGGAATTATCCAAAAATAAAACCAGTAGATTCTACTACAAAAGGCTTCTGGATTTTAAAAATATTTTCAATTTAGTAAAAAGATACCAAAAATCTATTTGTATTACACATAGAGAATTGATATAGATACAAGACATTCCGATTTGTCAAACAAAAATACAACAAATCATATGTCTTATACAACAACAAAATATATTGAAAAGCATGTATTTTGTTGTTGCAAAAGTTGGGTTTTTGACAACAGTCTTAGGTTTTTGACAATTACGTCTCGTATCGGTATTACATATCAAGCTAAAATCCTACACCATTTCAAGTTGAAATTTAGAAAATCCAAATTTATATTAAGGAAAAACACATCGAGTATGAGATTATGCAATTTAATATTGAGAAAATGGAAATTATAATTCATAAAAATAAGTTGATATTCGGAAGACGCAAATTTAAATTAAGAAATTCAAGAAATATTGAGAAAATATTTTTACAATTTCAATTGATTTTTATACCCTACACAACCATAGTGGGAAGGTTATTATGCAATTGTGATGATGTTTGTAATGCCCAAAAATATTAGTCTAACACCCACCTTAAAGTATACTGATCGACTCAGTATCACTTTCTAAATCAATTTAACTATGTCCATGCATTCGTCCGTCTGGCTGGCTATCCATGTTAACCTTGAAGATATTTCGATCCTATTTGGCGCATGTATTATTTTCGGCCTAAGATAAAAATCGATCGAACCTGACCCCCATACAAATGTCCTCCCGAAATAGGACTTATCGCTCAAAAATACTTGATTATATAGACAAATTGTTTCACAAATAAGTTTTATATATTGGGTGTACGACTTAAAAATGCGGGTTTTTTTTAAATGTTTAACTTTTATTTTGAAACATTTCTACAATATAATTTTATTCAAAGAATTGGCCATTGTTAGCTATGTCCTTCTTCCATCTTTCTGACAACATATCCCAAAAGAACTGCTCATCTTTTGAGCCCAAGAAGCAATCAAGTCTGTTCCAAAATGAAGCGTATCCCAGAGAGAGCATTCTGCATCGATCGAAACAAACAGCAGGCAGATGGAGCACGGTCTAGACAAGTCACTTCATTCTAAATACTTTTTAACAGGTATTACAACATGTGGCCGAGCGTTGTCATGATGGAATATTACGGTTTCATATCTGACCGCTTATTCGGCCAATGCTAGCTTCAAACGAATCAATTGCGTTTGGTACAGGTTCCCTGTGATGGCCTGGTCAGATTTCAGCAGCTCATAGCACTATTTTGCTAGCAACAAATACAGAGCATAACATTAGCATCATGGATACTTGGCTTTGGTGTCGATTTGGCTGGTTGGCAGGACTTCATATACAATCTCTTAGGTTTCGGGTTATCGTAGTGGGTCCACTTTCCATCTCAAGTAATAATTTGGAGCAAAAATGATTTCAGACATACAAGGTCTCTGAGCTTCAATTCGTATGGCACCTGCTTTTGGATGAATCCTGCTGCTCCAAATGATTTTGCAAGCTCTTGTTAAGTTTTACAACAATCTTCATGGAGTAATGCCACCAATTCATGGTCTTTAAACTTTTGTGGGTGGCCTGGCCGATTTTTGTCTTCCATATCAAAATCACCACTTCTGAACCGCATAAACCATCTCTCGCACGTTGAAATCGATGGAACACATGTGAGCTTCAGCGACATTTTTTTCAAATTGAAGAAGTAAAGAAAAACTTCCCGCATATGACGCTTTTTTGGTACAAAATTCAATATTTTCGAAGTAAAAAAACTTTGTTTAAACTATACTTTGCCTTTAAAAATGACACTCACGAAAATAAATTATTGAAATTTTAAAAGGCAAATGTTTTTGCTTCTTACTTGTTTCTTAATATTAACTTGCATTTTCTCAATATTAATTTGTATTTCTTGAATTCAATTTGTATTTTCTCAATTTCAACATTAAATGTTGTAGATAATAAAAAATTACTTTAAAATAACATTATAAGGAAATAAAAAATCATTATAAAACCTCTAATCCTCAAATATTATTCGCAAATGTTTAATTCGTTCTATATAGTTTTTTTTTCCTATCAACATCCTCACTTTTAATTACATTTAAACAGCAATTTAAACTGACATTTTAAACGCTTCAACTAATGCTCTAAAACCAGAACGCATATACTCATCAATGATGTGTAGTAAAAGCCACAAATATTAACTTTTATAATATTTATAGGCAAGACAAAACGATTCATTTTACATAGGCTTTTACAATACTTAGTTTCATTAAGAAAAAATGTTCTAAAATTATGTTTATAAGACAAGAGACCTCTTAGACGCTGGCTGACACACACGCACAACAACAAGATAAACTGCAAATAAATAAGAAGAAGTGGGCATAGATTGTCTTACGGGCAGACAGACAGATAGATACACGTCTGTGCTGAATGTAGACAAATTAATTGTGTTTAGATTGCAAAATAAAACACCAAACCAAAAATATGAATACAACAGAAGAGACATACAAACATTGTAAAATGCTGAAGAAAATGTACAGAAAAAAAAAAATATGCAAATAAAACATAAAACACGCATTTATGATAACGTAAAAACAAACAACAACTTCTTGAAAAGAAAAACGTGTGCTAAGTTTATTTAATAGATGTTTCGGTGGGACCTAACTCAGGCCCTTAGAATAGTTACAAACTTACAATACCCAACAGTTTATTTTGGATAATAATGGACCCCTTATTTATGTTGGTGGTTTTGTAGTTTCAGACAGTAATTGTCATGTCTGACACAAATTTTTATATTTTGGGCCATTTGAAACGTATGTGCTGTTTGTAGTGCAGAGATAAGTCAGTTGATTACTTTATACATCCCAGGTAATCTAGCGTGAAGTCAATTGTTACTTAAGAGCCTCTAAGTAAACTAGAGTGTAGTCACTTTAAACGTTTGTGAACGTTAAGAACTGGTATTGTAGTGACTATGTATCTGGCAAAAATTTTTTCTACTTTAATAGAACAACATATTATGATATAATGATTTATCATGAACATGATTGCCATAATCATCATATTTTGGTGCTATAGCCCGGTGTGGGCCTTAACCTCGTTCACTTTCTTCTTCCAATCAGATCTGTCTTGCTCAGCATTCTTCCAATCTATTATATTGGCTTTCCTGCAATATTCTACGACTCCAACAAGCCATCTTGACCTTAGTTTTCCCCTTGTTCTGGTTCTGTATGGAGAAGCATTCATTATTCTTTGTTGAGCTCTGTTCTGTGGCATTCTAGCGATGTGTCCTTCCCAGCTCAATCTTTGGGCCTTTATAAATTTCACCACATCTTTACCTTCGATTATATTGTCGACCTCTCTGTTGCTTCTTCTAAGGAAGCCACCGTCGTCATCACGTCTTGAGCCATATATTCTTCTTATAATTTTCCTTTCATAGATTCTCAGCCTTTCCTCGTCTGCCAGAGTCAGAGCCAATGTTTCACAGCTGTATGTTTAAATTGGCAGTAAAACTGTTCTGTATAATCTGATTTTCAATGCTCGTGGTATCAGCTTCGACTTCAATAGTCTGATGTGGGCATAGAATACCTTATGGGCAGCTTGAATGCGGTCTTTTATAGAGAGGTTCATGTTGTTGTTACTGTTAATTAAAGCATCTAGGTATATAAAGGTGTCTACCCATTCGAACGTATACTGTTGAAGCGTTATTGATTGCTGAGTGCTTACGACCGTGGCCCGCGAAATGTGTATGTACTTAATCTTACTTTCGTTTATGAGTAATCGTTTTCTTGTTTCTGCTTCTAGGACAGCGAAGCTTTCTGTCAGCTCTCGAACACTATGTGCTATTAGAGCAATATCGTATGCATATGCGCCCATTATTGTATACCGTGTAGATATATGTCCTCCGCTATCTAAAGTAGATATTGCGTGGTTGAGACACAAATTAAAGATGGTTGTTAATAGAGCATCCCCTTGTCTTACACCTGAAATTATACTAAAGTCATCCGTGAGTTTGTTTTGTAAAGCAACTTTGCATGTTGTTTTCTTGAGTGTGAGAATCACCATTCTCGTTAATTTTCCTGGAATTCCCATGCTCCTAAATATTGGTCCTATAGTGTTTCGGTTTATCGACCCGAAGGCCTGTTTGAAGTCAATCGTGAGCATGTGTAAATCTCTCTTGTACTCATACCCTTTCACCATTGTCTGTCTTAACAGAAAAATTTTATCAACAGTGGATCGATTCGTCCTAAATCCGCACTGATATTCAGCTATAATGTTCTCCGATACTTCCTTAAGTCTGTTGTTAATAATGTTTGACAGAATTTTGTATGGAGTATTCAGCAATGTTATTCCCCTGTAATTTTCACAGTTCATTTTGTTACCCTTTTAGTGTATGGGAATTATAATCCCACGTTGCCAATCGTTGGGGATCATTTCCGTTTCCAATATTGTGCAAATTAATTTATGGAATTGGGCCCGAAAAACATTACCTGCATTTCTAAAAAGTTCTATGACTAGGCCATCATCACCTGGGGCTTTGTTGTTCTTGATTTGTGTAATCGCCAATTCAACTTCTTGTGTTGGGGGCAGTGCATCATAGGTTGATGGCGGTTCTCTTTGCAATTTTATTTCGCCGGCTAAATCGATGAGCTAGCTGCTCTGGCACGTTTAGCAGGGCCGTAAACTAATCCTCCCACCTCTTTAGTATTGCACTGTCTCCACTCAGTATGTTTCCATCTTTGTCTAGACAATTGTTTAACCTCGGCTGGAACCCGTCCATTATATTCTTTATACCTTGGTAGAAATCTGAGCATCTCATTTGCTACTTCCTGCATCCTTCCAGCCTGTAGCATCGTTCTCACATTCCAACTTCCCAACTTCCAATCATGTTTCCTAAAATCGTTATTCCTTTTACGCCTGCTTGTTTCGACGGCTTTTCGATCCGTTTGTTTTCTATGTGAACTTTGCTCAATCCATTGTGTTTAGGATGTACCGGTGATTGGCCGTTAGCATTCGTAGTCTTGTATCGGGATTGCCGATTGGAGCATCCAGACTTGCTTTTTCTTTGCAACGGAGTGTTGCATGATTGGTTATTTAGGTGGCTCCAATTGCCCGCCACGTCATTACAAGGATCACTGGCCACTCGGAATTTATCGAGAACTCTAAAGACCCTCCGAGACTCTCCCCTTGTAACCGCTGACTGTCCGCGGCTGTTAAGGCAGCTAATCCATTTTCCGCAACCTATGAAGCGTCCGGTAGCATTCAGCTATGCTTCCCCTAGGCTGATAATAATTCATACAACTAGTAAAAACGACATTGTATGTATGTATTTAATACAGTGACCATAATATTGTTAAATAACTTGTAAACATGTTGAAATGGTTATGGTTAACATGTACAACTATAATTTTTCTTTGGGTGTGCAAACTCGAGAATATCTTTAATTTTCTTTTTTTTAAAACTTTGAAAGTTAAAACCTATGGACCTATATTAATGCAACAAAGATTGGCCAGTCCATTCATTTGATTCATCCTCAAAAAAGGTGTGTGTTTGTTTGTGTACTGCGAAAATGCAGACTGAAGTGTCTGCACAAGATAGTGAGCGAGTGAGTGAGTGTTGTTGTGTAGATTTGAGTGCATTTAAAAAAATATGTTTATAATTAGCATTAATTTACGTTTATTAAGCACAACACAAACATAGAATGTTAATTGTTGCAACAACAATAATGACAACAATAACAACAAACACATTTGTTTGATGTAAATACATTAGCGGCACTTATAAACAAGTTCGTTGACTTGTTGGGCCAAGGAAAAGTGTTACTTTCTATGTCACAACACAACAATTGTTGTTGTCTACTGTTGCAACAATTGTTGTGTTGTTGTTGCTAGCTTTATCTCATTTTACAAATCAATTGAATATATTCTAAGCCATTCAACTACCAAAATAATATAAAAGAAGAAAAAGAAATTTTGTATAAAAAGCAAGAAGAGAAATCTTTTTTGTTAACAAAAAAAATACAAACCTCTTGCCTGTGGCAGCATCCAACACGAAAGGTTCTTTCAAACGTGTTTTCAGTAACCTTCCCAAACGTACCATACGACCTACTTCCACCAAAAGTTTTTCACGTTCCATTAAATACTTGCGCAACAATTCACGTTGTTCATTTAATGACTTTTCAGAGGCAGCAGCAGCAGCAGCAGCATCATGTTCACCACCGCCACCAACCGTGCTGTGTTGCGTCTGCTGCTGCAACTGATGGTGTCTTTGCTGCAATGAACGTGTAAGAGTTCTTGATTCGGCGGTATTAGATGAGGGAGATTGTGCTAGGAATTCGGATTCACTGCTTATGCCACTACTACTGCTGCGTTGCTGTTGTCTTAGTTGGGCCTGCTGTTGTTGCAACATGGTGCGCAGGGTTCTTCTAAGTTCGATTAATTGCTGACAATAGTCTTCGACACTGCGATGAAATACCGCGGAGACGCGTAAACGTGTCATATGTTCTTGACTTATGGCCTGCAAGCTGTGCCATGTTTTCTCCAACTGCTGTTGCATTTTCAATGCTTCTGTTACCTCCAGCTTGCAGGTGCTGCGCAGAGTTTGAGATGCCTCCAGCAATTGGCAGCCATAGTTAAAGATACTCTGTAAATAAAGGAAAAATCAGTCACTATTGTCTTTGTAATTTGTAAGTTTTTTTGTTTTTTGTTCGAAACTTTTCTGGGAATTGCAGTTTTCAGAGCACGTGCTTCAATTTCATAAAATTCCTGCCACTTTTACAATTGTGTATGTATGTATTTACTTCTTGCTGCCATGATTACATGCCGTAAAACACAATAATATCATCATAAACCAAAAAAAAAAAGCTAAAATTACAAATAGTTTGTTTGTTACCCAAGTGCTGATGATTATATTTTTTCTCGTTACCTTTCACTGGTTAAATTCTTTTTTTTATTTCTTGTTTTCTGGTTTAGAGAAATTATTGTAGAGTTGTTGCCTTTTTAATGGCAGTTTGTAAGACATTGAAGCATTTGAAAGGTTTACTACTTATCTAGCAGTGTGGTGAGAAAAGCTGTTGAAAGTAGATTACAAACGAAGCGTGCCTAACATTTTAATGTTTTAATATTTTAATTTAATGTCGTATTATGTTACAATTTTATTGTGAAAAATTAAATATGTTTAGAAAATTGTTACAAGTAAGTATAACATTAGAGATCTTGAAACTTCAGGCTTCATTTATATTTGCCACATTAAACTCACATTAGCTTGAACATTATTAGTTTTTTTTGGTTTTGAAAGCTCATAAAATCTTGCCCGTTTAAGGTATCGTAATCATTTTTGAAATTTAGTAAAATTGTTATGTTTTTAATGAATAATAGAAAAAATCATTTTAATCATCCGATAGAAATTGTAAAACTAGAAAATTTTAATAAAAAAAGTGTTCAATCGAAAGATCAATACAAGGCATTAACATTTGAAAATAATTTCGAGCATATGGCTATCGTGGCTTTTCTTGACGAAGCGTATTCTGGACGTCCAATTTTGGGCCACCTTTTCGAATATTGCTGAACATATGGAATAGATTTTCCAAAAATAAGAGTATCTGAAAAATAATTTTGTCTGTATGTTTCATTCAGAGGGTGCTATATTTTAAAAAAATAATAAGTTCTTTCGAAACATTGTTATCCAAAATATCGAGCAAAATAAGGGTATATCGTACGTGACATAAAACGGAAGTAATTTTGAGGTACATGTAGAAATATGCGAAAATTTGCGAATCGTGAGAGGCGTTATGTTTTCTTTTAATTTCTTACACTAAACGAAATATTTTTCCTTTCCAATCCGTCATATTTAAATAAAAACAATCATTGGATGATTTTATAATAAATAAAATTTAATATCGTACGTGACATACCGTACGTGACAGATTTTTGTCATATAATAAAACAATATATATTCTGTAAATATATTTATAGAATAACTAAAAAAATGAATAGAAAATCTACATTCGGTTTCAATAAACAATTTTATAATACCAAATAAACAATCAGAGCCAAATTCATTTCACACTATACGCCATTTGAGAGCTTAGTTTTGACCGCAATTTTAGCCTAAAACACGTCAATTAAATTAAAAAATTAAATATATTCAGTTTAAACTATTATTTTTGCCAATAAAATGTTGTAATAAGCTTCAAATACTGACACATAGTAATATTTTAATGTTTTCTCCTATTCAAATCATCTTGAAAAAAAGTTTCAAGGGTTTTTGGGTTTTCAGTCGTGTGGAGTCTTGTGGAACTGAGATTGAAAAATTTTTAACATACATATATGTTAATAAAAATGAAACCACTAATCTTACAGTTTTGAATCTTTTTTTTATTTTATTGAAATTATTGTTCCATATTTTTATAGTTCTAATCACTAATGATGAAATTTTGAACCTTTTTCGAAAACCCTTCCATTATGGTTTTTATAGTGCTTTATGTCACTTTGTTCGAACAGTTTGTCCATCTCCGTTTAAAATCTATCTACCACACTTTTGGACACGTTTTTTGTGCTCTTCACTGGACTCAGCTACAGCCAGTTTGTAGAAATTGCCTCTCTTGGTACAAATACCACATTATTGTTTTTTTACCACTCAAGACCTTTCAAGATGCCAAATCAGGCTAAAAATAAGTGGACACATTAAGAACGAATGGAAGCATCCTCTTTTGTAAACATTCCTTGATGTAAATTTCGGTATTTATAGAGCTCTTTGTAACAAATGTTTGGCTTTTTTGCCGCAACTGCATATTGCTTGCCATACCAAGAACTTTTTGTTAAATTTTGTCTGCTATTGGGTCCTAAACTTTTCTTCAACATTCCCTCGAGCATCTGAAATATAAAAACATTTAACAAGAAGCTGCGAAAAATTTTCCATACGTACATTTCGTCATCCATTATGCAGCAGGTTCAATTTCCGAGCTCTGTCTTTGGCCTCTAAATTTTTAGCAGAGTTCCTGTCAGGAACTTTTTGAGCCTTGTATGCTTTTAAACCTTCATTAGCTTTTACTTTTCGTACCAAATAGTCCGAGTACTGACCTAACCGGGCTGCTTTCCTACCGGAGGTGTTGGGAGCTCTTTTGAAAATGCTTTCTATTTTTTTGGCTTTAGAAACATCATGTGGACCATTCCTTCTACCTGAACCAGGTTTTATATCAACGGACAAATTCTCCCGGTACTGTTTAATAACATTGGAAACAGTTTGACGACAGACCTTTGATTGTTTGGCCAACTTCTTGTAGGACCAAGTAGGGTTTTGTTGAAAATATTTTATAATTTTAGTACGCACTTTTTTCTGGTCACTCATTTTAATCAGATTAACAACAAATGAACATAATTAACATTAAACATAATAACTGACATGCTTACAATGGTAACTTGATCAAAAAAAAATCAAATAATACTTGGGTTAAAAGTTTTAATGATAAACGTTTGTTAAGAATTTTACAATCTCAGTCCTTAAGTTTGTCATTCCGTTTGTAATTTCCACAATATAATTTTCCAACCCTATAAAGTATATATATTCTGAATCGGAGATAGCGGAGTCGATTAAGCCATGTCCGTCTGTCTGTTGAAATCAACTTTCTGAATACCCCAGATATCTTCGGGATCCAAATCTGTCAGACATGCTTTCGAGAAGTTTCCTATTTAAAATCAGCAAAATCCGTCATAAATAACGGAGATATGAGCAAAAATCCGAGACAACCTCTATTTTTGGCCTATTTTTATCTTTATCTCGATTACTAAATCATAAATGAATTTTTTTTTTTACAAAAAATATTTTTTTGTCATAAATTTGTTTCACTAATAAATTAAAAAAAAAAATAATTTTTTAAAAAAAATTGGAAAAAACCTTTTAAAAACAATTTCGAAAAAAAAAAAAAATTTTTTTTTTAATTTTATTTTTAAGTATAATTTGGTGAAGGGTAATAAGATTCGGCAGAGCCGAATATAGCTCTCTTACTTGTTTTAAATCAAGTTATCACCAAATTTTTTTTCAAATTGATTTCAATAAATCGACGGTTGCGGTCACCATATGTCACTTTGCGCTAGTCAGTTGAAATTACATCTCGACCGGATCAATGTCATCGATATTTTCAAACAAAAAATCATTGATTATGACCTTAATGCGTGCTCCGGCTTCATTTTTGAAGCTACCAGTGTAAGCCGCACCAAAGGGTGCATTTTACTGGATGTAATGGAGTATGTAGGGTATGTTGTGGCATCGCTGAACACAATTTTGCGACAAAACAGTCGTTGCGCGATGAATCGATGAATAATTTTCAACGTAAATTTGGATAATTTGGTAGTGTTTTTCAAGTGTCAATCTATTCATGATGATTTGCCAGAGTATACTGATCATAAATATCAAAAAGTTAACTTTTTCGTAAGTTCTATCGGTCTTAAAAAACACTCTTTACTATTTTTACAAAATAAGTTCCTCAGTCCAAGTAAATGCCAGACCAATTCCCATAAATATGTTTATTATAATTGTTAAAGGAATTTCCAAAACTCGATTTGACATTTTATTAAATTAGTGATAAACTTGTTTAAAAAATCACTATTTTTTATCATTTCCAGAAGTACTTCAGTGCTCGTTTTATGGATTTAGAAACGTTTTACTTGTAATTTTTGAAGCTTGTTCTTATAAAATATGTCAAAATATTTATAATCCATCCAAATATTATTAAAAAAACATTTTAATTTGGAGTTTTTTTAGAAATAACAAAATATTTTTAAGGTTAGGATGGAGAATGAAAATTTCAAAATTTAAACATAAATATCTTTAGAGTATAAGAAATAAACAGGATTTTCTTTATTTTCCTATTGACTCTCTATAACAAAGTAATAAAATCCATTGAAATCTGTCCATATTTGTACAAGCTTGTATTTTAACATGGTGTGACTACCTACTAACTTCTTATGAAAGCTTATGTCATCCTCTACGAATCGGTCGCACATTATTATGCAATCGGGCAGTATTTTAGGAAATACAAATTTATTACCACTTTTTTCCGATCATGCACACTGTGCGCTCCTGGACTATATTCTCTGAAGCTATTTGAAAGTTCACAAACCACTGATGCTCTGAAAGATAAAACTCGGCGCTGTATTTTCGAGATAAAAAAGAAAAGAGTGGACATTTGCTGAGGTTTTAGTCATCATCATGGCTATTTCTACATTAATCATTTAAACTGAGATTCAATATTCTCCTCAATTTATCTATAGCAGTCTTAAAAGGGCAATAAAACCCTGCAAGTGTCGCAGTGGCCTAAGTGAACCATCTGGTCTAAGCTGAAGCATATAAGTAATATGCTTCCACACCAAAATCTTCCAAAAATCCCCTCTTTTCTAAATCGTGATTTTTTTATGAAAAATCCAGCCATGATTGCATTACAAAATTCCGAAATTGAATATCTTAATCCTAAAAAACCTAAGAACAGACAGAGAAAACGTTGCATTGATTATTTTTCTTCCTCATCATCACCACTTCCACAGTAATCGTTTAAACGGAGATTTAATATTCTCCAACATACAGCTACCAGATCCCATAGCCGAAGTTGCCGGTCTTTAGTAATCCCAAAAATTAGATTCACAAAACGATCATGCAGAAACGAACTAACAAGTTATGTTGTCCTACATCCCGAAATATAAAACAGAGAAACTAATAGGCCTATTTTTTTACCACTGATGTTTAAAGGGTAAAACATGCTTGAAAATATCTCACTCTATGCATTGAAATTTTCAAATTATTTTTGATTACTGGAAAAAAATCATATTCTTGTTTAACGCTTTTTTTTCTTTGTAACTCATTTTACAGTTTACAACATTTTTAATATATCTATCAATCATTTATATCAATTTTACCGCATCATAAACTTCCTTTCACTCACAACTACTTTTAACCATCAACTTCCTGTTTGCCTATAGAGAAAATCACTAACAAATATCTGTTATTTAGCCTAAACAAAATAATAATCGCCATAATAATGATATGGCTAATCAAACCGTTGCATCACAAACAAAAAAAAAAAAAAATACCCACAATTATTGCAAAATAAGCCCACAAAAAGACACACCAAGCCGCACACAACATGCCGCCAAAACCATTAACGGTAACAAAACAAGTGCTATGTGCAACATAAACAAAACAGTTGATGCCCCATCCAGAACTCCAGAGTCACAATACAAAGAAAGGCGCGCGCTCTAGAAAATGTTTACAGCTGACCAACCTAAAAATAACCCAAAACACAGATGGGAAGATGGAGTAGAGAAACAATGTAAGCAGTAACCAAAACAACAGCAACATTAATAACCAGGGCAAGTTTTTGCATATTTTACAAGTTTTTTTTGAAAAATTTTTTGCAGAACCGTGCATAAATATGCATATTTCGAACGTCGACTATAAATTCTTTAAAGAAAATATTGCTTTTGAGTTCTTTACCCACAACCAGACATCGAATATTGGTTGTAAATCCCACAACATATAATATATACGAGTATTTTGGGTCCTTATGAAAGTTACAGACAATCTTTCTATGTTCGTCTGTCTTGAAAGGAAAAAATATGTATTTTTGTCATGAATTTTTTTATAATTTTTTTTTTTAGCTTTTTATGTAACAAATAAAGATAACACAGTGCAACATTGTTGAAGTCATCGAGTGCAATCTCCTTCTCTTGTTGAATTTCTCGAAGTACTTTTCGAAACTAACAAAACTCCATTGAGTTTTTTTAGCTTTATCTGTTGTTCGGATCTTATTTTGCCTAAAACTTGATTTTTCCGAAGAACATGCAATTTTTCTTACGGTTATATCTCGGAAACCAATTGGAATTTTGTTTTCATGTCTTCGGCACAATTGTAGTTATAGACTAGAAAAAAATTTATAAAACAAATTAAACCAAAAAAAATGCATCTAGTACCAATTGCTCAAATATCGAAAATGTTTTTTTATATCTTTTTTCACCATATTTGGCCAATAGCTACCAAACTGTGGGAAATTCATTAAAGTTATCTTCGTAAACAAATAATCCTTTAATTCATAATTCTTCAGAACATTATAATAATGGAAAAAGCTTTTTTCACATTTTACAGCTGTATTTTCATGAATTAGTACATCAATGAGGTGAAGTTCGTACATCAATGGCATATCTCTTTCGGTCTGTCTTTCAAATCTATCGTCCTCCGCGACTTCCCTTGTATCGTTTTTCCATTGGCAGCGATTCCATTAGGTGACCTGTTCGTCCGATTCGGTGGGCAATTGGTGTAAGAACTCATCAAAGTGATGATGCAGAAACTGTAAATTCAATTGTTCGACATTTTATCAATTTTGAGGCACTAGATGCAGTTTTTTCGGGTTAATTTCTTTTACACTTTTCCTAGTCTATAACTACAATTGTGCCGAAGACAGGAAAACAAACTTCCAATTGGTTTCCGAGATATAATCATGAGAACAATAGCATCTTCGGAAAAATCAAGTTTTTGCCAAAATAGCCATAAAATCCGAACTGCAGCTAAAACTATCTGCTTTCGATAAGCAACTCGAGAAATTCCACATGAGAAGGAGTTTGCATTTTATGTGTTGCACTGTGTAATTTAATTCTGTAAAGTGGAAAAACAATTTATTGTTCTTTTGTATTAAAGTAAAGTTAATTTAAAGTCGTATTTTAGGTTTTTCCTAGGCATATCCATTTTTTTTAATATTTTTTGCTTTCTTTTTTGTGCATATTTAAACTTGCCCTGTTAATAACATAAAATGAAATGAAACACCACACTATTTCTTGTATCACTAATTTGTTCGTACATTCAAGTGTAACCAGAATAACTGCATTGTTTTTGAGCCAACAGGGCTGAGAGTTGCCAGGTAAGGAGTTTTTGTTGAGTTTAAAGGGAAAATCTAAACTAAACCTAAAACTGGCTATAGCTTTTTTAATGTGTGTTTAAAATTCTGTGATCAAAAACGGAATTAAATTCAGTTATAACTAGAGTTTCCATTTCGGTTTTAAACGAAACCGCGGTTTTTCAAGGCCTAAAACCGAAATCGAAAATTATTCTTCGGTTTTAAATTTTAATCTATTTTCAGTAGAAAAATTCAAGATTTAGAAATGAGAAACAAACTTTTTCATCCAATTATTTATCCAATATCTCTAAACACAGATCGGTAAAAATATCTTAAGATTTGTTTAAATTTTTTAAATTGTATTACAATAATTTCTTCAGATTAGGTAAAAGTCTACCTCTCGCAGGCTAGGCAAGGAAACCAGTTAATAAAGCATAACACAACATATTGATCTACGAGTATTTCCTGACAATTAAACTTCAAATGACTGTTTATTTATTTAATTTAAAAAAAATGTTTGCAATAGTTTTATAACAAAGTCTTAGTTATTTTCAAATATCCGTTAAAACTATGGACTACTAGCTGACCCGGTGCGCTTCGCCACCCCAATTGGAAGAAAGAAATAGTACTATTAAGTCTCCCTTTGTGAATTAATAATAATTCAGGAAAAAATGTATCTAGTTTCATTGTAATGTGGATTCTAGCTCATTCTATTATTAGAATAAAAACAGTACCATAAAGACCCACATTTTGTATTCCTACTCAGCATCATGAATGTCATTTTTCTGTGTCCATTATAGAACATACAAAAGAAATTGTGAATTCAAACTCATTCAGCATCATTTGTGCCTAATGTTCAATTTTAAGGTTTATTATTATAAAATATTCAAAAAGTACATTTACAATAAAGAAATAGTAACATTAATTATCCCTTTTGAATTCGCATTCACTAAACCATGAATGCTTAATTTCGTGTTCGTAATCGTTATAAAATAGTCAAATATTCAAGTCCCTTTTTTATATTCAAACTCAGTCAGGATCATGTGTGTTTAATTTCCTGCTTATAGGTTTATTATTATCGACATTTCAATAATAGTTTTTGTTACCTCAATATCAATATGCCCTCTATCCTTGATTCTTTCTTTACACAGCCAACTATTATAAGTAAAATAATTTAATATACTAAAAAGTACCATTAGAAGAAAAACCGAACCGAAACCGATCTGTTTTAAATTTTTTAAAACCGAATTCGCGGTTTTGAAATTCCTCGGTTTTTTGGAAACTCTATTTATAACCATAGCTAAATACACATAGATCGGAAACTTTCTAGTCAAAGACCTAACTCAGTTGTAAAAAACTTAAGTGGTGAGAAAAAAAAACGTTTTTTTTTTGATCACTTAGAAAATGGATTTTTTGTGAAAGCCTAAAATCGTCTATAACTTCGTTAATATGCGTCTAAATGGAAAAACGAAGCTATATTGTCATCACCAATATTTTCAAAAAAAATTATTTTTTGAGTAAAAACCTAAATTGTTTAAGTCTAAATGGAAATAGGATGACCAACGTCCTTCAAAAATGGATTTTTTTAATGAAAACCTAAATTGCTTGTAACTTTGAATAATGCATATAAATAGAAGAAATACGTTATTCTATAAACACTCACATTGTCCTTCGAAAATGGATTTTTTTAGGTGAAATCTAGTATAGTTTATTTTTTAGTGAAAATCTATTATTTATTAAGCTATTTATTTTCATAAAATACGTGATTACCGATATATTTCATCAAAAAAATATTTTTTTTTGGTGAAAATCTAAAAATGGCTATAACTTTGTTAATATGCCTCTACATGGAAAAAGGAATGTATTTTGTAAAAACAAAAATATTGTTACGAATTTGCAATAGCGATTTGAATTTAACGGTCTGTAACGACTGCCTACAACATTCATCATGTTTATAAACACTGCCATCAGTAGAAGCTTCTACTTATCAACAATGTTGATAGCATGCGGTTATTAGCATTGTTTTGTATTTGTAAGTATGGCAACACTAAATGTTTAAGCTGCTAGCATTAACATCGAAAGCTCTAGAATTCGAACATACAAGTTTTGACCGTTAAGAACAATCTAGACTACTTGGATGAAGATGGCAGGGTGTATAAATAGTGACTGCGGTTGCAGACGTTAGTGAGTTTTATCATAGGCGCTGTTAGAGTTAACATCAACTGTCTTGTACATTTAATTCGTGCATTATAAACGTGTGTGTGTGTGTATTAAAAACACATACCCAGCAGTTCTAGCAGACAGTCCCGAACTAGTGATTTTACCCATCATTTAGGGTTCGAACTAGTTACTTCAATAGCTACGTGACTAGTTATTTTAACACGTGCATAACCCTTATTGACTACAATGAAACTGTCCAATAGCATGTCCACAGTAGTCAACGCATTGGATTAACATACTGGTTAAATAACGTCAGTTACCTTACTGGCTAGCTAACTGGTAATTTGATCAGCTACGTAACTAGTTATTTTAACATGAACGAGTGCTAATTGACCTCAAATAGTCAGCTAAAAGACATATCATCGGCAGTCCAATAAACGGTTGCTTGTAAACAAATCTTTCTTCAACAACTATCCAAAGGATTGCTTCTGGTGGGTAAAATAACTACTTTCTAAAGTGCAGTATAAAATAAACGTTTAGAGTGACTTCACTATAGGTTACTAAGAGACACTAAAGTGACTATTGACTTCATGCTATGTTAAGCAAAACTAAAAATTAATTGTATGAGAATTATATCAACACAGTTTGATATAACAACATGTTTAAAGTGACTACACTCCAGATTACTTAGAGACACTTAAGTGACAATTGTCTTCACGCTAGATTCCCTGGGATGTATAAAGTAACCAATTGTCTTATCTCTCCACTAAAAAGAGCACATACGTGTCAAATGACCAAAATATATAAATTGGAGTCAGCCAAGTGACAAGACATTTGTGACGATTACTGTCTATAAGGGATACATTGACCACATGCTTAACATTTGAATAAATAAAGAGTTGTTACAATTTTAAACTAAGTACTAAACTGCTTTTATTTGCAATCAAAAGTATCCGGTTTATTTAAAGGAAATAAACCCACAACGTTTTCAAAAGGTGAAAACGTAACAATATTTTTTTTTTTATAGTGAAAACCTAAAATGCTTGCAATTGAAATTGGAGTCTATTTGGTGATCACCAATATTTTTCACAAAAAATCTATTTTCGAATCTGCTTTTAACATTTTTAACATTTAATGAAAAAAGGAAAGGAAAAAATTATTCTGTGATATTTTCTATATGCGTCTAAATGAAAATAGGAATTTATTATCACCAAATTTTGCTAAATCCCTTGTAACTTTGATAATATGTGTCTAAATTGAAAAAGGACTTTATTCTTAATCACGCACATGTTCCTTATAAAATAGCTTATTGAATGAAAAATTTAAATTAACTCAATTTTGTTAATATGCGCCTAAATTAAAAAAAAAAAATTAATTGAATAAATTTTCTGAATCAAATCCTAAATTGCATATAAATAAGCATTTTGAAGTAAAATATAACAAAATATGCATTATCGATAAAATATGCAAAAATTTTAAGTAACAAATCGATGGTATTTGGACGTTCAAAAAAAAACATGCATTTTCCACATACTTTCCACCAACAATTGATTTTTTGAGAGAAATTGCTTGTAACTTTCTTAATATGCTTCTAAATAGAAAAGGGACGTTGTTCTTAAATCACTCATATTTTCCTTCGAAAATCGATTTTTCAGAGAAATGATCATGAATTTCTCACATTTCAACAACACACAACAATGATATTACATACATAGTGTTTGACTGAAGCTCATTTCCGTATAAACATTTTCTTGGCAACCCTTTTCACACACAAACTCATTTAAAAGATAACTCAATAACAACAACAATAATAAAAATAATAATAAAAAATAACAACAAACATCAAATGTAAAACTCACCTTTCCGGTTTCTTGAAATGTTTGCAATTCATCCTTTTGCACCTGTATTTCGTGTATATTACAACCTACATGCGAATGGCACTTGATCATGACATTGTACAAATCATCCAACCATTTGATCGCCATGCAGGCATCCTGCTCATACGTATAAATGTGTGTCACCTGTTCCAAGGTGAGTTTTTGCAATTCCACGCTATCGCTAAAGATTTTGCGGCGCGCCAATGTTGTGTCTAAAATTTCCCGCACACTGCAAATATCATCGCTGTAGTCGATGTGTAGGTCACGGCCAAGAGCATCTTTAACGGGCATTGACAGTATGTCGCTGAGTTTTTCACCCTCCTTTATTAGTTCACGTTCCATGGCGACTGTTTTGGGGATAAGAACAGAAAGAAAGAAAAAAAAAACAATTTTTAACTTTTTTAGTTGCAACCACAAGAATGTTGTATGCTGTGTTGTACTCACCCAAACTTAGTTGACTGCTTTTCAGTTTTTGCAATGTGCCAGATGCTTTTGTAAAGTCTTCCATCTTACCACCACCACTACCACCCATGACTAGCGATTCAAATACCTCTGTGGTTTTATCAAAATATTCTGTTACCAGCCGATAAAACCTCAATGAAGTAATTAATATATTACGTCTTCTCTCCAGACGTGTTGCAAACGAACGACACACAAACTGCATGAATTCTTTTTGCGATAGCAGGTCCCTGTACGCCGTAGTCTCTTTCGATCCAATGTAAGTTTCTATTTTGTACAACAGCTCCGCATAGAAACCATATGTTTCACGACATTCCAATTCGAAATTGTCATGGGCTGAACGTAGGTTTTCACAGTTCTTCACATCACAACCAATGGCGGTTTGACGATTTAGCATTTGTTCTGCAGTATTCAGAATCCAATTGGTAACAAAGGCCACCCCTTCTTCCAGGGTGGCCAGTTCTCTAGCCTCTCTTACCGTCTGTATGAGTTCCAACCAGGCTGTACGTAAATCTGTTTGCCGCTTCTCAATTTCATTTAAACGCATCTCAATACGTGCCCGTTCACAATTCAAGTCTGGCGGTAAAGTGCGTTTAATCAAACCATTTGCGGTTGCAACAGGTGTATGAACATCATGGTCAGTTGTTGTTGTTGTTGTAGCTGCTGCAATCGTTGTTGTATTTGTTTTGTGTGCGGTTGCATTGAAATTGTTTCTACTGTTGTTGCTATTGTTGTTTACGGGCGGTGTTGGCGCATAGACTTCATTGAAACGTGTTAAGATACGATTGCCTTTGAAAATAAAATTTAAATGGAAATGGAAACTAAATAAATTTAAAATTGATTTACATGTGTTTTATTAGTGGAAGATTAAGATTTATTTCCCAAACATAAATAAATACTCTTAATTAACTCAATGGTGAAACTATACAACTTTCTTTTTTTTCTCATTTTATTTTATATGATGAAAACGTTTTAATGTTTTATGGTGCTGTGTGAAGAAATATTTGAAAAATTTTGTTTAAAAAAGGAAAAGTGATCGTATTGAAAATGCATAAAATTGATTTAAATTACAGTCAAAAGCGAGCCAACATATCATTAGTAAATCAATAATTGGAGATTGTTAAAATAAGTCTGAGTTGAAAAAGGAAGCTTTTTTAAGATCACTAATATTCAATATCCAACAAAAAATATTTTTTTACTGAAAACCTAACTCCATCGAAAATCGATTGTACAAAAATTACACAATTGAAATCAGATTCAGACCAGCAGATATGAATCATTAAGTTATACTAACATTTAAATAGTTAAAGTTTTAAAATTATCTTCAGAGAAAACGATAGTTGTTAACGCCCCATTTTTAGAGCCTACATCATGAATTTTTTAACTATAAAAATACCCCTAAACTTTTTTGAAATTATAATTCTCAATTGCTGGTAGAGAAATGCTGATACATTACTGCCTGTTTCTCGATGTCGAAATGCTGTTTCCATAACAAATCTTCAAAATACCTTTTGTCAAGATAATAAAAACTTCAAAAATCTAAAATCCTTAATAACTTTGTAAATAAGCGTTTAATCGAAAAAAGGAGCTCGATCTGTGATCACTAATTTTTCTGATAAAAAATCGATTTTTCATATAAAAAACTTACAAAATCTAAAATCCTTAATATTTCCGTAAATAAGCTTTTAATCGATAAAAGGAGCTCGATCAGTGATCACTCATATTTCTGACCAAAAATCGATTTTTCATATGAAAAACCTCAAAAATCTAAAATCCTTAATAACTTTGTAAATAAGCGTTTAATCTATAAAAAGAGCTCGATCTGTGATCACTCATATTTCTATACAAAAATCAGGTTTTCATATGAAAAACTTCAAAAATATAAAATCTTTTATAACTTTGTAAATATGCGTTTAATCGATAAAAGAAGCTCGATCTGTGATCACTCATATTTCTAAACAAAAATCGATTTTTCATATGAAAAACTTCAAACATCTAAAATCCTTAATAACTTTGTAAATAAGCGTTAAATCGATAAAAGGAGCTCGATCTGTGATCACTCATATTTCTGCCAAAAATCGATTTTTCATATGAAAAACTTAAAAAATCTAAAATCCTTAATAACTTTGTAAATAAGCGTTTAATCTATAAAAGGAGCTCGATCTGTGATTACTCAAATTTCTAAACAAAAATCGATGTTTCATATGAAAAACTTCAAAAGTCTAAAATCATTAATAACTTCGTAAATAAGCGTTTAATCGATAAAAGGAGCTCGATATGTGATCACTAATTTTTCTGATAAAAATCGATTTTTCATATGAAAAAAAAAATCAAAAATCTAAAATCCTTAATAACTTTGTAAATAAGCGTTTAATCGACAAAAGTAGCTCGATCTGTGATCACTCATATTTCTAAACAAAAATCGGGTTTTCATATGAAAAAACCCAAAAATCTAAAATCCTTAATATATTTGTAAATAAGCGTTTAATCGATAAAAGAAGCTCGATCTGTGATCACTCATATTTCTAAACAAAAATCGAATTTTCATATGAAAAGCTTCAAAAATCTAAAATCCTTAATAACTTTGTAAACAAGCGTTTAATCAATAAAAGGAGCACGATCTGTGATCACTCATATTTCTGCCAAAAGTCTTTCATATGAAAAACTTCAGAAATCTAAAATCCTTAATAACTATGTAAATAAGCGGTTAATCGATAAAAGAAGCTCGATCTGTGATCACTCATATGTCTAAACAAAAATCGATTTTTAATATGAAAAACTTCAAAAATCTAAAATCCTTCATAACTTTGTAAATAAGCGTTTAATCGATAAAAGAAGCCCGATCTGTGATCACTAATTTTTCTAATAAAAAATCGATTTTTCATATGAAAAACTTCAAAAATCTAGAATCCTTAATAACTTTGTTTATAAGCGTTTAATCGAAAAAAGAAGCTCGATCTGTGATCACTCATATTTCTAAACAAAAATCGATTTTTCATATGAAAAAACCCAAAAATCTAAAATCCTTAATAACTTTGTAAATAAGCGTTTAATGGATAAAAGGAGCTCGATCTGTGATCACTCATATTACTAAACAAAAATCGATTTTTCATATGAAAAACTTCAAAAATATAAAATCCTTAATAACTTTGTAAATAAGCGTTTAATGGATAAAAGGAGCTCGATATGTGATCACTAGGGGGCGGATTTATATGCAAATGCATGTTTTTTCTCGTATGTCCAAATGCCATGTAGAATAATTATCTATCCGAATCACACATTTTGCTGAAAAATGGCATCGATTTGTTAGGGCATATTTTTGCATATTTTATTGAAAATGCATATTTGGTTATATTTGTCTTCAAAATGCATATTAATAATTATATTTTCCCAATTTTAAATAAAAATATAATATTTTGCCTTCGATGAACAATATCCAAAAAAAGTCTGAATATTAAAAACTTTATATTTTTCATACACATGTTGTCGACTAACTTCTTTCGACATCTAGAAACGAACATTAAGTCTTCTTCATTTCTCTATCAGACATTAAAAATTATCATTTCAAGGTATTTGGTTTCAAAAAAAAATTATATATTTTATTTTAATAGGTGTCAAAAATTAATTAATTATAGCATATTTATATTTTTTTTTGTGGAGTTTCATTCTATAAGAAATAGTTTACTCAAATATATTGTAACTTCACATACACAGTTTGTTATGAGATGAAAATCGTGATTGAATTCTACTTTGAGCACAATCAACATTTGATGATTTTAAAATCTAATGTGCTGTTTTTCTAATCCAAACGAGTACTTTGAGTGGAAATTTTACATGTATTTTGTTTTTGTTACAATAACAAAACACATGTTAAATTTCCACTCAAAGTACTCGTTTGCTATAGTAAAACAGCACATAAGTCACTTTATAAGCGCTCAGAAGATTATGGCGTTAAATGAGTATTCTTAGAAATAAGAATAAGAATTATAATATTAAAAATGAACTGTGTACTTGTTAGTATATTGAAACGACTCCAAACTGCGAAAGACTAATAGGTTTAAACTTTATTGTGTAATTTTTGGGCATTGAGCGATCTATTGTTAATTATTTTATGTTTTTTCATAAAAATAAGTGCATATTTTTAGAATTTTTGGGTCATATTTTGATTTTTTTTAAGCATATTTTAGGCGCATATTTTCCAATAATAAATGCATAAAAATCCGCCCCCTAGTGATCACTCATATTACTAAACAAAAATCGATTTTTCATATGCAAAACTTTAAAAATCTAAAATCCTTAATAACTTTGTAAATAAGCGTTTAATCGATAAAAGAAGCCCGATCTGTGATCACTAATTTTTCTAATAAAAAATCGATTTTTCATATGAAAAACTTCAAAAATCTAGAATCCTTAATAACTTTGTTTATAAGCGTTTAATCGAAAAAAGAAGCTCGATCTGTGATCACTCATATTTCTAAACAAAAATCGATTTTTCATATGAAAAAACCCAAAAATCTAAAATCCTTAATAACTTTGTAAATAAGCGTTTAATGGATAAAAGGAGCTCGATCTGTGATCACTCATATTACTAAACAAAAATCGATTTTTCATATGAAAAACTTCAAAAATATAAAATCCTTAATAACTTTGTAAATAAGCGTTTAATGGATAAAAGGAGCTCGATCTGTGATCACTCATATTACTAAACAAAAATCGATTTTTCATATGAAAAACTTCAAAAATATAAAATCCTTAATAACTTTGTAAATAAGCGTTTAATGGATAAAAGGAGCTCGATATGTGATCACTCATATTACTAAACAAAAATCGATTTTTCATATGCAAAACTTTAAAAATCTAAAATCCTTAATAACTTTGTAAATAAGCGTTTAATCAATAAAAAGAGCTCGATATGTGATCACTGATAAATCTGAACAAAAATTGATTTTTCATATGAAAAACTTCAAAAATCTAAAATCCTTAATAACTTTGTAAATAAGCGGTTAATCGAGAAAAGGAGCTCGATCAGTTACAACATATATTTCTGACCAAAAATCGATTTTTCATATAAAAAGCTTCAAAAATCTAAAATCCTTAATAACTTTGTAAATAAGCGTTAAATCGATAAAAGAAGCTCGATCTGTGATCACTAGTTTTTCTAATAAAAAATCGATTTTTCATATGTGTTTAATCGATAAAAGGAGCTCGATCTGTGTTCACTCATATTTCGTACCGAAAGCCGATTTTTCATATGAAAAACTTCAAAAATCTAAAATGCTTAATAACTTTGTAAATAAGCGATTAATCGATAAAAGGAGCTCGATCTGTGATCACTCCTATTTCTGACCAAAAATCGATTTTTCATATGAAAAGCTTCAAAAATCTAAAACCATTATTAACTTTGTAAATAAGCGTTTAATCTATAAAAGGAGCTCGATCTGTGATCACTCATATTTCTAAACAAAAATCGATTTTTCATATGAAAAACTTCAAAATTCTAAAATCCTTAATAACTTTGTAAATAAGCGATTAAAAAGGAGCTCGATATGTGATCACTAATTTTTTTGATAAAAAATCGATTTTTCATATGAAAAAATCAAAAAATCTAAAATCCTTAATAACTTTGTTTATAAGCTTTTAATTGAGAAAAGGAGTTCGATCTGTGATCACTCATATTTCTAACCAAAAATGGATTTTTCATATGAAAAGCTTCAAAAATCTAAAATCCTTAATAACTTTGTTTATAAGCGTTTAATCGAATAAAGGAGCTCGATCTGTGATCACAAATTTTTCTAATAAAAAATCGATTTTTCATATGCGTTTAATCGATAAAAGGAGCTCGATCTATGGTCACTCACATATCTGACCAAAAATCGATTTTTCATATGAAAAACTTCAAAAATCTAAAATCCTTAATAACTTTGTAAACAAGCGTTTAATCAATAAAAGGAGCACGATCTGTGATCACTCATATTTCTAAACAAAAATCGATTTTTTATATCAAAAACTTCAAAAATCTAAAATCATTATTAACTTTGTAAATAAGCGTTTAATCGATAAAAGGAGCTCGATCTGTGATCACTCATATTTCTAAACAAAAATCGGGTTTTCATATGAAAAACCCAAAAATCTAAAATCCTTAATAACTTTGTAAATAAGCGTTTAATCGATAAAAGAAGCTCGATCTAAGATCACTAATTTTTCTAATAAAAAATCGATTTTTCATATGAAAAACTTCAAAAATCTAAAATCCTTAATAACTTTTTAAATAAGCGTTTAATCGAGAAAAGGAGCTCGATCTGTGATCACTCATATTTCTAAACAAAAATCGATTTTTCATCTGAAAGTCTTCAAAAATCTAAATTCGATCAGTGATCACTCATATTTCTGACCAAAAATCGATTTTTCATATGAAGAACTTCAAAAATCTAAAATCCTTAATAACTTTGTAAATAAGCGTTTAATCGATAAAAGAAGCTCGATCTGTGATCACTCATATTTCTAAACAAAAATCTGGTTTTCATATGAAAAACTTCAAAAATATAAAATCTTTAATAACTTTGTAAATAAGCGTTTAATCGATAAAAGAAGCTCGATCTGTGATCACTCATATTTCTAAACAAAAATCGGGTTTTCATATGAAAAACTTCAAAAATCTAAAATCCTTAATAACTTTGTAAATAAGCGTTTAATCGAAAAAAGGAGCTCATATTTCTAACCAAAAATCGATTTTTCATATGAAAAAAGTAAAAAATCTAAAATCTTCAATTACTTTGTAAATAAGCGTTTAATCGAAAAAAGGAGCACGATCTCTGATCACTCATATTTCTAACCAAAATCGATTTTTCATATGAAAAACTTCAAAAATCAAAAATCCTTAATAATTATCTCGATCTGTGATCACTCATATTTCGTACCAAAAATCGATTTTTCATATGAAAAAAATTCAAAAATCTAAAAACTAATAACTTTGTAAAGCGTTTAATTGAGAAAAGGAGATCGATCTGTGACCACTCATATTTCTAAACAAAAATCGATTTTTCATATGAAAAAACCCAAAAATCTAAAATCCTTAATAACTTTGTAAATAAGCGTTTAATGGATAAAAGGAGCTCGATCTGTGATCACTCATATTACTAAACAAAAATCGATTTTTCATATGAAAAACTTCAAAAATATAAAATCCTTAATAACTTTGTAAATAAGCGTTTAATGGATAAAAGGAGCTCGATCTGTGATCACTCATATTACTAAACAAAAATCGATTTTTCATATGAAAAACTTCAAAAATATAAAATCCTTAATAACTTTGTAAATAAGCGTTTAATGGATAAAAGGAGCTCGATATGTGATCACTCATATTACTAAACAAAAATCGATTTTTCATATGCAAAACTTTAAAAATCTAAAATCCTTAATAACTTTGTAAATAAGCGTTTAATCAATAAAAAGAGCTCGATATGTGATCACTGATAAATCTGAACAAAAATTGATTTTTCATATGAAAAACTTCAAAAATCTAAAATCCTTAATAACTTTGTAAATAAGCGGTTAATCGAGAAAAGGAGCTCGATCAGTTACAACATATATTTCTGACCAAAAATCGATTTTTCATATAAAAAGCTTCAAAAATCTAAAATCCTTAATAACTTTGTAAATAAGCGTTAAATCGATAAAAGAAGCTCGATCTGTGATCACTAGTTTTTCTAATAAAAAATCGATTTTTCATATGTGTTTAATCGATAAAAGGAGCTCGATCTGTGTTCACTCATATTTCGTACCGAAAGCCGATTTTTCATATGAAAAACTTCAAAAATCTAAAATGCTTAATAACTTTGTAAATAAGCGATTAATCGATAAAAGGAGCTCGATCTGTGATCACTCCTATTTCTGACCAAAAATCGATTTTTCATATGAAAAGCTTCAAAAATCTAAAACCATTATTAACTTTGTAAATAAGCGTTTAATCTATAAAAGGAGCTCGATCTGTGATCACTCATATTTCTAAACAAAAATCGATTTTTCATATGAAAAACTTCAAAATTCTAAAATCCTTAATAACTTTGTAAATAAGCGATTAAAAAGGAGCTCGATATGTGATCACTAATTTTTTTGATAAAAAATCGATTTTTCATATGAAAAAATCAAAAAATCTAAAATCCTTAATAACTTTGTTTATAAGCTTTTAATTGAGAAAAGGAGTTCGATCTGTGATCACTCATATTTCTAACCAAAAATGGATTTTTCATATGAAAAGCTTCAAAAATCTAAAATCCTTAATAACTTTGTTTATAAGCGTTTAATCGAATAAAGGAGCTCGATCTGTGATCACAAATTTTTCTAATAAAAAATCGATTTTTCATATGCGTTTAATCGATAAAAGGAGCTCGATCTATGGTCACTCACATATCTGACCAAAAATCGATTTTTCATATGAAAAACTTCAAAAATCTAAAATCCTTAATAACTTTGTAAACA
Organism: Calliphora vomitoria; assembly: GCA_942486065.2. Taxonomy (NCBI): domain Eukaryota; kingdom Metazoa; phylum Arthropoda; class Insecta; order Diptera; family Calliphoridae; genus Calliphora; species Calliphora vomitoria. The sequence goes on along the minus strand of OW818031.2, from coordinate 36,687,840 downwards.
AGCGTTTAATCAATAAAAGGAGCACGATCTGTGATCACTCATATTTCTAAACAAAAATCGATTTTTTATATCAAAAACTTCAAAAATCTAAAATCATTATTAACTTTGTAAATAAGCGTTTAATCGATAAAAGGAGCTCGATCTGTGATCACTCATATTTCTAAACAAAAATCGGGTTTTCATATGAAAAACCCAAAAATCTAAAATCCTTAATAACTTTGTAAATAAGCGTTTAATCGATAAAAGAAGCTCGATCTAAGATCACTAATTTTTCTAATAAAAAATCGATTTTTCATATGAAAAACTTCAAAAATCTAAAATCCTTAATAACTTTTTAAATAAGCGTTTAATCGAGAAAAGGAGCTCGATCTGTGATCACTCATATTTCTAAACAAAAATCGATTTTTCATCTGAAAGTCTTCAAAAATCTAAATTCGATCAGTGATCACTCATATTTCTGACCAAAAATCGATTTTTCATATGAAGAACTTCAAAAATCTAAAATCCTTAATAACTTTGTAAATAAGCGTTTAATCGATAAAAGAAGCTCGATCTGTGATCACTCATATTTCTAAACAAAAATCTGGTTTTCATATGAAAAACTTCAAAAATATAAAATCTTTAATAACTTTGTAAATAAGCGTTTAATCGATAAAAGAAGCTCGATCTGTGATCACTCATATTTCTAAACAAAAATCGGGTTTTCATATGAAAAACTTCAAAAATCTAAAATCCTTAATAACTTTGTAAATAAGCGTTTAATCGAAAAAAGGAGCTCATATTTCTAACCAAAAATCGATTTTTCATATGAAAAAAGTAAAAAATCTAAAATCTTCAATTACTTTGTAAATAAGCGTTTAATCGAAAAAAGGAGCACGATCTCTGATCACTCATATTTCTAACCAAAATCGATTTTTCATATGAAAAACTTCAAAAATCAAAAATCCTTAATAATTATCTCGATCTGTGATCACTCATATTTCGTACCAAAAATCGATTTTTCATATGAAAAAAATTCAAAAATCTAAAAACTAATAACTTTGTAAAGCGTTTAATTGAGAAAAGGAGATCGATCTGTGACCACTCATATTTCTAAACAAAAATCGATTTTTCATATGAAAAACTTTAAAAATCTAAAATCCTTAATTACTTTGTAAATAAGCGTTGAATCGATAAAAGGAGTTCGATCTGTGATCACTGCCGAAAATCATTTTTTCATATGAAAAAACTTTGACAATAATTTTTTTTTTTTTTTGTGAAAACTAACTTTGCTTCTAAATGAAAAACAAACGTTATTCTGTGATCACTCATATTTTCTTTCAAAAAATTGATTTGACTGAGTGAAAACTTAGTTATTCTTAAATATAAAACTACTTGTCTTATAATTCTTCATTAAAGTCAATACGAATTGAGTGTTACACAAAAATAAAACTCCAACTACCTGTACAGTCAATGGAATCATAGTTGTAGTTCAATTACGAGCAACAATTGGCCAAGTTTAAACGAAAACACGTTTTAAAAAAGTTGTTGCTATTTAATGTTGATGTTTTTTGTAGTTGTTGTACGTGTCTAAGGTGTTGCTGTGTTCGTGTCATACATGTCACTCATGCTGGTGGTTGGGTGAAGTTTTTTAATGTAATGAAGCCGAGACCGAAACTGAAACTTAATAACGATCAACGACTCATTTGGCTTACGCATGTGCGTGTGGTAATTTGTTTGTTGTTCTTGTTGTAATGGAGTAATGGTTATAAACATTGAAACGTTTTGTTCTTATTATTTGCTATTAAAGCTTAAAACTTTTGTGATTTGTTTAGAATATCAATTAATATAATAGAGAGAGAGACAGGGAACAATGGATGAAAAAGGAATTCAGGCTACGCCTAATAGCCGCTTGAAAATTAGAAATCTAGGAATAGTGTTACTAGTCATACTTTAGTTAGAATTCTTTAAGTTAAAGAAGTTTATTTTTTGATATTTTAAGTTGTAATGGTATTTATTTCAATTGGACTGCTTTAATAAATTGAAAACATTAATTGTGAAATCTAGTTGTCCAAAACAACTGTATTAATTGAATTTTTATCTGACCCAAATCTATAATCTTCTATATTAATGCATGTTATTGCTTACAAATAAAATTGTTCATGTTTTAAATCCTACATGTTTCTTTGCGCAAAACTTCTTTAAACAAATTTAACTTAACTACATTTTTATTATTTTGTTTGTCATCATACCTGGTGAAACCTAAACTAGTTGTTCAAACTTTATAATAAAAAGTTCGAACAACAAACCAAGTTGGTTGTGTCAAACTTTTAAAAATGTTCGATAGGCTGGAAAACTGGTTTGATAGATTTTTGCAATTGGAATTTCAAGTAAGTTAAATTAACAAGTTTTTTTCATTAAATATAAAATAAAATTTACTGATTTAGATTCAGTTTAGATGGAAGAGGACATCTTTAAAATTGTTATTAAGGCACAAGGATCCTTAAAACTATTCCATTTTTAAGAAATTAAATGTTAGTGACCGAAGTGAGTTTTGTCTTAAAATTATCCATAATACAATTTGTTAAAAGTTCTTCTAAATAGTTATGTAACATAAAAATGTTAACGGTATCTCCCTCTACAGTTGCAGACTTCACAGTGGTTTGCATATATTTATCTATTAAAACATTTATCATATTCCAATTGACAATACAAGTTTTCAACAACATTTTTGTTAAAATAACTGACAACATTTGAAATTAATAAATCATTTTACATCAGCACTACATAGTAAACTGATATAATTATCACATCAATTATGAATTAAAACAACTCAAAGAAATTTTACTTTTTAGATCAACCAAGACCTACTTATTAAAAGTTTACATCGTTATTTACACAATTTTATTTGCTACAAAATACCCTCCGAACAACATGTCTAAAACAAATAACTGTTCAATACCAATTAGGCAGAAATTTAAAAAAAAAAAAAAAAAAACGCAACTACAACGACATAAAAACAACTATCATTATTAAAAAAAAAAATTTCAAAGCCACAAGGCAAATTTTATGTTTGAAACTCAGGTATGGAAAGTGGAGATTTTAAAATAGTACCTACTGAACTCCAATCAAAACAAAATACATTTTTAATATTGAAAGCACTAAACTACTATGATACATGATATACGCACTTAATGAGTTAACAGAAAGGTGAATTTTGAAAATTGTTCGGAACTAGTCCTGTAACTGGTCCTTCGAAGGTAGGGATTGCTTCTAGTTCTAATACTTTATATGCAAGCGACCTTTCACTTTATTGTAACAGATTGTTCTGTTTTAGATATTTGAGGGGAAAATTCTGTTATCTCCCTTTTTTTCGAGAACTTAGCGAATAATGTCATATACTTAGTTACATTTGATGAGTGGTTGTGATCAGTCAATTTGAAAATACCAAATACCAATATAAATCAAAAAAATAACATTTTTCTTGTCGTTTTTTTTTTCGAAATCATCATTAAATCGATCCAATAAGTTGGCATATTATTCGACATTGATTGTTTTACCCTTCTGAAGATAGTCAATGTGGATAATAACGCATCCCAAAAAACGGTCGCCATGACTTTATTGGCTGACAAACCCACCATGACCTTTTATGGCGCTGATTCACCCCTAGAAACTGGGTGACTGCTGTTTGGTCTCTTTTGTGTTGTGGTCCACAGTTACGAAACGGCGTAAAAACTCGTCCATATTGCGGTTAAACAACGCCAAACACTCATGTGAAGTTGTCACACGATTGCGTTTGTGGTCGATTGTGGGCAAACGCTTTCTCATACTCAATGGATCATTCAAAATTTAAACCACTGAGCCATGTGTCAGTTCCACAATCTCTCGCACTTTCAACCTCTGATCTGCCAACACTTTTTCCAGTTTCTCCACAAGAAATGGGTAAGAACCTCACCTTTCTTGGTATGAAGGTAGTGGTTGTGATATAATGTCCCCAGTGTGCCACTTTTGGTAAGCAGTACTGGCGCTGTAATGTTACGGTGCCCAAATTAACTGACAGATGCCTTTTGACATGAGTAGTTTTGCTCTTTTAGTTAAGAGGCGGCAAATTCGAATAGTCACGGGCTTATTGACCCGCTATCGTATCAAACACAAACAAAATGACGCAGCTTGTTTAAATTTTGACAGGAGTTAAGTGACAGATGCCGTTTGACAGGAGTAGTATTGACCTGTCAGTTAGGATGCGGCAAATTCGTATAGTCACGAGCTTATTGACCCCTTCTCGTATCAAACACAACCAAAATTACGCAACTTGTTTAAATTTTGATAGGAGTCAACTGACAGATGCCGTTTGACAGAAGTAGTTTTGAACTTTCAGTTAAGAGGCGGCATAGTCACGGGCTTATTGACCCGCTCCCGTATCTTAAATGCATCTCTGTCTATTTGCCCGAAAACCTCTATATGAATTTGATTCAAACTTGCTTCATATATTCATTTAATTCTAAATTACTAAGTGACAAAGCACATAATATAATAAGTAAGGAACTATTTTGTTATTTATTACAGAAACTAAAAAAAGTGGAAATAGCAGTCTTTGCTTCTATACCTCTCATTAATACTGGACACAAAAACTGGATTAAAATTAATTTATATATCATTCAAATTTGTTTCAAATTAATTTATAAATTGTAAAATATTTAGTCACAATATCAGTTTAGCGTAGAAGGGGACCATTCGCCACTGTTTTTAAAACACTATCTTATAAAAAACACATAAAATATTCTTGAATTTTTTCTTGTCTCAAATATTTAGATATGAAGGCTTTAATTTTACTTATTTCAATCTTGCCTATCTCTTCTTAATATATTTTTAATTTTTAATTTCACCAGTGCCCAAATCAGCGATACTACGCTACTTAAGGTAAAGGGGTAAATCCGCTAAGAAGACAGTGCAGAATTCCCCGGGAGTTTTTTCCCATTGAGTTTGAATTGGAAAAATGGGAAAAGGGAAAAAGGAAAAAGGAAAAAACTCCCGGGGAATTATTATTCATAATTGGGTTGAATATATAAACGAGATCAAAAGGATCCATTGGGGGAATCATTTGCACTTTGCTTTACATTGTACTGTGACATATCAAAAACAAATAAATATCCCGTAGCTGGCCGAGACGAAACAAACTCATCATGAGCGCATGAGCCCCAGGATGTGTTCTGTGCATTAATATACAGCAAAATATTTTACAGCTAAATATTTACGGGGATTTCAAAAAAACAAATAATCAAGTCTGTCTCCGATCATATGTAAAATCAAACTGTCAAACTTTGAGGAATGGTACATCATCGATAAACGAAAACAAAAGTTGGTAATTTAACGAAATCGATTACTCTGTTTTGAAATTAGTCGGTGTTTTCACATGTGCCCTTATGGCTTATGGTCCCCATTATATCCAATATTCTGTTTTAACATGTTACGGGACTAAAGCGCTACTAAAATCAAATCCAATAGTACTGAATTTCCCATCTCTGATTTTAAATTAAACTACAACCAAACTACACACACAGCGCTTAAATATAGTCAAGGTAATTTTTGTTTCTATTTTTTGCAAAAATAGACACAAGAAATATAAAACTAATAATCACGTTTGACCATAAACCAACTTAATTGTTGACTTTTATTATTAAAACCAACATAAGGCACGCGGTTTATGCACAAAAAGAGTGTGAGTGCTACACACTTTCAAAAGCTCATTAACTTTAAGAAAGGAGTCAAAAACCTTTAAATGATAGGCTTATTAGTTATAAATACATATTACTTATTTTAATTTGTAAATAAACAAATTAATTACACTAATGTTAGGTTATTGACAAGTAGTGTCTTGCTAAATGGGTTAAAACTAGGATTCCCACAATAATTTTCCGGACTTTTTTTGTTCCAGGAAGGAAATTAATAAATCTTTAGATTCCCGGAAATTTCCGAGAATTTTTTAATACTAAATTAAACCAAAAACCAGTCTGCAGTTAAGAACAAAAGTCGACGTTTTTTAAATGTTTGAATAGTCGACTTTTCGATATTTTAGTTAAATCGAATTTTTTCGATTAACACGATTTAATATGTTTGAAACTCGTTTTTCATATCGCAAGTGCTTAAATAAATTTTAAAGTTTTATATTTATTACCAACTAAAAACGTAAGACTTAAGATAATAACTCATTATAACAACAAAACATAAAATACAGAAAATTTAAGATTTTATGGCATGATTGATGATGATTAATGCATAGCATAATTAAAGTGTAAAAACAACTCATCATCTTTTAGTTCTACAGCCCGGTGTTCACTTTCTTCTTCCAATCAGATCTGTCTTGCGCAACATTCTTCCAATCTGTTATAAGGCTTTCCTGCAATCTTCTTCATCAATCCATGGAGTAGCATTCATTATTCTTTGTTGAGCTCTGTTCTGTGGCATTCTAGCGATGTGTCCTGCCCAGCTCAATCTTTGGGCCTTTATAAATTTCACCACATCTTTACCTTCGATTATAATGTCGACCTCTCGGTTGCTTCTTCTAAGGAAGCCTCCGTCGTCATCACATCTTGGGCCATCTATTCTTCTTATAACTTTCCTTTCCATGGCAAGAAACCATGAATAATTTTTTATATAAAAACCTGTGTTTCATTCAAAAAGGCAAGGCAATTATGAATATTCAAGTCATTTTCTGAGGGGGGCCTTGTATGGAGTAAAGGGTTATCCAACAAGTGGTGTTATTTTGAATCACCCGGTATTTCGGTAGCTGTCACTTTTGAAGCTTTTATTCTTTGACATTTGACAAGTAGAAACTACGCCATTACTGAAAATGGAACGATACACGCTGCAACAACGCATTAAAATTATTAAAATTCACTACAAAAATGGCGAAAATCTTGCAGTCAACGTTCGCAAAACTAAACCATTTTAGGGTCGTCGTGAAGCACCTTGTCGGACCGCAATACAGAAATTGGTGGAAAAATTCAAGCTGTTGGGACAAGTTAGTGATGTGAAAAATAAAACCCGTTCACGTCGCTCAAGAACAACTGAGAATATTGCTGCTGTAGCCAAAAGTGCTGAAGAAAACCCAGGTTTGTCCATTCCTCGTCGTTCTTTGGAATTGAGCATTCCACAAACGTCATTTGGATGATATTGATCTGGACAACGTTTACTTTCAACAAGATGGCGCTACGTGCCACACATGCAACGAAACCATTGCTCTTTTACGGGAAAAGTTTCCGGACCGTGTTATCTCTCGAAGAGGTGATCACAATTGGCCACCGAGATCTTGTGATTTAACACCTTGCGACTTTTTCCTTTGGGGCGACGTGAAAGATAAGGTCAATGCCAACAACTCAACGTCGATTCAAGACCTCAAAGATAGAATTCGTGAGGCTATCGAGGACATAGGGCAGCCACTTTGCGATTTGGTTATGGAAAATTTCATGAAAAGAATATGGTCCTGTAAGCGTGGTCGTGGTGGCCATTTAGCTGATGTTGTTTTTCATTATTAACGACATACCTTCCTCTTTATTATGAAATAAACATCCGATCATTTATATCAAAAAATTCAAGTTTTTCTTTGAATATCAAAATAACACCTCTTGTTGGAAAACCCTTTACTTAAAACTAATTTGTGCAAAATTTAATATTTTTGACAGATTTCAACAGACGGATCGTCTTAGAATCTTATGAGGACCCAGAATATATATAGTAATGATGTACGAGAAATATTTTGATGTTTTACAAACTTAAAAACTAAACCAATTTATCCCTCTACTTTTTTTATAGTGTGTATAAAAATACGAAAACAATAAATTACTTTCTGCTAAACGAACAAGAAAACTAAAACAATTAGTTTAGCTTAAAATGAAGCTAAAGAACCTGTTCAAATTAAACTGAATTATAAATTTAGCTAGAATATTTGTTGAAGCATAAACTCATTAATATTTATATAATAGAAATTAACAATAATAATTTGTGGTAACTGTGTTTAAACCATTAAAATGTGTTACTTAAGATTTATGGTGTTTCAAAGAAAGTTATGTAAATTTATTTTTTTCCGTATTAAAACAAACAAATTTCTCACCACTCACTCACTCACTCACTCACTCACCCATTTCTATAACCGTCTCAATGCTACACTGCACTGTCGCATGCATTTGTGAGTTTTTCTTTAGCTCTGCATCCGCTTCCGTTGCTCGTATTGATTTATTACTGTGCAATAATTTTTGTAAACTTTCCATGGCTGCTAAGCAATTGTCATAAAATTTAACAAACTCATCAATGGACTGGAATGAAATAACAATAAATAAATTTAATAAACACCAAAAAAAGAGAAAATGACTTGACACAATTATTTTGGATTAAAATATTGAATATTGTACCTTTCTTTGCTGCAGCCATAAATCATAATTGTACTGTAGGTTGCCGCCCAATTCTTCCGGTAAACTGGTTAAATCGAAATATTTCATTAAGCGAGATCTAGATAAAACTATAGGCTAAAAATTAAATAGAAAGTACATTAAAACTTATTATTGTACATACTTTTAAATATTTAAGGCCTTATTCATAAATAATTTTTAAATTTAAACAATTGGTCAATTCACAAGGTCTCTTATCATGTCATATTGTCATAATGTCCTAATATTTCAGAATGGTTTTTATAGCTTTTCAAGCAAAAAATGTCCAAAAATAATACTACTTTCTATGCTATGTTTATTGTGTTATCGTAACCAACCAGCAGAGACCAACACCGAATGTATAAGAGTCGGTTAAGCCGAGCTGCCGAATCGTGATATATTAGGACATTATGACAATATGACTGCTAAGAGACCTCGTGAATTGACCAAATATTTTAAAATCAAATTTTGTATGGAAATTTTGCTTTTAAACATTTGGTCAATTCACAAGATCTCTTATCAGTCATATTGTCATAATGTCCTAATATATTAGGACACGGCGACTCGGCTTAACCGACTCTTAGGCATTCGGCATTATTCTCTGCTGGTTCGTTACGATAACACAATAAACATATCCTAGAAAGTAGTATTATTTTAGGACATTTTTTGCTTGAAATATTAGGTCAAATATGACCTTGTGAATTAACCAATTGTTTAAACTTAAATTTTTTATGGGGGTTAATATACTCTTTTCTCTTACCTCTCCTTTTGTTTGAGATTTTGTACAGGTTTCCACATGTTTTTCCCAAAATCCTTCCGATTTGACTAGATATAAATTGACTGTTAGACCTTCAAACAAATTGTAAATGAATCGAGCATGATGACGATTTATTCGGGCAGTGGTCTTTTGGGCATCCACAATAATGGTTACGCCTTTTTGTAAAATGACATCACTGAAATGATATAAAAAAACCAACAAAAATGTTTCAACAAATTTATTAACTTTAATCAGCATTGAGAATAAATTATTAAAGACTTGTTTTAATTTGAGCTTTTTTATGATTGATGTTTAATAGTTTATATCAAATGATGTTAGCCAAAGACTAATATTTTATTTTATTTGTTTTGTTTTAATTTTCTATGATTAATATTATCATTGTTTTAAATTAATTATGTATGAAATTATTGTAGTATTGTAATTAAAGTCTATAGAATAAATTTCCATTTGAATGCACCCCTGATGTGTAGTCTGTCTGATGAGATAGCACCAGAAGTTAACCAATTTAAACCATAATGTGTGGTTTACAATATGTTCTTGAATTAATTTAAACAAACATTTTAAAAACACTAACAAATTAATTGCCTGATTCTCTAAATGCGAACGAACAATTCTTTCTTATTTTATATTAAAAAAATAATTTTAAATTTTTTTTTGTTTTCAATATAAAATACGAACGAAAGTGTTCGTTCGCAGTTAATATGTTAATTGAAACAATGTTTTTAAATAAAAAACGTATCGGTAAACTAGCAGAATCCAACGAAATGCTTAGATGATTTGAAGAACTAAAAATTGAGTACGGGAGTTGACAAGTTGCGATCTACAGTTCGGTCCCTCTACAAAACTACGAAGATGTGTGACAGGGACGAGATTAAATCTGCAGACATTATATGTGACACTTGGCAAGTACTTATTACGTTGTAATAAATTGCCATCACAACAAAGTAATACTCAACAAAACGCCGCTTATGGACGGCTACAAACTTGATACAAATAACCTAGAAAATCCATCTACACGTGGAAATAAAGGTTATCCACGAATACAATATCATGTTGGGAATCATCGAATGAGTTATTAAAAATATGAACATATCACGGTTTCCCCTGAGATATGTTCATATGTTCGGAGGAGTCATCCAAACTACAACAGCAAGTTACGATTTACAGTTCGGTACCTCTTCAAAAATACGAAGGTGGATGACACTGAAGGGCGGTGGTGTGATGTTTGCCAACTTTTCATTGACAACCTGTCAGTGGGAAGCCTCTCTCGAGAGAATTCTACAAAACGAGTTTACAGGGTCGTAAAAGTATTTGCGGACACGGTGACGAATCTAATATGTTACATGCAAGCAATTATTAAAATACTTTTAAACGAGGCAAAACACTCAATTTTTTTTTTAAATTATATCCTTTTATATCCTGCACACATTTAAACACTCTCACATTTTTGTGTGTTTCTCCACTAATTACCTGTCTTTGTCATGTGTCTACTTGCTCATGCAAGTAAGTACTTATCTGTCTGTCTGTCTGTCTGTATGTCTACCTATGTGCAAATTCCTTTAAATGTTTCTTTTTTAAAAAAGACTTAAGGTAAGGTCAGACTACGCAAATTATTTGACACAAAATGTTTCATGTGTTTGATCAAAATTACATCAAATAATCCATGGCTTGATTTTGTGGTCACACTGTACACATTTATTTGCCATATTAATACTATTAAACACATGAAGGGGAAAATATATTTGTCTTGTGGTCACATTTATGGTAATAATTTTTCTAAATAATTATTAAATAAAGCTGTAAAAAAACTTTAATTTCATTCATCAATAAAAAATACATATCTAGAAAGTAAAATACTACTAGATTTTGCTTTACATTTGAAAGAATTGTGAAATTTCTGTACTTTTATTTTAACGTCAAATATTTTATATTCCTAGTTTGAACAGAAAATATTTTTGTACGGCAAACAAGAAAACAGCTGAATTTGGTCAAACAAATTTATTTGCCGAAAAGAAAACTTTCTTGTAATGTGACCAATGTGTGACCACTAAACAGCAAATATTTTCCTCAATTTTTTATTTGATCTTGCAATTCATTTGCAAGATCAAACAGCGTCAAATAACAGCTGTTGCATCATGTGTTATCGCAAAAGTAGTGTTGCTATATCTTAAAATAAAAATCGCAAAATAATGAAAACAAATCGCGAAAAGATGTCAAGCTTGAACAATTTAATAATATAAAATTAAAAGTTTATTTATTAAATTATATTACTATCAACGTATTAAAATTTGTAGGTATAATTGTACTTAAAATCTACAAAATATCCCTAATATAATTAACAATTTTGGAATTTTATTGTATTTGTTTTGGGTTTGTTTGGATTTTGAACTAAAAATCGCATTATTCAAACAAAACGAATGTTACTATGATGAACTTTACAATAATCAAATAAGTTAACTGTTAAAAAGAAAAAGTATATTTTTAAAATGTTGAAACCAAAGTACATACAAGTAGTCCAACTCTTTGACAGCAGTACCTAACTATATATTGGACGCAAAACGAAATGAAAATGTGATAGAAATGTAAAATAAAATTATAAAATTCTGTGTGTTAAAGAATTAACGAGAATTAAACTATATTTAATCCAAAATTTTTTCTTAAAATATCGAGACATTTGATGTGTACATTTTTCACAAGGGTGTTGAATTCACACGGTACTCATTTATGTGAGAGAGTAATATTGAAAAATAGAGTCGGACTACGTGTTATACTTTGGTTGAAACTATACTTATATGTAGAAGGAAAAATGAAATTCATAATTGAAATTATTTTTTTTTAATAAAAATTATTAATCGAACAGGACTTTCACCAAACTTTTTTCATTCTCAATGTTCACAAATATTATATTAGCATTTAAAAAATTAAGCAGATCATACTGTTTAAGAATTAATTTTTAATTGCAATCCAATCATAATATTTATGTATATCTAAACTATTTTCTTTGATTTTAAATTCAATAAATATTCCATTCATTTGAGCAATTTTAAATTTTGTAAATAGAAAAACTCCATGTATAAAAACAATCAAACATCAGACTATGTTATACGTATACAAATATAATCGCATACAAATGCAAAAAATCGCAACATAGACTTCATGTCTTCAATTAGTTTTTCTCCCAGTATGTCATTCTAGGCTGAATGACTTTTATGTGAAGAAGAAGAAGAAGAAGACTTCATTTATTGATGCCATTTTTTTAGTGAAAATAATTTAAATAAGAATTTTAAAAGAAATATTGATATGTATTATAGTTAAAGAATAAAAATAGTGCAATTTTGTTTTTAATTTAGTACCAAAAATGTTTAAATATTCTCCTTTTTAATTCGCTGTGTTGAGCAAATAATTTTCTTTGTTTGCTCTATTTGAACAAACAATTATTTCATGAAAGTATTTGATATAGTGTGACCACACGGCAAATATATTTACTGATTCTTTTTCGCCACAGTTTGGTCAAACAAAAAGTGAAAAATTAAATTCACTATATGATAACAAAATTCAATAAAACTTTAATAAAATAATTGTTTTACAATTAGAAATAAGTGCGTTAACCTTAAATATATTTGTAAGATCAAATTATATATTTTTTATGTATTTATATAGCTAGTGTTCACACTATGTTCACATTAAGAAAATATTTTGTTTGCCGACAAATAAATTTGTTTGACTAAAATCATCTGTTTTGTTGTTTGATCTAAATTTTATTTGTGGTCAGATTCAGACAATGAAATATTTGACGATAATCGTCAAATATTAGCTGTGTCTGACCGTACCTTTAGACATAAAATACTGTCACTTCTAATAAGTAATTAAATTGAAATTAACTTTTGACATTACGCACATATAATTACCAACCAACAACTCATCATTAGGTTAGATTTTTGTCATTTTACAAGGTGGCGCAAAAGTAATCCTCCTATCAGAAAATGCTATACATTTTGCGATTGGCCCCTAATGTCAGTTCTGTTTTTACATTTGTGTAGTAAACACATGCGAAATACACGTTAATAAACAATGTTACGCTACACTGCTCCAGAACGCGGAATATTGTTGACTATTCAAAGTTTATCATTTTCTTTTTAATTACAGCCAAAAAACATCGGAAGTTTAGTTTTGCGCCACCTTGTATAAAGAGAGGGAAGAACAATGTCAAATTATGTACATCTAAGGAAATTCTTTTAAATAGGTTTATTTGTACTTTTTTATTAGTTTCTTATTTAATCGGTTCAGTTGTCATTCGATTTTAATGAAAGTAATTAATTTTTTAGTCGATATTAATACTATTCATTAAATTTTTAGTTGACTAGTAATGAATTGGTTAAATTTTTTTTTTAAATTTTTGTGTTTTTCATTAGAGTATTTCGATTTTGAACGAATCGAATAAATTTTGATTCGAATCAATATTAACCAGTTCAATTATAAAAAGTCGGCCCAATTTTTATTGGATTCCTTTTTTAACTAATACAATTTTTATTCTATTTAAAATGAGTCCCTACAATTTGTATTCGATTCTAAATGAACCGGTTAGTTATTTCAAAATAAAGTGAACCATTTATACATTTATAGTTCATTTAGAATCGAATTATAAATGTACCAATTTTTTGAGAATCCAATGAAAAATTAAGCCGATCTTTAAGAACCAAATGAAAAAATAACCGGTGAATGAAAATAACTATCGAATGAAAAATGAGCCGGTTCTTTTAGAATCCAATGAAAAATTAACCGATTCTTTGAGAATCGAATGAAAAATTAACCGTTGCAATGAGAATTGAGTGAAAAATTAACCGGTTTTTAGAGAATCGAATGAAAAATTAAACGATTTTTGAAAATCGGATTAAAAATTTAACGTTTCGTTGAGAATTGAATGACAAATAAACCGATTCTTTGAGAATCGAATGAAAAATTAACCGGTTCTTTGAGAATTAAATGATAAATGGACCAATTCTTTGAGTATCAAATGAAAAATTGAGAATTGAGTGAAATAACCGGTTTTTAGAGAATCGAATGAAAAATTAACCGGGTCTTTGAAAATGGAATGAAAAATTATTCCGTTCATTGAGAAAATAAATTAAATAACAATCGATTGAAAAATGAACCGGTTCTTTTAGAATCCAATGAACAATTAAACGACTTTTTTGAAAATCTAATGAAGAATTAACAGTTTCATTGAGAATTAAATGATAAATCAACCGATTCTTTGAGAATTTAATGAAAAATTAACCGTTTCATTGAGTGAAAAATTAAGCGGTTTTTATAGAATTGAATGAAAAATTAACCTGTTCTTTGAGAAAGCAATGAAAAATGATACCGGTTCTTTGAGAATCGAATGAAAAACGGACCGGTTGTTTAATAATCGAATGTCAAATTATACGATTCTTAATTAAAAGAATGGAAAATTATACAAACGTTTTTTTTTTATGTATCAGTCCATCCTTGGGTATCATCGAAGGAGTTATTCAAACTACAATATCACACGGTTTTCCCTGAGATAAGGAATGTGCCAGAAAAAACTTATACTTGTATTAAGTTAAATAAAACTTAAACCGTTCAATATAAAAATTCTCAAAAATACGTAAATTTATTCAAATATTGTGCATATTCATTAAACATTAAAATATTGTCATATTTCTCGGTATTTACACACTTTTTCCGGAAATCCTCCCATTAAAGATTTTAAGTTGCTTCCGTTACCTTTTTGGACGAGGTGGTCCGCTTACGCTTAAAATCGGACATATGCTTTAACAAGAGCCCAATACTTTTCCACATGCCGAAGTTCTAGGCTGTTGAGTGCATTTCCCTCCCGTGGTATAAAATTGACATTATTGTTTGAATAGGCACTCTGAAATGTTAAAGCCATTTTTGTAAACACTCCTTAATATATATTTCTGTGTTTATCGTGCCTGATGTCACACATTTTTGGCTTCTTCTGCCACAACTGCAAATTGCTTGCCACACAAGAAAATTCTTGGCGAATTTTGTTTGTTTTTTGTCCATCAGTCACATAAAATGCTTGACCAGAAAGTTGTAAAAAGTCTGGCAGTACATAAGATTCATCATCCGTCACACAACAGGTGTATTTTTTTAAATAAAATTTGAACTCAATTTTTTCGCTCGTTCTTTCGCATCTAACATCTGAACATTCTGAACTTTATTCGACTTCAAGCCAGCATTAGCTTTGACTCTGTGCACAAAAGAATCAGAGCATTAAACTTTACGAGCTGCTTTTCTGATAAAAGTGTTGGCTGCTCTTCGAAAGAATTGTTCGGCTCTTTTGCCTTAGCAATATCTGATAGACCTTTTTTCTTGCTGATTCAGGTTTTCTTTCAATGCTCAAGTCTTACTTATATGTACTGTACTTTTAAAACAGTGTGATGATGAACCTTCAGATATTTTGCTACTTTTTTGAATGCCCATATTGGATTTTTTTGAAAAGTTTTAAATATTTTTTTTAAGTACTTTTTTCCAGTGAAAAAACACTTGAAAATGAATGATTTAAAATTATAATATCTGACATATTTTTAAAAGCTAACGTGATTAAAAACAAGTAAGAGAGATATATTCGGCTGGGCCGAATCTTATATACCCTTCACCAAACTATACTTAAAAATAAAAATTTTTAGGTAATTTTAGGTAAACAAATTTTTTTTTAGTTGTTTTTTTTCATTTTTTGGAAAAAAAATATTTTTCGAATTTTTTTTTTAAAGTTTTTATGTAAAATTTTTTTTAAATTTTAAATTTTTTTTTTTTTAAATTTAAATTTATTTTTTTTTTAATATTAAGCGAAAAAAACTTTTGGTGAAAAAAAAAATCTGGTTCAAAATTTTTCCCGATTTTGACCCATTGTAGGTCCGACTTACTATGGTCTTATATACGTCGTTGCAAAGGTCTTTGAAATATCTATCATTTGATATTCATATTGTCTATATTAATGACTTAGTAATCCAGATATAGGTCAAAAAATAGGTAAAAAATCGAGGTTGTCCTGGTTTTTTCCTTATATCTCCGCCATTTGTGGACCGATTTTGCTGATTTTAAATAGCAAACTTCTCGAAAGCATGTCTGACAGAATTATTGAAGATTTGGATCCCGAAGATATCTAGGGTCTTCAGAAAATTGATTTCAACAGACAGACAGACAGACGGACAGACAGACAGACAGACAGACGGACATGGCTTAATCGACTCCGCTATCTATAAGGATCCAGAATATATATACTTTATAGGGTCGGAAAATTATATTGTGGAAATTACAAACGGAATGACAAATTTATATATACCCTTCTCACGAAGGTGAAGGGTATAAAAAAAATAATAATTTGTTGGACCAAGGATATGTTTTGGCTGGAATAGTGTGTATAAGTTTTTTTTACTCACTCTTTAATTCAACTATTTATACTTAAAAATTCTATAATCTTTGTTGTTCCCTTATTAAAAAATATCGGCTTTGGAATTAAGCCAACATTTGACTTAATCCGAAACCTAATATTCGGTAGGAATTATTCCTTAAAGAAGATCTTTTGTTCTTCCCGATAATCTTTATAGGCTCAAGAAAACATATTTCTTAATCAACATATTTATATTGTTAATAAAGAAATTAATTTATTGACTTATTATTATTGGAATTTAAATATTTATAGCTTCTATATAATAAATGTTCAAAACTCTTAACAATCTTAAAAATCTTAAAAAATTTTATTGTTACGATCTATTAAATACTCTAAATCACTGGCTTAACAAAAGAAGAGAACAAACCAAAAAAAAAAAGAAAAAGTTCTTTTTAAAAATAAAAAATACATAATAAGATTAATAACAATACACAGTATTAAAATGGAATTATCAATGTTTATAACCAATAAAAAAAAACAAAAGACTTATTAACAAAAAAACTAAAAACTTTCTTTAAACATTAAAATCAAAAGAAAAGTTTAAAAGAATCAAATAAAAAATAAAAAAAAAACTTACCTTAATGAATGTTTTAAATACGTTATAGATAATTCCAAACATTTGCGCTGCCAACTCTGCAGATCATTGATTATGCTGACAATAAATATTATTTTGCCATCACGATCAAAACTACCGGGTAAATAGGCCGTGCGAGTTTGTAAAGCGTTTAAAACATCTTCTTCCATAATGTGACCACTGCATGCAGTCAGCGACTACGTGCACTGTGGCTGCCTGGGAAGAAGTGTTGAGTTACCGGCTATGAAGTATTAATTTTTTTTATATATTTTTTTTTAGTTTTACAAATCACTACTGGTTTTTAAAGACATTTTATGTTTTCTTTTCTTTTTTTTTTCCTCAAATTATAGCTGCTTAATAGGCGAGATCTGAAATGAGGAGGCAAAAAAAAAAAAGAATATAGAAAACAGTAAATAGGCGTTTTTCTTGTAGCTGGTTGCAATTATAAGGAAGTTGACCGTTCCATCAAATAGATATGTAGTTGGATAGAATGTATCTAGTTACTTGCAGCATAAAGTTGTGTTTGAATTTTTGTTTACTTTAACATTAAGTTGTAATATTTTCAAGATTATTTTGGTTTTTTTTTTTCGTGTTGCATTTGAAAATGTTGGTTGCAACTGCTATGAGAGATTATCAGAAAAAAATTCATAATGAAACACGTTTGACAACTTGACTACTTTACGCACATTTGTTAAAACGAATTGTTTTTATAAAAAAAATAATAATAATATAAACTTTGTTGTTGTAATTTCCACTGATCATCACATGATTTTCACTATTTTTTATTTGATTTTTTTTTCTGTTAGATTTCCTCATAAATTACTAGATTTTATTTATGTTCATGATTGTATTTGACAATTTGACACAAATTTAAATTTCTTCGTTATTTTTTTTAGTTAAAAACTGTTACAATTTATTGAAAAGTATTTTAGTGAGATTTTTTTAGATAATCTGATATGACCTATTAAAATCAAGACTGTTTTACATCCCTGCTGAATTGATTTGGTTCCTAAATTATCTTTTTCTAAAAATACCTAGAATTTAATTTTAAATCTCCTGCGTTTGGAGAGATTGCAATACCGACATATTTTTATCCTTATATATATATGAAATATTGAAAAAAAAAATCTGCAAAATATTCACACATACTTGAAAGTAATTTGCAGTCTATACTTTGGACACTTCGTAGTATAAAACAGTGTAATGATTAAGTCCATAATAAGTAAATATTTAAAAATCAGCCCTCTTATATTTAAAAAAACATTAATTTCATATTGTTACGTTTTGACCTTTTTAAAAAGTTGGTTTATTTCCTTTAAATAAACTGGATACTTTTGATTCCAAATAAAAGCCGTTTAGTATTTTAAAATTTGTAACAACTCTTTATTTATTTAAAATGTACAACAACAACATTTCAAATAGTCACTCAGTGTCTTTATACACGTTTATCAATTCGCAGAAATGCTCACAGACTTTATAATGTACAAACTTAAATGTACACGACAGTTGATGTTAACTCTAACAGCGCCAATGATGAATTCACCCACGACTGCAACCTCTGCCACTATTTATACACACGCCATCTTTCGTGAATCTTCTACAATACTCTTAACGGACAAACTAGTATGTTCGAATTCTAGAGCTTTCGATGTCAATGTTAGCAGCTTAAACATGATGAATGCTGCTGGCAGTCGTTACGACCGTTAAATCCTAAACGCTATTGCAAATTCGTAACAATATTAATATTGTGATACTCAAAGCTTTCATTTGCTCTAGATATGACCCTCAGAAGCCTTTCTCAGCTAACCTCTTCTTAAGTTTTCTCTGTTTTTAGTTTGAAATATATTTTCAATCTTTTCTCATTTATTTACATGTGTTCGACTTTGAGTACACAAACATACCAGTTTGTATACAAAAGTTACAGTTACACTTACATACCAATATGCATTAGTAGGGCCCCAAACAAAAACAAAAGTCGAATTATTGGAAATTTATTATATTCCGTTCGATATGTCATAATGTTTCTTTAGAACAAATGTGAGAATAATTGCAAGAATAACTATTTTCCTTTGTTTCAAATCACTCTGGGTTAGAATTCGATAAAAAGTACCATTTTTGAATTCATACTTCACTTAAGAACTAGGTTAATTAATAATCAAGAAGTACGATATCGGGTCAATAGGTCAGTGACCTTTTGAATTCCCCGCCTCTTAACTGAAAGAGCAACACTGCTCATGTCAACATTTAAAAAAAGCTGCGTATTTTAGTTTGTGTTTAACAGCCATTGATGGCAGAGTACCGCGTGACTTCAGGAGAAAATGGAAAAAGTGAATTTCGTGTACTCTTTAAGCATGTTGCAAATATTTTCTAAAAAAAATTTTTTAGCAGATATTTGTTTGACGTTATTTACTCTTACAAGTGTTTTGTAAGATCAAGCAGCATTGAACAAAATGAAACTAAATATTTGTTTTGAATCATACTAACCCCCAGTTTAGACTGGCAATAAATTTGAAATATTTTATCTCCAGTGAATACTCATCTTTTACGTATTTGTCAACAATATTTGCCAACAGTTTTTCGTTGTCAATTTGTGTTCGACATTTCAAAGACGCACCATAGAAACATCAAAAGAAAATTATTTGCAGAAGTTGAACAAAAAGATTAAATAAAGTAAATCGTATTTTAAATTGTGTGTTAACATATACTTGACTATACTTGACAAATATTTATCATAACAATTAATGACGTTTGTTGTCAAGACAAAGTTGTCTGAGCAAAAGCCCTAACAATTTTGTCATAACGAAGCATTAATACTAATAAATGGAGACTATACCTGATAATTTTTTAGCTTGACAACCATTTTGACGTTTATCATGATACAAATTTATCAGGTATAGACAGGGGGTAACACAAGTAATGCAATAAGAGATATTTTTCTGTTATTCGGCGGCGTTATTGATTTATTGCCATCATATTTATTGTTAGTATAGTCAAACATAAGTTTGAAATAAATAAAAGAATTCAAATATATTTGGTCAATTCACAAGATCCTATCCTGTCATATAGTCATAATGTCCTAATATTTCACTACTCGGGGTCTCGGCTTAACCGACTCTTAGGCATTCGGCATAGCATACAGAGTAGCATTATATTAGGAATTTTTTAGCTTGACAGGCAATAACAACATTTTCAAATCATTGTGAAATATTAGGACATTATGACAATATGAGATAATAGGAGACCTTGTGAATTGACCAATTATATTTAATGGTTACGACTTTTTCGTCAAATATAAGCTTGATAACTACAACGGGAACTCTGCACCATCAATTTCTGTGGTAAAAGTGGTTTCGTTGTGGCCGTAAAGAACGGAAGATGCCGAACGTTCTGGACGCCCAGTTGTGGACTCTACACCCGAAACAATTTAAAAAATTCACGATATTATGGAGATTGAAAGTGCGAGAGATTATGGAAGCGATAGGCATCTCACATGGCTCGTGGTTTAAATTTTTAATGATTACTTGGGTGTGAGAAAGCTTTCCGCCAGATCGTGGACAACTTCGCTGGCATGTTTTGCATTGTTCAACCACTATATGGAAGAGTTTTTGCTCCGTTTCGTAACTGTGGACGAAACGTGGATACATCAGATACTAAACAGCAGTCAAAACACAGGGATTCTAGGGGTGAATCGGTGCCAAAGAAGGCCAAGGTGAGTTCGTCACATGGATGCACACGGTGTAATTCACATTGACCACCTTCAAGAGGCTAAAACAATCAATTGCGAATATTATGTCAACTTATTGGGTCGATTTAATGAAGATTTGAAAAAAAAAACTCAACATGTGACTAAGAAAAAAGTTATTTTTCACCAGGACAATGCAAGTTAGTTTCCATGGCAAAAATCCATGAATAAGGCTACGAATTGCTCCTCAACCGTCCTATTTTCCTGATTTTGCCCCGAGTGACTATTTCTTGTATCCAAATCTGGAGAAATGGCTCGGCGTGAAGAGATTTCAAATGTTATTTTTTGGAAGGAATAAAAAAAAATTGGAGAAACGTTGTACAAAGTGTATAGAGCTCAAAGATGACTACGTTGAAAAATAAATTCTATCCAAAAACCTGTGTTTCATATCATTGCACTATAAGCTGGCCAAAAAGCTAACATTTAAGTTTGCTAGGTTCATTAATTATACCCTTCACCTTCGTGAGAAGGTTATATATAAGTTTGTCATTCCGTTTGTAATTTCCACAATATAATTTTCCGATCCTATAAAGTATATATGTATTCTGAATCCTTATAGATAGCGGAGTCGATTTAGCCATGTCGGTCTGTCTTTCTGTCTGTTGAAATCAACTTTCTGAAGACCCCAGATATCTTCGGGATCCAAATCTTCAATAATTCTGTCAGACATGCTTTCGAGAAGTTTCCTATTTAAAATCAGCAAAATCCGTCCATAAATAATGGAGATATGAGCAAAAATCCGAGACAACCTCTATGTTTGGCCTATTTTTGTATCCATATCTCGATTACTAAATCATAAATATACACAATATGGATATCTAATGATAGATATTTCAAAGTCCGTTGCAATGATGTATATAAGGCTATAGCAGGTTGAACGTACAATGGGTCAAAATCGGGAAAAATATTGTTTGACCTGAATTTTTTTTTAAAAAAAAAATTTTTTGTCATAAATTTTTTTCACTAATACATTAAAAAAAAATAAATTTTAAAATTTAAAAAAAAAAATTTGGAAAAATCTTTTTAAAAACAATTTCGAAAAAAAAAAATTAAAAAAAAAAATTATTTTAAATTTTATTTTAAAGTATAATTTGGTGAAGGGTATATAAAATTCGGGAGAGCCGAATATAGCTCACTTGTTTTAAATATTATAAAAATACAATTAAAAGAAAAAAGTACCAATATTACTTTTTTCCCCTTAAACACAGTTCATGCTTTAATTTTCAATTTAATTTGGATAAAGTGACTCAAACGAGTTCGTTTGCTTACAGAAAATGCCTCAAAAAGTACCAAACGAATAAACGAATTTTCACCCCTTAAATATTCCAATTTCCAAAAAGTACCACCACACTATGGTACTTTATATTTGTTTATAATAAACATAATATTTAGAATTCGACCGAATATTCGGTTTCGGATAAGACCGATCAGTATTCTAAAAAAAAAAAATATGGACGAATTTTTCGTAACTATTTATTGAGGAAGATACAAATGGTACAGAAGTAAAAAATATTGTTTTAACGGGTTTTCCGTGCCCTAACGATCAGCTTTCTAACATGTCTTTTTTACCCCCTAACATCAGAATTTCCAAAAATCTTATTGGATTTTATTATCGGGTGAGGAATCTGCGACATGAGGGATATTCTATTCTTCAAAACTTTATTTTTACAAAATTCATTATTTTTAACTAATGCTGGATGTAGTGTGCAAACAAAACTTTAATTTTATTTGCCAACTTATTTTCACTCCCAACTAATAAGGCCCCCCTAATGCATAGGAATGCAGCATATGTGGTGTCTTTATAACTGCTCACGTCTTAAAATGTGTTTTTAGAAAATCTTGTTGTACTTGTTGCACTACTCGTGCTGTGTAAGACCCACTTTAAATGCGTTGAAAGTCACAATTTATTTATTCAACTTGCAACCAACCCCCCATTTAGACATTCAACTATGAAACTAGTTTTTTTTTTCCTTTTTTCTTCGTTTTAGTTGTCTGTACATGGGAGATCAAGAGAAAAAAATAAATTTATTTTAGAATTGAGGTATTTAAGGAATTTGTTAACCCTTAAATGGGAGTGGTAAATAATGAACGAGAGGTTATATTAGGGGAGATAACGTTAATAATGTTTTGAAAGAATGCATTTACAAAATTTACATATCAGTTTCTTTGTATCCAAACCATTGGAAATAATAATTTAAAAACTGAGGGTTTCTCATGCAAATTTTCGACATTGTGAATCTTTGTTAATATCGACATTTTCTTTAAAAATCGTTTTATTGTAACTTAAATTCTAAATTTTATTAAAAAAAATAATTTTTAAAGAATTCTTCAGATTTCATAAACATTTATGACTTGTTCAAATTATTATAAGATGTTCAAATCATTTCAGAAATTACGAATAGAATTCTCTTCCATCATAATAGTTTCATTAAAATGTATCCCGAATACTTAAATGTAAATTTGAACCACTCTAATGTATGTAAATCACTTTTAAAGTGCCATATATTTGTTTGTTCTTTAAAATTTCCACACCATTTATTTAGTACAAACCGCATTCCATACAAGGTGTGCCAAAATCATATTTCCATACGTAAAAGTACACTGGTACATAAACATTAAACAATATTAAACTCCATCCCCTAAGGCCAAAATCTGTATTCGTTTCTTGATAAGAAATATACGAAATAATGATAAATGAATATTCTAACAATTTAGTAATATAAAATAGAAATAGAACTAAAGAAACATCATTAAATAAACGCTTTAAAAACAATTCATAGAACTTTCGAAATTTAGGAGAGAACTGAAACAATAACTATAGAAATTCAAAACTTTTTGAATTGTTTGTCTTGAAGCAGTGATAAACCCGTATTTATAAAGATCATAAAGAGAAATTAGTACTCGTATTACAACAACACATTTATGTAACAACTACTACAGCAACATCCAGGCATTTGCGAGGTTAATCTGAAAAATTTGATTAGAAATTGAGTTAAATGCGGTCGTTTATATACAACTTCTGGACATTGCGATTCATTATTAGGAACGTTTAATTGAGGCGACTGCCATTCAATGGTAAACTGAATTTATGATATGTTTCTGTGAGACGTTCCATGAAACAGAAGAGATTGTATACATGTATCTTGAAATAATGTGAGAATATTTCTTAAGATGATATCCGCAAAATGCCTTAAGAAATCTGATTGAATTTTAATATAGATGTTAAATTAAAGTTTGAATTTCTAAAATTCAAGTTCAGATTCACGACTTGTTGGCATGAACCTACGACTAATTGTAATGCCATACAAATAAATCCAACTGCACTAAATTACGAGGTGGCCAAATTCAACTTAGGGTCAAATTCCTTCCTATC
Organism: Calliphora vomitoria; assembly: GCA_942486065.2. Lineage (NCBI taxonomy): Eukaryota > Metazoa > Arthropoda > Insecta > Diptera > Calliphoridae > Calliphora > Calliphora vomitoria. The sequence goes on along the minus strand of OW818031.2, from coordinate 36,663,530 downwards.
GTTTGCTAGTATTATTGTTTCTCTATGTCGAATAGTTAATTCTTTTGTTTATTCTCCAAGTATTCACAGGCATTTCATTTGAAGTCTTAGGAGTTGTATTCAATAGACTGTCTGCTTGAGAGGAAGGTTTCTAAAAATTCGATGATTTGATGCATTAGTTGATTGTTAATCGTTTTGGACGAGTTTATGCGCATTGTCATTGCAGTATGTTTTTAAATCCTTCCCTATTATAAAGGGATTTCCAACTAGAGGTGTTATTTTGAATCACACGGTATTTCGGTAGCTCTCACTTTTGAAGCTTTTATTCTTTGACATTTGACAAGTAGAAACTACGCCATTACTATAAATATAACGATACACACTTCAACAACGCATTAAAATTATTAAAATTCACTACAAAAATGGTGAAAATCTTCCAGTTACAGTTCGCAAAACTAAACCATTTTTGGGTTGTCGTGAAGCACCTTGTCGGACCACAATACAGAAATAGGTGAAAAAAATTCGAGCTTTTTCGAAAATGAGGTTGGATCAACAGTTAAGGTTAATGGATTACGCTATCGAGAGATGATTAAGGATTTCTTATGGTCGGAGTTGGATGATATTGATCTGGACAACGTTTACTTTCAACAAGACTGCGCTACGTGCTACACAAGCAACGAAACCAATGCTCTTTTAAGGGAAAAGTTTCCGGATCGTGTTATCTCTCAAAGAGGTGATCACAATTGGCCACCGATATCTTGTGATTGAACACCTTGGGACTTCTTCCTTTGGGGCCACGTGAAAGATAAGGTCTATGCCAACAGACCAGCGTCGATTCAAGAGCTCAAAGATAGAATTCGTGAAAGGTGATCACAATTGGCTACCGAGATCTTGTGATTTAACACCTTGCGACTTCTTCCTTTGGGGCCACGTGAAAGCTAAGGTCTACGCCAAGAATTCGTGAGGTTATCGAGCCACTTTGCGATTGTGTTATAGAAAATTTCATGAAAAATTTCATATGGTCCTGTAAGCGTGGTCGTGGTGGCCATATGGCAGATGTTGTTTTTCATTATTAACGGCATATCTTCCTCTTTATTATGAAATAAACTTCCGATCATTTATCTCAAAAAATTTCATTTTTCTTTGAATACCAAAATGACACCTCTTGTTGTAAAACCCTGTATACAGTTCTTCTGCTACTCCTTTGCAGCTTAAAGCTTCCCAAATTTCAGTTTGTTATGGGGTTTTATAGTAGTAGTCCCCGCTGTATTATATAGAGCTTTTCTGAAACTTCTTTGCAGCTTAAAGCTTTTGAAATTTCAGTGTGTGGGGTGTCGAATGTCCGCTATATTATGTAGAGTTTTTCTGCCTCTCATTTGCAGCTTTAAGCTTCCCAAATTTCAGTGTCTTGTGGGGTTTCAAATGTCCGCATGATGTTTCTTTTATAAATACCCTAATATAGTTGATGTGATCTTTGCAAGATTTGTTTTGATTAAAGCCAGCGTTTTCTCTTCTCACTTCTGGTTACAAAGCTGTTGAAAGAGAATTAATATAGATATGATCTTGAACTATTTGAGGATTTATTATAATCAGCCTCTCTTTTTGTCTGTAATTTCTTATTCAAATTAATGATAAGAGGTTTTATTATCAGAAATCTTAAGGGGGAAATTCTCCAAATTTATATACCCAACCCCTCATTAAATCCTTTTCTGAACCTTGGAACTGGCTCAATGAAAACATCGCAGAAAAGGCTGTCTATTTGAGTTTTGATTATTTCGGTAACGGTGACTTAGCGGTAACGGTGTTTTGGCTTATTTTGGTAACGGTATTTTAATGATCCTGTATTAAATTTTGAATAAAATTTACAAAAACTTTAAATTCAATAAACTCAATTATTAATGTGTATTAGAAATTTGTATTTTTATAATTTAAAAATATAACAAATCAGTTCATGTTTAATAATTTAAAATTGCTATATATTCAAATGACTTTCCAGTCTAATCTCGCACTTCATAGAAAACATACCAGTTATATGGAAAAAAAAAACTAATTGCAATCTAATATGGGTGGCATTGTGGCAAAGTCGTCTCTCTGTGTATTTGTCTCTGCCTATAATTATTTGAAAACGGTGCGCTGAACTGAAATTGAGCTGTGTCGTGAAGCAACTCGCTTCTAAGGTAACGTTGCGCACGCGTAATATAATCGAACGAACAGCAAGAAACTGAAAATCAGTTGTTTTCGTTGCGGTTGAACAACAATACCGCTAAGAATCTTGTTTCTTGTCATAAATTTAGTTGACAAACCGCATACTCAGTGTCAAGTCAATCGAGAAGGTTGTTTTGGTGTTCAATAATATCGTCAACAGCAAACAACAGCATCAACCAACAAATATGCTTTTAATTTAAAATCAAACTTTCAGCTTTTTCTATAACATTTTCTACGAAATGCTAGTATCTCATGCAATCGAACACACACTTTTGGTTTTCCTATCGTTTGCCATAGATTTTATGGTCAGTGGAAATGCTCAACATCATCTTCCATACATATGAATGTTTTGTATGCGTATTAAAGTGTTTATGCTTCAAAAGTTTTGTGTCCATCGTTTGCTAAGCATCTTTAAAGAGGTTTTTTTTTTATTGGTTAAGGTTTAAAGATATTTCTTGCTTTTGTTTAATATAACATGAATTTCATTTATTCATAGCTACTTTTTCTCCCCACCATTAGCTTTTGTCTTTCTATAGCTCTTTTAAATTTTCATTTATTTTTCAATTTCTTACATTTAATGTCACAGCAATTGCTTTTTTCTTGATTACTTAACCATCACTAACTATGGACATCACCAATGTCTTGTCTGCTTGTTTATACATTCGTGAACACGATCAACCATATTGAGATCTTTTCCTACTGCTTACATACTACATACTTACATCAACTTCTTCCACTGCATAGTTCTACTTCCATTACCTCATACTACTTCTTTTGCACACAAACAAGTGTTATTTATGGTTATAATTATTACAACAGAAACAACAACAACGACAACAACTACTACTACTAGTTAAAATACATAAATGTCCTCATTCAGCCGTTACAATGATGTTCATTTAATGAAAAAGCATAATTTCGAAAAAAAATAAATAAAAAAAATTGTTCAACATTTCTCAATGCTTTAGTATTAGGGTTTCCAGACACTTTATCGGGAAATATGGGGAATAGAAATTATAAAATTCCTTTGAATTTTTGGGAATTATGATTTAAACATTCATTTGAGCCAAATCCGATTTTTGTGAATTTTGTATAAAAACATTTATCTGGTTCTTCAGATTTGGTAATTTTTTTCTATTAATGGATTTATAGATGGCGTATCTTTTGAACTCGGTTTTTTTTATTAATTTATATGTCATTTTGAAGGCTACATATCTGTCTTTCATTCTCACTTAGTTATTGAACATTATAGTGTGAACAACAAAGTTTTGTTTTGCTGTGAAAATGTCGAATTTTGTACCAACAAAGCGTCTTATGCGGGAAGTTTTGCTTTACTTCTTTAATTTGTAAAAAGTGCAGCTGAAGCACACTGATTGCTCTCCAAAGCTTATGGTGAATGTGTTCTACCGGTTTCAAGGTGCGAGAGATGATTTGTTCGGTTCAGAAGTGGTGATTTTGTCTCGGATGGCTGACTGGGCAGCCAAAAAAGTTTGAAGACCAAGAATTGGAGGCATTGTTGTCAAACTCAATTTATTGCGAGCTACTCAAACAGCAATTTCAAAACGTTTGCGAGCAGCTGGATTCATTTAAAGATAGGGAAATTGGGTACCTAACGAATTAAAGCCGAGAGACCGTGAAAGACGCTTTTGCATGTCCGAAATGATGCTTGAAAACTTTAAAAGAATATAATTTTTGCACCGAATCATTACTTGCAATGAAAAATGGATCCAATACGATTATCCGAAGCGTAAGTGATCGTACTTGAAGCCCGACCAACCGCCAAAGCCTAATATCCACGTCGGTAAGGCAATGTTCTATATTTTGTGGGATCAAAAGGGTCTTATCTATTTGAGCTGCTGAAATCTGGCCAGACTATCACATGGAACCGGTACCGAACGCAACTCATGCGTTTGAAGCGAGTATTTGTCGAAAAACGCGGCCAAACATGAAACCGTAATATTCCATATTGACAACTCTCGGCCACATTATGCAATATCTGTTAAATACTATTTATAATGAAGTGACTGAGAACTTTTGCCTCACCTTATAGTCACCTTATAGCCTTATAGTCCAGATCTTGCCCTGTTCGAATACTTTTTGATTCGATCGATGCAGATCGCTCTCTGAAATACGCTTCACCTAGGAGCATAGCATCTGATATTTGTTTGTATCGAGTTAGGTCTCCAAGGATGACCAGTTCTTTTGGCTCGGAAACCATATGTTGCCAGAAAGATGGGAAAAGGTCATAGCTAAATGGCAAATACTTTGTTTGTTTGCACAGACGGATGTGCATTTACAAGAACCAGGAATATACAGCCAAAGCTCGGTATAACGAATTTTAAAAAGAGATTTTAAAAAATTTATTTCACAATATGCAAAAGGTTGGAATATTATATTCTAATTAAAGTCCTAAATAAAATTGAGTATAATTAGAAGACATTAAGCCATAGATAAGTCTACATAGATCGGAAACTCTACTGTCAAAAACCTAAGTGGTGAGAATGCATTATTCATAAATAAATATACATATTTATTCATAGATAAATATACATATGTGAAAGACCTAACTCAATTGATTATTTTGAGTAATTTTTCTTATTTGAGTTTTGTCGAGTTTACGCTCTAAAAGTATTTCTCTATGCATTAAATCAGAAATCGTTCTAAAATTTTACAAAAATAAAAATTATCCGATATAATTTCGAATTTATCATTCGTATACCGAGCGTTAAATAAGCTTTTAGGGACTCAACCAAAGTGGAACTATGTTTAAAATGTTTTAAAACATTTATAAGCCGAGTTGGTCTTAAAACATTCCAAGTTCCAACAATTACCTAATATAAACTCTAGGAAGTTAGTTCAAAAAGGAGCCAACTTCTTGTTGAAAACACTCAATGGTGTATAGACAAACTGGGGACATTATAAAATTTGCACAGATCCTTGACAGTGGTTTTATAATTAGAAAATATTGTATATGTTATGATTTTAAATTGTTAAGCTAAATTTTAATGAAAAATAATGTCGGGTTTTGAATTTGAACTGTTTATATGATCATTAATTACACATACAATTTAGAGAAAATGGGCGAATTCTCTTAATTGTGAATAAATTCGAAAATAATCCATATATTTTTATGATCAATATCTCATTTTGTTCCTATTACATGTGGCTTTACCATAAAGCCATAAATCTGAACAAATTCTGCTGATTTCGATTTTTTATGATTTTTTTAAAACAAAAAATTACTATTTTCACGTAAAAAAATATTTTTGACTATAGTTTGTTATTGTAACTCCGAAACTACTGAGTTGATTAAAAGGCAATATATAAACGGATTAAAGGTTATGTAAATCTCAACTTTTCAAAGTTTATTTTAATAATATCGGACTGAGCCTTTTTGAGATATCATTAATTATGTGGAGAAACATCTAACAAAATTCACAATTTTACTTAAACATTTTTTTAAAAAAACCTCTCCTTAGAATTTAAAATTTGGACCATATTTTTACTACAGGAACCACAATACATCAAAATTGTGTAGTGGTTTAAAAAGCCTCTAAAATAATTTCGATTTTGTTGCCCTGTGTTATTTAACACTGTTGTATTAAAGAGATTTGTTCTTTTATTTCTCGTGAAAGCAAAACAATGTGGAAAATTAGACTCCCTATATAAATAAGCTGCATCATGAACGTTAATAAAACATTGTAAATTGTAAATAAATATTTGGTAAATTCACAAGGTCTCTTATCAGTCATATTATCATAATGTCCTAATATATCACGACTCAGCGGCACGGCTTATATCACGACTCAGCGGCACGGCTTAACCGACTCTTAGGCATTATGCGTTGGTCTCTGCTAGTTCGTTACGATAACACAATAAACATAAAAATTTTTTGCTTGAAAAACAATAAAAACCATTGTGAAATATTAGGACATTATGACAATATGACATGATAAGAGACCCTGTGAATTGACCAATTATTTTAAAAGATCGTGCTATTATTTGTAAGATTAGGAAGGGCCTTTTAATTCGTAACTGAGAATTTAGAAAGACATTTTACTACAATATTAAACCAGATCTTCAGAAAGGAACAACTGAATTAAACCATTATGTTCCTTCACCATAAATGCTAGTTGGTAGTTCCATTTGTAATTTCTACAGTATTCATTTGCAACCCTGTCCCATAAATTGCTGAGATATAAGCAACAATCCATAAATACCTAAATTTTTTTATACGAAAACATTTACTTTTGAAAATAACTTCGCGACAATTTTTAGAACTACAAACACTCTGACTTTTTATAGCCTTCATATTCGTGAGAAGGGTATATATAAGTTTGTCATTCCGTCTGTAATTTCCACAATATAATTTTCCGACCCTATAAAGTATATATATTCTGGATCCTTATAGATAGCGGAGTCGATTTAGCCAAGTCCGTCTGTCTGTTAAAATCAATTTTCTGAAGACCCCAGATATCTTCGGGATACAAATCTTAAATAATTCTGTCAGACATGCTTTCGAGAAGTTTCCTATTTAAAATCAGCAAAATCCGTCTATAAATAACGGAGATATGAGCAAAAATCCGAGACAACCTCTATTTTTGATCTATATCTCGATTACTAAGTCATAAATATAGACAATATGGATGTTTAATGATAGATATTTCAAAGTCCATTGTAACGATGTATATAAGGCTATAGTAAGTTGGACCTACAATGGGTCAAAATCGGGAAAAATATTTTTTAACCCGAATTTTTTTCACAAAAAAAATTTTTTTGTCATAAATTTTTTTCTCTAATAAATTAAAAAAAAAATTTTAAAAAACTGGAAAAAACTTTTAAAAAACAATTTCAAAAAAAAAAATTTTTAAAAATTAAAAGAAAAAATTTTTTTTATTTTATTTTAAAGTATAATTTGGTGAAGGATCGGCACAGCCGAATATAGCTCTCTTACTTGTCTATGCTAGAAGAAGGCATCTAGAAATAGACAAGATATAAACGAAACCTATTTTAAAAATATCCGGTTTTTCTGTTCTTTATCTAGAAAAATATATTTTAGAAAAATATATTTTAAACATATTTTTTTTTAAAGAAATTTCAAAAAACTTTTAAGAATATAAGTAAATAGCTAGATAAATTTATTGTATGGCCAAGACATTAACTTTTTTCAGGTTGGCCTTCACATAAAATCGGGGTCATACGGTTTGCTTTAAAAGTATTTTTTTTTTTTACAAATATAGCAGACTTGAAGCGGCAAATCACAATAATACAATATTTTAAAAACAAACATCTAAAAATAGCCAAGCAAATGATCGACAACCTTACAACACTGTGTTTGTCAAATACCAAAACATTGAAAAACGTATTTGAATTTCACTTCAAACTTCACTTAAAGTTTCTCTCCTATAATTTACAATTATTTACATAGCATTTGAATACAGTTTTGTTTCTACACAATTTACAATTTACTTAATTCCATTATTTACTTCCTAGTTTTACGAAAAAAAAGCCTTCCCATTAAGTTTTGAATATATTGACAGCTGGCACAACTCAACATAAACACTTCAATACAAACTGACAGTTATTTTCGACTTAAGTATGTAATACGTTATGAATGCCACAAACATTTAAAAAATTTAAGTATTTTTAAAGTTTAAGTTAAGAAATATATACATATATATTTCTTTTAATATAAGTATTGTATGGAAATTTTCAAGACGTGTTTAAATATGACATTTTAATCTTAAATCGGCCTGTTATTTTTATTTTTAGTTTTATGAATTGAATTTTCAATTTAAATCACCAAATCTTTATAAGAAATAATGAAAAATCACGTTCAACTTAAAACAATCTGTTTTTAATTTATTTTATTGCCAAACATTTAAGTCTCTAATTAACTTTTCCTTATATTTTATTGGTGTTTTATTGTAATTTATTTTTTTAATTTTGCATATAATTATGATATTTTTTTTTATTTATTATTGTTTCAGTAAATTAAACATTTTGGGTATGTGCTTGTAAATTTTTATTTGTTTTATTTTTATTTTGTGTCATTTGAACTTTAATATCAATTAAGTTTAAATGTGGCTTAAACCTGTTTGAAATTGTGCTGTTTTTTTTTTTTTTTTTTTTTGAGCCACAAAAAGAAAACATTAAATTTTTGTTTTCAGTTGTATGATGAATTTTTATCTTTATTTTTTAAGGCTTTTACATCTATAGCCAGTACATACTTTTGTTATTAGCAATTTTTTGTATTATTTTTTTTTTTTTTTTTGACAAACAACCTACACTTGTTTTCCGTTGGTTTCTCTATTTCTATAGCTCTTTTTTTCGTTATAATTTTAAAACAATTTTGTTTTTTTTTTTTTTTTTTAAATTATTGCAGCACTTGGAATTTTCTTACTTTTGTATAATTTACTTTATGTTTTCTTTGGTAAATTTGAATTATACACACTTTTTGTGGTTGTTTAACTTTTCTGTTTAATCAGCCTAATTTGCTGACAAGAATCGTATTTCACTTTTGTAATTTTATTCCCGCTTTTTCACTGTTATCACCACAAACCGTTTTAACGACCATTTATTCGTAAGCCAAAGAGAAGACTAAATTTATGTTCAAATAAATTCAAGTTTAAAAAAAAATCAACCTAGAAAATGTTGCTGTTTGAAGTTGCAGTTGTACATCAAACAAGTTGGAGTTATATACTAGAATTGCTGTTAAAAAAAATAGTTGAACATTTTGTATAAGAAAGAATTTGGCGAAGTTGTTTTATTTATTATACTGATGGATCGATCATATTAGACATTGGAGAGTCGATTTTGTTAATTTTGAAAGTTTAATATTTCAATTGAAGTCAGAGTTAATATTTACACTAAAAATTTATTTTTTCATAATAAAATTCCTTAAATCTTCTCAGAGAATGGGTTTAGAGCATAAATAAGAAAAACCTGATAAAAAAAATCTGTGAGATCTTAGAAATTTAGACTTAATCGGAACACCGGGTAATTGTTTTTGAGAGCAAAATTAGGGATCTAATATGGCGGTCAATTGATTTCTTTTTATCAACTGATATTTTTTTGAATTGTTGTCAAAGAAAACAATAATTAAAAAAGATTTACAAAAATTAGATAAGGCGGATCAAATTGGACGGATCATTAATAACCAAAAGTAAGATATTCCGTCCAGTAATAAAATATTAGTCTAATATGGCGAAAGTGATATGCTGAGACAAAAGATAATTACAAGATAATTACACTACTTGCACCGGATGAATTTGTTTATAGTCGATAAGTATGAATATGAGATCGGATTTTCAGTATTCGATAAAGCTGTTCCAATATGGCGAATGATATACATATGACCAAAAGTTCAATCATGTAATTGTATCCCTAAATATAATATCTCTGAAATCTGAGCTCACACAGGCCCACAGTGGGGCAGAATCAAAATTTTTTGGAAATAAATCTGGTGTTCGAGTTCAAGTTATTAAAATGGACCCTATAAATGCTCTAGGCGCTATGGGGGCTCAAAGTAGGGTACCTTCGACATGTCAAATTTTTAAACACGTGCCATTTTTTTGGTTCCCATCCGATTTCAAAGATTTTTAAATTTTTGGGAAGCGCTCGGCTCGGTCTTGAAAAAATATGCTTGCGTGTACTATTTGTCTCTTATAATTTCCGAGTTATAAGCATTTCAAAATTTTCATTTTCAAATTTTGCCATACCTTGGTCCGCATTTTTAAAAATATAGGGCGTACTTTTGAACCGATTGGACTCGAATTTTTTTCATTGGTTAGATAACTAAATTCCAATAAATTCCAAATTCAGAGCTATATCGATTACGGATCCGAAAATAAACGATTTTCAATTTAAAAATTCAAAAATGTTTAGATTTTTGCTGTTTTTTGGACGAAAAGGTGACTTAACTCTTTTTTTATTAAAATAAAACTTTCTTTAAGAACATATAACAGTTTTATGTTTTTCTGTAAGATATCTTTACGGAAAATATTTTGGTGTAAAAAACATGTCATATTTTTCGAACGCCCATCGCAATTTGACCTATTTTTTATAAAAATTTTAACTTTGGACCACATGTTCTAAAATCCCAAAGCTGGGATCAGAAAACGGAAAGCAGCCTTGGAAATCTTGATCTGATTTCTATTTATTTTTAAAGTATTTTACCAACCCAAAGGAAATGTAGGACCTGTGACCAAAATTGTAAAAAATACCAATTTTGGGATTTTCGCTCCAGTTTTTTTGACAAATTTTTTTACACTTTGTTATTTAGAATGAGAAATTTAAAAAACCCTGTAAATTTCGTTTAGTTTTGTTAATAAATAAAGATTTTATTACATATTACATATTTATTGAGCTCAAAAATAAAATTTGTATCAAAATTTTGAAAGGATTGCAAATAATAGGAACAATTTGGTCCACATTTTTTCCGAACTAACTTTTTTGTTTAGATAGGTTAATTTCTGATATTACATAAAAAATTTCAAGTCAATATCTCAATTATATTCAAAAATATGCCAATTTAAAACTCCGTTCTGCAAATATTGCTCTTTTTCAACCTAAAAAATTTTTTTAAATTTTTTTAATATTTTATTCAACAACAAGTGAATGGTTTTAACTTAGTCACATTCAAATATGAAAAAGAGCAATATTTTTGAAGGCCACAGTTTTAAAGTGGCATATTTTTGAATATAGTTGATATATTGACCAAGGTATGGCAAAATTTGAAAATGTAAATTTTGAAATGCTTATAACTCGGAAATTATAAGAGATAAATAGCACACGCACGCATGTTTTTTCAAGACCTAGCCGAGCGCTTCCCAAAAATTTAAAAATCTTTGAAATCGGATGGGAAACAAAAAAATGGCACGTGTTTACAAATTTTACATGTCGAAGGTACCCTACTTTGAGCCCCCATAGCGCCGCGCCTGGAGCATTTGTAGGGTCCATTTTAATAACTTGAACTCAAATACTCCTTGGTTACTCCCACGTCAAATTTTATCCCGATCGAGCCATCCGTTTAGAAATGCCAGATTTATTTCCAAAAAATTTTGATTCTGCCCCACTGTGAGGCCTTGGCTTTAAACCACCTCTATCTTTGAAGGATTTTTGTCGACTTTTAAAATGTTCCTCTTGTGTTACAAAATATTTTCCGAAAATTGGACAGGCCTTTGCTAACTTTGTGTTAAATTTTTATTTTAAGATGTTTTTAAAAACTTTAATAATTTGCAAAGACCTGTTTTTCAAAAATAAAGCTTTAAATTTCCTTACTTAAAAATTAATATGATTTTAAGTAAAGTTAAGAATAATAGGACCTAATGGCACTTGTTTTCTTTTGATTGTACCAAAAAACGAAGATTTAATGATCCTTTAATGTATCTAATTTAATGAAAATAGAAATATGAAATTAGGCAGAGAAATGAGAACCCAAAATGGGCGACATAATGGTACTTTTTCTTAGGAGTACTTTGGTTATAATGGTTTTTTTTTGCTTTTTCTAAATTATAAAAGAACATGATTTTCCTAAAAGAACGCTAACAGAATAAAAGAAAGTGCATATAAGTATATTGTTACGAAATTGCAACATTCATCATGTGTTTAAACATTTCCATCAGTAGAAACTTCTACTTATCAACAATGTTGATAACACGCTGTTTATAAGTTTATAAGTGTGACAACATTAACTTTGAAGCAACTTAAAAAGCTTTAGGTGATCATTGTGGGAATAGAACATTCGAGTTTTTCCCTTAGATTATTCATGAGACTTCTAGATGATGGCGCTGTGTATATAAATAGTATATCGTAGGCGCTGTTAGCGTTAACCTTAACCAGTGTATTATTGTGAATAATAAAGCATAGTAATATTTATTTTGACGTTCTACAACCAAAATTTTCAATAGGCAACGTGTGATATATATTAATCCCTCTTTCCCCCCACAACCATTTTGACATTTTCTTTTGTTTGTTTTCTATTGTCATTGCAACGATGTATATAAGTTGGACCTTCAATGGGTCAAAAAACATTTTTTAACCAGATTTTTTTTCACCAAAAAATGTTTTTGTTATAAATTTTTGTCACTTATAAATTTAAAAAACTACTTTTTAAAATTAAAAAATTTAAAAAAATAATTTGGAAAAAAAACTTAAACAATTTCAATAAAATTTTTTTTAATTTAATTTTAAAGTATAATTTGGTGAAGGTATATAAGGAATACGGTTTATTTAAAGAAAATAAAACACCTTTTTTAAAAGGTAAAAACGTAACAATATTTTCAAGTTTCTTAAATCTTCTTTAGTACCGGATTGGTCCATTTTTATATGCTTTGCCATACAAATATTTTTTCATCAACTGCTTGTACTCGTATTTTGCTAGTTTAAGCGGTCAATGGAAGCGACGACCCAAAAACAACATTAATTGATTCAACTTAATTGAATCTCCAATCTTCAAGTCAAAAACCCACCCTAACTTTGAGACTCCTTACAATTTCATAATCTCAGTTTTCCATCCCCGCTACACAATCTAGTACGAACTGCAAAAAAATCATTATCAACTGAACGCGTGTACTTACGTTTAAGTCCTTTTATAGATTGAATAAAATATGTATATAGTTTTTTATATTCCTTTAAATAAAAAATCAGTTCATGCCATAGGAAAATCGCAGACCAGACCAGTTTATTTTGTGTAGGAAATGCTTTAAAATGTTTTAAAAATTTATTAAAAAAAGTACATGATGGAATGAATGTAATCGTTAGTTAGCGCATGTGCAACATTGTAGTTGAGTTATTTGTACCTTTTTGCTGTAACATTATGGATGTAAGTAAGCTATATTTAATACACAAAATAGATAACAATTCAGCGGGAAAAAATTCTAGGTCTTCACTTTGTAGGCCTTCTAAAAGACCTGTTTACACATTCTAAAAGATGCGATACTTATTCTAATCTGCCTTCTCGCAGAAGACGTTCTAGAAGGGCTATGCTTCTCCTGTCATACTCAATCAAAATTGCATTGCAAAATTAGGTCTAACAAACCTTTATTTAATATTCAAACATGATTGGTTTTGCAATTATTGTCTCTCCGTAATACTATTTATTTTGCTCTATTTATTATAAACTGTTACATGACACCAGAAGAAGGTGCAAAATCTTCCAAATAATTTAGTATTTTATAACATTTGAAGTTGTGAAGTTCGCGTGAAGCAGTTTTTTATATAAAAAACTACACACGTGATATTTTAAAGTCCATTCTTTAGGTTTTATGTTTAATTCATTTAGAATATTTTCCTGCTTCAGCAGTCTCAATTAGGCTTTTATTTTCAGGGTTTTTATTAGATGTTAATATGTAGATATTCAGTGAGGCAGGTCTCCTTACAGGCCTTTAACAGCCCTCTAACAGCAGCGTGTATGCAAGGCCTTGGCTCGCAATGTCACGCCATGTAAAATTGAAACGATTTTGCAATGCGGCTGGGTGTCCTTGTGTCTGCAAAATAAGGCATTTAGGAAGGCCTCTTTACTGTATCTTTTTCCCGCTGGGAACGATCGAATGTAAAGTGTGAGCTTGTAGGGCGGAATATATGAATGTACATATGTGTACTTATCACTGTAGTAGTAAAATTAATAACTTTATTTTTAAAGAAATAAAAAAATATAAGTACCTAGCAAAATTATGTCAACAATTAATATTAATACATACAATTTTTTTTTTTTTACAGATTTTTCATATTATGCCTAAAAGGTAGAATAAATAGTGGGTAAGTCAAATAACATTTTTATAATTAGAGAAAAACAAGTAAAAAAGTTAAAGTCGGTTTAACGCCACTGCGACATAATTAGTATCCTTCTAAGTTTTTCAATTAATGATTTTAAAAGTTAAGGAGTACCCACCCGTCACATAAGTTTTCTTCTCATAGCAATATTTATTCTCTATTATGTTCTCAATAAATTCCAGTGTGATGATCAAAAAATTCTTAAATTTGTTTAAAAAAATTTTTAAAAATTTGAAATTGGAGTTTTGAATCTGCTGTTAAAAAAATTATATTTTGTTGGTTATACCTGCGAATAGGTTAAAGGTATCTTACGAAGACAAAAACTCATATGCTAGTAAATATGGATATATTTTAAGTAAAAATGAACTTTTATTTTAATATTTCTCAAAATATGTTAATTTTGTTCCTACATTTCTTGTTCTAGTGGCCTGAGACATGTTAATGGCCTGGCTAATTTTTAATAACTTTAACATTTTTTAACCAATTTTTATTTTTTATATGTTGTTGGAACGAAAATTACGTACACATTTCGATTCTTTTAAATTAAATTGCAAAAGTAATTATTTGATGGCAAAACTGAAAAAATACGATTTTTCCTCTTGTAAATACACCTCAAAACTTCAGCGTCGTTGCGGCACCAGTTAATGATATCCTATCATCCTCATATTTTACGTAACGTGTTTCTACAATACATAGAACAATTCTAGTTGAGGGACGGCCTGTACCTAGAACAGTTTTTCCGTCCATACAATCTTGGGGCACTCTAATGTACATATAAACAATACAATGAGATCATTAAATCATTTGATTTCTGATACTTCCCAGCCAAGAGAAAAATACATAGAGCGAAAACTCTCTTGTCAAAGACCTAACTCAATTGTCAAAAACCTAAGTGATGAGAATGTATTAGTAAATAAAACTATGTGAAAACAAAAACAATACTCGTATGTGTCATTATTTTGAGTAAATTTTTGGTTTGAGATTTTTTCTAGTTTCCGCTCCATGTTGTTTCTCTATGTCTGGAATATTGAACAAAAAACTCCAAGACTGTACAAGAAAAAGTGTATATAAGTACATATTTGCCCATAACTTTTAAAATGTACTAAGTACATTTTTATACACACCATCAAAAAAGATGGGGCCTATATTGATTTTGTTATTCCATTTGTAACACATCAAAATATTTGTCGCAAACCCACATTAGTCCGTCTCTGTCTGTTGAAACACGATAGGGCCCAAACCAAAGCAGCTAGCTGGATGAAATTTTCCACAAATACTCTCTGTTGATAAGGTTTATTTGGTAGTGAATATGGGCAATATAGGTCAATGATTTCACCTAGCCCTATACAAATGTCCCCCCGGAATACTGTTTGAGCAGTCATAAGTATGTTGATTAAGCGGCAATCCTGATAAAATTTTGCAAAAATTAATGCCAAGTATTCTGAGTACCGTAAAGTATGACAAAAATTGGGCAACGTTTGTCCCTAGTCCCCATAAAAGGTTCTCATCAGAAAATGACTTGAACATTCATAATTGTCTTATAATAACTAATATCGTGGTGAAATTGAACACAAACTAGTTTTATATGAACCTAAATATTCGGCACAGCCGAATATAATACTCTTACTTGTTTACTACTTCCACTGGAACGTTTTGTAATTTCACAGTATTATATTCAGTTACCTTTTCGATGATACAAAACTAAAGTATTTCCGGTTAATAGTCCGGTCTTTAGTTTTAATGAATTATAATTTAATAGAAAGAAATTGTGTATTTGATGAAAATATATGACAATGGTGTAATTTTAAAAGATAGCTTCTTATCAAGTTATTGCAACACATTTGGTCAATTCACAAGGTCTCTTATCAAGTCATATTGTCATGATGTCCTTATATTTCACCATGGTTTTTATTGCTTTTCAAGCTAAAAACATCCTAAAATAATACTACTTTCTATGCTAAGTTTATTGTGTTATCGTAACAAACCAGCAGAGACCAACGCCGAATGCCTAAGAGTCGGTTAAGCCGAGCCGCCGAGTCGTGATATATTAGGACATTATGACAATATGACTGATAAGAGACCTTGTGAATTGACCAATTATAATTAGCTGTGGTAAATATCATTGAAATGTAAGATGTAAAATCCCTAAAGTACTTTTTAGAAGTGGAAGTGAATTTGGAAGAGCAGCTTTGGACCAATCCTCTAAAATATTGAATAAATTTTTGTTTTTTGAAAATTGTTTTATCATTTAAAGAAATTTAACCCACTGTTCTGGGTTGCATAAACATTAAACTTTATTCAGCCTAGCCCAAAAATTAAAAATATTATAATACTTACCTTTATTTTTTCTTAATTATTCAATATAAATTCAAAAATTATACATAATTTTGATGGGAAAAAAAATTAATTCACACTTTTAATAAATAACGTGAAAAGAAGAATTCCCTTTTACGTTAAAATAAAAATCACATCAGGGAGGGGAAATGAAACGAAAAAAACACTTGTTCTTTTTCCTCTCTGCTACCAACTGTGAGCCACAAAATAACAACCTAAAAAAATATTGTATAAAATCTCATCTTTCATTCATATTTAGAGCTGGTGACCCAAAAAACAAATAAAAAATAAAGAAAATGTTTTGTTTGCGTAGAAATCTTTACAAGATTTTACAAGACACGCAAGTAAGTCAAACAAACAAAACAAACAGTCAAACCGACTGCCAGCCATTTGGCCACAAACTCCCAGTCAACCATTCAACCAGTTAACAAGCAACGGCAGTAACAGCCAAACAAAAATACAAGCAAGCCATCACCAATAAAATCAAGTTTCTTTTCTTTATCATTTATTTTCTAGTAAATTTATATGTAAATTAATTAAAGTTTCTTTTTACACTCCCCCCCTCCTTCAAACACCATCACCACACTTTTATCTGCCTTTAGGCGTAGTTTCTAATTTAAGAATTAATTTTTATTTAACACAAAACAAATACTTTAAAGAACCGCTTTATTTTGAGGAAACCAGATGCTTCAGTAGGTTGGTTGATACAAAACAACAAGTATTGTTACATGTGACAAATAAAACACAGTTTTAAGAAGGGTTTAATAAAAATTCTATTAAAACCAATTTTAAAATTTACATATTTTGTAAAACTACAATATAGGATTGATATTTTTTTGTAACCAAGTACAAAACATATTCTTGTATTACAGAACTCATTAAATACGAGTAGTTGTTCACAAAGAGAAATAGATACAGTATTCTATGGTTTGATTAATTCTGGGTGGTCTGTCTACTTTACTATAAATTGAGCAATTAATTCCATGTTTTATATGTTGTACTTAATAACAAACAAATTTATCTTTTAAAGTGTAAATTTGTATGTTTGAGTGGGTGTTTAAAGATTTTTACAAAAACTCTCAATAAAAACTGTATTTTTTGATTTTAATAAAAGTAAACCAATAAAATGAGAAAACATAGCTTTCGTGATCGAAGAAAGTCGATATCTTTCAATTGTCTTAATTACGGCATTCGATCGTTATCGTTATCGATTTCTATTTCTTTTGTAATAGAATCAAAACATATGTTCCTACGTTTGTTTAAAAAAATGCTAACAAGACAAATAGGAAAATTATAATGGTGTAAAATCCAGATATAATTAAATACATTAACAATAAAATTAAATGTGACAACAAAAATTTTTTGAAAAATGAATTACATACATATGTTATCGAAATTGGCAAGTAACTCAATGTGATAAATGTGAAAATCTACCCAGGCAGAAAATGACATCACCATAATACCGGAATGATAATAGATAGGTCTTGTTTCCAATGTTTTGATGGCATCATAGAATTAGTATTTTCTGCCTGTTGTTATATTTTTGTATTTCCAGAACTGTAGTGGTAATATCTTGTACAAGTAATCACACTATTGTGGAGTTGTAATATCATCATGGATACATAGATTAATACAAATGTATTAAGAATATTAAAATTTGTTATAAATGCCAAATTTGTTGCTAATCGAATGATGTTATTTTGAATCACCCGGTATTTCGGTACCTGTCACTTTTGAAGCTTTTATTCTTTGACATTTGACAAGTAGAAACTACGCCATTATTAAAAATGGAACGATACAATCTCCAACAACGCATTGAAATTATTAAAATTCACTACGAAACGAAAGCATTTTTGGGTTGTCGTGAAGTAACTTGTCGGACCGCAATACAGAAATTGGTGGAAAAATTCGAGCTGTTGGATCAAGTTAGTGATGTGAAAAATAAAACCCGTTCACGTCGCTCAAGAACAACTGAGAATATTGCTGCTGTAGCCAAAAGTGCTGAAGAAAACCCAGGTTTGTCCATTCCTCGTCGTTCTTTGGAATTGAGCATTCCACAAACGTCATTTGGATGATATTGATCTGGACAACGTTTACTTTCAACAAGATGGCGCTACGTGCCACACATGCAACGAAACCATTGCTCTTTTACGGGAAAAGTTTCCGGACCGTGTTATCTCTCGAAGAGGTGATCACAATTGGCCACCGAGATCTTGTGATTTAACACCTTGCGACTTTTTCCTTTGGGGCCACGTGAAAGATAAGGTCTACACCAACAGCCCAGCGTCGATTCAAGACCTCAAAGATAGAATTCGTGAGGCTATAGAGGACATAGGGCATCCACTTTGCGATTTGGTTATGAAAAATTTCATGAAAAGGAAATGGTCCTGTAAGCGTGGTCGTTGTGGCCATTTGGCTGATGTTGTTTTTCATTATTAATGGCATACCTTCCTCTTTATTATGAAATAAACATCCGATCATTATCTCAAAAAATTACATTTTTCCTTGAATACCAAAATAACACCTCTTGTTGGAAAACCCGTTACATAAGATTTCCTATAGGGAATACTGTTATATAGGAAATATACTATAATTTCACAAGATATTCTATAGAAAAACCATTTTGACAAAAATGCATCTTTTTTTTAAAGTTTCTCAAAGATTTTTAAAAAAATTTATAATATTCATTTATCATTATAAATTTATAAATCTTGAACTTTTAATATATTGTTACGTTTTTACCTTTTAAAAAACGGTGGTTTATTTACTTTAAATAAACCTAATACTTTTGATTGCAAATAAAAGAAATTTAGTTATTTAAAATTGTCCCAAGTCCCGGTCCACACTGTGAAACATTTACTGTATAGAACGAATATGAACGAATAAATGTGGATGACATACTCAACAAAAACTTCATGTACATAAAACAGAGTACCCTTTACCATTCCTCTTTCCCCTTTCATCAACAAACTGAAATGTTTTGCAGCTAATTCACAGTATGGAAGGGGACCAACTCTTTATTTATTCAAATTTACAAAACAACAGTTTAAGTAGTCACTATGTGATTTTATACAAATACACGTCTATAATTCACAGGAATACAAACACAGAGAAACACACTGTATAATGCACAAGAATGCAGTTGATGTTAATTCTAAGCGCGCCTATGATACACTGACAGACTGCAATTTTTTTGTTACTATTTATATACACAGTGCCATCTTCTAGTAGTTTCATGAATTATCTATCTAACGGACAAACGGACATTCTAGTTCTATTTCTAGATTTTTTAGCAGCTATGTTAATTTTAGCAACTTTAACAGTTAATGTTGTTATACATACTTACAAACAATGTTAATAATAGCGTGTTATCAACATTGTTGATAAATAGAAGTTTCAAGCACTGGAAATGTTTATAAACATGCTGAATGCTGCAAGGAGTCGCCACAGACCGCCATATTCAAATGGTTAATGCAACTTCGTAACAATAAGTTTTTTTTTTATCGGTCATAAGTTATAATGATGCTACTGTAAAACTAAAGCATACAACTAAATACTTGAGCAAATGACGCACAAGTAAAATTTTAAATTTCATTACAGAAAAAAAAAAAACAAAAAACAAATTTATCAATCAACAGATCTTTACAATTTTTAAAATTCATTCAATTTTGTAAAGTACCACAAGTGAGTGATTTAAAAAATACTCAAACACAAACTAAACATGTATGTATATATTTTCCTAGGAATACCTTCCCCCAATATACAGTTATGTATGTGTATATACCTCATTAATATTTTCAAAAACTTTTCCTTATGTTTTGAACGCATTTTATACATCTATCTAATTTTTGTTCTTCTTCACATTTTTACGAACTATTTTCCGACTACATACTCAATTTTAGCTCTTGCTCTGCGCCAAATCATTAGAATTATCTCTTTTTTTATGAAAACTGTTCATGCAATTTTCTTTTCCTCCACTCATACAACTAAAGAAAATCTGCCCAGACAGACTAGATAGAGATGAAGGAGAAATCGAAAATGTTTTAAATTATTTTGAAAAGTGTGTTGCGTTGCTTGGTGTTTGCTGTACGGGATTATTTAACGCTGTGACCGTATAAATAATTTCAAATATATTTCAAATAAAGAAAAAAAAATTCTATTCAAAGAGGAATTTTTGCTAAAATCTTATAAAAATATTTTGTAACAAAAATGAAGGGTTCTTGCCAGGAACCCTTTACAAAGTTCTAACAAAAATTAAAAAAAATTCCAATTAAGAAAAAGTGTTAAAAAAAAGAAAAAGAAAAGTGCATTTCCAAATAAATTAAATAAGTTAAATTTGAAAGTTTTTTTTATATACATAAAACATATATATATATATATAGAATTTGAAAATAGTATAGTAAATATATAGAATTTTTATGGGCAATCAACAAGGCAAATTACAACACAACCAAAGTGGACGACCTAAGAAAAATGTCCATTGGAAATCAGCAGGTGAAAAACAGGAAATTAAAGAAATTTTTATTTTTTGGTTCCGTTACAAGAAATTACTGTGAAACTATTCCTCAATTTATGTGTGAAAATTAAAGAAAAATAATTCATTCATTTCAATATATTCGACATGAAAAGCTAAAAATGTTAGTGGGAGCGCTAGAATTATGGTTATTTTTAGATACATTTTCATACTCAAGTGGTTGACTTTGCGTTTATTTTTCTTTTTTTTTACGGTTTTATTATTTAAATTTAATTTTTTTATACAATTCGGTGTGTGGCGGTGTGTCTTATGGTGTGCTGTATACGTTTCGAATAAAAATTTATTTGTACAAAATATGTCGGACGTATTTATGTATAATTTTTCTGTTTTTGTTTTTTATATTGAAAATTTTCATTTGACAGCTTAAAAATAAAAAGAATTTAGAAAAATAAAACTCAAGAGAAAAAGTAGAGTAAAAGAGAATGCCAAGATCTCTTCGAAATTCGAATTAAAAGAGCGATATATGTATATTTATATGTGAGAGAGTAATTTGTTCAATTTTTGAAATCTTTTCGCAATTGTCATTTTTTTTGTTGGTTTGTTTTTATTTTGATTTTCTAATATCATCTGCCAAAAAATTCGCATTTGTTTACTATTGTCTTTGCTCATTGTCACTTAGTACTTAATAAATATTAATAACCAAAAAAATATTATTTGGTTTAAAGTTAATGTTGTTTCAAAAATGATTCATTATGTACTTGTTTGAACTAAATAAGTTTTTAAAGTATACATATTTTTGTACATTTCATAAATATGTATTAGGATGTTTTTTTTTTACTTTCTTTTCAATTTAGAGGAGAGCAGTTCGGTTTAGTATGACATTTGGTATAAAATTGCAACGTTTTTGCATACAAAAAAAATTATAAGGACTGAGATCGTAAAATTCTTAACACACCTTTTTCATTAAAACTTTTAACCCAAGTATTATTTTTATTTTTTTTTGATCAAGTTACTTTTGTAAAGCATGTCTGTTATTATGTTTAATATCAATTATGTTAATTTGTTGTTAATCTGATTAAAATGAGTGACCAGAAAAAAGTGCGTACTAAAATTATTAAATATTTTCAACAAAATCCAACTTGGTCCTACAACAAGTTCGCCAAACAATCAAAGGTCTGCTATCAACCTGTTTCCAATGTTATTAAACAGTACCGGCAGAACTTGTCCGTTGATAGAAAACTTGGTTGAGGTAGAAGGAATGGTTCACATGATGTTTCTAAAGCCAAAAAAATAGGAAGCATTTTCAAAAAAGCTCCCAACACATCCGGTAGGAAAGCAGCCCGGTTAGGTCAGTTAAAGGTTTTAAAACATACAAGGCTCAAAAAGTTCCTGACAAGAACGCTGCTAAAAATTTAGAGGCCAAAAACAGAGCACGGAAATTGAAGTCAAATTGTATACAAAAAATATACCTGCTGCATAATGGATGACGAAATGTTCGTATGGAAAATTTTTCTCAGCTTCTGGGTCAATTTTTTATGTGATTAGAACTATAAAAATAATCTTTTTTGTAAATTGTAACAATAATTTCAATCAAATAAAAAAGATGTATGTTACAAATTTTTCGATCTCAGTCCTTATATTCAATTTTGCATTTATTTGTAACGAATAGTATCGTAACAAATTTACATTAGGGTATTTTTTACTTTCATTCGAATTTCAAGGTGTGGGGTTAGGATTAGATGACACTTTGTATGAAATTCAATATTGCAAGTTTGAAAAAAATGTCAGGACTTTCCAGTTGAGTTTGTTTCAGCCTCAATTTGTCTCCTCCAAGTGTTAACAAGTCTGCCTCTTCAATTCTTGATTACGTTGTCGTTGGTGCGTCTAAAAACATGACCAATCCAACTCCATTTACGATTGATGATCTGGACACGTATTGGAGTTTTACCTGCTCTTTCTTGATCAGTTTTCGTAACGAGCGATTATTAAATACCTGCAATGATTGCAAGTCGCTAGCTGTGGTGTTCCAGTATTCACAGTCATACAACAGGACGGAACGCACGTTAGATGAAGAGAGGTGGAGCTTGGTCCTCATATGAATTTGGGGTGATTTTCATACTTTTTGTAGAGCCCCAAATGCTTGGTTTGCCTTTTTAATGCGATTTGTAATATCATCTCGCCAGCCGCCTGATGCTGATATGACACTACCCAGGTAAATTGCTGTCCAACAAGAGGTGTAATTTTTAATCACCCGGTATTTCGATAGCTGTCACTTTTGAAGCTTTTATTCTTTGACATTTCACAAGAAGAAACTACGCCATTACTAAAAATGGAACGATACACGCTTCAACAACGCATTGAAATTATTAAAATTCACTACAAAAATGGTGAAAATCTTGCAGTCACAGCATTTTGGATCGTCGTGAAGCACCACAGAAATTGGTGGAAAAATTCGAGCTGTTGGATCAAGTTAGTGATGTGAAAATAAAACCCGTGCACGTCTCTCAAGAACAACTGAAAATATTGCTGCTGTAGCTCAAAGGGTTGAAAAAAACTCAGGTTTGTCCATTCCTCGTCGTTCTTTGGAATTGGGCATTCCACAAACGTCATTACACCGTATTTTGGATGATATTGATCTGGACAACGTTTACTTTCAACAAGACAACGCTACGTGCCACACAAGCAAAGAAACCATTGCTCTTTTACGGGAAAAGTTTCCGGACCGTGTTATCTCTCGAAGAGGTGATCACAATTGGCCACCGAGATCTTGTGATTTAACACCTTGCGACTACTTCCTTTGGGGCCACGTGAAAGATAAGGTTTACGCCAACAGCCCAGCGTCGATTCAAGACCTCAAAGATAGAATTTGTAAGGCTATAGAGGACATGGGGCAGCCACATAGCGATTTGGTTATTGAAAATTTCATGAAAAGGATATGGTCCTGTAAGCGTGGTCGTGGTGGCCATTTGGCTGATGTTGTTTTTCATTATTAACGGCATACCTTCCTATTTATCTCAAAAAATTTAATTTTTCTTTGAATACCAAAATAACACCTCTTGTTGGAAATCCCTGTATATAATCGATTTGACATCTTCAATATCTTCGTTGTCTCCTTGGAACTTTTGGGAGTTGGTGGTATTTAAACGCAGTACCTTATTCTTTGCTAAATTAGCATCATTTGCTGTGGTCTGTATTTCCCCTTGTTTGGCTGCCATATCGTTGAATGTTTGGGCTAGGAGGCATATGTCGTCGGCATATTCGAGATCTTCGGGGCGTCCAGTTAGGCCCCAAGTGATGCCTCTTCTCTTTGTTGTTGCCTTAAGCATTATGACGTCAAGTACTATATTGAACACAGCCTTGTCGTACACCAGCGTTAACTTTAAAGGGTCCTCCCAGATTGCGTTCATGTAACACCATGCATTTTGAATACCGGTCAATCCATGATGGAACACTTTTGTATTGTAGCGCTTGTCAAATAGCCTGCTGGTGAAGGTTATAGAAGGCTTTAACAAAGTCTATAAATATGCAATATAGAGGGCATCGCCATTCCACCGATTGTTCGAAAATAATACGAAAGTTCTTCACGTGATCCGTACATGAATCTTGGGCAATAAAATTTTACAAAAATAGTAAAATTTTCTGCACTCGAATATTTTCTAATCGATTTTAAATACCCTTCAACTTCGTGAGAAGGGTATATATAAGTTTGTCATTCCGTTTGTAATTTCCACAATATAATTTTCCGACCCTATAAAGTATATATATTCTGGAGCATTATAGATAGCGGAGTTGATTTAGCCATGTTTGTCTGTCTGTCCGTCTGTCTGTTGAAATCAATTTTCTGAGGACCCCAGATATCTTCGAGATCCAAATCTTCAATAATTCTGTTAGACATGCTTTCGAGAAGTTTCCTATTTAAAATCAGCAAAATCCGTCCATAAATAGCGGAGATATAAGCAAAAATCCGAGACAACCTCTATTTTTGGCCTATTTTTGATCTATATCTCGATTACTAAGTCATAAATATAGACAATATGGATATCTAATGATAGATATTTCAAAGTCCATTGCAACGATGTATATAAGGCTTATAGTAAGTTGGACCTACAATGAGTCAAAATCGGTAAAAATATTTTTTAACCCGAATTTTTTTCACAAAAAACATTTTTTTGTCACTAATTTTCTTCACTAATAAATCAAAAAAAAAAAAATTTTTAATTAAAAAATTTTTTTTTAAAAAATTGGAAAAAACTTCGAAGAAAATTTCGAAAAAAAAATTTTTAATTTTATTTTAAAGTATAATTTGATGAAGGGTATATAATATTCGGCACAGCCGAATATAGCTCTTTTAATTGTTTACTTTCATATCTTTTTAAAATTATAATTATGTTTAGTTACGTTATAACGAAATTTTTTTTATAAAAACTAAAACAAATCAAATTTTCTCCTTGAAAACGCATATCTAAATTTCAGAGCCGATGCGGTACAAGAAAACATTTTCCGATATAACATAAATGTTCAGATATGGGCTAATATATCAAGAGTCACAATTACACAACCCGCACTGTTTGAAATTCTCCAAAAAAAATGTAATATACATAAGTAGTTCCACACAATTTTAATTATATCTTCGAACACCTTACAATTTAGAAAAACGCAAAGTGTATACTCGATCATTAATTTTCGCACACAAGTTTCACAGTACTACTTTATAAGTAATCACCCAATATTTATTACAATTTCATCTACTTTATAGAACGTCCTTCGCCACCCGGACGTCCACTATTAATTCCAGTTTCCGATCTGCAACCGGATGTCGTTAACCTACGATGGGAACGTCCAAAACTTGATGGAGGTTCTCCCATCACCGGCTATGTGGTCGAACATCGTCGCATGGGCTCACCACATTGGGTACGAGCCACCGTCATACCAGTGACCCGTTGCGATGTATCCATAAGCGGTCTAGAGCCCGGTTGGCGTTATCAATTCCGTGTGTTTGCCGAAAATATTGTGGGTCGTTCGGAGCCGAGTGAATTGTCCGATATACTCACGGTCACATTGCAACGCAACGCCATAAGTGTGCCACGCTTTTTAGACGAACTACAGGATTTACATGCCGTCGAAGACGAACGTATAGAGTTTCGGGTGAAATTCTTAGGTCAACCACCGCCCGAAATCAATTGGTTCAAGGATGGCTACGAAATATTTAGTAGTAGACGAACGAAAATTGTAAACGATACCGACGCTAGTGTCTTGATTATACATCAGGTGGCTTTGACCGATGAAGGTGAAATCAAGTGCACGGCGACAAATCGAGCCGGTCATGTGGTAACCAAGTCCCGGCTGTTTGTGCAAGCACCACCCAAGATAAGGCTACCACGTACCTATGAGGATGGTCTGATAGTAGAGGCTGAGGAAGCTTTACGCCTTAAGGTGGGCATTGCGGGCCAACCTCCTCCCCAGGTCACCTGGTTACATGAGGGTGAAGTAATAAACAATGGCGGTCGATTCGAAATAATCAATTCTGAAAAGAATTCCTTGTTGAAAATTGATAATGTTCAGCGAGACGATAGAGGGGAGTATAGCATAAAGGCTTCCAATAAATTGGGCGAAGATATAACCTCATTTTTGGTAACAGTAACAGCAAGACCAAATCCTCCCGGCAAGGTAAGACTAAATATGTCTTTCGGCAAATCGGCCACTTTGTCTTGGACAGCTCCCATAGATGATGGCGGTTGCAAGATCGGAAACTATATAGTGGAATATTTTCGTATTGGCTGGAATGTTTGGCTAAAGGCGGCTACTACACGTTCCCTCAGCACAACGCTTCATGATCTTATTGAAGGTTCTGAATATAAATTTCGCGTTAAGGCCGAAAATCCTTATGGTCTTAGTGAACCAAGTGAAGAGTCAGATGTACTATTCATACCTGATCCCAAGCGGGGTATAACCAAACCCAAATCAGAAAACAAATTGGATAATGAAGAAAACAAGCCAGTGCCGCCACGCAGAAAGACATTGTCCCCGCCCAGAGCAGTAGCTGATGCAGCCACTGAAACTTTGGCTAAGTTTTCACCAAAAATGGAACGTAAAATTAGGCCACAAGTATTAGATAGTGAAGATTTACACCGGGAAATGTCCTATGGCACACCGGATCCCATGCTTAAGTTCGATGTACGTAAAAGTCCTTCACCATTTAACAAGGAAGACAAACCCACTGGTAGTCCCAATAAACTAAATTTACATGTCAATAAACCCAAGGAGACCGAAACAAAATCTCCTCAACGTTCTCCTACCGCCGAGTCACCTAAGAAACCCATGCTCATGCAAAGCATTTTGAAGACAAAAGAAAAATCTCCCTCGCCACTTAAGCCGATAACCCCACCAGTTGCGGAAAATTCAACTATTTTCGATTTTATAAGTCCTCGTAAACGTAGTCTGAGTTCGGAAATGGAAGAGCCCCAACAGCAGCGTAAAAACTCGTTGCCCACCACACCTGAGGCAATACGAAGCACAGCAGCCTTGCAGCGCAGTACCGAACCAGTGGAATTGGGAGTTAACCAACAAGTCAGACGCTTTTCTAGTCATGCTCTTAGCCCAGCTCGTAATGTAGCAGGTTTGGCTGTTGCTATAGCCACCAGTTCTTTGGGCATGACTGGCGAGTCGAATAAAATCCTAAATGGTAACAATAAACTTACTAGCAATGGTATAGGCAGTGGTAGACAAAACAACAACAATCCCACCATAGAAATTAGTGCTCCGCCGAATACCACCTCTCCACTCACAACAGAATCACTGCCTTCAGCAGGTACTTCTGTCAGTTCTCCCATGATGGCATCAAAGAATTCAGCAAATAAAATGTCCCATACAGACAGGCATGATGATGTTCACACCAGCAACGAATTCATGCTCGTTGTATTCGACAAGAATAGCAAAGTTAAGGATAAAGACAGTAAGTTCTTCCAAAAATCACCTGCATTCTCGCTATACCCTTGTGAAATTTTAGTTTAATACTCCGCTCATGTTAACCTCATACTCTTTGAATAATTAAGTTTACACAAACGAATTCAATTTTAAAATTACTGAACGATAACATCTTAAATTAAATTCAATTGTGTTTACTTTATTATTCCCCCTTTGTCTGTCTACTAAATTCGAATCACATCTAATTCACTTTTTTTCAGAGCAAGATTCCTTCGAATTGGATCTAGAGGATGCCATACAACCTCCCCCTATCTCCATTTCAGCTCCTGATTTAGCTTTATTGGAATACTCCACCCTGCATACCTTCCCCATGAGACGTTCCGTTAGCTCCACGGAATTACTGTACGAAAGAGCAATGGCCCGTTTTTATGAGGCTGTAGAGCTGGAGGAAGCGGAAAAAGCTCGCAAGCTAAAAATATCACAAGATAAAATATCTACACCGAGCAATGTGCCACCAGTCACAATACGCAAGCGTTTGGGTTCCATGACTGAAGCAGAACGTTTGTCCTTCGAAAGACGCAGTGAATTAAGAAGACAATCAGCAGACATATCTCAAGATCTAAAGGCCATACGTAAATGGAGTTCCAAAGAGAATATATCACAATTCAGACCTTTGGCACGCAAACGCCAGCAGAGTCAAGAAAGTGAAGATTTCAGCGATGACTTCCACACCAAGAGTGCTCCCTACAGAGAGGAGAGTTTTGAGTTGGGCTCAGATTACACAGAAAGTACTGCTTCATCGGATAATGACTCAATTGAAAAGTTTAAGATGGAACTAATGGCTAGAACTCGTTCACCAAGTCCCCGAGAATTGGAAACTTATCATCCTCGCAATATGTCCGCTGGAGTGTTTACTCCATATCGCGCTCCAACTCCAGACGAGGCAGCATTGGTGCTTACTCGCCCAGTGCCATTGCCAAGTCCAGATTTTGTACCAAAGCCTATACTCAAAAGACCCTCAAATGAAAATGTTTTACAAACTGACAATACCAACAGTAATAACACAGCCCTCAAACAGGATAATCCGTCAAGCGAAAAATTGGATTTAGCTAAAGGTATTAGATCATTCTTTAAACGGGATAAACGCTCTGCCACCGAAAAGAATACCGAAGAAAATGAACTAATATCGAATCCGCAAGAAAAATCAAATGCTGCCCTGCTGGCGGCGGAGGCTTTAGCCAAGCGTAAAGACAAAGAGGAGGAAGAAGAGAGAAAACGCAAAGAATCCGAACGTTTGATGTTGGAAGAGGCTCATGCAGCTGTGGATCACTACAGTGAATTGGTACAACAAGTGAGCACAACACGAAAATACCATACGCCCATTTATATGGATCAAAAAGAACTTAAGAAAATAACGACCAAAGTTGATGATGACGAAGTCAGTGACAATGTAACTTCGCGTCGGTCATATAGTCCGGATAACGGCTTAATACCACCCGTGAGCAATAAACCTAGACTTTCGATATCCGAGAGAGGTCAACTTATGCATGTGCGAGAAACTGCCAGCGATTTAGCAGTCAAGAATGAGAAACCCAGCAAAGAATCTGAATCAGAAGAGCACGAACCTGATTCTGAAGCAAATCAGGAACCAGAACGTAAAATTAATTTGCCAAATGATTTTAAAATGGAGTCTACGGCCACTATACAGCCGGCCGAACAAACGCCTAACTCTGCGGATGACGAGATCATCACCACCACTACAGTGCTTAGTGAGACCGTGGAAGAGCGACCAGACTCACGAGGGCGTCCACGTTTAGTTAAAGTTAAACGTATCATTAAGAGAAGAGTTCCCTCAAGTACACGCTCCCGAGACACTTCCCAAAGCAGACCACCCTCCAGTATAGGTTCTGCGCCAGACACACCAGTGCCTAGAGCTCTTTCTCGAACACGTCGTACCATGGAATCAAAATCTCCTGGACCCCTGGGAAGAAAACATTTACCACCAAATACTCCGCCAAATACCCACTCTACATCCAACGAAGAAACCTCCTCTTCTCAGGAACTATTGGTGGCCCGAACTCCCTCTCCCCTCACTGATGAGGAAGCCCATGAAAAAGTGCGCTCAGCTTTATCATACTCAACCGATTTGGTTCTTTTTGTGGTGGCCTGCTATGTGTATCTATTCAAAGATGCCTGGTTGGTGTTGCCCATATTGGCCCTAATGATTTATCGCCAGTTAGGCGAAGCCATCGACAGTTGTATACCCAGTTGGATGAAACGTAAAAAACAATAGTTGTTCGTAGACGTACTTTTTATACTCGTACATACAAAACAAATATGCGTTTTTTTTTTAATACAAATCATTTTCAATTTAATCTTAAGTTTAAGTTTATTTTTAATGCTGCTGTTTTTAATTATTTTGGATTTAATTTTATTATTTTCGTTTTTGTATAATTTATTTGAATTTGGAATTGAAATACACCTACATTTACAATGTACTATTTGTATTTCGCTGCCCCCCCCCCCCCCCCCCCATTTCAGTTATTCTTGTCTATAATTATAAGTACTTATTTGTTTGTGCATGTCTTTCAAACTCAAAAAAAAAAAAAAACAAAGGAAGTATTTCCGATACCTAATTTAAATTTAATGATTAGGACCCTTATATTAAAACAAAATCATGTCGTATACGTTTAAACGTAATGGAAATACATATTTTTCAAATAAATATTATTTTACAAATTTTAAAAGTTTTTTGTTATTTTTCTAATTATATAATTAAAGGTGATGCAACAGAATTTTCTGAATCTATAATGTAAATATCTGTTTGTATGCTTTATAACTTTCGCGACAAACAATATCTTATATCAGATTTTAATTAATTACATTTTAGCTTAATTCACTAAAATCTTAATTCAGAATTATAAATGTCAGCCATTCATTCCATAAAGCCATTCCCGAACAAACAAATACTTTAGCTTCATTCAAAAGCTTTATTCGAATAAAATTCATTAATTTTTGAATTAATTCATACTAAAAATTTATTCAACCATTGAATGATTAAATTTTTGTTAATTCAAATCTAATTTACGAGCTATTGTGTAATGGATTTGAATTACAGAAAACTTTAATGCTTCAATAAAGAATTAATTCTATAAAGAATGAATTCTTAAAGGAATGAATTCAATACGTTTGATGTACTAAGCAATGGCTAAGAGATACAATCTAATATGATTTTGAAAATTGAATTATGAATTAATTCTTTCGTACCTTTGACATATATATACAATTATACATATGTACATACATTTATAACATATTAGTCATAGAGAATTATACATAGAGACGAGACACACCGTATTGTCAAACAAAAATACAGCAAATCATATGTCTGATACAACAACAAAATACATTGACTAACATGTATTTTGTTGTTGCAAGAGATATGTTTTTGACAACAGACTTACGTTTTTGACAATTCCGTCTCGTCTCTATGTTATCCTATGATATTAGTATTTAATGAGTGTCGAACATAAATATCAAATGAACCAGATTGAGATGAAATTTAATAGAATGGTAGCACAGTTATTTTAAATTTAACTTATTAAAATGTCTGTAAATCCTGAAGTTAGTGGTGATATCAGTCAATCAATTATTGAACCCTATACATAATGATGCACAGTGGTTTAGAAACGTTTTTTTTTTTTTATTTTTTGGAAATAATTCGGTATCTCGGGAACTATTTAAGATATTGTTACGAAATTTCACATGGTTGAAGCTAAAGTATTTTTAAGTTGATTTGCAGTTAGTTGTTCAGCTTCCTAGCGCTAATGGGGGCCAGTACATATCAATCTTCAAAAAGCATAAATTTACTCCTCAGAAGTTACACAAACCATGTCCCCTTTGAAACATTTTTACGTTTTTTCATTTTTTGCATGCAAATATGAAGCTTTTCGAGGATCGGTTCTATTTTTAGAATTTTTACTCAAATCTTAAATTTTTTTTAAAAATTGGCCGAGGCCCATTTTTTGTAGATCTTCTTAAGCACTATTATAAATTTCACCTTATACGGATCATAAATGGATTTTTGGGGATTTTTTTTAAATCCAACTTTGAGGGACAACGCACTGGCCCCCATTAGCGCTGGGAAGCTGAACAACTGCAAATCAACTCGAATATGCTCCAGCTTCAATCATGCGAAATATCTCAAATAGTTCCTGAGATACCGAATTATTTCAAAAAAAAAAAAACATTTCTAAACCAATGTGTGATGGGCTATGATTTCACTACTAGCAATTAGCGAAAGTATTTTCTGAATTCATCATATAATTTAATCGAAAACGTAGAGCACTTTCCTACAAGAGATAATGTAAATTATTTGGATATTGCTGAAGGAACGGACCAGTCCGCCTACAATTATAAGTAGGATGATGATGCCTACTCTAGTCAGCTGGTAATAGTTCCAATTTTAAGAAACTAATTATCAATCCGATTAGATATGACACTTAATAGAAAATAGGGCTTGTAATAAAACCAAAGAAGAATTAATTTGTATTCTTTTAACATTTCACTAATAAAGATCAAACTCCACTGAACTTTTAATAATAAAAGAAGGAAATAAAGTTGACTTCATTCACCAGATACTCTAAACAGGCCAAAAAAGACTTTATATAATGTGACGCAAATGCTTACCATCTTCTGTGGGGTCGTACGATCGGGCGATACTTTAGTGAACTTTATAATAGAGAACATATATATTGTTTATTTCTGGCGGCTAATTCTCGCATTCATATACGAGCGAATACTTATTCGAATGTGCGATATTTTGTTATTTATGGGATTCTCTTATTCGATATCGAATAAAATATATTTAAAGTCAATAACAGAGTTTTTACTCGTAAGTCTGCTTTTACACAGGGCAAGTTTACTTGAAACAAGTCTCTTCGATTCTGTTTTAAAATTGCTCGTCTGTTTACACACAGTAAGTCTGTTTTGAATTTTGTATGTCAAAACCTAATAGACGCCATAGTGAAAATGAGAAAACAAAAGAGAATTGAAGATACTTGCCAGTACAAGCAAGTGTGTACCCCTCTTCTTTCTTCTTGCCTCTCTCTCCTATAAACTCAGACTTGCGGCAAGAAAACTTGCCCTGTGTAAAGGCAGACATAGGTGTTAAGCTAAGAAGCATTCGAAGTTTGTTTCGATTACGAATTTATTTCGCGCAAATGAATGGGGCTTGTGACGCAATTCTGCTCAGGATTACAGTTTGTTTTGACATCTGCAACTCATTATACCAAGAGAATAATGCAATTAGAAACACTCCGGACCTGTAGAGTATTGTCCATGCAGTGACAAGTAACATAAATAAAAAGAATCAAGAATGGTGGCATATGGATCTTTAAAACTGCAGATTTTAACTATGAAATCGATTAGCGCCGTTAAAGTTGAGAGGTCTGATGACGCCTAGACATGGCCCGCTAATGAAATATTGGAGGCACTATTTTCTAAATCACATTCTTATTACGGTGGAATCAAAATCGATTGAGCGAGAGGAACCTAACATAATAAAAATAACATAGTTACATAAATAAAAAGAACCAAGAATGGTAGCACATGTATCTTTAAAACTGGTGATTATAACTATGAAAGCGATAAACGCGTTTAAAATTAAGAGGTCTGATGACACCTAGACAAGGTCTGCTAATGAACTATTGGAGGCACTATTTTCTAGATCACTTTCTTATTACGGTGGAATCGAAATCGAATGAGCGAGAGGAACCATTGAACCATACACATTGCCTGGAATAGAAAGCGTCCTATTATGTCTCAGAAGTTCATTATATATCTTGGAACCAGTTCAGTGAAACTGATGGTCAATTCTAATTAGACACTTTCGTTATAACGATATTAGAAATGACATCTAACATCACAAAAGTGTGAAAAGTTCGATATTATATATAGTACCAAATTTAATGATGGAAGTAGCTTTTTTCCGGCCGAAATCTTATTCAGTAAAACATATTTACAAGCGATATTACAATCGAAGTTCAATAATTTTCGCAGATATCTACAGGTTCTTAACAAACAACACATCTAGGAACCAGACGCAGACGAATTAGGCGAGCTGGAGCAGATATGGATACGATGACCGCCTGAGAGGATGTTTATCTTGGACTTGACTCCTCTACAATAAAGGCTTAGGATTCGAAACTGGAATACTTGCATTATCAAGACCAGTCTATGGCATGAGGAATCAGTTATTCAAAAGAGGCTCACGGAACTTACTAGGACAATATCTCTCTCTGAATACATAGAAAATCACACACAGGATTCTATGTAATTCTCTTCTAACCCAGCTTTACTAAAATTTCTTAAAACACTGAAATTTCCCCAAAAATAAAAAAAAAATTTAAATAGAATTTCGACAATGATGTCCACATGTGGACTTAAGCAAATACAATACCTATATTCGAAAATGGAAATACTCAGGTCATATAAAACATATTTTGAATTTCGATACAAAAAAGGTTAAAATATACGATGGCTCCAGCTATTGGACAGAAACAAAAACTGATATTAATATTTTTTTTAGTGCATTTTATTTTAAAATTTTTTCACATTGATATTAATATGTCACATACTTATTTCAACTTAAGCAACTGGAGCAGCTGACGAAGACACGGGCGCAGCAGCGGTCGAAGAAACATCTGCAGCAGCTGGTGTAGTAGAGCTAACTACTGGTGCAGCTGTGGTACTGGGTGGAGCTACAGTTGGAGGATGTTGCCAACCAAATTGATTGCGAATGAATGTATCCAAGGCAATTGTATCAATGCCATTAGCTGAAAAAGCAGCAATTACACGTTGAGCTTCGGGCAAGGCTGTGACACGATCATAAACAGTTTTCAAGGCCTTCAAACGTTGAACAAACTGTGCCAAAATGCCATTTTGAGCAACTTTCATTTGCACATGGGTACGAATCATATCCTCAGGGTAGTAGAGAAGGAACTCATTGACAAAACCTAGCCAACCGAAAACGGTATTAGACCAGAAGGGTGTACGATTGATGATGCTCAAAAACTCTTCAGATTCTTCCAACTGCAGCTCGCCACCGGACAGCATAATTTGGTTACGTGTCCAGGTGATGAAACGCATCACCTCTGGTTGAGAACGGAAACGCATTTGTGTTATGAAGGCATCGTTGGAGTTGATAATACGTACAAAAGCCTGGAATTGTTCATCGTTGAGCAGGTAACGTGTTGCCAACTGTCGTATGGACACCATGGGTATCATGCGTGCAATTTCATCTAAATCCTGAGCCAGTGTCGGAAGTGGTGGTGGTGTGGGTACAACAATAGGATTATTGTGTGGTGGTACCATGGCCACACTACCACCCAAGGCACAAATGCCAATTAATCCCAGTATAGTGATGTATTTCATATTGCTGACTCCGTTACTAAGTAAGTTTAAATCGTTCGTTTTACTTTCGTTTTAAAGAATGTTTATAATTCTACTGGATATCTAGGTTTTTATATACTCTCAGTCTCCCCATAAAAATCTTATCTAAATTAGTTTTCAATTAAATGCAGAAATTTGTTCATCATAACTCAATTATATTTCCCTCTATCTCTCTCATAACCTTCAAAAATTTATTTTGTCTCTTTTCTTAAACTTAAACTTGCAAATTTATTATTACAAATCTTGCAGTTATAGATCATTTGTATTTACTTCATATGATTCATCTTTACCAGATTATTTTATCTTGAGTCCATTAAATGAAACAGTTGTGTTGTGAGATAAATATAAATTTGTCGCAGACTAGCATATTTACGATAGTGTCAACTCCTTCTGCGAGAATGTTTAAGAATATGTTGATGAGATAAAAAATAATATCAACACGATTAGTGAAAATACAATCACGATGCGTTTGTTTTTCTATTTATTCACACATTGATCATGTGAATTTATAACTGTTCAGAAAAACTGTTAAAACTCAAGTCTCAACAATATTAGTGCGAATCAGATAAGATTGCGGACGAATTTATTATACGCTCCTGTAATTATTATTCATGGGAATTTCTTATTATCCCACTGTGCATTATACAAAAAAAACAAAATCAAAATATTTTGGAAATAAATCAGGCATTTCTAACTGGCTGACCTTATTGACATGAAATTTTACATGGGCCCGGAGCAGCGCTGTGAGGTCTTATATTATATTTTTACTCTTATCATATGAAAAAATATATATTTTACGAGTCGAAAAATAATAGATTTTGAGAATTGAGATAATGTTTAATTTTCGTATTTTCTATGCCGAAAAACGGCTATCTATTAGAAAAAAAGTTTCGTAAGGAACTTGAATACTTTTATTTGTTTAAGGTATTTCAACAAATATAGTTTTGAAATAGAAAACGCAAATAGTAGTTATCAAAATTTTAAATTTAGGCTAAGTGTTCTAAAATCCAAAAGCTTTAATTCCAAAATGGGCAACAGTTTTACACACTATGATATATTCCAAATAATTTATATTATTCTTTTACCAGCCCCGGACCAAATGTAAACTTTATAGGCGATATTTTTGTGTTTTTTTTTTTTTTTTTGAATTGCTGGATTTTCTTTTCCTAACCCCCATTAACACACCAAGCACAGATTCAGGTCAATCATTTTGGGGAGGGATAAATAAAGTAAAATGTATTTTACATTCTTCTCTTTTTCCTTTTTAATATAAAAACTTTTCGGTTTTGGGGGAGAAATTTATTTTTCAACCCCCTGGATCCGCGCCTGACGTTAACTAATTCTTATAATGTCTGTTTAAATAATGTTTGTATAAAAACTGCTAGTATAACTTTAGGTTAAAACAACTATACATCGTGATAATAGTTGGTAATCGCAAATTTCTTTCCGTTTTTAAATTTGCTATCAAAAAGTGTACCGTCGTAACAAAATTCATTGCGATATGTTAACGATTGTTCGAATCCTTTTATTGAATATTATATGAAGGGTATTTTTTAAGCCCAATAGAACTTACTAACTTGAAGAAATTTCCCATATTTACATTGTAAGCCAATCATCGATTCGCTAAACTTAAAGACGACGGCTTTGTTTATAAACAAAATTGCCACATATGGAGTGAGACCAATCCACAACAGACTCATTACATCCAGAAAAATTCATCGTTTTGAGAGGTTTACACTCTATTCGTGACATACAACCAGCAATGCTCGAAAAAGTGGCCCAAAATTGGACGTCCAAATGCATCTTTAGAATATTTTTTTTTTTTTTATTTATCAAAATTTACTTTATTGTTTTACTATTTTACAATATACAAGTCTTAAAAAAACACCCTTTCATAATGAATTCTCTAATTTCAAAATTGTTGTCAATTTTACTCCGCTTTCCAATAAAATGTACTCTTTTGTTTATAAAATGTTCTTTCCGATCACAAGAAAAAATTTAAAATCAATAGCGGTATTCACAATGTAGAGTACTTGGTCTGGTAATGTAGTAAAAGAGCGCAATAGCAAAAAGCTAAAAACAAAATACATTAGAAATTGAAATGTTTGTCAATAAATAGCTTTTCTGATTTTCTACTAGGCCAATTACTCTACATTGTGAATACCGCAAATGTTACAAAAATTATATAAAATTATATACATATCTGGAAAAAGGCTGTTTACAAATGTACAATATTTATATTAATTTCTTAACCTCTTAAGACCATAGATGCACATATTTGTACCTTTCATTATTTCAAGTTATTTCATTCTATATTTTGTATTAAATAGATTAAGGGGCTTTAAAAACATTAATCAATCAGCACTGCCTTCACAGCTGGAACCATTTGTCTTATTTACAATTTAAGATGTTAAAGATATTATAACAGAAATTATTCCAACATAAAAAAACCCTACAATGAGTAGGGTATTATATGGTCCCCATTATGGTGATGTAGGGCAAATCATTTTTCTAAAATTCCGATAATTTTTTTTCGTGATTTTCGGAAGTGAACCTTATCGCGTGATATATTTCTATAGCTGCCAGTTGACATCTGTAATACCATTTTGGAATCTGACAACGCAACTTTAGTTGGGTTGCCATCAAAATTTGTATGAGATTTGTGCTCCTGAAAGTGATTTATGGAAGTGGCCGAGCTATGACTAATTATGGATTGATTCGAAAAAAATTTTTTTCTTTTATATGTAACTTATTTGTAGATTAATTTGTGTGGATACCTATATAAATCAGTCATTTTTGGACCATTTCGGGAGGACATCTGAGGGAAGGATAGGCGAAATAGTGGACCTATTTCAGAAAGTTTCAATAGTCTTCGTCCTGGGGTCGAAAAAAATGTGTCAAATTTTATCAAAATATCAAAATTGCGAGCTATAATTGTAGGGCATCGTTTAATCAATTCAGAAAGTGTCGATCTGTATACTTTAAGGTGGGTGCTGGACTAATATTTTTGGGCGTTACAAACATCAGTACAAACGCAATATACCCTCCCCAGAATGATAATGTAGGGTATAATAAAATATAAATAAATCATATTTTTTTATTTTGACCAAAACTATTAATATCCAACAAACTTTCTTTTTTTTTTTTTTGTGACACACGTTTCTGAACTGAACGCTTCAGTGATCTGCTTCAGTAACGTGAACACTATTGGATAGTCTACAACACTTCGGATTTGTCCCACGTGTTTTGATATTGTGGGTATTTTCACCATAGTGTCTTGGTTTGATTTTATTTTGTATCCAACATACGATCCATCAAATACGTATCTTTTTTGCTTTTATCAGACGAGATTGATAGATCATTATTATTTAATAGGTTTTTAATATAACATTTATTACATATGTCTATTAAAATGTTCACATATGTTTATTTGTTAACATAATAATTAAAATTCTTCTAAATCTACAATTAAAATAGAACTCAACCTATAACTACTTGAAGAAGAAAAAAAAAACAGTTAAAAATATTGCAGACAGTTTTCTTGTATTCAGAATTTGAAATTTCCTAACTTATCCGATAGGTTTTTAGTATTAGGAGCAGGCTTTTTGGTGGGCTTTAAAGGTTTCGAGGTAGAGGCTTGAGGTTTCTTAACAACTAAATCCTTGTGTAAATCACGTAGATTGGCATCGACTTTTTCCTGTTTTTTGGTGACTGCCTCTTTGAGCTGCAATAATAATATAAAGACATATTTAATAGGAAAGAACTTTAGGTTCGGTTAAATATAATTTACCTTTTTAAGTTTTCCCTGGACTTCTTTGGGTTTCTTTTTTTGCTTAGAATCGGCTACTTTAAACAGATTTTTATTTTTTTTAGATTTGTTGATAGCAATGGTGGAATTAGCTCCAGGTTTATTACCACCGCTAGTTTTTTGTTTAGACCTACGACCCATTATTGTATATAGCTGAAACTGCAAGAAAATAGAATAATTTAATTACATATTTTTGTATGTATTGTATTACTTTTATTGAATGTATTGAAATCAGATAAATTACTAACTAAGCGAGAGTTAATGCCAGAGCTTCGAATTAATTAAATTTTAGCTTAATTCACTTAATTCAGAACAAAACAACTTCTTTAGCTTCATTTAAAGGCTTAATTGGAAGATAATTCATTCATTATTGAATTAATTCATAATATATAAAATGCATTCAACCTTTGAATAATTAAAGTTTTGTTAATTCAAATCTAATCCATTTTTTATTAAAATAGGTTTTCTTCATTGTATTCAAGATTATCATTCCTTTTGTAATTTCCACATATTTCATTAGCGACCCCATAAAGTATATATACTTCCATCCATCTGTCCATCTATATGTTGAAATCAACTTTCCCAAGCCCTCCAAAAAACTTACATACATCAATATATCAGCTATAGTCCAACTTATGTTGCTATTGAAAATCAGCCCACAAATTAATGGAATATATATATATTTTTTTAATGAATTTAAATATGTGTGAAAAAATTTTGGGTTCAAACTTATTTTTCCAGATTTTGAGCCATTGGCTGCTCGATTTTCTATGGCTTTATATAAGTCTATGGCTTTGAAATGTATATCATTATATAAAAAATAAGTGAGAAATCGATTTAGTCGTGGTTTTTTGCTTATATCTCAGCCATTTGTGGGCCGATTTTCCGAAATTAAATAGCAATCGATATAAGACTATAGCAGATATATTGATGTATCAATCAAATAACTTAAATATTATTTGGGGGCTTCCAAAAGAAGATTTCAACAGACATACGGATAGACGGACATGGCTAAATCGAATCCGCTATCTATAACTCAAACATTTATACCCCTACCACTCATGGCCATTTTCCATTAAAAATTTTTATTTGGACCTCCTCTCAGAACATAAGTAATAGCTCTCGTATACAACTAAATTTTTAAATCTTAATAATTAGAGACATTTCCTGTAATTACCAAATCTTAGGAATTTTCAAATCTTCAAATTGAAATTTATATAACATTCTACACAAAATTGTAATATTTAAAGTAAAAAAAACAATCATTTATTTCATTAAAATATCATCAATAAAATAAATTCAGTTTTAACAGCTTTAAGAACTAAGAACATTTAATTTTACATTTTGAGTTTTCCAACACATCATCGTCTACTTCAGCTTTACGTTTGATCGTATTTTTATCAGTGTTTTCT
Source organism: Calliphora vomitoria (assembly GCA_942486065.2). Classification (NCBI taxonomy): domain Eukaryota; kingdom Metazoa; phylum Arthropoda; class Insecta; order Diptera; family Calliphoridae; genus Calliphora; species Calliphora vomitoria. The sequence continues at coordinate 36,623,167 of OW818031.2, read as the reverse complement.
TCAATCACAACAATTGATTGCTTCAAAATCTGTTCTGTAAGATAAAACGATACCCGGTACATGTCCTTATTAGGTGCCACATTGCGCACAAAGTGCACTCCTTCTAAATTGTCCTTTAATGGCATTTGTAAATTATCTTCCACCAGTTTCAATACCAATTCTTTGGTATTAGAACCCTTGGCAAACGAGTAAACATGTACCAACGGAAAATTGAAATTCTCCTGGCTAAAATCTACAGAAGTGTCCTTTTCAAATAGACCTCTAAATGCTGACAGAAATTCTACAGCCATGGCTGGCAGATTCATGGTAATGTTAATTTTATAATTGCTAATATTTAGAGGCTGTTGCCATCTTTTAAGTAGATCTTCTCGAATTTCTTTAAGTATAAAATACCGGCCATCCTTGTTAAACACCTGAGCTTGACTCAAACATTTGTTACGTTTCATATTGTGTTGCAACCATTTGTAGCTTTCGGGATTTAAGTCATTGGCCAGTACGTGACAACGTTTCTTGGCAGCTGGCACTGCAAATGGCCCGACGCCAGCAAAAACATCATATAAAACATCGTCTGTTTTAAGTAATTGTACAATTCTTTCATGTTCGGTAGATAAACGGGGATTCCAATACACTTTCGAGAAATCGAATTCAAAAAATACACCATTTTCTTTAGTTTCCACTTGATATTGGGCTTCGCCACACAATAAATCCAATTGGAAGTTACGGTAGGTATTATCTATAGAGGCGGCTTTATTAACCACAGTTTTACAACCGGCCACTTTATCTAACAACACTTGGCCTATAAGATCTTTGTAGGCCACTAAATGGTCCCTTAGATTAAGGTGCACAATATGACCAATTCTAGAATAAGAAGTTAATCCCTCTTCATCCACAGGCAACACTGATTTGATAATCTCATCTGCTCTCCAGTTGTGGTAGCTTAAGTTTACATCTGTTAAACCGAAATTATGCTCTTTAATTTCATGTTTTTCCAACTCATTAGTGGGCAAATCATGCCAGCTCTTTACCGGCTGAGGGTGCAGTAAAATTTCTCTACCCTCTTGTTCGTTGAATTTCAATGGCTTCACTGGTTTCAATTTTTCCATTTTCAATAGCAATTTTTTCACTAGCGGCAGTACACGTTGTGATTTTTCTTCTGGCACCCACAAACGTGGAACTTGTATGGTTTTATTAAATTTTTCAACCGTCAACACCGTCATACCTCTTACTTCGCCCGGTGGCTTTAACAAATCACAATCCATGTTCTTCCAATAATGTCTGTTTCTTAACGTTGATGTTTGCTTTAGCAAATGCTTTAACTTTAATAAAACTCCAATTTGTGTGTTTGTTAGAACTTGTCCGTATAGCATCAAGTGGTTTTGATGGAATATTTCACAATCACAAAAAAACGTGGCGTTGTTTTTGATTTTAGGAGAAAAATACTTGTACAAATATTATAATTTTACGAAGTTTTTTCGTATACTTCTTTTTTATTTTAATAATTGTTATAAGTTTCCTATGGTTTTTTAAGAAATTTCTTTTAAAAATTTTATATTTTTGCTTAAATATTATTAGAAATTACCTTCTCTCCGCACTGCACTTAACCAAAACACACAGTTGTAAAAATGGTACTAACTAAACACATGTAGTGTAAAACGCCCTGTAGAAAATGTTCAATAGTTTCATAAACAGAAAGCAATGTTTGGTGCCGTTATCGCTTAGTTACCGTTAACTGTAAAATACCTTTCGATTATGTCCATATACAAATGTCCAATGTCTCATATAAGACTTATGGTGTCAATTCAGAGCATAAATCAAGATCATCGTAATAGCTTGCATTTTAATAATCTTTTTGTGTTGATAGCTCTTTAAAATATTTGACCGGTATCTTTTAGTTTAGGAGTTACAGGAATTCAAAGTCAATATATATAATAGTAAATGGTAAATTTCTCATATATTTTAACGAAGCCGGAGTTCGATACGCCCCGGAGCATAGAATAAACGAATAGAACGGAAGGAATAAGTAATATCAATAGGAAAATTACTCTCTTTTCACACATACGTGTGATACAATAACAAAATACATGCAATACATTCTCATGAATTAGGTTTCTGACAACAGACTTAGGTTTTTGACTCTCAGTTACCTATCTAGTTGGCGTCTATCCCCCGGAGTTTAAAGGCCCTCGCCAGGCTTCAGCATAAGCAAAACCACATGAATGTAAATCAGTTAAAGATTTGGATATGAAGTATAATTGGTTAATATAAAATTTTATGACAAAAAAAAACCTTACCGAGTTTCGTAGCCGGAATAGTCTTACTGAATTCTAGCTTATCGAGAGACTCTATTCAAAATGCCGTATCTTAGAGAATCCAAGTTTTCAGGAGATTATTAAAACATGTTTATTTCACTTATTCATAAGAAAATTTAAATTCATTCTTCTTCTAATATGTTTTTAAGGCCACTAGAAAATTCTACATATCCAGCACAATTATCAAAAAGAATTCCCCGGGACTTCTTCCCCTTTTCTTATTTTTAACACTGAATTTGAATAGGAAATATGGGAAAAGGGAAAAAACTCCCGGGGAATTTGTTTTTCATAATTGGGCGGATCGTTAGTTTAGTGTGCCAACGTGTTAAGTCTACTCTATATGAAAATTGAGATTTTAATATAAAACGATAGAATATCCACCAAGAAAGGGCATGCAAAAGAAGTAGTAAATGCAAAGGAGCAACTCCAGTGGTAATAATACACTGTTTGCGTAAACTAATGTGTCGATTGGATGGCAACCGAACGTCAGTTGCGTTGCAGGAGGGCAGCCACAATTTCTGGTAGCCAATAGAAATGATAGCTGCCATCTGTAATACCTTTTAGTGAAATGACAACTCGTTTTAATTATTGGTTTATTCATTAAATTTCAACCGAAAAACGTAAATATTTGATAATTTTGAAATTTAGTGATATAAAAATCTGCTGTAACTACTGTCCTCCAATGACATCACCGTGTCAAAGTAATGAGTTAAAATACTTTTATGTAAGTAACATCAGAATTTAGTATTGTAACTCATTACATGGCAATAAAAGTTTTTGCTGTCATACCTAAGTACCTTTCTCATGTCTTATATATAATCCATAACAGAAACAAAGAAGGGTTATTGTTTGTGAAACATACATAAATGGGAATATAATTAAGGAATATGTTTCATTTTTGTTAGCTTTTATTAAAACATTGAAATACTACAAAAGTTAATACAAAAAATAGTATCTTATACAAATGGATTTTCAAATATTCGTAATTTAACGAGATATTGCTGCGACATTGATTCACTTTGAGATTCCATTTTTTTTAAACTGCGATCACAAAACTCTTTATGTTCCTTCTGCACGTATTCTACAAAATTCTGGAAGTGATGAACACACAGAACTTTGTCCATTGTATCAGTTCCCTTTTTAGTATCTCGCTGTAGCTTTATAGATAATATTACTAATTTTCGCATTACTTCTATCACTACCAAATCAATATTCCAGGCATTTTTCAACGCGGTATGTACAGAAACATCCATGACCAATTTTTCTTTTCGACTTTTTATATTTTCAATCAATGCATCCAGGGAAATATCCGCTTGTTTGATAACATCTTTTATTTTGTTGTGCAAGGTTTGAATATCTTCCATATTTTATTTTTAACTTATGCCGAAATAATTTTTACCATACAAATATTTCAAATTCCACCAAAACGACTGCTTTTAAGTATCAAATAACGAAAGTTAAAATGGCTTGATAGCAAATGTTGAGCAGCTTTCTGATACTGCAAAAAAGGGGAAATACATTTTGTAGTACAGTATTAAGTATTTGGGTACTTAGTACTCAATATTGTCTATTCTTGCAGGTACTCAAACCAAAAAGCAACTACTTAATACAGAGTTGTATTTTCCATTACAAAAGGAAAAAACTGATGCATTTTCAGGCAATTCGGAGCAATTGATTACGTTATCTCAAATGGACCAAATTGATTTTATTTTTTATGAGTTTCTCATTAATAAATCTCGTAAAAGATATTTAAATTAAAATAGAGTGAAAAGTCATCATTTAAGTAGACATTGATGTCTGGTCTCCACCAAAATCCAACTTGAGTTTTGTTTGGTAATCCACCAGTGTTCCAAATTGAGTTTTGTTTGGTACAGCACCACGACAAATTGGAGGTTATAAATTATAACCAAAACTAATGCATGTGGTCAATGTGAAAACATGACTTTACACATGTAACTTTTTTTTTAACAAAAATTTCTAAAAATAAATTTAAGTAGATGTTTTTAATATTGAATAAAAATTTAATATAAACCGTTTATTTAGAATACAAAAACCGAAACTGATTTTTTCATAAACACACTTTTTCGGTTAATCGGGAAACCGGGTTTTTGGACACTATATAATGTATGATAGAGAAATATAAGTCTATTTCTCTGTGGATCGAATACACTTTACTTTCTTCAACCACTCGCCAATAAACGTTGTCTGTGTGCTTTCAATTTCTGCATTGTAAAAGGGGACTAATTACAAGCAATAATTGTATTTTAATTGAAAAAAATACTTAAAATACTTGAATGACAAAAAGTAGTGTAGTACTTAAATTACCACATACAATTTACTAACATTCAGAACAACTCTGGTCTTTATTCAGGTTTGTTTTGGTTATGAAAATCATGTATAGAAAATAAGAGAAAGAGAAAATGCTAATAAAATACAACAAAAAAGAAAAATATGAAAAGAAAATGCGTCAGCTGTTAGCAAGAAAAAATCAATAATTATTTTGGGAAATTATCTAAGCAACCAAATTTTCACTTTAACTTAAAGAAAATATTTTAAAAATCTCAATTGATAAATATAAAAACAATTAACAATGACCAACGAACAAACGAATCAGGAACCAGAAGCTGAAGTCGAAAATGTGCGTGTAGTTGTGCGGGCAAGGCCCATGGATAAAAATGAACTGCATGCAGGTGCATTGAGTGTCATAAAAATTGACAAATTAAAAAGAGCCATAACAGTGGTAAAGCCCAATGCAACTGCTAATGAACCACCCAAAAACTATTATTTCGATAATGTTTTTGATGGTGAGAGCAGTCAGTTGGATTTGTATGTCGACACTGCAAGGCCCATAGTGGAGAAAGTGTTGGAAGGCTACAATGGCACTATACTGGCTTATGGACAAACAGGAACTGGTAAAACTTATACTATGTCGGGCAACCCTGAGTCACCTCAAACGAAGGGCATAATACCCAACGCCTTTGCACATATTTTTGGTCACATTGCCAAGGCTAAAGAAAATCAAAAGTTTTTGGTAAGAGTGAGTTATATGGAAATTTATAATGAAGAGGTCAGAGATCTGTTGGGTAAAGATGTTACCAAGAGTTTGGAAGTAAAAGAACGACCTGATATTGGAGTCTTTGTAAAGGACTTGAGTGGTTATGTGGTGCACAATGCTGATGATTTGGAAAATATAATGAAATTGGGAAATAAGAATCGTGTGGTTGGTGCCACTAAAATGAATTCTGAGTCTTCGAGATCTCATGCTATATTTTCCATAACAGTAGAACGCAGTGAATTGGCCGAAGGTGGTCAGCAGCATGTGCGTATGGGTAAATTACAGTTGGTAGATTTGGCAGGTTCGGAAAGGCAAAGCAAAACTCAGGCAACTGGTCAGCGTTTAAAGGAGGCAACTAAGATTAACCTATCACTGTCAGTATTGGGAAACGTCATTAGTGCCTTGGTAGATGGTAAAAGTTCTCACATACCCTATAGAAATTCTAAGTTGACACGCCTTTTGCAAGATTCGTTGGGTGGCAATTCGAAGACAGTCATGTGTGCCACCATTTCACCAGCGGACACCAACTACATGGAAACAATTTCCACTTTGCGCTACGCCAGCCGCACCAAAAACATACAAAATCGCATGCACATTAATGAAGAACCCAAAGATGCTCTTCTGCGGCACTTCCAAGAAGAAATTGAACGTTTGCGTAAGCAGCTGGAAGAAGGTTACGATGAAGAGCCACAAATCGAAGAGGAGGAAGAAGCAGAGGAAGAAGACGATGATGATGAAATTGAAGTAGAAGTGCTGGCCGAAGCTCAGAACCAATTAACTGAAAAAGCATTGGAAAAACAAAAACAACGTGAGCAAAAACATGCCAAAAAAGAAGCTTTGGAAAAACGTAAACACGAACATCAGCTAGAAATTTCAAAGACCAAAACCGAACAGGAACAATTACGGAATAAGCTTATGTCATTGGAGGGTAAAATTCTAGTGGGAGGAGAAAATCTCCTAGAGAAAGCCCAATGCCAGGAGAAACTCTTAGAGCAGTCACTACGCGAGCTAGAAGAACGAGAAAAAGCCGAACAGACTCTTAAAGAAACTCTTCAACAGAAGGAAACCGAGCGTATTGATATTGAAGAGCGCTATTCGTCTCTGCAAGAAGCCAATACGGGCATTACGAAGAAGATACATCGTGTTATGCAAATGTTAATGGGTGTCAAGTCCGAACTGGCCGATCAGCAGCAAGAACACCAACGTGAAAAGGAGGCTATATACGAAAACATACGCTCACTATCGCGTGAATTGGCCCTATGTGAATTGGTCTTAAACTCCTACATACCCAAGGAATACCAATCGATGATCAATCAATACACCCATTGGAACGAAGACATTGGTGAATGGCAACTGAAATGTGTAGCCTACACTGGCAACAATATGCGTAAACATATTACGGATTCGAAGGCCTCGGCCAAAGACTCAATTGATTTCATTGATCTTTCGCATGTGTATCTCAGTTACAATTCCGAATCGGTTACCCAGCCCGTGAGAGCTAAATCATCGATTGCTACTGCTCGCCCCCGTACATCAGGTGTCCCCCGACCAACTACCGCCCGGCGATATTGAGGTGATATCTTTTACCCCCCCAAGGAGAGGAGAGCACATTTCGATTCAACTCAATTGTCGTCGGGATTCTTTGCATCACTTTTACGTACTCAATGCTGGTTTATTTTAGCACTATTTTTAACTTATTATTGCTTTCATGTACTATTTTCCACATAAGTTTCACATTTAAGTTTATATTTAAGTAATTTAGCAGCAGCTTTTTTATTCTTTTTTTTATAATCTATTAAATTAAGTGCAATACTTTTTAGTTTTTTGTTTATAATTTTTAACATAATCTCAATTACTAATATTAAATACATTTTAAAATGTATGCATCTATGTGGTTCATTAATACATTCTATATACATATTACTGATATAATAAAGATTTTAAAATTTATATAAAAAATGCAGAAGGTACAAAAAGTTGTGTATTCTAGTTAAAAGTTAGGGTATCCTGATCATTCAAATTATATATAGTTTATCTACAGAGAGAGATAAAAGCAAAAGTATTTAAATATTTACAAAAAGTAGAATCGCTAATGAATATGGTAAAAATTACAAACGGAATAACAAACTTATATTCTGGGTGGAAATAAAAATCTTCGACAAGGTGCCGGACCTATTTCAAATATGTTACAACTTGGAACACAGGTTCTTTATGATCATACAAAATTTGAAGTTGTTCATAAATGTTTAATTCGCTTTGGTTTGTATTTAATCGAATTCAGAGTTCAAATCGGATGTAAGAATGGACTAAAATAAGTCAATTTGAATTGTATATGTATAACTTTTTAAGCGCTTATCCAATTTTTACAATATTGTCGACTAAATTTTTTAAATAAAAAATTGTTCATTACTAAACAGATATGCAGGTTTTACTGGACATTATTATTCTCGTACACAAAATTTTTAAATATTTTTTTTATTTTTCTGACTAAAATCTGTAAAACTAGCTAATACTGGAACATACCAAAAAAATCGGTTATTTTAATTTCTGCAGTTTTATTTCTTCCTTTACTAGATTAAACATTTTAATTTGAAGATCCAAAAGTGATTCAGTGCTTAAATTCGCCTTGTCTATTTGAAGGGCCAAACTCATCATAAATAGATGAGCTGGAGAATTATTGAAATTGATCGCTTGTCTTGATTCTATCACCACATTTTGTTGTTCTGAATCATGGCACTGTTTTTCAGGATCTATGAGTGTAGTTTGATCATCTTGGTAGTCATTTTCCAATGACTCTATTGTTGTGTCGTTGTAGTTGTTTTCGTCAATTTCATCAATATATTTTAAACAATTTTCATCATGTTCAGTTATCAATTCGTTGCAATTATTATTTGAATTTGAATCTGTATGAATGATATTTATAGAGCTAAAGAAAGAAATACAATTTTTATACAGCATTTATGAGAATCACAACTCTTTACTACAAACTTTTAGTTTGAGTTACTTACTCTATAATCTGCGAGTTATTGCCTCTTAGGAATTCTAGCTTGTCTGCGTACTTGTATTTGGTAATATTGTTTGGGTTATTTCCGAAAAAATTATCTTCTTGTTTCGAAATTCTATGGTAACGGTCCCTAATTGTTTTCCAACGTTTTTTTACTGCACGATCTGAATAAGGTTTAAATGTATATAACAAATTATATCTATGAATATACATACATATATATTAAAATATCAAACTTCTTACCAGTTATTCCTAAAATTGCAGAAAGTTGATTCCATTTCTTGTCCTTTAGCTTAATATTTTTGTAATCACTATCCTGTTTGTCCCATAATGCTGGATTTTCTCGCACAAATTCTATTATTTTTAACTCCATTGTTTAGTACATGAATTGAAAATTGATAAACAAAACAAGACACAAATAACTAACCATCAGTTTCAAAGCAGCACTGCTGTATTCAAATATTAAAACTGCTAAAGAACTGTAATCAATAGCAACAAATGTTAAATAATTAAACAAGAAAAACTATTTTAACAAATATTAAATTTTTCGTATAAAAAAGAAATGCTAAATTGAAATAAATAGGAGAAAATCTAAAAATAGTTTAAAAACTGACGACATTTTATAATCTTCTAGATGCTGTCTGTCAGTGAGCAGCTGATACAGCGTTATTCATATTCGCAGGTTTCCACTATTCTCATACGTATACCATGTAATTACGACAAATCACAATAATATGTATTTAGCTTGAACATTAATTCTTAGTTATTTCTTTTTTGTAAAACTATTTTAAGAATTATTATTTGTATTAAGGAATTATGATGGTGATGAATGTTTTCTCGAATAGGGCTGAATATTATGTATTTGACGTAGACCCAGCGATGCACAGCCACCGCATGCATGACAGTGGTGGGATTTTAAATATTGGGCACAAAATGTATCAAAATATGTTTAATAGTACCAAATGCAATAAAAAACTAACGGGAACTTTGTCACTGTTAACTTTTACAGTGTTGGTATCAAGGAGAAGGTGAAGACAGAACTACAACAAATACAACATGTACAAAAACAACAGGCACTTTGTATTTGTTAAAATATAATTGAACTGTCAAAGTGGCCTGTTGTTGTTTTTGGGTTAGGGTTTGTTGCATAGGGTAACATAGAGACGAGACGGAATTGTCAAAAACCTAAGTCTGTTGTCAAAAACCTATCTCTTGCAACAACAAAATACATGCTAGTCAATGTATTTTGTTTTTGTATCAGACATATGATTTGTTTTATTTTTGTTTGACAAATCGTAGTGTCTCGTCTCTATGTATAATTCTCTATGGTTTGTTGTATTTTTCGTCACACCGTGTCTACAACAGACATGAAATGCTGTTAAAACATGATGTTATAAAAGAGTTGTTAAATCACATGGTTGAACAACCGTTATGCCCAGTTTTTGACTTCGTATTTAAATACGTATTTAGTTAATTTTTACTTAAATTTAAATGGTATTTAAATACAGTTTGAGTTTTTCAGTGCTATATAATTTTTCTTATTTAAATAAGATAAAAGTGTGGTAGCACTACTAAATATCAAAAAATTATCGATAGTTTTGTTTAACACAGCTGTTCAAGCAAAACAAAAATTGATACATTTTGCCAAATAAGAAAAAAAAGGTTATTAAACAATAAAATATATGTAGGAAAATGCACAAAAGAAGCCCCAACTTCACCGCATAGGAAGTGTAGTTTTTGTTAGATGCCGTAAAAAAAATACAGCGCTACAATAGAGTGAAAAAAAAACAGACAACAAAAGACAGCTGTTAAAAACATATGGTAGTTTATGAAACTTAAATAGAATTTAAATGGCCAACGTTGGCCACTTAAGTATCATTTAAAAAAGCACTGAGAAACCAATTTTCGTATTTAAATAGAACTTAAATATAATTAATATTTAAATACGAAGTCAAAAACTGGCTCTAAGAGTTAATGTTAAATATTTCATGCCAGTTGTAGACACAGTGTTACCATAAACACAAGTGAATTGACAGTTCAATTATCTTAACAAGTGAAGATGAAAATAATCAACTGTTCCTCTGAAGTCACCTTCTATAAATTCGTCTTGGTTGGTATTAATCCCGACCAAGGCGAATTTACTTTAAGAACATTATCGAAATTGAGTTTGTATGTGTGAAACCGACAACGCTTGATGGCAAATCAAAAAATTTTGATTTTTAGCACACTTCGTCGGTAATTAATAGATCTAAGGAATAAGCTTTTAAATATGTCTTAATGTGACTTCTCCTGAATGTATTTGCGAACATAGTGTTCCCTATAATGTTTAAAATCTTTAATTATAGCTTCTTTGGCATTCTCAGATATTTAACCCGTTTGGACTTTATACTGTTTTTATTGAAATAATCAGCTGTTAAAGCCTTAATTGGAATACAAATTGAAAAAAATCATCAAAGTCCGAATATTTATGTATATTTATACTAAATGGTAGAGCCCGACGGAACGCACTTTTTAAGACCGATCTCAAACGTCGGACAATTTAAAAAAAAGTTCGGTCGATCCCAATCCCGAAATATTAAGAATTTATTTATTTTTATTTTTTTGTGCTTAAAAACTAAAGTTTTTAAAACAAATATTGACGAACACAATGGCACGATGTTATACTCCGTGCGTTCGTTTTTATTATTTTGTCAATTCTATTTTCAGAATTTAATTATTTATGTAGGTATGTTCTTATTTTTTTTTGCTAATTTAATTAAATAAAATTATATATTAATAAAATACTTAAAAAATACAAGTTTCATAAGTTAAATATTTGGAACAGTTTGTCAACCATTGTATACATATGTATATAAATGAACCTCGAAGTTTTCTAAACTAATTATTCAAAATTCGCAAGATCAAACCTTCCGAAATAAAAGTCAGCCTAGAGTCGCAAAGTAAGTCTGGGTTGATTAACAACTCGCGCGTCATTGTAATTATCTCTTAAGTGCAATCAGGCTCGTTTTCGTTTTTTTGCCTTCGACAATTTTGCGTCTCACTCTGGCACGTGTGTGATGTAAGGCTTCGTATAACGGTTCCTGTTCTACGTTGTTTGCACCAACCGCGTGTCTTTTAATTTTATGTGAACACTGGTGGAGACCATATAAAACTCAACATCGATACTGGTGGAGTACCATTCAAAACTCAAATCGTATACTGAGAACTTTAGATTGAAATTGTTGGTGGCGTTTTATCCCTTTGGATCAGCCAAATAAGTCTCCCATCCCTTGATTTCGTTAAGGGGGCACGGAGTAATTCCAAAATCAAAAAAAAAAAAAAAGTCAGCCTAACATTAGTCACCCAGAATTAGTCTTCAAGTATCGCAAAATAATGTACCGGTGGCTTTTTAAAGCAATCTTGAGTTGTGGGCTGAAAAATAAATGAAATGGTAACAAATTCAATTGAAATAGTAATATTTTAGCAAAAATATGTATGAGGGAAATAATATAGAAACTATGTATTAACATTTTTCGCGCTTGTGATAAATTGGAAAATTGTCAGAGTTTAAGTACTCACAATTTTATCTTATTAAACCTCAATTGAATTATTTATTAAAATTTGTACGGCCTACGATGTATTTTTGATAAATATCTGAGAAGTCTAGACACCGATTTACTAAAAGCAGCAACACAGACATAACGCAACAATCATAAAAATCAAAAATGGCAGCACTTTTTGTATTAAAAAAATAAACCAAAAAAAAAAAACAACACCATTTTACAGTATTACCACTTCTACAATATAACACTACACCAGGGATTTATGAAATTCTCTGTAATTTATATTCGATACAATGAAACTTCTATAGTTTACATTTTAAACAAAACGCACACATATTAAATGAAAACTAAATTGGTCAATTCACAAGGTCTCTTATCATGTCATATTGTCATAATGTCCTAATATTTCACAATGGTTTTTATTGCTTTTCAAGCATAAAATGTCCTAAAATAATACTACTTTCTATGCTATGTTTATTGTGTTATCGTAACGAACGAGCCGATTGCCTAACACGCATACCTAAATTGGAGCGTAAGGCGTTTTTTACTTGTCAAAAATTCTCATGCCCATACAATTTGTATGCAGCATACCGAAATAACGCGACGGCAACGCTTTGCAATTGGAAAATCCGATTTTGACAGCGCGTTTAATAGTGAAGTTAGTTGCAAAACACAAGAAATGTAAACACATACATACAAAAGGAGAAACAAATATGCAAGAAACACAATTTTTAACTTTAATATTTAGTTTCTTTGATAAAATTTTAGTTTACAAATCACGAAACAAAAATCAGAAACACCAATACTGCAATGTACTTTATTGTTTAAATAATCCGTGTTGTTATATTAATTTTTTGATAGCCTTATTTTTATTGTTTGACGTAGCGTTGGCGCTTTTATTTAGGTATGACATTTCAGCGTTAAAGCTAAGCGTAAAGAAACGTTCCGCCTTACGCTTTTATTTAGGTAGGCCAGTAAGAGTCTGTTAAGCCTAGCCGCCGAGTCGTAATATATTAGGACATTATGACAATATGACTGATAAGATACCTTGTTAATTGACCAAATATGTATTTCAAATTGTATATGTGGAACAAACTTTCGTTAACAAAATCACATTACACATTTGGTAGTGACTATAGATTTGTATTTCTCTAAATGCTGGCAACCAACCATCTGGTTATTTTGATCTGTGTGGTTGTTTTTTTTCTCTGTTCATACGAAAAAGACACATTTATTCTCTACAATTCTCATTTAGTTTAGCGAAGTATTTGTATAAGACGTCGAGTTTGAGCGCTGAAAAGCATACTTACCTGGCGTAGGGGTTACCGTGATCATGAAGGCGGTTCCCCCGGAGTGAGGCTTGGCCATTGCACTACGGCTGAGTTGACCTCCGCGATTATTCCTAATGCGAATAACTCGTGCGTGTAATTTTTGGTAGCCGGGAATGGCGTTCGCGCCGTCCCGACGTTTAATAATAAATTTCAAAGAGAATTTATGATTTTTTTTAATAAAAAAAAAAAATCACTTGAGAAAAACGTGTGAAAGAAAATTGAATTTTTACTAAAAATAATAAATTAAATTTTTTTAATGTATGAATGAAATTTCATAAAATTCTGACACCAGCTGTACCGAAATAACTGTAATTACCGTTACCGCTTATATACCGCCACCGCTGCCTTATTTTTCACGTGGCTCCAAATCGTGGCCAATTGTGACAGCGTTGTCAACTATTTTTAACCAAAACGCGTCGTCCATACTGTCAAAACGCGATAAAAAGCGCTAAAAATTACATTTACATAGAAAATCACTAAAAATTATATTAAATTCAACTATTTGGTGTTTTAATTCTACAACAAATAGTAGATTTTACATTAAAATATTATTTAAGATTTTTTAGATGTAGGGAAACATTCAGATTTGCCCAAAAGCAACATTTTATGAAATAACAGAAATGTTGACTGTCCAACATTTCTGATGATTTGAAGTAATTTTGGAAGTGATATTATAATATTCATAACATGAATCTTTCATTTTAAGTTCATATTTTATATAAACTAAATAAATAAATAAGCATTTCTTAATTTTATTTGGTTTAAAATATGGAAAGCATAACAAATGATGAAAGTTTAACAAACGGAATTTTATTTAATGAAATTTTATGCAGAGTTCTTCTATCCAAAATGATTTCGTCTTTCTTTATTGTTTCACTCGCATGATTTTAAAGATGATTTTCCATTTTTTTCAAATCAAAAACGAAATAAGGAAAAAACGCGCTGATTTAGCGCCTTTTTCAAAAAAGCGCTTATAGGAAAAAATGCGACTTTTGGGTTATCAAAAAGCGCTAAATATAGCGCGAAAAGCGCTAAATTGGCAACGCTGAATTGTGATCACCTCTTCGGCCCGGAAACTTTTCCCGTAAAAGAGCAATGGTTTCGTTGCTTGTGTGGCACGTAGCGCCGTCTTATTGAAAGTAAATGTTGTCCAGATCAATATCATCCAACTCCGACCATAAGAAATCATTAATCATCTCTCGATAGCGCAATCCATTCGCCGTAACTGTTGATTTAACCTCATTTTCGAAAAAGTAAGGTCCAATGACTCCGCCGGACCAGTTCTCAGTTGTTCTTGAGCGACGTGCACGGGTTTTATTCTTCACATCACTAACTTGTCCCAACAGCACGAATTTTTCAACCAATTTCTGTATTGCGTTCCGACAATGTGCTTCACGACGACCCAAAAATGCTTTAGTTTAAATGATTAAAAATAACACCGCTTGTTGGAAAACCCTTTATAAATTATCAAAATACCAATTTTTGTTTTCCGTAATTGAATGAAATCCATGGAAGAGTGAGTTCTGCCATGGATTTAAAGGTACAATTATAAGAAAGTATATTCTCAATCCTGGTACAATCAACCAGATAGAATTATTAGGCAGAGTTGTCAATTTGTTACCTTGTTTTATGCCTGTTGGATATTTAACACACATTTTTAATTATAATTGAATAAATTATTTTTATTTTAAAAATTAACAACAAAAAGTTAAATAAATATTTTGTATTACAAACCAAATAAGAAATAATTTCCGATACTTGAGAAAAGTTAAATAATTAAACTAAATTAATTATGTTTTTATTAAAAAAAATCCCTTGGTTCCATCCAGGATCGAACTGGAGACCTTCTGCGTGTAAAGCAGACGTGATAACCGCTACACTATGGAACCATCTGACGAGGTTGTGGCAAACAGCATATATGAAAGAAATTCACCTCAGTGGTGAAATAAAATGGAGCAGCAAATCAAGAAACAAACCGTAGAAAATTAGTAGAGGAGAAAATCAGAATCAGTGTTGCCACTTCATAGTTAGATTTGTTGGATATGTAATTAAAAAATATAGATTCGTTTTAGAATAACAAACTAATTTGTTAGTTTTTAATTTAATTGCGCTTCCAATCATTATTCTAAGTGAAAGAATACACATCTAATAGATACATATATACATACATGATTCGCTATTTAATTTCACAGTTTATTGTTAATTAAGAACTGCTTGAAAAAAAAACAAGTAAACAACAATTTGTGTTAAACAAGCGCCAATAATACATATTTACAAATGTTTCACAAGAGCAAAAAGTAAACCCAAAATTATGATTCACCGCCTACTGCTAATGATAATAATAATGCAGTTTGCGATTAAAAAATTGTTGTTAAACAATGATTAATTCAAGATAGTTTTATTTATCATTTTTGCTACCGCATTGTTATTTATGATGACTGTAGTCAGTCGTCTGTCTATTTAATCTAAAAGCAAATTTTGGCATTAACTGTACTTTTAGACGCAATAAATAACACATGAGACCAAAACAAAAACACACTTTCATATAAAATTACAATGGAAATCTAATGGATTTTTTACAATCAAACCGTTTACATCCCTAGTGAAATTGTATATACGTACAGATAGATGTATGTTTGTATATTATTTAGGTACTTTTTTTCCAATTCTGATAAGAATTTAATATTATGAGTTTATTACTCATAACAAAAACTCATAGCAAACATTTAGTAAAATCAGAGAGAACTTACTTGTTATATGGGAACAAGATCTTATTACTATACTTTTCTGTAAATTGAGTAAAAAGTTTACACGTGTATTGTAACGAAAATAAATTACGTGCAATTTCTTTGCAGGTCCAAGACCCTTTTTTTAACATAAATTAGGTTTTATTTATAAATACATGCTTAATTAAATGAAAAACATAAAAAAAATTGTTTAACAAATAAAAAGTTTACCACTTGGTTCCATCCAGGATCGAACTGGAGACCTTCTGCGTGTAAAGCAGACGTGATAACCGCTACACTATGGAACCACATATCGGTTGTGTGGTCAATGTTAGTTGTTAAATTTATGAAGAGATTCTAAGAAATAACATATTAAAACATTCAAAACCAAACTGTCAGGTATGTGATGGAAATTGATTTCAAAAAGATTTGAAAACGAAAAAAGGTTGTGATGCACTTTTCATTTTGTAAATTGTTCAAAATCAAAAATGTTTTCCTTTTAAACAAATATTCAGTGTTTAAAAACTATATGTTCGAAATTTCAATCAAATCGGTCCAGCCATTTAGTATTGATTGTTTAAGAACTAAAGGTATCAATTTTACCGGTTATCCCCCGGTTTATCCCTTTCTGGTCCAAGTATTCAAAAAACAGATAGCCTATTGACACTTCCAAGTAGGGATCTATCTACCATCCAAATTTCATATAATCGGCCGTTTCCATTATGAATTAATCCATGATAAATTAATTAAATGAATAAATGAATGAAATTGAACTTAAAAAAGATTAGATGTTGGGAATGATTTACCTTGTCTATATTTGACAAATATTTATCATAACAATTAATAAGGTTTGTTGTCAAGATAAAGTTATCTGAGCAAAAGCACTAACAATTTTGTCATAACGAAGCAATAACACTAATAAATGGGGACTATACTTGATTATTTTTTATCTTGACAACCATTTTGACGTTTATTATAACAAACATTTATCAGGTATAGACTTAGAGTTATGGAATGAATGGCAGACATTTTTAATTCCGAATTAATAATTTAGTGCTCTAATTTAATTAATTAGTTTGAAACTCTGATTGTAAAAAATAAAATATTTTTAAAATACATTTCAACAAAAAACAATGCCACTGGTTCCATCCAGGATCGAACTGGAGACCTTCTGCGTGTAAAGCAGACGTGATAACCGCTACACTATGGAACCACATATTTAATTAACAATTTAATGAAGACTCTGTGATTTAGAACAAAATTTTAGATTTTCTAATAACTTTCAAATTATGTATTAAAAGTTAAATAAAAAATATGTAAATAAACAACAAAATGTTTTCTAATACATCTATGTAAATAAAAAGTTAAAGCAACACTATAAAAATTGAAATAATACGTACCAGAGAGTCTAGTAAAAATACTCTTAAATTAATTGAGCGCTTTACTTAATTGAGTGGAACTGTAAACTCACACAAATTAACAATGAAAATATCTCAACTCTACACATGATGATGAACCGATCATATGGCAAAACAGTTGATATTTTGTCACTGCTGATCAAACAACGTGTATTTTTTTTTACCGTCACTTGTGTATCTCTTTGTGTTTTTATTTTAACAAATTTCGTTATTTTGTGCAATATATTGTGTGAAGGAGAATAAATATAAAAAAGTAATGAAATTTTGTTTCACAAAAGTGAATTAATAGAAAATTATAGTAAAAGTATTTGAAATACATACCTACACGCAACTGGCGGAAGAGATAAATTATATTCATACAAAACAACTACAATAAGTAAAAAAAATCTAACAAATTGTAAACGAAAAGTGTCTGCTCTGCATTGCAACATAAAAAAAGTGTTTAACAATTAAAATTGAATAAATACATTTTATTTGTGAAATTAAACAAACAAAAAAGTCAACAAATCTAAATATAAATTCAATAAAAAGCAGTTGGTAACAACTCTTCACAAGAAAAAAAAGAAAGAAAAAAAGAAAGAAGAGAGGCGAAACGCAAGCAAGAGCGTAAACAAAACAAACCGCAAACAACAACAACAACTTTTTTTGTTGTTAATTTAGTGGATTTTCCTTTTAAAGGGGCCACAGAGAAGTGAGATCTTTTATTGGGTGGCAGTAACGTCTAGTACCCGTTTTACACTATTTTTATAGTTTCCAATGTAGCCCTTTGGGTTTTTATTAACACGAGCGTGAGTGTGATAAATTTCTATGAACAGAGTTCGTGTTAAAATTGAAATTTTCATTTAATTTCTTAAATGCAATTTACATTTTTATATAATTTCGTTCTACGTCCCCAACAAACACTATTGGCTGAATTTGTTTTAATCCAACAAGTATTTCGTAAATAAATTCTCTCCATTTTATTTAAATTGTTGTGAGTCAGTCACGAGATATTGGAATTTTTGGTAAGTTTTATGTTATTTCTTTTTAGTAAGTAAATTGTTATTGTTTGTGTTTATTTTTCTATAAGTAATTTTAAATTTATACGTATGTACTACATACAATTATTTTGTATCTCTCTTATTTGATTTGCTTGATGATGATGATGATGTTGGTGGCTTTTGCAAACGAGAAGTGTGTTGACTCTTTATTATACTTCGAGTAGTTTCTATTAACACATTAAGTGCGGGGTGTACCAGAATGGGGATGGATTTTTTTTATGGGATTTCGAAAACGTTTTGCATTCCAGTTTTAAAATCACCACCCGCTTCTTCGGGCATTGGGAAAAAATATGAATGATAAGAAGCCAATTGGTATTAAGTTAGCACAAGCAAAGATTTAGGTCAACCATTTAGGGGGGAGAATAAAAACTTTTCGGCTTTGGGGGGGGGGGGAATTCCTCTAGATCCGCGCCTGAGTTAGCAATGTCAGACGTATAATACATTAACTTCAAAAATTCGATGTGTTATATTAGGATTGTCCTACGGATAATTCATCAAACTCGAGTTTAAGCCGATCCCTAAGAGTTTAAAATGTTCATATGCATAATTCTGAATTTGTCGTCCGTTACAATCTTATAAAGGGTCTTCCAATAGGGACCTCCGAGCATTGACAGTTGATAGCGACCATATTGTTGAAGCTACATCTGCCGAATTGGCAGTTATTTCAGTTTGTTTTGCCAAATCACCACGGACGGATATAGATATTGTGGACATAGGGACGATATCAACCACATGAGATCCAAAAGAAAGAAGCATTATGAAAAATACCTTACAATGAAAACTTTTCCAAATATTTTAATTTTTTTTATTTGAAAACAGAAATCTAAATATTTATTGTTATGGTATTCGTGTTTAGAAGAGTTATCGAGGATGAATCTGAAATACATTCATTCCTTCAACAGATAATCTAGTACAGGATCCTGTTGTTCATTTCTTGGGTATCACAACAGGATCAGCTTTTTGAATGGACCCTGGTGAGCTGCCTGAAGAATGGCTGCCCACGGAACCCAACCTATGGTATTGAAAAAGCAATGGATACATTCAGGTTTCATTTTACAAAAATTGTCTGGCCCTTTTAGTGACTCAGTATTTTGTTAGATATTGGCGGTTTTTTATAACTGCTTCACAGCGATGATGCATTCAATGATTGAAAGTTTTGGAGCTTCGGAAAGTTGAATTCGCCAGAGAGACGCTCATGGCTATATTGACTCCGCTATCTGTTACGATCCAGGATATGGGGTCGCAAATGAAAAATGTGTAGATTACAAACGGAATGACAAACTTTCTCGTATATATACCCTTAACACTCATGTTTATTCTAGTTTATTCCGATGAATCGATGTAGTGGTTTATCCCTAAGAGTCAAAACACAACAACCTCAATTATTCATCATATAGCTTACGATTGTTGCAATTTAGAAAATCTCTAAAAGCATGCGTTTACTCATCATTTATTATTCAATTTTAACTGTGTTCTTATTTCTTCAAAATATTTACTCCTCTCCACATTCAATGGGTTAAAATTGATGATTTGGCGGATTATTTTAATATGTTGCTTTTCACTCTGATGGGGAAAGAAGTGGTTATATATGTATATTGTCGTTTGAAATTAGATGCGTTGCTATTTTTAAACTACATGACGCACATAAAAGCTTTAACATAAATTCGAACGTCAAATGAAGTATTTATTTCAGTACACTAATTATGTACTTAATTTCCGGGGGCTTGTTAGCTATAGCTAATTGAGAGGAAGGAGTGTCTTTTTACAAATTTTAAATGTGATTAAACGTTTTAGTACAATGATGAATTTTTAGTTATTTGTTAAGAACAAAATTAATACGCAAAATAACCTTACACACAGATTAAAATTGTGCCACTTTTAAAAGTACTAATTCTTTATAAATTTTTATAAAAAAAGAAGCTGCTGATTAAGAATACAAATATGTTTTACAATTAAAAACAATTGGGGTTGCGAATTGGTATCGAAAATACTTGTGTGAGTACTCATGTACGGTTAATATAGATAAAAGAATGGAACCATCACCATTCAGTAGTTCTAGAGTAAAAGTAAAATTATTAATTTCAAGGTTATTTTTTGTATATCTATACTATACATACTAGGGTTGTCAATTATTCGAGTTTAATTTTGTTTGAATAAAAGTTTATATTTTTTTTTATTACTCTAGTTATCCATTAATTTTTGAAATTTCTTCGAGTAGTAGAACGAAAACTGATCCTCATATATGTAAATTGGTCAAGTACATAATCTCTTTTTATATGAAACTTATATGAGTTGAATTTTATCTCTATTCTAATTTCATGAGTACTCATTGTTTGATAATGTTGTGGTGCTGATATCATGAAAAATGGTTTCTAATAAAATTTGAGATTTCTTCTTCAATATTTCTATTAATATAAACTATTTTTTAAAAATTTTTAGCTTGAAAATGAATTTATTCGAGTATTCGATTCTTCGACAATTATTGATCAAATAATTTTTTATTCTAAACTGAAAATTTTATTCATTCGAATAAAAATTATTTTGTTACCTCGATTATTCGAATAATTTTTATTCGAATAACAACCCTAATACATACCTATCGTCATTTCCTCTTATGTTGAAAGTTGGGAACTACCAACTGATAAAGTTCTTCTTAGTATTTTGAACCCAAGTACATATAAAAAGTAATGTGGGTGGAAGTGAAAATGGTTAGCAGCATTGATGACAACCTGATAACGTTTAATATCTACTAAATATTGGAACAATTGCCAACCTTAAATTCCAAATACCTGGCGAGAAAATTTATGAAATTGTGTAAAACAGGTTAAAAGATAAAATGTATACAATTTTGACTGGCGTTTGAGGCATGATAAGAAATTGTTTACTGTGGCATAAAAGTAAATATCAACAATTTTATCTGTTTGCAAAATTTGCATAATGTGTTACGAGGGTTGTGTATTTAGAGTTTAATTAAAATTTAATTACAGGGCCTTTAGAATTTAAGCAGACTTAGCAGACTGATAGGCATTGTCTAACCTGCTTCCGGCTTCCTCTGCAATTTTTAGTTGTCCATGATCTTTTGTAAACATCTTATATTCACTAATCGTTGAGAATAATGATCTGTTTTAGTGCAATGGCTCTAAAAATGTTCCTAATACATTCTCAAATCAAGCTACACGAAGTCATCTAGGTAGCAATGAAACTAATGTCTGCTTTTACACAGGGCAAGTTTATTTGAAGCAAGTCTCTTCGATTCTCTTTAAAAATTGCTCGTCTGTTTACACACAGCAAGTCTTTGTTCAATTTTGTATGTCAAAACCTAATAGACGCCATACTGAAAATGAGAAAACAAAAGAGAATTGAAGATACTTGCAAGTACAAGCAAGTGTGTACCCCTCTTCTTTCTTCTTGCCTTTCTCTCCTATAAACTCAGACTTGCGGCAAGAAAACTTGCCCTGTGTAAAAGCAGACTAAGGAATAAATTATTTTAAATTACTTGACTCATATTTGAAATCGAACAAACTTCATCACACTCTTTCAAATCAATCGTTTTGATCGATCCTTCACATATCTGTTAATACTCCTTCCTATTAGATGAACTTATTTCCGAAAGATCGCTTTATAATAGTTAAGAGAAAAAGTTATATAAGCAACATTGTCACGAAATATTGATATTTATAAGAACTTTAAATTTTATATAACATTTAATATATAAAGCCCTTACCATAACTTATTAAATTTAACTATATATTATATTTAAACGTTAAATAAACTTTTCCACACGCCAAACTGTTTGCGCTTCAAATTTCCACTTCAAAAAATGACATTTTGTAGACAGCTTCTTACAAAGAAATGTCAGATGATAAGAAACATGTCTATTCTTTGAAACTGTTATCAGTAGTTGTCAGAACATCATCACTAAGATGGAAAATTTTTCCCAGTACATTTGTTATTATGCGTGTAAATACATCTGGTTTACACGAGTTTTGTCATAACTTTTTGGGTTTTTTACAGTAATCTGGAAATTAAATTATTTTGTGAATATTTGTGTAAGATATTCATGGGATTTGTATTGGATTAGCTCAGGCTCAGAGTGCGAATAAACCACTATGCTTGGCTGGTTTTATGAATTCGTTCGTAATTTTCGCCCCATTTGATTTTTCATCACTAATAATCTGTCCCACATTTATCTATGGTGGTACTTTGTACATCTCACTTTTGCATGTCTTGATAAAGACTGGGACTGATAACGGTGAAAGACGGCGGTCTGGTAGGGCTCATGTCGCGAGGGATGCCCCGGTAGATTAGACCATAGTGTGCTGGACTATCAATCTAAGGGTTGTGGTTTCGATTCTCGCCAGAGACTCTGGGTGTATCTGTAGACATGTAAAACGCTTCGTAGTTTGTGTTCGTTTATAAAAAAATGCTCATTCTGCAACTATTTGAGAATGACATTTGCATTAGGGTGCCAGAATTGGAGACGGTCGATTTTAGTATTGCGCAGGAAAATTTCAAGACCTTTTACCAATCATGTTAAAATAAAAGCTGGTGGTATAAAGTGGCTGATAAAGTATGGTCCCCAGACGGATCCGAACAGGTCAATGATGAAGCTGGAGTGGTTTTTTTGTTCCCAATTTTAAGAAGGCAATTAAAATAGAAATATTTATCGATATTTAGAGAATGTTTGAGGATAATGTTAAGGTTTCAAGGATTCTTGTTTTGTCGGATAGCCAGATTTTGCTTAGCGCTTTATCGTCATATATGATAAGGTCAATAGCTGTTATGAACTGTGTTAATTCTCTGAACGAAATGGCAAAATAAAATGAGTTGACACAGTTCCGGATACCAAGCTATGAGGAAACTAACAAGATGATTGTGTTGACAAAAGGCAATGTTGTAGATTTGGAGTTTATTCGTCACAGGAGATCTATATATGAACTCAGTTGGGACAGTCGAATTGAATTGTTAGGTTAGGTAATCAGACAGCCGTCCAAACCTTCATCTAGTACAGCTCACTTGGGTCCAATAATCATTCCCTTTGTGGTACCTGAAGAGAAAATGAAAAACAGTGCGAAGAGAGAAATAGAAGTGGAAGAAAAGGGAAGTCTATAGATTTAGTCAGAGTGAAATTTGCAAGAGAAGAATAATTATAGAAATGGGAGGAGTAAGAGGAGAAGATTAATTGAATTGGTACATTGTTAAGAATTGCTTACAGCACATTGTGGTCTTAGATACCATAAATACGTTCTGAGTAATGACGCGATGGAACTGTATAAATTTAGGAGATTGCTAGATGAAACCTTGGAGCATGTGGTTTGTGATTGCCGAGTAATAGAGCCATTTAGAGTGAGTAATCATGGTGGGGTCTCATTAGCTGCAAAATACGTTTTTTTATAGCATTTTTGCTATGCAGGGAATCCCATTTCAACATTATCATGTGGCTTATGGTGAAAGGCATTGAGCCTGAAAATTATTCATTCGCATTATATGTATATCGCATCTATAAGACTGAAACTGAGTGTTTCAAATCGAGTAAAAATCCAACAAAAGCTGCATGCAGAAGGTAAAACTACCCATGTTTCTTTTGAAATGACACTTTGAGGTCCCGATGTTAGTTCGGAATGGTACTCCAACATTTTTGAGAAATCTTTGAGAAACAATTGTCAAGCTCAGATAACTATCCAGCGCAACCATGGTGGACAGTTTGAAGTGTTTCTCAATCTCAGAAGAATGATTTGAAATAAATAATAATCTAAGAATAAGTAATTAATCTATTATCGTTGGTTGCCAAAAGCCTTAATTATAGTTAACATTTAATTTGAATGGTACAAATAAAACTGTCTTCTTTTGAGAACAAAGTTGAGTCCAAAGGACGTCATATTGAGTTCTCATTTGTTTGATAGAAGTCTTTGAAGAATCAACTGTCCAGTACGAATAATTCTTCGCCACAACCATATCGGTTCAAACAAGTGAAGTTGATGGAATATCAGCGTTTTTTTTCAGAATAAAAAAAAACTCCTTTTTAAAATATTGTGGTTGGTTGCCTAACGCCTTTATTACAATTAACATTTAATTTGCATTGGACAAATTAAACTAACTGTCTTCTATTGTGGAAAAAAAAGTTTATAACTTTTATCTTAATTCCAAATTGAACATTATTTAAATATGAAAATACGTCAGTGAAAAATCAAAATAAAAAACTTTTCATTTTTAAATGACATTTAAACAAATGTTTTGACGTACATACATGACGTCTACTACTAACTAGTACTAGCTAGCTATTTAACTAGCAGATAAAAATATAAATTCTTATTTATCTGGCTTTAAATTATTAATATTTTTCGCCCAAAAAAAAACCTCTCTTAGTCTAAATAACTGAAATAAGGTGAAGTATTTTTCTTAAACATTTCAAGCTAAACAGACGTGCAACAAGTGATGCTCCGCCAAAAGCATAAAAAGACAAAATGAAAAGACAAAAACTGAATTTGTAAAACAAAAAAGAAACAGGCAAACCAAATTGTCTGGCTTCTGTTAAATCAACAAGTAAGGTAAGCAGCATAAGACAATAAATTCCCAGGCTAAAACTAAAAATCTAGATTCTAGAAGCAAGAAAGATTTCTTTAAATTAAAATCGTACACTTCCAGTGTCTCTTGTCAGTGTTTTGTTGAGAGAATAATAGCAACTTAAGAACATAAAATAAAAAGGAGCATTGATCTTTGACTAAATGATCGTCCAATGTTTTAAAAGCAAACAAAACAGAAACTAATAAACTGTGTTAACCAACATTGTGAAATTATCTGTTCAATAAGAACAGAAAATAATAAAAAAAAAAAATGATTAAAAGAAGAAGGTCAAAATCCTTGGGTTTGTTGTCCTTCTTCCAGACATTACGATCAATGATCATTATTATGTTGGCTTGTAGTTTAATGAACTTAAATAAAATTCTTTCATATACGAATCCATGGAAATGCATAGAAGGAACTTTTTGTCTGTTTGCATGGAATTTGTTTTCTAGAAAAAAATAAAACTATTTAATTTCCAGACATACGAGTATATACAGCCAATTATATTTCTTGGGAATTTTGTTTGCGATCAGCAGAGATGGTTTAATTGATACCCTATATCAAAAACTTTCAAATATTTAAACTAGAGAGTGATTTGCCAGTGTGAGATAAAATAACTAAGGAAAGGCGTGAGTTATTTTCTAATATATTACAATTTTAAGTTTATCAAATATATAATTAAAAGTTAAATTTAAATGATTCTTAAACAAATTCCAGAAATATGTTTAATATGAATCTTAAAATATTCTTCATATTTTTGCATACTTTATGCCAACCACTTGAACAGCACCCATTTTACTTCCTTGACATTTTCACACTTATAAACGACCCAGTTTTCCCAACATGAAGGCAATTGAGAATATTGACTTTTAAATTGTTAATTGTTTACATAAAACAAAAAAAAATTAAATAAAAACAAATGTAGGACACATTAATGAACAAATTCAAAGAAATAAGTTCATAAAAATTCAAAGATATGAGAAATATCTTGTTATTTTAATAATTTTAGAGAAATTCGTAAGAAAAGTTTTATGCACATTTTATATAAATATTTATTAACTACGAGTACATATAGTAATTTTTACTTTATATGGTTTTGTGTGTAATTTATTAATTACTTTTAATTTAACGTCAATTTTGTCTTCCTTTAATAGTCTCTAATAATCTAAATATCACATGTCAGTTTAACGCCTTCTCTCGAAATTATTGGCAACAGCAATATAAATAATACTAAGTAAATAAACAAATTTGATCAAGTTAATTACGCTAAAAATAAAGACTAGCAAACAAATGTTAATAGTAGCACTTGTCTTGTCTGTTTGCGGTGATAGAGTCGAATTTTGATGGCCTAGATTTCATATGTCAGTAAGTCAATGTTAGAGCCTAAAGTTAACAGTAGGTCCTCGCTATATAAACATTATACATATTGGTGGAACGACCGATCGATCTAATACGATCTTATTATTTGTAGGGAGAATTATTGAAAACCTGAAAAGTAACATCTAATATTACCTGAAAATTTTAAAAAATTTTTACCATCAAATCTTTCTTGCTAATGACGAATTCATTTTTTAAATGTAATTGATTATAACTACGTTTTTAAATACATAACAGTGTCAAACTACACCCTTTCAAGTTAAAACTGAGAAAATCCAAACATTCTACGTATTAAGTACCCAAATGCCGAGATGGTGTTTAGTTGTACCCACGTCTCTTTCTACCCAGCAGTTCTAGGAGTCCCGAACTAGTGATTTTACACATCATTTAGGGTGAAAACTAGTTACATTAGTAACTACGTGACTAGTTATTTTAACACGTGCATTGACCCCCAATTGACATTTTTGGACTATAATGAGCTGGTCCAAAGTAGTCAACGCATTGGATTCACCTACTGGTTAAATAGCGTCAATTACGATACTAGCTACCTAACTGGCAACTTGATCAGCTGAATAACTAGTTATTTTAACATGTAAAGGTGCTTATTGACCTCAATTAAACTATAGCTAATCACACGTATTCTTATGCTCTTACAATTTAGTAGTCGTTGTCCACTCAACGAGACAACTACAAAAGCGCATGAGTACGGGTGTAGACTTTTACTTTATTTGTTCAGTTTTTGTATTTGTTTGTTGTAAGTGCACTGAACAAAATGAAGAATTGAATGTGTTGAGTTAGTGTATTGGTGAGAGAATTTACTTTTGCGCACCTCTGCTTTAAAGTGACTATTGACTTCATGATATGTTACGTGGGATATCAATATACTTAAGCAAAAAAAAAAAAAAAATTTACTGTATGAGAATTATATCAATACAATTTGTATAAAACCAGTTTGAACGTATTACTCACAAATCGTTTAAAGTGACTACACTCCAGATTACTTAGAGACACTAAAGTGACAATTAACTTCACACTAGATTACCTAGGATGTACAAAGCAACCAATTGTCTTCTCTCTGCACTACAATGAGCACATACGTATCAAATGACCAAAATATATAAATTGGAGTCAGTCAAGTGATAAGAAATTTGTGATGATTACTGTCTATAAGGGATGCATTGACTACTTTCTTAACTGCTAGTTCATCTTTTTTTGGCAATGATATGAAGTTTGTGTGAAATTGATTGTTTACCTCTCAAGAATACCAGGAATCACGATTGAATTCGTTAAAATTTATGATGCTACCAGCATTTGCTAGTGCTTCCGCTCTGTAGTTTCCTTCAATGCCCCCATGTTATGGATCCCATACAAGAGTAACCGATGAATATCTCGCTATCTCCTCTAGAGTCTAAATACACGCTGCATTTGTGGATGTGATGTAATTTTTGATGTAATATTCACATTCTCTGAGGGCTAATGTCAATTTTGCTTTTAAAAAATATGTAGATGTTTCTGATACTGAAGTTGTTGCGCGGATACTTTTGTAGCCATATTTTCGTCATGAATAGCACTACTTGCGATCTGAATAGATACCACATCCGATTTTGTTATGTTATCTTGATGCGTCAGTGAAGAATTTATATCGAGAAAGCACAAATTGAAATTCAGAAATCCAAATTAATATTGAGAAAATACATATTGTAATCGAGAAATCCAGGTGGGTTACTCTCTATTGCGATTGCGTTTTTGCATCGCACAAAAACTTTGTTTAAAATGTTTTTATTCTCAAGTTTTGACATTTCATTTTGTCATTCTTCGCTATTGTTTATTTTGTGGTGCCAGTATGGCTTCTTTTTGCGAAATCATTTGCGTAGACGATGCAGGGTACCAAATTGTATTCTTATCGCATTTACCTTTCGCATCGCAATAGAGAGTAACCCCCCAGATTAATATTGAGAAAACTAATTGAAATTAAGAAATCAAATTTTATATTGTGAAAAGTCCAATTGAAATTGACTTAAAAGTGCGGGATTTTTTAAAATGTTTAGCTTTTGTTTTTTGAAACATTTGTACAATATAAATTTATTCAAAGTATTGGCCATTGTTAGCTATGACCTTTTTCAATGTTTCTGGCAACATATGGATTCCGAGCCAAAAGAACTGCTCATCTTTTCAGGCCAAGAACGAATGAAGCCAATATCGGATACTCTGTTCCAAAGTGAAGCGTATCGAAGAGAGAGCATTTTGCATCGATCGAAACAAATAGTAGTCGGACGGGGCATGGTCTGGAGTTCATTAGAATTACTTTTTAACAGGTATTGCAACATGTGGCTGAGCGTTGTCATGATGGAATATTACGGTTTCATGTCTGACCGCATATTCTGGATCAGTTGTTGTCTGTACACATTCCGTACAAAATCTCACAGATTTCATCAGTTTGCTCCCACTAAATACAGAGCATTACCTAAGCGCCATGGATATTTGGCTTTGGTGTCGATTCGGCTGGCATTTGCCTCTACGCTTCGGGTTATTGTAATGTATCAATTTTTCATCGCAAATAATGATTCGGTGCAAAAATGATTTCTTTTATAGCGGTCAAGCATCATTTCGCACATGCAAAATCGTGTTTCATGATCTCTCGGCTTCAATACATATGGTACCCAATTTTAATGCTTTTTTGGAAAAATCTAGCTGCTTGCAAACGTTTTGAATTTGCCCCTTGAGTAGCTCCCAATGATTTTGCAAGCTCTTGTTGAGTTTTACAACAATCTTCTTCAACTTGTTTGTCTGGCCTGGACGATCTTTGTCTTCCGTGTCAAAACCACCACTAATCGGAATCGGAGAATCGCTTTGTTGGGACAAAATTTGATACTTTCGAAGCAAACATTTGTGAAAAGGGACTTAGGACTTTTGCACACTAAACTAGCGATAAACATTTAGTAAAAGGTCAGGTTTTTGAAAACTCAAATTACGGAATATAGTTTTGAAAACAAATTTCCCCTATAGTGTCACTCACTGTATATATTTTTAAAAATTCAAATTTAATTAAACAATTTTACACAATTTCATAATTTGCAAAATATGCAACTAATTAATATCTATACTTTGTACCAGTATAAATAAAATAAACACTTTCAAACATTGTATGAATATTTTTTGAAAAAAGACCAACTTAATTGAACGCAGTTGGCAGCGCAATGACTTTAGGAATGCATATACAAACAATATGGTTACCTCTCGGCAGTTTTTGATAACAATAACAACATAGAGAGTGAGAGAGAGATAGAGATTCAATGAAGTTGTACCCGGAAATATGGAAGCATTATCTAATACTCGCTATCATTTTGCAAACTTAATAAAAATAAACCCTTTTTTATGCCGCATACATTACAATAGAATTAATTTACATAATGTCTACATACCTATGTCTTAAAGCATTACGAGTACTTAATTGTTATTTAAGAATTTGTTTTTTTTTTTGCAAATTTTCATAAAAACTTTGTTTTTTTTTTATAAGCGAATAAATAAAAAAAAAAAAATCAAACCCAATGCCAACTAACCAAACCAACCAATTTGATGGCATTTTTACAGTACATGCATACATATGTACATATGTATAGCAAGTTATTTTTGTTGTTGGTTTTTATTTATTTATAATGCCACGCGTATGTAAACAAATACAAAATCTGATCATGTACTTGAACAGACAGTAAATATGTGTAGTACTTGTACAGATGGACAAACAAACATACTCAAAGAAAAATACTACTTGTTCATACACTTTTTTTTTTATTCACAGACATGATCATTTGCAAAAAACAATAACAACAACTGTAATAACAACAAATATCACTATGAATTAATACAAACTTATAAATAAATAAACATATAAATGCTTTGTATTGTTTATAAACTTTAAAAGTAACGTAAGTAGTAGATTAAATTGAAATTAAAATATATACAGAAACAGCCCAATTAAAAAAAAAAACACTTAAAATTATATTAAACCTAAAGACTTTTTTTTTAGAATTACGTTTATTGTTTATTTCTTTATGCTTTCTTTAGAGATTTTTTTTAGAAATAATTTAAACACAATTTCTCTAAAAATTTGAAATATCTATTTATTAAACCTTAAATTAACAGAGGGGACCAAATAGTGTTCTAATTTATTGGTAAAATATTAAACACATAGTTCGATAACGTCTTAGTAAAAATAGTAAAAAAAATCGATTAAATCTTGTTTTGATAACGATCCTTGGTAACAAGATAAAATTAAGATTTCTTTAATTAAATTTATAATATTTATTTAGTTGTTAAATATATGTTTGATTAGAATTTCTTTTAAATATTGAATAACACAATTTGAGGCAGGGTGAGTACTACCTTTACCCTACCTATCAAATGTGTTGGAGTAAAAGTCAAAAATTGTTTTTTGTGTATACACAAATTTAAACAACACATTCAAACATTTGTATATTAATTATTAAACAAAATATCTATTAGGCATGAGATATATACTATTAGGTTGTTTTTTCTTAGAATTTGTAGGAGTTCGATTCATTTGATAAAAATGTCTGGAATTTTCAGTCAAATCGGATAATGTTAACCCTCTGAAGTCTTGATATGCGTTTACATGGGATACAATTTTTCTAACTTTTTTTAACTTTTACGAAAAAAATTTTCCAAAACATAAAAGTAAAAATTCGCTTGAAAAATATTCGCGTCATAGAGAAACAATCAGAGCGAAAACTATAACAAACCTCAAACAAAAATTTTACTCAAAATAATCACACATTTTTTTTTACTAATACGTTCTCAGCACTTAGGTTTTTGACAACTGAGTTAGGTCTTTGACAGGAGAGTTTATGTATATTACTCTATGGTTCGAGTTATTAAAAATAATCCCAATAATTATGAGTATAAGGAATTTTTTCTAAGGGATTTTTTAATACAAAAATCAATACAATTTTTAAAATAATCGGTAAAAATGCCATAATGTATATACTGAATGTATATACATATTGCGAAAGTTTAAAAACCAAAATAAAAATTCAACATTTGGGAGGAAGACCTCGTTAAACTATAAACTAATATCAATAATAATCTAAAATTGGAAATTAGTTCTTGAACTATTAACCGCAGAGCAAATGAAGCTGGTCCTGGTTGTCCTGAGACTGGTGCTGCTCGTAGTAACTTTTAAACTGCTCGAGACTGTTCTGTTCCTCTTTTCGGATGAATCCAAATACAACATTTATAAGATGGCACAAGGACCTCAACTACGCAACTAAGACAGTCATATTATAAGCCAGAAAAATTCACCGTTTGGTGTGATTTATACGCTGCACAGCGCACAGTGGAGCAGAATCAAACATTTTCGGGATAAAATTTGACATTGGCGTAGCGAAGGAGTATTTAAGCTTAAGTTATTAAAATGGATCCATCAAATGTTACAGGCGCGGTACTATGGGGGGTCAAAGTAGGCTACCTTTGACATTTCAAGTCAATATCTCAATTAGATTCAAAAATATGCCACATTAAAACTCCGTCCTTAAAAAATATTGCACTTTTTCATATTTGTTGTTAAATAATATAATATGAAGATTTATTAAAATTGTTTAGTATGAAAAAGTGCAATATTTTTGAAGGACGGATCTTGAAATCGGATGGGAAACAAAAAAATGGCAGGTGTTTACAAATTTTACATGTCAAAGGTACCCTACTTTGACCCCCCATAGCGCCGCGCTTGTAGCATTTGAAGGGTCCATTTTAATAACTTAACCTCGAATACTCCTTGAGTACGCCAATGTCAAATTTTATCCCGATCGGAAATGCCAGATTTATTTCCAAAAAATTTTGATTCTGCCCCACTGTGCAGTGGTTTATAAAAAAAGGGGGCAATAAATCTGTAACTTACAAACCCTTAGTTTTATTTAAATGAAATTTGACATGCGCAATGAAGTGTTGTCGAGTTTAAATTTTGAATTTGGACCACATGGGGTCACCACGGGTGCGGACAGTGGTCTCCAAAGTAGGACACCTCGGTTATATTCAATTTTTAAAACAATCCTATTTCTTCGTCTTCCATTTTCAAATTACACATATAGAATCTCTTCGTCGAGCACTATAAAAAACCTTGACGTAGCTATCAATTATTAGGAGTGCGAGTCACTTAGGAGATATTCGCATTTGAAAATTAAATTTTCAAAATTTTTACCCACTCTAATCCAGTTTTTTTGATAATACATCCCGATTTTCTCCATTTTGTATGTCAAACAAAAAAATAATTGTTTAAAAATTTTGACTGACTCCAAAGTTATATGCATTTGAATTTAAATATTTGAAAAATGGCGATTTTTCGCAAGTTTTTGGGTAAAAAAGTACTTTTTTTCTTTTTAAGTTATCTAAAAAATTTCTAAGAAGATGTATTAAGAATTTATACTTTTTGAAAAGCTAACTTTATACTAAATATTCTAAATGAAAACAAATTTGAAAATTGTTGATACCAACTTTAGGGCAAAAATTCTCAAATCGCATAGTCGATATTAAAATATTGTAACTTATTTTAGATGGCCAAATATGTTCCTAATTATTTTGTAAAGGGTTCCTATAACCCCGTCCCTAGTATGGATATAATAGCTAAAAAATTAAAAAATCTTACTTTTGGGATTTTTCAACACTTTTTTGGGAATTTCGGGATTCCTGATAAGAAATTTCAAAATATGTTTTTAATTTTTCCATTTTCAATAGAAAAATCTATGTAACTGTAAAATTTCAATAAAAAGTATTCATAAATAAACATTTAATTTCAATTTTAAAAATTTGTATCTTAGCAAAAACTCAATAAAAAGCATTTTTTGTCATATTTTTCAAAAAAGTATATATATATATTTCTGAAAAATAGACAAAATTCCCTATACATTGATATATAATATGTCTACCTTAATGTTTTTTACGTGGCAAATTATTTAGGGAAAACTTAACAACTAGCAGAGAATTTACTTAACATAGAAATTCATAATAATGTATGTTTGCCTACTTATAACATTTTTATGAATGTAATTAACAGTGCTAGGTAAATTCTCTTCGAGTTGTTAAGTTTTCCCTAATTAATTTGCCGCGTGAAAAAGCATAAGGTATTATATATATATCAATGGTTAGATTATTTAATTCGTAATTGTTTTGTGTCTACTGATTTTCTGTTGCTAGTATCGAACAAATCTATGGATATAATCATTATCATTCGCTTGGTAGCAAATCAAAAAGTATCAGTTTTATCTGTGTATAAATAATACCGTAACACTAAGAAGATATAAAGAATTTTACGAATTTTCCCGATTAGGAGACATTTAAAGGAAAGTGCATAACTATTTTTACAGTTTCGTAAAAACTTTAATATGAATTTTTGTCCAACTAGAATAAAGTTTACCCATACTCATCTGCGACTATTTCCAAAACCACAATTTCAAAATTTGGTTAAACAAACTCAATAAATTAAAGAATTTTATTTAGGATTATGTTAAGGATTTATAAAAGAATAAAAGCCAAAAAGAAATAGTTCAATATAATATCATAATTTTACCGCACTTGAGATTTGAACTTTAAGGATTTCGGGAAAAACGGTACATTATTTTATAACAAATTCAAAATATTATTACTTAATCGATTGAAGATTTTTCTGAAATCGGCTTTAAGTATTATGATCGAAGATTTCTGTATAAAGTTTAATTTCAAAACTATTTGAAACACACTTAAGTTAAGTACATAAATCTATTTTACATTTACTAGATTTATTTCATCATTTAACCAGAATTTACAAAAATTATTTTATTTCAAAAAACATGAACACACTCTTAACGCCTTATTGCATTTCAAATAATGCCATACATTTTATTTTTACACATTTATTAAATAATTAGCATTTTCCATTATTACATTAGAAGGTTAATGATCCATACATACAAACACGCATAAAATGAGATAAAAAAAAAAACACAACACCAATTGATATGGTCAAGTTCATTATTAGAAAAATTTTATGAAGATTGAATTCACTGTAGGAAAACAAGAAAGAAAGTTTTTCTCAATTGTTTTCAAACTGTGCGAGCAAGCATTCGTTAAATTTCAAATCGATCGTCGTGTATGCGATCGATCGTTTTATGATGATGGATTTTTTTTTGGTTGGTTGTGGTCTTCTCACCAAAAAAACCAAAGAAAAAGGAATTTCCGTTATATTGAATTTAGTCTCGCAGAGATAAGCAAAACACACGGTTCGCTAACGAAAATCATTCTAATATATTTAAATAACGGAAGGCGAATTTCAATTTTAAAACTAAAAATTTCAATTTGTGTAGTGATCATTTGAAAACAAAAAAAAAAATTAAATTTACATACATATAATAAAAAGAAAAAAGTTTTATTTTTAAAATAATAAA
This sequence comes from Calliphora vomitoria, assembly GCA_942486065.2. Classification (NCBI taxonomy): domain Eukaryota; kingdom Metazoa; phylum Arthropoda; class Insecta; order Diptera; family Calliphoridae; genus Calliphora; species Calliphora vomitoria. Next base: position 36,588,369 of record OW818031.2, on the reverse strand, counting down.
ATTAACAGAAAAATAAATAAAGAATTCTAGTGAAAAAAAAAGCAAAAGTATTATATAGTATTGTTTTGAATTTTTGCTTAAATATATAGCGATCTATTTACAGCTGGTATTTTAGTAATTAAATATATATTATTAATATATTTTGTGCTTATATTTGTAATTCATGTTAAACAAGGTATGTTAATTATTATATTAATAATGAAATTAATTTCAGTTTTTTTATTTATTACGGTTTTAAATATATACATTTTAATTACATATTTTTTTATTTCAATACAGCTGCTTTTGTTAGTAATTTCAAAGAAATTATTATTTAAATTTATGTTTTATTAATATTTAATAATTACATTAACTTGTTGTTGTATTTAAAACCGGTACATGTTTTTTTTTTTGTAATTAATTAAAAAAGTATTTGCAAATTACAGTAAAAGTTTTCCGTTATGCATATTTATTGTTATGTAAATGTAAATAATTTAGAAATATGTAATTATTTATAAATATTTAATATTTATAATATTAAAGTACGCTTTTTTATTAATTTATTTCATTTAATAATGTTTAAACTATTTTTGAAATTTTAATTCTGGTTTTTATCAGCTTTGTACCGGTTTAGTTAACTAAAGTCGGAAAGTATATCAAACTAGAGGGTTTTACAAACTAGTATTCTTTTAATTCTTTTGTTAAATTTTATATTAAAAATTGAATTTCGTATTAAGTTACAAGGGAATCGTAGTCTTTCTTAAAATTTGCCTTTATGTTCGTAAGAGTAAAAGATAACTTTAAGTAATAGAAAAAGGTAGCTTTAAAGTTAACTTTTACTATTATAAACATAAAGGTAAGTTGTAATAATGGCCCCTAATAGTAAAAAATTGGTTGAAAAATGTTCGAGATATTAAAAATTCCCCTGATCATTATGTGTCTCAGGCCACATGTAAATCAAAATGCAGAAAATATTTTTTTGACTATTTTTTATAGTTTCTTAAAAACTATGATCATAGAGAATACACATAGAGTGGAAACTCTTCGGACAAAGACCTAACTCAGTTGTCAGAAACCTAAGTGGTGAGAATGTGTAAACAAAAACAACACTCGTTTGTGGGAATAAATTGAGTAATTTTTTTATATGAGTTTTATATAGGAGGACATTTTGAAAAGATTTTAATTGTCTGAGTTATTTAAAACTTTACTCAGTATTGACACGTATTACAGCTCTCTGGAAATTTAAAAGATTTCAATTGTTTAAATGGAATCAGGGGTTTTTAGTCAACTAGATTTTTATATGAATTTATTTTGTAACCATTTCAACTTTTGCTATTTGTTAAGAGAATTCAAAAAACCGACAATTTTATAAAACCGGTTTTTTGTGGTTATTCGAAAAATGGAATTTTCTCAGAAACCGTTTTCGAATACGGTTATAGCTGAATAAACCATTTAATAGACATCTCCATATACTTCTGTCTAAATCGGTTTTTGAACCGAAAACTTTTTACTTTCACATAGGATCGATTCAAATATAAAAATATTCGAAACCGTTATGTTTTACAAACAGGAAAAGAAACCGCTTTCCGGCTTCGATTCTTAAATACTCTCTATTTGTTCTTTAACACAGCTTGGTATTATCTAATTCAATTTAATCATAATTCACTAAAATCTTAATTCAGAATTAAACATTTTAGCAAACCATAAATTCTTTAGCTATAATAAAATGCTATTTATACCCTTCACCTTCGTGAGAAGGGTATATATAAATTTGTCATTCCGTTTGTAATTTCCACAATATAATTTTCCGACCCTATAAAGTATATATATTCTGAATCCTTATAGATAGCGGAGTCGATTTAGCCATGTCCGTCTGTCTGTCTGTTGAAATCAATTTTCTGAAGACCCCAGATATCTTCGGGATCCGAATCCTCAATAATTCTGTCAGACATGCTTTCGAAAAGTTTCCTGTTTAAAATCAGCAAAATCCATCCATATATAACGGAGATATGAGCAAAAATCCGAGATGGCCTATTTTTTATCTATATCTCGATTACTAAGTCATAAATATCTTTTAAAAAACTAATTTGAAAAAAAAAATTTTTTTATATCTTATTTTATTTTAAAGTATAATTTGGTGAAGGGTATATAAGATTCGGCACAGCCGAATATAGCTCTCTTACTTGTTTTGAATATAAATCATTCATTGTTGAATTAGTTCATAATGGAATTAATTCATAATAAATGTTATTCAAACTTTGAATGGTTAAATTTTTGTTATTCCAATCTAATCCTAAATGAATGAAAATATTGTTTCTTCATTGAATTTGTTTTTAATCATTTACAAAATGATTTGAAAATCTTTGCTGCTGCTATTTAACATTTACATATTTCTAAATTATTTGAAAATTTAATGGAATTTTTAAATTTAACTATAAAATTCTATTAATTGTATACACGTCATTTTATTAAAGACTTTTGTGCAATTTATATCGATTTTATTAATCTTTTAAGCGGTTTTTTTTTCTTGACAGTTGTCCAAAAAGTGAAAATATTTTATGAAATATTTACATATTCAAAAGAAAAAAAAAATAAATAAAAAATACTGCGGAATAATTGATAAACCACAATATGCTATTTTCAATACTAAACCAATTATCCGTGAACTTCAAAAATCTAGTGAAAACACATGTTTGGAAAATATTAAAAAAAATAAAATATTAAAAGTCAAATTTTATATAAATAATTTTCAATGATAAACAGTACAATCAAATACAGTATATCAGACACAGGTTAAAACGAATTTTATTTACAAACATTTTCGAATATATTGTTACGTTTTTACCTTTTAAAAACGGGGTTTATTTCTTTTAAATAAACCGGATACTTTTCATTGCAAATAAAAAGCAGTTTTAGTAGTTCATGATTGTAACAACTCTTTATTTATTTAAAATGTACACCAACAACAATTCAAATATTCACTCAGTGTCTTTATACACGTTTATCAATTCGCAGAAATTTATAATGTCAAACACACATGTACTCGACAATTGATGTTAATTCTAACAGCGACAATGATCAACTCCCTTCACGACTGTCAGCTCAGTCACTATTTATACACGCGCCATCTATCGGGAATCTTCTACAATGCTCTTAATGGACATACTAGTACATTCGAATTCCAGAGCCTTCGATGTCATTGCCAGCAGCCCAAAAATTTAGTGTTACCATACTTACAAAAAATGCCAATAAACGCATCTACTGATGGACGTGCCTTCAAACATGATGAATGCTGCAGGCAGTCGTTACAGACCGTAGAATTCAAATCGTCATTGCACATTCGTAACAATATCAAAGTACAAAACTTTATTTTTTTTGGAAATAAAGCCAATATAGATGGGTAGGTTTCATAAAGGAGTGATTAAGAGTTCAAATATAATACATACATATTATAATACTATAATAAAAATATACTAAATTTATCGTTCCTATTGAGTTCGTTATAACTGTATACGACTGTATGTAGACAAATAGACAAATTTAAGATTTTCATATTTTTATTTTATAGAAACTCATTATTTATGATTGATGCTTTTGACTCATTTATTGAATCAGAGAAATGCATGTTAAGTGAAATTTATGTTTATCATTCGAATTTGAAATTATACAAAATTATTTGTAGCAATTAAATCATTAAAGACAGACAAAATAAGGCAGTCCAATATTTATATTAATTGTCTGTGCTTAATTACACGATTTTAATAGATTTTAATTAATTTGAAGACAGACTTTGTCTTTTATGATGCACAGTGGGTAGGATTTGTGTATTTGTATGTAAATTACAAGATTTTAATAAAGTTTTATTAATTTGAATGATGTACAGTGGACAGGATTTGTGTATTTGAATGTAATTACACGGTTAATAGATTTAAATTAATTTGAAGACAGACTTTGTCTTTTATGACGAACAGTGGGCAGGATAGTGTATTTGTATGTTAATTTTGTCTAAAAATCACTCAAGTTTGGAATAAATTTTGAATTTTTTTTTTTTTAATTTGTTTGTAAAATTGCTTTTGAACTACTCGAGAAAATGTTCCTGGAAATTCCAGGGAATATGTTTCTTTTCCAGATTACCACTGTATTATTACTGTACAGATAAAATACATTCGTTGTCCATAGATTCTCTTAGATTCTAGCAACAAATAGGTAGTACACAGAAAAGAATTACGATTTAAATAACCAAATTTTTGCCATCTCAACTAAATTGTTTCAGCTATAGCAGAAAAATTCGGTCACAATCTAATCAGTTTTCTCTGAGCAAGAAAAATTAAATAAAATAAATCGACTTAATAAAAATTTAAATTTTAAGTTTAGTCGGACTTCTCAAATCTTTTAATAAAATATTAAAACTACGAGTGTGATAAAGAGTCTTTCATTAAGCGCTTTCTATCATTAAATTTAAATAAAAGAAAGTGTATGTAAGATATCGAAATTTTGTATTAGTTTGAAAGGCCTTTCTATGCCATTATGTATGGTATATAACATCGTGCAAATATCCATTGAGGCTTCGCTGGGTGGCGCTTCCGAAATGTCTAATTTTCCATGACTCTGGCGAACAAATCAGGGTGAATTTGAACGATGGCATGGGTTAAGTTGGCTTTTGTTAGTTTCCTTCCCTCCCAACTATTGTTAGTTTCCTTCCCCCCTAGGTTAGTGAATCAAGTAGAAATATTAAAAACTATAAATTTTAAATTAAATTTATTAGAATTTTTGCGAAATTTCTAGTAATTCCATGCATTTTCCTAATAACTACAACCAGATACTTGAGATTCCAAAAAATAGAATGAAAAAAAAAAAATCATTTGCACAAATTCACTTGAACTTCAAAGTGTAATGAACTTTTTTCTTCACGATCTCAAGTGGTTCATATGGTTCTTTGAATATATCTTTTATTTAACAAACAAACAAATAGTTTAGTTTCTGTTTTCTCTACAAACGTAATTTGTAATTTTCACGATCATTTATTTATATATACTTTGTTTACGCTTAAATTCCGCATTTGATTTGATTTGTTAGTTTTTTACAACAAAATTTTACGCTTTAATTAATCGTCATTTTATGCGCGCAATTAATTCATTAAGAGAGTGATCGCATGGGGTGGTTGGTTGTAAGAACGTGAAATAAAACAGTCTCAATTAATAGTGAGTGAGTGGTTCACCTTCATTTAATTTAATATAAACTTAAATTTTGTTGTCATTTGGTTTTTTTTTTTTTTGTAAATTTTTCGCACACATGTGTTAAAATGATCAATTACCTAATAATTATAGCTTTATCATAAAAAATACTCAAACTTATGTTTAAAAAAAATCTATAGGTAGAGTTTTTAATTCCTACTCATCAACTGTGAGAGAGTAGTTATTAAACAATCGATCGTGTTATACTCATTTAAATTTTAAATACCACAAAGTAAATTTTACTCATTCAGAAAACAGCTGTAGTTAATAAGTTTCTGTATTTGTTAAATTTTATTTTAAACTCTGGGTATTTGAAAAGTTTTATTCAGTTCAGTACGTGCTCTCTAAACATCTAAACGTGCGTGTTGAGTTTATTTCAATTTCTAAAGTTGAGGTAAAATTTTGTATATTTTTGTTGTTTTTTTTGGTTTCTTGGTATTTTCTTATCAAGTTCATCAACCATTTTTGCTTAAATATCATTTAATTATAATTTATTATAAAAAATAACAAATTTAGAAAAAAAAAATTCGCAAAATAAAACGTCAGCACACGTGTAATCTTGATTCTAACACGTGGATTATTAAATACTTGTAGTTATGCTGTGTTATATTTTCATTGCGTTCTCGTTTTCCGCATTTTTTTTATTGCCAATCGTGTAAAATTCGTTCATTCTGAGAACTTCTTACTTGATGATACATACGTTCGTTGTGTGTATTTTTTTTTTTTTTTGTCTTTTGTTGTCTGTCTACCAAATAATTTTATGAAATTGTATAAAAAATTTATTTTACAGATTCTGTTTTGTGTTTCGCAGTGTTTTGTTTTATTTGGTTGTGTCATTTTTTGTTTTATGGTGAATTTATTTCTTACAAAAAGTGTTTTTTTTGCATTTTAAATGTGGGTCATAAAATTAGTGTCAAAATTTTTGGAATTATTCGTTGTTGTTTTTGTGATAGAAAACAAATAGTCGTATAGACCCTTAGTTTATATTGTTTAGGAAACGTTTTATTACTTATCAAATAAAATTTTACTTTTTTTACGCAATTTTATGAAAATCTATTTTTAGTGCAAATTTGTATTACTAAGTGTGTATATATACTTATCTATCTATCACAATATATACATATCTATCTATCTATATGTATGTATGTACTTATTAAATAATGACCGATTAGAAATATGAAAACCCAACAAAATATTGGTGTTTTCTTTCTGTCACAAATGATTCCTATACCCTGATTTTAACCCTTCGTGTTCTTTTTAAAAAATGTTGCCTCAAAACCCAAAAAATATGCTACACATTTCACTCTCAAATTTTAGAAAGGTTAGAAAGGCAACACTTGAAGTTCGTTTGTGTTAGTGAAATAGTTTTGGTATTTTTTTTTTGATTAAAAGTGTTAAAATGGCAGCATACATTATAGTTTTAGAATATTAAGAAGCTACATAAAAGATAATTGCATAAATGGTAATAGTTTTTGTTCTATTGTGATCTTTAATAATGTAACACATTATGAGGGTATTGATAACCTTTAATAAAACGTACAAAATAGTTGGCAACATTTTGTGTATGAAAAGAAAACGCCATATGTTGAGAAAATACAAATTGAAATTGGGAAATCCAAATTAGTATTGAGAAAATACAAATTGAAGATAAGAAAACTATCTTAATGTTGAGAAATACAAATGGTAATTTAGAATAGCAATTGAAATTAAGAAATCGAAATTAATATTAACCCTATCAGGCATTATAGAGAAATAGTTGAGATAGAAAACTGAAAATTTCAGTGTAGGCAAATTTGAGGCTGCTAATTAAGAATATGAAGTCAAATTACGAGTAAATCGTCACAGCTGGCTGCCAAGTGATGTTAAATATTTTGGACAAAGTTTCTCTGTTGAGATGTTTCTTATAAATAAATTTTAAAAAATAAATGTAATTAATTGAAATTAATATACAAATACCTAACAAATACTGAATTAATATATACACGTTTTTTTTAGAGTTTAAAATAATGTAATTATCACTTTAAAAAAGCACTGAATAATACTATGTGTCATATACACTTATACAACGCTAATGAACTTATGAAAATAACTTAATTTAACAAGAAAAATTTGATGTTTAAATCACATATATTATAAACTAGTAAACACTCTTTTGATAACGCCATAAACTGTGAAAATCTGTCTATTTGAGTCAATGCTACATGACTTCAAAAGGAAAACAACAAAATGTCCAATATATTGGACAAAATGTCTGAAAGGTTTAAGAAAACGCAATAAGTCTGTTCAATAACTAAAAAATTGTTACAAATTTTTACTGGAAAAGCATTCCAGAGCGTAAGAATTTGAGAAAGAAACAATTGTTACAAATTGTTAATAGTAATGTTTTCTACTTGTAACAATTAATAGAAGGATATTCCGTCCAATAAACAATATGAGTCTAATATGGTTAAACCAGAAAGTATACCGAGGCGACAACTTTAACAATTTAAAAAAGTCTCATGGAAAGAGAAAGAATTAATAATTGTTGGTACCTAAATTATTGTGTGTTAAATTAAATCCCTTTGTATATGGGCAATTCCACGAGAATGACAACCACTACTGAAAAAACAAAAACCCTTGAAATTTTCTTCAGGATGATTTGAATAGGAGAAAACTCTAAAATGTTACTATGTGAATGAATTTAGAGCTTATTACAACATTTTAAGTGCAAAAATAATAGTTTTAACTGACTATATTTAATTTTTTAATTTAATTGGTATGTTTTATGCTAAAATTGCAACGAAAACTAAGCTCCCAATTAGCATGTAGTATGAAATGAATTTTATTGTTTTTTTGCTATTATCAAATAGTTCATTGAAACCGAATGTATATTTTCTATTATTTTTTTTAGTTTTTGTATACATATATTTACAGAATATATATTGTTTTACTACATGAGAAAAATCTGTCACGTACGATATTAAATTTTATTTATTATAAAATCATCCAAAGATTATTTTTATTTGAATATGACGTATTGTAAAGGAAAAATATTTGGTTTAGTGTAAGAAATAAAAAGAAAACATAACGCCTCTCACGATTCGTAAATTATCGCATATTTCTACATGTACCTCAAAATTACTTCCGTTTTATGTCACGTACGATATACCCTTATTTCGCTCTATATTTTAGACAACAATGTTTCGAAAGAACTTATTATTTTTGTTTAAATATAGTTCCCTCTGAATGGAACATAAAGACCAAATTATTTTTTAAATACTCTTATTTTTGCAAAATCTATTCCACTCTATAAGCGTACAAATGTCTCGCTTAATGAGCAAACGTGCTAAGTCCACTTTTAATGAAAATTTTGATTTTACTATAAAACGTTACAATAAGTAAAATCATTTCTCCATTGCCCTTTTTATTTATTTAGTGACGACAATAGAGACTTTAAATCCAAAAATAGAGTTAAAACGATAAACTTAAAGAAAAAACAAACTACCAAAAAATGGACTTATAAGTCGCCAACACAAGTCTTTTAAACAGTGTATTCACTTTATGATAAATATTAAAAACCAGTTTTGGTGAAAAAATCAGAGTTTAAAATTACTACTATATTAGTCAAAAAATTGCAAAATATTTCATAATTTTAAATGAAAACTGCAACAAATATTTAACAAAATAATATTTCCTCACATACATACTAAAAATATAAATACTATTTACGAATTCCATATATGCACAAGCTTCATAGTATAAATATTTCTCGCAGTTTTTCCAAAAATATTTTGCCTTACAAAATATTTTACGTTGCAGCTAGAACACAAAATGAAAATTTTTCATTTCTAAAACATTTGCTGCCCAAATATATTTATATTTTTGGTTAGCAAAAACAAATATATTGCTTGTGTATAATATACAAAAAATTTACTACAAAAACATCAAACATGCAAACAAATTGCAGCGTGAAAACCATAAACTGCAAACGATATGCGCAGTAAAAAATTCAAACAATGGAAATATGGAAGATGCTAAATGTAGACTGCCAAACCATACGAAGTTGAAATATGTAAAATACGAAATTGTGCGAAGTTAAAAATGTTTAAAACGAATATGTGCATTTATAAAATATTTCAGCCACATATATGGAAATATTTTGCCGCATATAGTCACTGAGTAGAAAAATGTGAAAAAAACTATGAACAACAAGTGTGCGTTGATTTTGGTGTACAAAATAAAAATTTATAGTGAATCGTGTGTTAAAGAATTTACGTGCAATAAAATAGAAGTTTTATTTTTTGAGGTATGTAATTATATTATGAAAGAAAGGAATGCAGTAAAAATATATTAAATAAGATTCTTGGCAAAGGATAGCGGACGATATTATTTTATTGGATTTTTTGATTAAATGATTTTTGTAATACGAATTCAAATGTATTCCTGCTGCTTATAATAGGAGTCCAGAAAAATTAGTAACATAAAATTTTTTATGTAAAGAGGATATAAAAGGATAGATAATGCAACAACAAAATGTAGCAACAACAGACAAGAAAAACAGCCAATGAATACAATGTAATAAAAAATAACAGGATCTACAAAAAAATTGTATGTTGCATAAAAATGCAATGTAGATAGATAGATTACTTTTTCTGAATGAAATCTATCAAATTAAGTGTTTGTACACTCAAATCTATCCTTTCGTAAAATTTGTAACAGGAGAACAAACAAATAAATAAGCAGCATAGAAAATAATTGTGCAAGAACAATTTGATGTGTAAGATATAAATGCAGAAAGGCACAGGCATGAATACAACAGGAGCAAAAGGAAATTAACTGTATAAAACTGATGTATGTGTGTACATGTGTTCTGTAACTGCATAATGCAACAACAATTTAAGCAAAAACCATAAACAAACACATAAATAGGTTCAATGATGATCGTGAGTGTAGCAGGAGAAAAAAGGATAAAGAGGAATGATAGAAATTTAAGTAAGGTCCAGAATATATAATTATGCAGTGAAGAAAATTTAACTATATGTATATAATTATGTATGACTTGTATTCTGAAAGATCGACTTTGTGTTTTTAAATGCACATTCATATGTATCCATTCGTAATATTTGTAACAGGAGAACAAAAAACAAATAAGCAACAGAGAACAAATTATGCAACGAAGGCACAACAATTTTTTACATAGCCACGAGTGCAGCAGGAGAAAAAGGAAACACAAGAACAACTACTTATACACTCAAGTAATTGAGATATACAACTGTTGTATGTGTGTCCTTTAGCTGCAAAAAGCAAAAACAACTCGTGCAAAAAAAGAAACAAATGCATAGTAAAGGAATTTCTAGAAATATGGAGGAGTAGAGTAGGAACCGTTGCAATTAATTGCATTTTGTTGTTTTTTTGCTGTTAATGTAGAAAATCAACAACAACATGTGCAATCTCAAATGCAAATGAGTATGATTGGCTGAGCGTTTGTAACAGGAGTAAAATAATAAAGTATAGAATGCTGAAAAAAAATATAATTATACAATGAAGAACCTGCGGTATGTACCTACTTGTATTGTGAACGATAGGAATGGCAGTAAAAGTACATTAAAGAAGGTTATGGGCAAAGGATAGCGAATGATATTATTATTGCATTGTTTGTGTAGAACTGATTTTTGTTGAGTACCGTTACAGATCATTTTTTATTACGCATTTTGGTTTATTTTTAGCTCGAGGAATTTTTGTCATGTGCACTGAATTGTTGTTTTTTGTAAAGGATTTTTTTATAAATGCACATATTCGTTTTAAACATTTTTAACTTCGCACAATTTCGTATTTTACATATTTCAACTTCGTATGGTTTGGCAGTCTACATTTAGCATCTTCCATATTTCCATTGTTTGAATTTTTTACTGCGCATATCGTTTGCAGTTTATGGTTTTCACGCTGCAATTTGTTTGCATGTTTGATGTTTTTGTAGTAAATTTTTTGTATATTATACACAAGCAATATATTTGTTTTTGCTAACCAAAAATATAAATATATTTGGGCAGCAAATGTTTTAGAAATGAAAAATTTTCATTTTGTGTTCTAGCTGCAACGTAAAATATTTTGTAAGGCAAAATATTTTTGGAAAAACTGCGACAAATATTTCTTGTGCATATATGGCATTGGTTTATAGTTTGTATATTTTCAGTATATGTGGACATTAATATGAAAACGATTCATATTTATTGCGTAGTCGGTAGTCAAATGTAAAAAACGTTTAACTAAATATTAAACCCTGGAAAAAATAATTGGTGGAAAATAATGTTGGTGAAATAAAAAAAACTTGAAAACAGAGGATAAAATCTATTTAGTAGCGATTTTTATATCAGCCGTTTGTGGGCCGACTTTCAACTTAAAAAACTAAAAACTTAAACCGTTCATGTTAAAAATTCTCAAAAATACGTAAATTTATTCAAATATTGTACAAATTCTTTAAACATTAAAATATTGGCATATTACTCGGTATTTATAAATTTATACACTTTTATCGGAAATCCTCTCATTAAGGATTTTATAGTTGCTTACGTTACCTTTTCATGGGACATGTTCTGGGATACCTTTTCCGTGCTCTAAAATTTTTTTTTTTGGATTTGCCTGCCGAGGTACAAAATTGACATTATTGTTTGAATACCACTCAAGGGCATTTTTTTCTATGGCATCATGCTAAATTGAGCCATAAATATGTGCTGTTTTAAGGAAGGTAAAAGCCGTTTTTGTAGACACTCCAAATTATTGGAGTCTGTTGCTACTGCAACTGCAAATTGCTTGTTACACAAGAAACTTCTTGGGGAATTTTGTTTGTTTTTTTTGTCCGTTATTGTTCTGGAACATTACTTCGTCTATCAGACACATACAAATCTTGTCTTGAAAGTTGTGAAAAGTCTGCCAGTACATAAGTTTCATAATCTATCACACAACAGGCAGGCGCGGATCCAGAGGGGGTGAAATGAAAAACGGAACATTTTTCATATAAAAAATAAGAAAAAAACAAAATGTAGAACAAATTCTGATTTTTTCCACCTCCAAATGGTTGACCTGTATCCGAGTCTGACAACAGTATATTTTTATAAGATTTTACCTCAATTCTTTCGCTTGTTCTTTTGCATCATTGCGATCTGGAAGTTCTTTACCACATTGCGATCTGAAACTTTCTGAAGTTTTAGCATTAGCTTTGGCTCTGCTCACAAAAGAATCAGAGCATTTAACTTCACGAGCTGCCTTTCTGATAGAAGTGTTTGGTGCTCTTCGAAACATTTGTTCGACTTCTTTTGCCTTACCAATATCTGTTAGATTTTTTTGATCTAGGTTTTCTGTCAATGTTCAAGTCTTACTTAGACTGTTTCATGGCTTTTGAAACAGTGTGCCCATGAACCTTCAAATCTTTTTCTATTGAAAGTCCATATTGGAGATTTTTGAAAAGTTTTAATTCATTCTTCACGCTCTTTTTCTTCGGTGACCAAAATGATTTATAAAATATAATATCTGACCTATTTTTAAAAGGTAACGTTGTGAAGAAAACAAAATAATTTGTTGAACCAAGGATAAGTTTTGGCTGGAATGGTGTGTATAAGTTTTTTTTTTGACTCACTCTTTAGTCTAATTATGGGAAAAATATATCGATTATTCTATTTTGCTGAAATAAAAAAACAAAAATTTTGAAAAAAAACAAGAATGTTTTGCAAATCTCCATAATTAAAATAAAAACATTGTAAATCTTGTTAATATACTCTCTATAAAATACACAAATAAATTTCGTATTGAACTTGAATTAAAATACGAATATTTATTTACTCTGTATGTACAATGTTCTATGTATATTTTACTAATTTTATGCCCAGACATTTTCATTTAAAACAATTTACTTCTTTGACGCCCAATAGTACTTTTATTATCTACTTTTGGTGTTTTTTTTTTTTTTTTCTTATATTTTGTTTTAAAATTCTTCACTGTTGTTTATTTTCCAAACACACAACCAAAGTACCAGAGTAGTATAATTAAATTTTTGAATAATTTTGTTTATTTTTAAAATATTTTATGGTTTTAAATAATTTGGCTACTTTAATGTTTAACTTTATTTAGGTACATAAAAACCCATAGCAATACATAATATATAGTATTAGACGTAAATACATATTTAAATTAAGAACAATAGATAGAAAAAAGAAATTAAAAAAAGAAGGACCATTAAAGAAGAAGTGCCTACGTAAATATTAGTTCTATTACGATTATTATTTATTTTTATATACATATAAACACTTTTGCTTAATTATATGCAAACAATATAAACCATACATGTTTAGGATGATAAGGCTTTTTTAATTAAATTGATTAGAAAAAGAAATTTTTCATTTTTAGATTTTTTTGTTTTAAATTTTATTGTCACTTTTTGTTGCTTAAAAAAGGGAAATTTGTTCTATCAAAAACAATAGTGATAGATTTCTTTTGTTTCGAAACTTTTTTTTAAAAAACTAGCAAAATATTTATAGCAAATGTGCTATAAATAACAAAAATGTCATTAGCCCGCTAGAGAGATGACAGAGGGCAAGCATTGTCGGGCACAAATGCCCACCCTCTGTCACTGCTCTTTTGACATTTAATATGGATTAAATGTTTTATTTATTATACATATCTTTAAAAATATAACATGTTACTAATTGTTTTATTTTTTTAGTACTATTTAGGTTTTATTTTTAGATTCTGAATTCGTTGTTTTTTCTGCACAATTTTTAATAATTAATTAAATCATTTGATAATAGTTTATTTTCATTTAGATAATTTTGTTTAAGAAACAAATTTGTATATTTTCTTTTGTCGATATATTCAACAGGTACAATGTTCATTAAAAGTGAATCACTAATTTTGAGAAATTTGCCAAAAAAAAATTAATTCTGTTTAAAGTCAATTTAAATGCTTCCTCAGGAATGTCTGAACATACAACACAATAAAAAAACAATGATTTATTTTTATTTTTTTTTTAATAAAAAAAAATATATATATATCCCACATATTTGCTACATATAGTATACATTGTGTACCCTACAAATATATAGATACTATGCGCTTTGCTACGCCAATCGTGAAAACATATTTGATTTTTTTATACACATTATACATAAAATCTCTGCTTAGATAGATGCTCTCTCACTCAGGACCAAATATGCTTAATTTCATGTTTCTAAGTCCATTCTTATAGAATTTTCTAAAAGTACCATTACAAGAACTAAAAATACAATTAATTTTGGTACTAAGTATAATATAATTAAGGCCCCTATTTGGTTCTTACTTCAGAATCATATTAGCTAACTTTTTTCTTTTGACAATATGTTAAATAATTAAAAATATTAAAAAAGTACCATTAGAAGGAAAAGTACCAATTTCACCTTTTCCTCTTGAATATCCCTCAATTTTAAAAATTCAAAATACTTCATTTTGACAAAATTTGTTGAGGCAGAGATATGAGTCAAACGACTAAAATCTGTGTTCATGTGCTCAAGAAAAATATGTTTTAAACAAGTAGGAGAGCTATATTCGGCTGTGCCCTTTACCAAATTATACTTTAAAATAAAATTAAAAATTTTTATTTATTTTTTTTTTCGAATTTGTTTTCTAAAAGTTCATTTTTTTTTTAATTTAAATTTTTTTTTTTTTAATTTATTAGTGACAAAATTTTATGACAAAAAAATGTTTTTTGTGAAAAAAAATCGGGAAAAAAAATATTTTTCCCGATTTTGACCCATTTGACTTTGAAATATCTATCATTAGATATCCATATTGTCTATATTTATGACTTAGTAATCGAGATATAGATCAAAAATAGGCCAAAAATAGAGGTTGTCTCGGATTTTTGCTCATATCTCCGTTATTTATGGACGGGTTCTGCTGATTTTAAATAGTAATCTTCTCGAAAGCATGTCTGACAGAATTATTGAAGATTTGGATCCGGAAAATATCTGGGGTCTTCAGAAAATTGATTTCAACACACAGACAGACATGGCTAAATCGACTCCGCTATTTATAAGGATCCAGAATATATATACTTTATAGGGTCGGAAAATTATATTGTGAAAATTACAAACGGAATGACAAACTTATATATACCCTTGCCACTCATGGTGAAGGGTATAAAAATGAATTTAAAATTGTTAGAACATCTTGTATCCAAATTCTAGACAGTTTTCTTAATTACATGTAAATCATGTGGTTCCATAGTGTAGCGGTTATCACGTCTGCTTTACACGCAGAAGGTCTCCAGTTCGATCCTGGATGGAACCAGGGAGATATTTTTTTAAACATATATATTTACATTGTATATATTTCATTAATAACAATTTAAATAAGCAACTCTCCAGCACAGGAAATTCCTTTTGAAGTTGGAGTTCAATACAGCATTACTTACTATTCATGTTAATTCTGTATATTTAAAATGCTTATAACTTTTTTATTTTCACAGTTTTTTATTTTATTTGTAAACATAATTGTAAACCAACTGTCAAATATAACATACGAAACAATTCTATTGAACTCTCTTAAAGTGTCAATAACATTTTCAATTCAATCAGCAGATGTGTCAAAATGACAGATAACATGTCCATTATATTTACAAACTCTTCATAGATAAACATTTAAGATTAAGAAAATAAACAAAGAATCAAATTTAATTTAGAAAATATTAATTTTCTAATATTCCAATATGTACAAACTACAAAAATTATTTATTTATTTAAATATTTTGATTTTCATCTTGGAAAATGTCTTGTAAATTCATTTAATTATTGATTTTATTGTTTTTAAATTGTTTATTTACCGAGTTATAAACAATATCGTGAGGTAAATTTCATGTGGGTTTTGATATATGTATGTAGATTCAGGTCACATGTTTCTTTGTTATAAAACTTATTAAAAACCTCACTTCCTTTGCAATATGCAACAAAAATTTATTAAATTTATTTATTAATTCTTTTGTAATTAATTTATTTTAAAAGAATTTGCTTTCTTTCATTATAAACATTAACAAAATTTTGCCATAAAAATACATATTTAGCAATCAATCATAAATTTTATTTATCTCTATATAATTAATGTGTCTTTTTGGTTTTCTTTTTATTGCTTTAAATTTGAAATGAAAAATTTTGTTTATTCAAATATTGTAGGTACATTATATGTATTTTTTACAACTCACTTAGTCAAGGCCATGTGTTGTCTTGGCCTCAGACATCATGAAAAGGTCAAACATATGTCGGCGCAATGTTTGGAGAAATGACCCAGTTTTAAGATTATTTAAGCAAAATTTGTGTTTTAATGAGAAGAAAAAAGAAAAAAAAATAATAAAAAACGTCGTAATATTTTAAACAGAAACTATGAATGAGTTATTTATAGCATTGTGGCAAGAAATTGTTTATAATTAATATTAAATACATTTAGTTAAAAGGGATTCAAAATTTTACATCAATTAAATTACAATAGATGACGTATCTTTTGAACGCGGTTTTTGTTTTTAATAACTTATATGTCATTTTGAAAGGTACATATCTGTCATTTATTCTCACTTAATCATTGAACTTTACAGTGTAAACCACAAAGTTTTTTTTGCTTCGAAAATGTTGAATTTGTACCAACGAAGTTTTGCTTACGGTGAATGTGTTCCATCTGTTTCAATGTTCGAGAAATGGTTTGTGCGATTCAAAAGTGGTGATTTTGACACGGAAGACAAAGATCGCCCAGGCCAGCCAAAAAAGTTTGTAGACCAATAATTGGAGGCATTACTTCATGAAGATTGTTGTAAAACTCAACAAGAACTTGCAAAATCATTGGGAGCTACTCAAGCAGCAATTTCAAAATGTTTGCGAGCAGCAGGAATCATCCAAAAGCAGGGATATTGGGTACCATACGAAAATAATTTTTGCACCGAGTCATTCATTGCGATGAAAAATGGATCTATTACGATAACCTGAAGCGCAAGAGATCCTATGTGAAGCCCGGCTAATCAGCTGAATCGTAACCAAATCCAAATATCCATGGCGCTAAGGTAATTCTCTATATTTGGTTGAAGTAAAATTGTCCTATCTATTATGAGCTGCTGAAATCTGACCATCACAGGAAATCTGTACCGAACGCAACTGATTCGTTTGAAGCCAGCATTGCCCGAAAAACACCCAGAATATGCGGCCAGATATGAAACCGTAATGTTCCAACACGACAACGCTCGGCCTATTGTCAATATTGTACTATTTATTTAACTAAAATACGATTATTTCAAGAATGATGTGAATTCTGGAATTCAAAATTAATCAAATAAAAGATTTCAAAAAACTCACAACTATCTTTCAAATATTAGATATTAAAAAAGGATTCATTTGGTTAAAGAAAAAAATTTTATTGTTTTCTGATTTTATTGTACCCAATTTATGCAAAAGACCTCCCATACTGCAGAATCTTTAGATATATCCATAACATACAATTTTCGTATTATGTTTCTTTCCCATTATTTTTTAAGCCTTTTGCTTCAATCTGTTTTTTTATTTGGTTTATTATAAACATTTAAATTGTTATTATTATTACTTTTTTTTGTTTGTTTTTGCTGAAATGTATACTGAGCGCGTGCGCTTTGTTCTGCCTCTAAATAACTTAAATTTCGCAAACCCAGTCAATGTAGAATGAGATCAAAATACCCGCCAGACGTCGTAGTACAACTTATTTTATGCTGATAATTTTTAGCAACGCGTTTGTATTATTGTTGTGGTTTTAAATTTGCTAAATAAACATTTAAATTTGTTTGTTAATGAATTGAAACTGTATCTTATATGATTGTTTGTTGGTTTTTTTTTGCCTTATTGCCCTGGGAATTGGAGATGGTTTTTTGTCAATTCGTTTATTTTAGAGATTTAATACATTTTTAATTAGTTTAAACGTTTTGGAAACCAGACATGTGTATATATTAATTGAAATTTGAGGAAATTGAATTGCATTTGTATGAAATATAATTTATTTCCTTGATTTACATGAGAATATAGTTGAATTTTTTTGGTTTGGTAGTAGACTAAACAAGAAATATATTTATTTTTATTACTATTTTTATTTATATTATTATTTTTTATTTATATATATATGTATGTGTTTATTTTTAAAATAATAAATTAATTAATTTTGTTTAAATATTTGTTTATTTCCAGTATTTCAATGGGGTGACTTGTGAAATTTAATTTAACTCCTGAACCCGGGACTAAAAGGTATGAATTTGTTAATTAAGGTTTTGGAATCTGTATATTAGCATTTGATGTGCTATATATTCTATAAATTAAATTTTTTAAGAGCTAAGACATAGAATTATTAATTTTTCAATTGAATTAACTCACTTCCACACGTAAAATTTTACCTACAAGCAAAGAAAAAATATAGTTGTAAATATTTACTGTAACTATTTCATAATTTTTACAAGTCTTTGAACAATGGTCACTGTAATTATTTATATGATTGCGGTAACCATAATAATTTAATTGTTCTTAATGTGAGTATCAGAGCCTTCCAAATTAATGCCATTTTGTATGTAAATTTCAAACATAAAACAAATTTTCTCTAATCGCAAATTTTCTAAATCCTAGGTTTGACACCCCAATATGTTGTGAATTATTTAACTTAGGGAATTATTCGTCCGCTTTTGGCTGTTTGCAGAAATATATATTGTAAAACATGTAAAGACAAACCCGAACATATTTTCTCATTTACCCTTCACTCAGTAAATGAGCAAAAATATTTTTATTTAAAAAGTTTCAATAATTTATATTCGTGAGTGATTTTCGGAAGTGGGCCTTATATGAGAGCTATGACTAACTATGGACTTATCGCCATGAGATTCGGCCGTGTGATTATATATTTGGATTTCAAAATGTGTAAGAGATTTATACTCGTTACAGTGATTTTAGAAAGGGGCCTTGTATGGGAGCAATGAGCCATTATGGACTGATCATCATAAAATTAGGTGACATGACTTCCGTATCAGAGATCAGCAATAAGTAGTGAAAAAGTGAGTAGAGTTGAATTATGACATATTTATTACAGTGTTGTCGAGACTCATATCCACTCGTAAAGTTTGAGGTAATCATCATACTCATACGTTATTGATTTCGACTCTACTCAACTCAATTTGTATGGACGATGCAAAATAAGTATGATTCGAATACGAACACTAAAATGCTTATTATGAGGTTGTGTGTTTCAGTGTTGCCGAATTCTGTATAATTACACAAAAAAAAAAAAAACATGAATGCGTCGAATGAGTTGAATCAATAGTATCATGAGTATTTTCCTAAAATTACAAGTCAGACTGAGGTTATATATGAATCAATCAGATTTGAGTTCGTATAATGTCGACGTCGGATTCATATTTAATGCTACGCTTACTTATAAATCAATGTTTTTGTGAGTATGAGTTTCACTTATAATTAGAATTTCATAAGTGCTTATGAATAGGGAAAAAGTGATTCATTGCTGATCTCTGTTCCGTATATATTAAACTTATTTAGAGCGAAATTTCAATTGGCTTCGTACTTGTTCTAAAAAATAGCATGTTCCATGGACATAGACAGCCAGTCAGGCGGACGGATGGACACCGTATAATCGACTCAGAAAGTGAGTTGATATCCTATGATATAAAAATACCATTTTTGTGATTTTAGAAATGTTTTTAGGAATGTCAAATAAATATTTCTTTTATAAGCTGTTTGTTTTAACAAAAATTATAAGTTGAGGTTTAAGGCATGTGAAGATTTTGTAGCAGAACATTTTTACTAAAACTGAAGAAGCAAAACTTAAACGCTACGATTGGAACATACGATTATTTTCACTTTCGTACAAATACTGTGACCATAGAGAAATAAACATAGAGCGGAAACTCTGCTGTCAAATACCTAACTCAGTTGTCAAAAACCTAAGTGGTGAGAATGTATTAGTAAAAAAAACTATATGAAAAATTTTGATTTGATTTTTTTTCTAGTTTCTGTCCTATGCGTATTTCTTTATGACTATGACAGAGCTGATAATTAATTAAATTCATATAAAACAAACTAAAAGGCATAGAGAAATACGCATAGAAGGAAACTATAAAAAAACTTTAACCAAAAAATTACTCAAAAAAGTTACAGCTACGTTGTTTTTGTTTTCACATAGTTTTTTTTTACTAATACATTCTTACCACTTAGGTTTTTGACAACTGAGTTAGGTCTTTGACAGCAGAGTTTCCGATCTATGTGTATTTATCTATGCTAAAAAGTATTCATTATTATGGTATTGAAAAAATAATATAAACATAGGTTTGATTTTTACAAATATCGTCTGGCCGTTTTAGTGACTCAGTATTTTGTTGGATATGATATCCCTTGTTTTTTTTTATCACTGCTTTACAGCGACAATGCATTGAACCAATTAAAAAATCAGTCTTTCCGTTTGAAATATTTTGTCATGCCCTTATAGTCTCATCTGATAAAGCTTCCTTCGTTATAATATTGAGCCCGTGTTTTACGATCTACAATTTCCCATTTGGTTTTTTATGGTATTGAGATCTAGTGATTGGATAGGTCACTTCAAATCATGTACCTCATTGTATTGTAACCACTCGGTTACAACCCTAAAGTTGTGTTTGAGGTTATTGTCATATCGGAATTTCACACTAGGGACATATTTTCGTAACATCGTTTAAAATTGATCTGTATCCGATTCCACTCATAGTATTTTTTATGATAAGAATTGAACCCATACATTGTCCTGAAAACTTGACTGTCTTATTTGTGTACTTGAGTTCCGGTCCAGTCTCTTTCCCTTCGGCCGTCTTGCAAATGTTCTCATGTCACTGCCTTTTTTATATTGCATTTGAATTCATCTGAAAAGTGAACAGTATTTCATTTCTGTCTCCACCAGTTTAAATGTTCTTTGGCAAATTGGCAACTAATACCAAACTTATTTGGATGCGGCTAACAGCTCAAAAACTGTTCCAATTTTAAATTATTGCTAAACTTTCATATTATTTAATTATATTGTCTTGGAATAATTTTACCAGGTCTTCCTCCTAAATATTGAGTGTTTACAGTACCTGGTTTAAGAAAGGTTATGTTTTAAAAAACTAAAATTACGGAATATAGGATTCACTCACTGTATATTACAAAACGGCTAGATTTTGCAGATTTTATTTATGCTGTTCGATTTCAATTAATTAGGGTATATAAGAATGACCATTATTCTCGTATATTGCTCTAACTTGACCATTATGATGAATATAGGTAGAAATTGTATGGCTGACTACTGACATTTCCTTTATGGTTTGATACATAGAGCGAAAACTAGAAAAAAACTCATACGAGTGTTGTTTTTGTTTTCACATAGTTTTTTCTACTAATTCATTCTCACCACATAGGTTTCTGACAAGTGAGTTAGGTCCATAGAGGAATATTCATACACCTAACTCATTTGTCAAAAACCTAAGTGCTGAGAATGTATTAGTAAAAAACTATGTGAAAACAAAAACAACACTCGTATGTGTGATTATTTTGAGTAAATTTTTTTTTGAGTTTTTTCCAGTTTCCGCTCTTGTTGTTTCTCTATGGTTAGGTCCATAGAGAAAATATACATAGAGCGGAAACTAGAAAAAAACTCAAACAAAAAAATTACTCAAACAAGTTACACATATGAGTGTTGTTTTTGTTTTCACATAGTTTTTTTTACAAATACATTCTCACCACTTAGGTTTTTGACAACTGAGTTAGGTCTTTGACAGGAGAGTTTCCGATCTATGTGTATTAATCTATGGTTAGGTCTTTGACAGGAGAGTTTCCGTTCTATGTCTATTCTCTATGATTTGATATAATAATTTAATTTTTCACGTCATCGTTACAAACTGACATTTAATTACAATTTATGACAATGTATATTTTTATTAATAGCAATTTGTCATAGTGAAAATTTTCCATTCTGATGCTTTCAAAGTTGTTTAATAAAAATATATGTATATGAATAACCAAATATGTTTGTTTTTGAATTAAATAGAGAATTAAAGTTCATTATTAATACATATAATGATTATTTTGGATTTGTCATTGTAATAAAGTTAAAGTAATAAAAAATAACAAAATAATTCAATATTTTATTAGACTGCAAAACAGTTATGGAAACGAAGTCTTAATTAAACAGTTTTGTCTAAATAAAAAGTTTATTAACATACTATTTAAACTTGCTTTAAATATAAAAAAATGTACAGACAATTTACGTTGTTATTTTAAAAATATTTAAAAAAAAAACTTGATCACAAAGAAATTGAATTTTACTTTACATACTTTGAAAAGATCTTTATATAAAGTCATTATTATATATGTTATATTAAATAAACTCGTTTCATTTTGAAAAGATCTCTACACAAAGTCAATATTATATAGTCTGCCTATATAATCAAACAAAAATTTGCTGGAAATAATGATATTTCAAGCTTCCCATTAGACGCCTTATAGTGAATGTTGTTTCCAGATTAATTATTAGCGATTACACGTGTATTTGAAGATAAAAGTAATCGCCTTAAACTTGAAATTATTATAAATCGATATAATTTAAATTCCTGCCCCATCAAAATGATCATAAACATTAGAATTTATCATAATTAATTTGTGTTTACATTAATTTCTGTCTATTTACATTTGCAAATTTGAATAGAATTTTGTTACATTTCTTTGGAGGAAAGTGGAGATAACGGAAACTGAAAACAACAGTATTAATTGTAAGAATAACAATAATTTGAATTAATTTTTCATGTACAAACATTTAAAACGCAATTATTTTCGGTTTTATATGATATTAATGACCATTAATCTGTTGTTTCTCTAATTTGAAATATAGAATTTGTTTTGAAATGATCGAAAAACAGATATTGATTTGTTTATAGAAAATTAAATCATATACAGTATTTATATTGAAATATTGTAATATGAACAAAATTCTTTTACTTTTTATAAACAAATTTCTATTTAATTTTCTATACAAAAAATTTGTATGTACATGTTTGTTTTTATAAGGTTTTTTTCACTTTTTAAAAATAAATACTTTTTTTTAACAAAAAAAAAAAAAATGTTTACAATTTTAAGAGGAAAATCTCCCTGGGTAGTTAGTGGTTGGTGGTGCTAAATAATATCCAACGGTGAAATATGGGAATTCCTAAATTGTGGTGTATTTTGTTTTTAAGTATTAAATATTTTTGAAATTATCAAAACAAACTGCGGGGGTTGTAGTAGTGTTAAAATGCAATAATAATTTAATTATATATAACATTTAATTAATAATTTATTTTTATCAAGAATTAAAGCAATGCTAAAGTAGGTCAATATTTTTGGATTTTTCTAGATTTTTCTAAAAGTTTTTTTCTGTTATAAACTTTTCCATGCCAACTTTTGCTTCTGTGAAATCGAAGTTATTTATTTGTTTAACACAATTTCTTTGAAACTTTTAAAATGCAATCCTAATTTTAATTACCTCGTTTAACAGCCCATTTAAACACCCTTGTCATTCAAAGTTGTTGGAAATAATATTTACATCATAATAATAAAATTTCGTTTCTTTTTTTAATGTCATTTTCGTTTACAGTAAAAGTCTAGCAATTCGCTTTGATTTCTGAAATAAAACATCTGTTTACATTTGAATGCCAATGTAGACAAAGTTTAAAACTACCGCTGGGAAACCAGTGCAGAAAAAAAAACGGAAACAAAATTAAAAATCGAACAACAAATATAATTAAATTTAATTATAAACAAAAGAGAGCTAAGAAAATACTATTATTCCGTTGATGTTTGTATCGAAAATAGATAAAGAAAATAAATTAAAAGCTAAAAACAACAATTAAATATAAAACAGAGAGATTTAACAATTATTTAACCCTTTTAATGGGGAGAAGGGTGGAATACAGACAAAAAGGCAAATGAGTTTTTCCAAAGTTGTTAATTAACCGCAATCCAACAAAGTCATTTAAATTCATAAATAATTCAGTTTTTATTATTTTCAATTTAAAAGTTATTGTTATTAGCAAAATTAATATATTTGTAAATTACCAATTTCGCTTTAAAAACGTTTGTTTACTTATTCTTTTAATGTGGAGTTGCCATATACATATTTCTTTAAGGTATTGCCAGATACAAAATGCTAACCAAGGCTGGTAACCATAGATGACAACTAGACAGAGACCTGCGCCGACTAAATTTCACGGCGGCGGCGGCTAACTCCAAAAAAGATCGGCGGCTAGCCGGCTCTCAGCCGACTATAAAATAACTACTCAAATTCTAAATAATTTAAATTTAAAATTTAAAAAGTGAAATTCTAAAAATTTTATGAAATTAATAAGGAACTTTTATCAAAAACGGCGGCTATTTTCAAGCCGACTTAAGCCGAAAAAAAATTCGGCGGCGGCGGCGTTAATAATTTATCGGCGACTCGGCTCAGCCGGCTTACAGCCGTTCGGCGCAGGTCTCTGCAACTAGATAGGTAACTGAGAGCCAAAAACCAAAGTCTGTCGTCAAAAACCTAACTCATGAGAATGTATTGCATGTAAAATGCGGGATTTTTTAAAATTTTTAGCTTTTATTTAGAAACATTTGTACAATATAAATTTATACAAATTATTGGCCATTGTAAGCTATGACCTTTTCCCATCTTTCTGGGAACATATGGATTCCGACCCAAGAATATTACGTTTTCTTGTCTGGCTGCATATTCTGAGCGTTTTTTGGCCAATGCTCGCTTCTAACGAATCGGTACTAGTTCCCTGTGATGGTCTGGTCAGATTTCAGCAGCTCATAATAGATCCATTTTTTATCGCAAGTAATGATTCGGTGCAAAAATTGCTTTCTTTTATAGCGTACAATCATCATTTCTGACATCCAGATCTTACAAGGTCTCTCGACTTCAATTCGTGTGGTAACCAATTTCTCAGCTTTTGGATGAATCCTGCTGCTCGCAAATTTTTTGAAATTGCTGCTTGAGTAGCAAGCTATTGTTGAGTTTTACAGCAATCTGCATGGAGTAATGCCTCCAATTTGGGTCTTCAAACTTGTTTGGCTGGCCTGGGCGATCTTTGTCTTCCGTGTCAAAATAACCACTTCTGAATAGCACAAACCATCTCTCGCACGTTGAAACCAACGGATCCTTCGGTGAGCAATCGGTGTGCAATCGATTTGAAGTTAATAAGTTTCGTATAGGGACAATTTTAATTCTTTGTGTCTTTTTCATGCATTTTGACCATCTAAATGTCCGAATATCGTAATCTTCAGCAAAGTTGTTAAGCTCAACGCACGCTACAACATAGTCAATAAAGAAGAGTGGTATTTTTGGCTTTCATTGAGTGGGACCCTGGAAAATCAGTTTTTCATAATTTTTAAATCTGCTTGGGTGTTTCGAAAATATCGTTAAAGTTTTGACCTATAAACAAAATAGTCGCCATTCATTTGGATCATATTTCTCTAATCCCACCAAAATTTCAGATGCTTTTTTGGATAGTCCAAGGTCTCTGAAGAAATATCTAAATGGAAGTCATCTGATCCACTGTTAGTACTTAATGTTCTACAATTCGGTTACAAGCCTAGAGGTGTGTTTGGGGTCATTAAGTGCCCATATTTTGAGTGCCCTTAAAGGGTTAATTACTACACTAACTTTTCAAAAACAAATAATTTATGTATTTCTCTAAACAATAATAAATAAATGATGAATGTTTTTCATAAAAAGAAATGTGCAAACCAATAAAACAAAAACAAAACAAACGCTATTGTTGTATGTAAATAAAATTTATTAAAACAACAATTAAAATTTTTTCAAAATACAACTGTATTTTATAATAAGTGTATTTTAATGACTGGCGGTACGCAAACGTTTTTAAACTAAAACAAATTTAAAAAGAATTCTCTTGCCTTAATAAGTTTTGTTGAAAATGGAAAATATTTTTCAAAAATTTTAACACATGCTCTTTAATAAATATTATTATTTATGTCTAATCAATTGCTTTTCCCCAGAGAACTTTCCATGGATTTTTATTAAAAAAAAAAAAATATAGATTATTATAAATAAACAATTGAAAATTAAAATTGAAATATTTCATTAAGTGTTTTTTTCTTAGAAATAGGTTTTCATTTTTTATTTCATATATTTTTTATAATAATACATATTTAGCTAATTGTTTTTTGTTTTCTTTAAATAATAAAAAAATAATTTATGTTCAATTGGTGTTTTTTGCACAGGAAATAATTAAAAAATGATCATTTATTAAAATTGGAAAAAAACAATTCTTTTGTTTGCACACGTTTTGTATGTAAAGATTTTTAAAGAAAGATAAATTAAATATTTGTTGATAGGTAAATATTAGCAAGTTGATTTATGTTAACATTTTCGAAATAAAAAAAACTAAATTAAATATTTTTTAATCCCTTAAACCTAGCTAATTGTTTAGTTTTCAATTAATCAAATAATCTAAAAGTTTATGCCAAAATCTAAACAGTATCTATATATGATTTGTAATAGAAACAACAATAATTTCAAATATCTCATATCAAACATTTCTTGTAATTTTTCGAATTCACAGGAATTTTCGCTTAAGAATTTGCAAATATTTGTCATTATCTATCATGCTTTCTCATTCATATAAGTGATAAGAATTCAGCACTTGCTGTTGATATGTAGGATTTTGTAGTTTTTATATATATTTTAATTTATATGTATGTATTCTCATAGAACGACAAAAAATTTATTTATTTTTCTGTAGACAAAGATTATATTTTTTTCTATTTGAACATTTTAGACAGTTTGATAAAACAATCAAGACTCTTCATGCTTGCAATACGAATTGTATATAATTTCTTTAAAATTTTAGATAATACTAAGGGTTGGGTATCATAAATTTTATAGACTCATATCGGTTGGAAGGGTAAATAAAGTTGTAAATCAAATGAATTGTGAAGCAGGAAATAATATTAAAACGTAATTCACATTTTATAACTATCATTTAATGGTGGGAAGAGTGTGTTTAAAGAAGGTTTGTTTTCTGAAAGCTTGAAAGCTACTTTAATTTTTTTTCTCAGTGTAAGTCAATGTAATATTAAGTTTCAAAGAAAATAGGTAAGATTTTAAATTAAGGTTAGGAATTTTAAATTAGAATCAAAATTAATATTGAAAATTGTGTTCCAACAAAACGGGACAAAGATTTTTTGAACAATTTAGAGTGCTGTGCCAAATTTTACATATGTATATCCTTAACCTTAGTATATATTGTTACGTTTTTACCTTTTAAAAACGGTGGTTTATATCCTTTAAATAAACCGAATCTTGATTTATTTAAATGTACACAACAACAGTTTAAAAAGCTACTCTGTGTTTTACACTTACACACACTTAGTCTGCTTTTACACAGTGCAAGTTTTCTTGCCGCAAATCTGAGTTTATAGGAGAGAGAGGCAAGAAGAAAGAAGAGTACACACTTGCTTGTACTGGCAAGTATCTTCAATTCTCTTTTGTTTTCTCATTTTCACTATGGCGTCTATTAGGTTTTGGCATACAAAATTCAACACAGACTTGCTGTGTGTAAACAGACGAGCAATTTTAAAACAGAATCGAAGAGACTTCCTTCAAGTAAACTTGCCCTGTGTAAAAGCAGACTTATACAATTTATAATAAACAAGAATACACTGACAATGCAGTTGATGCAGTGGGTGGTTGCTCTTCCTACACTATTTATAATGGAAATGTTCTACTTCCAACAGCTTTTTTTAAAGCTGCTTCACATTTAATGTTTTCATACTTATAAACAATAATAACAGGGTGTTAAAAACATATGGTCAATTCACAACTTATATTGTCATAATGTCCTAATATATCACGACTCGACGGCTCGGCTTAACCGACTCTTAGGCATTCGGCGTTGGTCTCTACTGGTTCGTTACGATAACACAATAAACATAGCTTAGAATAAAAACCATTGTGAAATATTAGGACATTATGACAATATGACATGATAAGAGACCTTGTGAATTGACCAATTGTATATAAGTAGAAGTTTCTTGATAATGCAATTTCGTAATAATATTGATTCGGATGTCGTCTGAAGCAAAGCTCAGTTGACCTCATCATTAGGTAACGTTGTGAATTCATAAGGCACAATTGCAAGTTTATCTTGTGTATAGAACCTGTCGAGTTTATAAATGTGTGCATCATTCCCAAATCACTAGTGGAGAAACTTGTCTTATCAAGGTTTAAAGTTCAACTTTTATAATATAAAAATGGTGTAAAATCGCTGAATTTCAATTGTATATACATATGTAACCGCTTAATCCTTTTTAAAAATTTGGTCTCATAGTAATGTTTCTGAAACCTAGTTTCAATATATCCTAAAAATAATTTTTTAAACCAAAAGTTTGTCCTTGAACACAGGATAACTGAATAAAATATATTCCATTTTCCTCAATTATAAGCCATACAAAATTTAGAGTGGGAACATAAGGGTATCTCGATATAATAAACATTTCCTAATATTTCGAAAAATATTCAAAAAATCTCTAATATATTTTTAGGCATATCTTTCTAATAAGTTGGTCGATTTTTATTAACATAAGTAACCCCATTATATTACAATGTATAGTGATGTTGTAACATAAAATTTTCCGACCCTATAAAGTATATATATATTCTGGATCCTTATAGATAGCGGAGTCGATTTAGCCATGTCCGTCTGTTGAAATCAATTTTCTGAAGACCGCAGATATCTTCGGGATCCAAATCTTCAATAATTCTGTCAGACATGCTTTCGAGAAGTTAACTATTTAAAATCAGCAAAATCCCTCCATAAATAACGGAGATATGAGCAAAAATCCGAGACAACCTCTATTTTTGGCCTATTTTTGATCTATAACTCGATTACTAAGTAATAAATATAGACAATATGGATATCTAATGATAGATATTTCAATGTCCATTGCAACGATGTATATAACGCTATAGTAAGTTGGACCTACAATGGGTCAAAATCGGGAAAATATTTTTTAACCCGAATTTTTTTTTCACAAAAAAAATTTTTTTGTCATACATTTTTTTCACTAATAAATAAAAAAAAAAATAAAATTTTAAATTAAAAAATTTTTTTTTAAAAAAATTGGAAAAAAATTTTTTTTAATTTTATTTTAAAGTGTAATTTGGTGAAGGGTATATAAGATTTGGCACAGCCGAATATAGCTCTCTTACTTGTTTTTAATAACAAATGTAAACATAAACCAAGTTTGACAAAAGGTGAATTCATACAAAAACAACAATTGGTCTTAGCAAATGTCAGAAAACAGAAATGAAAAATTATGAAAATGTCCATTAAATAGTGGTGATTTAAGTTATTAATGTTTAAGAGAAATATTTTGTTAATATATATATATTGAAATATAAAAACAAGCTTTACGGATGCTAGAACCACACAAGCGAATATAAAGTAATCAGCCGTTTGACTGACTCCGTCTTACATGAATTCGCCTTGGTTTAACGGAAGACCTGATTTTAATTAATTCGCCTTGTGTACAATATTATTTTAATAATTATTATATACAAACCAATAACAAATAAACCTAATCATAATCATAATAATTATCCTATTTATGATAAAACTTGTTTGTTGAATAAGACATTAGAATAACAATTATATAATACTTAAGTTTCAATTATCTCGAGAACCCCATTGTCCATTCTGGCTCATAGAAAATGGATGATGTCTCTTTTTTGAGATATCCTTTGTTCAACAACGATTTTGATGAGAAATCGATTTCTAGACAATTTTTAAATCTATCGATTCATTAGCTTTAATATGATATCAAAAATTATAAATTCTAACCAACAGTTTTAGCCCCATTTTCTTAATCTCTAGTTATCGTTTTTCATAACGATACACTTCCAATTAAATAATATAACTTTTGTAAGAAAACTGTCAGTATTTGTCACTATAAAAAAATAGCCAGAGATTGCGAAAATGAGCTTAAAAGTTATTCACAATTAAAAAATAAAGCAAATTTCGTAATTCTGAAAAACTTAAAATTTTGAATGACCATGGAAAACATGCAAATATTATCAAAATCAGAAGAGTAAAGGTTTAAAAATTCATTATACATATCAATATAAAATTTCTTGTAAAACTGTATAAACTAATTTCCCATTTTTAATTTTTTTCTTTACAGGGAAATTTATGCAATAAATAAATCCGTTCCTGATAAAAGACAAAACTTTTTTCTACACTAAAACTATTTTTTGGCCTTGAAAACACCGAAAAAAACCTTTAACTAATTTCCTATAATAAAAGCAACCAACTACAGGAATTTTTCTAAAAAAAAAAAAAATATAACAAAAATCTACTCTACAACTAAACCCTCCAAAACAAAGTACTTAGTAATTTATTAAAACTTAATCTAACACAATTTGAAACTCCAAAAAATCCCCAATTTTTTAAATTAACTAACTACAAAAGGAAAGAGAAATAGAAAAAGAGCGAAAGGGAAGAGCAACATCAAAACATCAAAATCCCCTCACAAAGACTTTCTCCGATGACCAACAAGGTCGTTTTAACAGAGAAAGTAGACACCCACTACGGCTGCTGTTCGGGTCAGTACATACTAGTCGAGGACATTAAAAATACAAACATTGAAATCCTGTCTGCACAAGGACACTCCTATGCGGCCAGAGCTGATTTGAATTATTTGAAATAATTGAGAACTAAAAGGAAAAAAGAACAAACAAATCGGAATCTCCTTATATATAGAGTAATACTCGAATTAAATTGATTTCGAAACACTTGCAACTCATCCAAAAGAGAGAGAGTTAAAGTGTTTCTTTGCTAGCAATTCTTGAGTTGATTGTGTTTTTAGCGGCTTCAAAACGGCGGGTACAGTTTTAAAAGTTGTTGGCGCATCATGGCAAAAGACCCGTATTGGGACATACATTCTAATCGGTGCTGGTTTGCTGGTGATTGGTGCCTTCTTCATTAGTTACATCGAACGTCCAGAATATGATGGTACATATTGTGCTACGGCATTTTGGACAAAAAAGGTTGGCTTCCAAATCGAATACTGGAAGCAACAAAATGATCTTCTTAACATTCCAAAAGGTGCTGCTAGAATATGTTACAAGGATTCCATCTATGAGAATGGGTGAGTTAAATATGAAGAAAATAAATTTAGGTCTGATTCAGAAAAATTTTTTCCGATCATGTTTCTGAATTAAACTCATTACAAATTTAATTGAACTTTAACCAGTGTTAAATTTAAAATTAAAACTTAAACTTAATCCACATTCCACTAAATTCTGTATGTTTCTTCTCATTTCCAGTTGGGCCCAAATCGAAATCGAAACTCAACGCACATTTCCCGATTGGGTACAGGCCTATGGTGCTGGCATTATAGAAGGATCACTTACCTGGAAACAGGTTTACCATCAATGGCTAAAGTAAGTTTTACACATTCAAAAATATCAAAATCTATTCTATACTAACAGAAATGTCTCTTCTTCCAGCACAATTCAATCATCATGCGAACGCGACGAAGAAGCCCAAAACTTTTGTACTTGGCTGCGTGATCTGTTGACGGAGAACTATGTCAAGATTAAGGAGAATGCCATTTTAAGACAAGAGAACGATCACTATTGGCATCAAATCAGTTTGTACTTCAATCAATTGGAAGGTCTAGAAACTGGCTACAGACAAGGAGCAAAGAGAGCACGTTCTGATCTGGAGGAGGAAATACCATTTCCCGATTTTCTGCTAATGAATTCGGCGGCCGATATACAAGATCTGAGAATCTACTATGAAAACTATGTCGTTGCGGGGGTAAATCATACGGAGGAGGATGAAACAACTGGGGCGGAAGGGGCTAAGAATTTCAATTTACCCAGCGCTACAATGCTGACAAAAATCTTTCAGGCAGACGATTCGCCTACCTGGCAATTGTTGTTTGGTCACAGCACGGCCGGCAGTTATGCCTCCATGTTGAGGATTCAAAAGCGTTACAAGTTTCATTTTCATTTTGGACCAAATCTAAGAACTAATACCGTGCCCGGTGTGGACATAACTTTTACCGGCTATCCAGGCATTTTGGCGTCCACAGATGATTTCTATGTGGTTAAAGGAAGACAGGTGCAATCGATTGTGGCTGGTGTGGGTATGAAAAATGAAAATTTAGCTTTGTGGAAAACGGTTAATGTTAATGAAGCCATGCCTTTGGCGGCCCGTGTCATGGCAGCCAATCGTATAGCCCAAAATCGTAAAACCTGGGCTAAGGCCATGTCGCGCCATCCTTTCACCGGTTCCAAGCAATGGATAACAGTGGACTTAACTAAATTAGGACCTTTGGATAATCTATACAAGACCCTGGAAGAAGATGAGAACTTGGATGACAAACCGGTAGCATTAAATCCCAATGATGAGGCCGCCATTACAGAGCGTTTGAATCGTTTCAAGGGACTAGTTTGGATAGCCGAACAATTGCCGGGTCGCCTGCATATGAAGGATGTTACCGAACAATTTTTAAACGACAATACCACCGCCTGGTTAGCTAATGGTACACCCTATTTTGATGAGATTTTAGAAGCTAGTAAAGTACAAAGTGACACGTATCCCGTCAATCTTACACCCAGCGACAACGAGGAGCTGACAAACCTAGAAGCTGTTGACAAATTTCTAAGAACTCATGGTTTTCGTGGAGATCTATTGGGTGAAGAGTCTTCGGTGGCATATGGTAATATTGATATCAAACTATTTGCCTACAATGCCCGTTTGGGAGTTAGTGACTATCATGCTTTTGCCGGTCCGGTGTTTATGCGTCTTCAGCACATGCAAGTGAGATCGGTACCCGAGGAAACATCCCAGTCAGAGGGCACCATAAATTCCTCCATATTGGATGACCGTCTCAGTGTAACCATAGACGATGCTGCCGAATTGGCTGAATTGGAAATGATTACTGAGCGCAGGCCGGTAAGAAATGACATGAAGGCCTTAGCCATGCGTCAATCTGGCATAGGACCATTTAAATGGTCTTCGGCTCAAAATAATATGGCAGATATAGAGCATGCCGGCCATCCAGATGAATGGAATTTTGGCAAAGTTTCACCCAAATGGGCGTGGTAGCCAATTAGTTAATAAATTACATTTAGTTCTCAATCATTTCCAAAAACACTAATAACATCATCATCCCTCTTCTTAAGGCTCTGCTCAAAAAGCAATATGCGCTTTTTTCTATAGTAATAGTAAATTAACCACAAACACATTTTATTTAATATTTCTACAACTTGCATTCAATTCTAGCCACATTTTCGATTTTAAAAAAGCAATTATTCTTGCGTTTTTTTTTTTTTTTTTTGTATTTAAAAATTTTTAGTACGTTTTTGTCATGTAAAAAGTAAATTTTGTATGTATATAAAACTGGATCAAATTTTTTGTATAGTGAACTTACTAAAAAAA
This sequence comes from Calliphora vomitoria, assembly GCA_942486065.2. Classification (NCBI taxonomy): domain Eukaryota; kingdom Metazoa; phylum Arthropoda; class Insecta; order Diptera; family Calliphoridae; genus Calliphora; species Calliphora vomitoria. The sequence continues at coordinate 36,554,655 of OW818031.2, read as the reverse complement.
AATATTTTACAGCATTTTCAAAATTGTATAAAGTATACTTGCTATTTTTGTGTAAATTATATTTATTAAAATTATGTACTATTATCTATTTGCCAAAACTAATATATAGTTAAATGTAACAAAATAAATTGTGTTCGTCAATAGTTTTAAATGTAATACAAACTAATTCATTAATTAGAGAAATTTGATTAAATAACACAAAGTCTTCCAGTTTATAGAAATAATTATTTTTTTATGTAGTAAATTTAATTATATACAAAATATTTATAATAACGTACAACAAATGCTTTTTTTTATAATAATGTAAAGAAGAAACAAAACAAAACCTAAATTATGAAAAGAATCAAACAAAGAAATATATTTAGAAAAATAACAAATTTTTACTGAACGAAAAAATCCGTTGAATGATTTATTTATTTAATTTAAAGAGATTACATTATTTCTAATAACGCTATGGTACACATAGGTTCTCATATAACATATGATTCTGTTTTATTTGAGTCTATAGAGTTCGGAAATGTTGAGTTTTTTTTTTATTTTAGTTTCTTTATTTAAAATATATATGTTTCACCTTTCAAACAGAATATACTTTTTAAAAATCGGTTGGAAAACGTATGTGGCTCAATTAACGCATTCGATGTCGACCAAGAGATTTAGTACATTATTAGTTGAGAACTCCTGCATATTTCTACGTTCTGTTTTTTATCACTGTGTAAGTAAATAAATCCTTTAGTTTTGCCATTATATAGTAATGACAACAACCGATGCAACATTACGAACTGGCAACATTTGTCAATTAGCCAATACAACGGTTTGTGTATTTACTATTTATTAATTAAGAAAAATAACACGCAGGCGAATTTATACTCACTCGCCTTGAAGAAACACCGTATTACCTACCAAATTCGCTGCAATACACTGTAACGAACGAAAAAAAATCGCAGATAATGCAGACCAAGGCGAATTTATATACAAAAGGTGGTGTCAGTGGCGAATTCAGGCAAATACGACATTCGAATCAATGAGAGAGTTGTGTAGAATGTCAAACTCCATATATAAAAAATTAATGAATTCGCTCGTATTTGCCTGAATTCGCCACCTACACCACATTGTACTTAAATTCGCCTTGGTCTGCATTATCTGCATTTTTTTTCGTTCGTTACACTTTATTGCAGAGAAAAAATTTACATAATGGTATTTGTGGTGAATTTCTAAAAAATTCACCACAACAATTTATTCATCACGATTTTTATTCACCACCAAGGGACAAACATCTTTTTTCAGTGGCCGGGGTCGTTCTCTTGTCCGTCGTCGTTTTTTCTTTCTTTCTGCCTCGCTCGCTGCACTCGAACAAAACAAAAAAAGAAACTGTTCGTGGTATAAGCGAACTTATAAAAAAAAGAATTTGAGAATTTTTTTGTTCGTTGAAAATGATGAAATTTACTACGAATTATTTCAACTCTGTATTATCAGCAGTGCTGCCGGTTTAGAGGTTTTCTATCAAATCTAGCGATTTTTATGTTAAAGTTGGAGATTTTTAAATTAAGGCAAAAAAATAATTAGAAAAATGCATTTTATCTGTTTTAAAATTTTTAACAATAGTTTGTAGCAAAAAAATTAATTGAAAAATATACAAATTCGTCATAAAAATCGTTTAATTTGATGGAAAATTTCTTAATTTTTTTCGAAAAAAATAGGCGATTATAAAATAATTAGTTGTTAGTTAGATAGAACACAACTAAAAGATCCAATAAATGATATATAAAAAAATTAAATTATAAAATTATTATATTATATATATGTTTAGCTAAATTATAGTTATAAAAAAAGATTAAGACACTGTAGAGAAAAACATTAAAACAAAAAAATGTATTTATATTGAAATTATATATATATTGAACTTTAAAAAGTTCCTATAACTCCCAAACTAAGAGATAAGGCAAACCATTTAAAAATTAAAAATTATTAAAATTCAAGCTGTTTCGACGATCTTGATTTATGCCAAAATTTAAGTCGAATCGGTAGTCAAACCTCCAAAAACACCTAGTAGTAACTCATATTTAATATGAATTTTAGATATTTTACAAATTATTTAAATACTTCACGTCAAACTAAAAACTTGGCGGTTTTTAAGTGCATTTCGATGTATCAGCAAAAAAAAAAAAAGTTGGCAACAGTGTTGCAGTCATCTTTAGTTTCGTTTGTCATTCTTTCTTTTGTTTTCTGTTTGCGGTCATTAAATTGTTTTAATAAATTATTCATAATTTACATTAAACCGAAAAAACATACGAAGTATTTTACTATTGTAAGCTACAAGTGATACAACAAAAGATAAGTGAAAATTCTAATTGGAATTAAATAGATTGCAACAAAAGAAGCTGGAAATAAAGTGGTGGTGCAAATTTTTAAATTGTACGTAAAACAAGTGTGTGTGACAAGATAATAAAAGAACGAAAAAAACACCGGTTTTGTGCAAAAAACATCCCAACAACAATAACTGCAGTGCATTAAGTGCTACTAATAAAAAGTGTTAATAAAACAATTGTTTTTTGTCTCATCAATTAATTGATTTAAAAATTTGTGTGTTCTTTTAAATAAATTTCATAAGCATAAAAAAGAAATTCCTTTAAAACAAAAAGAAAAATAAACCAAAAGAAACAACAACAAAAAAAGCAAGATAGCAAAAACAAATACCAGACAAGCAAATAAATAAGAAAAAGTAAACAAAAGTCAAATTCGCCGTGTTCTTACAACAATTTGCCGTCTTTGTTGTTTTCTGCCTCATCATTACGAAAAGTGCGAATAGTGTTGGAAAGCGTCTCGTTAAAGCACAAAAACATATTTTGAAAGGTAAGTGTAAACAATGTCTAAGAAATGTATTCAATATTCAGGTACCAAATGAAATTACATTTTAAATAAAGCAGCTTCATCGATAGATGATGTTGAGTCATTTAGGGTGTATTCTTTCTGATGATAAAATTATGTTTTTTATGTGTTGACTGCAAATAAAAATATAAAAAAGCATTTCAGTTTTTTATATTTTTATTAATGACTCAAGTGTAATTTTATCCAGTCTGAGTTCAATGGCAAGCCGCTAGGTGGCTGCAGTAGTAGAGGATATTCACATATGTATTTACAATAAGGACAACAGACGTTACATTTAAATTCTTTATGTTAAACTGTAATACACACGCTCTTTTTTATATCCATTGATTTTATTTTCATCAATTTAGTTTTTGGTACTAGATAAATTATTATTCTTTTATACTACACCAACCAAACGAAAAAAAAAATATTTTCTTTAGTTAACGAATTTATAATATAATGATAATGTAATAATATTTGACTGTGATTTTTACATATTAAGTTTCAAATTATCTATGAACAATTAAATTTTAAAACAAAAAATTCGAAAGCAACATCTATCGTTATGATCCACTTTATAAGTTTATAATGAGAACATACACAACTAAGTAACTTACACAAAGATAGTTGATAATTTTTTCTTCTTGGACCATCACTCAAAGGATGACACCTACTCATGCAAAGCATTGTGTTGAAACTAGAAAAATAGGATATGGGAGGAAGGAAAGAGGGAGTAGTGTTTGTGGACTCTCGATTTGAACTTTCGGACAAAGAAAATGACAGGAAAGACTTCAGTGGAAAGTTTGTTCCACATAGGGTCAGAACGGCTAAAGAAACAATTTTCCCTGTAGTGTGTTTTGCGGTCCACAAAGGGGTGTGCTCTTGATGAAAAACGCATATTACGTAAAAATCCGCGGGTATAAGAAATAAGTTCCCTAAATTCATCAGATCACATTCCGTTGTAGTACCGATACACCTTTGCCCTCTCCTGTACACGGTCGAGAAGATCCAAAATAGACTTTGAAGCACCGAGCCCGAGGTGCCCCTCTTTGGGTATATCAAAAATATATATAAAAATCTTTCAAATCAGATCGCAAACAAAAATTTCGCTCTTATTTTATATTGAAAACAACAAATAAATTTTAATTTTTTTTGATTGTTTTCAATATAAAATAAGAAAGAAAATGTTCGTTCGCATTTAATGAGCCAGGCCCTTAATTTTTGATATACCCGAGGTGCCCAATTTTGGGGCATTGTGGCTCGGTGCCCCCTTAGTGTTATCAGTCCAAATTCAAAACTTAAACATATCCTCTATAACCATTGGGAATTTTATTAAAATCGGGCTTTTCGTTTAGAAGTTACAGATTTATTTCCACTTTTTTTTTTCCTTCCCCCACTGTGCACCGTTTCAGAAAACCGTGACACTTGAATGCTACTTTCGACACTAAAAAATTTGTTTAACTCAGCGAACATCACAAAATTCCATCTAAAAATTTCACAACATCGGAAATTTTTCACGTGAACAAAATTCATGAACGTAAAATGAGAAATGACTCGCGATAGATGTGATTGTGGAATCAGATGCACTTGATGTTCTGGGCATTAAAGAAATAGTTTGCATTTTATCTTTAATCTAGTACGAAACAGTCGTAAGACGTTTCTAAGGACTGATATCGAAAAATTCTTAACATACATGTTAATAAAAATTAAACCACTAAATTTACAGTTTTGATTTTTTTATTTGATTGAAATTATTATTACAATTTACAAAAAAAAAAAAATGTTTTTATAGTTCTAATCACTAGTGATGAAATTTTGAACCTTTTTCGGAAACCCTTCCATTATGGTTTTTATAGTAATTTCTGTCATTTTGTTCGAACAGGTTGTCCATCTCCGTTTAAAATCTACCAAACTATTGTACACCTTTTTGTGCTCTTCAATTTTTAACAAGAGCCCAATATCTCTCCACTGGCCTTAGCTCCAGGCAGTATGGAGAATTTGCCTCTCTTGGTACAAATACCACATTATTATTCTTTTACCACTCAATACCTTTCTTACCGTAGTGACAGGGTTCCAAATCAGGCCAAAAATAAGTAGACACACAAAGATGTCGTATGAATGGAACCATCCTTTTTTGATGTAAATTTCGGTATTTATAGAGCCCTTTGTAACAAATGTTTGGCTTTTTTACCGCAACTGCATATTGCTTGGCATACCAAGAACCTTTTGGGAAATTTTGTCTGCTTTTGGGTCCTAAACTTTCCTTCAACATTCCCTCGAGCATCAGCAACATCAAAATTTTGACCTGGAAGCTCCGAAAAATCTGCCAGAACATACGTTTCATCATCCATTATGCAGCAGGAATATTTTTTTTTATAAAATTTGACTTCAATTTCTGTGCTCTGGCCTGTAAATTTTTAGCAGCGTTCCGAGCAGTGAGCTATTTTTTTGGCTTAATAAACATCATATTAACCTTTCCTTCTACCTGAACCTGGTTTTCTATCAACGGACAAGTTCTTCCGGTACAGTTGAATAACATTGAAAACCGTTTGACTGCAGACCTTTGATTGTTTGACCAACTTTTTGTAGCACCAAGTTGGATTTTGTTGAAAATATTTAATTATTTTAGTACGCACTTTATTCTGGTCACTCATTTTAATCAGATTAACAACAAATGAACATAATTGACATTAAACATAATAACTGACATGCTTTACAAAGTTTTAATAAAAATAATAATAATTATAAGTAGGAAAATAGTGGTTCAAATGGAAAAAGGACTAAAATTTGTGATCACTCATATTTTCAATCCAAAATCGATATTTCATATGAATATGGATTAAAAAACTAAACGGAAAAGGACGACTGTTTGTGATAATACAGTGTTGGAAAAATATTAGAAACGAGAGTTTTTTATTTTTAAATTTTGAAAGTATACTAGTCAAGTTTAGTTTTGTAAAAAAAATGTATATGCAGTTTTGTTTATCAGACATACAGGATAATATAAAACATAATCATTCCTCTTTTCATTTATATTTTAATACACTATATGACTAACAATGTAAATATTTTTACTGCAAAAAAATAATAGAAACGCGTAAAAGTATTCAATTTTTAGAGGCACATCTTTACATTTTTTGTTAAAAAATTATTTTATTTTAATATTTTGTTGCTCTACCTCTGTTTTTCACACTTTTATTCAATCTGCAACTCATGGAATCAACCATTTTTTTTTTTGCAAATGTCCTTGTAAATGGAAAATCACTCTTCCTGGATTTTTTTCCCACAATTCGTCCTTATTTTTCGGACTGAAACCTTCCAGTTCCTCTCCCAAAGGTGTTCTATTGGGTTAAGGTCCGGCGACTGCGAAGGCCATTCCACAGGTGGTACTTTGTTTACAGCAAACCGGTCCTTTGCCAATTATGAGGAGCGCTTCGGATCATTGTCCTGCTAAAACGCCCATCTCAAGGGCATCTCTTTCTCGAATACATATATTTTCAACCAAATATCGGTTTGACTATTTATTAATTTCAAATATTAAAAAAGTATCATAATTTAAAAGTACCAACGTCGGACTTGATTTTTCTTCTGGCTAATTCAAAGTTGCTAAGTACTAAATGTGACCAAATTCAACTTGTTGCGTAGCGTCTAGTTTTCGAAATCTTCAGACTGTTCTCAGATATGGTCAGAAAAATGTTCAGAAAATTTCCAACAACCATTTTTGTCTTGCAATGTTGTCAGAAAAAACATTGTTAGTACTTTGTAAGACAATAATATTGTCAGACATCTGACAATCGTGTAAACACTTTACGCTGTCATTGTCAGACACTTTTTATTGTCAGAAGTGTGAAGTTTATGAATCTGATAATTTAAAAACAAATGAAAGTTCGAATTAATAATATTAAAAACCAAAAGTGAAACAAAGTTGGAAAACAAATTACTTAAATTAAAAAAGGGTAGCAACATTTTAATTAATGAAACCTGCGTCAGAGATTACAGCTATGAGCCAGTTGACTTGACTTTTCTTATTCAGTCGCTAACAGGCTTTAAATGCTTTAAAAAAATCAAGGCGCAAACTAAAATCCTACTGCTAAAAGGTGGAATCCGTTTGGTCATACGAAAATATCGAACTTATCGAGGTAGTTGAGGCACGGCGAAGTCTATGGGATGGATCCCATAGATATTTTATGGCAAGAGGTTGCCATCCAGGTAGGTTTGAACGATTGCAAAGGAAAATCAGCAAAATTCCGCACAGCTTTCAAATTCATTTTGGAAAAATTCAAAAGAAAAAAGTCAGGCCTATGCACTGATGAACAATTCCAAATTGTTTGTTTCAAATGATTTGAGAATTCTGGCAATGTCTAACAACGGATCTGGCAATTTTTGACAAACAACAATCTGACAACCTTGTGGCCTGAAATTTTTTTTGGTAGATAATTTTATTGTCTGGTAATGAAAATATAGGGGTTTCCTACAATCGTTTGAACTGGCAATTTATCTTTTGGTTTTTTTCATTGTCAGTACATTGCCAGATCTGACAACATTGTATGCCAAACAAAGGTCTGCTATCAAACTTTTCCAATGTTATTAAACAGTACCGGGAGAACTTGTCTGTTGATATAATACCTGGTTCAGGTAGAAGGAATGGTCTATATGATGTTTCTAAAGCCAAACAAATAGAAAGCATTTTCAAAAGAGCTCCCAACAACACCGGTATTAAAGCTGCCCGGTTAGGTCAGTACTCGGACTATTTGGTACGAAAAGTTAATGATAATGAAGGTTTAAAAGCATACAAGGCTCAAAAAGTTCCTGACATGAACTCTGCTAAAAATTTAGAGGCCAAAGAGAGAGCACGGAAATTTAAGTCAAATTTTATACAAAAAATATACCTGCTGTAAATTTATGACGAAATGCACGTATGGACAATTTTTCGCAGCTTCTGGGTACATTTTTTTATATTGCAGATGGTCGAGGGAATGTTGAAGAAAAGTTTAGAACCCAAAAGCAGACAAAATTTACCAAAAAGTTCTTGGTATGGCAAGCAATATGCAGTTGCGGCAAAAAAGCCGAACATTTGTTACAAAGGGCCCTATAAATAACGAAATTTACATCAAGGAATGTTTACCAAAAAGGATGTTTCCATTCATAAGACTTCTTAATGTGTCCACTTATTTTTGGACTGAGTAGACATCTGTCACTATGGTAAGAAAGGTCTTGAGTGGTACAAGAACAATAATGTGGTATTTGTACAAAAAGAGGCAATTCCTCCAAACTGTCTGGAGCTGAGTTCAGTGGAGAGATATTGGGCTCTTTTTAAAATAGAATTGAAGAGCACATAAAAGGTGTCCAAAGTGTGGTAGATTTTAAACGGAGATGGATAACCTGTGGGAACAAAGTGACATAAAGCACTATAAAAACCATAATGGAAGGGTTTCCGAAACAGGTTCAAAATTTCATCACTAGTGATTAGAACTATACAATTTTTTTTTTTTGTAAATTGTAACAATATTTTCAATGAAATAAAAAAAGATTCAAAACTGTAAGTTTAGCGGTTTCATTTTTATTAACATATATAGTTGTTAAGAATTTTTCGATCTCAGTCTTTAGTGCCAGAAGATTCCAATTTTAATAGTCCAAAACGCAATGGAGGAAGTTTGTTTGCCTACTCATGCACTGCGCTCCAAACCAAAATAAACCGAACAGATATTTCTGAACAGTTTTTCTTTACACTGACAGATTATATTCATATTAGCATAACCTGGTGCGCTTCGCTACCCCTATCCTAGTAAAATAAAAAAATTTACTAGGATATAACTGCAATATATCATGCAAAATATTGAGAATCTCTCAATTACAGTTCCCTTGATATTCGAATATAACTAACTCTGTATAAGAGATAACCATTCCACTTCTGATCCTACGCATTTTTATATATTTTATGTAAAACAATAACTCATATCAAGCTTTACTTTAACTAGGATAATTCTTCCATTATAACTATTTCCTTTATATGGGAGGGATACTAAGCCGATCCCGCACAATTTCAGCCAAACATTGTACAAATTTAAGTGATTCAGACAAAGTTTAAAGATAATAAATTAATTGATACAAAGTTTAAATACTTTTAGAATTATAATTCTCCAGATATTTATTTATTTTGTATGGGAGGTGCCACGACCACTAATACAATGCCGACCATTTTCAGCCAATCTCTGTAAAATGATAAGAGAGCTATGCGGACAAAGTTTGAAGAATCTTGCAATTATTACTTTATATGGGAGGTGACTGAGCTACTTTTCCGACCCCTCCTATTTTGATCCCCAGATATTCGAAATTAATATTTACTTCGTGTGGGAGATGCTACGCCCTCTAATCTAATTCCGCCTATATTCTGCTAAATTCCACACAGTAATAGAAATTAATTCGTAAAAAGTTTAAACACTTTTACAATTATAGTTCTCCAGATATTCGAAATGAAATATTTACTTTGTATAGGGTGTGCCACGCCCACTATTCCAATCCCGAAAATTGCAATTATAGTTTACAAAATATTTAGAAACAACTATTTACTTTGTATGGGAGGTGACTCACCACCTGTTGCGATCCGTCCCATTTTTTGTTAAACTTCATGCAGTTATAATAAATTGATTGTGAAGACCGTCACAATTATAGTTCTGCAGATATTATAAAATACATAATTATTTACTTCCAATTCATATATTGTACATAAAATAAAAGATAAACAAAAAAAAAAAAAAACACATTCAAAGTATATGTGTTAGTAACATGTTTAAATGCTTATAACCCCTAAAACACTGAACTGATTTTAATCGTATATATATTGTGCTAAAATGGGATATTTTTTGCTCAAATTGAATGTATAATGTGAGCGTAAAAGAGGTCTGAAGAAATCGACTTGCCTATTAATGTTATGAATTATAACTTATGATACTTATCATGCTAGACGAAGTAGTGTAAGATTTGCATTTAAACAAAAATTTGAGATTTCACTAAAAATAAGTCAGTTTTTCACTTTACAACCAGAATAAGACACTATGGTTTTATTCGGTTACCCAATTCCGTCTGGAAGGATTAACAACTTTTAACAGCTACCAAAGTCCAAAAAATGCGAGCTTTCAATGACTTCAACAAAACTGTTTCCTTAAACTGCATGATAGACATAAGTAAAAGTATTATAGAACTATCATAGAAAATAATCATTGAATCATTCTCGTAGTCTTACATAAAATTCCATTCAAACAACCTAATTGAAACCAAATACATACTCCAATGAATAGCTGTCTGTAGTTATAATTTATGTTGTGTTCGATGATTTATTCTAATGAAAAGATGTATTTAATAAAAATAACATGATTATGCATACAACTTAAATATAATTATAATAAAATCATCATGATTTAAATCGATAATGTTCGTTTTGAATCTGATAACATCTCTTTAATTAATAGTTTCCTTATTACTTAATAATTTCCCTAGAAAAACTGTTGTAAAGTTTACTGCAGGTTATCAGCAGGAGGTGGATGGCGCAAAAGGACGTAAATGATAATATTGCAAAAAAGAAAGCCAGCCACTTGATAAAAGTGATTTTTTGTCTGACACCATTTTGTTTTACTTGTTAATATTTCCGGTTAAATATGTTTTTTTACACATACATGTAGGCAATATTGTACGTGTAATACATACACATAAATTTGTATGTTCTACCCCCACATGTACGACAAGTGTTCAGTGCAGAGTAAACGTTAACAAATGAATGATTAAATTGAGGGGTCTTATAGACGTTTTCAACACCCTAAAAAGTGTAAAAAAAACGAGTTCGAATTCTGTGTTAAGTTAATAAGGAAAAAGTGCTAAAGTGTAGTAAACACTTTGACAATACTGTTTATATTCATCCTCTCAGCGATCATACGTTTGGTGAAAGATAATATTTATAACAACATAGTATGTAGTTACATTTTCCACATATTGTAATGAAAAGTGCAAGTTTCGGTGCTCATTTTTCTCCATACTCCACCATTCAGTGGCTCCTTTAGGCTATAAAGCATATGAACATGTTTTCAACAAAAAAAAGTCTGTAGATGAAATGGAACAGCATCAGCTGCTCAAAGTATCCTTGTTATAAATATATTTTGGTTTTTTTTTGGTGTGTGAGTTTGTTGCATCCACTGCAGAAATTTGTTGTCCAGAATTTTACAACAGAAAGTTTACAAAATGGAAGAAACAAAAAAAAAAAAAAAACAAAATGGTTTCATTTTCGAATACAACACGGCACAAAAAAAAATATTGTGTATTTTATTGTCAATGTTCTTTACGGCGGCATTAAAAAGTTGAGTATGCAGTAAGTACACAACCACACAATGTTGTTGTTGTTTCATGAATTTTTTTTTTTTGGTTGCTGCATGTATTGTGGATGTGGAGTGTGGCATATGCACATTAACACTTTGTACGGATAGAACAGTGTATGTGTGAATGTTTATTTAACCATGAGTAGCTTATTTTTAAAATATAAAAAATTCGTTCATACATAGTATTTATTTGTTCATAGGATATAGATATTCAGGCTGAGTGATAAGTTTTAATATCTTTTGTTGGGTATCATGCACTACTCTAAAGAATAACGTAATTTTCCATTTCTACTAAAGGTTGTCCCAGTAAGTAAAAAGTAAAGTACACGGGATAGAGTTATATATGGAATATCACTAATGACACCCATGGCTTTGCTGGCACATACACATTCTATTGTCCAATTTTTCCATGATTATTTTGCATAAATGGTACTGAAATTCGTTGATGCAGCGTTGCATTTCCACCTGCAATGCATGTGGTTGTGGACTTGTTGGCATAGACCTTTTACTTCAAATAACCCCTTTAAAATAAATACAATGGTGTAAAATCACAGGATATAGTAGGCAAATTAGTGGGCGTATGACTTAAAAATTCGGGATTTACAATAGATTGCGTATCTATTGAAAGTAATTTTTGTTTTTAATAGCTTATACAAGGTGGCGCAAAAGTAAACTTCCGATGTTTTTTGGCTGTAATTAAAAAAAAATATGAAAAACTTTGATTCTTCTTGTGGATTATTTTTATTTGGTCTTTTAATTTTTTTTACATCAAGTCGAGAATATGATGTCATGTAAATGGCCGCCGCCACAGTTGATTGTCATTTGAGCCCTTTTTATGGCATTTTCACTTTAGCCAAAACTTCCGGCGATAGGTCCTCACATTCTTGACGGATATTGTCTTTAAGAGCTGCAAGAGTCTGAGGCTTGTTGACATAAACCCGCGACTTCAAAAAGCCCCACAAAAAGAAGTCTGGCGATCTTGCTGGCCAGTGCAAATCGCCAAAACGGGAGATTAGGCGCCCGGGAAATGCATCCTTCAGCATATCGGTTGTGGCCTGTTGGAACCACATGTTTTCCAATCCCAATTCATCAAGTTGCGGCAAAAAGAACTCGTTGATCATTGCTCTGTAGCGCTCACCATTCACAGTAACCGCTTGGCCCGCGACGTCTTCGAAGAAAAAAGGTCCGATGACTCCTCCAGCGAAAACAGCACACCATACAGTGACTTTGAGCGGGTGTAATGGCTCTTCGTGGGTTACACGCGGATGTTTAGTGCCCCAGAAGCGTAAATTTTGCTTATTATTCACTCATGATTATTTTTGATGAAAAATCATCTTCCTCTTGGTGGTGATTAAGGATGGCTTGATGGTATGTTAGACGCGATTGGCGGTCAGCAGCTAACAGCTGATGCACCGTCTGGACTTTGTACGGAAACATCTTCAAATCTTATACCAAAATGACATCCATGACATCCTCGGCTACAGCAGCAATATTCTCTGCAGAACGGCTACTCCGGGGTCTGCCACGCCTGGCAGCATCTCGTGTTGTGCCAGTCTCTTTGAGGCGAGCGGCTAAACGTCGCAGTGTTGGACGGCCAGGAAATCTGCGACGAAATTCACGTTGTGCCAAAGTCACCGACCGATTATTGGTCAAATAAATAGTCAGCAATATTCCGCGTTCTGGAGCAGTGTAGCGTAACATTGTTTATTAACGTGTATTTCGCATGTGTTTACTACACAAATGTCAAAACAGAACTGACATTAGGGACCAATCGCAAAATTTATAGCATTTTCTGATAGGAGGATTACTTTTGCTCCACCTTGTATGTCATTTTGAAGACCAAGAATCGGAGGCATTACTCCATGAAGATTGTTATAAAACTCAATAAAAACTTGCAAAATCATTGTGAGCTACTCAAGCAGCAATTTCAAAATGTTTGCAAGCAGCAGGATTCATGCAAAAGCAGGGAAATTGGGTACCATACGAATTGAAGCTGAGAGACCTTGATGGACGATTTTGTATGTCAGAAATGCTGCTTGAACACTGTAATAGAAAGTGGATCCATTACGATAACCCGAAGCGTAAGAGATCGAATGTGAAGAAAATCCATGGCGCTAAGGTAATGTTCTGTATTTGGTGGAACCAAACGCGTCCTATATATTATGAGCTGCAGAAATATGGCCAGACCATCACAGAGATCCTGTACCGAACGCAACTGATTCGTTTGAAGAGAGCAATTGTCGAAAAACGCCCAGAATATTCGACCAGACATGAAACCGTAATATTCCCTCATGAAAACACTCGGACACATTTTGCTAAACCTATTAAAAACTATATAATAAAGTGGTTGGCAAGTTTTGCCTCACCCGACTTATAGTCCAGACCTTGCTCCGTCCGACTACTATTTGTTCTGAACGATGTAGAACTCTCTCTTTGGGATACGCTTCACTTCAGAACAGAGTATCCGAAATTGGCTTGAATTGTTCTTGTCATCAAACTACTTCTAAAAAGTGCAGACGGTATGAAGTCTGCTGCCAAATTTGTCTTCGAACATAGAAGTTTTGGAATGTAAAACAATGTTTTGAAATTTTTAAAAATTACTCCAATTAATAGAATACATCAGACGACCCACGTGTGGGTACATTAAAAGACACAACAGCCAGACTAGAGATATGAAACCAAACATACACATACATGCCTATTCTATGTATTCATATGTATATGAACTTTGTTCATAATCCAGCAGTTCTGGGTGACTGTCCTAGGGATTTTACGTATCATTAGGATCACCACTGGTTACTGAATTAGCTATGTGAATAGTTATTTTAACATGAGCGTCGATTGAACCTACATAAATTACAAAGACTAAACTTTGCATTACAAAAGGAGACTTATTGACTCTCCAATAGACTATTCTGGTGGGATAAAGTACTTTTTAAAGTGTACATGAATAAAGTTTTAACGACTACACTCTAGATTACTTAGAGACACTAAACAAGAAAGTGACTACACTCTAGATGAACTGGGATGTATAAAGTAACCAATTGACTTCTCTTTGCATTACAAAGAGCACATACATGTAAAACAACCCAAAAATATATGCGTTAGATCATTTTGCAATTTATGTTAATAAAATCGCAGAAATGCACACACACTTTATAATCTACAAACTTAAATGTACAAGACAGTTGATGTTAACTCTAACAGCGCCTATGAGAAACTCACTGACGACTGCAACCTCTGCCACTATTTATACACGCGCCATCTTTCGTGAATCTTCTACAATGATCTTAACGGACAAACTAGTACATTCGAATTCTAGAGCTTTCGATGTTAATGTTAGCAGCTTAAACATTGTGTTGCCATACTTACAAACAATGCTAATAACAGCATGCTATCAACATTGTTGATAAGTAGTACCTTCTACTGATGGACGTGTTTATAAACATGATGAATGTTGCAGGCAAATCGCTATTGCACATTCGTAACAGTATGTTTAGGATCTTATTATCTTCTAATGTAGTAATTGTCAAATTAAACGTATAATATATGCTTTTATTAACGAATGTACGGTTAAAGTTAACACTAGTTAAGCTAATAAAACACGGTTGTCAGATCGTACCGTTGTACGATCTTTAATTTGGGTTAGAAATGTGAAGTTATGTATACACGGTTGTCAGATCTTACAACGTTGTCAGAAAAATGTTCAGCAAATGGTTAACAACCATGTGAACTTGTGTGTTGCAACATATGGTTGTTAACCATTTACAGAACATTTTTCTGACAATGTTGTAAGATCTGGTTAGCTTTATATTCCCTTTAAGTAAGGAGTGGAAAGATAAAAAAGCTAAAATGTTAAGGTAAATTATATTTAGAAAATAGTTTTCAAATGTAGGTACAGAACTGAAGAGCCTTTTTAACATTTCGTGTCGATTTTTTGCGTAATCTACTAAAAATTATTATGCATCGTTTGAAAGATATTCTTCCTGAAAAAGATTTTCAAAACACCAAAGGATAATTAAAAATCTGGGTTTTTGGTGAAGACGGTGAACTAGTTCCATGAACTGCAGGTTAATTTTTATCCATGTACGTGCATATACATTTGTATGTGTGTGTAATAGCGTGTGAAAATCGGTAACTTTTACGCTACTTACTTTTTAATATTACTCTTCATACTTGCTTTCCTTCTTGTTTCTCAATACATATAGACACTTTTTTTAAACTTTATTTTTCGTTTTTTTATTCTTGTTAAAGATTTTGGCTTCTTCACTTTACGATTTTATCATGCATATCAAGAGAAATGCGGATATATTTCTTTACATTACACTTATTGTTGTTGCATCCACTTGTGCAACCACACACATACATATTGAACATCCATACATATGTATGGGATTTCCTATTAACCCAGTTGACCAAAGCTAGAGAAAATGACAATGGGATTATGGTTTTAGCGGATGTTTCTTGTAGAAAACCATTTAGAAGGAGTTCTAGAAATGGATAGAAATACGAGCCTGTGGAACTTAATTTTTGTTAGTTTTTGATCTTTTTATACATACTAAGGATCTGCTCTTATCAATAGTTGTTCGCAAATGTTCATATTTTTTAAAAATGCGGGATTTTTTAAATTTTTTAGCTTTTATTTTGAAACATTTGTACAATATAAAATTATTCAAAGTATTGGCCATCGTAGCTATGATCTTTTCCCATCTTTCTGGCAACATATGTATTCCGCACCAAAAGAACTGCTCATTTTAACAGGTATTGCAACATGTGACCGAAAATGTTTATGATGTATTGTTACGGTTTCATGACTGTCCGCATATTTTGGGCGTTTTTCGGCCAATGCTCGCTTCAAACGAATTAGTTGCGTTCAGTTCAGGTTCCATGTGATGGTCTGGACAGATTTCCGCAGCTCATAATACATAATACCCTTTTGGTCCGACCAAATTCAGAGCATTCCCTTAGCGTCAGGGATATTTGGCTTTGGCTTCGATTCGGCCGGATAACTGGGCTTCACATACGATCTCTTACGCTTCGGGTTTTCGCAATAGATCCAGTTTTCATCGCAAGTAATGAATCGGTGCAAAAATGATTTTCTTTTATAGCGTTCAAGGCATAATTTCGGGCATTAAAAATCATCTTTCAACGTCACTCGGCTTTGATACGTATGGTTCCCAATTTCCCTGCTTTAGGATGAATCCTGCTGGTCGCAAACGTTTTGAAATTGCTGCTGGAGTAGTTCCCAATGACGGTGTGCTTCAGCAGCACTTTTTTCAAATTAAAGAAGTAACGCAAAATTTCCCGCTTATGACGCTTTGTTTTTACAAAATTCGACATTTTCAAAGCAAAAAATCGTTGTTGTTTGCACTATAATGTTCAATGAGTAAGTAAGAATAACTGTCAGATATGTACCCTTCAAAATAACATATAAGTTATTAAGACAAAAATCGAGTTCAAAAGATATGTAATCATTTTTCAAATATTTTTGATTCATGAACATTTTTTTGTGAGAATTATTCGCTTTAGCGATTGTTTGTGAAATGTTTAATGTTTGGTCAGACGGGAAATATTATTGCAAATCCCAGCACACAAGTTTAATGTTTAACGACTTTTGGTGCTCAGTGTGGTTGTATTTATAATTTATCATTATTCTTTTAGGCAGATTAAGGGTTTTATAAAAAATACTTGTTTCCACTTAGCAAGTTTTAAGGGATATTTGGTTTGATTATTTTTATTTTAATGGAAAGCAGTTAGCTTATTAATTATTTAAATTATTTATGATTTATTTTAAAGTCTTCAGCAGGTGAAGCCATTCATTTATGTAAACATTTTCACAGCTTCTTTTTTTTACTTCATAAAATAATTTACCAAATCGAAAGATAAACTTTATTTATGTTTGGTCCCTGATATTGTACAGCATTTTGTTGGTATTAGAGGAATAGATTGTGGGAAATATTATAGATGGAGTAGTATCTGTGACCATTTAATATAAATTGTCTTACATTGTTAGTAACAGGGAATTTATTCTAAAATGATTTACCAATAAGAGCGTATCGTTGTTGAAATGATATAAAACAAGCTGTGTGAGCAATATTAACGGAACTTTCATTTAAATTTTCAATTACTGCCGCATAGATCTGGATGTTTGTGCGATGGTCTGGGACATGTTTAGATTATTCAAACAGAAATCGGAAACAGGTTAACGGATTTTTTGTAAAAGGACATTGTTTGCTTAAAGTAACAGAATTCTTCATAGTTAATACTAAATTTTTATGTTTATTTCTTACGGTTCTAAAGGGTTTTCCAACAAGAGGTGTTATTTTGGTATTCAAAGAAAAATGGAATTTTTTTGAGATAAATGATCGGATGTTTATTTCATAATAAAGAGTAATGTATGCCGTTAATAATGAAAAACAACATCAGCCAAATGGCCACCACGACCACGCTTACATGACCATATCCTTTTCATGAAATTTTCCATAACCAAATCGCAAAGTGGCTGCCCTGTGTCCTCGATAGCCACACGAATTCTTTCTTTGAGGTCTTGAATCGACGCTGGGCTGTTGGAGTATACCTTATCTTTCACGTATCCCCAAAGGAAGAAGTCGCAAGGTGTTAAATCATAAGATCTCAGTGGCCAATTGTGATCACCTCTTCGAGAGATAACATGATCCTGAAACTTTTCCCGTAAAAGAGCAATGGTTTCGTTGCTTTTGTGGCGCCGTCTTGTTGAAAGTTAACGTTGTCCAGATCATTATCATCCAACTCCGACCATAAGATTCGGTGTAATGACGCTTGTGGAATGCCCAATTCCAAAGAACGACGAGGAATGACAAACTTGGGTTTTCTTCAACACTTTGGGCTACAGCAGCAATATTCTTAGTTTTTTTGAGCGACGTGCACAGGTTTTATTCTTCACATCACTAACTTGTTCCAACAGCTTGAATTTCTCAACCAATTTCTGTATTGCGGTCCGACAAGGTGCTTTACGACGACCCAAAAATGTTTTAGTTTTGCGAACTGTGACTGCAAGACTTTCACCATTTTTGTAGTGAATTTTAATAATTTCAATGCGTTGTTGAAGCGTGTATCGTTCCACTTTTAGTAATGGCGTAGTTTCTACTTGTCAAATGTCAAAGAACAAAAGCTTCAAAAGTGACAGCTACCGAAATAGCGGGTGATTAAAAATAACACCTCTTGTTGGAAAACCTTTTATTTACTTTCGTATTAAAATTATTAAATAATTGTAAAAATATACTGTAAAAACTAGCAAGACCGATTCCAAGATCGATTCCAGTTGATTACTGCCTAAAATCTTTATAATTTCGGGCAATATTTTAAGAACATTAGGAATTAGTTTCGAGACATTTTTCTGATCTGAAGTTGAGCACAGTCGTCGGCAGAAAATTATCACCAAACGCTGGTGAACTTTGTCGTGTAACAATTTGTTTGTTAACCTAAGAATTCATCCAAACATTTTTGGATAAAATTGTCTATTGTCATTAACTTTGAGCTTCTGGGTCAGTAGGATCTTGTAGGGGTGCATACCTAAGTTTCGACACAAAAGTTCGAGGTTTTCTTCACGGCGAGGAATTGACTGCTTTGGGTTCTTTTAAGGCAGACAGGCCACTGTCTTTAAATGGGCGCAACGTTTAAACAGATTAGGCAGGCGCCGCTAAAGCCATTCCAAAGGCGTAAAATTGCGTGAGCTAATGGTAATTTGTCTAGAAATATTCTCGATATTACCCGATTACTGAACTGCCCTTTCAATAAATCAATTGTTTGTACAGCTGAGTGGCATGTAGAATCACATATCACCGAAGTCAAGTCAAGTCCATTCAATTCTGGCCAAAATTATCTTCTAACATGGTATAAAAGAGAACTCCAAAAATACGTTTCAATCACTTTTTTTGGACAAGGTTTATTACGGTTACTTTTAAAATACTCTTAACGAAATAACTGCACTTACCGTAACCGCTAAAATACCCTTAAGGAAATAATCGAATATACGTTCGTAAGTGATTTGCGTTTGCAATAAAAGACCAAAATTGTTATGTTCCTATTGCAAAAAGAAAAAAAAGAATTGTACAATTTATCTTACTCGATAAGAATTTTCAGTATCTTCTGCGTGTACCGGCCCATACATGGGAATTGCATTCCATTTTTAGTCGGATACAGTTCGTTTAATTTACGAGGACAGCAGATGCATTGTTTTAAAAGACCGTGACATTTGAGTAAGTCGTTTGACACTTAATCTTTTTTTCAGTTGAAATCACATAGAATTTTCCTGCCCAGAACAATACTTATGAAACGTGATCCGCTGGGCGTTAACTTACAAAATTGAATATTTTTCGAAATATTGTAACACGATCCCGGTTAAAGTCCGAATCTTGGGACTTGGCTTATAATGGAATGAATAGGACTGGTAAATATTGTTGTTATCTGCAACCTACAACCTTATGTACTTTTTATAAATTTAGGAAACATACGCGTTTCTTAAAGCAATCATAATCAATCATGTGATGAAATTCTGTCAACAACATATCAAATGAAAGGTTTAAATCGCTTCCTTACAATAAACTATCAATTTAATTTTAAGCATGAGATATCGGCCTAGTTTATATTAAATAACTGGCTGAAAAAAATGCACATTTCTTATAATTCGCCAGTAGCAATTTAATTTTTCATTCGCTTAATTTATTGTGGTTTATTGGGATTTATTGCGAAATAAAACACGCTGCAGAAGTTGTCTTAAAGCATTTCTATTATTTGACATATGTAAATGTGCACATACAATACTATGTGAAACTAAAAATCTGTCAAAAATGTTTAGAGTAGACATTGAAATAAATAAAATAATAAAATATTTATACTTTTTATAGCTTGGTTCTTATGGTATAGCTTTATTATGCATTCACATAGATAACCGTACATAAATATGTAATTTTCTTAAAGATTTAACAAGTTATTTTTAAGCACATTTTCAACTTAAATAAAAAATAATATGTCTTCAGTTAAATTTTTTTTGACAGAATTCATACATTCATTTATTTAGGTCCTATAATCTCTGCTTATTATTTAACGTAACGAAAAACTAAAATTTTTCATCTAAAAATCATTCATTTATATCGTTACGAAAACCGGCGCATTGAGACATGCCAAAGCATGTCTATGAAATTCAATGGTCCACTCAGGGCCATTAGGGATACTGCTGCCTATATTCCGTCTACAATTCTGTTGGCTTTAGGTAATACTTAGTTTAGTCTTTAAGTATCAGTATTCTACTGTAAGCTTTACACATTCCAAATATCACCTGTTTTCATCACATTTAATTCATATTTTAACAAAAGTTTTCGTTTTCATTTAAAACTAAATAAATATTCGCAAATAAACAGCAAAAATCCACTAAAATCTCGAATCCAACATTTCTCATAATGATAAACTTTTGTTAAATAAATTCAAAAAGTTTTATTTCAATGTAGTAAATACATTAAAGCAATTTAAGTGTCATCACAATATGATGCTAGAAAAGCAAAGAAATAAAACCTACACAAACAAACAATAAGTACAAGTAAATCTGAAGAAAAACATTTTCCTCTAGTTTCCTTTAACAACATTTCTGCCTTTAATTAAATTAAACAACAAGTAAGAAAAAAACAAAAATATAGCACATGAATAATATTACACAGAACTACAATAACCACAACAAAAACTATTAAAACATGTAAATCTTTAATCTTTTTTGTAGTTTGGTTGTGTTTCTTTCTTTTTTTTCTTTCTGTTTTGCACAAAAACTCTTTATAGCCAAAGTGCCAAAACAGGACATTTGTTACCATTATAATAAAGCGTTTTTCACTAGTTGTACCGAAAACTAAAGTTTTTTTTTCTTCTACACAGCAGCAAGTGTTGACAATACTTTGAGAAAGTACTACACTAGCAAACTTTTGAGAAATTTTATTTTAAACAAAACTCTTATTGGGAAATAAGATTGGGTTTTTGAGAAAAAAGCTACATATGCCACACAGGCTAGTGTTGTACTACCATACATTCATGCAGATTCAGCATTACCGTGAGATGGTTAAACCCTTTACTACTACCTTCCAGGTTAATATGTTCGATATTCCGTTTGTAACCATACAATTTATATAGTGGGTCTTGGCAATCCCAACCGTTTCTGATTGCCAAGCATAAACAACTTCTGAGAGTTGAATTACTATTATTATGATATGAAAGTGAACTTCTATCTAAACTAGGTTAAACTGAGTGATCTAAACTTATTACCTTTGGTGTTGGTTAAAAATGTCTGTCGATTTTTATTGATTTTTCTCAGGGATGACACTACACAAATGAGTTCAAGATTGATTCGGGGATACCGCAATGCTCCGTTCTTTTTTCTGGTGTATTTCTTAATTTTCTAAATGAGTTTCTATGAAGAACTTCCAACATTATATATTATTTTGCTTAATTCGTACTCCTCCAATTATAGGTCAAGCCGGTTGCAAATTCGGGCCAAGAGGCAAAACATGAATGGGGTCGTGCGAATCATATTTTAATGTTCGCAAGGCTCAATGTTGTAAACATTGTTGTAAAACTGGTTTATTTATGTTTGGAATATGATCAATATTTCTGCTGTCCGTTGGAATAAACATGTCTTTCAAGTGGCGTAAGTAACACTCATATGACTCGGCTTTTTAAAACGGTGTGAAATGAATCGTGAAGATTGGATAATCGAATGAAAACAAATTCCATTATGACAAATCAATTGAAGCCTAGCCTTAGTGTGAGCCATTTTGACTTTTCTATAGCCACTACAATGGAATTAAGTAACTTGTTCCCGATACCCACAGACGTAACACACGTTGTACCAAATGAACTCATCCATTTGGTGGTCGATTGACTGGAGAATCGCACAGCAAACTATAGATAATCTCATTATTTAGAGTTACTGATTGTATATGAAAAATACATGATATCACTGGATGTATGATGCTTTGAAGGAAGCTGATCATTTTGTAATGAAAGGAGACGAGGACTTAAAATTCAAATTATCATCTCTCTCTTAGAAACCTATTTCCTAGTAAATTGTGGTATCCTTTGCTTTCTCCTCAAAATAGCTCAATTCCATACATTCCCATTGCGTAACATTAAAAAAGGCCTAAGCACACGGTAACATCAAAGTGGTTGATTGCATATTCATACTAAAACTATGCCGATGCAATTGGGGGTATGTAAATTAAAGTTGAACAGTAGCAGATTAAATGAATCACTTTGTCTTCTTACTTTCTCATTCTGACAAACTTTGTAGTATACATGTCCACAGCAACCGAGGGGTGCCTAAATTACCCATACCTATTCCGGGTATGACATTTCGGCATTTTATGCGCTCTCAGGAAGGTGTTATTATCTATATCCATAAGTCTATTGAAATACGACTAAGTAGGTTAAAAATTTAGTACCCTTCATATAGTTTCTCAGTGATTTCCAATTTATGTTCCTAAGATATTTCAAGTTCGGCATAGTGTCCTTATGAAAGAGTTCGTATGTACCTCAACTAAATGCAAAACATTGGTACATATAATGTTCCAACGTTTCGTCCTCCTCTTCACACGCTTTACAGATCGTATTGTTGGATATACCTTTGCGAGCAGGTGAGACTTCAGCTTTGTATGTCCAGTTATTACTTTAACTAGTCTGCTGAGTGTTGGTCTATTCAGAATCTTCTTTATATTAAATTGATTTGGGTTTCCCCATTGAATGTCTGACTTAGTTGTCCTCTATAAAGATGTCGTTCAGCTACAAAGTCTTATGGCTTGACTTGTTTTTCATCGCGTTCCACCAAATAATCGTTTCCTACATTAATATTGGTTTAATAAATATTTTGAAGATCCAATTGGAACCCTTAAATTTCGTCAAAAGTCTTGTTTTCCATCACGTTCACCAAATAATCATAGCCTACTTAGTATTGGTTTAATCAATGTTTTGAAAATCCAATTGGAACCTAGAGCACTCCACAATTATGAATAAAGACCCTCTTTCAGGACTTTATTGACACATAGTCCTTAGTCGCCATATTTTGAGAATTAAGGATCCATGATGGTTTCCAACCAAAGATTACACCCAAGAATTCAGCCCTCTCCGAGACCTTAAAGTTTTTCCTATTATGTGAAGAAGTTACAAAGTTAACAATTTTATATTTTGAAAAAATTGTGAAGACTGAACTTCTTTGGATTAACGCTTAGATTACAAGTAACACTCCCGTTACTTAAAAATTTCAACGAAGATTTAGTACAGTTTGATGATGTATCAAGATGTTTTCTAGGTACAACCAGCGCTATACAGTCCATATGTGCGACAGTTTGGATTCACGTTAGCTAGCCGTTAATGGTCAAGTCCTGCAGATAGAACTTTTCCAGTATTGATAATAATATCTGCAATGCCATAGTAAATCTAATGGAATTTAGAGTCATGACTGTCATAATGGGAAGTATTTGTGTACATAAGTTGGCAAGATGTTGGATGATCTTGCCAACTTATGTACACAAGTACTTCCCATTATGGCAGTCATGACTCTAAATTCCATTAGATTTACTATGACATTGCTAATATTATTATCAATACTCAGATCTACCATGAAAGTCACAATAAAGTCCAATGCAACATTATTATAAGCTCTTTCTGTATACGATAAGTTAACAAGCGTAGCCTCCATCTAAGCAACTTATTTCTCGATACAGTTAACAAGCTAGTAAAGATCTATTTTCACGAACTTGTTTCTAGATTCCTACGATAAGTAATGTACAAATTCGAAACTGCCGGCTAAAGAACTCTTACTTGTTCTCCTTCTATTTTTCTTATTACACGTACTGGGGAATGTTTGTTTATTTGATTTCGTTGATGTTGTCGTCGTGTTTATTTACTCATGTCGCCAAAAGGATAAAAACAGCTACAACACATACAATCGCAGACGCACATAAATATATATATGTGTGTACAATACTTTTACAAACACTTTTCTTAAACAAATTACGTGTTTACCTCGTATGACAAAATTACAAGGATTTTACTTTATTTTTGTGTATATTATGTATGCATTTACTATACTTACATTATGTACTATACGTATACAATGTGTGAGTGTGTAATCATTTGTTGTTGCTGCTGCTATTACCATTTTTGTTGATGTTGACCTGCATATTTTACAGTTTAAAATCAACGTAACAGCAAAAAAAGGAAACAAAACAAAAATCTTATAATTTGTTTGTAAATTGTATAAAATTCTTTTCATACATATTGCTATTGTTGTAGTAGTCATAGTCGCTGTTAACTTTTCCTTTTTCCACATTTTTTTAAGAGTTTGTTTTCAGTTCCTTTAATTCAAAATGACTGTCATGAATGAAATTTTTAATTATGTACTAAATATGAGTATTTGAAAAGGATTGTCTACGCTTGAGTTAATTAAAAAAACATTGTCAAATTGTCATGATGTTTATGCAAGTTCTTAAGTGTCGAGTGATTTTCTTTTATTGTGTAAATATTTTTATTTATTTATAATGTACAGTGGATACTTTATGCAAGTGCGAAAGAAATGGTTGAGGAGGTTAATAAAAGGAAAAGATAAAGGAAATTGTGTTTACTTTTTAAAATTTAATAAAGGTTGTCTCCTAGTATACGCAAGATTTGACGTTAATTTAAAAAAAACTGTTTTTTTGTTTAGATTTGTATGAATCATAAAGTTATGTATGGAATATATTAGCGGGCAAATGACATATACGCAAACGTTTGTCCTAATTTTTCATGACAATTTTACATAAATGGGGCTGAATTTCGCAGATGCGGACTTGAACGGGAGGATGAGGACTTGTGTGCATAGAAAACAAGCCAAATGGTGTTAAATCCCACGATTAGGATGCAAATTATAATTACTGAAAGGAGAAAGTACACGACCTGGAAATGTCTCCTACAGTAATTGAATTGCTTGTTGAAAACACATGCCATCCACACCAATGTTATCCAAGTTGTGCTGAAAAAACATTGTTGCAATATCGAGCTCTAGCCACTGCTTGGTCAGGCTAATTTTGGTCCAATGATGCCTCCAGCTCAATATCCGCACCAAACAGTTACTCATTGTGAATTTATTTGTTATTCGACAATCACACGTGGCTTCCCTGAAACCCAAATGCGACAAGGAACGATCAGCAAAGCAATATAGGTAATGAATTGTTTCATCGCTTAGGGTAGTTTTGCTCGAAATTTTGTAGGACTTTGGCCTCGAAACTTATGCTCTATGTATTCTAATCCTAAACTGTCAGCAGTCATACTTTCTTTTTGGTTGGAAGCACTTTAATTCCCGTTTTGCATCGATCAAAAAAAAAAAAAAAAAAATACAAAATAGTAGAGAGGCAATGCTTCCCAACCACTTCATTCTAAATACTTTTTAACAGGTATTGTAACATGTGGCCGACCGTTGTCATGATGGAATATTACGATTTCATGTCTGGCCGCATATTCTTGGCGTTTTCGGCTAATGCTCGCTTCAAACGAATCACTTGTGTTCTTTTTGGTTGGAAGCACTTTAATTCCCGTTTTGCATCGATCAAAAAAAAAAAAAAAAATACAAAATAGTAGAGAGGCAATGCTTCCCAACCACTTCATTCTAAATACTTTTTAACAGGTATTGTAACATGTGGCCGACCGTTGTCATGATGGAATATTACGATTTCATGTCTGGCCGCATATTCTTGGCGTTTTCGGCTAATGCTCGCTTCAAACGAATCACTTGTGTTCGGTACAGGTTCCCAATGATGGTCCGGTCAGATTTCAGTAGCTCATAATAGATAGGACAATTTTGCTCCCATCAAATACAGAAAAATGTCTTAGCGACATGGCTGTTTGGGTTTGGTGTCAATTCGGATGGTTGGCAGAGCTTCACATACGATATCTTACGCTTCGGGTTATCGTAATGGATCAGTTTTTCATCGCAAGTAATGATTCGGTGCAAAAATTATTTTCTTTTATAGCGTTCAAGCATCATTACGTAAATGCAAATTTGTCTTTCAAGGTATCTCGGCTTTAAGTCATATGGTACCCATTTCCCTGGTTTTGGATGAATCCTGCGTTTTGAAATTGCTGCTTGAGTAGCTTCCAATGATTTTGCAAGCTCTTGTTGAGTTTGACACGTTGAAACCGATGAAAACATTCACCATAAGCTTTGGTGAGCAATCGGTGTGCTTCAGCTGCACTTCTTTTCAAATTAAAGAAGTAAAGCAAAACTTCCTGCTTATGACACTTTGTTAGCACAAAATTTGACATATTCGAAACAAAAATAACTTTGTTGTTTACACTATAATGTTCAATATCTAAGTGAGAATAAATTCCAGATATGTAACCAAAAGAATGGCGTATCTTTTGTAAATCCAGAATTTTTAAGACATACACCCAATACTTTAAAAATTAGTAATCATTAAAGAAAATATCATTTATTAAAAATCACACAGATTCAACTATAATTTGATCTGATTTATCATTAGCACATTTCGCTAGATCTACTTTAAAACTAATCGATGATCACAATATTGAATTAACATATAAAAGTGAACGCGAAAGTGTGGAGGCGTTGCTTTCAACAAAAAGTGGAAACATGGTCAAAGTACTCATAAATATCTAATGCAAGGCACAAGCAAAAATATCAGAAAATAATGGGCCGTGTAATAATTCCGATATTTTCTAAGCGTAGGACTAAATTTCACATTATAATTTATTATATTGTAATAATAAAATATTCATGCTTACTTACTTATTAAATATCTACAATTTCCAAATAAATATTCTAAATATTAATATAATTTATTACATACATACCTACATAAATATGCGTGAGCGAATTTTGTTAGTATTTATGAATTTAAATTTATTACTTTTATTTTCGTTGCATATTTTTATGAGCACGCACACTGCTGTATAGTAGATAAACCTACACATATACTTGCTAACTGGCATACACACTTAAATACTAAACATTTTTTGATGATAATAAGTTTCCTTTAGTACATGCACTTGTCTTAATAAGGACCCTCAAGTAGCTATATTTATATTTACAACCCTGTCTGTCCATCAGTCTGTCTGTCTGTCTGTCTGCCTGACTATCAGATCTAGTACTCATATGTATTGTGTATGTGTGTGTTATTGCGTGTGTATTCTCTTAAATAGAACCCTCTCGTAATTTTTCATTTGTAAATAAGCTTGCGTTTTCATTTTCATTTCTTTTTTTTTTGTGTGTTTGTGTTTAGTATATTACACTCTTCTTAATCTTTTTGGCTTAACTAGATGTTTCCGCTGGTGAGACAAACTGACTGACTGACTCAATGGCTGACTGGCTGGCTGGCTGTATGTTTGGCTGACAGACTAGAAGGGGGTTTTGTTTGTTAATTTTTACTGCAATTTTAAAATCACTGCAGTTGATTGCAGGTATTTTCATCTCCTGTCTGTATGTTGCGTGTAGAAATTTGTTATTTTTTTCTGTATGTGTCTGTTTTTTCTTCTTCCAACATTTTGTTTTTTGTCTGAAATAAATCTTTTGCTTATACTCTTTACACTAGCTATTAACTATCTCTTCTTACTTGCTAAGTATTATCTTTTTTGGGAAAATAAAAAAAAAAATAGAAAAAACACAAGAAAATCTCTCATTTTATCTACATACCCAAATAAACACATACATTTTCATCTATCTAAATATGCAGGCATCCATCCAAGTATTCAGTCATACAAAACAAACCCTTTTCTTTTGGATATTTTGTATATTATGGCAGATATACCACGAATTATATAGCACACTTTATTATTTATAAAAATGCTAGATGGATAGATGTAGTGGTGGACAGTTGCCACACATGACCACTTAATGACATTTCAGAGTCTCTGCAATTTTTATATCTACCATAAAAAAATATGGGGGTATATTGATTTTGTCATTCTGGGTCCTTATGAAATTCTATGCTATGCCGGTCTGTCTGTCTGTTGAAAACACGATAGGGCTCAAACGAAAGGAGCTAGCTTGCTGAAAGTTTCAACAAATACTCTCTGTTGATAAGGTTTGTTTTGTATTCAAAATAAGCAATATCGGTCCATCATTTCCGTTCTTAAATGTATGATGAAAGTCGGGCAACATACAAGGTCCCTCTCAGAAAATGACTTGAACATTCATAATTGTCTTATAATAATAGATTTTGGTGCTTAATATATTTTAAAAAATATCCTTTAGTCATAGCGCTACCAAATAGCTTTAATAGGGTATTAATTGGTAGACCTAATCTACTTTTATGAAAGTGCTTTCTATACATACATGTGTACGTATGTATGCATTACAGTAAATGTTATTGTCTACACCAGTTCCTTTGGGATAAGATCCTCCTGAGAACGTCTTTGTCATGTAGTATATTATTTAAAGAGATGGGAAAGATTCATTTCATTTGCACACATTATGCTTATCTAGATTTATTAGTACTTATGTACATTAGGGTGGCCCCGTTTGTATGGAGAAAAAATAAGGTATCGATGTTTCCGCCTAAAATGAAAATTTGATTCATTCTAAGACTACCTTTTGAAATTTTTTCGTCCTTGAGTCAATATTTGGCGAGCTGGATCAAAGGATAAAAAGGTCCTTTTTCGAGGTTTTTTACATTTTCTCCATATTTCTTCCAAAGGAAGTATATGTAAATTTGATATCATATAAAAGGTCTTTAAAAGACGCATTCAATAGGTTATTAGAATCTTAAAAAAAAAAAATTCAAATTCAAAAACTTTAAAAACTTTAAACATTTTCGACAAAATTTTAGTTTTTTTTTAATTTTTTCATAGAATTTATTCAAATAAATATATGAAATTCTTGATCATAAACATAATGTAATTTCACCGAAATGGTGAAAGCTTATAAAATTTAAGTTATTTTGATGCCCATTACATATACTAAGAATTGAGTATACAGAGATTGTCAGATAGGGATGAAATTAGGTTTAAACAAATTTGAATAAACATTGAACTGGACTGAATTTTAAAAAACGAGAAAAACCGTTTCGGTGAAATTACATTATGTTTATGATCAAGAAATTTCATCTATATATTTGAACAAATTCTATGAACAAATTAAAAAAAACTAAAATTTTGTCGAAAATTTTTAAAATTTTTAAATAAATTTTTTTTTTTTTAAATTTTTAATAACCAATTGAATGCGTCTCTCAAAGACCTTTCACATGATACCAAATTTACATATACTTCCTTTGGAAGAAATATGGAGAAAATGTAAAAAACCTCAAAAAAGGACCTTTTTATCCTTTGATCCAGCTCGCCAAATATTGATCTCAGGACGAAAAAATTTCAAAACGTAGTCTTAAAATGAATCAAATTTTAATTTTAGTCGGGAACATCCGCAACTTTAATTTTGGGGCCACCCTAATGTACATATGTATTATGTACACAAAACTTATGGATGGAATGAGTGTATGAGTAATAATTTTACACAATATTTAAAAATATATATATATATATTTATTTTAACGCTTATCACATAATATTTAAATATTAACAATAATATCCTTCATTATTAAGAAACAATTAGACTTTGCTATAAAATAAAAAGTTGGAGTGCTAAGGGCTGAGATCAAAAAATTATTAACATACATAAATGTTAATAAAAATTAAACCACTAAAATTACAGTTTTGATTATACCCTTCACCTTCGTAAATATAAATTTGTCATTCCGTTTGTAATTTTCACAATATAATTTTCCGACCCTATAAAGTATATATATTCTGGATCCTTATAGATAGCGGAGTCGATTTAGTCTGTTGAAATCAATTTTCTGAAGACCCCAGATATGTTCGGGATCCATATCTTCAATAATTCTGTCAGACATGCTTTCGAGAAGTTTCCTATTTAAAATCAGCAAAATCCGTCCATAAATAACGGAGATATGAGCAAAAAACCGAGGCAACCTCTATTTTGTTTGCCTATTTTTGATCTATATCTCGATTACTAAGTCATAAATATAGACAATATGGATATCTAATGATAGATATTTCAAAGTTCATTGCAACGATGTATATAAGTTGGACCTACAATGGGTCAAAATCGAATTTTTTTCACAAAAAACTCTTTTTTTACTAATAAATTAAAAGAGATAAATTTTTAAATTAAAAAACAATTTTTTTTAAAAAAAATTTGAAAAATCTTTAAAAAAAAAGAATTTTTTAAATTTTATTTTAAAGTATAATTTGGTAAAGGGTAAATAAGATTCGGCTAGCCGAATATAGCTCTCTTACTTGTTTTTTTATTTTGATTGAAATTATTATTACAATTTACTATTATTTGTATAGTTCTAATCAACAGTGATGAATTTATGAACCTTATCCGGAAACCCTTCCATTAAGGTTTTTATAGTGCTTTCTGTCACTTTATTCGAAAACGTAGTCCATCTCCGTTTAAAATCTACCATACTTTTGGACACATTTTTTCTCTTTTAACAAGAGCTCTGGAAAATTTTTCGCATCTTCCGGGTCAAAATTTTTATGTTGCTGATGCTCCAGGGAATGTTGAAGAAAAGTTAAGTACCCAAAAGCAGACAAAATTCCCAAAAGGTTCTTAGTATGGCAAGCAATATGCAGTTGCGGTAAAGTCCCGGTCCACACTGTGAAACATATGCTGCAAAACATTTTTAAATTTTCCTTTGAAACTGCGTTCGTGTCCACACAGTGAAGTTTTTGGTTTTTAGTTTTTGACATTTCTGTAGAGAACGAATATGAACGAATAAATGTGGATGACATACTCAACAAAAACTTCATGTACATGAAACAGACAAACTCAAATGTTTTGCAGCAAATGTTTCACAGTATGGATGGGGACAAAAGAAGCTAAACATTTGTTACAAAGGACTCTATAAATACCGAAATTTACATCAAGGAATATTTACAAAAGAGGATGCTTCAATAGGCGCGGATCAAGAGGGCTAAAAAAGTACATTTTCTCTACAGTGCGACTTTTATAATACGCTAAGGAAATTGTGTAATATTTATCTATATGTGTATGTATACATCTCTGTGTGGCTGCTTATTTCACTGTAGTAGTCAGGAGTTTTAATTTCTTTGTGTCCTATCAGATTTAAAACATAGTAGTGTTTATATCCTGGGCCACTACTGATGGAAGGATATTATGAATTTGTGGTGATTTTTGTAACACACAAAAGTAATGATTCCACATTGACCTCAACACCAACAAGTTTCATATAAATAGAAATCACTCGAATCAGTATAAAATTGAGCCTTATCCCATAAAAACGGTAGCGTTAACTGTTATTAATAATTAATGTTATGTAAACATAATTCTATACAACAAATTTCAGAAAATCGAACCATTATATGTTTTTTTTTTATATTAACACAACATTATTATTTGCACCAGCGAAATAGTAGCATATACATAGGTCGACTATCACTGTTCTTACAAGTTTTTTATTACAAAATTCTTTAGGTAAATGAATCTTATTATGAAGATTTAAAAGCTATGCAATATATACGATTATGCATCATGCATGTGTGTTCTTTACTGCTCGTATTTCAGCATTTACTATTTTCTTCTATTTTTGGGATGAAGGAAACCCTAAAAATTTCTTTTTACAAGATAATTTTACCTCATTCTTGAATTTTAATGCTTCATGACATTATTATTTTTAATTAAAAAACATATTTTTTGATTTTTGCTGGTAAGGGTGGGGAATAATTAATGTGAATATTATCACATTTTTACTAAAATAAGATTTATATTGGAATTAACGTTTTTGTTAGTTGTGTTGTGTGGTGTAAAAAACATACTTGGTTTTGCTTATTTTAGTTGTACAAATTTTCCTTTAGGAGACATAATGACTTGGGGGTATTAGTTATTTGTTATTAAATTTTACAAGGTTTTTGTAATGAAGAGGAAGAGGGATTCCTATAAAAGCTTATTTATTATTATTGGATAACAGCGAGGGAGAAACAACTGAAACTATGGCATGATTTTTATGAATGCATGCTATCAACACTTACCTCATCGGGCCAAATATTGTGCAACTGTGACTCGCAAATATAGTTATATATCCATGGTATGTCCAGATATGGGAGAAATATGCACACTAATTAAGTCTCTTTAAGCGCAATAAATCCCCAGGACCTGATAACATATCCCCCACATTCAAGTGCTCAGCTTCTGTTTCCAACCATCAATAAATTCTGGCGTAACGGAACGCTTCCTGAAGAAGGAATTATCGTCAATGTCCGAAAAAAGGAGACCTAACAGAAAGAAAGTATTGGAGGTGTATAAGACAACTGAGTATGGCGAAAAAAGTAATTGCTCATGTAATAAAATACTTTCCGAGACATTACTACCTGAGCTCAGAAAGGATCAAGCTTAAGGATAATAGTAGAGAAGTCAGTGGAATGGAGATCACGTCTATATCTCACATTTATCAACTTTGATGCCCTAAATCACAGTACAGGCTGGCTCTCGCTTGTAAAGGTGTCCCAAAAATATAATTTCTCTTATTGGCTTTGTACTAAAGCTACGTGCCGAATACTTTACGAGAATCAACTCAATGAAAAAATCATTATTAACACCGGCGTTCGACACTGCTGTGTGCTGTTACACTTTCTCTTTAAACAAAGAATTACAATTCACAATAGGGGCATCACCTGGGGATTACAGGGTAGACCTGAGGATTTAGACCAAGGGTGCCCAAGCCCTATACTCTTGGTGCTCATTTGTTTTTGTAAATGCTCTTAGCTATAGGCTGTGTGTTTCTATACTCAATACAGCACTCAGCACTAGCAATATGAAATACACAAACAACTTTATCTTGTTAGTTTTTTTTTGTCGTTCTTCACTGTATACAGGCAAGTGCAAAGCAAAAACACTTCCGTATGCTTTGCTGGTAAACATTGTCGACAGCGATCATCAATGTAGATTTTGTTTTTGTTTATCGTATGGTATCGCTTAAAAAAGTGTTTATTTTTTTTCATTGTTCTTTGTATGTGTGGTTTTTACAACAAAAAATATTGAATAAAAATTAGTTTTTCTTTAAATGTATTGGTGTTTGCTCTTCCATAAGAAACTTTTGGGCACCCCTGATTTAGATTATGCAGACGATATATGTCTCCTAACCCACACTTTTCAAGATAAGCACTAATGTAAGTGCAAGAAATCGATGTATATTAACGTGGCAAATTTGGAACACGTTCGCATGCAAGACCAAGTAATCGAAGAAGTTGTCACATTTTGCTACTTGGGTAGTATACTAGACAAATCAGGAGGGTCCAAAAGAGACATATCAACAAAGCACGGCAAGCATTCGGTCATCTGAAACCAATGTGGAAGTCGAACAGCATATCACAAAAAACCAAACTGAATCTGTTCAAAAATATTATCAAGGTTGGCTACAGATTTGAAACTGAATTTGAGCAATACGATATTTTGGCTTCTTTTCGTAACGATAGTTTAGTGGTAACGATTTGCTCGGATACTCTGTTATAACGTGAAGCGTATCCCCATCGATCGAAACAAACAGTAGTCGGACGGGGTCTGGATTATACTATAAAGCGGGAGAAACCAAACTTCCCAACCACTTCATTCTAAATAGTTTTTAAGATGTGTTGCAAAATGTTTAATACATAAGACACTTTTGCTCCCACCAATTGCAGAAAATTACCTTGAATATTTGTCGACTCGGCTGGTTGACCGTATTTCTCGTACGGCATCTTACGCTTCGTGTTATTGTAATGGATTAATTTTTCATCGCAAGTAATGATTTGGTGCAAAAACGATTTTCTTTTATAGCGTTCAAGCCTTATTTCGGACAAGCAAAATCTTATTTCAAGGCCTATCGGCTTAAATTCGTATGGTACCCAATTTCCCTGTTCTTGGATGAATCCAGCTGCTTGCAAACATTTTAAAATTGCTGATTGAGTAGTTCCCAATGATTTTGCAAGCTCTTGTTGAATTTTACAACAATCTTCTTGGTCTTCAAACTTTTTTGGACGGCCTGGACGATCTTTGGAAGATTCGTGTCAAAATCACCACTTCTGAACCGCACAAACCATCTCTCGCACATTGAAATCGATGTAACATATTCACCTTTAGCTTTGGTGATCAATCGTTGTGCTTCATCAACACTTTTTTGAAAATTAAAGAAGTACAGCAAATTTGGTGAAAAAAGATATAAAAAATTAAAATGTTTCGACATCTTAGCAATTTTGAGGCACTCTATGCAGTTTTTTTCGGATTAATTTGTTTTACACTTTTTCTCCTAGTCTATAAATATAATTGTGTCGAAGATAGGAAATCAAAATTCCAGTTGGTTGCCGAGATATAGACGTGAGAAAAATAGCATGTTCTTCGGAAAAATCAAGTTTTAGTCAAAATATAAAAATACTATAAAACCCCAAATGGAGTTTTGTTAGTTTCAATAAGTGTTTCGAGAAATTCCACACGAAAAGCAGTCTGCATTTTATATGTTGCACTGTTTTATTTAACTTATCAGCATAAAAATTAGCTGATATGCGTCTGAGAAAATTGAGCATCAAGGATAGGGGGTTTAATGGTATTAAGGTAAAAGAAGAGAGAACTATTGGTACTTTTAATATTCTTCTAATTCTACCTTTGATTTTTTTTATAATAATAACGCTTGGTGTAGCGATGTGCACAGGGTAAGCTAGTTTGTTATAACTTAGCGACCTTTTGCTCCACACTCAATATGAATATAATGCTCACCTTTTAATAATCTTCTAATTTATTATTCAAGCTATTTACAGAAAATAAAAATCTTTCATACACACATATTTTGCTAACAATAAAAACCATTCACTCATCGTTATAACCCTTAACACATCGTGTAGGCAGGCAGCTTATGTTTAAGGAATTCCACACAAGATTTTACCGGTAACCAACATAAAATCTTAATTGTCGTATCCCATAAAATATTGAATATCCTTTAAAACTATGACCATGATTTACAACAATTTATAAAAGTTTTCAAATGTGTTGAGTGCTTATGGTTAGAATGGGGACTCTGGTGTGATTTTGTTTTGTTTTTTCAAAAGAATGAATCCTGAATCCCTACGTCTCCTTCAAGACCCACTACCAGGCGTTGCTTATCTATAACTTTAAACACATAAAACTACATACTTTAGTTTTTAATTTTTTTTTATTTTTTTTGGGAGGGGGTACGAATAAATACATGAACGAACAACTTTGTTTTGTTTCTCTCAAGAATTAAATGGTTTGTAAAGAATTTCTTCCAATCCAGTCCTGTGTGAAGTTGTTTTGTTGTACTGAAACTATTTTAAGTATTTGTTGCCAAGTGAATTTTTGTCCTTTTTGGTGATGTTGCTGTTTTTATTGTTGTTATTGGCAAATATGTTTAATATAAGTATAAAATATGTATAAATTGTAAAGTAAAGAGAGAGAGAGAGCAATGAGAAACATCCTAGATTTGCGTGTGGGCTGGTCCTTAGATTCACAGACGCCACAAAGGTCATAAAATATGCTTCAATAATGTTGTGTGTGTGTGTGTGGATTAGGGTGGCCCTTATTTTAAACTTTTGCAACATTTCTTTTTGATGATAAATTCGTTGAAATTATTGGGTGCATGACTTAAAAACGCGGCATTACTATATGAAGGTTATTGTAAAACTCAACAAGAGCTTGCAAAATTTTTGGAAGTTACTCAAGCAGCAATTTCAAAACGCTTGTGATCACCAGGATTCGTCCAAAAGCAGTGAAATTGGATACCATACAAATTGAAGCCGAGAGACCTTGAAAGATGATTATGCTTGACCGAAATTATGCTTGAACGCTATAAAAGAAAATTAATTTTGCACCGAATCATTGGTTGCGATGAAAAATAGATTCATTACAATAACCCGATGCGCAAGAGATCGTATGTGAAGTCCGGCAAACCAGCCGAATCGAAGCTAAGGAAATGCTCTGTATTTGGTGGGAGCCAAATGGTCCTATCTATTATGTGCTGCTGAAATCTGGCCAGACCTGTACCGAATGCAACTGATTTGTTTGAAGCGAGTATTTGTCGAAAAACGTCCAGAATATGCGACCACACATGAAACCGTAATATTCTATCATGACAACGCAATATCCGTAAAAAGCATTTACAAATAAGTAGTTGGGAAGTTTTGCCTCACACGCCTTAAAGTTCAGACCGTGTCCAGTCCGACTACTAGTTGTTTCGATCGTTGCAGAACGCTCTCTCTGGGATACGATTCACTTTGGAATAGAGTATCCGATATTGGCTTGATTCGTTCTTGGCTTCAAAAGTAGGAGTTCTTTTGGCTCGGAATGTATATGTTGTCAGAAATAAATTTATATTGTACAAATATTTCAAATTAAAAGCTACAAATATAAAAAAATCCCGCATTTTTAAGTCATACACCCAATACGTATGCAAATTTTATCGATGCATTTGTACATCCTCTAAACGCTATCTGATTTTGCTAACATTTTCAGCATTTGATTTTTAGATGGCAAAGATGGGAGCAGCGAAAGTCGCAAAAGTGCAACATAGGGGCCACCCTATTGTGTATTCTCCACTTGTGTTGTATTGTTGTCTTTATCGTTGCCATCAGTGTGCGTGTGACGTTAGGGAACCTACTTAAATTTAAATTGTTGCCACAGAGTGGTAAACACAACACACAAAAATCATAAATTCATATACATACATATTAAATTGAATATCAAACTAAAATACACAATTCCACAATACTCCAGAAATCTTACTTAAGAGTCAAGCTTTTTAACTGTTGTATAGAAAGATGTTTTAACAAATAAATCTGGTAAACATGATTTATTGACATCGTGTGCTCACTCGCTCGTTCCTTGATTGTTGTGGCATGTAAAGATTTCAAAATCAATTTTCTTCCCAATACAAAGAAAAACCTTTATACATATTTAGTCTTGACCTAAATTGAAAATTTATGTTTCTTTTATAACTTTCTCAAACAAGAACAATATCAAGATAAGTTCTGTAAAAACAAAAATCAAGATTTGACTTGTGATGTGATGTAATGTGAGAAAAAAAATAATCCTTAAAATAAACCTAAAGTCAGATACAAATTAATAGAGAGTTTTAATATTTTTTGTTGCTAGATTTTGTTAATATTTCCTGTTATTTTATGAATAATATATTTTCAGTTGTGTACAAGACACGTGTACTAAATTAACTTTGTTCTGGGAAGGGTAAAGGGAACTTTTTTACGGAAGTTGTGTGGCAAGTTCTAATCCACTACAGCAACATGAAGTTGAACAATTCACATTGAATTGTTGAAATAAAAATTTGACTTTTTTCCATTTTATAAAAAGCGAACTTTCGACTTTTTTAAATTTTAGAATGGTGGATTTCTCGACTATTTATGAAAAGTCGACTTTTTCTACTTTTTATCATAAAATGTAAAAATGAGATAGTAGCTAGATTTATTGAGGAAAAAAATGTATTATTTTCAAATTTTTACGAAAAAAATCTAATTCTTTTAGTAAGTCGACTTTTTGAGTTTTTGGGGATTACGTAATCGATTGTTCACCTTTATATGACCACGATATCAGCTTTATAGAACCCTAGTACATAACTTGACGTTACAAATGTATATAATACAGTGGTTGATATGGACGGTTGTCATTCGATTACAAAATATTCGAATATTCCAGCGAAAAATTATATTTTTTATTTTATATTTTTATTATTCTATCAATAATAATCGATTAATCAAATATTCTAATAAATTTATTTTTAATATTAAAATTATAATAAATAGTTTATACAAACTAAAATTTGGACAAAACTATTTCCATGTTGGTTACATTAAAAATTTTATTAAAAACCACTTTCTACATTAATTTTCCAATCTATTTGAATTAAAACCTTATCAGTACCGCAATTCTGTAACTTTTTATACTTTCCTACCGATGTCGTTAAGTAACGAAAAATATCGGTTGCTTTAACGTATTTAATATTCACTGTTTGAAGTTAACGATTTCTCGTTATGGCTTAACTAGAAAATTTTATTTGTCGATAACCTACCGACAAATTTCGTTATCTACCGACTATTTTTAATGAAAATAAACGGTAAAATTTAATTCGGAATATCTCTTAACGATTAATATTGTTAACTAACGAATTTTGATTACTTAACGACAAAATTTAGTCGTTAAAAAGTTACAGAATTGCGGTACAGAACATTATGTATCCTAACTTAAAAACGAAAACTTTTTGACTACTAAAGACCTAGAAAAGGTTAAAACATCTACAATAGAGTTAGAATGATTTTCCAATTAATAATAAACAATATATTTATTTGGGAGATTCAAACGGTCATATTGTCATAATGTCCTAATATATCATGATAGTTTAAACAAATGTTTGTTGTGTTTCAAACAAAAAAGTTCTAAACTAATAAGACTTTATGAACTATGTTTATTGTTTTGACATAAAATAACACTTTCTCATGATATATTAGGATATTTTGACAATATGACTTAACTGTAGACCGTTTGAATCCCCCAAATTGTTTATAGTTATAATAGTTATAATTATACCCTTCACCTTCGTGAGAAGGGTATATATAAGTTTATCATTCCGCTTGTAATTTCCACAATATAATTTTCCGACCCTATAAGGTATATATATATATTCTGGATCCTTATAGATAGCGGAGTCGATTAAGCCATGTCCGTCTGTCTGTTGAAATAAATTTAGTGAAGACCCCAAATAACTTACAAACTTGATTCATACATTAATATATCGGGAATTCTTCCGGCTCGGTTGCTATTTAAAATCGGCGCGCAAATGTCTGAGATATATGGAAAAAACCGGGCCAATCTCGATTTTTGGCATATTTTTGATCTATATCTGGTCATTAATATAGACAATATGGATATCTAATGATAGATATTTCAGAGTTCATTGCAACGACCTATATAAGGCTATAGTAATTAGGACCTACCGATTTCTTTATTTGTCCAAACATTTTTTTTTGTCATAAATTTTTTTCACTAGTATATTAAAACAAATTAAAAAAAGCTATTTCGAAAAAAAAAAAATTATTTATTAAATTTCGAAAAAAAACATTTTTTTTTTTAAATTTTGGAAAACAATTTTGAGAAAAAAAAAATAAATTTTGTTACCTAAAAATATTAAAAATTTTTATTTTAAATTATAATTTGGTGAATGGTATATAAGATTCGGCACAGCCGAATATAGCTCTCTTACTTGTTAATAATGTATTTGAGTCAAAAGCTTTAAAAAATTACTGAAAGCCTTACACGAATTTCTAAATATTGCGTGTTTGACTTAAAAATGCGGATTTTTTTTTTTTTAAATTTTTAGCTTTTATTTCGAAACATTTGTACAATATAAATTTATTTAAAATATTGGCCATTGTTAGCTGGATTACGAGCCAAAAGAACTGCTCATCTTTTGAGGGTCTGATCGAATCAAGCCAATATCGGATACTCTATTCCAAATGAAGCGTATCCCAGAGAAAGCGTTCTGCATCGATTGAAACAAATAGTAGTCGGACGGGAAACGGTCTAGACTATAAATCAGGTTAGGCAAAACTTCCTAACCACTTCATTCTAAATAGTCTTTAAAAGGTATTGCAAAATGTGGCCGAGCGTTGTAATGATAGAATATTACGGTTCATGTGCGGCCGCATATTCTGGGTGTTTTTCGACAGGTAGGATAGGACCCTTCTGCTTCCTCCATAAAAAACTAAAATTAAAAATACAGAGAATTACCTTAGCTCCATGAATATTTGGCTCTAGTGTCAATTCTTGCAAAAATTATTTTATTTTATAGCGTTCAAGCGTCATTCGTTTTTCAATGCCGCTCGGCTTCAATTCGTATGGTACCCAATTTCTCTGCTTTTGCATGAATCCTGCTGCTTGCAAACGTTTTGAAATTGCTGATTGAGTAGATCCTAATGATTTTGCAAGCTCTTGTTGAGTTTGACAACAATCTACATGGAGTAGCGCTTCAAATTTTTGATTTTCAAACTTTTTTGGACGGCCTGTCTTCCGTGTCAAAATCAACACTTTTGAACCGCACAAACCATATCTCCCACGTTTAAACCAATGAAACACATTCACCAAAAGCTTTGGTAAGCAATGGGAGTGCTACAGCGGAACTTTTTTTTTCAAATTAAAGCAAAACTTACCGCATATGACTAAAAATTAAAAAAAAAAAAATACTTTGTTGGTTAGAGTATAATTTTCAATAACTAAGTGCGATTAAATGACAGATATATTATACCTTTTAAAAAGACATATAAGTTATTTAAAACAAAAACCGCGTTCAAAAGATGCGTCATCATACATCCAATATATATTATTAACTAGCTGACCGCTTCTCTCGGTATCTGTTTGAGAAGTGAAAAGGAGGCAGTAAAATTTAGTTCTATGAGTTTTCCTAAAATCTTTATTATTAATTTATTCGAATAATATTTTACTCGTTATTTGTTTAAATAATTGAGAAAATTTTAAAAATCGATTCATCACTTGAATAATAGAAAACTTACGATTTTTTATTCGATTAAAATAAAACTCGAATAATTGACAACTCTAGTATACAAAGAATATGCAGTATAATAATATTTCATTCACTGTTGTTATCTGACCAGCTTTTGATTGTTAGTTTTGTTTCTTATTTGATAATTTATATGAACTTCTTTGATATTCGTGTTATTTACAGTTAAATTCGCCCACTGGATGACAGGATGACAGGAGTATTTGTATTAGTAGCATTACAGCTATGCCAAATTTTACAAATGTTATCTTTAGAACTGCCGGGTTATTTTTTTTGTATTACAAAACATTGGTTAACAAAAATGTTTGAAAAGCATGCGTTTAACTTAATGAAACTTCAAAAGTTACATGGTATCTTAATATCTTAGATTAATACATTGTTATCATAAATATTCTGTACCTAAATAATTGGGTTAATTTTATGGCAATATGAAATATTTGTTTGAAAAACTTTGGTTTATTATCTATATATATTGAATAGAATTGCAATAGACAGATTTCTTAATGAGTTAACCCGTGTCCAACCACGTAACTTGTTCGCACTCAAAGTATGAAAATTAATATTTAGCTGACAAACATTTTAATATAGTACTGATTTTAATTGTGTGTATTGTTTTAAAGATAATAATAAAATGTTACCTTAATGTTAAACTTCCCACGCATGTAGAAAAATCATGGATTACTTTAATTTTTTTTATTCCTTTTCACTGATATAAAATATAATGAAATTAAAAGAATTTCATGTCTTAGGTCGTTTTGTCATTTGTAATATTTTGAGTCAAATAATTAGTTTTTAATACCTTTACGTATTGAAGTAGGGATTCTAAAAATTTTGTTTAAATATTTCATTCTCTTTCATGGTTAAATTTGATAAAAATATATTCCTTTTAATAAAATATTTGTGTTTTTCTACAAAAATATTCATATTTTTTCTTAAAACAAAATATGTTAAACAAACAATGGTTGTAAATAATACACAGCAAGAAAAACTCTAAGCATACAAAACTAAATGTAGAAATAAAAACCGAAGTGAATAAACATGTCCAAACAGCGGAAAAAACATCGAAGTTTAGTTTTTTTTTAAATGTTCTACATTAAAAAAACGTTGTTATTCACTAAACATCAATGGTTTTTTCACTGAACGAAAAAACCGAAGCATACAAAAATAAAAGTAGAAATAAACATTAAAGTTTATTAAATAAACATGTCCAAACAGCGATTTTCTAATGAAGAAGAGTTTTTTCCACTAAACTTCGATGTTTCTTTCCACTTGTTATTTTATATGCTTAGAATTTTTCGTTTAGAAAACATGAAAAAAATTTTATGGCAAAAAAATTTAAAATTTTTGTTTAATTTTTATTTCACAATTGTTTGAAATTTTGAAATATCTATTTTTTGAAATCATATCCATTAATATGATATCTATTATAAGATATTCATATTGTATAGTATCAAAAATAGGTAAAAAAATTGAGGCCTTTTGTGGACCAATTTTCTCGATTTTAAAAAACGAATCGGATCTATAGCGGATACATTGATATATGAATCATGTATGTAAGTTGTTTAGGGGCTACGGAAAGATGATTTCAACATACAGACGTACATACGGACATGGTTGTATCGATCGTGTGGGGTCGGAAATGAAAATATAGAAATTTCAAACGGAATGACAAACTTATACAGGGTTTTCCAACAAGAGGTGTTATTTTGGTATTCAAAGAAAAATTTAATTTTTTGAGATAAATGATCGGATGTTTATTTCATAATAAAGAGGAAGGTATGCCGTTCATGAAATTTTCCATAACCAAATTGCAAAGTGGCTGTCCTATGTCCTCGATAGCCTCACGAATTCTATCTTTGAGGCCTTGAATCGACGCTGGGCTGTTGGCGTAGACCTTATCTTTCACGTGGCCTCAAAGGAAGAAGTCGCAAGGTGTTAAATCACAAGATCTCGGTGGCCAATTGTTTTCACCTTTTCGAGAGATAACACGGTCCGGAAACTTTTCCCGTAAAAGAGCAATGGTTTCGTTGCTTGTGTGGCACGTAGCGCCGTCTTGTTGAAAGTAAACGTTGTCCAGATCAATATCATCCAAAATACGGTGTAATGACGTTTGTAGTATGCCCAATTCCAAAGACCGACGAGGAATGGACAAACCTGGGTTTTCTTAACACTTTGGGCTTCAGCAGCAATATTCTCAGTTGTTCTTGAGCGACGTGAACGGGTTTTATTCTTCACATTACTAACTTGTCCCAACAGCTCGAATTTTTCCACGAATTTCTGTATTGCAGTCCGACAAGGTGCTTCACGACGACCCAAAAATGTTTTAGTTTTGCGAACTGTGACTGCAAGATTTTCACCATTTTTGTAGTGAATTTTAATAATTTCTATGCGTTGTTGGAGATTGTATCGTACCATTTTTAATAATGCCGTAGTTTCTACTTGTCAAATGTCAAAGAATAAAAGCTTCAAAAGTGACAGCTACAGAAATACCGGGTGATTTAAAATAACACATCCAGTTAAGCTGAAAAGTATACAGATCGGGGTATTCGTGGTTTTCTGTTTACTTCGCAGACAGTTGAGGGTGGATTTTCCCGAACCCGATATATTATGTATCATTCAAGTTTGTAAGTTACTTGAGGACTTCAGAAAGTTGATTTCAACAAACAGACGGACAGGGCTATGTACTTTAATTATAAGAAATTCGAATATAAGCATGGAAAATGTAGTTGGAGATGAATAATTTTTGTAATTCTTCTATGTGTGTTTCACTTGTTCCCTTGCTTAAATATCCATACCTCCCTTCAATGTTCTTCACCAGGAAAGTTGTTTTAAAGTGTTTACTTTTCTGTTTTCACGTAAGTGGTTATAAAACATATTTTGTATGCTTAGGTTTTTTCGCGCTGTGTAGTTTTTCATAGCAGTATTTGTCACAAATTCTTGTGTGCTGATATGTTTTTACTGCATATTTTTATTATGATAAATAAATATTGTAGTAAACTATGTATATAGAAATGAAACGGTAAATAATCAATTGAAATTTTATATTA
This sequence comes from Calliphora vomitoria, assembly GCA_942486065.2. NCBI lineage: Eukaryota > Metazoa > Arthropoda > Insecta > Diptera > Calliphoridae > Calliphora > Calliphora vomitoria. The sequence continues at coordinate 36,510,768 of OW818031.2, read as the reverse complement.
AATATTTTATGATGCTTATTTAAAAGATGAAAATACATATATTTATTTTGTTAAGCTATTTGCGACACCTCTAATTAAAAAGACAAAATCGTTAACAAAAAAATTAAATAAATATAAACATATTTAAATGATTGCACTAACATATAACTATTGACATCTTCTTTTAATTAATTTTAACTTGAAACACTTTGAAGTTTGTCCTTTTAAATCAAACAATTAAGTAGATTTTTCAACTGGAAATTATTAACGATAATTAAAAATAAACCAACTCAAATATTAATTTTATTTTTAAATCTGCATATTTTATTGTATTTAATCATGTCCTTGTTTAAACAATGGAAGAAAAATAAATATCATTATGAATACAAATGTGTGCTTACACTAAACACACACACACACACATAGATTTCTTTTTAGGTATTTTATCAAAGCCATTAGAAAATTTGAATACTTGAGAAATTTAGTTTGAAGTTCTTTTTATATACATATTTTCGTTCTATTTGCTATAAAATGTTCCTTTTAAATTGTTCATAATAATTAAATATTTATTGGGAAATACAAGTATCTTTCTAACTTTTTCAACATATTATTATCGGGGATTCTTAGGCAGTAATTAAAAGTTATACATTTTTTTTTTTTAAATTTTTTGCTTTAAACCAAAAAATATTGTGCTTTTAGCAAAAATTATATGCAATATGATTAGATTTCCTAGTGGTCCTTTATTCGTGGCTCTAACCGCTTTTAAATATGATGTTGATATTTGAAATCTATTGTTACACACATACAGCTAAATACATACACACACTTATGCTTATGTTACATAGAAACATGTAAAACATACATATGGGCATTTCCACAGTCCAGTACGCGACATTCGTACTCCTTTAAAACGATAAAACTAAAGAAATCTTAACAATTTAGTTTTGTTGTTATCATTTCATAATACTACTTTAGTAGCACTATGTTTAGAGATGGGAGGTTTTGTTATTTAGCTGTTTCCAATGTATTAGGAAAAACCAATGGATCTAAAATGCTACAAAAAATAGAACTCGTTTTCGAATGCATGTAGAAGAATAAAAATTCTTCAAATTGGTACATCATTTTAAAGGTACTTTTTTTAAACTAATTTAGAATAATGTGGCTTTCTGTTGATAGTTGTCATGTTGAAATATTTACATTCGGTTTTCTTTTACAACCTTTAGTATTATTTAGTACGCGACATAATTTTCCGCTACTTTTTTAAAAGTTCTAGTCCAAGGATTTCAATAAAAGCTTTGTATTTAAGATTTATTTATTAGTTCGACATTTTTTGTAAATAGTTCTTCACTATCTTCGACTTTAACTCTTCAACTAAGCCTTCTGGAAATTAATGTTTTTTCTATTGAATTATCGAAATATTTGTTATATTTTATATATTTCTTTTAATATTTATACACAGTACCACATTGTTATAAACCTTCATCTTTCGACACACGCTTAACCCATCTAAATATTCATGTTAAAAAAAATTTAAAAAAAAATTATTTTTGATCACTAATTAAAAATACACAATTTAAAAATAAAAATAAAATGTTTGGTGATATTAAATTTCGATCTGAATTAAAATTGTCAGCATCTTGATTATAGCAATCGAGAAGTACTGATAACAAACGATGGTTTACATTCCAGAACGCGACATTTTAACATGAACAAAATCAAAGTAAATAATGCTTCAGCTTAACTTTGTAGGCCTTCTAAATACCTGTTTTCAAATTCAATAAGATCCAATACTCATTCCAGTCTGCCTTATCACAGAATATGTTCTAACAAACTTTTATTTAAAATTAAAACATGATTGGTTTACAATTAATATGTTGTTTCTTTATGGTGTATGACTTAAAAGTACGGAATTTTTTTCCAATTTTTAGCTTTTATTTCAAAACATTTGTACAATTTTGTTTCAAAGTAAAGTGTATCCCTGAGAGAGCGTTCTGTATCGATCGAAACAAATAGTAGTCGGACGGGGCACGGTCTGGACTAAAAAGTGTGTGAGGCATTATAAATACGTTTTAACAGGTATTGCAACATGAGGACGTGCGTTGTCATGATGGAATATTACGGTTTCATGTCTGGCCGCATATACTGTGTCCTTTTTTGGTCAAATGCTTGCTTGAAACGAATGACCGTTTTGCTCCCACAAAACACAGAACGTTACCTTAGCGGAATGGATATTTGGCTTTGGTCGATTCAGCTGGTTGGCCGGGCTTCACGGGTTATTGTAATGGATCCATTCTTCATCGCATGTAATTATTCTGTGCAAAAATGATTATCTTTTATAGCGTTCAAACATCATTTCGGACATGTAAAATCGCCTTTCAAAGTCTCTCAGCTTCAATTCGTATGGTACTCAATTTCCCTGCTTTTTTAGAATCCTGCTGCTCGCAAACGTTTTGAAATTGCTGCTTGAGTAGCTCCCAATGATTTTGCAAGCTCTTGTTGAGTTTTAGAACAATCTTTATGGAATAATGCTTCCAATAGTTTAGCGTCACTTTTTTTCAAATCAAAGAAGTAAAACAAAACTTCCCGCATAAAAATTTGTTATTTTCACTATAATGTTCAATAACTAAGTGAGTTATTAAAAACCTTGTTCAAAAGATACGGCACCTATAGAAAATCCCGTATTTTTAATATATTAAAATTTATATTGCTCTCTTTATTATAAACCGTTACAGAAACCGTTGAAACCAGAAACTCTACAACAAATTAAGTCTTTTCTAAAATTGTTTGTTCTGAAGTTCGTGATTCTCATAAGTCCATTCTTTATGTTTTATGCTGAATTCATAAAGAATATTTCCTCTAATAAATCTCTTTAAAGGCATGAATTATGGTTTCATTTGCAGACCTTGTAATATAAGTTCCTATTTAGACATTATCTGAGGCATTACCGGCCAGGTCTCCTTCAATGGAACCCTTCTAAAATGCATTCTAACAGGGCTCTAACAGAAGCGGGTATGCAAGGCTTTGGCTCCCAATGGGTCCCGTGTAAATTTGAAATGATTTTGCAATGCAGTTGGGTGTCCTTGTGTCTGCAAAACATAGTCTTTAGGAAGGCCTCTTTGCTGCGTGTTTTTCCCGGTGGCTTAGTTTGGTCACTCTTAAATTTTTGTATTCATTTGTGGTTCATAGAAACATTTTTCTAAATGTAATTGTTTACATGTTAGGCCTCACTATTAACATTTTAATTTTCGGTCCCGATGGATCTTTCTGTGGAAATGCCCATAAACATAGTTATGTATATTTATTTTTGCACATGAATATACTAGTATGTACGTATGTCTGTGTGTGTATTAGTGTTACTGTTATCGTCGTCGTCGTCGTCATCATCATTATCGTTATTATTATAACGCTTACTTAAACGTTTTTTGTTTGCATTTAATTTTTATACAAATATTTAGAACAAAAGGGATACAGCAGCAGCAGTAGCAGCACCAGCATTTACTCCACCTCCTTTCCATCATTTGCCAACAAAACATAGAATACATACAGCTACACATACAACATTCAGCTATCCATGTATATATGTAATGATATACTGCTCCATGCAGCTATAAAGGAATGTATGTAACTCAGCAGCAGGGATGGCTTTTGGCTAAAATGAATGAATAAAAAAAAAACACCGTTGTTTGTATAAAGCGTCAGTTTTCCTTTTGTATGAGCGGGTATTGTTTAAATATTGTATTGTGCGTGCTCATGAAATAAATTTATATAGTTTTGGTTGAAAATAGACACAGTTTTTCACATACATATGTACATAATTACAGTTTTACATACAAACATTCCCATTATATCCTTATATATTTACGCACACATATAAATTACAATTTTTAGAGTTTTCTACAATTATAATTTGCAAAAAATTAATGTACACACAAATCTGCTGCAGTGGCTTTAGTTATCTTAAATTCTTAAAATATCACATAAAGTACCAGTAATTTTGGAAGTGATCACATATATGAATTGCCTATGATCCCGTGGAAAGTGACAATTTCCTAGAAAAAAATAACACCAAAACAAGATCCAGAATGTGTAGAGCAATAGACGATGAGATACTTATATATTAAATCACATATATACAATTGAATAATTCTATACCGCTTTTACGGGAGAAATACTTACAGTCTTTTCAATGTATTCCAAAATCTACACAAGATTTAAATTAAATAAAAATCTAGGTTCGTATTATTAGATCCTAGCACATCGTCAAATGTCATCCACAGTTTTGCTATCAAATAATCAACCTTTTATTGACATTTTCCATGACTATTTTACATAAATGTGGCTGAATTTCGTTGATGAAGACTTGAATTTCCTTCCTTAATGCACGGGTGATTGTGGACCTGTTGTCATATCTTTGACTTCAAATAACCACATACAAATATATCCAATGAAATTAAATCAAACGATCTGATCACCGAAACGAGAGAGTACACGAGTAGTATCAATATCATCCAAATTAGGATAAGAACAGGAAAACATCCGAGTTCCCTCGGCCAAAGACTGTCAGCAACTGCTTCAACAGCTTAATTTTCAAAGAAGTACGGTCCAATGATGCTTCCAACCCAAAATCTGCAACAAACACTGACACGTTGCGGATGCATTTGTTACCCAACAACCATATTGTGCTTCGTTGAACCCCAAATGTGACAGTTTTGACATGAATGATGTTTTTCGAACTGTGGCCTTTAAACTTTGGATATCTTTCTCTTTTTATATTCTTCTGATTTTCAAATTCAACATTAAGACAGCTTGTTTTGCTGATATATTTTGTTTTGAATTATTTATAATGTTTTAGCGCTGTTTTTTATTCTGAACAACATTTTTCGATTTCCTGATTTTAACCTAATACAATAGTTAAATCCATTTCATGTTTTGCTCTCAATCTTACGGAAACATTTTTATTATATTCTGACAACATACATCTTCTTTGATTAACCCCTAGAGAAAATATTAATTGAACTTGACAAAAATCAAACAAAAAAAAAAAAAAAAAATACTCAAAAAATTACTCCTACGAGTGTTGTTTTTGTTTTCATAGAGAATTTTATACTAATAATTTCTCACCACTTAGATTTTTGACAACCGAGTTAGGTTTTTGACAGGTCTGATGCAATTTTTCATAAAAATATATTTAATATTAAGAGCATGACTTAAAAATGCTGTATTTTATTTTGTAGTCCTTGGGGGAATGTAAAAGTATGTGACAGAAAGTGATCCTCAGCATATTGGTACACGCAGAAAAAAACTAGAGTTCTGCATGTTTACTGTAACCACTTCAACATTTGTGCATGTTTACTGTGACCATTTCAACATTTTTAAACAATATTATAGTCACAGTAACTATTTATATGATTTTGGTAACAATAATATGGTTAATTTACGATTCACATGATTGTATCAACCATATATATGGTTACAGTAAACAATATATTTGTGACAACCATTTTTATGATGAATAATTTTATCATAATATGTTGTTCTCAGATTATGATAACCATAAGCCGAGAGCAACATAATATGGTAAGTCCTTCATCATATAAATGGTCACAAACATATACTTGTTTACTGTAACCATATATATGGTTGATACAATCATGTGAATCGTAAGTTAACCATATTATGGTTACCACAATCATGTAAATAGTTACTGTAACTATAATATTGTTAAAAAACTTTTAAAAATGTTGAAATGGTTACTGTGAACATGCACAACTATATTCTTTCTCTGCGTGTATACTTTAAGGTGGGTATTTGGACAATATTTTTGCACGCTACAAACATCAGCACTTACCCAATATATCCTCCCCACTATGGTGGTGCAGGGTATAAAAATGTACCTGATCGTTCTTCCGAAACTTTTGAATTAAAAAAGTCCCTCTTTTCCCGGTAAATACAAGTATTTGCGGAATTAAATAAAGTTTGGAGTAAATATCATAAGCTTTTGAAAAACCACAAGAAAATTGAATGAAATTGTTAAAGATCAAACCAATTTTTAATAATACTTTAGTATTACAAGTGATTAAGTATTGGGAACGTTGCAAAAACTCCACTAAACTTAATGTTTTTAACTCCCTTAATAAAACAGCCCGAGAAAGTAACAAAATACTGCAATAATTTTCATGTTGTTGGCAATTTGGGCATTTTAGACAACTCAGTTGTTAAGAAAACTCGAGCACAAAAAAACTTAAGAAAGAATTTCAGCTAAAGAAAAAAAAAGAAATGTTTAAAGTACATTTTTGAACTTTTAGAACGTTATTCAATTTACAAAACAGCGATTGGTGTAATACAAGCGGCAGCACTGCTGTACATACAACTGAGTGTATATTTTTGGGGTTACCAGTTACCACTATTGATAAGTAACTTTACACAACAATTTCGAAATTACATTCGCATAAACAAATCGATTTACTACTGCATGTACAGTGAACAACAAAAGTAATAAGTAATTATGTAGTAACAAGAAGTTATTAACTTTTATTTACATAAATAAAGAAAAAATGTTAAATTTATTTCCAATTTATTTTAAATTTTAGCAATAAATTAATTAAATGAAGCATATTTTTGTTTTGGCCACCACTGTATTTGATTCGTAGTTCTCATTTCTCCTATTCCTCTTTCCGTTTTCAAACATTTTTTTGCCTTTTGCAAATTTGGTATTCTTTTTTTTTTGTTGGGAAAAACAACAAGAGCAACATTTAACTGCTTTTATTACTTCTTTCTGTAGGGGTTGCATGTACAAACATGTTTACTGCATTACATGAATTTCTATTTTCAACGATGCTGCAGTTGTTGCAAGTATGTATTTATGTGCGCATTCGTTGCAATGTGCTTAAGTTTTGTTAATATATTATTTTAAAGCAATAATTTTAAACTGTAACATTGTTCTGCATGATGGTATGGTATGTATGTATAGTGTTTTTGAATTTTTGTGTCTGTATTTCTTGTTTTTTTTTTTTTTGTTACTTATTGCCACAGTACATGTTGCAAACATATTCTCTTTGCCTTTCACTACAATTATTGTGCGGTGAAATTCATTTGTAACTATGTATTATGTGTTTAAGTTTAAGACATCGAAAACAGAAATCGAAAATCATTTATAATTTTAGGGTAGACCGTCAGAGTGGGTTTATTATAAATAAAGAATTTGTGGTAATATTTTCTCCCTTTTAACTATTTAATTAGATAAACCTGTTACTCAGTTAATTTATCATATTTGGAGACCGCTATTTAATAATCATTGAGGACTATTGCTATTTAAGACATATGGCTATTTAATGACCTTTGACCCTTGTCCAAATTAAGCCATTTACATGATGCCTTAGTAATATGACTAACGTATCGTATGCTTAATTTTAAATTATACATATAAGGTCAAGGTTTCATTAATTTCTAACGGGTAGAGAAAAAATTGAAGGTTGTAAATTTTCTTTCTTTCTTAAATTCTGGTTGTAGAAAAAGTACCTTTTACGGAATACCCTATTTATTGTGTTTAATGTTTTATTTGAATGTGTGTAATACATGAACATTCCAATAGTACGAGCATTGCTTCAAATTTCGAAATTTATATGCGGCCAATTAGTAAGGTCAGTGGCATTTAATACCATTTACAGTGGAACATTTCAACAATATGTTATGCAAAACTATATTGAATTTTATTTACTAACTACTTATATATAAAAACTATAATGAATTGCTTATGAAAAAAATCAATTGAAAAACATATGTTCTGTATAAGTTTTCGGACAGAACTTTAAGTGGTACTCTTGAACGCGCTATTTTTACCCTACACCACCATAGTGGCGAGGTTATATTGGGTTTGTGCAGATGTTTGTAACGTGCAAAAATATTTTTCCAACATCCATCTTTAAGTATAGTAATCTGCTCAGGATCATTTTCTGAGTCAATTGAGCGATGTAATCAAACTGCAGGTCGCAATGATAAATCATTAATATTTGGCACATTCTTCTTTATTGACAAGGACGAAGATTATTTAATTTAGATAGAATCGTTGCATTATTTCTTCTAGTCCCCATACAAATGTCCGCCCGAAATAGGACTTTACATTCATCATGTTCATGATGAATCATTATATCATAATATGTTGTACTCAGAGTATGATATCCAAAAACCGAGAACAACACAATATAGTGAAGTATTACATCATAAAAATGGTTGCCACAAACATATACTTAATTACTACAATCACATATATGATTGCAACAATTATGTGAATGGTAACTTAAACATATTATGGTTACCGCAATATTATACATAATTCCATAAACCATAATATTGTTAAAAACTTATTTTCTCTCTGGGTATAGTAAGGAGTGAGATCGAAAATATCTTAACATATATAAATGTTAATAAAAATAAAAGCACTAAACTTGCAGTTTTGATTTTTTTATTTGGTTGTAATTATTATTACAATTTACAAAAAATATTATTTCTATAATTCTGATCACTAGTGACGAATTTATGAACCTTTTTTAGAAACCTTTCCATTTAGGTTTTTATAGTGCTTTCCGTCACTTTGTTCGAACAGGTAGTTTATCTTCGTTTAAAATCTACCACACTTTTGGAAAAATGTTTTGTCCTCTTTAATTCTCTTTTAACAAGAGCCCAATATCTCCCCACTGGACTTAGCTCCAGGAAGTTTGGAGGATTTGCCTTTCTTGGTACCAAATACCACATTATTGTTCTTTTACCATTCAAGAATTTGCTTACCATAGTAATAGGATGCCAAAATCAGGCCATAAATAAGTGGGCACATTAAGAAGTCTTATAAATGGAAACATTCTTTTTTGTAAACATTCCTTGATGTAAATTTCGGTATTTATAGAGCTCTTTGTAACAAATGTTTGGCTTTTTTGACACAACTGCATACTGTTTGTCAAGCCAAGAACTTTTTGGGAAAATTTTCTGTTTTGGAACTTTAACTTTTCTACAACATTCCCTCGAGGATCAGCAACATAAAAATATTGACCCAGAATCTGTGTCTTATGAATGGAAGCATCCTTTGTTGTAAACATTCCTTGATGTAAATTTCGGTATTTATGCCGCAATTGCATATTGCTTGCCTAGCCATGAACTTTTTTGAAAAAATTTCTGTTTTGTCTTTAGCTTTTCTACAACATTCCCTCGAGGATCAGCAACATAAAAATATTGACCCGGATTCTGCGAAAAATGTTCCAGAACATACGTTCCGCAGCAAGTATATATTTTTTTTTATAAAATTTTACTTCAATTTCAGTGCTCTGTCTTTGGCCTCTACATTTTTAGCAGCGTTCCTGTCAGGAACTTTTTGTGCCTTGTATGATTTTAAACCTGCTTTAGCTTTAACTTTTTGTACCAAATAGTCCTAGCACTGAGCTAACCGGGATGCTTTCCTACCGGAGGTGTTGGGAGCTCTTTTGAAAATCCTTTTTTTTATTGGCTTTAAAAACATCATATTTCTACCTGAACCAGGTTTTCTATCAACGGACAAGTTCTCCCGATACTGTTTATTAACATTGGAATCAGTTTGACGGCAGACCTTTGCTTGGCCAACAATAATGCTTGGCCAACTTTTTGTAGGAACAAGTTGGGTTTTGTTGAAAATATTTAATAATTTTATTAGATGTTTTCAATTGAATTTTGTAAAATAACTTACAAAAAAACTGATCAGGGTCGTACTAAAAATACCGGTCTCCTTTATTGACTATGTTATAACCGGCATTGAGCTTAACAACTTTGCTGAACATCACTTTGCGCTATTTGAACATTTAGATGGTCAAAATGCATATAACAATTTGGTTTCTAGCTATTTGGTTTCTAGAAATAGCTAAAAAACGGGAATTTGTATGGTACTTTTTTAAGAAGGGACATAATAATATTTCTTTTTTAAACCCTTCACCTTCGTGAGAAGCGTATATATAATTTTGTCATTCCGTTTGAAATTTCCACAATATAATTTTCCGACCCTATAAAGTATATATATTCTGGATCCTTATAGATAGCGGAGTCGATTATGCCATGTCCGTCTGTCTGTTGAAATCAATTTTCTGAAGACCCCAAATAACTTACAAACTTGATTCATACATCAATGTATCGGGAATTCTCCCTGCTCTCCCGGCCAACATAGTTTTTTGACCTATTTTTGATCTATATCTGGATTACTAAGTCATGAATATAGACAAAATGGATATCTAATAATAGATATTTCAAAGTCCATTGCAACGATAAGGCTATAACAATTTGGACATACAATGGGTCAAAATCGGGAAAAATATTTTTTAACCGGAATTTTTTTTGTCATAATTTTTTTTCACTAGTAAATTTAAAAAAAAAAATTTTAGAAATTAAAAAAAAAAAATTTTAAAAATTAAAAAAAAATATTTCGAAAAAAAATTTTGAAAACAATTTTGAAAAAAAATATTGTAATTTTGAAAACAATTTTGAAAAAAAAAATTAAGTTTGTTTACCTAAAAATATTTAAAATTTTTATTTTAAAGTATAATTTGGTGAAGGGTATATAAGATTTAGTACAGCCGAATATAGCTTTCTTACTTGTTTAAGTTTTGAATCTAGAGAACTGTTTTTTGTGTTTTTAAATGTTTACTTGCACTCTCAATCCACTGTACAACATTTGAGCTTGTTACAAGAACATTGCAGCCATTTTGTTGCTGCTGTATTACCAAGTCATCATTTATAACAACAGCAATATACAGTAATTAGAACTGTCAATTGGAAATAAGTTACTGAAAGTCAATACCAATTACTAGCAAAAGAAAATTAATTTTTAAATTCGTTTCATTAAAAGCAAAACAAAACTTTCTTTTCTCTTATAACTGCAATAGAAATTGATAAATCAGGAAAAAAATGAAAAAGTATGGATGTTTTCAGATTATTACTTGTAATAATATAAAGGAAATAACAATATTAAAAAAAGTTTTTTTAAATACAGAACTTATTAAAAATACTTAAATATGTTTTTATAGCCGCCATCAATAGAGATGGAGGGTAAACTGATTTTGTCATTCCGTTTGTAACATATCGAAATATTAGTCGTAAAAGCAAAAAGTATATATATCCTGGGTCCTTATATGATGCTAAGGCGATCTAGCTATGTCCGTACGTCTGTCTGTCTGTTGAAAACACGATAGGGCCCAAATGAAAGGAGCTTGCTGGCTGACATTTTTCACAAATACTCTCTGTTGATAAAGTTTGTTTGGTATTGCAAATGGGTAATATCGGTTAATGATTTCAGTCCTCCCGGAATAGTGTTGATTATACGGCAACCCTGATAAATTTTTGCACAAGTTAGTTATAAGCACTTTGAAATTATACTGTAAAGTATGGCGAAAATGGGGCAACATGGGGCAAAATCTCAAATTTCATTAATAGAAATTTTCTTTGCATTTCAACATTGATATATGAGATAAATCACAATGAAAAATTCCCAGATATTCTCGGTACACAAGTATTCAAGGGTAGATATAATTCGACACAGCTGCTTAATATTTCCTTATTTACTTACATTACTTATTTTAGTTTAGTTTTTCGTTAAAAGTTCACTTATTTTCTTATTTTCCATTACCTTTGTAATTATTTCGTTAGTTTCAATTATTTTATTACAATTGAAACTTAATTAGTACCTTGTAACAAATCTTGTAACATTTAATATACTTTTTTTTGTGCTATATCAATGGATAAAATTAATAAAAAAAGCAAATGAACAAAGAAAGTCTAAAATGTATTATTTCATAGTTTTTTGTATAGCCAAAGTAAATCCTTAACAAAACAAGAAATTCAAACTATACTGCTAAACTGCACTGAACACGGGAAGTGTAATTAATGCATTTGGCCTTAAGATATTTTTTTTTGAAAAGTGCAAAAGAATAAAAGAAAAGTAAAATATGTACTTAAGTAGTTCAATGTTTAAAACATGCGCCAGAAATTTGTAATCTTAATTTGACTGGGAAAAAGGAATTTAGTTAATTTGTAAGAAGGGGGGAGGAAGGATTTTTTATAAACTCTTTTTTTATATTTGATTTATACATATTCCAAAATGAAGAAGGGTATGTTTGAAAAGGTTACACAAGTATGTAAGTTTTAAATTATATAAGAAATTGTAAGAAAGTTCTATCTTAATGATATTAAATAGTTTTCAAGCAAATACATATTTGCAGTCAGTAACTCACAAATCAATATAGATTAAAAATTTTTTCGAATTAGGAGATTTTCATTTGATTATTTTTATACCCTTAACTATGAGTGGCAAAGATATATAAAAGTTTGTCATTCCGTTTGTAATTTTTAAATTTTTCATTTGTGACCACTTATAGATAGTGGAGTCGACATAGCCATGCCCGTATTTCCGTCTGTATGTTGAAATCAACTTTCCGTAGCCCCCAAATAACTTACATGAATGATTCATATATCAATATATCCACTATTGACCGGTTCGGTTGCTGTTCAAAATCGATATCTAGATTACTAAGTCATTAATAAAGATAATATGGATATCTAATGATAGATATTTCAAAAAAACTTTGCAACGACGCAAACTCTGTAACTTTTGAACGGATAGAGAATTTGTCTGCAGTTTTAATTTCATTAAAATCGGTTCAGCAGAAATTTAAGGTTAAAGTTGAACTTTTAATTTTTGTATAAAATGCGAATTTTTTGAATCAGTTTACTTATCAAAACCGTTATCAGCAGATAAAAAAACATTTTAATAAATCCCTGGATAATTTTGAGAACAGGTTCCCACTTTATCATTTGTATAACAGGTTCCACGAAAACCGGTTTTTAAAGAACCGGTTCCACTAGAATCGGTTGTTTTTGGAAAAAAGTTTATTTTGTTTTTTATTTCAATAACATTAAAAACAAACATTTTTATTTATACAAAAATTTGTTAATGTTTATTTTATTTTTTACTTAAGTAAGATTAAAAGAAAAGAATAACTATTATTCATTCGGTTAGAAAATAGCCTGCAAATATTCCATATTTAGTTCTAAATTATTTCCATGGATATTTGGTTGTATATATTTGTGCAGTTTCCTTCGTATAATTATCAAATTTTCTAGCATCAATTTGTTCCTTGAAATAAGAAATAAGATTTATATCAACACCTGTTATTTTAGATGCTCTTTCGGGGTCTGAAAAGAATCTTCTTGATGTGTTCCCATCATTCGTATTATTTTTGAGAAATTCGTCCTGAACATGTTTCTTTTTTTAACTTTTTAACTCCTTATTGGTGTTGTTGTTTCTTATTGATCCTGTAGGTTCAAAATCCAAATCATAACTGATTTTTAGTATGTGTTCCATGACTCGTATTCTTGTATGTAGCGGTGATAATCCAAATTCATATTCATCAGTATTATCTAAGGATTCTTCCGCCACTTGGTTTAAGTGGCTTGATGTGGTTTGACATATAATGCAGTTGGAGGAAGCCTTTGTGTCAGTGAATGGCTGTAGTGTTGCAATTTGGGCTCTAATATCATTGACTTATTTTTTAATGACTTCATGAGTTTCCTTTTTAAATTCAAATTTAATTGATCCGCAGTATTTTGTAGAAGATAGTGTTTGATTTTTCCAAATATCCTTTGCTCCGAGTCTTCCAAATTTTTTATCAATCGCAATGGTACGAATGACACCCTAAACATATCTGTGTCTGAAGTATTTTCACATACATATTGCTTGTATTGTTATTGTCCTGAGGAACCATCACATCCCCATTTGCAAAAGAGAGTTAACTTGAAGTTTCCATATATCTTCAAATCATTTCCTTGAAATGACAGTAGTAAGCGCTGAGCTGTATGATTAAGTAGATCTTGATGTAGTACCTCTGCCGAAATCGATGTGATTGTAATAGTGTCCACTGGTGGCAAACAATCCTTCTTAGCAGCAGTTATATGATGATATGATGGATAGAGATTTGAGTTGATTATATTGCTATTTTGTTAACATCAGATCCAAAAATAATGCTAATGTTTCTTCATTTGAGAACTGTTTTTCATCGCTTGGCGTTGGAATACTTTTAAGAATCCGTTTTGTTCTCACTGGTCTAGCGTTAACAAGTTTTTGAATGTAGTCGACTTTTGTGATCGAAATTGATATATTTCTTGTATATTTTCACATCCGATTTCTTCATTAATATCCTTAAGTTTCCGCCTTTTAGATCTTTCGCTACAGTTGTTGACTGATTTTGGTGGTCTGCTTTCTGTTTGTACTTTCTGAAGATACCTGTAACGAGTTTTCAAACATCGTTGTTTGCTCCATCTAGTTTTCTGTATCGCTTTGTTAAGTTTTTGACTAAATCCGTAATTTAATTTTTCAAGTCCAATTTTATTTCGGTACTGCATGGATACAAATTTGCTTTTTTTTAACTCAACTTAGCTTTTGGTTTTTAAAATACTCTTCGGATAATTCTTTATAGATGAAGCTCTCCTTGTTTTATAAAGATTTTAAAATTTTATTGTTATTGCTAAGACTGAGTTTATATTCGAATACCGCTGGCTTTTATCCTATTCTTACATTACGTTATACTATGTCCTAGGTAGCATAAATAAGTTCAATAAAAAGTGATAAAAACTAAAAATGCCCAAAAATAGGTAAAATACGCACAAAAAATTAGTATTAATAAAAAAAGTAATAAAACAATAATTATATAATATACTAAAGATACCTATCACAATTTATAATTGCTTGGTGTATTTATATTTGTGTCATATGAACAGGTAAAATAAAAAAGTGGCATTAACATTTTTGAAATCGGAGTTAACAAAAAGTTGGACTTTTGGCCGATTAAATTAGAATCTGAGCCAGCGTGCGCTGACAATGGGTCAAAATCGGGAAAAATTGTTTTTAACCCGATTTTTTTCACCAATAAATTTAAAAAATTTAAAAAAATATTTTTGGCATAACATTTTTTTTCACAAAAAAAAAAAAAATTGTATTTTTTGATGGTGGGTTTTTTTCGGTGGTATAATCAGAGATTTATATACGAAATTGGACAACTAATTACAAAGATATACATTTTGTATGTGTTGTTATAATTGGGAAAATTTGTAGAAAATCTCTTTGTTCAAGGACAAGGATTCTTAGGAAAATATATTAAAATTAGGGTACATAAGCATTTCTATTAGACCAATATTGTAAAAATTGGATACTATTGAAATTGAGCAATTTTTCACCACTCTCATACACAACTTTAACTTTGAAACTCGATAAAACACAAACCAAAGCGTATTTACAATTTTATAGCAACTTTAAATTTTGTATAACTATAAAGAACCTGTTTATCAAGTTTCAACAAATTTGGAACGGCTAAGGTCCGATGCCAAGTCGAAAAATGTTCTTTCCTCCTGTTTATGTTTTCATATAAATTTCGTAGAAATAGATTATAGGTAACGTTATTTATTAATTAATTTTTTAATATACACAGGTAATTATCTTTCAATTTCTTCATAACTCACGGCTCTCTTTTTAAATTTCCCCTATTAATTTTCCTCGCACACATGAGTCTGTTTAACAGTATGACTGTGTATAAACAAATAAATTCTTTTAATTCAATAAATACAAATATTATTTGCATGTGAATTAGACTAGCTCGGCTTTAATACAAAAAAAAAAAACCTTCGTTTTTGCCGCCATTATAAAAATGTTGTGCTTTGACTGTACATTAGTTACACCACAAAACAAAGTTCCAGGAATTTTCGAAATACATACATTTCACTCAGATCAATTTGAAATTTATACAAGTTAATGCTTATATACAATTCACCATTAGTGCTAAGGTTACATTTAGTAAGTTTGTCATTCTGTTTGTAATTTATGTTTGCGATCCCATAAAGTGGATATTAAGTTGTCGCTTATTTTGTACTTTTTCGACGCTCCCAAGGTCTAAAATTGTTCTCAATCATCTTAAAACCACAATTTCAAAAGTTTTCTAAACGGAATTTAAACAAAATTTAATTTGAAAGTAAATTTTATATTAGGCTTAAGTTTATTTATTATAATTAATCTGTTATAAATTAAAACAAATTAAAAAATTGTGTTCGATTCTAATAAATATAAAATGAGGACTAAAAATGCAGATTTTAACGTTTGTACCGAATATTTCGGAGGAGAATTTAGCGGAAATTTAGCGTTTGATCACAAATTTGTTGAATTTATTTCTGAAAAATTTTTTTTAGCTTCTTTCTAATATTTAATTTCAGATTGTTTCTTTGGGTTACAAATTTACGTATTCATAGTTTTAAATTTCTAGGACAATTATATGGGATCAAAACTGTCCAATACAGAAAAGTTTAACCTCTTTTCTTTACATATTTTTGCCTAATGACGTAATTCGGAAAGACAATTGGTCAATTTCAAGGAAATATTTGTAACCCGAATTTGTATATTTAGACATGTGCATGGAAAATATGCATGTCTCATGATAACACAACTTAGAAAATTGGAATAGTCTAATTTTTTCAAAAAAAAAATTTTTAAATTTTTTTAAATTGTGTCATTACCTTAAAATATACTTTGATGAAGGATATATAAAAACATTTTGTAGATGTATTTATTTTTCGACAATCACATGTGGGTTCTCCGAACAGCAAATGAGGCAATTTTGATTCAAGGTGAACATTTTCGTGAGCCGATCTAATGTCGATGTACATTTATAATCCATTTATAACCAACACATATGCAGCCACACATACATGTTTACCCTTTTTTTTTGGCAATCATACAATTATCATTGTTGTAGTTATTGTTATAATTGTTTTTAGTGTTGTTGCTGCTACTGCTTTTCAGCCTGAGACATTTATGTAAGTATTTTACAGTTTACGGATCCAAATAATGAATAAATACGAATTATGTATCTGTATCTGTGGGTATGTAAATATTTATTTTAATGTCTTTATATGTGTTCGTGCCATTCGTAGTTTTCTGTTGTTGTTGTTTTTACTCTCTAAATCTCTTGTTTTTGTCGTTCGAGACAACAAATATTAAAACAGAAAATTGAAAAAATAAACAATTGTTATAGCAAGAAAATCAAAAAAACAAGAAGAGCCTTATATTCGGCTAGGCCGAATCTTGTATACCCACCACCATTATGTGAGAATATAAAATTTGTGCAAAACATGTGCAATTTCATAACGATATTAATTATTATAAGACAATTATGGATCTTCAAGTAATCTTCTGATTGGGACCATGTATGGGAACTAGGGATAAATGTTGCCCGATTTTCGCCATATTTTACAGTTTTATTTTTGAGAACTTAAAACTAATTTGTGCTAAATTTTATCAGGATTGCCGCATAATCAACATATTTATGTATGCTCAAACAGTATTCCGGGGAGAAATTTGTATGGGTGCTACGTGAAATCATGTAACGATATTGTATATTTTTAATTTTTAATGAATATGTTGATGTGTTACAAATGGAATGACAAAATTAGTATACCCCCCATCGTTTTTGATGGTGGGTATAAAAACACAAGAGAAATATTTGCAAATAAATTTTGAAACTTCTGTTACATTGTGTACATACATTATGTTAAAACTCTGATATTTACATGTGAAGGCAGAGTTTTGAAAGTATGTATATAAATATCTCAACAAAAAACTTGGTAAAGAAGTGTAATTACGGATTAACATAATTTTCAATTACTACTACATACCATCTGAATTACTTAGAAGTAGTTAAATTATAATCTAATATATTAGTACATATTTATTAGACATTTACGCCTTAATTATAAAATGTCGCCGCCTTAAACTTCAGTATATATGAGAAGTATGAAACCAGCAGCCATCTGATACATTCGTACCAGTAATTCTGCCATAAATATGCGTAACTTTTTAAATTTTTAGCTTTTGTTTTGAAATATTTGTTCAATGTAAATTTATTCAAAGTATTTGCCATTGTTAGCTATGACGTTTTCGCATCCTTCTGGCAACATATGGATTCCGAGCCAAACGAAGTGCTCATCTTTTGAGGCCAAGAACGAATTAAGGACGGTGCAAGTTGTGTACTAAGGAGTGAGATCATAAAATTCTAAACACACGTTTTTCATTAAAACTTTTAACTCAAGTATTATATGATTTTTGATCAAGTTACCTTTGTAAAACATGTCAGTTATTATGTTAAATGTCAATTATGTTCATTTGTTGTTAATCTGATTAAAATGAGTGACCAGAAAAAGTGCTACAAAAAGTTGGCCAAGCATTCAAAGGTCTGCCTACAACCTGTTTCCAATGTTATTAAACAGTACCGGGAGAACTTGTCCGTTGATATAAAACCTGGTTCAGGTAAAAGGAGTGGTCCATATGATGTTTCTAAAGCCAAAAAAATAGAAAGCGTTTTCAAAAGAGCTCCCAACACATCCGGTAGGAAAGCAGCCCGTTTAGCTCAGTGCTCGGACTATTTGGTACGAAAAGTTAAAGCTAATGCAGGTTTAAAAACATAAAAGGCTCAAAAAGTTCCTGATGCTCGAGGGAATGTTGTAGAAAAGTTAAGGACCCTAAAGCAGAAAATTTTCCCAAAAAGTTCTTGGCATGGCAAGCAATATGCAGTTGGTGCGAAAGAAGCCAAACATTTGTTACAACGGGCTCTTTAAATGCCGAAATTTACATCAAGGAATGTTTACAAAGGAGGATTCTTCCATTCATAAGACTTCTTAATGTGTCCACATACTTTTGGCCTGATTTGGCAGCCTGCACTATGGAAGCAAGGTAGCGAGTGGTACAAGAACAATAATGTGGTATTTGTACCAAGAGAGGCAAATCCTCCAAACTGCTCGGAGCTAAGGCCAGTGGAGAGATATTGGGCTCTTGTTAAAAGAGTATTGAAGAGCACAAAAAATGGACACCTTTGTATGTATGGTAGATTTTAAACGGAGATAGACTACCTGTTCGAGCAAAGTGACAGAAAGCACTATAAAAACGTTAATGGAAGGGTTTCCGAAAATGGTTCAAAATTTCATCAGTAGTGATTAGAACTATAAAAATATTTATTTTTTTTTGTAAATAAAAAAAAAATTAAAACTGTAAGTTTAGTGGTTTCGCTTTTATTAACATATGTACGTTAAAAATTTTTCTATCTCAGTCCTTATATGGGAAGTATGAAACCAGCTGTCATCTGATTGATACATTCGTACCAGTAATTTGGTCATAAAGAACTGCTCATCTTTTGAGCCAAGAACGAATATAGTCTGCACTATAAGGCGGGTGAGGCAAAACTTCCCAACCACTTCTTTCTAAATACTTTTTAACTTGTATTGCAACATGTGGCCTACCGTTGTCATTACTATTTCATGTTTGGCCGCATATTCTGGTCGATTTCTGGCCAATGCTCGCTTTAAACGAATCAGTTGTGTTTGGTACAGGGACCGTTTTGGTCCCAATAAATACAAAGCATTGCCTTAGCGCCATGGATATTTGACGTTGGTGTCGATTCGGCATTCAAGCAGCATTTTAGACATACAAAATCAGCTTTCAAGGTCTCACAGTTTCAATTCGTATGGTACCCAATTTCCCTACTTTTGGATGAATCCTGCTGCTTGCAAACATTTTGAATTGCTGATTGAGTAGCTCCCAATGATTTTGCATGCTCTTGTTGAGTAATGCCTCCATTTTTGGGGAAAAAATGTCGGTGAGAAACTATTTTTCGTTAACAAATTTTTGGTTAAAAATATTTCAAAATATCGAGGTAACTCTGCTTTTTTGCTTATGTTAGCCATTTGTGGGCGGATTTTAAATAGCAACCGATGTAGGACTATACACGATATATTGATGTGTCAGTCATGTTTGTAAGTATTTTGGAGGCTCCGAAATGTTGATTTCAACAGATAGACGGACATATCAACTTCACTATCTATAACGATCCATAAGCTATATACTTTATGGGTCGCGAATGAAAACTGTAGAGGGTGTGGCAGGTTACACTCTTACTTGCTTTATTTTATATAAAATGAATTAACTCCTTTCTCTCACTGACTACATGTAATTAAATACATTCTTGTTGTAGTTTTGTTATTTTTTTCGTGTTCGTGTTTATGGCAAATTGTTGGCACAACAAAAACGTGAACTTGGCAACACTTAAGTAACTTTCGGTACCAAAACAGTTAAAACAGAAAACAGGGATTTATTTTTTTTTTACCAATAAAAGGAATTTAAATTGAATTATACAAACAAATTTTTAGTATATTTCGATGGAAGTGTTGAAATAAAATCAAAAAAACTAGACAGATGCCAAAATAAAACTGAAAAATAAAAAGAATTTGCAATCAAAACAAACATCCATTTTATGGCTTAAAAATAAACTGTTTAAATCTTTGGATATGGTAAATTAAATTTAGCAAAATGAAATACTTAAATCTTGAAAAACATATGTGTGGTAGGAAAAAAGTTAGTTTATTTATAACAATATTTACATTGTAATTTTTAAGTATTTTTTTTGTTAAAGTTTGGTGTTACTCTGGCATTCAAATATATATATATAAATTTCTGTCATTGTTAAGTAATTTGTTCAGCTTATTTTCCAAAAGGGTATTTTCTCTGCCATTTTAATTGGGGTCATTTGAAGTATTCCTAGTGTCATCTACACTCTTGATTCTTTAACAATAATACGGTTTTATCTTAATACTATTTTTTTTTTATTTTTATAAAATCATCACTTCAATTTAAAATAAAATTGTTTTCAATTTTTCTTACACCTACACTGATACACACTAGTCTCAGTTGAAACACACATATATTAGACTGGCTCTTCTCTGAACAAAATAGCATTGCGTATTTGGTCATCTTCACAAGTTAAAGTTTGGTATTTTAGGATGAAGGATTATTTTGTTTTACCCAGGTTATATTTATCATAGTCTGAGAACAACATATTATGATATAATAATATTTTGCAATAATACATAATGTGGATCGTAACCATAATATTGTTACGTTTTTACCTTTTAAAAACGGTCGGTTTTTTAAGTTAAATAAACCGTATTCTTTTAATTGAAAATAAAAGCGATCAGTAGTTTAAAAAATTTAATAACTCTTTATTTATTTAAACTAACACAACAATTAATGCACTCACTTTCTTTTAATACACACACTTCATAATGTACAAGAATACACTGATAATACAGTTGATGTTAGTTCTAACTATGATAAACTGACTTATCTACAACTGGCTGTTACTATTTATATACACAGTGCCACCTTCTATTAGTTTCATGAATTGTCTAACGGGCAAAAATGTTCTATTTCCAGAGCTATAATGTCAATGTTAGCAGCTTTAACAGTTAATGTTAATGTCATAATTATAGACAATGTTATGGGTAGAAGTTTGATGGGTAGAAGTTTCTACTGATGGAAATGTTTATAAGCATGATGAATGTTGCAAGCATGTTAATGTAATTTCGTAACAATGTTGTGGTTACCGGAATCATATAAATAAATACACCGACCATAATATTGTTAAACGGAACTTGTAATAATGTTGATTTGATTGCGGTCATCATTTACAGCATTATTTTGTATCAGCTTGTATGCTTTAAAAAACCATTAGTAAGATCAGTGGCCAAACTATCGCATTCGTAATTGAGTAAAATTGATCATAATTTTCGTTGCATTTTGAAATCATTTTCATTAATAGTCTGTTGGAAGTTAACGTTCAGCGCCTTCATTTGGCAAGAAATGCAATGACATGATAAGAGGTTTAATATCAGTTAGTAGTTTAGGATCTGTGGACCACATATATAAAACTTTTTGTTTTAATATTTGAGGATTCATTTTCACAATTTAAAAGCATATTTTAACCCATAGCAAGGAATTACCAACAGGACAATGCCCAAATCACACTGTTGGAGCTGTGGATTCTTGAGCAATATGTGGAACTTTTGAAAGAACTCAATTTCACTAAATTTTATACGATGGCTTTACCGCTCAATGGCTAATCGAATTTTGAAGTAATTCCTAGAGTTCGGCAGAATTGGAATTCGAATTATGCCAAAAATCGTAGGTTCGGCAAGTATAAGGGAAAAATTGGGTCAAATAAAGATTGTGGAATTTTAAAAGAGAAACTAATTTTGAATATCGTCATACAAATCTGACGACTTATATTGTATTAAATACAATAACGAAAACATCCTTAAAAATTGTGACATCAAAAAACGTTTCTGTTCAAAATTCAAAGTGAAATGGAGTGTTCAAAAAAAACCAATTAAAATGTTTCTATTACAATTTTCCCAGACCCTTATGGTGTATCAGGCCACTTCAATAAGAAATGTAGAGAAAAGCTAACATATTTTAAGAAATATTCAATAACAGAGCTACATATATTCGACTGTGCCGAATCTTGTATACCCTTCACCAAATTATATTTTAAAATTAAAATTTTTAAATATTTTTAGGTAAACAAAGGTTAAAAAATTGTTTTTGTAATCTATTAGCGAACAAGATTATATGAAGAAAATTTTTTTTTTTTTTAAATTATTTGTGAAAAAAATTTTGTAAAAAAAAATATATTTTTTGGTCCGACTTACATTGTCCTTATATACGCCGTTGCAAAGGTCTTTGAAATATCTATTATTGGATATCCACATTGTCTATATTAATGACTTAGTAATCCAGATATAAATCCAAAATAGGTCAAACATAAAGGTTGTCCTGGTTTTTTCCTTATATCTTAGCCATTTGTGGGCTGATTGTGTCGATCTTAAATGGTAACCGAGTCGGAAGATTTCCCTATGTATTGATGTATGAATCATGTATGCAAGTTATTTGGAGGATACGGAAAGTTGATTTCAACTATTTTGGGAAAAACAATTTTTTTTTCCATATTTTGGCGAATAAGCCGCCCAATTTCTTTTAAATAAATCCTGTTCAGAATATTATTGTCCAGATACTGTAAAATATACCCCAAATCTGACAATGTTGAAGCTTAAACCGTGAAGGTCAAGGATAAAATTTTACAATATTTGGAAAGATAGCGACATATTATATATTTGTGGGTCGACTGTTATGAAACTTGAGAAAAAATATACCTTAAACTCCAACATTTACAATAATAGTGCTAAAATCGAAATTAATTTTTAAAGCATCTGGGCCTAATTAACCAAAAACTTCATATTTTTTAACTACAGGTACCAAGTTTATATTGTCTATAGGACATAAACATCTTAATGTTCATATATGACCCCATTTATTGGACAAAAACAAAATATACATATCTCTAGGATAGGCGCGAATCCAGGTCAACCATTTGGGGACGGGGAAATCAAAATTTGTTCTACATTTTTCTTCTTTTTTTATATGAAAACTTTTCGGTGTTGGGGGGGAATTCCTTTTTCACCCCCTCTGGATCCGCGCCTGCTGTAGGACGTATTGTGCTTTCAACAAGTAGATGGACAGACGGACATACATAGTTAAATCTTCTTGGAATTTCAGAAGGACCCTGAAAAATAAAGGGTTTCCCAAAATTATGCAAGATTTTTGTTTCCTTTAGATTGTTGGCTTTTCATTATGAAATTGCACATCGGGCAAATGGCCTCCATTTCGTTGAATTTCCTCCGTGAAAGCAGGGAATTTTGTGTTCTTGTTGGTATATACCATTGACTCGATCAAGGGGGTCCACCCTGTTGACCCAAACAAAGGAAATATAACATATAGTAACTGAAGTAATAAGAAGACATTTTTTGTGTTCTAGCTAAAAATTTGTTCAGTAACTTAGTTTTAGTAACTTATTTCTGTGAGCCGGTCTAATGCCGGGAATCTCAACAAATGGCTGGATAATGCTTTTTTTTGTAGGTTGTAGTGGTAGTAAACAATAAAAAAAAAATCTCCTTCAGTATCTAGTAAAACATTAACCTGATTATTTTGCTACCAGTTCAAAGTAACGAGCGAGAACAACAACAATAACAGTATTAACTACAACAGCTACAAAACAAAAATGGTACAACAAGAAATGTATTGTCAATACAACAACAGTTGTATTATCAATATGTATGAATATATGTATGTGGGTCTGGGTACCGAAAATATATACATAATGTATGTGTATACACATATGTGTGAATGTGGGTGGTTAAGGAGAGAATTTATTTTAGTAAAGAATGTTGTTGTTGTTGCTGTTGTCATCGTTGATGTTATTGACAGATATGGCAGGCATACAACCATACAACAACCAAAAACAATAATCTACACACTCTCTTACACATCCATAAATACTAGGCGAACTTTATGGAGACACACAGTGGAGCCGATTGACAAAAAAATATATAATCTTACTAAAGGTCTTATCTGCTCAAAACTAGCAATATCATTTAAAAAGGAGTTAAGATTTTGAAATATTATTAGTGTATGTTTAAAAATGCGGGATTTACAATAAGTAGATGGGGTATTTTTTTAACGCGGTTTTTGTTTTTAAGATAAGATAATGCTCTGTATTTGGTGGGAGCAAAAAAGTCCTAATTATTATGAGCTGCTAAAATCTAGCCAGATCATTACAGGGAACCTTTACCAAACGCATCGGATTCGTTTATAGTGAGCATTGACCGAAAAATGCCCAGAATATTCGGCCAGACTTCAAACCATAATACCAGTTAAAAACTATTTAGAAAGAAGTGGTGCATACCTTGCCCCGCCCGACTACTTTTTGTTTCGATTGATGCAGAATGCTCTCTCTGGGATACGCTTCACTTTGGAACAGAGTATCGCATATTGACTTTATACGTTGTTGGCCTGAAAAGCTCATAGCTTACTTAGAATAAACATATATTGTAAGTACAAATGTTTCAAAATAACAGCGAAACATTTTAACAAAACCCCCATTTTTAAGTCATACACCCAATACTTTTCTAATAAATTGTTCGAATAATAGTGTTATTATTCGATTCAAAAAGTATAGAAGCTTTATGTATTGGTATTTATTTAACCAGCTCTACTGTGGCTCATTATAATCCACACCTACACTGATATTACATATAAAAAGCGCAGTAAAAGCTGCAAAAAAATGGGGTTAAAGAAATAAAATTAGTTTATTAAAAGTTAGCACGTGTATTTCATATTCCTATAAATGAAAACTTTTTAATTTTTTAAAGAATGCTTAAAACTGAAGAAATCTCCTACCATTTGTAAACGCCACTGCTGCAATTCATACTCATCCACACACACATAAACAATGTTAAAAAAAAAATGGTTGAAATTGTCATTGTATGGATTTTTTGTCATTATGGCTGTAGTTGTTGTTGTTTTTGCTGTTGTCATAAATCATTTTGTTAAAAACAAATGTTACAAAATGTTGTACTATGCGTTCTATTTTCTTTTTTTTTGTTGTTGTTGCTGCTCTCCGTTGTTGTTCATGTTTTTGTGCCGGATTTTTCGCTGTTGTTGTTGTTGCTGTTGTTCGAGGGCGGAAGTTAAACAGCTTGTACAACTAAACTTATCAATACACAATCAAATGATCAATAAATTGTACAACATGATTTATATAATCGAATATTAAAACTTAAACGAACGAACAAAAAAGTATACTACATATAAAACAAGAAATAAAAGTGCTACAAAAAATAGAACTTTGGTAAATATACTCGTATATATGAATGTATGTGTGTAAATTTAGAGAGAAAACTAATTTAGAAGTGTTTTATTATTTGTAGTTGGAATTTTTTTGTTGTACTTCTTTCGTGTAAGATAAAATGCCCATTTCCTTTTGTTAACAGTATGATAATTTGTTTCCTTTTAAAGTTGTTTTTTCTAATTATATTGCTTTACCCACACCTTCGCATGAGAGTTCCAAATAACAACATGTTAGTTAGGTTTTGTATGAAACAAATGTAAAAAATCAAAACTGACTTAATAATTTTCAATAAAATGTATTTATCCCTTTATGCCCCCTTTTTATGATGATAAGATATTTTAATAAAATTAAAAAGCTGGGTCATGAACTACTCAGCCATGCCTATGTTCCGCACTGAGTCACTTGGCAAGTGCTTTATTTCGCTGTAGCTTAGTGTATGTAATTAATTAATGTTAAAAGTTTATCAGAAGTAGTAAATACTAATGATACAGTGCCAATACAGTGCCAATACAGCGCCTGGTATTGGCAAAATCAGTAACAATATGCTTATGGAGCTATTCCGGATAGCAATAGAAATAATTTTTTCTATTTTTAATGCTATATTACGCCTTGAATATTATTCTCCAGAAGGGAAGGTTTCACTGGTTACCATGATACCTAATCCGGGAAAAGATCACACAAAACTAGAATCATATATACCCATCTCATAACTCATAGTTGGTTGGATTACGTGGTAGTTCCCTGCGTGCAAACAATCAAGTAGCGTCGAAGAGACTCCGTTTTGACAAGACCACAGCACTCGTTAGATGTAATGACGTTTACATCGTACTTAATGTATATAAAATGTATGTAAAAAGTCGAGTTTACTAGACCAAACCTGTAGCTGTGAGATATCTCAGTAGGTCATTGAGTTTAGACCCGGCTACCTCACCAAGGTTAGTCAATATATAGTTGTATATGAATTTATGTCTCTTGACACTTAGGGCTGGGCATTCGCAGAGAAGGTGGAAAATCGTTTCCCCTTTTTCCCTATCATTACAGCTGCGACAATGGTGGTTAAAAGGGAGTCAAAGGCGATTTGCATGCTTGCCTAACGTCCAGTGCCCCGTTAATACTGCCAGCAAGCTTGATATATCTATTCCGGGTTATCAGATGCATAGTACGTTTTTCGGTAAAAGATGGACACATCAACTTGGCTACCCTACATGTGTTTAAATTACGCCATCTTTTCTCAGTCGTTGTAAGACGTTGTATCCAATGTTAATTGAAAACAATTGTATTCCGAATCATCAATTTGGATTTAGAAGAAAACACAGTACTATCGAACAAACTCATAGGCCCGTTTTCTCAATGTATCGACAAACTGTCTGTTACTAAATGTCGACATAAATTTATAAGGCCGATAAACTGTCCGTTAACAATTTTGGCTTTCTCAATATACCGACAAAAAACATTATTTTCTGTTGGCAATACCTCTCAAAATAGACGTGAAAGGTGGGAACCCTGCCTTCAAGTGACAACATGTTTACATAAATCAGATGTTTAATGTGGCCAACGACAGCCGGAATCTTTTGAAAAATGCATTATCCTCCATGTCTGCCAAGTAGTTAGGGCTGGCATGATAAACTCTTTCAGCATTCACTTGGAACTCATGTTATTTGAGTTCGTGCTCCATCAAATTAATGTTATTAAACTTTTTTTTATAAAATCTATTTAATTTCGTTTACAAAAACACATAAAAACTATGAACAGCAGTCAGCTGTTATTTATTTATCTGTACGATAAATAAATAATTGGCAGATGAGGTCGGGTTAGCTTTGCGATAGAATAGAAGCAAATGAGACATTGAGAAAACCAAATTTCTTTAATCTGCAGTTTTTCGTTGGGAAAAAAGATAATCACCTAATGAGAAAACGGCCCATAGACTTGTAAATGTTGTAAGAAAAGCGTTTGAGGGAAATAAATATTGTTCTGCTCTTTTCATCGACATTTCTAAAGCGTTTGATAAAGTATGGCATAATGGTTTACTATACAAATTGAGTCAAAATTTACCCGCAAACACACATAAGCTATTGAAAAGCTATTTAACTGGTCGAACATTTAAGCTTAAAGAAGAAGACTTTTTAAGTTCTCCGCAACCCATTGAAGCTGGAGTCCCTCAAGGCAATATCCCGGGGCCCTTTTTATACTTGATATATACGTGTGATGCGTTACTTATACATCAACATTTGCTGATGATGCTGCTGTTCTAAGCATTCACGAAAACCCTCAAGAATGATCTCGTTACTTACAACATCCCATTTTGATAAAACAATGTTGAACGCTATATCCATCCATGGTGATTTGGCAAAACAAACTGAATATTAAATGACAGCCAATTCTACGGTTGTAGCTTCTACAATATGGCCTCTAACAACTGTCAAATTTCAGAAGTCCCTATTGAAAGACCCCTTATTTAAAAACCAAACTCTCCGTTTCCAATAGTATTAATTAGCAGTATTTTTTTTTATTAACATGCATGTCTATGAGTACCGCATTTTGAATTGGATATTTATAAACAAAGTATATTATTGCTATTTATATTATTCTGCATATTTTTGGCCACTATAATTATACATCTGTATGTTCTATTATGATAACAATTTCCACATAGTTGAAATAGTTGCTCAAACAACAAAGTGAGAGGGGGGGGGGGGGGTTATACGAAAGTTGCACAGTCATAATTAGATGATGATGACCTTAATTACCCTTTAATGACTGCCTTATTTATTTCCCTTCATGCTCGCACAAAAAATTTTTATGACTCGGTATGAAAATAATATAATTTTTTGTTTTCTTAATGTTGCCTTCCTACCGAAAAACCGACACCAAAATAAAGTAAGTAGTAGCAGTAGCAGTAGAAAAGAAATGGAATGGAATGTCAGTTTTGTTATTAAGAAAACTTTTAAAGTTAATTAGCCATGGCTTATAAATGCGAATGCGTGTAAGAGTGTCTGGCATGATAATGAAACCCTTTTTCGCTAATTTCACTAGAAACTCTAAAGTAACAAGTTACTTAAGTTTCTTTATGGCCATTTAAAGAAAATTTGAATTTTAATCTTAGTAGTTTGGCATAGAAGGAGTTGAGGAGATTTATGAAGACTTATGAAAACAATTAAAGACATTTGTTAACTGTTATGGATATTAGAAGGGAAAATTTAAACTTTATTATAAATTGTCATATCGAGTTAAAAATTGAGTAAAAACAAGTTTCGTATAATAATATTTAACAGTGATACTTCCGAAAATCACTTTAACGCTTTATTTTTTTCTAAATTGTTTTCCTTATTTTCTCCCTTTGTATGCATTAAAAGCATTTCAGTTAGGTATTCTGCATAAATATCTTTTCTTTAAGACGGCTGTCTGTCTGTGGAAAATTTATTAATCTCTTAAGTTTTTTTGTCTGGCATTAGTGGCGATAATGCCAATAACTTGTCAAATACTTGTACTCAAACATGATGCAAATATATGCAGGTACTTCTACATAACAGACGCATTAGACTGCTTCAAAATTTCCCACTAAGTAGATTTTTTATATTTATTATAAAAACAAGTTCAATTGAAATTGTGTGAGCATTAAGGAGTGCGTCGATAAAATAAGGAGTGAGATTGAAAAAATATTAATATACATATATGTTAATAAAAAAAACCACTAAAACACAGTTTTGATTTTGATCAGGCCAAAAATAAGTGGACACATTAAGAAGTCTTATGAAAGGAAGCATCCTCTTTTGTAAACATTCCTTTATGTAAATTTCGGTATTTATAGAGCCCTTTGTAACAAATGTTTGTCTTTTTTGCGCAACTGCATATTGCTTCCCATACGAAGAACTTTTTGCAAAAATGTTCTGCTTTTGGCTCTTTAACTTTTCTTCAAAATTCTCTCGAGCATCAGCAACATACAAATATTGAGCCGGAAGCTGAGCAAAATGTTCCAGAACATACGTTTCGTCATCCATTATGCAGCAAGTATAGTTTTTTTTTTTTATAAAAATTGACTTCAATTTCCGTGCTCATCTTTGGCATCAAAATTTTTAGCAGAGTTTCTGTCAGGAACTTTTTGAGCCTTGTATGTTTTTAAACCTGCATTGACTTTAACTTTTTGTACCAAATAGTCCGAGTACTGGGCTAACCGGACTGCTTTCCTACCGGATGTGTTGGGAGCTCTTTTGAAAGTGATTTATATTTATTGGCTTTAGAGACATATGTGGATCATTTCTTCTATATGAACCAGGTTTCATATCAACGGACAAGTTATCCAGATACTGTTTAAAAACATTGGAATGAGTTTTTGTAGGAGCACTTCTACGCACTTTTTTCTCATCACTCGTTTTAATCAAATGAACAGAATTGACATTAAACATAACTGACAACCTTGTTAAAAAAAACAAATAATACTTGGTTTAAATGTTTTAAGGAAAAACGTGTGTCAAGGTTTTTTCGATGTCACTCCTTATGTAAAATAAAATTAAAAGTTGTTGTATTAGAGGCGGAACTTTGAAAATCATGGTTCTATTCGACAAACACTCATGCATTATGGTGCTCATAATCGTCTATCAAAGCGATTAAATCGAGAAACTATGGATCGTTTTCGCAATACGTACTTTTAACGATAATACGCATCCCGAAAGATGTTGTACAGTGCACATAGAACAAGCGAGTGGTGGTGTGCGGCATAGTGTTGATGATTATCCAAATATGTCAATTTGTCATTGTGCTCAACAATTAAATTTGTGTCCACTCACTTTATGGACAATTTTGCGTAAGGATTTTGGTTTGCGAGCTCACAAGATTCAACTCGTACAGCAATTGAAGCCTCACGATCATTGTTGGTGCCGTACATTTGGCAAATGAATTTTGATGTAAATTTATATTTTCATGAACTGGGTTGTAATCAGAGAACTGCTCCGATCAATTTTCACTTTGGCGTCGGCTTCAAATAAACTGACAGCCTGCTAAAATAAAAATGACTAACATTTAAACAGATAAATTTCGAAAATTTAATGAAATTATTAAAAAAAAAAAAACATTTAACCGGTTTAAGCTGAAATATTTTAAGCGTATTTATTGAATTTAGTCGTTTTTGATTGTAATACATTAAAATAGCCAGGAATTATAAAGAAATTTACAAACTTAAGAACTGATTTCGTAACCTGATTTGTTAAAGATCTTGTCAATCAGTAAAATATACAATTCCTATTAGCGATATAAGGACTGATATCGAAAAAATTTTAACACACGTTTTTCATTAAAACTTTTAACCCAAGTATTATTTGATTTCTTTTTATCAAGTTACCTTTGTAAAACATGTCAGTTATAATGTTTAATGTATGTTATGTTCATTTGTTGTTAATCTGATTAAAATGAGTGACGAGAAAAATTGCGTACTAAAATTATTAAATATTTTCAACAAAACCCAACTTGGTACTACAAAAAGTTGGCCAAACAATCAAAGGTCTTCCATCAAACTGTTTCCAATGTTATTAGACAGTATTGGGAGAACTTGTCCGTTGATAGAAAACCTGGTTCAGGTAAAAGGAATGGTCCACGTAATGTTTCTAAAGCCAATAAATAGAAAGCATTTTCAAAATAGCTCCCAACTTATCCGGTAGGAAAGCAGCCTGCTTAGCTCTGTACTCGGAATAATTGGTATAAAAAGTTAAAGCCAATGCAGGTTTAAAAACATACAAGGCTCAAAAACTTCCTAACAGGAACTCTTCTAAAAATTTAGAGGCCAAAGCCAGAGAACGGAAATTGAAGTCAAATTTTATACAAAAAAAATACCTGCTGCATAATAAATGACGAAACGTAGGTATGGACAATTTTCTGCAGCTTCCGGGTCAATGTTTGTATGTTGCTGATGCTCAAGGGAATATTGTAGAAAAGTTTAGGACCCAAAAGCAGAAAATTTTCCCAAAAAGTTCTTGGCATGACAAGCAATATGCAGTTGCGTCAAAAGAAGCAAAAATTTGTTACAAAGGTCTCTATAAATACCGAATTTTACATCAAGGAATGTTTACAAAAGAGAATGCTTCCATTCATAAGACTTCTTAAGGAGTCCGCTTATTTTTGGCCTGATTTGGCATTTTGGCACTATGGTAAACAAGGTCTTGATTGGTACAAGAACAATAATGTGTTATTTGTACCAAGAGAGGCAAAGCCTCCTAACTGTCTGGAGCGAAGACCAGTGGAGAGATATAGAGATCTTGTTAAAAGAGAATTGAAGAGCACAAAAAAGGTGTCCAAAAAGGTGTCCTGTTCGAACAAAGTGACAGAAAGCTCAATAAAAAAACTTAATGGAAGGCTTTCCGGAAAAGGTTCATAAATTGATTTGAACTAAAAAAATTATGGTTTTTGTAAATTGTAATAAAAATTTCAATCAAATAAAAAAAAAAAATCTAAACTGAAAGTTTAGTGGTTTCATTCTTATTAACATATGTGTATGTTAAGGTTTTTTCGATCTCAGTCTTTATATCAAAATTTACAAACTGATTTTTTTCGTATCAGTCTAATATGACTTACACAGTGTGATTGTATTGGCATTTATCTTGTATTTACAGTGTATATCGTGTTTTGTAAAGATAAATTGTAATCCTTTTTTCTGCACTAAATTCTTCTTGAGCTACATATTTGCAGTTGTATGTATGTGTATGTACTTTTATAGAACATTTGTTTGTATGTGGCTGTGTTAGTTTGTATAAGTAACAGTGAAGAATTCGTTGCCCCTTTCAATTTGTATAGAGTTTTCTACTGTATACAACAGAGTACAAGTTAATACTCCTACATGTGATGTGTTATTAGTATATTTTTCTGTACACTTTAGTACACTGTCATGTATAATGCACTTAGAAAAACGTATCTTATATATTTTTTGTTATTCAAAAAAAAAATTATGCTTTAAAATTTACTAACACCAACATAAACAGTTGCAGATAAATACATATTTATCCACATACTTATGCTTATTTATTTATACATATATACGAGGGTTGTATTAGGGAATTTTTAGATAAACCTTTGATATACATTAGAGTGTACCGTAGGACAACAATTTGTAGGAATACCACTCGAACTATGCGTAGTGATGAGCTGAATACAGGAACAACATAAAATTCCCTAACAACGATTAATACACATTTATTGAGTGGTATTGCCATAAAATACGATCCTGGGTACAGTGATCGGCACTCATAGCCATTAGGTAACGAACACGATCGGTTATGCACCTGTAAACAACACGAATGTTAACGAAGTTCATACTAAATATCAAATTAGAAACAAACATTACAATAAATAGCTTGCCAGATGTGTGATGTTCCCTTTTTGCCGACCACTGATATAAGTATATAGATATCCAAGCAGTTCTAGATGACTGTCCAGAACTAGTGATTTTACCAATCATTTAGGGTGACAACTAGTTACATAAATAGCTACGTGAATAATTATACGTGAGTGTCCTAAGCAGGGTGTTAATTGACCCTACATAGATTAGAAATATACTGTATAATAGCTGGTCCGAAGTAGTTAACGCATTGAATTCACTTATCGGTTACATAAAGTCAGCTACCTGTCTAGCTACCCAACTGGTTACTTGATCATATAGCTGGTTATTTTAACATGTATGTGTCAGTTAAAAATACGTCACATAGACAGTCCAATAACCGATTGCTTGTATACAAACCTTCCTACGTCAACTCTCCAATAGATTACTTCTGGTGGGCAAAATAACTTCTTTCTAAAGAATAGTGCAAAAATAGTGACTACCTTCTAGATTACTTAGAGACACTTAAGTGACGATTAATTTCATTTAAAGGTTACATGGGATGTCAGTCTACTTAAAGAAAACGAAAATATACTGTATTAGAACTATATCAACACAATTTGTATAAAAACTATACGAATTATTCAAAAAACTTTAAAGTAACTACCCTCTAGATTACTTAGAGACACTTAAATGACAATTGACTTCACTCTAGATTACCTGTGATGTGTAAAGTAACCAGTCATTCTATCTGTACTACAAAGAGCTTATACGTGTTAAATGAAGCAACATATATCAATTGGAGTTAGCCCAGTGATCAGACATGAGTGACAGTATACATTGACTACTTGTTTAACTGCCAAAATATTACGTGTTATTCTCTATTTAAAATTCGGTTAGCCAACCATTTTTTAAACTATTGGATACATTATCATCCAACCCTCTTATGTCTACAACACCACATGTTACAATCTCAATGTGATACTTAACTTTATATTTTACTTTTGTGTGATATTTTTCCCATTTTAGTTCACCAAAAATATTTACTATTTATATTTTAAGTGAATAATGCACGTTTTCGCAAACACTTCATACTCCACATCAACATGATGCAACAATTTTTGTTATTTTTTTTTCTTCTAAATTTTCAAAAGAAACAAATCATACATTCACAGAAGAGCAGAAGAAAAAAATGAAAATGTTTGTGTTAAACTACGTTTTTTTCTACATGTTTTATTAAAGATTATTCTTCTTTTACTTATATTTTTGTAGAGTGTCAAAAGCTTTTAAATTTTTTCTTCTTATTACTTTTTTTTTATTTGTTGGAAAAACTAACGTTTGCATTTGTTGTATTGTAAAGAAAATGTATCATTGCATATAGCTATAAAGAAAGTATCAGGGTTTATTTGGATGCATACATCACGTATGCAAGTTATTTTGGAATTATAAAGAAATTTAATATGTTTGTTACAAAAAATATTATTATATATTTCTACAGAATACTTGTACTTAACAGACATATTAGACAACTTCAAAATCTCCCTGTTGAATTAGATCCTGATGCTGAAACACTGACAGACAATTTATTTAAAAAATTTGTAAGAAAATCACTCAGTTTTCGTATACATAATTTTTTGGTGATTTTCATATAAAAATTAAAAAAAATGTTGATGATTAAGGAGTAGTAAGTCGCTAAAAAAGTAACATGTAAATAATTGAATAATATATAACTGAAGTAAGTGAGAATTAAAACCACAATTACTTATTATTGCCAGTTTTAACAGATTTATAAACTTTAAACTTTACAACTTATAGAACTTCCGATAGGGATAACTGTAAAACTAGCTGTCATACTAACGAAGTGTGTTCAGAAAATCACCATACAAAGACTTACACCAGAACAACGTTTACGAATCGTGAAATTTTTTTTCCAAAAAACGATTTGTCATTTAGAAGCCAACATTCCACGCAATATCTTTAAATTATACGTCATCGTAATGTCTGGCTAGACCAATTCTTTTAACTCCGTGTCAAATGTCAAATTTGTGATTTTTCATGGAAAAATATCATAATTTATTGGTGTATTTGTATATTTGAGAAAGATATTTATTTTTCAGAAATTGGATAGAAATAAAGGATGTTCCAACATTTATGCGAGATTTGAATTAAATAGAAAACACGTGTTACCTTATTTTTTTGTAGATATTTTTAAGTAGGGTAGAAGGGGGATCATTCGCCATAGGGGCACAACTGCCAACATCGAATAACTTAAAAACCGAGTAATCGATTTTGTTACATTATCAAGTTATGTTTTTCGATTGTTTACCATCCATAAAAGTTGGAAAGTTTAATTTTACATATGACGTGAGGCAGACGTGATTAATTGTTTCTCAATAAGCTGTAAAAATATATTTCATCGTGTAAATTGTTTGTGCCAAATTATTTAGTTTTTGTGATACAAAAAAGATAATAGTGAACAATATGTGACAATAGTCTTTTCGATCATTTAATTCGAAGCAAGAAAAAAATGTATATTAAATCTGAAAACTCCTCCTGGGGCACATTCGCCAGATACAATAATCCCTGTGATGTAGACTAAAATGTTGATAAAATATAGAAAAAATCAGCCATAATTTGTTTAATTGTTATGTGAATTAAACAATAATGGTCTAATTCATAATAAAATCTTATTGTAGATTTAAAGGACAAATTTGTTAACAAACACTTTAGCTTTATAAACCTTTAATTGAAGTATTGTATTCATAAACGTTTGTTAAAGGCACAATAACTAATATACTGTTTTTTGTCTAAGCTGGCAATGCTTCTCTGTTATTTTTGGAATTTTTTCTTATTAACGACTTATAAAGCTGTTTTAAGTTATTATGAATTAGACCGTAAATATCTAGTTTATTATACTTTGTTTTGTGAATTAAGGTATAAAACAGTAAAATACGTTTACATTTTTGGAGTTTTTGGATTTTTTTGTTTTATTTTACATATGACAAATCTGCCCCATCCCATTGTCGTTTCGCCGTTTTTGGTCATTCTAGAAATGTTAAAAAAATATGTACATTAAGATTAGATAGGCAAGATTGAAATGAATAAAACTAAATCCAACATATCTAAGTATCCGAAGCAAGAAAAAAATTAAGAATATGTATTGTGGTTTTAATTTAAGATCGCCTCAAAAAAAAAAAAAAAAAAAAAAAGTAGCGTATGGTCCCCCTTCTACCCTACTATCTAAATATAAAATTTCTTGATATTCGGATAAGAAATTAATTTTTTGTGATTTGTTTAAAATTATGTATGTCCGAGATGAGGAAGTCAACATCAAAGGAATGAGGTCGAAAAATTTTTAACATACATAAATGATAATTTGTTAATCTTTTTATTTGATTGAAGTTATTACTACAATTTACAAAAAAAAATTATAGTTATAATCACTAGTGATGAATTTTCGAACCTTTAAGGTTTTTATAGTGCTTTCTGTCACTTTGTTCTTACATCTCCGTTTAAGATCTACCA
This sequence comes from Calliphora vomitoria, assembly GCA_942486065.2. Classification (NCBI taxonomy): domain Eukaryota; kingdom Metazoa; phylum Arthropoda; class Insecta; order Diptera; family Calliphoridae; genus Calliphora; species Calliphora vomitoria. The sequence continues at coordinate 36,474,348 of OW818031.2, read as the reverse complement.
CACTTTTGGACACCTTTTTTGTGCTGAATATCTCTCCACTGATCTTAGCTGCCTGGAGTTTAGAGGATTGGCCTCTCCTAGTACAAATACCACATTATTGTTCTTTTACCACTCAAGACCTTGCTTACAATAGTGACGGATGCCAAAATCAGGCCAAAAATAAGTGGACACATCAAGAAGTCTTATGAATGGAAGCATCCTCTTTTGTAAACATTCCTTGATGTAAATTTCGATATTTATAGAGCCCTTTGTAACAAATATTGAGCTTTTTTTGCCACAACTGCATATTGCCTGCCATGCCAAGAACTTTCTGGGAAAATTTTCTGCTTTTGGGTCCTAAACTTTTCTTCAACATTTCCTCAAACATCAGGAACATAAAAATATTGACCCGGAATCTGCGAAAAATTGTTCATACGTACGTTTCGTCATCCATTATGCAGCAGGTATATTTTTTGTATTAAATTTGACTTCAATTTCCGTGCTCTGTCTTTGGCCTCTAAATATTTAGCAGAGTTCATGTCAGGAACTTTTTGAGCATTGGCTTTAACTTTTCGTACCAAATAGTCCGAGTACTGTGCTAACCGGACTGCTTTCTATTTACCATTCTTTCTACTGAACCAGATTTTCTATCAACGGACAAGACCTCCCAATACTGTTTAATGTCATTGGAATCAGTTTGACGGCAGACTTTTGATTACGCACTTTTTTCTCGTCACTGATTTTAATCAGATTAAGAACAAATGAACGTAATTGACATTAAACATAATAACTTGACCAAAAAATTCTACTTGGGATAAAAGTTTTAGTGAAAAACGTGTGTTTCGATCTCAGTCCTTACTTGATTTTGATGTTCAATAATCCATTCAACGAACTCTATTCGCTGAGCATGGTCATTAAACCTGGTTGTTGTGTTAATTGAACTTTGTAAGCATGGAGACGCATATATTCAGTTAGTATACGCGGTAAGATCTTCTGCAAATTTGCAATTCCTGTCCACGATGCCAAATTGATATATACAAATTTCTAAATCAATTTGTGACAAACTAAATATTATACCATTTGTAACCCTTAAATATTAAAAATTTGGAAAACTAGCAAACATATTTTTTCTACACGGAGAAAACTGATTAGTGATAGTAACCACTTTTGTTGCCAATCGAATGATTCTATCTTAATAACCGAATTTTACAGTTGTTTTAGAACGGGTAACAATGGTTTGGTTGCACCAACCGAAATTCTTCTTTATCAACTGACTTTCCGCTGATAGAACCCAAAAGTTCTATGTGTGCAACCGAATCATTCAATTGGCAACAAATTACGTTGCTACTACGAATCTGTTTTATCCAGTTCATTGTATTAAAGAGAGGAGATTATAAGAATCGACATAGTCGAATTTAACAATTTGTCTTGTTAACTCTGTAAAAGTTCGAATTTCCAAAGACCATTTCTTCCATATAGACGGGTACGTATTATTCTTTGACACAAAATTAAAATTTAAATAATAATCATACGCCACCGGTTGCTTTTTTAAGATTATTTATGTACATAAGACGGGCTCGAACTCCATACAAATATATTATTAAAACAATTGAGAAATCTTACAAAATTTGACTCGTAAACCCATTGTGTTCTTAAAAATATTCAGAATAATTTAGATTGTATGGGGGTTAAAACTAAATAAGGATTTTTCTTAACTATATTTCGTGAAATAATTAGTTTATGGTTATAAGAATATTTGAAACTGATATAACTATTATATTTTAATTTTCAAAAGAACAGTTTTTAGCGAGCAGGTCTACAATTGCTAAAAATATAATTGCAAAGTTCGAAACTAAGGACTGAGATCGAAGAAACCTTTACAGAGGTTTTTTTATTAAAACATTGAACCCAAGTATTGTTTGATTTTTTTTGATCAAGTTACCTTTGAAAAGTATGTCAGTTATTATGTTTAATGTCAATTATGTTCATTTGTTGTTAATCTGATTAAAATGAGTGACGAGAAAAAAGTGCGTACTAAAATTATGAAATATGTTCAACAAAACCCAACTTAGTCCTACAAAATGTTGGCCAATCAATCAAAGGTCTGCCGTCAAACTGTTTCCAATGTTATTAAACAGTATCGGGAGAACTTGTCCGTTGATAGAAAACCTGGTTCAGGTAGAAGGAATGGTTAACATGATGCTTCTAAAGCCAATAAATAGAAAGGATTTTCAAAAGAGCTCACAGCACATCCGGTAGGAAAGCAGTTCGGTTAGCTCAGTACTCGGACTATTTGGTACGAAAAGTTAAAGCCAATGCTGGTTTAAAAACATACAAGGCCAACGATAAAGCAAGTAAATTGAAGTAAAATTTTATATAAAAAATATACCTGCTGCTTAATGGATGACGAAACGTATGTTTAGGAAATTTTTTCGCAGCTTCCGGGTCAATATTTTTATGTTGCTGATGCTCGAGGGATTGTTGTAGAAAAGATTAGGACCCAAAAGCAGAAAATTTTCTTAAAAAGTTCTTGGTATTTCAAGCAATATGCAATTGCGACAAAAGAAGCCAAACATATGTTACAAAGGGCTCAATAAATACTTTACATCAAGGAATGTTTACAAAAAAGGATGCTTCCATTCATAAGACTTCTTGTCCACTTATTTTTGGCCTGATTTGGCATGTTGTCACTATGATAGGCAATGTCTTGAGTGGTACAAGAACAATAATGTGGTATTTGTACCAGGGGAAGCCAATCCTCCATACTGCCTGGAGTTAAGGCCAGTGGAGAGATATTGGGCTGGTGTTAAAAGATAATTGTAAAGCACAAAAAGGCGTCCAATAGTGTGGTAGATATCAAACAGAGATGTACTACCTGTTCGAACAAAGTGACAGAAAGCTCTATAAAAACCTTAATGGAAGGGTTTCTGAAAAGGTTCATAAATTCATCACTATTGATTAGAACTACAAAAATATAATTTTTTGTAAGTTGTAATAATAATTTCAATCAAATAAAATCAAAACTGTAGGTTTAGTGGTTTCTTTTTTATTAACATTTATGTATGTTAAGATTTTTCGATCTCACTCCTTAATTGCAAAGTTCCAAACTATGCATAAATCATTTTAATAATGTAATGCTTGGGAACTCTTTATAAAAACAATATTTAGATACCCACCATCAAAAAATATTGTGGGGTTATATTGACTTTGTCATACCGTTTGTAACACATCTAAATTTTTTTGGACCTTATGAAATTCTAAGACGATCTAGCTATGTCCTTCTGTCTGTCTGTTGAAAACAAGATAGGGCCCAACGAAAGGAGCTAGCTGGCTGAATACAAATTGAGCAGTCACAAATGTGTTGATTACACGGCAATCCTGATAAGATTTTGCACAAATTATTTATACAGTATAGTGTGGTGAAACTGGGGCAACATTTGTTCCGAGTCTCCATATAAGGTCCGCTACAGAAAATGACTTAAATACTCATAATTGTCTTATAATAATTAAAAAAGTGATCAAATTGGATATAAACAGGTTTCATATGAACCTAAATAAGTATTTCTATTAACTTTTGTTACTTATTTTATTGACACATATTTATGGTGGGTATACAAGATTCGGCACAGCCGAATATAACACTCTTGTTATTTATAAATATATTTACAGAAATATATTCTTTTTTATTACAAATAACCTGATGATCCCTTAACACACTATTTAACTGAAAAAAAAGAAGTTTATACATATTTACATTTACCGGGTTTATCTACAATATTATTTACAATCCCTAGTGTTTTTTATTGTTCAGCAAAAATAAATTACATATTTTTAATCTGACCGCTTAAATACATATAAATATTTGCTGGGATTTATTTTATTTATTAACTAATCACTGATTTGTGTATATAAAACTGTGTGTGTAAATATATTTGCAGGTTTTACAAAAAAAAAAGAAAAAAAATATGTAAAAACATAAATATGTATCTATTTACTAAAGCATTTATTGATTTATAAATTTTGTATTTTTTTTGCTTTCAGGTAATTAAAAATATTTTGTTAATAATTGAAACTTGCGAAGGAATGTAAGTAAATATTGTGAATTTAATTTCTGTAAACACTAAAAATAATTGATGGTGTATCCATAAAGTTAGGTAATATTTTTTTTTAATTCAGTAACTATTCTAAAAATAAATTTGAATTGAAAATAACCTATACTTTTCGAAAAATTAACCTTTGCGTTTTAAAATCCATATTGAGCTAGGGGCTGTCAAACTTGACCTACCAACTCAAGTGCAAAGATTTGATAATTTTACAGATTTTTATCGTATTGTAATCAACTGAGTGTACCTATTTAATGGAGATGGATGGATATGTTTAGTACATCAGTTAATTTTTATATTAGCCGCTCATAAGAACTTAAAGACAATAGATTTCAGGTTTTTAGGAAGTTGCCCAATACAGGTTTAAAAAGGTTTAACGTCAATAAGTCAGTGACTTTTTAAATTTCACGTCTTTTAAATGAAAGGAGCAGCAGGGATCTGCCAGTTGACTGCTGTAAAAATGAGAACAAGCTGCGTCTTTTAGTTTGTGTTTGACAGCCATTGATAGATGACTACCACGTGAGGAGAAAATGGAAAAAAGTGAATTTCATGTCCTCAACCATCTTGATAAATACTATGTGAACTCTGCACCATCAATTTCAATGGTAAAAAGTGGTCTATTTGGGGGGGGTTACTCTACATTGCGATGCGAAAGAACATTCTGTACGCTCATGATATGGTGTTGGCCGATCGGCGAGAGTTTGTGAAAGCCATCACTTGGGTATGAGAAAGCTTTCCGCAATATGTTATTTTTTTCTCAAGCTTCAATCAAAAATATATGACATTTCGCTATCTTTTCATTAGAAAAACCAAATATTGAAAAATTTGACCTTCACGATTTAAGGTTTAACGTTTTCCGATTTTTGTAAAACATTCGGAGTATATTTAAAATTATCTGGACTATTATATTCTGAATAGGTTTTACTTAAACTTCATAACAGAAAGGAAATTGGGCTCATTCGCTAAAATATTGCCAACAAAATTAGTTTTTCTCGAAAACAGCAATATTTAAATCGCAGGTACGGAAAAACTGTAGGAGGTATTGACATACTTCTTTCTTATTTTTATTCTCTATTATATTCTCAATAAATTCTAATATGATTATCAAAAAATTCTGAAATTTATTTAACAAAATTTTTAAAAATTTTAAAATAGATTTGTTTCCTACATTGGGAATTTTTAGTAACTTTAACATTTGTTTAACCAATTTTTGTATTTTATATCTCATTAGAACGATAATTTCCTACACATTCCGATAATTTTACATTAAATTACATAAGTAGTTATTTAATGACAAACTTTTTACAAAACCTAAAAAAAAATTGCATTTTCCCCCTTGCAAATGCACCTAAAAACTTCAGCGTCGTTGCTCCAGCATTTAATTAATTATTGGGTTGATTTAATGAAAAAAACGACAGCAATTGGGCAAGAAAATGAAAATGACGATGAAATCATCTCACAAACAAATACTTATTTTGATGACCACGATAAATCTTATTTTTTGGAAGGGATACAAAAATTGGAGAAACTTTGGACAAAGTGTATATCCAAAAACCTGTGTGATTCATTCAAAAGTTCAGAGAAATTGTAATTGTGCGAATCCGGTATTCGAAATACACTACAGTTTAAAACTCCTGCGTTTGTCCAAAGGTCGGCTATATATCATAAGTAATCTTAAGAATAAATCCAACCCATACCTGAGTAAGGAACTATTCAATCTCTAGAAACCTTTCAGTATCGCAGTATTAACAAAGTTATTAAGAATATTTGAGTTTTTTTATACTAACAATCGATTTGTGGTATAAAGTATGAGTGATCACACATTGAGCTTATTTTCCCCAAAATGATATTTGAGTTTTTTATGCTAATCACAGTTCGAGCTTATTTTCTTTAGAATCGGAGTATTAACAAAGCCATTAACGATTCAAGATATTTGAGTTTTTTTTTATACTTAAAATCGATTTTTGGTATTAAATATGATTGATCACAGATTGAGCATATTTTCTTAAAAATCTAACTATTTATGAAGTTATTAACAATTAAAATATTTGCCTTTTTTTTTGTTACCAAAAATCGATTTTTGGTATAAAATACTAAAATTCGATTTTTGATATAAAATATGAGTGGTCACAGATTGAGGTTATTTTCCTTAAAATCGAAGTACTTACGAAGATATAAACGATTTAAGATATTTCAGTTTTTTATACTAAAATTCGATTTTTGATATAAAATATCAGTGATCACAGTTTGAGCTAATTTTCTCTAGAATCGCAGTATTAACAAAGTTATTAACGATTTAAGATATTTGAGTTTGTTATACTTAAATTCGATTTTTGGTATAAAATGTGAGTGATCACAGATTGAGCATATTTTCCTTAAAATCGAAGTATTTAGACTATATTTAAGATATTTTAGTTTTTTTTATTAAAAAACTATTTTTGGTATAAAATACAAGTGATCACAGTTTGAGCTTATTTTCTCTTGAATCGCAGTATTTACGAAGATATAAACGATTTAAGATATTTCAGTTTTTTTATACTAGAAATAGATTTTTGGTATAAAATATGAGTGATCACATATTGAGGTTATTTTCCAAGTTTAGAATAAAAACAACGATTTTTGGTAAAAAATACAAGTGATCACATATAAAACTTATTTTCCTTAAAATCGCAGTATTTACAAAGTTATTGACGATTTTAAATATTTGAGATTTTTGTACTAAAATTAGATTTTTGATATAAAATATGAGTGATCACAGTTTGAGTTTATTTTCTCTAGAATCGCAGTATTGACAAAGTTATTATCGATTTAAGATATTTGAGGTTTATATACTAAAAATCGATTTTTGGTATAAAATATAAGTGTTCAAAGATTGAGTATATTTTCACTAAAATCGAAAAAATGCGATTAGAAATTTATATCTATGATTATTGGTTTAAAATATACATGTCGTAGTAAAAAAGTACTAAAGGTTCGAATTTCAAAAAAAAAAAAAAAACCAAACAACTTCTGCTATTTTAGATATAAGATTTCCCATGTTACTCGTATTTATCACCAAAACCTTAAAATTTACAAAAATTCCTTTTTAGTGGAACTACATAAGAAAAGGGTTGGTTGGGCTGAGCTCCGTAACGTTACTCTTTTATATATAAAGATAGCACAGTGGTTTAAAAACGTTTTTTTTGGAAATAATTCGGGAACTATTGGAGATATTGTTATAAAATTTCACATGGTTGGAGCTGAGGTGTTTTCGAGTTGATTTACAATTGTTAAGCTTCCTAGCGATAATGGGGGCAAGTGCGTGGTCCCTCAAAGTTTGTCAGCTCGGGTCTCAAAATTTAAAAAAAAAAAATAGCTAAAAATTCATGATCCGATTGATCTGAAACTTAATATATAAGAGAAGATCTGCAAAAAATACGCTTACATGTGTAGGTTATCTCCATTAGTTGAAGAGATATTTAGGTTTACTGATTTATTTTTTGTTAATTTTGCGCGTTCTTGTTTTTTTTTTTTTTAGATATGGCTGGCCTACGGATGGTCAGAATTTATTTTTAAAATATCAGCTATATTGGCGATAAAATTCTAAATAACAGTTACCTCGTCCCTTTAAAAAGCTACACGCATCCAAATTTGGAACATGTGAAAAGGACCGTATTTTATAGAAAAAATATATAGAAAAAAATGTTCTTCGGGACTATATAAAATTTGTATATGATCCGGAAACAGAACTTAATGCAAAAGCGTGCAAAGTAAAATTTGGTTCATTTAAGCGGATGTAACACCCCCAGATCTATCCAAAATTGATCAATTAAAAACAAATTCGGTTTGAGTAAAAAATTCTAAAAAGGCAAAGCAGCGATCCTCAAAACGCTCTACATTTGTATAACCCAATATGTTTCTTAAATACTAACAAAGTTTTTTTTACTATCAACTTCAACGTCACAGTATGCACTTTTCTAAAAAGCTCAGTTTTGGAACACATTTTCCCCGTTTAAGGAATCATAAATGGTCCTTAGGCGATTTTTTTTTTTTTTAATTCAGAACGGAGGTGATCAACTTTGAGGGCCCATGCATTGCCCCCCATTAGCACTAGGAAGCTTAACATATGGTTAACATATGCTACTCGAAAATACCTCAGCTCCAACCATTTCGTAACAATATCTCCAATAGTTCCTGAGATACCTAATTATTTCCAAAAAAAGAAAAAAAACTTTTTAAACCACTGTGGATAGATAAATAGGTACTATTAGTATGATTCAGTTTTGAGAAGTTAAGTAAAATGTGACAAAAAATGGTTATCAAGCCGATATGTAAAAGCTGCGATTTCTCGAAATTGGATTATATGATTTTTCTGTAATTCCCTTTGCATCCTCATTAAACTAACTGTAAATATGAAAATACAAATAAGTTAAATGTCCGGAAAACTTTTTCACAAAATTTTAATTTTTGTAAACTATCGTATAGATTTTTCCTACAACTATAAATTGTTGATCATTAAAATCTATTTCAGGGTAAATTTGAATAATATTTAAAAATCATAGCCCTTTATTCCCCTACTAAACTGCTGCGTATATTTACGGGTATTTTCAAATGTTATATTTTATTTTAAGAGTTATTATTCATGGCTCTCTTTTCATAACAAATAAACCAAACAATTGCCACTCTTAAATTTATCTAATAGATTAAATATTACATACTATTCAATACATATACTTAATAATGTAATTGTATTTAAATTTCATTATTGTAGTTACAGCAAGTTACATTCATTTACATCTTACACATGTGGATAATTTTTTTTAACATTTTTTTTTGTTTTAACTGTTTCCGGCTTTTACAAAACAAACTGAGAGTATAGTAGAAGAGAGAAAGAGAGTATCTAAAGAAGAAATGGTAAAACGTAATGCATATAAGTAAATAAACTTGCGCTTTAAATAGTTTTATTGTTATTTTTGCCCACCCATACGAATGAGTAAAATTTCGAGCAAATCGCAAATAAAATTAAAAAAATTTAAATAACAGAAATTTTAGACTTGCGCTTTAGCTGTTATAAAAAACGTGTCACTTTCTTTTGTGTAGACTTACGAGGAAACTACAAACCGGCATATGGCCAAAAACTCAAAAAGAAAATAGAAAATAAAAATTATAAAAATACGTCTCTGTCTGCAAGTCTCCAATTAAAGAGTTTCTTTGTTTGAAATTTCATAACTACTGCTGCTGCTGCACATTTTATTTTGTAATTAAATGTTTATAGCAACAGGAATTTTAAAAATAACTTTAATATTTTGAAAACGTATGACGGATATTTAAACAAGTCTGTTTTTGTCTGTGCGTGTTTGTATGCGTGTGTTTTTTTCTTTTTTTTTTAATTGGAGTTTTGTTCGTTTTTGTTGCCAACACATTGTAATTAGTTTGAACATTCTGTACTTGCACCTTGTACCTGTCAAGAAAACTTTATAATTTTTGCGAGAATTAAGTTATAAAATGAAGTTGTAGCTACTGTGTGTACACTGTACAGTCAGTCGGTCAAAGACGACTGTGTTAATTTAGTTTTATTTTAAGGTAGTTATTGTTTAGTAATCTAAATATATCATAGACTAGTAAGAAAATTGATATGAAAGTCACATTAATACACGATTTTGTATGATTTTCCTTTACCACCAGTTTTGTGTATCAAAGTGAGATCCCACAAATTGTAAATTGTATTTTGTTTTATGAAATTCTAAGTCGATTTAGCTATAACCTAATATTTGTCTGTGTAAAACACTTTGATGTCCAAAATGCAAACTAGAAATTAATAAAACTCACCACAAATGTTTATAATTGCCCTAATCAGTTTGGTATAGAAAATTAGCAAATTCGATATAGTAGAAAAAATTATATAAACCAAATTGTAAGACGGCTTCGAAAGCAAAATAAACAATACCTACCTTGTTGTTGTTTAAAATCGCAGAATATTTCTATCAAACAGTTCGAATAGCCAGATATCCTAAATATTTTTTCTTATTAAAGCTTGCACAAAAAAGACAATAGTTTTGCCAATAGTTCACTACCCAGCTAAAATTTTTGATGTGATTAAAATTTAATGTAATTTTTACGACTCTCTACTGTTAAGCCAATTCGTTAAGAGATTAGCTGCAGAAAAATTATATTTTCTGTCTCGGCAACTAAGACTTTTCGTGATCCCTGAACAAGGAAAAAATTTGGGCTTTTTTAAACAATAGGGTTCCGGACTGAAATTTTACTTACCAGGTTGTAGCAACAGTCCGTGCCTTTTTAAATGAAATATAGGTTTTTGGATAAAAAATATTCTTTTTCCAACGTTTCTTCCAAATTTGTCAAGGTTTTTTGTGAGATGATTTATGATCGTTGGTGTCAAATCTCTTTCCGTCGAGACATTTCTTCAGGTTTGGAAGCAAGAAATAGTCATGCAGGGCTAAATCCGGAGAATAGGGTGGAAGAGGAAGCATTTCATAGTGTTAATCATGGATTTTTGCCTTGAAAACTGCACATGTGAGTACCCTTTGATGCACCTGATTGTGAGTAAACGCGGCAGTCATCTTGCGAAAAGCTTTCTCATAACCAAGTGATCATTCAATGTAGAAACCACTGAGCCATGTGAGATACTTATTCCTTCCACAATCTCTCTCACTTTCAATATTGAATCGGCCAACACCATATAGGGATGTTATTCAATTGTTTCCTCAACTGGGCATCCAGAACGTTCGGCATCTTCCGTGCTTGTATGAGCACTATTCCAATTTCTCCTCAAATTACGAGGTAGTCTGCTATCAATAGCTGTCAAACACAAACTAAATGGCGCAGCTTGTTTAAATTTTAACAGGAGTCAACTGACAGATGCCTGTTGATACGTGTAGTGTTGTCCTTCCAGTTAAGAGCCGGAATATTAACAAAAGTCGTGAACTTATTGACTCACCTTCGTATCTATGTGATCCCTACAGGGATGTACAGACAAACTGTTGAGCCACTCTCAGCCTAAATTGTAGGAATCCCTGCTCTTATCATGTAGCGATCCGGGAACCTTTTTGATACCCCAAAACACACACAATAATGCAACTTGAACTCCGCTGTGTAAAATTTAAAGCCACTCCTTCTGCCACATATTTCATTGTATCAAGCACCCGGAACGGTGAATTACGCTCATTTCATAGCCACCTGCTTTTTCTATCAAGTCCAGTGTCATCAGGCTTATGAGTATATCTAGCACATCATGTAATATTCTGCGCGGTTTCGGCCAACGTTCGCTTCACATGAACCAGTAGCGTTCCTGTGATGGTCTACCCAGATTTCAGCAGCCCATAATAAATAGGACTCTTTTGGTCCCACCTAAAACAGAGTATTACCTTAGCGTCATGGATATTTGGCTTTGGTGTCGAATCGGCTGGTTGGTCGGGCTTCACATACGATCTCTTACGCTGAGGGTTATCGTAATCAATCCATTTTTCATCGCAAGTAATGATTCTGTGCAAAAATGATTTTCTTTTATAGCGTTCAAGCATCATTTCGGACATCATCTTTCAAGGACTCTCTGTTTCAATTCGTATGGTACCCAACTTCATTGTTTTTGGATGAATCTTGTTTCTTGCAAACGTTTTGAAATTGCTACAATATTCATGGAGTAATACTTTTTTTTTTTAATTTTGTCTTCCGTGTCAAAATCACCATTTCTGAAGCGCACAAACCATCTCTCGCAATGGTTTGTGAAGTAAAGTAAAACTTCCCGCATATAACGCTTTGTTGGCACACAATTCGGCATTTTCGAAACAAAAAATAACTTTGTTGTTCACACTATAATTTTCAATAACTAAGTGAGAATAAATGACAGTTATGTACCCTTCAAAATGGAATATAATTTATTGGGATTAGTCCTTGACATTTAACCTCTTTTTGAGAAGATCAGGAAGAAACTGTTTTCTGTAATTAACTTCAACACATAAAAAAGGTACATAAAATTCGTCACAACCCATTTCATCAAGTCTATCAACATAATATACAATCTTAGTTTCTTTTTAATTTTACGTTTTCAGGTTTTTTTTTTTTGTTTTAGTTTTTCATTTCACAGTTCAAAGTTTTCCAACCAGTAGAGTATGGTTTGCATTTTAAATTTGTTTTTTAACCAGACTTTGTGTAAATTTAATTTTATAGAAAGGTTTAATTTTAATGATGTTCAGCACAGGAATCTTTTACTTCAGTTTTGGATGCTTGTAACTTCATACTTGGTAACTTCATTAAAACCTAAGAATTAAAATAATAAAAAAAGTACTACAAAATGAAATAATAGTTGGCAAAGTTCTTTGGGTTGTTCTACGTTTTACTTATTTTTTGTTTTAATATTTTGTTGCTTTTATTTTAAATTATGCTGAGAATTAAAAAAAAAACAATGTGTTTTTTTTTTATATTCGTTCTTACTCTCAATCAACATTAACATTTAAATTCAACTGTATTTTCTAAGATTTCTTAGAAGTTGTACTCTCAAGAAATTTGTTTTACTTTGAAAATTATTATTATTTTGGATTTTTTTTTTGGTATGTGAAACTGTTGTTACATTTTAATTAACAAGTTGTTATTAATTGTTCTAGTTGTTGGATTTGGTTTGATTTTTAGTTTCTAGTGGTTATTTTAGAAGAAGTATTGTTTTTTTCTTTTAAACGAAAAATAGCTAAAGAAAATATTTATATTTGTACAGGGTGGTCCAACTTCGACGGACTGATTTGAAATGCTTATAACTTTTTTGTACTCATCATAAAAGAGGCCAAGGAAAGTATATGTATTGTGGTTCCTCATAAGATTCTAAGACGATCTAGCTATGTCCGTCTGTCTGTCTGTTGATAACACGATATGACAAAAACTAAAGGAGCTAGCTGCTGAATATTTCCACAAATACCCTCTGTTTGTAATTTCAATCAATAAATGATTTTTCCTAGTTCTTATACAAATGTGCCCTCGGAATAATGTTTTAGCAGTCATAAATATGTGGATTATGCGGCAATCCTGATAAAACATTGCACAAATTAGTTCTAAGTATAATGAAAGTATGGCGAAAATCGGACAACATTCATCCCTAGTCCCCATACAAGGTCCCCCATCAGAAAATTACTTGAACATTCATAATTGACTTATAATAATTAATATCGTGATGAAATTGGACGTAAACAAGTTTTATATGAACCAAGATCTTTCTATCAACTTTTGTGAGGATCGGTCCATAACTGACCCCTATATCAGAAAAATATTTTATTGTCAATAAATACACAAATACCCAAACATTTAGCAACATGATCCGATATAATGCCCGGAGACGGTTTCTGGTTCTGTCAGCCACAATTCCACACTAAACCGTGCATCTGAGAGGGTGTAATTGTCGCTGATGCATTGCTCTTGGATTTCGGGTTCCCCGAATTCGGCAGTTCTGTTTATAAACATATCCATTTATTATTATCTGTGATTTATTCTGTTAGTTATTGAACATTATACTGTAAACAACAACGTTTTTTTTTGCTTCGAAAATGTCGAGTTTGTGCCAACAAAGCGTCATATGCGGGAAGTTTAGCTTGACTTCTTTAATTTGAAAAGAAATGCCGCTGAAGCACATCGATTGCTCATCGAAGCTTATGGTGAATGTTTTCCATCGGTTTCAACTTGCGAGAGATGGTTTGTTCGGTTCAGAAATGGTGATTTTGACACTGAAGACAAAGATCGCCCAGGACATACAAACAAATTTGTAGACCAAGAATAGGAGGCATTACTCCATGAAGATTGTTGTCAAGCAGAACAAGAGCTCGCAAAATCATTAAGAGCTACTCAATTAGCAATTTCAAAAAGTTTGCGAGCAGCAGGATTCGTCCAAAAGCTGAGAAATTGGATATCATACGAATTGAAGCTGAGAGACCTTGTAATACGATTTTGCATGTCCGAAATGATGCTTGAACGCTATAAAAGAAAATCATTGTTGCACCGAATCATTACTTGAGATGGAGCCATTACAATAACTTGAAGCGTAAGAGATCTTATGTGAAGCCCGGCCAACAGTTGAATCTACTTCAAAGCCCAAGATCCATGGCGCTAATATAATTCTCCGTATTTGGTGGGAACAAAATGGTCCTATCCATTATGAGCTGCTGAAATTTGACCAGACCATCACAAGGAACCTCAACTGAACGCAACTGATTCGTTTGAAGCGAGCAGATCATCACAACGCTCGGCCACATGTTGCAATATCTGTTAAAAAGTTTTTGGAATGAAATATTTAGGAAGTTTTGCCTCACCTGCCGTGGCCCGTCCGACTACTATTTGTTTCGATCAATGCAGAATGCTCTCTCTGGGATACGCTTCACTTTGGAACAGTGCATCCGATATTGACTTGATTCGATCATGGTCTTAAAAGATAACTGCTCATCTTTATTGATCGGAATCCATATCTTGCCAGAAAGATGGGAAAAAGTCATAGCAACAATGGCCAATACAAATGTTTCAAAATAAAAGCTAAAAGTTTTTAAGTCATACAGCCAATAAAAACTAAAAACAAGTAAGAGAGCTATATTCGGCTCTGCCGAATCTTCACCAAATTATACTTTAAAATAAAATTTAATTTTTTTTTAATTATTTTTTTTTCGAAATTTTTTTAAAAAGTTTTTTCTAATTTTTAAAAAAAAAAATTTTTATTTAAAATTATTTTTTTTTTAATTTATTAGTGAAAAAAATTTATAACAAAAAATTTTTTTGTGAAAAAAAAAATTCGGGTTAAAAAATATTTTTCTCGATTTTGACCCATTGTACGTCCAACTTACTATAGCCGTATATACATCGTTGCAATGGACTTTGAAATATCGATCGTTAGGTATCCATATTGTCTATATTTATGAGTTAGTAATCGAGATATAGATCAAAAATAGGCCAAAAATAGAGGTTGAGTCGGATTTTTGCTCATATCTCCGTTCTTTATGGACGGATTTTGACAGACAGACAGACGGACGGACATGGCTTAATCGACTCCGCATTTCAAATTAGTGTTTTTAAAGGAGAAAACTCAGTTATATTAAATTTTACTTTTGAATTTAAAATAAACAGGGTCTAAATGTATGGAATTGTATGTATGTCCCAGTTTAGCTGATCTCCGTTTTTGGATACCTGTTTCTCTTCTTAATGTCTGTTTAATATAAACCTAAAGTTTAAATTTTATTACCAAAAAAAAACTAATGAAAACATTTGTTGCTATTTGTGAAATAAATCAATAATATTTTGCCATAAATGTTATTTAAAAAGCAGCTTTAACGATAGTTTAATAGCGTTTTGTATTAAGTAATAATAATTAATCTTATCTACGACTACAATTGCTATACAACAAATATTTGTCGTTTTTACTATGAAGCAAAATAAAAGGTGTGAATCAATTGTTTTCTACTGAATAATTTCACATCGAAAAAAAACCCCTGAGCCAGTATATTTTTTTTCATTCTTTATAAAAATATACATTTCCTTTTATGAATCACTTAAATAAGTAACGAACGATATTGTGACACATCCGTCATACACTTGTTTAAACAAACAGTCAAGGGCAAAAGTTAGAACACTGTGTGAAATTATTATTATTATTTATGTATACTTAATATAGCTTTAAGATGTTTTAAACTTTAAGTTTAAATTATTTTAAAAATATATTATTTTTATGGTAAATTGTTTGCTTTGTTTTATTGTTCACTGTATGTCATGTCATGCCGTGTATTATGTTGCGGTAAATTCTCAGTAAAGCATTCTAAAAGCAAATGCATGTTCTAACTGCAAAATGTGTCAAAAATAAAAGTGTGGAAAACAAACCGTATTAAAAATAAAATAAGTAAAAGTAAAGTAAAATCGACTGTAACGAATCATATATACACACTTCTCCCTGTTAACCAAAAGAAAAATCTTCATTTTCGTTAATATAGTTTCTTTATATAGACAGTACTACCCCAGCAGTTCTAGGAAACTGTCTCGAACTAGTGGTTTTACCTATCATTTAGGGTGGCAACTAGTTATGCACTTGGAACCAAAGTGATTTTCGTGGATAACAGTCCCACTTTGATCTTCTGTGGTGCATTCACCCTAATAAGTCCATTGCTTTGACTGATAATTGGTCTCTGAAGGGCCCATGTGGACCAACAGTGCAAAAACTCCTTCGATTTGCGGTTGAATATTGCCAAACATTCCTTTGAAGTGGTCACATGGTTGCGGTTATGGACCAGGGAATAGAGTTGAGATTGACGCAAATTGTCGAGTTTAAGTTTTCAATTTGGACCTCGTGAGCCCACCAGGGGTGCGGTCAGGGTTCCCCAAAGTAGGACACCTTGGGTATGTTCAATTTTTAAAACGATCCTATTTCTTCGTCTGTGTGCCGATTTCAAAAAAAAAATTACATATATTATTACATAGCTATCAATTATCTCTTATAACTTAGGAGTTATTCGCATTTGAAAATTAAATTTTCAAAATTTTTACCCACCCTACTCCAGGTTTTTGATAACAGCGGATTCTAATATTTCCCGATTTTCTCCATTTTTTCTTTTCTTGGACTAACAACAAATGTATATGTCTAACAAAAAATAATTTTTTGAAAACCGTGACTGGCTTCAAAGTTATATGTATTTGAATTTAAAAATTAAAAAAGGCAATTTTTGCTAGTTTTTGGGAAAAAAGGACTTTTTTTCTTTTTAAGTTATCTAAAAAATTTGTAAGAAGATGTATTAGAAATTTATACTTTTCAAAAAGCTAACTTTATACTAAATATTTTAAATGAAAACAAATTTGAAAATTGTTGATACCGAGGGGACCAGGCGCATCCAAATAACGCCTAATTTGTATGTAAAATTCAAAGAGATCCGATAATCCCGCTCCTGGTATGGATATAATAGCCAAAAAACTAAAAAATGTAATTTTTTGGATTTTTCAACACTTTTTTGGGAATTCTGGGATTCTTGATTCCTGATTACAAACTTCAAAATTTGTTTTTATTTTTCCATTTGCAATAGAAAAATCTATATAACTGTAAAATTTCATTAAAAAATATTCATAAATAAAAATTTGATTTCAATTTGAAAAATGTGTATTATTTCCCTCTTTTTTATTTCTATACCACTGTGCGACGTCTCGTTGTTTAATAAGCGGATTCGATGGCGTACATTTTCTCTGGGAAGACAATACAGCAATCGGGTGATCTGAGGGAAACCAAAAGGTCAAGTTTTGACCTTCAGTGTAGACAGAATCCCAGTTATCTTTTGCCGGTAGTTTAAAGGCTGAAGGTCCTAGCAATGTTGGGTACATTATAATCCGTCAGTTGTCTGCATTTTTTGTAGGATGGTGGTGTGATCCATACTGTTACGCTTCACCTCGTCTGAGCCTTAAAGTCGACATAACACAGATCAATTGATTAGATATCGAGGGAAACTTTGTCCAATATCGTCACCAGACTGAGCTGCAGAGTCTCTGTATCGTGTGAAGAATGGAGAGGTGTTTTTTAATGTCCACCGATCTCCAACAGATAACAGCACCATTGGTCAGAATAGGTCTTTTCAGCGCTGTTTACAAGATAAGAATTGAGAACCCATTCCGTTTCCACGAGAGCATAGAATCCAATATTATACCAAGTTATTTAGCTTTCCTCGAAAATTATACCAATTAACTGTGATGGTCTATATTCCCATATTTTATATCTATCTTGGTATAGGTTCTACAGAGCCTGAAAGAAAGATTGCATACACTCTTGCCAATAAAACAATGGATTGACTTAGCAGAGTTTTTTTTTTTCATAAATATATTCTGGAAAGAATTTCTGTATGTTCTGTCTACCATATATGACTTGGGTAAATCATTAATTACAATAACAAATGTGTTGGAAGCATGTCTGATATGTTGATGTATGTAAGACAGACGAACGAGCACCTTTTAATCATTAAACTGTATAGGCTTGCAAATTAATATTGTAAAAATAACAAATGGAATGACAAAGTAATCACTCAAGGGAAGGTTGTAATAGAAAGGTAATAGTAGATGATATTTGGGTGAAAATCAAAGAAATGGAAAACTAAATGTTTGTTGCTGAAAATATCTATTTTAAATTTCTGTGTGTAAAGAAGGTTTTGGTAAAATGTGTAGAGAAAGCAGCAATAAAAAGATTTAAGTCTATTCATATTAATTTATTGTAATACAAGGGCCACTACATATCTTCAGAGCTAGAAAAACATATAATAGAAATTCTTTATCTTCAAATATGAAAAGATCTAAATGGTATCAGATTTGCTTAAAATACTTTGTTTCAGATCTAGTGACATAATATTCCATATTAAAAAAAACTAGAAACATTGCCCTATTAGATATTTGTTCTCCAATAATTTTAATTTATAATTAACACGCGAATAAAATTTTAACTCTGCCATCATAAAAAAAAACTTTTTTAATTAACACACCCTGGCTGAGTCTTACGTTTATAATAATTTTAATTTAAATGAGCTTTTATTCAGATTTATTTTCATCATATTAAAATTAACCTTTAGCGTTTCACTCGAAAAAAAAAACGGCAAAAATACCATACAGTTAAAAATAAACTTTTTTTATTTTCCCCAAAAAAAAAGAAAGAAATAAAATTTTCGACAAAAAGTGCATAATTTAAATAATTTATGAATTGAGAAACATTTACAGGAACTTCTTTTAATTAAAAACTATTTTAGGGCTTAATAAAGCATTTACCCAAAAGCTACAGTTTGCTTATTTTTTAGTCCGTTTAAAATAAAAACAACAAAAACCAGCCATGAAATTCTTTTCACTCTCTCCCCTCTCTGCCCCTTTAACTCTCTCTCTGTGTTGCTCTCTAGCTCAACAACTAAAATAACAAACTTTATCCTTTAACATTTTATGGTCGTAGTTCCCTTTTTTCTCCTTCTGGTTTTGGCATTTATGCATGTTTGGACGCTGGAAATGGTAGATGATAAAAAAAGATGAGAAAAAAAATATATAAAAGAAAAACAAAAACGAATTTGTGAAAAACAAAATAAAAATTAGCAAAATATTTTTAAACTGTTAAAACTGTTATTACTTTAATACAATCACAAGCTAACAGAGACTCTATCCTAGCGATGGAAAGGGTTTCTTATAAAGTATGTAACTAGTTTAATGGTATTTTGGGAATATGTATGGGAAATTGGGGGAATTGTTATCAGCGGTAGATTCTTCTTGGCGTTAAATATTGTCGTTGTCTTACATCCGCGGAATTGTTGACTTTCCACCACAGACAGATACGTCTCTGCATTTGTATTGCACCCGCGGAATTAATGGCTTTTATATGAAGCTATTGAATGGATCACGACCGTAAGTACTTTTATATGTTCTCATCGCACTCTTGCCTGATATATGTTGGATGATATTCCAACTGTGTAATATCGAAGTTTGGATGAATCTTTAAGCTAATGCTGTTACAACAGCAACAACTATCATTTCCTCGTGAAGGTGGAGTTCTGAGAAGTTAGTCATGAAAACTCTGACCACTTGCTGGAAATACATAATCTGGGAACGTCACAATTTATGTGGAAGAGAGAAGATATTAAGTGGTGTTTGCTTGTTTACGCTGAAGATTATTCTGGGCTTTTGATGTTGGCGCTTTCTTGCACCCGCGGATTTGATAGCGTTTGTATGAAGCTGTTATCGAATGGATTTTTGCATGTTTTTCTCGTACACCCGATGGATGAATGGAGTGTTTGACATCGAAGTTTGGATGATTCCATGGCATTGTAGGAGGAATTGTTGTTGTATCAGAATGATGTTATGTTCCCTGACCCGTAGGATCTTAATTTTCTAGAGTAGATGATACATTGAGACGGGTTAATTGAAGGCAACCTGTGACGCCTGCATTTAGGCAGATTTGAATATTTCTCCACTGAGTGTTACACAACACTGAAGCTTTCCTGTAAATCGTTGTGTATGTATCCCACTGGGTTTCTTTATCTATGGCTGGTGGTGCAAGTTTCTATTTCGCAATAAGTGCAAGACTGTATTGACCTGACCCTCTCAATCTTCGGGTGGTTTACATTCAGAATTTGAATTCAATCAACTCCGATGCCTACGTTCATCGTTGGAAATAACTGTAGGTTTTGCACAGAGAAAAAATGTTGAATTTCTGAAAATGCTATTTACACTAGTTCATTGTCGTTTGGTCTGTCGCCATGAGGGTGAAGTTGTTCATGTATTAGATCATTTACAATCCATTGGGCTATGTGGGGAGCTTACAGAGATAGAAGTTAAACAGAAGCGGTGACTGAACCCAGTCTGGAAAACAAATTGTTGACTCCACGAACGGCTAAAGGCATTCAGATACTTATTGATTCATCTCTTTATATTGTTGAGAATTGTGGAGGGCAGAATGTCCTACAAGAGTGTAATGTGGCTGAAGTTGTTGAAGGTATTCGACAGGTCAAAGACCATCCGTGAGATCGGACAAAAATTGCACTTTACGGAATCTATAAAGAGCTGTTGGTAGTTGAGGGATCAGTTAAGGGGAATAACCTCGTGTGTCTTCGAGTGTCTTCGAGACACTTAACGAAAGTAATATCGGCCTGAAGGATTCTCTTTCATTCGAGTTTTGCCCGTGTTTCAATATCAAAATTCTCCTCAAATAGAGTTCAGTCCCGTTGTCGATGTTCATAGCCTTAAACGCTAAAGTGTCATTAAGATTTTTACATAAATGTAGACGAAATATTTTCCACATAATTCCCAAGATATTTTGATATTTGACTGTTCTTTAATCAAAGTTTATTCGGCACCAAAACCCTAAACGCCACAGACATTAACAAAGAGCTAAACACAATATTCTCTAAAATTGCATAACACATACCAACATATGTGTGCAGTAGAATGGCCCTTATTTTGTACTTTTGAGATTTTCGATGCTCCCAAGTTCCAATTTATATGTATTATGAATTGCTTTGAACAGTATTTTCTTCACTTCTGGTTATAATGGGTTAATGAAGTCCAAATAAAAATATACGTGGGTGCCTCAATAAGTCCGTGACTTTTTGAATTTCTTAGCTGAAAGGAAAACACTGCTCCTGTTAACAGGAAGCTTTCAGTTAACTCCTGTCAAAATTTGAACAAGCTCCATCATTTATTTTGTGTTTGACAGCCATTAATAGCTAACTGCCTTGATACTAGAGGAGAAAATGAAAAAAAAAAAAACAATTGAAAAAATTCACGATCGGCGATTGATAGTGCTTGAGATTGTGGAAGTTACAGGCATCTCACTTGGCTAAATGGTTGCAATTTTGAATGATCATTGGGTATTAGGAAGCTTTCCGCAAGATGGTTATCGCGTTTGCTCACAATCGGTTGCACACATGTGCAGTTTCCCTGACAAAAATCCATGAATTAGGCTACTCCAATGATGAAATCATTTTTCAAAAAGTGGCTTTGTAAGGGATAAAAAATTGGAGAAACTTTGGACAAAGTGTATAGAGCGCAAAGGAGACTATGTTGAAAAATAAAATGATTTTTTATCCAAAAACCTGTCACGATATTTTTCAGATATAAAAGGGCTAGGACTCTAAAATTCGTAGAAATTTCCAATTAAAAAATCGTAAATTAGCAATGCAAAGAAGCAATCCGAAATTAAATATTAGAAAAAGGGTTAAGAAATAATTTTATAAAATTTCTGATCAAAATTTCCTCGAAATCCGAAAATTTTAAATCGTTCCCCTTCATAACCCATAACATAGGTTAACAATGATTTTGGAGCCGCCACAACTAAATTATTCGTTACCTGATTCTAACTGTAAACTTATTTTTTCTACGATGGAGGTTCTTAGGACACTCATGTGTTCATCCCAGCAATCTTGGCATCTATCTTCCATCACTTTCAAATATTGATGGAAACATTCTCCTCGTTCTTCGCTATACGATCCAAGATTTTTAGGTAACTTGTCTTTATGATTGTGCAGATAGATTTTTAAACTAACTAGAAGGTCTTTAACTAATTTCTGGTAATTTTAAACCTTCTGAGATCCTAATAAATATTTCACAACGATAACAAAAGATTCCCAAGCCGCTGCTTCTAAATCATTGATGGAATGTATGAAATCGTTGTCATTCATTAAAAGTTTTATTTGTGGGACATCAAAAATACCAGCTTTAAGTTTTTCTGTACTTAAACCTAGAAACATTCTTCAATGAAAGGCAAAACATGGATCAGTTTTAAAAAAAATGCTTTCATATACTGCTTCATAAGTCCCTATTTGATGTGTAATGGAGGCAAAATTATCATATCTCTGGAAATCAAAGACGGGTTTATAAAATTTTGTTTTCCAACCGTCATGTTTTCTCTCATAGGCCAGTCTTTCCTTTTATTCATACCAAAACATATAATGCTCATCTAATATAAAACTACTAACGGTAGCTCGGCATAGATTTTGTTCTTTATTTGTTGATCTGTGTAATAGGAATAACATTTGAAATTTTCATTTTGAAACCTCATTAAGCGTTTTTAATAGATTCGAAAACAATTTTTTATAGTTTCTTTTTTTTGGAAATTTCGTTTAACAAAAATTTCGAAAATTTGGAATTTGAGTGAGATTTAGCTCAAATTTTCAGCATTTGATTTTTACATGACGGATAACAATTTTAGACCTAGGGAGCACCGAAAACTGCTAAATTCCAAATAAGTGCCACCCTAATTTGCAGGTACATGTGTGTATAAGAGCGTATGTATGTAGTTGTGTTCTTTAGTGTCTGTGTGTTTTCAAGCTAAACTCAAAATTGTCCCCCGAACATGTTCATACGTACTTATTCTTTATAATGCACACATATTTAGAAAATACAGTGGGTCTAAATGTTAAAACATTGAGCGAAATTTTATCACAAAATGGGGAATTACACGATCAGGAAATGTCTACATGGAGGAGAGATCTAAGAATCCAGCAGTTCTAGAAGACTGTACCGAACTAGTGATTTCACCTATCACTTAGGGTGACTAAGAGCGTGAAGTCAATTGTCTCTTTGGTGTCTCTAATTATCCTAGAGTTTATTTTACACACCAGAAGTAATCTATTGAAGAGTTGTAGGAGGAAGGTTTTTTATAAGCAACTGTCTGTCTATAAGATGTCTTTTAACTGACTATTTGAGGTAAAATAACGACTTTTTAAAGCGCTTCACAAAATAATTGTTTAAAGTGGCTACACTCTAGGATACTTAGAGACACCAAAGTGATAATTGACTTCGCGCTAGGTTACATTTGATGTCAATATACTTAAGCGAAAGGAAAAGTAAACTGTATGAGAATTATATAAACACAAATTGTATAATACCAGTTTGGTCGAAGTGCAGTACAAAATAAACGTTTAAAATGACTACACTCAAGATTACTTAGATACACTTAAGTGGTAATTGACACCACGCTAAATTACCTGTGATGTATAAAGTAACTGATTTCTCTCTGCACTACTAAGTACATTACATGTCAAATGACTCAAAATATAAAAATTGAAGTAAGTCAAGTGATCAGACATAAATGACAATTACTGTCTATAAGGGATACATTGACTACTTGCTTAACTGATGGGAAATCTTAATAAAGAAATAAAAAGCTATATATGAATGACATTCTACAAATTTACAATCTATGCCAATAATCTCAAAATGAAACTGTCGTCGAATATTGTATGTCCTTTGAAGAGAAGCCAAATGCAACAACCAGAGGTAACACGAAGCATTTCTAAGAAAAAATACCGTCAGACCCTTGTAAGAAATTTTCAAATACTGAATTCAGCAATAAATTATTTTGTTTTGTCAATTTCCATTCCACTGTCTCTATAATAACGTCATCTGATTTTAGTTTGCTTTTGATTTTAGTTTTTTTTTTTCTTTTCTAGTCTAAAAAGTAGTTTGCTTTATTTTTAGTTTCTCTAGTTTTTATCATTGAAAATCGACACTTTATTTTTGTTGCAGTTGTTGCAGCAGGCAATACATGCTAAAAGTTTATTTTATTAAATTTTTTCCTACATCTCTTTAAAGTATGTGTGTACTATTTTACCCAGTTATTAATATTTTTAGATACGAGTAAAGGCAATGGAATAAAAATAGAAAATCACAAAAAAAAAAAGTTTAAACTTGTCTCGAACAAAAAGTCAAAACATTAAGCAATTGGTTGTGTAAATGACATTTTGATCCCTTCACCAGTCATAACAGATTTTGGTCAAGTTTTTTTTTTTTTTTTTTGAAAATTTGACCGTCTGTCTGTGTCCGCTTGCCTGCCTGTATTTGCTTGCATCTTTATATGGTCCAGTATTTTATGTTGATTTTGATTATTTCTTTCATCCATTCATTCAGTCATTCTTCTCATAAACCAATAACTAATTGTGTGCATAGAACTGGCAGTTTGTATTTTTTTTTTCATCTCATGTTTATTAGTACGAATATGCAGATAGTTGCCATTATAATGTAACAGTTTTTTTTTGTAGCAAAAAGTTTGTGATTTTTCTGAAATTGTTTTGGCAAAAAACGAGAGACAAACTAAAATATTAGTTCTTATATACAAACGAGTAGAGAGTTGCTGCAAAAAAAAAAAAACAAGTTGAAAGTTTGTTAATATGCTTATAAAGAATTATAATAGATTGCAAAAAGTTAAATTTTTTTTATTTTAACAAACATTTATTCAAATTGAATTCACACTTAAAACCAATAATAAATGGGTTGTATTTAGTCATGTAGTTTTCTTTGTTTTTAATAGAATAATTCTTGGTTTAAACAAATTTTGTTTGAAGGTTTTCTAAAACTTAGTACTCAATTGATATACAAGTTCTTAAATGTTAAAAGATTTAATTTACAGATAAATTTTTTTTGTACAAAGAAATAGTGCGATTATTTTGCAATTTTTGAACTAAAACACAAAGCTGAAAATGTGATCACAATCGGATAGCGTTTAGAGGTAGCAAATTTAATATAAAGTTTCCAATAAAAGGATTCAATTTGAAAAAAAAAATCCAATTAAAAATAATTTTTATATTTCAGATTTCGTGTTAGTGGGGGTAAATTAACACGAAGTCTGGTTATGTGTTAACTAATAGTTTTCATACAAAAATAAGTACTTTTAAACGACAGTATAAATATTAGTTTAAATTTATAATATAAAAATTATCTATCCTTTATCCATTATAACTTGATACCATATTTTGCATATTTAGTTCCTTACAGCATATTATGCTTTTTATAGCATATTTTTGTTATATATTTTTATTATACCCTTCACCTTCGTGAGAAGGGTATATATAAGTTTGTCATTCCGTTTGTAATTTCCATATATTCTGGATCCTTATACATAGGAGTCGATTAAGCCGTGTCCGTCTGTCTGTCTGTTGAAATCAATTTTCTGCAGACCCTAAATAACTTACAAACTTGATTCATACATCAATATATCGGGAATTCTTCCTGCTCGGTTGCTATTTAAAATCGAGAAAATCGACCCACATTAGTCATTAATATAGACAATATGGATATCTAATGATACATTTTTCACTTACAATGGGTCAAAATCGGGAAAAGTAAATTAAAAAAAAAAATTTTTAAAAATTCAAAAAAAACTATTTTTTTTTTTAAATTTGAAAACAATTTTGAAAAAAAAAAATTAATTGTGTTTACCTAAAAATATTAAACATTTTTATTTTAAAGTATAATTTGGTGAAGGGTATATAAGAGTCGGCACAGCCGAATATAGATCTCTTATTTGTTTTTCATTATATTGTTTTCTTAATAAGGAGTGAAATTGAAAAAATCTTAACATACATAAACGCTAATAAAAAAGGAACCACTAAACTTACAGTTTTGATTTTTTTATTTGATTGAAATTATTATTACAACTTACAAAAAATATTATTTTTATAGTTCTAATTAATATTGATGAATTTATGAACCTTTTCCGGAATCCCTTCCATTAAGGTTTTTATTGAGCTTTCTGTCACTTTGTTCGAACAGGTAGTCCATCTCCGTTTAAAATCTACCACACTTTTGTACACCTTTTATGTGCTCTTCCATTCTCTTTTAACAAGAGCTCAATATCTCTCCACTGGCCTTAGCTCCAGGCAGTTTGAAGGATTTGCCTCCCTTGGTACAAATACCACATTATTGTTCTTGTACCACTCAAGACCTTGCTTACCATAGTGACATAATGCCAAATCAGGCCAAAAATAAGTGGACACACTAAGAAGTCTTATGAGTGGAAGCATCCTCTTTAGTAAACATTCCTTTATGTAACAAATGTTTGGCTTCTTTTGCCGCAACTGATATTGCTTGCCATACCAAAAACTTTTTGGGAAAATTTTCTGCTTATGGGTCCTAAACTTTTCTACAACATTTCCTCGAGCTGGGAAGAATTTTCCAGAACATACGTTTCGTCTTCCATTATGCAGCAGGTATATATTTTTTGTAAAACTTAACTTCAATTTCCGAGCTCTGTCTTTGGCCTCTAAATTTTTAGCAGCGTTTCTGTTAGGAACTTTTTGAGCCTGGTAGGTTTTTTAAAACTTCATTGGCTTTAACTTTTCGTACCAAATAGTCCGAGTACTGAGCTAACGATTCTTTCTACCTGAACCAGGTTTTATATCAACGGACAAGTTTTCCCGATACTGTTTAATAACATTGGTATCATTTTGACTCGTATTTTCAACAAAACCCAAGTTGGGTTTTGTTGAAAATATTGTTACGTTTTCACCTTTTAAAAAGCAGTTTTAGTAGTTTCAAATTTGTAACAACTCTTTTTTATTTAATATGTACAACAACAACAGTTCAAATAGTCACTCAGTGTCTTTATACACGCTTATCAATTCGCGGAAATGCACACACACTTTATAATGTACAAACTTAAATGTAAAAGGCAGTTGATGTTAACTCTAACAGCGCTATGATAAACTCAATCACGATTGCAACCTCTGCCACTAATTATACACGCGCCAGCATTCGTGAATCTTCTGCAATGCTCTTAACGGACAAACTAGTATGTTCGAATTCTAGAGCTTTCGATGTCAATGTTAGCAGCTTAAACATTTAGTGTTGACATACTTATAAACAATGCTAATAACCGCATGCTATTTTAGTACGAACTTTTTTGTCCTCACTCATTTTAATCAGATTAACAACAAATGAACAAATGAAACGTTTTTAAGGAAAAACGAGTGTTAAGGTTTTTTCGATCTCACTCCTTATATACTTTATGTGGTCAAATGAAAAATGTGGAAATTACAAACGAAATGATAAACTTATATATAGCCTTGTCACTCGTGAAAGGTATAACAGCACACTTACGATAGTGAACGCGACTCATTTTGAAAATCGGAATAAAATTTTAAGGGTGCCATTATTACATGCAGTAAATTCTTAAAGCCACTAATTTTTATTCACTTTTTTAGAATGAGTACTGTTAACAAGCGATGATCTAGGTACAAGAACTCGACGAACTATTAACCAAGGTTTGTTGAGGTTTGTTGTTATGTGCAATAATTTATGTGATTAATATTCCTACGCGGGAAAATGTGTCCGGATATTCCCGGGAATATTTTTTGGGGAATTTTGGACCAACATTCTACAACCAAATATAGTTATTTTTTACTACTTTTAAAACGCTAATAAAGGTTTAAGGGCCATTATTACAACTTGCCTAATAGTAAAAGGTAACTTTAAGTAATAGAAAAAGGTTGCTTTAACGTTAGCTTTTACTATTGGGAACATAAAGGCAAGTTGTAATAATGGCCCTAAGACAAAATTTATTGTTTCTTTTAATTTAGTATTACAAATTCCCGAGAATGTATAGATTTTTTAATTTCCTCTCGGGAAGGGAAGAAATCGGGGAAATGAGGAACCCTAGATGTGATGTGAACAATACATAAATATTAAGGAAAAATTTAAATTAAAAGCAGCTAGATCCAAGTAATTATATATTTGCAGTTTTCAGGCAATTCTTCTTTTGATAACAACTAAGATTAGCTGGAAGTACATACAAATTTAAAAACTTAGACATATTTTAAATTAAGAGTGCTTTATTCACCTTTGCTGTGGATGCATAAATTGCTCACTTTCAGTGTATAGCATAACGAAATGACAATCTTATATATACCCTTCTCACGAAGGTGAAGGGTATAAAACGAAACGAAAAACCAAAAAAACAAAATACGCAAAGCTATGAAATCAACACACATCCAAACAAACGTTTTGTTGCTTTTTTGTCAAAGCATGCAATACATTTTTTTTTTGTGATGAAATTTTCAGAGGTTGTCTCGGATTTTTGCTCATATCTCCGTTATTTATGGACGAATTTTGCTGATTTTAAATAGGAAACTTCTCGAAAGCATGTCTGACAGAATTATTGAATATTTGGATCCCGAAGATATCTGGGGTCTTCAGAAAATTGATTTCAACAGACAGACAGACGGACATGGCTTAATCGACTCCGCTATCTATAAGGTTTTCAAAACTTTATATATATTACTGTCTTTTTAAATTAATGATGAAATAAAAACGTCGTTATCAGTCCTATCACAGAATTCCATTCCGATCGAAAGTGGAATTAATTCCGTATTTCGCTTCTTCAAAAAAAGTAAAACGAATATTTTTTTCGGAATGGATCCACTTTCAGTTTTCGAAATGGATTTGATATTTCTTTGTAATTATTTGTTTTCTAAAAATTTTAATCAATTTCTGTACCAATAATTTCACTTTTGGTTTAATATCAAAAACGCTGTCAAATTAAAATCAGAAATAGAGAATTATTAAATATTTTTGGAATTAATAAATTACAAGGAATCTGAAGAACCTAAAACGAAATCGATCGGAATACAAACTACGGATTTGAAACCATTCCGAACAAAATGTGTGACAGGCCTGTATAATTGCCAACAAAACTTCTATGTTTAAGTAACAACTCCATTCAATTAATTACAAAAATACTTAAAGTTTTTGACAATGATAATTACATTATTCATACACATACTTACATACATACTTATTTCTAACAACTTTTTATGTCTTTTTTTGTAGTTGTTGTATGAGTTGTTAACAATTATTTAAAATAGCAATTGCAATTGATAAAAAAGTTTTGCTATTTACGACTTGTAAGTGGTACAAGAAGAATTTTTCAAGAAAAACTAATAAGAGTGTTATATTAGGCTGTGCCGAATCTTGTACACGCACCATCAATATGTGACAATAAAATATTTGTCTGATATAGGGGTTATATGGAGACCGATTTAGTTTCATATAAAACTGGTTTATGTCCAATTGTTTTCGGATTAGGGACAAATGTTGCTCGATTTTCTCCATATTTCACAATATAACTACAATATGACTATTTAAACTGATTTATAACTGCCCAAACAGTATTCTGGGTGGGGGACAGTTGTATTAGGAAATCATGAACCGATACTGCCCATTTTCAATACAAAATAAACCTTATCAACAGATAGTATTTGTGGAAAAGTTCAGCCAGCTAGCTCCTTTCATTTGGGCCTTATCGTATTTTCAGCAGACAGACAGACGGACGGACATAGCTAGATCGTCCCAGAATATATATACCAATGTGGGTCTGCGACAATATTTAGATGTGTTACAAATGGAATGGCAAAATCAATATACCCCTCAACTTTTTTGATGGTGGGTATAAAAATGTAGCAGCAGTCAGGACTATTGGAAAAGAAAAGTTTTTTATTTACTTGTATCTCATTTAATTTACAACTGAACTAACAATTGCCCTCATAAAATTGTTTCATTCATTGAAAATTAGTTTGTTTTGCGTTCTTAACATTTTACATTTTACATTATTATTGTTATTGTTATAGCATTTTTATCAGCATTAACAGCAACAGTCTTATTGGAGGTAGCAAGCAGATACAAATGTTGGTAGTTGATGGTTAGTGATAGAGGGGTAGGAGATGTTTTTTTTGCTTGTGCTGCTGGAAATACGATGACAAATACACAAGTGTACTTAAAAATACTAAATGTGATTTGACTACTTTGTGCTTCCTGCACTCAATGTATTCTTCTTAGATTTCAACGGCTGCCACCAACTACAAACTACTACTTATCAGCAACAAGCAATTTTAAACTTAAAGGCCGACCAGCACACCAAGTGACATTCATTCAGTCAGCCAGTCGGGTTTACTCAGGCAAGAGCAACATAATTTTATTCCAAGTATTTTTTTTATTTTTTTTATATATTTTTATTGAGGGTTACAAGAGAAAATAGTCTTATTTGAAATGAAAAGGCTTCATTAACAATTCGCAATTTTCTTTCAATTTTTACAAACAGTTTTTTGTAAATGAAACAAAATTATTTTCTTACAATTATTCCACTGTGGGTTTAGGTTAAACTTGAGAAAATGTTCAAGCGGAACTAATGCATGATTTATACAGCAGCAACAATTTGTGTTTCAATTCAATTCCTTACTATAAGCATTGAAACGATGCTTTCAAACACAACTAAGGTAGTTAATTAAATATACCCTTTATCATTGTTCATGTTCCAATATAAGTTTGTCATACCTCTTGTAATTTCCGTCCGTAAGTCCCTTGAAGACCCCAGATATCCTATGGACCAGAATAATTTATTTTTGAATGAATCTTTGCATTATTCATGCAATGAGTTGTAATTTTTTGAATGCATAATTTAATTACAAATTGAATGAATTAATTTTGTTGTTGACTTTTAATTCATATAAAAATGCCAAGAAATAAACTCTGATTCTTTAAAAAAATGGACCTCATCGCGATTCTAAGCTATGTTGTAATCATTCTAGTCAATTGATTTAAAAATACGTTTGGCGAGCTGTTTAAATCTCCCAAGAGTTTTTCGATAATTATTCTAATTAAAAAATTAATTAAAATTCCTTTGTTTTCAAAGTGAAGCGTATTCCAGAGAGAGCGTTCTGCAACGTTCGAAACAAATAGTAGTTGAACGGGGCACGGTCCACATTGGTTGAGGTTCATAGAACGAGCGGCTAATAATATAAAAAGTTGTGGAAGGACAATTAAACTTGGCACATAGGCATTTTTTATTTGAATTAAGAAAAAATGGAAAAATCAAAATGATCCGCCCACTTTTACCCCCACCTCCCATACAAAGTGAAAATTAAATTTTGACCTACGGCATTGTTTTTTGGCACGTTGCATTTTGAAACTCTCAGAATCATTTATGTGAAATTTTAAAAATATCCGCCTACTTTTACGCCCACTTCCCATACAACACGTATTGAAAAAGTGGCATAACTTCCTTGATTTTTAATGCATCAACTCAATTTACACAAAAAATAAATATTATAATTGTAGAATAGGCTCCTGAAAATATATATATACCTGATCCGCCCATCACTCATAGAAATCTTTTAATAATTTTTTAACATCATTATCGTACTCCAATTTATAAATGGGTCTGAAGACAATAAAAGATTATGCATTACGTCTTCATTAGTGGCTACACGTAATGTAATCTATAGGCTCTATAGTCTTTATTCCTTCCTGAGCTTCCTCGGACAGCACCTGATATAAATAATCAATTATATTGTAAAAAATAAAAATGAAATCATTGAATTGATAGGGACATACTATTGGCAGAATAGCTTCTTGACTAGTACGAAATTTTTTTTTGGAAAGGAGCAGATACGATCAGCTGAATCTTTTTTTAACTTTTAGCGGAGACTTCAAGCTGTAATTTGACATATTTCGTTAAACAGCGCTAAAAAGATGCAGTTCACTGAATTTGATGATCATTGAAATTTTGATGTTGTTTATATTTTGTTCTACGAAATTTTTTATATGGCACTTTTTCCAACTTTTTTTAATGCAAATCTCATCTATGACAATTGTCATTTACGAAAATATACAACAATGTCAATTGATAAGTTTACTCTGATTGTACCAAAAGATTGAATATACAATAAATTTGCATGCCATTTTAAACAAGCGAACATATATGAATTTCGAGCGTGTCTGTCCAAACAAATAATAAATATATCAGCCTAATATTACGGAATCATAATATTCAGATATCTGACAACAAAATACCAAAAAATTATCCAAATCGGCGAACATGAAAAAAATGTATTTCGACCACTCTTCAACCAATGAGCGGGTGAGGCAAAACTTCTCAACTTTTTAACAGGTATTGCTGCATGTGGCTGAGCGTAGTCATGATGGAATATTACGGTTTCATGTCTGACCGCATATTCTGGGCGTTTTTCGACAAATGCTTGCTTCAAACGAATAAGTTGCGTTTGGTACAGCTTCCATTTGTCAGATTTCAGCAGCTCATAATAGATAGCATCTTTTTGCTCCTACCAAATACAGAGCATTACCTTAGCGCCATGGACATTTGGCTTTGGTGTCGATTCGGCTGGATGCCAGAACTTCACATGAGATTTCTTACGCTTCGGGTTATCGTAATGGATCAAGTTTTTATTGTAGTTAATGATTCGGTGCAAAAATTATTTTCTTTTATAGCGTTTGAGCAGCATTTCAGACATACAAAATCGTGTTTCAAGGTCTCTCATCTTCAATTCGTATGGTACCCAATTTCCCTGATTTTGGATTAATCCTGCAAACATTTTGAAATTGTTGCTTGAGTAGTTCCCAGTGATTTTCTTGGGCTTGTCAACAATCTTCATGGAGTAATGCCTCCAATTCTTGGTCTTCAAACTTTTTCGGCTGGACTGAGTGATCTTTGTCTTCCGTATCAAAATCAGAACTTTTGAACGGCTCAAACCATCTCTCGCACGTTGAAATTGATGGAACACGTTTACTATAAGCTTTGGTGAGCAGTAGGTGTTTTCAAGCGACACTTTTTTTCAAATTAAAAAAGTAAAGCAAAACTTCCCGCATTGTTGGTACAAAATTCGACATTTTCGAAGCAAAAAAAAAAAAAAAAAAACTATGTTGTTTACATTATAATGTTCAATAACTAAGTAAGAATAAATGACAGATATGTACCCTTCAAAATGTCATATAAGTTATTGAAAATAAAAACCGCGTTCAAAAGATACCCCATTTATAGTAAATCTAGCTTTTTTAAATCATATACCCAATAAAGGGTGAGCTGGAAAAAACTTATACTTTGTATTAAGTTAAATAAAACTTAAAATGTTCAATATAAAATTTCTCAAAAATTGTACAAATTCATTAAAAATTAAAATATTGATATATTATTCGGTATTTATAAATTTATCCACTTTTTCCGGAAATCCTACCATTAAAAATTTTATAGTTGCTTTCGTTACCTTTTTGAACGAGGTGGTACACTTACGCTTAAAATCTGTGTTCTTAAATTCTTTTTTTACAAGAATCCAATACCTTTCCACAGGCCGAAGTTCTGGACGGTTGGGTGTATTTGCCTCCCGCGATACAAAATTGACATTATGGTTTGAATACCACTTAAAGGGAATTTTTTCCATAGTGATACATATTTTCCAGAAATACATATGTAGGCTCTCACTCTGTGCTGTTTTAAGAAAGGTAAATACGTTTTTGTAGACATTCCGTAATATACATATATTTCTATGTTTATTGTGCAATCACAAATGATTGGCTTCTTTTACCACAACTGCAAATGGCTTACCACACAAGAAACTTCATGGGGAATTTTATTTGTTTTTTTGTTCGTTATTATTCTGGAACATTACCTCGTTCATCAGACACACAGAAATCTTGACCCGGATGTTGTGAAAAGTCTGCCAGTACATAATTTTCATTGTTTCTTTTGCTTATTGAAGGTTTTGGTGCTCTTCGAAAGAGTTGTTCGACTTATTTTGCCTTACCAATATCTGTTAGACCTTCCTGATCCAAGTTTTCTTTCAATGTTCAAGACTTCCTTGTATTG
This sequence comes from Calliphora vomitoria, assembly GCA_942486065.2. Taxonomy (NCBI): domain Eukaryota; kingdom Metazoa; phylum Arthropoda; class Insecta; order Diptera; family Calliphoridae; genus Calliphora; species Calliphora vomitoria. The sequence goes on along the minus strand of OW818031.2, from coordinate 36,440,388 downwards.
TTTAATGGCCTTCAGATATTTTGATCACTTTATACATATTGCAGACTCACTCTATACATATTGTAATTTGAAAGCCATTCCAAAAGTGTTAATTTGTACATATCTTAAATCAAATTTGCTTTGTAATATCATATATAACTAGTAAACTGAAAATTAGTTACAAACGATTTAAACAAATTTTATAAAATCGTTTTCCTAAAGTAGATTATTGTGTATACCCATAAACATAAACGAGTAAGAATGTTTTAAACATTCGAAAACACATTGAATATACATAAAAAATCATAAACAACAAAAAAGTTAAATATTTTACGTGCTGTCTGCAACGTTTTGTATGTCTTTTGCATATAATATAGCAAATATGTTTTAACAAATGTAAGGAGCCGCAAGTTTTGCAGGTTTCCAAATTTTCCAAATATTTTATAGTTATATAAATATGCCCAGTGCATGAATAAAACAAAAGTTATATTACCCTAATATAAACATGTTTAAGCTAATTTTAGGCGAAAACTATACAGTAAACAAAATTGTAAAGCATTTTGTATAAAAAAAATATGAGTGATAAAGAGAAACGAGATGCTCAGGTTTTTTTTTTTTTTTTTTAAACAACATTGATTTTTGATAAAGAAAATAAGTGATCTAAAATATTAGTTATTTTCCCACAAAAACATTTACAACCTTAAAAGTTAAAGCTAATACCCAAAGCATGCAAAAGTCATAAAGACATTACGTAAAATCATAAAAACATGATGTTTCAGCTTTTGACACTACAACAGTTTCCATTTTATTGTTTTTCAAAATTTTACATAAAAGTTAAGAAACCAAACGAAAACATATAAAAAAACTGCTACTACATACAAAAAAATATAAAAAAACAAACAAAAAAAACACCAAACCACAAAAAATATCCCCCAGTTAGGATTTTGGCAATAAGTGCGCGCTCGTTTGCTTGCTCGTTGTATTGTACAATTTAAAACTTGCCAATATGGTCAAATAAAAAAATACTACCAAAACGTGGTAAAAGATACAAATGAAGTTGAATGTCTTTTGCAGTATAAAATGTAAAGAGATAAAGCCATAACTAACTGTTGTAAAGACTGGACAGTTTTTTTAAAAAAAAACTAAATAAATACTGTATTACAATATTAAGATTATTATTTTGTACCCCTAACTGAAGCTTAGATATCTGTAAAGAAATAATGCAACTAAGTACAATCCAAGTTTAAAGCAACATAATATAGAATACTTTATTTATATGTTTAAAAGCTGTTTTTTTTTATTCATTTTTTAAGAGACCATATTGGTCAATTGTGAAAATTCTAAGCACGTTAGATGCTAAAGGGTATTTCATTAAGTGCTTCCTATGTTTAAATTTAAAAAAAAAAAAAAAACAAAAGAGTGTGTGAGATATCATTGACATTTTCCATGACTCTGGCACATAAATAAGGCTGAATTTGACCGATAGCTTCGGTTATGTTGGCTTTGAGGGCTACCGTGGTTTGTGGCTTAGTCGCTTTAACCTGCGACATTAGAAGCAAAAGTCTAATGATCTCCATGGGCAGTTCACATCACGTCCAAGTCAGATGACCATTTCCTCAAATCGCAAAGCACGTTAGATTGTAAAGGGTCTTTCATTAAGCGCTTCCTAATTTTTAATTTAAATAAATCAAAGAGTGTGTGAGATATCATCGACATTTCCGCCAAGGAATAGCAGCTAGGCGTGCATCCGAAATGTTACATTTTCCATGACTCAGGCACATGAATCAGGCTGAATTTGACCGATGGCGGCTTGGGTTATGTTGGCTTTGTGGCTTACTCGCATAGACCTGCGACATAAGAAGCAAAAATCTAACGATCTCGCTGGGCAGTTCACATCACATTCACGTGAGATGACCATGCCCTCAAATCGCAAAGCATGTTAGATGGTAAAGCGTCTTTCATTAAGCACTTCATAATTTTAAATTTAAATAAATCAAAGAGTGTGTGAGATATCATTGATATGTCCGCAACGGAAGAGCTGATAGGCGCGTATCCGAAATGTAAAAGTTTTCATGACTCTAGCACATAAATCAGGCTGAATTTGAACTATGGCTTTAAGGGCCGCTGTGGTTTGTGGCTTATTCGCAAAGACTTTCGACATAAGAAGGATAAGTATAACGATATCGGTGGCTGGTTCACATCACCTATACGTGAGATGACCATGCCTTCAAAACGCTCTAGCAGAAGCTATTTGGCACGTAGCTCTGTCCTGTTGAAAGCACAAGTCGTTGATATCTATAGCATCCAATTCAGACTAAAAGAAGATGGCAATCATCGACCTAGCGCTCGACGATGACGGTGATGGACTTGCCAACGTTGTTTTCAGCCGAAATCTGCCAGGCCGAAATCTGCAACAAACTGTGATTTTTTCGGGATGCATTTGACTTTGAATCTCATGTGGATTGGTATCGTTCCAAATTCGACAATTTTGTTCGCTGACGTACCCATTCATCCAGCAATGGACCTTATCATAAAATGGGTGAAGCGCGCGGAACCTTGACCGAACAGAACACTCATTTTGATAAATAAATTTTATCATTTGTACGTGTTGTTGAACGCTATATCCAATGACTGGCAATTCGACAGATGTAGCTTCAACCATATGAACGCTATCAAGTGTCAAATTTCGGAAGTCCCTATTGCAAGACCCTTTACTTAACGTACATATAAATATATATTTGTATATGTATACAAATTCATTCATCTTGTATTAGAGTTTAGATAATAATCTTTAAGAAATGTTGTATATTTTTCTTTCATTTACTGTTGCATTGCACTGTGGTCTGGTGCGATTTTCTATTGCTCTTACTTAACTCCGATTAGAAATAAATATCTTGGTAACTTATGCAGCTAAAAAGTTTTTAAATCATCGCACAGGGCCCTGTCAACATACATTTTTACACCGAAATTGTTTTCATTTCTAAGACAGCACAATGTATTAGTATTTCCCCAGCCAAATCTGGCTATTAAATGGGCGTAACTTTCTAGTTGGTCATATCATATTATACCACTGCATTTGTCTATGCTCATTCCCTTTGAGCAATAAATATATTTTTTTAACTTAAAAATTATTTTCATATCTTTTTAACCAGTTTGGCATTTTACTAATAAAACTACAAAAAAAAAATATGCCAAACATTCGCTTAAACCGACAATTTTACTCTTTATTAAGGAGTTGCAATGAAAAATTTGAAAAAGAAAAAAACTGCGAACCAATACAACACGTGCTTCTAACATCAGGTTAATGTTAGATTTTTTAAATGTATACTATAGTATGTGTGTCTGTAAATATGTAATATACCAGTTGGAAAAATGTGCAGCAAAGAGGCCTTCCTAAAGGCCTTATTATGCAGACACAAGGATACCCAGCCGCGTTGCAAAATCGTTTAAAATTTACACAGCGTGTAAGGCAAGGCCTTGCATGCACACTCTGCTCCTGTTAGAGGTCTGATAGAAGGCCCTCTTAAGAAGGCATATCGTAGTCGTTAAAGACCTGTCGCGTATTGCTTCATAGAATGTGCAAAAGCAGGCCTAAATTAATTAAGCATAAAACCTAAAGAAAATACTTTTAAAGAATCACGTGTTTAGTTTTATATATACAAAAGACTAATTATTATAGAAGATTTTGTATATCCTTCTGGATTTGTGTAATGGTTTATAATAAAGAAAGCAAAATAAATTTTATTGTAGCTAGAGAACAGATGATAGTAATTGTAAAACCAATCATTTGATTTGAATTTTTTTTAGAAGAAAAAGTAAAGTCTTTCTATAACATCTGCGATAATGCAGAGTATCGGATTTTATTGAATGTGTAAACAGGTCTTTTGGAAGGCCTAAAAAGTGAAACCCTAACTTTTTTCTCCCCGCTGGGATGTGAGTATGTGTATGTATGTGTTAGTAGACTATTAGTAACTGCATTGTTATGGCCCCATTTTCCAAATGAGGAAGTTAGCAGGTGTATATTGCATTTTCATCTCGCACACAGAGACACTCTTACATATTGGGCAAAAAAAAAAAAAACAAATAACTGTGTTTTTATGAATGTGGTAAACCACTAAAAAGTAGGTGGATTTAGAAGATAACAAAAATTTTTAGTGAATGTTCTTGAATTTAGTTTAAATGGCCCATAAGTGGCAGAAAAAAAGTAAAACATTTGAGTAGAACAGAAATTGCATTTATAGAAATCGCCTTTAAAGCAATCATGTCAAGGCATGACTTTTCTGAGTTAAAATATGTATATTAGGGTGGCCTTTATTTTCAAATCATTTTTAAACGAAATTTAAACAAATTATTGTGTGTATGACTTAAAAATGCGAGATTCTTTTAAATTTTTAGCTTTTAATTTTGAACATTTGTATAATATAAATTTATTCAAAGGATTAGAAATCGTTAGCTATAACCTTTTCCCATTTTTCTGGCAACATATGGATTCCGAGCCAAAAGAACTGCTCATCTTATGAGGCCAAGAACGAATCAAGCCTGTTCCAAAGTGAAGCGTATCCCAGAGAGAGCACAAAAAGTAGTCGGACGGGGCATATATATAAAGCGGGTGAGGCAAAACTTCCCAACCACTTATTCTTAAATAATTTTTAACAGGTACTGTAATATGTGGCAGATCGTTGTCATGATGGAATATTTAGGTTTCATGTCTGGCCACATATTCTCGATAAGACCCCTTTGGTCCCACCAAATACAGAGCATTACTTTATTTTGATACATTTGTACAGTATAAATTTATTCAAAGTATTGGTTGTTGTTAGCTATGACCTTTTCCCATCTTTCCGGCAACATAACGAATCAAGCCAATTTCGGATACTCTTTTCCAAAGTGAAGCGTATCTCAGATAGAGCGTTCTGCTTCAATCAAAACAAATAGTAGTCGGGCGGGGCATGGTCTGTGGACTATAATGTGGCTGAGGCAAAACTTTCCAACCACTTCATTCTAAATAGTTTTTAAAAAGTATTGCTACATGTGGCCGAATATTGTTCATGATGGAATATTACAGTTTTATGTCTGGCTCGCTTCAAACGAAGTAGCTCATAATAAATAGGACCCTTTTGATCACACTTTAGCGCCATGGATATTTGGCTTTGGTGTCGATTCGGCTGGTTGGCCGGACTTCACATACGATCGTTTACGCTTCGGGTTATCGTAATGGATCCATCTTATAACGCAAGTAATGATTCGGTGCAAAAATGATTGTCTTTTATAGCGTTCAAGCATCATTTCGGACATGCAAAATCGACGTGAGAAGCCTGAGTAGCTCCCAATGATCTTGTTGAGTTTGACAACAGTCTCCATGGAATAATGCCTCCAATTCTTGGTCTTCAAACTTTATCTTTGTCATCCGTGTTAAAATCACAACTTCTGTATATTTTTCTTTCATTTACTGTTGCATTGCACTGTGGTCTGGTGCGATTTTCTATTGCTCTTACTTAACTCCGATTAGAAATAAATATCTTGGTAACTTATGCAGCTAAAAAGTTTTTAAATCATCGCACAGGGCCCTGTCAACATACATTTTTACACCGAAATTGTTTTCATTTCTAAGACAGCACAATGTATTAGTATTTCCCCAGCCAAATCTGGCTATTAAATGGGCGTAACTTTCTAGTTGGTCATATCATATTATACCACTGCATTTGTCTATGCTCATTCCCTTTGAGCAATAAATATATTTTTTTAACTTAAAAATTATTTTCATATCTTTTTAACCAGTTTGGCATTTTACTAATAAAACTACAAAAAAAAAATATGCCAAACATTCGCTTAAACCGACAATTTTACTCTTTATTAAGGAGTTGCAATGAAAAATTTGAAAAAGAAAAAAACTGCGAACCAATACAACACGTGCTTCTAACATCAGGTTAATGTTAGATTTTTTAAATGTATACTATAGTATGTGTGTCTGTAAATATGTAATATACCAGTTGGAAAAATGTGCAGCAAAGAGGCCTTCCTAAAGGCCTTATTATGCAGACACAAGGATACCCAGCCGCGTTGCAAAATCGTTTAAAATTTACACAGCGTGTAAGGCAAGGCCTTGCATGCACACTCTGCTCCTGTTAGAGGTCTGATAGAAGGCCCTCTTAAGAAGGCATATCGTAGTCGTTAAAGACCTGTCGCGTATTGCTTCATAGAATGTGCAAAAGCAGGCCTAAATTAATTAAGCATAAAACCTAAAGAAAATACTTTTAAAGAATCACGTGTTTAGTTTTATATATACAAAAGACTAATTATTATAGAAGATTTTGTATATCCTTCTGGATTTGTGTAATGGTTTATAATAAAGAAAGCAAAATAAATTTTATTGTAGCTAGAGAACAGATGATAGTAATTGTAAAACCAATCATTTGATTTGAATTTTTTTTAGAAGAAAAAGTAAAGTCTTTCTATAACATCTGCGATAATGCAGAGTATCGGATTTTATTGAATGTGTAAACAGGTCTTTTGGAAGGCCTAAAAAGTGAAACCCTAACTTTTTTCTCCCCGCTGGGATGTGAGTATGTGTATGTATGTGTTAGTAGACTATTAGTAACTGCATTGTTATGGCCCCATTTTCCAAATGAGGAAGTTAGCAGGTGTATATTGCATTTTCATCTCGCACACAGAGACACTCTTACATATTGGGCAAAAAAAAAAAAAACAAATAACTGTGTTTTTATGAATGTGGTAAACCACTAAAAAGTAGGTGGATTTAGAAGATAACAAAAATTTTTAGTGAATGTTCTTGAATTTAGTTTAAATGGCCCATAAGTGGCAGAAAAAAAGTAAAACATTTGAGTAGAACAGAAATTGCATTTATAGAAATCGCCTTTAAAGCAATCATGTCAAGGCATGACTTTTCTGAGTTAAAATATGTATATTAGGGTGGCCTTTATTTTCAAATCATTTTTAAACGAAATTTAAACAAATTATTGTGTGTATGACTTAAAAATGCGAGATTCTTTTAAATTTTTAGCTTTTAATTTTGAACATTTGTATAATATAAATTTATTCAAAGGATTAGAAATCGTTAGCTATAACCTTTTCCCATTTTTCTGGCAACATATGGATTCCGAGCCAAAAGAACTGCTCATCTTATGAGGCCAAGAACGAATCAAGCCTGTTCCAAAGTGAAGCGTATCCCAGAGAGAGCACAAAAAGTAGTCGGACGGGGCATATATATAAAGCGGGTGAGGCAAAACTTCCCAACCACTTATTCTTAAATAATTTTTAACAGGTACTGTAATATGTGGCAGATCGTTGTCATGATGGAATATTTAGGTTTCATGTCTGGCCACATATTCTCGATAAGACCCCTTTGGTCCCACCAAATACAGAGCATTACTTTATTTTGATACATTTGTACAGTATAAATTTATTCAAAGTATTGGTTGTTGTTAGCTATGACCTTTTCCCATCTTTCCGGCAACATAACGAATCAAGCCAATTTCGGATACTCTTTTCCAAAGTGAAGCGTATCTCAGATAGAGCGTTCTGCTTCAATCAAAACAAATAGTAGTCGGGCGGGGCATGGTCTGTGGACTATAATGTGGCTGAGGCAAAACTTTCCAACCACTTCATTCTAAATAGTTTTTAAAAAGTATTGCTACATGTGGCCGAATATTGTTCATGATGGAATATTACAGTTTTATGTCTGGCTCGCTTCAAACGAAGTAGCTCATAATAAATAGGACCCTTTTGATCACACTTTAGCGCCATGGATATTTGGCTTTGGTGTCGATTCGGCTGGTTGGCCGGACTTCACATACGATCGTTTACGCTTCGGGTTATCGTAATGGATCCATCTTATAACGCAAGTAATGATTCGGTGCAAAAATGATTGTCTTTTATAGCGTTCAAGCATCATTTCGGACATGCAAAATCGACGTGAGAAGCCTGAGTAGCTCCCAATGATCTTGTTGAGTTTGACAACAGTCTCCATGGAATAATGCCTCCAATTCTTGGTCTTCAAACTTTATCTTTGTCATCCGTGTTAAAATCACAACTTCTGAACCGCACATACCATCTCTCGCACGTTGAAACCGAGCAATCGGTGTGATTCAGCGGCACAAATTAAAGATGTAAAGCAAAACTAAATTAGACATTTTCGAAGCATAAAAAAACTTTGTTGTTTACACAATATTTGTTCAACAACTAATTGAGAATAAATGACAGATATGTGTCCTTTAAAATTACATATATGTTATTAAAAACAAAAACCTCTTTCAAAATTTAAGCCATCTACTTTAAATCCCACATTTTTAAGTCATACACCCAAAACTAAGAATTACATAGTTAAAGCTTTAAAATTATAATGTTCTTCTGAGAAAACTATAGATATATTAATCCTTATATCTGCTAGACCTTCGTACCGATATTAAACCCTCAGTGGAAATACACAATAGATTTTTTTTAATAATTTTCAAATGGTCCCACGATCTAATATCAATGACCTTTCTAAGCGGAGAAGTTTACCACAATGAAATTGTTTCAATTTATTTCAAAACAGATAAAATAAAAATTTATAAAAATTTATTTGTATATGTTTTTTGTATTGAGGAGTTAGTCCAAAAAAAATTACATATATATTCATCATTAACAATGGCTAATTGGAAAATAGGAATGGTTTATTTATAAGTCATTAAACAATGCTCAAATCATGTATAAGAAAGAACAGATATGGATAGGGAAATAATAATGAAGATCTTTTAAAAAAACGAAAAGTAGTGCGAATAGCCAGAGAGAAGAAAACTGACACAGAACTGGTCCCCTGATTGATTCCAAGGGTTTTGCGACCGGCTCAATTTCTAACAAAATATTTTCATTTTATACTGGTTAGGTAATCGTTATTAGTTCCAGAATCAAGTTTCTTCAACGAATTTTTTGAGTTCAACATAAATTCTACATCCAAATTCGAATGGCAAACATTCCCCGTTTATTATTTAAGCTTCATCTCTTTAACAAGTAGTTTTCATCATTACAGGACTCCTAAATAAAGTACGTTTATGTGTCTGTATGCCAACTTATGTTCATATTTTAAAAACTTCTTCCACTACTTATTTTGCCACCGAAAAAAGCTGCAGCTAAATTCCCAACTAGCAAGTAGAGTAGAGGAAAAAAAATCGCTAATGCCTTCAAATGTTGTACGTGTCAAATTTTTAATGATTATGATAAAAATTACAAATTGTCTATAAAAAAAAGCACCATCTCTAAAAAACGTACTACTTCTCCGGCTTGCTAGGAGCAATACAAATATTTTGGGTACCAAAAATATGAAAAAAAAAAACACCAGAGTGCTGCAGAAAAAATAAGAGCAATAATGCAAATGTCTAGTAACGATAAAGTTTAGTTTTACTTTGCTTCATTTATGAAACACAAGGTGCTAAATACTAAATTTATTTATTTTTTTTCTTTTCTTTAAAAGACGAACAAAGTGAGTGAACGAACATGGAATTTCCAAATATTTAAAATGGAACTTTGTAATTCTAGAGATTTGTAAGACATAAATTAAAATGCATGTTAGGTACGACTATGTAGTTTAAAATTTGAATTTAAAGTGCAAAATATTGAAATTTATGGAAATTTTAAACAAGTTCTTAAAATATTAAAAATAAGTTCGTAATAAACAAAATTAACTAAAATTTAAATAAAAAATTTAAATTTAAGCCTTTAAGTTGTTATTGTAAAAAAATGAATCAAGCAAACTTGATTTAGATACTTAACAAATATATTAAGGGATTTGATCTGCTTTTTCATTAACGCTATTATGGAGCATGTCCTCCACTATCCGCTTAATAAAACCACTGTGCAGTATCTGTAAAAAGTCTGCAAGGATTCATTAAAGCTTCTTAGCATTTTCTGTTTTGAGTTCACCTGTAACACTAGTCCTTTTGGTTTACACGTTTCCTATAAATGTTTAAGAACTTATTGACCTTTATTATTACATCTGATAATTATTTCCGTTTTTTTTTATAAATGTAGTTCAATTCGTTACAAACTGTTGTGTAATTGACAGTATGTACTATATTCGGCACCACAGAATTTCCAAAATTTTCGTTAAAAACTAATTTTTTTATGAAAAAAAGATTCGAGTTTATCCCGATATTGACCCATTGACATTCTGAATTTATATGACCTTATATACAAACGTTGCTTTTCATTTGCTTTTCATACCTAAATAACAGCGTTGAGCGTTGTTTATTTGTCAAAAATGAAGCATATCGAAATAAAGCGGCGGCAACGCTGAGCTATTGGAAAATTTAATTTGACAGTGCGTGATGCACAGTGGTTTGAAAGGTTTTTTTTTAAAAAATACGGTATCTTGGGAACTGTTTGATGTATCGTAACGAAATTTCACAATGTTAGAGCTGAGGTGTTTTCGAATTGATTTACAGTCGTTCAGCTTCGTAGACGAAATTGGAACAAGAATGTGGTCACCATGGGTGTCAATTGAAGAAAAAAAAAAAAAAAACGCCGAAAATCTATTTATGATTCGAATAAGCTGAAATTTAAAATATAAATATATCTTGAGAATATCTACAAAAAATACTCATATGTTATGTCTTTTAGTTCAAGAGATATTTAGGTTTATTTATATATCTTTTTTAATTTAGCTCGATCTTTTTTTGGTTTTTTAGATATAGCGGATGGTCGAATTTTTTTTTAAATAGAACCTATATATGCGATAAAATTCTGAATAAAATAAAAAAACTTGCTAAAAGTTATCTCGTCTCTATAAAAAGTTACACGCATCCAAAGTTGCAACATGTAAAAAGGGCCGTATTTTTTACGTTTTTTCCCATTTTTTCTTTTGTAGAAAAAGCTTTTCTTCGGGACTATATACAATTTTTATATGATCCGGAATGAGAACTTAATGTAAAAGTATGTAGAGTAAAAGCTGGCTCACTTAAACGGACATAGTCCCCTTGAGACCTATCCAAACATTGAATATACAAAATTTTTAAAAAATAAATTTTAGTTCAAGTAAAAAATTCTAAATATGCAAATCACCGATCCTCCAAAAGGTTCCATATTTGTATAGCCCTATATGGTACTAAAATACATACAAAGTTGTTTTACTGTCACATGTTAAATAACATCACAGTGGGCTAATTACTGCAGTCGAACACGATCGAGTACTTACTTATTCGAACGTGCGAGTTTTTTTTATTTTTTGGGATTGTCTTATTCGATATTCGAGTTTTTACACGAACGCTAATAAGCGTTCGATTGACCCCAGTTTTTATAACACATTTTCCCGTTTTAGGAAATTTAGTATCTGGAAATAAAAATTAGCAAAAATTATAATGGCATTTATTTAAGTACGTGTGGATTTATATTAGTCCCAAATTTTGTTATGATATCTTTAACCGTTAACATTTTACATTCATTTAAATTTTATATATTTTTCTTAATGGAAAATCACTATATTATAATTTTTAGTTTCTAAGGTAAATGACTAAAATATCAATCTTCAAGTCCTAAGGTTGTCACCAATATCAAATATACTTATATAAAAAGCTTATATTTACTCTTCGGAAGCTCCACAAACCTTGCCCCTTTTCAAAAATGTTAAATTTCGTTTAATATTTCCAATAGTTCCCAAGATACCGAATTATTTCAAAAAAAAAAAAAATAAATAAAACGTGCGATATTCAGAATATGAAGAAACTGAGGTATTTAAGTTTTTGTTTTTTGTTTCGAAGTAGTCGTAGTTTCTTGCTTATATCTCAGCCATTTCTATCCCGATTTCAAATAGCAATCGATCCAAGACTATATCGTTGTATAAATCATGTTTTCAAGTATATAGGGTATTCCATCAATTAACCGATTAATTTTGGTCGGTTAACTGTTCGAATAATTTTACATTGGCGATTTTCAAATAACAAATAAACCGATTAATTTGTGTCGATTAAACGATATTTTTTATATTTTTTTTGGACTTTATATAGACATTTTAACCACACAAATTGTATTTATTAAGTACCCAACAAACCAAAACTATTTTGAAATCACTTGTAACAAGCTTACCCACATAAGCCTTAAGCTTAGAAAAGTGTTTTGATTTACTATTGTAAAAGTCTTATTAAAAATTATTTAATAATGAAAGCTGAACCCTTGCGATATTACTTTTCTGTAGTATATAATAAGCTTACATAATAGATTTGTAAGCTTGGGAATATAACCAAATAATATTTATACACGTTTTTCATAAGAATTTAATTTTTATAAATTATTTATTAAGTATTATTATTATTAATAATTACTTTTTAAAAAGCTTAAACTTTTTAAAACACTTCACTCTTTGAACAAAACACTAAGACTAAAAACTTCAACAAATAATACGAAATTCAGGCACGCGTCAAATAACGGGATATTATTCTCAAAAACACTTATAAAACTATTGCAAGCAAAAGTCATTTTCAATCATATTTGTTAAAGTGTTACATAAAATAAGTGTATTGCAAGTATTATTGTAAAAAGTATTATCATGTGAAGCATTTTTAAAACACTATTAAAAAACATTTAACTTTTTGTACTTAAATAAGCTTATAATAAGTATGCTTATGAAAAGTTGTAGGAAATCTCTTATGATAGGCTTATTCTACAATTTAGTTACATATTGCTTATGAAATGGTTTGTTGGGTATAGCACAAAAACTGAAACTATGGAATTTGGACATGAACTTTTTTCTAGAATGTACTATGATTAACTTTGTCCTAATGAGTCGGAGGTCAACATGATTATAGATGAATCTAAAGACATAACTGAAACGAGTCTTTTATTTGCTCGAATAACCAATTAAACCAGATTAATTGTATACCCTATTCCGCTATCTATTACGATTCAGAATATATGTATATACTTCATGGGATCACAAATAAAAAATGTGAAAATTAAAAACTTAAATAAGTATACCCTTACAACTCATGGTGAAGGGTATAAAATATGAATTTTCATTCAAAAATTCCAAATCAATTTTTATTGAAATATTGAATTTTACATTAAAACAAATTTGCTTGACTACCCTGAAAACCTTTAAATATATCACTAGATTTATTTATAATTGCTGCATTTATATAAGCCAATATTTTAAACCAATTTTTCTTAACAGCTAAAAAACCCTAAATTGATCATTAGTTTGATTTTTATTGACTTCTGAAATTGTTTTTTTTTTTGGCTATTTTTTTTTTTTTAATTTTAAATTGAATTTATGTGCCAACACATGAGGGCAATAAAAATGAAATATGTATAAATTTATGCTCGTGCTGTATAACTAGTTCAAATATGTTTATACAGTTTTTTTTTCTTTTATAAAAACTCCAAATCTATGCAAAAAAATCGCTTATATTTACAGGCATACATGAATGTGTGTGTAAATGGGAATTTAGAGTTAGTTTTATATATATTTATAAATATTTAAAATATATATCCCTATATAAATGTGTGTGTGTGTGTTTGAATAAATTTGTATATGTATGCAGATATTGGTGGTTAGATTTTATTTCCTATTGTTCACAACTATACATCATCGTATATATTTATTTATACATATGAGGAAAATCAAAAATTTTGGAGAATCGTTGAAACCGCAATTCTGTAACTTTTTATACTTTCCTACTGATATCGTTAAGTAACGAAAAATATCGGTTGCTTTAACGAATTTAATATTTACTGTTTGAAGTTAACGATTTCTCGTTACAGACAAATTTCGTTATCTACCGACTATTTTTAACGAAAATAATCGGAATATCTCTTAACGATAAATATTGTTAACTAACGAATCTTGCTTACTTAACGACAAAATTTTGTCGTTAAAAAATTACAGAATTGCGGTACAGATGTCTTGTCTTCGTATTTTTTTGTGTTTCGAAATTTTAAAAATCAGTGACACATATCGGTAGACCATAGATCTACGGGATCTGTAAATAACCTTCTTGTTGTGTTCCTATCATTCGTATTGCCTGATCCTTGTTTTGGCTGATCTATAACGCAGGTCAACAGCAAAAATGGACTGAATAACCACTATATAGATGGCTACCTAAGTACAAAAATGGTAAACTTTTTCAATTCCATGGAGAGATTTGTTTTTAAAATTTTGAAGTAAAATTATAAATTTTGTTACACGTTTCTCCACATAATTAATGATAACTCAAAAAGGGTTACGTTAGACCAATATTATTAAAATATTGTCATAATAATTGTAATAATAATTTCAATCAATTAAAAAAATCAAAATTGTAAGTTTAGTGGTTCAATTTTTATTAACATACATATATGTATGTTAAGATTTTTCGATCTCATTAATCATAGCTCCCATATAAGGCCATAAATCATATTGACATAAATCACAGGACCTAATTTCATGCTGATCGGTCCATAATTGGTCATAGCTCCCAAGGCCCACTTCCGAAAATCACACACAAATATAAATTATTGAAATTTTAAAAGAAAATTTGTTTGCTCAATTACGGGTTTGACCGACCATACTTTCTTACTTGTTTTTACTTTGGCCACACTTAGAATAGAATTAAAATTTTGAAAATCAGAAGAATTAAAATATTGCACTGGTAGTTCCGAAAGAGTACTAAGAAGTGGCATAACTTTACTTTCACTTAAGCAAAAGCTTTATTTTTACGATTTCTTTTTAATGCGAACTTTTTCAGCTTACGTATTGGCTAATACAACTACAAAATGGCGTTCGTGTCTGTCATAAGAAAAATAATTTGAAACATACTTTTAGTCAAATTCTCCGAAAATTTTTGATTTTCCTCATATATGTATAAGTGTTTGTATGTGTTTTAGTGTATGAATTTTTATTTATCTGTGTGTGTGTATAATTGTGTGTTTGTACGTGTGTTTAACGTTGTGTAAATGGCGGTCACTTTCTGTGTGCAGCAATAATCATATTCAATGAACCAAAAATATATATTTTCGCCTGTATGTTTCTTGTTTGCATGCCCAGCAAACAAGGATATTTGATTTCAAATTTACAATGTTTCTAAAATCTAAGTATATTTCAAATTTGGAACTTCTTCAAAGGCCTTTGAAAATTATTTATTTCTTAAAAGATCTTAAAGATTTATATAAGAGCTCTGAAATTGTATTTGAATTCATATAAAATATCTAAAATGTTTGTCTATATGTTTGCTGGGTATTTGTGAGTTTGCGTTAGTGTGCTGTTTTATGTCTAGTTGCTGGTAGTGGGGTGGAAAAAATCAACTAAAATTAAACTTGTTACCAAATGAAATTTAATCTTGGCGTATACGGGCATTTATTTATCTGTCTATTTTGCTGGTGTTAATGGTGATTTGTTAGTTATTGATTTTATTTTATACACATTTCTATATAATTTTTTTCATCTCGTTTTTATTTTCACTCCATCTAATAAATCGAGCGAAGTTGCTATTTAAACTTTAAATGTAGTAAAAATTGCAGGAAAAATTAAAGAATAATAAAAGCAAAGAGTTTAACGATAAAAGTGGTGATATTGATTTTTCTTAATAATTTCGTTTTGACAAACAAAATTTATCAAAATATGTTAGAGACATATGGCAGATTTAACGCGTCTTTGAGGTTTTTATAAATCAGTTGGTTTGTTAGCTCGCAACGGCGAGATGGAGTCAAGTAAACAACCAACATTTTATACTATTCTAAATCATCCGAATTGAAGCTATCTATTTCCAAAGCGGTCATTTCTGATTGGAAATTGAGACTGGTTTTATAACCAGTTTTTCTAAAAACTACAGTTCGAAATAAAGCTTAAATGTTGTTCTTATAAAATTTAATTTTCTTAAAGTACCCTCTGACTATAGTCATGTTGTTGAAAAGTTCTAAAAGTCAAATGTCACAAAACGTTACCTTAAAACTCACTGTAATAGCACCAAGAAATGTAAAACAAAAAAAAATTAATATTTTTTTTAATAGTCCATCGCACAGATGGAAAATGCATTGCTATTGTACTTTAAGCTGTTTGACATTTTGAACAGACTTTTGCGAATTCTTGATTTTACTCGCAACTGCGTGAGCTGAATTAACAGGATGTTTAGTAAAAGTCATAATTACATTTGGCTCCGGTTTTTGGTCTCTTTGGCCACGTTCACCACCACTGCATGATTTTTGTTGACTAAAAGATCAGAATGGCAATTTAACTTATTTTCTTTCAAGCGTATTGAAATATAATTATTATTATTTTATATGAGCAAAACACATTTTCTTGGCATTCTTTACTGTTGACCAACTTGAATAATAGGTTAGGTATCCAGGCAGCCGCGAAGTGAAGACAGGAAAGAAGAGGTCCCTTTGTGTTACCTGAAAGTAAAAAGATAGAAAAGAAAAGAGAAGGGGGCAGTCAGATGTGATGAAGAGATTGAAAAGTGAAGAGGAAGAAGTTCCGAAAAATAGAGGAGATTATTATTACGCACCAGTCAATTGGCCGTTATTAGGTCTCTCCGTGGAGATTCCCGTGTCTGCGATTTCTGATAAAGGCACTCTAGCTTCTAGTTGATACATGTACTCTAGCTTCATATCCGAGAGATCAGAAAGACTATTTAAGGAACCATTTCAACATTTTTAACAATATTATGGTAACAGTAACTATATATATGATTGTGGTAACAATATTATCCTTAATTTACGATTCACATGAATATTTCAACCATATATATGGTTACAGTAAACATATATATGTTTGTGACAACCATTTATATAATGAATAATTTGATCATAATATTATGTTCTCAGATTATGATATAAGAGCAACATAATATGGTTAATCCTTCATCATACAAATGGTTGTCACAAACATATACATGTTTACTGTAACCATATATATGGTTGAAATATTCATGTGAATCGTAAATTAACCATATTATTGTTACCACAATCATATATATAGTTACTGTGACCATAATATTGTTAAAAATGTTAAAATGGTTACAGTAACCATGCACAAATGTTGAAATGGTTACAGTAACAATACCCAACTATATATTTTTTCTGCGTGTACTGGCGTGACCGTATGGAGCATGTTTCCACGCCCCAATCACATTTATTCTAAAGGCCGAAGTGAATGCCATTTTTCTGGCAATAGATCCACAGGGATCCAGTTCAATATAGTCGTTCTTAATCGTTCGGCACTGTTATCACCACGTTAACAATTCAAGAGGGGGGAAGGAAATGGGCGATGGAAAGGAGTTGGTGTAGGAGGACAGTGGGAGAAGGGAAATAACTGTTTTGGTCTGGAGATGACAGGGGAGGATTATGTTAAAAACCATATGACCATTTGTGAAAAATGTATCATTTGTATTAACAGTACTCCTATCACCAGATAACATTCCCTTGCGACCACTCGTTTCAAGTGTATCGCAAGGGAATAGCCATTGGTTTCTAGACCATTTGATATAAATTGTATCATGAAGTGTTAATATCGCATTAGCCGTCATCAACACCGGTAACCATTTGTACAAAATGTATCACATGTCTAGATGATAGCTATTCGCCACCTGGGACGCGTTAGATGGGAGACTTCCAACTCCACACGGAGTTGTTTTATTCTTGTCCAAAATTATTAATAAAAATTAATTTAAAATAGTTATTACTCACACAACTTATAGTGCGCTTACCTCCACATATTCACAATGACATTTTTATTTAATAGGAATTTTATAAAACAAATTGTGTATGAAAATTTTGGAAATTAAAAATTTCATTATGACAAAGAGGTCTAATGTTTTAATTTCTATATATTCTGGAAGAAGATGTTAAAGTGAAATAGCTGTGCTCACAAATTTCTGTAGATAACTTCCTTATGAATTTAGTCTCGAGTGTTTTTATATCCACCATCAAAAAAGATTTCGATATTGTCATTCCGTTTGTAACATATCGAAATATTCATCGCACGCCCACAAAAGTGTATATATTCTGGGTCCTTATGAAATTCTAAGACGATCTAGCTATGTCCGTCCATCTGTCTGTCTGTTAAAAACACGATAGGGCCCAAAAATTCTCTATGTTGACAAGGTTTGTTTAATAAGGAATGGATCGAAAAATCTTAACATACATAAATGTTAATAAAAAAGAAACCACTGTTCTGATTTTTTAATATTTTATTTAGATTATTACTACAACTTACAAAAAATATTATTTTTGTTGGTCTAATCAATAGTGATGAATTTATGAACCTTTTCCATTAAGTTTTTTATGGTGATTTCTGCTTTGAGTCTTAAACTTTTCTACAACATTCCCTCGACCATCAGCAACATAAAAATATTGACCCGGAAGCTGCGAACAATTTTCCATAACATGCGTTTCATTATTCATTATGCAGCAGGTATTTTTGAGAGCATTGGTCCATAACTCATATAACCCCTGTATCAGAAAAATGCTTACTTATCACAAAATTGCTCATGCCTATAGAAATTGTCAGAAGAATACAGAACTTGTAAGCTGCTGCTACGTTATGTACCAAACTTTAGATATTGATAGAAAAGGATTTCAATTTTAACACACTGATAAATTGTAAAAAAATTTTAAGTTTAAATTAGTCTTAAAGTAATAAAAACAAATTAATAGAATATTTTACAGCCTTTATCACAAAGTATATGTATTTTTTCGATCCAAAAGTTGAACACTTCGCCATCATTATTCTATGCCTTGAGTAAAAGTTCAATTATACCATGAAATTACATTATTATTGCCAACAGTTTAAAAACTTTTCGTTTCGTTTAATTTAATTAAAAAATATTCCAAATGACAGTTTTCTGTTTTGTTTATGGAAATATACATTTCATAACAAACTAAAAATAAAAAAAAACACAACAACAGAAAACCTAATGATTTGTCAAACAATTGTTTTTAAAAGCGAAATATTGTTAATTGCCATTTAACGGCTGGTTAAATGAAGCATGAGAGAATGAACACAAAAAAAAAAATCAACAACTAAATGAAATAAAATTGTTATGTTTTCAATTACTTTGGCTACAGAACATAAAAACAAAATCAAATCATAGTTACAAGCACAACACTACATGAACTAGCCACAATCCAAGGCAATAATCAAAAACCCCAGTAAGCAGCAGCAGTATGTGGGTAGAGTATAATAGTAAAATGAAATGGCAGAAAAAAGCTCTGAATTGAAGAATACAAAACAAAAAAAAAATGAATTCTTCACTTAAATGTAATGGTTTTTAAACAACTTGGCCAACAATACAATGCCAATACACACAAATGGGTAATTCCAAATTATTTCGACTTAAAAATGGAGTTTTATATTGTTTTTCTCGTTTGATTTTCAATTCATGTTGTCTACTCTTAAATGTGCAATTTAGGAAACCTAGGAATATATGTACTTTTTATAATATATTTGTAAAGATGCAACTGAATCCTAATTTTTCACAAAAATGTTTAAGATGTTCAACTTTAGAGGGCTATGAAATATGAATCATAAACGATATGGGCTTTGTTTATAAGTCATACAATGACAGCTAAGAGTAGAATGTAATGTCCTAATTTAAATGAAATCGGAGACGGTAAAAATCTAACCTGGGTCGAAATAAAATGGAATTCCCCAAATAAACTCACACTGTCATGCATACAATCAACAACCTACACACACTTACGCTGACTTTAAGATACAAGATACACGACGACGCCATGTTGTAAGAAAAACTAAGTCAAGTATTACAGAATATTGTAGTTAGTCTCCGTAAATAAGAAATAAGAAAAGTGGAAGTGGCAAAAAAAAAAATATATACAAGGAACTAAAGACATGTACAGAAGCAGCTTACAGATACACACTCACACAGTTAAATAGAATCTAGTACTCGTACTACATACTAGAGCAAATAATTCAAACAATGAGAGATTGCAAAATATTTATGAAATAAATAAGTAGACGTTTTAATGATGATGAACAGCCTGGTCGAATTCGCAATACCCTGTTGTATATTGTAATTAGTCAGGTACGAAAACTCAAATGTTATTAAGCAAATGCATTTTCTTCTAACGCTATGTTAAACAAAATTTAAAAATTTTTATATGTCGTTACCTTAATATAAAAAGGCCCTAACTCGTGTTTTTTTGTAAACCCAGATTTTCGTTTATTTCGATAAATGGTCCGCTCATGTATCATATTTAGCCAAAAAAATCTCGACTTAAAAAAAGCACGAGTTAGGGCCTTTCTAGATTAAGGTAACGATATTAATGTAAGGACTAAGATCGAAAAAATCTTCGCATACATATATGTTAATAAAAGTGAAACATATAGTTCTATTCAAAGTGATGAATTTATGAACCTTTTCTGGAAACCCTTCCATTAATGGTTTTTGAGCTTTCTCCCACTTTGTTTTGTTACAACAGGTACCCATCTCCATTTAAAATCAACCACACTTTTGGACACCCTTTTTGAGCTTTTCAATTCTCTTTTCACAGGAGCCCAATATCTCTCCACTGGCCTTAGTTCCAGCCAGTTTGGAGGCTTTGCCTCTCTTGGTACAAATACCACATTATTGTTCTTGTATCACTCAAGACCTTGCTAACCATAGTGACAGGATGCCAACTCAGGCCAAAAATAAGTGGACACATTAAGATGTCTTATGAATGGAATCATCCTCTTTTCCAAACATTCCTTGATGTAAATTTCAGTATTTATAGAGCCCTTTGTAACAAATGTTTGGTTTTTTGCCGCAACTGCATATTGCTTGCCATACCAAGAACTTTTTGGGAAATTTTGTCAGTTATTGGGTCCTTAACTTTTCTACAACATTTCCTCGATCATCAGCAACATACAAATATTGACCCGGAAGCTTCTAAAAATTTTCCATACTTACGTTTCGTCATCCATTATGCAGCAGCTATATTTATACCTTTCACCTTCGTGAGAAGAGTATATATAAGTTTGTCATTCCGTTTGTAATTTCCACAATATAATTGTCCGACCCTATAAAGTATATATATTCTGGATCCTTATAGATAGCGGAGTCTATTAAGCTATGTCCGTCTGTCTGTTGAAATCAAATTTCTGAAGACCCCTGATATCTTCGGGATCCAAATCCAAATAATTCTGTCCGACGTGCTTTCGAGAAGTTTCCTATTCTACAATATAATCTGTTCGTCAGCAATTAAATGTAAAATTTTTAAAAGTTTTCTTGATATATTTAAGATGCTATACGCTGAAAGTGGGCACACAACAAAGGTGAAGGGTATATAAGATTCGGCATAGCCGAATATAGCACTCTTACTTGTTTTTGTATAAAATTTGACTTCAATTTCCGTGCTCTGTATTTATCCTCTAAATTTTTAGCAGAGTTCCTGTCAGAAACTATTTGAGCCTTATATGTTTTTAAACCAGCATTGGCTTCAACTTTTCGTACCAAATAGTCCGAGTACTGAGCTAACTGGACTGCTTTCCTACCGGATGTGTTTGGAGCTCTTTTGAAAATGCTTTCTATTTATGGGCTTTAGAAACATCATGTGGATCATTCCTTGATATTTCGGGTTTGGGTCAAAATAGAAATATATTAAAATTAAGATAAAAAAAATAAAAGTTCTCGCGAATAGCAATCATTTTCTATGAAAATATATGCCCATCTGGTGAATAGCAAACATTTTCAATGAAAATATATGCCATTCTGGCGAATATCAAACATTTTCTATGAAAATGTATGCCATTCTGGCGAATAGCAAACATTTTCTATAAAAATATATATATCAAACATTTAATATGAAAAGATATGCTATTCTAGCGAATACTAACAAATGTCTATATAATATGTGCTATTATCTCGAATAACAAAACGCACTCATGTGTGCTATTTACGATAATAGCGATACTACTCAAGAAGTAAATTGCCATAGAACAAAACTTAACTTGTAACAAATCTTAGTACATATAAAAAATACCGACATCAGATTACTACTTAAGACCCTGTCGTATGTCTACGGCCATCCCACAAAAGACGACACGAAAAAAGTAGCATAAAAGGACTTTAAAAGAAGGAGAAAAAATGACAGCAACAAATGACAACTACTAATCGACACTGGTATGTGCGTTAATTAAATTTCGTTATTATTTTGTTCGCCTTTTTTTTTCTCGCTGTCTCTCTCATTCTTTTTATTACTACTTGTTGTTTAGTGGTTGTGGCTGCTAGTGATGCCTGCCTCTGTTTCTGTTCTTGTTGGAGTATTAGAAAAAGGCATCATCCTTGTCCTATTCTTATTGTTATTTGGACTATGTGTGCATTTGTGTTTTTTGCTTTTTTTTATCATTTTCCATTCAAGTATTTTGTTGGGTTTTTCATTCATTCTATTCGATTTTATGTTTGCTTTTTTTGCTAGTACTTGTACGCTTTGTTCCCTTTTTATTTTATTTAAAGTTTATTCTATTTAATTTTTGGCCAACTGACTTGTGTAAAACTCTTGTTAAAGCCAAATGTACCCAATGATTGCATTGATAACTTTTTCCTTCGATGTGCTATTTTAAACGATTGTTACACTGTGGATAATGTAGCAATAAAATATGAAATTTCGTACGGAGATTTCTATTTTATATTTTTATTAAACTTTGAAATAATACTTGTTTAAGCTAAAGCTCTTTTTTATAAAATTGTTTGTATTTTTGTACTGAACAAACATAACGCCGCTTAGCTCGACTGGAACAGACTGGAACTACAAGAGATCTTTCAGGGCGTGGCCGCTAAGGGACTGGTCATTCTGTAGAGAATATCGCGGCTGAGGCTACTGATGATCTTGATGAGAACGAACAAACATCAACCGGATCTTACAGCGAATTTTAGTGAAAGACTTTCACATGTTCCCATACAAAGGACAAACAGTGCATCAGTTAATGCCTGCTAACCGCCAGTCGCGTGTAAATTACTGTAGAGCCGTCCTCAATCTCAACAACGAAATGGTCGAAAACAATCATTGGCATGGCCAGCAAGATCGCCCGATTTAACCATCCCAGACTTCTTTCTTTCTTTGGGGCTACTTGAAGTCGCGGGTTTATGCAAACAAGCCTCAGACAATCGCAGCCCTTAAGGAAAATATTCGACAGGAATGTCAACAGTTATTACCAGAAATCTTGCGGAAAGTTATGGAAAATGAGATAAAATGAGCACAAATGTGTATCTTGGCGGATATCATATTTTCCAATAAACAGAAAATATTGTAAAGGTCCAAATGACGGTCCAATAAAATAGTAAATTGGATTTTGCGCCTCCTTGTATATAGATCAGTGGTCGGCATGAAGAGAACATTAAAAGTTTATATAAATATCGTGTTATGCAATTTATTTCTCTGTTGTAGTCTAATTAGCTATAATGAATTTCCATCAGGGGTCGAACCCTGGTGGCTATGAGTGCCTAAAATTGATATTGACTGTTAGTTGTTGATACATTTTCTTGGAATTATTTTTTTCACATTTACAAATTAGCCATTATCATGGAAATGGTGTTAGTAGTCCAGTATTAGTATGGTGGTTGTTAACAGTTAAGCGAAATCGTTGTTAGACAAACAAGTTTTTTTTAATGTTCCCTATTTCTGTATTATTTTTTATTTTTTTGTTCTCTCACTTTTTAAAGCAATCGTTTTTATTGTCTGATGTGTCAATGTGTCTGTTCAAATATTTCGTTGCTTTTTTTTCTATTTCTCTTTCTAAGGAATTTTTCTATTCGAGATTAATGGTTTTATTGTTATAGTTTTGGAATATGAGACAATGGAACTGAACTCAGTACAGTGAGACTAATGTTAATGGATACAGTTAGGTAATTTGGTTGTTAATTAGTTGGGTGATATTCAAAAACTATCTAGTTTTGACTGTAAAAGTAAATAAGTGGCTTGAAGGTCAGGAAAGGAAATTGGAATAAGGAACAAAGCGTCATATGCGGGATGTTTTGCTTTACTTCTTTAATTTGAAAAAAGTGCCGCTGAAGCACACCGATTGCTCACGGAAGCTTATGGTGAATGTGTTCCATCAGTTTCAACTTGCGAGAGATGGTTTGTGCAGTTCAGAAGTGTTGATTTTGACATTTTTAATATGTAAAAATTTTAAAAACTTTAAATTGTTGGACAAATTTGTTAAAAAAAATTTGAATATTTTTGGATCAACACGATAATTTTAAATATGGCATTAAAAGCTCTTTTTGAATACGTTTCACAAGATACCAGAGTTTCATATGTTTCCTTTTTTTTTGGACCAGCACTCAGGGGATGACCCCTACTCATGCAAAGCATTGTGTTTGAACTAGGCAAAATAGGTTATGGGAAAGAGGATAGTGGACATTTGATTTGAATTTTCCTATATTGAAAGTGACAGGAAAGACTTCTGGAGGAAGCTTATTCTACATACGGACAGTACGACTAAAGAACGAATTTTCCTCTTAGTGTGTTTTGCGATCGACTTTCCAGTCGACAGCGAAGAACGGAAACAAGTTCCCTAATTTCAGCAGAGCACATACCATTGTAGTATCGGTAGGACAGGGCAACATCTTTTGTGCGTTTGTGTGTTAACATACCAAATTGAGTCTTGCGTGTATTTAAATCCACTTTATTCGCCCAACCCCATTCAGAGATTGTCACAAGATCTTGGTTAAGCGTAACATTCATGTTTTACCTCATTGCCCCAATCTCCGACAGACTTGATCTATAATTGAATGAATGTGAATGGCAAATGTTGCTTTTATTTTCAAAAGAGTAGATAGGGTTGGAAGTTTGAGGTAGAAGGTCGTTTAAATAGATAAGAAATAGAGTATTGATCTGGAACTCGTTTGATGAGATTCCATCTATAACAACTCGTATAGTGCGATCTCGGAGAAAGCTCGATATAAATCGAGCGATGTTATTACCAAAACAAAAAGCAATACGTTTTGCTAAAACCGCACCATGCCACACTCTATCAAACGCCTTAGAAATATCTAGAGCCACCGCTTTACTTTCGCCAAAACGGTGTATGAAACGACACCATTTTTCCGATAGGAATGCTAGCAAGTCTCCCGTAGAGCGTCCTCTGCCGGTCGCTGAGTAAATTGTTGTACTCTAAATAACTTTGGAAAATGCTGAATAAATTGTTTTTTAGATATTGGCGTTACATTAGCAACCTTCCAACATACAGGAAATTTGCCGGCACAGTATAAAGTACTGAAAAGGTTAGCTAATGAGCTAACGTACACTGCTGCAAAGTAGACTTGTTTATGTTGAGATTTGCTGAAAACCTTTTAAAAGTGCGAGTGCGAAAGAATATACTCGGCATAGTAGCGGGTACCCTTTTGATTTTGAATTATTTGAAAATAATTCAGCCAAAGGGTTAGCTTTATCAACCGGGTCAGTGAATGATTGGCCATCCTTTAAAGGAGTAGGAATTCATGAACTAGTATTATCCTTTATTCGTTTAACGAATGACCAAAGGCTTTTACTGCCCCGGGGAACAGTAAGAACTTTTGCTCGGTGGCAGTGCTCGTGTAGAGACTTTTCACGCCTGAACACTTTGGCACACGAAGATCTCGCCTTTTTGCGCAGCGAATCAGTTTCGGCATTTTTGTTATCACGCCAGCTTCCTCTCTAGATCTGATTGCAAAACTTTTTTGGGTCCACGATAATGCTTAAGTATCGTCATATATAACTACAAATAGAAAAAAATATTAAAAATATTTTTAATAAATTTTTTTATTTTCCTCCTATATATTTAATTAAATGGTTTGAGGTATTTTCTGATTAAGTTTTTCCTTATTGCATTACATATGTTTAGCATTATTGAAACTGAGCTTTGACCAATGTATGAATATATTTCTCTCACACTGTTTAAATATCCTAAGTACTTAGCGTTTGTATAACAACCAAGCCTTTTTTCAATTGTTGTTGTTGTTGTTGTAATTTTTCTCTTCTCCCCGTTCACTGTACTTCATTCATTTATTTCATTCAATTTCATTGTTCTTATTGTCATTCTTACAAATGTACGCGTATTAATGTTCCCTTTTTATACACTGGCAACAACAACAAAAAAAGAAGCAAGAATATAAAAAAAACCCACACAAAAACACTTAGCCACATACACAAATACAAACACACACACACACACCAGCTAACTGACTCACACAAACACACACAGACATAAAATTCCATGGAAATGAAAACAATTCGTGAAGTAAGTTTAAGTCAAACCGCAGCAGTACGTTGGATGTGAAATAAAACAGCTTTTTCTGTGGGAGTGAGCATCGGCATCACAACTAGCACTGACAAAAACAACAACAAGAACAACTGTAAAAAAGTTTTTTAATCGCTTTTGAAATGGTGAAACAGCTTGAAAGGATTTTATTATTACTATAAAATGTTTTTCGTTGTTTAAGGATTAAAAGATTTTCAAAAAAGCCCACCACATGCACACACATACACACGCACATATACACACACACCCATATACACACTCTAGCAAGCAGCTACATGTTGAGTTTATGTGTAGCTGTTGGTGCAAACATTTGTTTAATAAAATTTAGTTTTTATTAAGAATTTTTGTTTTTCTTTTCCTGTTAATATTTTTGAGAAATTTTATTCAATTTCAAGATAATTGTATTAAAAGATTTAAAAACAAGCTTTTCATAAGTGCATTAAAAACATTTTCTGTAACTTTCAAAGAAACTTTTGAATACTTATTATATAACAAACAACGTGATTTTGAAAGCTGACAACAGTCAGGGTCATTAATACAGATTTTAGGTATTCTTTAAATTTGTTCAAACTATAAATGGATATCCATTTGGGCCGTACAAATTGCTTGGTACTTTTTTTATTATAGTTCTTTTTTTTTTTTTTGTATATTAGAAACTTAACAATAATGCAGTTATTGGGCAAAATAAAAATTTACCTAAAAATCCAAATAATTTAATATTCCAGACTTATTTGTTCCCAAAAATTGTGTTTTTACAAAAAATTTTATTAGCTTAACAAATTTTATTTATTCATTAAATATTTCCAAAAAATCTTTTGATAATAATTTCACAATAAATTTACTCCATTTATATAATTTACTAGAATATTCTATTGTTTATTATTACGATTATTAAATTTAATAAAACGTATTTATAAAATGAAACAAACAAAAATAAAAACAATCGCCAATAAATTGATTGAGTTCTTAATTGTTGTTAATTATATACTACACTGCGTATGATCTATGGCAATTATTGTGTGAATAAATGAAAATAATCATACGCCCTGCAGTGCTTTTTTGGAAATATGCCCAATTAGTAGTAGAGTTTCTAAATAAAACGTATAAAATAACAAGTAAGGGAGTTGTATTAGGCTATGCCGAATCTTATATACCCTCCACCAAAGTATAAATTAATTGAAAATATTTTTTGACGTAAAAAATTTTTTGTTTGAAAAAAAAAAAAAAAAAAATAGAGAAATGGAATAAGGGAATTATAATTTTAACTTTATTTCTTTAGTTAGCGAATGCGGCATACTTTGGAAATAAAAATAAAATGTTTGATTTTAATTAAAATTTTCAGTCACTTAATTATTGGGTGTATGACTTAAAAATGCGGGATTTACAATAGATGGCTTATCTTATGAACGCGTGTTTTGTTTTCAAAAACTTATATGTAATTTTTCACTTTGAACATTATAGTGTAGACAACAAAACGGCTCGCAAGAAGCTTTGATTTACTTCTTTAATTTGAAAAAAGTGACGTTGAAGCACACCGATTGCTCACCAAAGCTTATGTTGAGTGTGTTCCATCGGTTTCAACGTGCAAGAGATGGTTTGTTGATCAGAAGTGGTGATTTTGCTACGGAGGACAAAAAAGTTTGAAGACCAATAATTGGAGTCATTACTCCATGAATATTGTTGTAAAGCTCAACAAGATCTTTGGGAGCTAAACAACCTGCAATTTCGACACGTTTGCGAGCATTAGGATTCATCCAAAAGCAGGAAAATTGGGAACCATTAAAGCCGAGAGACCTTGAAATACATAATTTTGCATGTCCAAAATTCTGTTTGAACGCTATAAATTACTTGCGATGAAATAAAGATCCATTACGATAACCCGAAGCGTAAGAAAACGTAAGAAAGTCTGGCCAACCATTGAGTACCATTTTTAGTAGTTTTTTTGTAATGACAGTTTTTCGATGATGAAATTTAAAGCTCGATATTGCACACTGATCCATCGGTTGGAACAAAGTCGTCCAATTTGGTGGAAAAAATTTCACAATAACGTTTTCAGCATTGAAATCCTGCACGTCTGGATGTTGTCCAATGGCAGAATGATTTTACTATCATCTTTTAGACAGATTTTCTTAAAATTCTCTCTCACTTCTGGTACTAAGTTATTGTTAAACTATTCTCATGGACATTTTTTAAAACTCTTTCCAATAACTTATGCTTTGCACTTGTGTGTAACAGCAGCATTAACGCAAACTAATGAGGTTAGTCTCTCCTTTGAGACCTTGTGTCATTCTATGAATTTTTCATTATGTCAAACTTCTCTAAGGTAAACACTTTCCATTCTCCATTATCTCATGGGTGAGTTTTTTCACTGATTTGAATTCATTTAATTTTTCCACAAAAATTGTGGCAGCTAATCAGCTGAATATTTTTCTCCTGCAGCATTAAGTTTGTAAATACAATGTCGTTTTTTCTCAAATTTTAAGTGGAATATTTTAGGGTTTTCCTTCACTTTTAATCCAGAAATTGGAGTTCCTTTAAATCGTTCCTTCCGGAATTATTCATAAACTGCAAAATCTACTTTTGGTTACACAGCAGTTTTTAAAGTTTTTCGGTTTCCAAAGCAAGGAATCACTTTGTTTTTTATAATGTCTAACAATCCTTACGCAAAAAGCTATCGAAAAATCGATGGCACAATATAAAAAATTGTTGGCCTTACAAATCCATCGAGGGAATTCCCCTTTATCGTTTTATTCACATAGTGTTTGATTGTTCAAAAATAATCGAAAAAAAAAAGTTATAATCCCGGATAATAGAGGTAATTACGGTTAATCGAGCAAAAAAAATTTAAATCGATCCAAATCGAATCACGGATAATCGAGGCCTCACTGTATATCATTTGGTATATCCCCATCTCCTATGTAATCAACCGCCTCTTCCAATCTAAAATTGGTTCCTCATTTTGGTTCGACCACAGCAGTTTTGGTATCAGTAACATACTCACTATATTCACGTTCATTGAGTACACGCGGCATCCTTATAAAATAACATAAAATTATGTAGAGAAACACATTATATCTATTTCATTCACAGTGGTTAGTAATCTAATCACTCTATTATTTATGTTATTTATCAAAGAGTATAATATAAAATATTACTTTGTTAGCACAAGACAACCAAACAAACACTAAATAACAAAAGAACACTGAATTCAATGAAAAATAAATACCCTGAGCATTTTTATTGAACCCGGGAAAGTTCATTAGAAAAACTGCTGTTTGCTATATTTTCAAATTAATACATTAATTTAACCATAGAACACTGACGACAAAGTTTTCCAATGACTTCAAAAAAATGTAATTGTTTAACAAAATGTCAATAGATGTTACTAAAACTGTTTTGAAGACCGTAGAAAAGGTGGTGATCACTACACCGCAAAGAGTTAAGCAGTTTAAAATACTATTAATCTCTCCTGTATTGGAATCAAACAAAATCTTGCCCATTTCTCTGCTGGAAATATGTTAACCGTAAACCTAACATGCCCTCTGAAATTTCCAGGAGAGTTTAATTTATATGAAAGCTGTATAAATTTCATTTTGATAATGATAAAGTTAAAGGATTTGAAGGCGTTTGAATTTAGGATATTTTATGATTTCTGGAAATTTTACAATTTTATTTAAATTTGATATAAATCTACGACCACATATAGCAAAATTAGCCACAAATACTTAACCAGATCTAGAAGCCACACTAAAGGCAGGGTCACACATTGCAAATATTTGATGAAAAAGAGACGTAATCACTAACTAAAATATATTTGAATTATTTTATTTCAAAACGTTATTTTTTTAGGATGATTCAAAGCAATTCATTACTTATATTTTATTTGATACTATTTGATCTAACAAAACACTTGTTAGAGTATTAACTTTTTTGAGTTAATATTTGCCATGTGTTGTTACCCTACCTTAAGTGACTTGACTCGTTTATATACTAATTTGTTTTATTTTCTAGCACATTGTTATTTCAGCCAATTTGTATGAATTTGGTTTTAATTTCACACAAGCTTTCACATACATACTCTTAATAGTTGTTGCATATTATATAGTTAAGCTTCTTCTCCCCAACTGGATTGAAATGCTTTTAATTGGATTTACAATAAAATTTTATGCGTGGTTTAAGCTTGCATTTGGTTTTATTTTTCGTTGTTTAATATTATCTTTTTTTTTTTTTCTTAAAAAATTTCATTAAAGCTTTTATCATAAATTGTTTTCAAAAAAATATAAAATTGTTTCCATAATGGACATAAATGGTTTTTATTTGTTTTTGTTCTTTCAACTTGGTTTTTTGTTTATTTATTTCTACTGCGAATCCACTGGATGAACTTTTAGCATGAACGTAATGGAACAGAATAAAAATGAATAAATAAAAAACAAATACTAAAAATTAAATGAATGC
Organism: Calliphora vomitoria; assembly: GCA_942486065.2. Lineage (NCBI taxonomy): Eukaryota > Metazoa > Arthropoda > Insecta > Diptera > Calliphoridae > Calliphora > Calliphora vomitoria. Next base: position 36,409,751 of record OW818031.2, on the reverse strand, counting down.
AATCGTTGAAGTGTAACGGATAAATCGCTTAGTAAATGAATTATGTAAAATATTATGTTATGAGAAAGTTAAATTTAGGAAAATTTATACATTTTTTAATTTTTAGTTTGGTCAAAATTTGTTGCATTACACAGTGATAGAAAAGTGAGCGAGAAAATGATTTAGGGATTCTCTTGCTTTAGTACATTAGTACGTATTAAACAATGTAATCGTGAAAATCTATAAGTATTTGCGAACTCTATGAACTCCTATAAAACAGTATTGCTGTATAAGAACCCCATCATATTTCAAATGTAGCTTATTATTATTTGTAGACATGTACTCACCGTTTGTTATATCTGAAGTCTCAAAATCAATTTAAATTTAATATTTTGGAAGACAATGAATGTTCTTAATTGTTCAATATTATAGATGTTCTTTTTTTATTAGCACATATTTTTTATTTTACTAATAAGCCGCTTTATAATTATGTGAAAGCTGTAAAAAATCTCTCTTTGCACAATTTCAACTGTACGTTGGCGTATGATAATTATATATTTATTCAACAAATAAATAGTTATCATACGCCTACGTATATCGTAGGCGACCAAAACCAAAAGAAATATTTACAAATTACAACTTCTATGCACCTACATATCGTCGATATAGCCATGTCCGAATGTATGTTGAAAACAAATTTCCATAACCTCCAAATAACTTACTTACATGATTCATACATCAATATATCGGATATTTTTTCGGCTCGGTTGATATTTAAAATCGACACAATCGGCCCACAAATGCCTGAGATATAAGAAAAAAAAAAAAAAAACAGGACAACCTCGATTTTTTACCTATTTTTAATCTATATCTGGATTACTAAGTCATTAATATAGACAAAATGGATATCCAATAATATACATATCATAGATCATTGCAACGGCGTATATAAGATCAAAGTAAGTCGGACCTACAATTGGTCAAAATTGGGAAAAATATTTTTTACCCAGAATTTTTTTTCAACAAATAAAATGTTTTTGTTATAAATAAATTAAAAAAAAAAAATTTTAAAATTAAAAAAAAATTTGCGCATACAAATTTTTCGCAAGTAAAATAAAAAAAATTTTAAATTTTTCCAATTTTTTTTTTTTTTAATTTTGTTTACCGAAAAATATTATTATTTTTATTTTAAATTATAATTTTGTGAATGGTATATAAGATTCGGCACAGCCAAATATAGCTCTTTTATTTGTTTTAAATTAAATATTCATAATAGAGTTTTATTTTTTTATCGATTGTTTATTAAACAATTTTTGTATGGACATTTTGTTTTATATATGATGTATAAATTTTCATCGAAATGAATCCCGCGATTAGAGGGTTAGATGTTTAACTCTTTGCGGTTCAGTGGTCACTTTTCTAACCACCTTTTCTACGGAATTTAAAACATTTTTATTGACATCTATTGGCATTTTGATAAACAATTACATTTTTTGAAGTCATAGTTTATGTTTTTTTGTCGTCAGGGTTCATGGTAAAATTAATGTATTAATTTGAAAATATTGTAAACCGTAGTTTTTATAATTGACTTTCCCGGATTCAATAAAAAATACTCAGAGTGTTCATTGAATTCAGTGTTATTTTGTTATTTAGTGTTTGTTGTTATACTATACTCTTTGATAAGTAACGCAAGTAATAGAGTGGTTAGATTACTAACCACTGTGACTTAAACAGATTTTATATAATGTGTTTCTCTACATAGTTTTATGTAATTTTGTAAGGATGCCGTGTGTACTCAATGATCGTGAATATAGAAGATATTTTGTTGGAAGATATACCTTCGAATGGTGAAAGTGTATGCAGTCTTGAATACGACGATGAAGAGAATTATGAAGAGCAAACCGATCTGATGGAGCTCGGTGACATACCTTTGGAGCTCCAGTTAAAATTTGATGATGATACAAACATACTTCTATGAAATTTGGCTAACACATCTGTTAGTGACTTATCTACCCAAACTGCTGTGGTGGAACCAAAATGAGTAACCAATTTTTGATTGGAAGAGCCGGTTTATTACACAGGAGATGGGGATATACTAAATGATATAATAAAATTGGAGAATGTCTCACCTATACAACTATTTCTTTTGTTTTGTTCAAGAACACTACGAAAATGTTTCTCATAATTATTTTGAATGCCAACCTCCATGGTGGTTAATAAACTAACCTTCCCATTCTATAAAAACATTTAGCTGTATTTTTATTTCTTTTTATTTTTCATAACAAATGAACCTTAATTAAAATAAAAATGCAATTGTTTTGATTATAAACTTATGCACATAAGACCGTGGCTGAATGAGTTAAAATATGAACATTAGAACATTCAATTTTTTCTTTATTTTGTATTATTATTAAAGCAAAAGAACCTCCCTAATATACTGGAATTCCTATATAAATATATTCACATTATAAATAAACATAAAACTTGAATTGATACAAGTGCAAGAACAACCCACTCATTACTATTTCTATTTACTGTTTACATAATCATAAAACTGTATGTATGTGTGTGTATTCCCCCATATGTAGATATAAATGTTTGAATGTGTGAATGGCTATGTATTTGTGTAGTAGATTCATTAACATAGAAACACACTCACTCATGTACGAGTACAACCTCAACTTTCATTATGTTAATATTACTATTGGGAATAATGTTTAAGTGTTGGATACTCGACTACAATAAAAGAACCATTTCAATGCTCAACTACACACATGCTGGTAATTATAGCACACTTTAGGAAATAACTGATACAAATTACTTGAATTTTTTTATACCAACCACCAAAAATTATAACCAACATTGAAACATTGCTCAAAGTATTCTTTGTTGATCAGAAATGTTGGTTATTGAAAATGGGCAAAATAGGTCAAGTAGAACCAGAGTTATGAACCAAAATGTGAGACAACTCCAAAAAAGTTGATATTTAAAAAATGTTTGAGCAACTTCACATTGTGTATATCCGTAAAGAACCTGTGTTCCAAGTTTTAACAAATTTGAAATGGCTATGGTTCTATACCTTGTCGAAAGTTGTTGGTTCCTCCCTATAGTTTTTAACACTTCTGTACTAGCATGTGTAAAACACATACATTTTTATGCCCCAATACATGCACGTATTTACATACATTTATATACTTGTTCATTGAAAAGATTAAAAATGTTGTTGAACATTTTTGGCTAAAATTCATACAGACTGTAATAAAAAGGAGGGCGGTGTTCGTGTGTGTAAAATTGTTGACTATTTCAGCTAGTTACGCCAACGTCAAAGAAAAAACCAGCTCAAGACTAACATTGTTTTTATACAGTAAACTTTCACTGATAGCTGACATATCACTTACGTGATATGAGCGTGAGTAGTCTCAAAATCCTCACGTCATGCTAACAACTCTAACAAAATACTTTATTTTCTTTTTGTCCTATGTTCATGTTCAAATCACAAAACAAAAATTACAAAAATTCAAATGAAATGTTTTTTTTTGCTTTCAATATTTTTTTTTGTTCACCAATTTTATTATTTTGTGTTTTTTTCTCAATTTTATTCTTAAATCAGCAAAAATCATCTGAAATATCTAGATTTTTGTATGAATATATTCCAAATTTATTGTTCAATATTTAAATAAATAAATAGTTTACTTGTGAATATCAATGAGAGGAGTTTTCTTAAGGCCCAAAAAATAAAATGAAATCATTTATAAACAACAGCAAATGTGGGAAAATAAAGAAAAATGTCTGTTAAATCAATGGAGTAGTCATTTAATCAATATCGAAAAAATATGTAAATTTTTTAATGTTAAAAATAAACAGCCAAGAATGCACATACCCAAAAACCAAAATAGTAGTAAATAAAGAAAGGACTATAAATATTTATATTCTTATTTCCAAAAAAAAAAAAAAAAGTAAAAGAAAAAAATTAAAATAAACCTTAAAACAAACACAATACATTAGAGTTAACGAAACTGTTTTGAATTTAAATACAACATGCCGCAAAAGATTTAAAAGTTTTAATTCAAAAATCTTCTTGTAAAACTTCATGATTCTAGACATGATTTGTTTGTATGCTTTAATGTTTGTTTTATTCAAATAATGTGGGTTGAATTGAAGTTCAATATTAGTAAACTAGTTGGAAGAGAGTGAGGTATTTTGGGATGTGGAGGGAGTTAATATAAGAAATTGCTGTTTTCGGACATTTATATGCACATTAAAGGCGATCCGGAAAAACTGACAATAAATCCTTAACTTCTAAATTGCAAAAGGATGAACGAAGGAATCATACAGGGGGACATATGCTTTATTTTTCATATTGGGTGTATAACTTTTGAATGCGTTTTTTATCTTTTGAAGGGTACATATCGTTTTGTTTTTCATTTTATTTTTATTTTGTTAGTCCCCTCTATACACTTTGTTCAAGAAAGAGTCTCTCGGGGCTAAATCCGGAGAATATGGGGGATGAGAGAGCAATTCGTAGCCTAATTCATGGATTTTTGCTACGGAAACTGCTCAAGTGTGCACACTTGCATTGTCCTGGTGACCAAATGCTGTCGTTTTTTTCAAATCCTTATTAAATCTATCCATAAGTTGGCATAATATTCGTCATTAATTGTTTTAGCCTTTGAAGCTAGTCAATATGGATTATACCGCGTGCATCCCAAAAAAAACGGTCGCCTTGACTTTATTGGCTGACAAATCCACCTTGGCCGTCGTTTTGACAGCTGTTTGGTCTTTGCACTTTCAATCTGCAATCTCCGCCAAGAACATATCGTGAATTTGTTCAATTGTTTCAGGCGTTGATACCTCAACTGGACGTTGCAGAACTTTCGGCATTTTCCGCAAACCACTCGTTTCCATAGTATTTATCAAGCTTAGCCTCGGTTTTAGTTAAAAATAATGCTTAACCTTCTAACTGAGAACTACTCCACCCACGCGATCATTGTATTCTCGAATAATTTGAGGGCAGTTTCAATTTCGATTAACTTCTTCTACTTTCTATCATACTGAGGAACCTTTGATTGTTGTTCACCAGGATTGGTTCTTCTGAAACGTTCAATACCTACATATATCGATTACGGTAGGACATATTTGTTATCCTTCCATAATACAGTTTTCACATCTACTCCATTAATTCATCTATCATGTATTCTACGCAAAATCATATCTGCTTTTTGTTCATTTCGCAGCTTACACAAAAGCAAATCACGATCAACAAGAAACAAAAAATTAGTACCTCTCATTGCACCCAAACCATAAATTTCTCTGTAAAAGTTTTCAAAATACAGGATGTGATGCACGAACTTAGGAATCTCCAAACATTTAAGGTAGCTCCAATGTCCGGTGTAACAGGTAAAATGATATCTCGGGATCCATTGTAGACCCACGGTAGGAAAAACCATTTGAATCACAAAGCAATAACAATTTGATCCCCCTTTTCTGCGGCTTATTGGGCATGTATTTTCGGAGATGGTGTTTCGTCCTTGGAACATACGTGCAATCAGCAACACTGTCATCGCTATCAATACTTTCATCTGTGATGTCTACAGAACTCTACAGAATCGATGAACTCGAGACATTTCATCAGTCATTTGCTTCAAATTGATATATTTCGCATAAGGACGTTTAGTAATATCCATCTTTAACACAATAGTAAAATAAAAGGATACACTTAATAGAACCATAAGCAAACAATAAAATTTTATGAACAAAAGGTGAAAAAAACAATGTAAGAGAGGAGGAAATTTTTGTACATATAAACCGGCAAGACCGCCTTGAGAAGGACTTCACTATTTTGTTTTTAAATCAAACTTTTTATTTATTTTTTTTCACTTCAAATACATTATAAAACGTAAATATTAAATCTACTTACCGTAAAATTTTGAAGTCGATAATTTTATTTTAAATGTTGTTTTTTAATAGTTAAATTTGCGAAATAATTTTTGATGCAATATTGTTGAATTTTTGCACTTGATTGGTCATAGCTGACAAACGACTTGTCAGAAAAAGGAGTGAGATCGAAAAATTCTTAATTTTAATTTCCGTGCTCTGTTTTTGGATTCTTAGTTTTTAGCAGCGTTCCTGTCAGGAACTTTTTAAGTCTTGTATGTTTTTAAACCTGCATTAGTTTTAACTTTTCATACCAAATAGTCTGAGCACGAGCTAACCGGGCTGCTTTCCTACCGAATGTGTTGGGAGCTCTTTTGAAAATGCTTTCTATGGCTGTCAACTGACAGATGCCTGTTGACAGGAGCAGTGTTGCTCTTTCAGTTAAGAGAAAATTCAACAAGTCACTTATGGAGTCACCTTCGTTTAGTGATAAATAATCACAGTTAAGTAGAAGACGTGCGTTGGCAATATATAAGTCTTTAATAGAGACTTATGCGATAATAACTTAGATTTATCACGTTTGCGTATCTAGTATAAAGTGGATAAGCAACAAAGTAATTGCAAACGTATTTTAAGCACAGAGTGTATTTATAACTCCCAAAATTGTTAATCACCCACATTAAATTATATCGATCGACTCGGACTCAGTTTCTGAGTCGATTAATATAAACTTTGTGCGCAATGTACAGGTCGCAATCAAATTTGGCACATGCATTTTTTCGGCCCAAGGACGAAGCCTATTGAAACTGGCTGAAGTCGGTCCATTATTTCACCTAGCCCCCATACAAATGTCATCCCGAACTAGGACTTAATCGAACATAAATATTTAATTTATATAGATATCTACACAATTTTCATTCCAAATAAGATTTATATGTACGAAAATCATATCTACTAATTTTATGATGATTGGTCCATAATTAGTCATAGATCCTACTTCCCACCTAACAAGGCCCACTTCCGAAAATCACTTTAACGAGCATAAATCTCTTTAAAATGTTGGTATCCACATAAAATTTAATAAGAATAAGTTTCATATAGACATAAATCACATGACCTTATTATATCGGTCCATAATTGGTCATAGCTCCCATATAAGGCCAACTTCCTAAAATCACAGTAATGAGCATAAATCTCTTAAAAATTTTGGAATCCAATTATAAAGAAACAAAAATAAGTTTCATATGGAAATAAATCAAAAGGCCTAATCTCATAGCGATATTAGGCCCACTTCCGAAAATCACTCACGAATATAAATTATTTAAATTTTATAGGAAAAATGGTTTTGAAAATTTACTTAGTGTAGGGTATTATATGGTCGGGCTTGACCGATCATACTTACTTATTATTTATTCTATCGTTCTGCATTAAGATCTTAATTTTAATTTTCAAAAGTGGACTTAGCACGTTTTCTCACTAAGCTAATGATTTACAAACTGAATTCTAAACTTATCTTTATGCGATAAACACAATTCGTAAATTCACAAGGTCTCTTATCGGTCATAATGTCTTAATATATCACGACTCGGCGGCTCGGCTTAACCGACTCTTAGGCATTCGGCGTTGGTATCTGCTGGTTCGTTACGATAACACAATAAACATAGCATAGAAAGTAGTATTATTTTAGTACATTTTTTGCTTGAAAAGCAATAAAAACCATTGTGAAATATTAGGACATTATGACAATATGACATGATAAGAGACCTTGTAAATTGACCAAATGTTTTAAAAATATTGAACCTCAAGATCCGATTCATGAAAACAATTAAATATGCATTCAGATGTTATTTTTATATAAATCTTAAAGTAAAGATGTGTACCCTTTACTTTAAGTGAACGAATTTTCCAGTTGTTGTTAAAAATGTTTAGAAGGACTAACAAAAGTTTGGTTGCTTCAACCTTAATTCCTCTCTATCAACTGACTTTCTGTTGATAGAACCGAAAAATTCTATGTGTGCAACTGAATCATTCGATTGGCAACAAATTCGGTTGCTATTACGAATCTGTTTTCTCTGTGTATTAAAAAATCCATAAATTTAAAAAGTCTGTAATTTATGAACATCCCTAATAGAAATACACTTACATATAAAAACCATAAATTAATGATTGACAAAGTGATTTATGTCATGATGTGTCTGCGAACACAAAGTCATGCGGGTACTCACGTATGTTTAAACATAAATATATCAATATCATACCACAATTCCTGTAATGAGAAATGTGAGTCTCTGTTTAAAGGGTTTCATAAATATTTAATATGCAAATAGTTTTAAACAAAAGAAAAAAACAGTATGGTTTTTTACACTACACAGTGAACTATTCAAGTTTAATTAAAGGACATTTAGTGGTTTCTTTTTTGAACATGTAATAAATATATGTATAAGTTAATATATTTTTAAAATGTTTATGATTAATATTTTATATAAGTGGTGAAATTCAGGGGTAATTGAGTTTCCTCTTGCTGCTTAAATTAATTTTACTCGTATAATTTTTAGCTCTTCTTTAATTACTCAAACTCATTTGTAGAGTTTAATATTAATACATAAAATGTCACGTGTTATTTAAGCACATATACAGGTAAATTATTTTTATTTAAACGCACGTACCCACATATTCAAACCTAATTGATTAATTTAAACATATTATGGATTTATCAAATTATGCATACAATTCATCTGAAACTTTGTTGATTATCTAATGGATAAAAGTATGTAATTTGTAAAAGTTTTTAATTAAAATAAAATCGCTATACGAGTTTCGAATAACTTTGTATACGCATTTCACTTAAAATGTTAAATAAAAAGAACATATTTAAATTTTTAATAAGGTTATTCTTTTGGAGAATACAGTTTTACAATTCTAGTAAATATCAGTGTTTAGAAAACTAGACTACAAGTAGCAGTAGCAACAAGAAAACACATGTAGTCTAGTTAAAAAATTAATAAAAACTCTGATTTAATCAATTATTACAGCTGCCTTCTCATTTTAGTAGCAATAGTTGTAGTAGTAGCAATAAGAGACAAATTTAAAAGTAGCAGAGTGATTTTTTTTGTTCTGCTACCTTAAAAAAGAAATAGTTTTAAAGTAGCAGAGTCATTTGTTTTCTGTTACTTCTGCTAATTTTAAAATTTAATAGTAAAAGAAGTAGCTGTTGAAGTAGCAGTTGACGTAGTAAAAGAAGTGGCAATTAAGTAGTAGTTGATGTAGCAGTTAAGTAGCTGTTGAGGTATTAATAGAAGTAGTCAAAAATAAAAATCTTCAGCCAAAAATTTATATTGTTTGTTGTTGTTATGAATGTATATTTGTGTAATATGTTTGTGTTGTAAACAAAAGTTCGGCTTTTTTGTTTGTATACAGATACTTGCCATCGTTTTACTCACACATTGTTTCAAAGCGTTGCCGTATTATTTACTTGAAATAAAAACGAATTCTAAGAAAACAGATTTACAACTTTTTCCACAAAATGTTACTGTTTTATTGTTACAACAGTTAGTGTAAAAAAAAATGTATTTTAATTATGTAGAACATAAATATTACCCATGCCAATTATATGGCAACGTATGAAATAATTTGTTTATGTAGATGGTAACTTTGTACACACAAAAAATACGATCATCTGAGCAACACGAACATCTGAGACGAATAAAAACGAATTAATATTTTAAACACTCTCAAAACAACAACAATACAATTGGTCTTATTCACAAGGTCTCTTATCAGTCATATTGTCCTAATATATCACGACTCGGTGGCTCGGTTTAATCGACTCTTAGGCATCCGGCATTGGTCTCTGCTGGTTCGTTACGATAACACAATAAACATAGCATAGAAAGTAGTATTATTTTAGGACATTTTTTGCTTGAAAAGCAATAATAACCATTGTGAAATATTAGGACACTTGACAATATGACATGATAAGAGACCTTGTGAATTGACCAAATGTGTTTATTTCTTTTTTTTTTGGTATTATGATTTTCTTTTTTGACTTCTTCTATTGCTACTTCAACTGCTACTTAACTACTACTGCAACTACTAAGGAGTGAGATCGAAAAATTCTTAACATACATATATGTTAGTAAAAACGAAACCACTAAACTTACAGTTTTAATTTATTCTTTATTTGATTGAAATTATTATTACTATTTACAAAGATAAAATATTTTTATACTTGTCACTTTGGTCGAAAAATCTAGCACACTTTTGGACACCTTTTTTGTGCTCTTCAATTCACTTTTAACAAGAGCCCAATATCTCTCCACTGGACTCAGCTCCAGGCAGTTTGGAGGAATTGCCTCTCTTGGTACAAATACCTTTCTTACCATAGTGACAGATGCCAAATCAGGCCAAAAATATGTGGACATATTAAGAACTCTTATGAATGGAAACATCCTTTTTTGTAAACATTCCTTGATATAAATTTCGGTATTTATTGAGCCCTTTGTACCATATGTTTGACTTTTTTGCCGGAACTGCATATTGCTTGCCATACCAAGAACATTTTGGGAAATTTTGTCTGCTTTTGAGTCCTAAACTCTTCTTCAACATTCCCTCGAGCATCTGCAACATAAAAAAACGGGAAATTTAAAATTAATTAAAAATACTTATATATTAAAAATACTATGGATTTAAATATAACATCTATATTTGATGAATGGCTTGTTCCAAATATTAGTGGAGGTTTTAAACCCCATTAAGGATACAAGCATTAGAGGTGATGCTATAATGAACACTCTTTTCTCAAAAAATGGTTCATGCAATAAAGTGTTAAGTTAATAAATAATGTAACAGCAGACTTATTTAAATTACGTAAAAACTTTACAACATAATCAGCTAAATTATAATATAACAAAGACAATGTTAAACATTTATGGACAGCAAATGTATGAACGCCTATTTGACCACAATGTTCTCTCATCTGTTCAAAGCGATGATGTTTCCGAAATACAAATGGAGCAAAATTTGAAAAACGAATTGGTGTATTCAATCAATATTGAAAAAGAAAACCCTAAATATTTGAAATCAAATGCTGAAAGTCGTTTTAAGCGGGCATTAGCTTTATTTGTAGCAAGTAGCAATCGGAGAAAAAATTTAAATTGCTTTACTAACGCTTAAGCCAACACTTGTTTAAGGCGAAAGAGTTTTCTCGGTGTCTGGAATCGGATGTCAGATGACTTATTGAATCCATTAGTTATTTTGAAAACTCAATTTTTTAAAAGAAATAGTTCTGTGACGAACACATGACATTATTTTTATGAAATAATAGCGGTATTCAAAATTTAGAGTACTTTCTCTAGCAAAGTAGTAAAAGAGCATTTTATTATAAATACTTTTTCTTCCCTGCAGTTCATTGAACCAGTTCTGCTACGTCGAATTAGTTAGCCACTGAGAACTACCACTAGTGAATTTTCAACCCACTCGAAACGTTATTGACTTGTGAATTTAAAACGGGGATGTCATAGCAGGTGGCCGATTGGTACACTCTGTATAACACTTCACTATTAAATTCAATAGTACAAATACTCCAGCATTTGAGAACAGTGAGCGGGATTGAACACATAACCTCTTGTTTTATAATTAAATGCGCTAATCACTAAGCCACAGAGCTCTTATTTGTATTGCTATCTATTTGTTATTAAGAATTACGCGGGAGTCTACTCTCAATTTTTGCTTTTCTATCATCAGAGAGAACAAAAATACCAACGGCCACATTCAGCATTACATGTAGCCATCGAAGTGGTATATTTTAGAGGATTTTATTTTACTTGAATTTATTTTCAAAAACTTTATGCGAATATCCGACTATTGTTTGTTACTGAATACGCTGGGGAAATGTAGTGCAAATGATAACCAATTTAACTACCACTTTAGCAGACACAGTGAACTAGTTTGTTGTACAAGTAGTAATATAGTTAGTGTAAGGTTTCCAATTGTCACTTTTCATACTGCTGGGTTTACACTCTTGCTTTTTAAATTTGGAAATGAATTCAATTTTAAAATCGGAAGAAAGATGCTAAAAAGTACATCACCAACGTAATTAACATATTAATCGACAGCGAATTATAAAGGTACGTTCACAATTTATAAAATTTTGTGACATCTATTTACTCTTTTACTCTATTACCGGCACAAGAGCTCTACATCATGAATACTGCTAATATTTAAATTTATAGTAACAAATGATCTCCAAATATTTTAACCAACTTTTTGTTTGTTTTATGTTAGTACAATTGAATTGTAATGTATTTTTTTATTGTTTTTTTAATAAAATGTCACAATTTTATAAAATAATTTTATTGTTTACTTATATGAAATTTTTCATTCCCGTTTCCCGGTAAATAAAATTATCCGGGAAACCCCAAACCCTAATCCAGAAGCTGCGAAAAATTGTCCATACGTACATTTCGTCATCCATTATGCAGCAGGTATATTTTTTGTATAAAATTTGACTTCAATTTCCGTGCTCTGTCTTTGGCCTCTAAATTTTTAGCAGAGTTCCTGTCAGGAATTTTTTGAGTCTTGTATGTTTTTTATACCTGCATTGGCTTTAACTTTTCGTACCAAATAGTCCGAGTACTGCCCTATACGGGCTGCTTTCCTACCGGATGTGTTGGGAACTCTTTTGAAAATGCTTTCTATTTTTTTTGGCTTTAGAAACATCATGAGGAGCATTCCTTCTACCTGAACCAGGTTTTCTATCAAAGAAAAAGTTCTCCCGATACTGTTTAATAACATTGGAAACAGTTTGACGGCAGACCTTTGATTGTTTGGCCAACTTTTTGTAGGACCAAGTTGGGTTTTGTTGAAAATATGTAATAATTTTAGTACTCACTTTTTTCTGGTCACCCGTTTTAATCAGATTAGTAACAAATGAACATAATTAACATTAAACATAATAACTGACATGCTTTACAAAAGTAACTTGATCCAAAAAAAAAAAAAAATCAAATACTACTTGGGTTAAAAGTTTTAATGAAAAACGTGTGTTAAGAATTTTACGATCTCAGCTACTTCTTCTACTACATCAACTGCTACCTTATTGATACCTTACTGCTATTTCTTAATAATATAAATCAAAACTCGATCTGGAGCAGTAGCAATGATTTGTATTTTAATGCTACTACTCCATGTACAAACTCTGTTTAGAGTTTTATTTTTTGAATGTAGCAGTAGTTTTGGAAAAAACAAGAAAACAAAAATAGATAAATGCTACTGCTACCGCTACTGAACATTTTTTGAAGCAGTAGTTTTAGGAATAGTTAAAAATGTTTTAGTTATGTAGCTTTTTAAACACTGGTAAATATATGATATTTACCGCAGTTTTTATGTTACAACTAAAAATCTATTAGATTCCAAACTATTTCTGTTCCAAAAATATGACATCTTGAAAACCTAAAAACTTTAAAATTTCATAAAAGCGTACATTAGAGTGGCCACTACTTCATATTTAAGCACCCGAAAGTAACTCCCATCAAAAAGTCAATGATTTGATGAAATTTTTAAATACATATAATATCTGTGATAAATTGCATTCAAATTCAAATGAATTGAGTGGATGGATTCTTCTAAATATAAAGAAAAGTTGTTATTTAAATAAAAAAAAAAAAAAAAATGATATTTCACTCGTCACAGAAGAACAAGACACAATAACACATGACACAAATGAATTGCTGATTAATATCCGTTTTTATTGTATATATATCTCCATTAAATTCTTTTTCATCCATATAGATTGGCAATAAAACAAATAAAGCATACAATAATAATATTTGAATGTCTGTCTAACAATGGCAAGCAACTATTGGGGCCATATTCCCAAATGTTTATGTGAAAGAGAATAAATTTATAAAATGATATTTACTACAATTTTTGTTCGCCTGAATGTTTTTCATTTGAAACATCTGACTATAACATCTGTTAAAACAACACACACACATCAATACTAGTTTAACATGAACAATCCCAATCCTTTTAAATTGAAAAATTCGTTAAATGAATGTATTTCTATGGATGTATATAAGTGTGTGTGAGGAAGTATCTGTGTTTATATTTGCATTTATAGTTCTATCTCTATATCTAGCTGTAGTTTTTCTATATCTGTGTATACGTGATGTGCTTGTGTATTTAAAACACCTGCTTAATGTTGAATAGTTATAAATTTCTATTTCCTTTGCTGCATGGTTGACTGACGGATGGGACCGATTGATTAAAAGATTTTTTGGTGCACTTGCCATTATCATACATATGACTATTTAATGCTTAAAACGAGTGTTAAATTCTGCCATTTTAATAACACTAATAATAATGTTTGCTATACTATTAATATGTACAATATTCTGCTGTAAAAGTTGTTAAAATATTGGAGCATTTTGCAAAATTAAATAGAGAATTTATAGTTTTATAGTAAAGTTTTGCTAAATTGCCATTGTTTATAATATAGCTATTGTCCTGTGGTTTTAAGTTTATAGGTTCTGAAATATTTATTGGTTTTACTATTGATTGTATGACTTAAAAATGCGGGATTTTATATAGTTGGCGTATCTTTTGAACGCGGTTTTTGTTTTTAATAACTTATATGTAATTTTTAAGGGTACATATCTGTCATTTATTGAATATTATAGTGTAAACAGAACAGTTTTTTTGCTTTGAAAAGTTTTTGTTTTTCTTCTTTAATTTGAAAAAAAAAAGTGCCGCTGAATGTGTTCATCGGTTTCGAGGTGAGATGGATGGTTTGTTAGCTTTTGAAGTGGTGATTTTGACACGGAAGACAAACATCTCCCAGGCCAGCTAAAAAAGTTGGAAGACCAAGGAGGCATTACTCCATGAAGATTTTTGTCAAACTCAACAAGAGCTTGCAAATTTGGTGGGAGCTACACAAGCAATTTCAAAATGTTTGCGAGCAGCAGGATATTGGGTACCATACGAATTGAAGCCGAGAGATATTGAAAGACGATTTTGCATGTGCGAAATGATGTTTGAGCGCTATAAAAGAAAATCATTTTTGCATTGAATCATTACTTGCGATGAAAAATGGATGCATTACGATAACACGAATTGTAAGAAATCGCATGTGATGCCCAGACAACTAGCCGAATCGATACCAAAGCCAAATATCCATGGAGCTATGGTAATGTTCTGTATCTGTTGGTACCAAAAGGATCCTAAATATTATGAGCTGCTGAAATCTGGCCATACCATCACATGGAACCTGTACTGAGCACAGCTGATTGGTTTGAAGCGAGTATGAAACTGTAATATTCCATCATATCAACACTCGGCCACATGTTGCAATACCTGTTAAAAAGTATTTAGAATGAAGAGGTTGAGAAGTTTTGTCTCACCCGCTTTATAGTCCAGATCTTGCCCCGTCCGACTACTATTTGTTTCGATCGAAGCAGAACGATATCTCTGGGATACGCTTCACTTTGGAAGACAGTATCCAATATTGGCTTGATTCGTTGGTCTCCAAAGATGAGCAGTTCTTTTGGCTCGGTATCCATGTGTTGTTAGAAAGATGGGAAAAGGTCATAGCTAACAATGGCCATTACTTTGAATAAATCTATATTGTACAAATTTTTCATATTAAAAACTAAAAATTTGAAAAAAATCCCACATTTTTAAGTCATATACCCAATAGTACAAACATAAATTTGCTTGGATGTTCAAATATAATTCCGGAAGCTTGACTAATTTATGTTTATTACTTAATGAGGGATACACCACCAAAGTTGGACAAAATTCAACAGAAACTATTTTGATTAATAAAATTAGGTTATGTCAATGGGTGGAGAAATTATTAAGACAAATGTGTGATACCTTTTACATCGATGATCTCTTTAGTATATTGAATCATTATATTTGAGTTTAGTTGTTTCTTGGTTCTTCGAATTTAATAAAAATAATTAAATATAACTCCTGTTGTAACCAGAGCATTACACATACACTTATTAATTTCAATTCACCTAAATTTATTTACAATTTTTTCAAAAGGGTTTCTTAAATTAGCTTTATCTAGAGTAAAATATAAAATGTTGAGCTGGCAAAAATGCCACTGACTACGAGTAGTTAAAATTAAACTTATTGTTGCTCTAAAAAATATCTAAATTCTAACTAAATACATAGATAAATGTCTGCTTGTATGTGGGTGTACTACATATTGAAAATTCCACTTTAGCATTTGTTTCATCATTTTCCATTGAATTTTCTAATAGTTACAATTTGAAAGCATTTAAATTTTCTAAATGTTTATCATGTACATATATTTTGTATTGGAGATAATATTGAAAATTCACTGCGTAGCTTTTATTATTACAACTATTCACTATAAAATAAACATTTATGCATTTAGCTATTGAAATTTTTAAAGTGAAATTGAAAATTTCCAGTAAAAATATTAGGCGTAAGTGCAAGAAGACAAAAAATTTGTTTAAAATTTAAAGTGTTCGAAATCGAATTTAAAATTCGTTTGAATTACAATTTGGGTAACCTATGCACTGTCATAAGTGACTGTTTCGTAATAGCGAAAAAGTTGTTGAAATGACCGAAATGTGTTTTGTTACATTATACATTCAAAAAGTTTAGAAAATCTACAACAAACTTGGAGAGAAACACGTATTTGAAAATGAAGATTAAGGCCCTGAATAAGCCGTGGGTTTGAAAATTTGTATGTAACATTTAAGACATTGCGAAAGGGGTAAACATAGTCATTTGTACTACTACACAGAAAAAACTATATTTCAAATCAGAAGTTAGAAAACCTGATTCATGTAGAAGGAATGGTCCACATGATGTTTCTATAGCCAATAAATAGAAAGCTTTTTCAAAGGAGCTCCTAACACATCTGGTAGGAAAACAGTCCGGTTAGCTCAGTACTCGGACTATTTGGTACGAAAAGTTAAAGCCAATGCAGGCTTTAACTTTTAAATGTTTAAAAATGTTTAATTTCTTGTTAGGTCAACCAAGTTGGTTTATGGGACAGCAGATCAAAACATCCATTTGATCAAGAAAAAGTGGCCTCTGAGAGAAACATGACAATTGGAAAACAAAATGTTATAAAGCCGCCTTTAGTTTCCAGAGATAAGATAGATCATTTGTATAAAATTTTTTGATTTACAAAATAACGTTCAGCGTAGGTATTCATATTAAGAGTTAAATACAGCAATTTTACAGTCAGATGCCTAATGTTACATAAGTATAGATTTTTAATTTATAAGTACTAAAATACACTTACACATACTCATTTACATTTATTCATACTCACCTATAGCGAGCTCATTTCTATCTTTTATTACTTGTATCTTGTAAATATTATGTATATATCTTTTACTATTTACTCGTATATGTTTAGGTAGTAAATGCACAAGTATTGTAAATTCTTGGATTTCTATGCGTTACACATTTTTTTTATATTATTTTTTTGTGGTTTTATACCAAAAACAAAAAAAATAAAAAGATAAGAAGCAGAAAACTTTAATTTAAAACAGGTCAAAAGTTTATATCTAAAATGTTGTTTATCTTTAATTTGCCCTTTCACTCTATTACCCCTCAAACCATCTCGTTGCCTCACAAACACTGTGCATCTATGTAAACTATAGTTGTTTGTGCCTGTGAGTGCGCTTTTTATTAAGGTTAAAGTTTATTT